>OX422207.1:497993205-499410205 GCA_949130495.1 Sambucus nigra | reverse complement strand
AAATGTTTAAACTAAGGAACAATTGATAACTCAATAGGAGTAAGGGTTCCTGAGATTTATTTGAACCATGGTGAAATTGGGAGTGTTTGGGATCGTACTATCGACTAGAATAAGCAGTAGCATAAATTCTAGTTAGGATAGTTTACACGTAATTGTGGGGATATGACCATTGAGATTCCAATACTTGAAACGAGGTTGGAATAATTTGAGGTTTTAGACTATTAAGTCATGTATGTGCCTATGGTAAATAGTACTAAAGGAAAATATGTACTTTTAAATATGGATGAAATGTGTAGTGTTGGATTCCTACACAAACTCTTGGGTGATAACCCTAATGTTGAATATATATGTATAGATATATACATATGGTTTTAGGAGACTATTCATCATAGGAAAAATGATTGAATATGTTTCAAGTGAGGCATTGTATTCACATATCGAGGTAAATTTAAAGGAAATTGTGGTGACGGCTTGTATATTGAGGATTATGTATACTTATAGCCGGGTTTATATATCTTATACATATGAACGAGAATTAGTTTGTATATATAATGATGTAGCGATGTGTGAATATATGTACATATATCTATATAAATATGAATCTATGGATATATTTATGTTGTGGACATACATGGTATGGATATTTAAACCGTATATGATGGTTTATTATTTGATCATATGATGGGATCATATGGATGTATGTATATTGCGCATGTGAGCGATATATATACTTATGTGGTTAAGCATACCCCGCTCATGCTATCATTGGGAAGTTTCCGCGCAGAGGGTGAGCATCCTGGCATATAGAGCAGGGTGTGGATATTCCCCAGGTCATAGTCGTCCGGTGTGTTATTATACGATTGATATATTTTTGGGATGAGACGTGGTGGGTATGTTTTGTCTCATTGCCAGTTGAAGCTATGACCGCTTCCCGGGACGTCGTGTGTGTGAGTTATCACGAGGTGGGTGTCATTGATCCCCACCTGGTGGTCCCCAGTTGCTACGTGAGCCGGGAACTAGGAAGATGATAACATTGATGCAGTTTTATCGGCGATACATATAGCCGGGTTGATTATGTGCATGCCCATTGTACATCAGATATGATGCGTACACTTGGTCATGGGTATGGATGATTGGTATATGTATATATATGGTGAGCATAAATACCTATATATATATATATATATAGATGAAATGATATAGAATCTTTGTGGAGTACATCTTGGATGATTATGGTGTACTAGATTGATGGGGGTTGATGTATCGCATTTAAGGAATATTTCGGTTACATCATCCAAAGGATATTATTGGAGTTTTGGTAATAGTGGTAGTATTATATTGTATATATGGCATTATGGATTTCTAGGATCGACATTGACATGGAGTAGTGTAACGGGGTGGTTCCTTGTTTGGATTTCGCTTTGCGAGACACCCCACGCACGAAACGCAGCGCAACGTTGAAATTGGAAGGAAGTTGTGTCAATAATAATTTTGCATGCTTATTAATTAGAAATTAAATCATATATTTCAACCCGAAGGCATATTGGGTAACTTATTAAATTATAATTGGTTAAAGTATAAACCGGAATCCACTAAGCCTAATAAGGCACATATGATTGAAAATAAATACTTAATTGTGTTTAGAAAAAGGGGTGGATTCTTGGGGTATGATAGGAAGGTAGATCTCGTGGGTATAGGCAAGGCCTATGATAAGTTAGGTTGTCCTAATAAATGGGGGTAATTTAACTAAAAGTTGAGGACGCGAATAGGTGCGCGCCTTTGGATGAGAGGTGAGTTTGGGCTCCACGAGAGTGCGATCCCATTTTAATTATGAAATATGTGCACCGATATTTATTATGCATGGTTAACACACTTGCTAAATATTTTTCACAACTCGGGCTCTGACCCGTTGACTTTTCTCTCCTGCCTGTATATATATATATATTACTACAGGTGTCCTACCGCATGGATGCCAGATGACTTTCTATCCAGAGTCTTGGGAGCCGTGACAGGTGCGGACTGTTTCGGGTTGTATCTGGTAGTCGCCTCCTACTTTCAAAATTCTAGGAAGGATTCATGTTGTATATCGGGTTTGTACCCAAGGGATATTTATAGATGTTTATATTTATTCCATTCCAGTTATTGTATTGGCTGTGACCCGACAGCTTATTCGGGTCTACTTTTTTTAGTATATTCTGTGGTAGTTATTTATTTCATTTTTTATTCTAGCATTTCATTTATTTAGTTCTTTCATGCATCTTTCTTTCTTTTATTAGTAGTGTTAGATGGTTATCTGTTGCACATTTTATTTAATTTTAACATCTCGCCTATATGATATCGGGTAGTTAGTCCTATATTATATAGTACCGACAGTTCATGTTGAGACTGGACCATCTGAAACTCCTGATTTAATATAGTATAGGGCTGGCCACGCGTTATTATTTTAGGCGGGGTGTTACATCAGGTTCTAGATTCTTTAGGATCTATGCGGACGTGTCACGTATCAAAGAATCTCGATGGATTTCATCACGGGATTGCCAACGTCACAAAGCGATAGTGATTCTATTTCGGTTATCATCAATCATTTAACCAAGTCGGCACATTTCTTACCGGTACGTACAAATTATAATACGGCTCACTACGCTCGACTATTTATTACGGAGATTGTTAGACTCCACGGGGTGCCCATTAATATAGTCTTCGATCGAGACAAAATTTTTGTTTCCCATTTTTAGTGAAGTTTCCAAGAAGCTATGGGAACCGAATTGAAGCTAAGTACCTCCTATCACCCTCAAAGGGATGGCCAGATGGAAAGAGTCAACCAAATGTTGGAGGACATGCTCAGGATATGTGTACTTGACTTTAAAGGAGGTTGGGAACAATATCTTCCCTTGGTCAAATTCGCTTATAATAATTCGTACCAATTCAATATAGGCATGGCACCTTATGAAGCATTATATGGTCGACCGTGTAGATCACATACTTGTTGGTTGGAAGTAGGGGACAATAAATTTCTTGGACCTGAAATGATCCAAGATACTTCTTCAAAGATTGAAGCAATCGCATCTGAATTGCTCAAGATCGTCAAAAGAGTTATGATGATGCAAATAGAAGGCATGTGTAATTGGAGGTTAGAGATCAAGTTTTTGTACGTGTTTCGCCAATGAAGGGTATAACACGTTTTGGGAAGAAAAGGAAGCTTTATCCACGCTATGTAGGCCATTTTCCAATTATTGCTTAGGTAGACCCAGTAGCTTATCAACTCACCTTGTCAGAACGCTTACAATAGATTCATGATGTGTTTCATGTTTCATCCTTGAAAAGTTACAAGAGGTGTAAAGGATCTCATTAGCACATTCCTTTAGATGATATCGAATTGCAGCTCGATATTTCATACGAGAAATAACTAGTTGCAATTTTAGATCACGGGGAGCGTAGGCTAAGATCTAGAGGCGTGCCCTTGGTTCGAGTCCAATGGGGACATCACAATGCTGAGGAATTGATGTGGGAGCGTGACGACGATATGCGAGAAAAATATCCACATCTCTTTCTGCAAGGTACGCCAAAATTTTGAGGGCGAAATTCCCTTATAAGGGGGGAGTATGTAATAACCCTTATTTTTTAGTAATTAATTTTATATTAATCTGTCATGTGAGGTAATTATATAATATATTGGATAATGGAGTAAATATTACTTTAAGTGATTAATAAAGATAATATTTACTAGATTTTGCATATTTACTATTAAGTGAACGTAAATAGCCTCATGTTATGTTTTATAGTGTCGTTGGGCTTTAAATGACATTTTTTATTTAAAATGAAGTTGGAACATGAAATGATTTATATTATTCCGGATTCCAATTTAGAGGGCACGGTTAGTCTTGAAATAGTCGAGATAGTCAAAATAAGTGCCATATTATATTTTTGGGTTCCGAGCACTTTTGACCGGTTATCACTTAATTATGTAGTTACAAGTCATTTTAATGGTGTATTAACATTTAAAGATGGAAACTAATGCTAAGTGCAAGTTTAATTCTTACAATCCCTCTTATTTTCTCAAGTGTATGTTTCATAAACCTATAGAGAAAGAGAGAGAAAGAAAATTGTGGAGAAAAAGAAGAGAAAGAAACAAATTTGAAGAAATTGGGTTTGATCTTGCATCTACCGAAAGAGAATTCGAGAATACAATCTTAAGGAAAATTTCTTACTTTCTAGTATATGATTTACTGTGAATAATTTGTTGTGATAGTTGTAAAATTGAAAGAATGGAACAATATCTGGGTTTAGAGAAATTTGGTGCTTAAACCCTTGAAAATGGTATTAGATTTTATTTAAGTTGGCTTTAGTAGGTCTTGTTCGTTTAGAAATGATTTGGGGTTAGTATGAGTTGATTTGGTTGAGATTTGAGGAAAGAAATTTGAGATATGGGTAAACTTAGGGTTCATAACCCGTAGCACCAAACTTGGCATTTCTGCCAAGCCGAATCGATTCGCCCTCCCAAGCGAATCGATTCTCTTATAAGGGAGGCTAAAGGTCTGGTAGGCCGAATCTATTCGGGTTAATGGCCGAATTGGTTCAGCATGAGGCAGGGAGTTGAGTTTTCTTAGCCGAATCGATTCGGCTCCTGAGGTAAATCGATTTGGAATCTTGTAGTTTTAGGAAGTTTTTGTTAGGTTAGTTTTTAGCCATTTTCATCTAGACTTAAGGCCTATAAACCTTCTATTATGAAGTAAAATATTGTACTAGAGTCTTATATTAGAGATGTGACTACTTTTAATTAGAAAGGGGATTATTGGGTTTGTTTCGGGAATAATTAAATATACGTTAGGATAGTTACTCCTTTAGCAAATTAGTTTTAGACTAGTGAAAAGTAGGATTCAGAGAGTTGAAAGAGGTATATTGTACTTGGTGGCTCCTAGTAATGTCATTAAATCTCAGAAACATAATTAGGGATTATTAAATGTTGAGATTTATAATTATGACATTGAACGCTTATGGCTCCGGATAAAATGGAATGCACATTTTAAATTGGCATGTTTTATGAATGATAATTTGCATATACACACCTCTCTAAACGCTATCATAGGGGAAGTTATGCACATGAGGTGAAGTCCCCCGGCTAGTGAGTCCAGGGTGCATATAGTCCTCGGTCATAGGACCGATTATTATATATTGTGTGATTATTATTCGAAGTGAGGTAATTCCGGGTGTGGTTATGACTCACTGTCGAAGGTATATGGCCTCTTCCCGACATCACACGATGTAGGATACTTAGGTTGTCTTGGTGATACGCCCAGGAAGATGATAGCTATTTAGGGGCGCATCTAGTGGGGTGACTCCCGGAAGGATGGTCTTAGAATCGTTATATGATGTGATTATAACTATTCTTAGTAAAGTGGAATTTTTATTGATGATAAAGAATTTTGGGAAATAAATTGCTTCTCTTTGTTTTGCATGAATTTTATATTCGCTCAGGTGCTCCACCGCAAGGATGCCCGTATTGAATTTTCTATCCCACTGTTCTGGAGCTATAACACCTTACGAATGTCATGGGATACTTGATATATAGACGCTTCTGTCTTGTTGTTTTCTAGTTATGATTGGTTACACATTCGGGCGTGTTGCCCAAATGTTTAATTGCATTATATAATGTGATATTGTACCTTAATACTAAGTGTAACCTGCTTGTAATGGTCTATTAATCGACAGCTTATTCGATTATTTTGATATATATGGTTGTTGATTTATTATCTGTCTTTATTTATATCCACCTTCTTTTAAAGGGGAATTGTTTAAATATTTTTCTTTACTTACAAATATAAATTTTGACAATCCATTTTCTAAATTAATTGGTGGTTATCTCGTATACTTATTTGTGCGACAATGATTCTATGAATGGACCATCTATGATTCCATAATTATTGGAGTATCGATCTGGCCACCTTTTATTTTAATAAGCGGGGTGTCACACTTTCTTCCCAAACCTCATCATTCCTCTCATAGGAGACACCCGCAGTAATACTTGGTCCCCCACGCTAAAATCTCGGAAAGATTGCTTTGCATCGATGTAGCTTTTCTTTCAGTCTTGGGATACCCGAATGCGACTCCTGATAAGCTCGATCCTTGCTCAAGTCTCCTGAATCACCTCTGGACCTAGTAACTTATTGTCCCCCACCTCTAGCCAATAAGAGAGAGAACGACGAGGTCTGCCATACAACGCCTCAAATGGGGCCATGCCGATATTGAACTGATAAGAGTTATTATAAGCAAACTCTACCAGTGGAAGATACAACTCCTAACCTCCTCCAAAATCAAGGACACGCATGCGTAGAATATCCTCCAACATCTGATTGGTACGCTCTATCTTTCCATCCGTTTGTGGGTGCTAAGATGAAATTATTCTCAACTCTATACCCATGGCCTCCTGCAAGATCTCCCAAAAGCGCGACACAAAAATCTTGTCTCTATCACACACAATATCCAAAGGCACTCCCTGTAGTCTAACGATCTCGGTAATGAATAACTGTGCATACTGCCTCATGGTGTAGTCTGTCCATACTAGCAAAAAGTGAGCTACCTTGGTCAACCGATCCACAATAGCCCATATAGAATCATGACCCCGCTGTGATGCAGGCAGCTCAGCAATAATGTCCATGGAAATACTTTCCCATTTCCACGTAGGTATCTCCAACGGCTTAAGTAATCCTGATGGTCTTTGGTGGTCCACCTTTACCATCTGAAAGGTAGGAAATTTGGATACGAACTATGCAATGTACTTCTCCATCCCACTCCACCAGTACTGTCACCTCATATCTTGGTACATCTTATCCCCTCCAGGATGTACCGCAAATCGGGATCCGTGCAACTGTGTCATAACTGCATGACGTAAGTCTTCTCCCTCTGAGACCACTAATCTCCCAATAAATCTCAAACCCCCATCAGAACTCACAAAATAGGACTCAGCACCCTCAGCTAAGAGCCGTACAATCTGCTCCTGGAAAAAAGTATCCACCGCTTGTGCCTTTATCACCATCGTAACAATCTCCGGTGTGACTGACATAACAAATATAAAGGAACGATCTACTGCATCTGGGTGTCCCAGCTCTTTCCACTTCCCTTTCCATATATCTTCTACGTCCCCTACCGGTCTAAAGCTTAATGCATCAGCAACCATGTTAGCCTTCCCCTTGATGATATTGTATCTCAAACTGGTAGTCTTTCACAAACTCCAACCATCTACGTTGGCGCATGTACAACTCTCGCTGAGTGAACAAGTACAGCAATGACTTGTGGTTAGTGAACAAGAGAAACTTCTCCCCCAATAAGTAATGTATCCAAATTCGTAGTGCAAATACGACCGCTTATAGATCCAGGTCATGGGTGGGGTAATTCCTCTCGTGAGGCTTTAGCTTACGGGAGGAAAAACTATAGCATTCTCCTCCTGTTGAAGTACTCCCCCGAGTACCCGTAAAGAGGCATCAGTGTATACCAGATACTCCACTCCCTGCTTGGACAAAGCAAGAAGTGGCATCGAAGTCAACTTATCTTTCAGCTCATCAAAAGCCAATTGACAAGCATCATCCTAAATATACAGAATCCCTTACCAGACAGATTCGTCAACGGACTCGCTATCTTCAAAAATCCTCGAATAAACCTCATGTAGTACCCGACTAACCCCAAGAAACTACGTACCTCTATCGGTGTCGTGGGTTGTCCCCACTCCCTCACTACCGACACTTTGCTCGGGACAATCGATATCCACAATTCTGACACAACATGCCCGAAAAACTGTACCTCTCGTAACCATAATCCTCACTTCCCATACTTAGCATATAGTTGATGCTCTCATAGATTCTGAAGAACCTGCCTCAAGTTCTTGGCATGCTCCTCCTCGGTGTGTGAATAAATTAGGATGTTATCTATGAAGACCATGAAACACTGATCCAAGAACTCTCTGAACACTCAGTTCATCAAGTCCATGAATATGGCTGGAGCATTTGTCAGTCCAAATGGCCTGAATCGGAACTCATAGGACCCATATCTCGTCAAGAAACCAGTCTTCGACACATCCTGATCCCTAATCCGTAGCTGATGATATCCCGATCTCAAATCTATCTTCGAAAATAAGGTTGATCCTCTTAGGTGGCTGACCAGGTCATTGATTCAAGGAAATGGATATTTATTCCGTATCGTGACCTTATTCATCTCCCAATAATCCGTGCATAACCTCAGTGAACCGTCTCTTTGTAATACCCCGTATTTTCTGTGATATTTATTTTTGGGGATTAATTGAATTAAATGTTTATTAATTAGAAATTAATCCGAATAAAAATATTAACGAGATGTGAGTTAGTATTTAATTATAATGTGTATATTTGGCATTATATGAATATTAGTAATATTGAAATTATCGTGAGATTTAAATATGACAATTTGGGAAATTTTGCTGAGATGCGTGTGACCGCCGCGTCATGGTATTTTATTATTTTTTCAAAAAGTGAATTTTAGTTCCATTAACCGTATGGTCGTTTTGAGTGCGCCAACGCGTCCGGAAGGGTCGAGATAACCAGAAAACACTTGTCGGGGGTTAAGTTTGTGTCCCGGGGCATTTTTGGGCCATACCGGTAACTTATAGGGGTATTTTGGTAATTTCAGAAATTTGGGAATTAAAAGTGACGAAAATTGGAAATAGAAATCTGACTTCTTCTTTAACCCACTAAACCCACTAACTAAACTAAGAGACTTAATGGGCTACGGGAGAAGTTGAAATATAATTTCAACTTACCAAAAACCAAACACACCTCCATTGTCTTCAACCTTGGGAAGAACTTGTAGAGAGAGAGAGAGAGAGAAGGAAGAAAATTCTGCAGAAAGAGAGAGGGAGAACAACCTAGCTTTCAAGATTCAACACCAAATTCAGAGAAAGATTAAGGCAAGTGGTTTAAACTCATTTGATTCAAGCTATGCTTTTCCATGTTTATGAAATTTTCGAAATTGATTTTGGAAGATAATTTAGACCCATAAATTGGAAGTTAAAAGCCATGATTTATGTAGGAATTGCATGTATTGATATTCTGGACGAATTATATGTTCTAAACAGAACCTTTGATGATTTAAAAATGGAGTTAGAAGAAGTTTATTGATGTTCTTGAATGAAGAAGAATTCTGGAATTTTTTTTGATATAGTTTTGATCTAAACTTAGCCTTGGAATGATGAATTATGGAATTTGGAATGTTAATACTGTTGTGTAAGGACATTTTTCACATGTCCGAAATGTTTCATTTATTTATGTCGTACGCCGCTACATTTGGCACGTCTCCTCACGATCTCACATGACGGCCTCTATCCGAATTCCGGGAATCAAGCATTCATTATCTCCACTAATATGTCCCACATCTACCTCAATGACTTCACGTTCCAAGATTTTAGGGACTTAATGCAAGTGGTACGCAAGGGAAGTCAAAATAGTGAAAAAAAGGCACAATAGGAGAGTTCAAGGGCATTTTCGTAATTTCACATCCATAGTTTGGAGGTCTGGTCAACTATAAAGTTGAAGAGCTCGCCTCAACAAAGATACTGGAAAAAACGGCACCTCAATCCGAGCTACGGTGAAGGAGTTATGACCTTTTGAAGATAGAGAAAATTCCTTAAAGAATGCTGTTTTTTTTGTACGCTGGATAGATTTTTAAAGTTTTAAGAACGTGGGACTCTTCATATTTTTTCCTATAAATACCAACTTCGGGGGAGTTGTTTTTCAAGACTTTAGGAGACGAATTTGAGAGTCCAAATACACCTAGTCTTCATATTCTTGAGTCCCAAGACTCATGTTTTGATTCACACATCATTGCCAAACCTTTGTGAATCCTTTTGCAACCCAAGAACACAACTTTGGTTTGTTCAACCCTTGTGGAGGAGACTGTTCTTCTTCTTCATTGCAGCCCTACTGGAAAGGGATAATTCCATCCGCGACTACAGAATCCGATACCCGAGGGTAATTCTTAGTCAACTTGTATTTTCATTGTAATCCGATTGTAAGCCGTTCTCTTACAAATTATAGTGAAAATAAATGGTTTTGCCCCTGAGGGGGATTTTTCCTTAATTGCATGTGTTTGAATGTTCTTGAATAGATTATCAATTTATTCAATCACATACTGCTGCATGTTTAGGGTTTGTTTGGATTAAAAGGGTTTTATATATAATTTGATCATTTGAACGCGAGCACACACGTTCTCAAATTGGTATCAGAGAAGGTTACGCTAATCTATCGTGTATTCCTTTTTTTTTCCGCAAAATTTTTCTAAGATATCAATTTTCTAAAAAAATTGATTTTTGAAAAAGTGTGTGTTCAAATGGAGAAGTCATATTATAAAATGCCTATTTTTGACGGGACAAATTATGCTTATTGGAAAGCCCGTATGAGGTCGGCTTTAAAAGCCATTGATGAACGTGTCTGGATTTTGGTTGAACGAGGGTGGACTCCATCCACCGTCACTGTTGATAATGTGACCAACTTGAAACCTGACATTTCTTGGTCTGATGAAGAAATTAAATGGTCATCTTTTAATTCTAAGGGTCTAAGTGCTATTTCTGGGTCTGTCACACCTGATGAGTTCAAACGCATAATGATGTGTACCACGTCAAAAGAGGCATGGGATGTTTTACAACTCACCCATGAAGGAACTAATGCTGTGAAAGAGTCTAAGTTGCAAAACTTGACAACTAAATTTGAAACAATCACCATGCATGATTCTGAATGCTTTGATGAATTTTATGCTAGACTTTCTGACATTGTGAATACTAGTTTTAATCTTGGTGAACAAATTCCGAATGCTAGAGTTTTTAAAAAGATTCTTCGTTCTTTGCCTAAGCGTTTTATCCCTAAAGTCACTGTGCTAAATTCTATGGGTAATTTAAATACGCTAAAATTGGAAGAACTTGTAGGAGATTTGCAAACTTATGAAATTGATATGTTCCCTAAAAATTCTAAATCTAAAGATAAGGGAATTGCTCTTAAAGCCCAAGAGAGAAGGAGTGAGGGGTCATCTAGAAAGAGGGTAGAGTCATCTAGAAAGAGAGAGACTGACACGTCAGATTCTGAGTGCGATTTTGACTTAGATGATTTGGCTCTTTTCGCAAAAAAAATCAAGAGGATTCTCAAATTTAAGAAAAATGCAATTTTAAAGATAAAAAGAAATTTGAGAAAAATAAGTTTGAAAAGAAAAATGAAAAAGTTTCCAAAAATCCTTCTCTGAAAGAAAGTGAGAGATGTTTTGAGTGTGATGGTAGGGGTCATAGAGATTTTGAGTGTGCCAATCGTCTGAGTAGAGAGAAAGGGAAAGGTGTCCTTAATGCTACCCTTAGTGACGACAGTGAGGTCGAGACGGTGGATTATGGAGATGAGTCACCGCATGAGTGTAACTTCACCGCATTCATGGCCATCCAAGTGAGCACTCCTAGTTCTCCTCACAACGATGAGGATGATGCTTCACAGGGACACCTCGACAGTGAGATCGATGTGAGTGAGGGGGAGGATGACACAAGTGAGAGCGAGAGTGACATACAACCCGCCTACGCTGAGTTATATTCTGAGTCTTTTAAAACTAAAAAGAGAAATAAAGCGTTAGTTCTTAAGATCACCGGCTTAGAGGAAGATTTAAGAAAAGCGAGAGAAAGAGAGTCCTCCACCTGCACCGTACTGAGAGAGAGAGAGAATCTGCCTGTGTCGAGAAAGAGATCCTATTTAGAGAGAGAGAGAGTGTTTTAGAGAAAGAGAGAGGGGACTTGACTAAACAAGTGGCTAGTCTTACGAGTCAGCTCCATTCCTCCGTGGAGACTCGGAAGAAACTTGAAGCCCTTGTTGCCCAGCTGACTCATGATCTTGAGAAAGCACGGGAAGTCAAGGTACAAATCGAGGACAGATCTGGGAAGATGGGAAAGATGCTCCTCGACCCCGCTTTAGGTTTTGGTGATCGTCAAGGAATTGGATATGATGGTGCCTACACGTCGCAAATTGCACCTGGACCAGTTCCTGAGTTTACTACAACTCCTTATGGTCACCGTGAAAAACCTCAAAGGAGAGTTCGACCAAGAAAATCAAACCAAGGTCCGCCTTTGACTGAGCTCTTTTGTACTTATTACAAAAGAAAAGGCCACCTTAGGGAAACTTGCTATAGCATGGGTCGAACACGACGTACTACTGCTCCACCACGACATACTGATGAGTTTTCTAGTCTGAGAGAGCAAGTTGAGTTCTTAGCTGCCACGACTCAGAGTTTGATGAAAGAATTCCGACGGATGTCTTCGCCGTTAGTGAATGCTTCTTACATTCCAGCTAAAACCAACAAAGGCAAACAAAAGGTCATCTCTGCTTGGGTGCCTAAGAAAGATAAAAAGGCCTTTGTTGTTCATGTTGCTCTCAAAGCACATAATACCTCACAGTGGTATTTTGATAGTGGGTGCTCCAGACACATGACAGGTGATGCCTCATTTTTTACTACTCTTGAGGATTATCAAGATGGCAGAGTCACCTTTGGAGATGGGAGTAAGTCTAGCATTATAGGACGAGGTACTATCGAGTTACCTGGTTTTCCTAAGCTAGAAAATGTTTTGTACGTCAAAGGTTTGAAAGAAAACCTTCTCAGCATTAGCCAGCTGTGCGACACTAACTTTGCAGTAAAGTTTGACCGGGATGCGTGTAAAGTCTACAATCAAGCCGATAAACTTTTTATGCAAGGGGTGAGGACCGAGGATAATTGCTATGGGACTGAGCCCACATCCTCACTTGTCTGCAACAGCACCACAATCACTCCTATGGATCTGTGGCACCAACGTCTAGGTCACGTGAACGTTAGAGATCTCAATCGTTTATCTAAAAAGGACCTAATACGTGGCTTACCATCTCTTGGAAAGTCAACTTCGACCGTTTGTGGACCCTGTCAGTTGGGAAAACAAATTTGTAGTCCTCATAGGAAGTTACATTCCATTACCACCTCTCGTGTTCTGGAGTTGATTCACATGGATCTTATGGGTCCCACTCGTACTGAGAGTCTAGGTGGTAAGAGGTACATCCTCATGATGGTAGATGATTTCTCCAGATACTCCATTGTAGGTTTTTTGAGAGAGAAATCCGATGCTGTAGATTTCTTAACGACCAAGTGCCGTGTCCTGCAAAATCAACACAGTGTCACTATTAACAGAATACGTAGTGACAACGGCACTGAATTCAAGGAAACAAAGGTTGATTTGTACTGTGATAGCCTTGGGATCAAACATGAGTTTTCTGCTGTGAGAACTCCTCGACAAAATGGTATTGTTGAGAGAAAGAATAGAACGATCCAAGAGATGGCTAGATCTACGCTTCTAGGTCGTAAAGTTTGTAGGAGATTTTGGGCAAAGGCAGTGTCTACTGCATGCCACACGGTGAATAAGGTGTATCTGCGTCCACACACACTTCACACTCCTTATGAGTTGTGGACTGGCAAGAAGCCCAACCTGGCATATTTCCGTGTCTTTGGGAGTAAATGCTACATCCTACGGGATAAAGAGCAATTAGGAAAGTTTGACTCCCGAAGCGACGAGGGAATATTTCTAGGATATTCATCGAATAGCAGAGCGTACCGGGATTTTAACCTGAAGAGCTCTAAGATTATGGAATCAATAAATGTCACCGTGCAAGATGACGAACCTCCAACGGTTATTGATCCTAACCTTCAGTGTGAGGATGATGATTGTTCTAACAGTGATTTACCTGTTCCTCTCTCACACTCTATGGACCCTACTCCTGTGTTAGGGGACACACCTGCTTGGGTTCGCAAGAGTCATGACCCTTCTGCCATTGTTGGTGATCCCACTCTAGGCGTCAAGACTCGTGCTCAGCTAGAGAACGTTGTTAGCCATCTTTGCTACACGTCTAAAGTCGAGCCCAAGAACTATAAATAAGCACTCAAGGATGAACACTGGATATCTGCTATGCAGGATGAGTTGCTTCAGTTTAAAAAGAATGATGTCTGGGAACTTGTCCCCCGACCTAGTGAGATTAATGTGATAGGTACCCGGTGGATTTTTAAGAACAAAATGGATGAAAATGGTACCATAATCCGAAATAAGGCTAGGTTGGTCGCTCAAGGCTACACACAGATAGAGGGTGTAGACTTTGGGGAGACATTTGGTCCTGTTGCGAGGCTTGAGTCCGTCCATCTTCTGCTCGCCATCGCATGTCATCTGTGCTTCAAGGTGTATCAGATGGATGTCAAGAGTGCCTTTTTGAATGGCATTCTACAGGAGGAGGTTTATGTGGAACAACCAAAAGGGTTTGAAGACCCTCAGCACCCTGAGCACGTCTACTATCTGAGGAAAGCCTTGTATGGTTTGAAGAAAGCACCCCGTGCTTGGTACGAGAGTCTTACTTCTTATCTCTTAGCTCGTGGCTTCAAGAGAGGGGGAGTAGATATGACGTTGTTTGTCAGGAGAGATGATGGTGCTATTTTGGTTGCCCAGGTCTATGTGGACGACATAGTCTTTGGATCCACATGCTCCCAGCATGCTCACCACTTTGAGGAGGAGATGAAAAGTGAGTTTGAGATGAGCATGGTTGGTGAGCTTACATTCTTCCTTGGTCTCCAGGTTTGTCAGCTAGAGGATGGGATGTTCATTTCCCAATCCAAGTATGCTAGAGACCTAGTGAAGAAATTTGGTTTAGACTCCGCTAAGCATGCACGTACACCTATGAGTACCACTACCAAGCTTAGTAAGGACACTTCAGGCAAGGACGTAGATTAAACCTTATATCGGAGTATGATAGGTAGTCTCCTCTACTTGACTGCCAGTCGTCCCGACATCGCCTTTAGTGTTGGAGTCTGTGCGCGTTATCAGGCATCCCCAAAAGAGTCACATTTACTTGCTCTAAAACGTATTATTAAATACCTAAGTGGGACTCTCTCATACGGGATTTGGTATTCCTTTAATACCGATGACCGTCTGTCCGCCTACTAGGATGCCGATTGGGCTGGGGATGTAGATGGATGTAGGAGCACTTATGGTGGGTGTTTTTATTTTGGTTCTGCTCTTGTCTCCTAGCTGAGCAAGAAGCAAAATTCCATCTCTTTGTCCACTGCGGAGGCTGAGTACATAGCCGCCGGGAGTTGTTGCACACAACTCTTGTGGATGAAGCAAATTCTGGAGGATTATGGGATATCACAGGACACCATGACCATTTCCTGTGATAACACGAGCGCGATACACATATCCCGCAATCCAGTTCAGCATTCGCGCACAAAACACATCAGGATACGTGAGCACTTTATTCGTCAGTTAGTTGAAGAGAAAGTTGTATCCCTGAGTTTTGTTCCTACCGACCGTCAGTTAGCCGATATTTTCACGAAACCTTTAGATGCCCTTAGAGTTGAGAGTCTTAGGAAATATTTAGGGATTTGCACAGTTGACTGAGGGGTTGGTCTATGTCTAGAATAGGATGCTTCTTCATGTTCATATCATATGCTTCCTATTGCTAGTCTGTTTTATATGTACCATTACTTTGTTGTACATCTTTGTTTTATTCTTTTTTCTTTTTATATTTCTTTTGAAAAAAAAAATACAAAAAGATTTTCCTTTAAGAAAAATTTTGAGAAAAGCACAAAAAGATTTTATTTTTCCAAATTTTTGAAAAAATCCAAAAAGATTTTTGTATTTTGCTTCTTTTATGGATGAGCATGTAAGATAGCCAAGTCACAACTTCATTCCATTTATCCATGTGACTGTTTGATAGAGATTTGAGAGGCTACATCATTTCATCCATGTGCTTTACATTGATTGGAGTCTTTGAGATGTAATTAGTGATATCTTCCTACATGTTTGACTCCTATATCCTTTATTGCACACATGCACGGCTATATTTGATTATTGCATTTGTCTATCTCATGTTGGCTTGTGTGTTTGCATCTCAATCCTGTCTATACAATGTACAATATGCGATAAAACTTGACAAGATTGGAATGCATGTAAAAACCGTTTTGGTGAGACTGTGTGTTTTTGTATAACGGGGAGGGGCTGCGAAAGGTAATCATCTATCCTTTGCGCAAAAGCCACCGTTAAAAAGGACCTAAAAAATGGAGGAATTTTAATATCCGAGGTCCAAAGAGGTTAAAAGAGCCCGAAAAAATTTAAAGGCAATAAAAAGCAATTCATGCCAAATATGGACCACTTAGGTTTCACCATCAATTCTCTAAAGTTTGAGAATTTAGAATGCTTCTATTCAATACAATATCTGAGGGAGTTTGGTTGGAGAATCTAAACGGGTTTGCACTTCCTTGAAAGTCCTGAAAAAGCATAAAATCATTTTGGACGTTATTGGTGTGAAAATCATTTTGAGCTTTGATTTGTTGATTTGAATGAGTCAATATCTTATACTGTGACTCTTTTACACCAAAGGAAGCATTTGAGTTCATTCGCTAGGAATATCCAATATTCATCATGCACATATGTCATGTTTGTATGCATTGATTTTCCTATCGAATTTGATCACACCACTTCATTTACGCTATCATTGTCTTGGTTGCTTTCTGTTTATTCATGGTGTGTTTTTATCCTAGTGACACCTCGCACTTGCTTATTTGATTTATTTCTCTAATTTGTCCATTTGGGGACATCATAAAAAGGGGGAGAAAGAATTATCATATTATGGGGGAGTTTGAATTCTGGGGGAGTTTTTGAGATGTTGCTTATATTTTTATCATATATTGATATCCATGTTATCTCATTTCAAACTCGATATGTCACGTGGTATTTGCTTTGTCTCATGTGTGTAGGTATGAAGATTGCAGATCTATATGTTGCACACCCTGATGAGAAAAGTTTTGAGATTCCTGAAGAATTAAAGAACAAACGATGAAGACTATTCATTTGTACCTTTTCCAGTTTTGGGTTCATGGGAGGGTAGATTTGTATAGGGAATTTCATATTTGATAATTCAGATTTTTTATGTATGTACCGGCATAGACATAGGGGGAGATTTGTAAGGACATTTTTCACATGTCCGAAATGTTTCATTTATTTATGTCGTACGCCGCTACATTTGGCACGTCTCCTCACGACCTCACATGACGACCTCTATCCGAATTCCGGGAATCAAGCATGCATTATCTCCACTAATATGTCCCACATCTACCTCAATGACTTCACGTTCCAAGATTTTAGGGACTTAATGCAAGTGGTACGCAAGGGAAGTCAAAATAGTGAAAAAAAGGCACAATAGGAGAGTTCAAGGGCATTTTCGTAATTTCACATCCATAGTTCGGAGGTCTGGTCAACTAGAAAGTTGAATATCTCTCCGCAACGAAGATACTGGAAAAAACGGTACCTCAATCTGAGCTACGGTGAAGGAGTTATGAACTTTTGAAGATAGAGAAAATTCCTTAAAGAATGCTGTTTTTTTTGTACGCTGGATAGAATTTTAGAGTTTTAAGAACGTGGGACTCTTCATATTTTTTCCTATAAATACCAACTTCGGGGGAGTTTTTTTGCAAGACTTTAGGAGACGAATTTGAGAGTCCAAATACACCTAGTCTTCATATTCTTGAGTCCCAAGACTCATGTTTTGATTCACACATCATTGCCAAACCTTTGTGAATCCTTTTGCAACCCAAGAACACAACTTTGGTTTGTTCAACACTTGTGGAGGAGACTGTTCTTCTTCTTCATTGCAGCCCTACTGGAAAGGGATAATTCCAGCCGCGACTACAGAATCCGATACCCGAGGGTAATTCTTAGTCAACTTGTATTTTTATTGTAATCCTATTGTAAGCCTTTCTCTTACAAATTATAGTGAAAATAAATGGTTTTGCCCCTGAGGAGGATTTTTCCTTAATTGCATGTGTTTGAATGTTCTTGCGTAGATTATCAATTTATTCAATCACATACTGCTGCATGTTTAGGGTTTGTTTGGATTAAAAGGGTTTTATATATAATTTGATCATTTGAACGCGAGCACACACGTTCTCACTGTTGTAGGATGTTAGTATGATGATATTGTAACCTTGTCTTAGAGTTTCATGCTTAAAAATGGTGTTTTGTGACAAATTGGTAACTGCAAAACGAAGCAGTCCGTAACCAGACCTGGTGCGTTCGATCGATCGATGTTCTTCAGTCGATCGATCGACCACCATCGATCGAGCGAAGGTAAAGGTCGATCGATCGACCTTCCGAGAATGAGTAAAGTTTTTCCTTAATTAAATTTTAATGAAGTTAATCCTTGAATGATATTATTAGAGACCTCGTGAATACCCTTAACCTTAAGGAAGACCGGTAGGCATGATTATGAGGTTGGACTTTAATTGGAATTTAATTTGAGGAATTATTCTAATTTAATGAAATTCGATATGTGAGATAATATTTGGGTTAATAGTGCAAATTTGAATAAGTTGATGAAATAAGGTTTGGGGCAGAAGTAAAGACCTTAGGTATAAAGATGTTATATGTGGGAATAACGGGAACTTAATAGTCTATTTGAGATAGGTTTTAAGTTTAAGAAACTACGACGTGAGACGTGTCGACAATTTAATTTCTATATTATCGGTACACTTGAAATATATGAATTTGGAATAATGGTATCAAGATGTAGAGTATACCTTTATTAATATCGAGATATCTAAGATGTGTGAATGCTTAGTATATAATTTTATGTGTATGACATACCTACCATACTTGCTATCACGGGAGGTTTACGTTCGCTTAGGGCCTTCTTATCCTTGTGTTGCCCGGATTTAGATTGGTTACCTCTATGAACATAGGTCATAGAAGGGCTTATTGGGATGTTAATAAGTCTACTGATCGTGGGAGCGTAGGTATGTGCGTGACCCATGTGATGGTGACTGTGTTCGCCTCCACTATTTGTGATGTTATTATCTGAACGATTCCTGAGAGATTCGGAATGCGTGACCCTTATGTACGTGATGTACCGGGATGGATAGCAGAGTATGTGTGCACCGCAGCTTAGCCTTTGGGTGCTTGTATTGTATATTTATGATGTGATAATATACGGTTAAACGAGAAGGAAATTAACTATGTTAAATTATGAGTATAGTTATGGTAATTTTTATGAAAAGATAAAGAGGGGACTTTTATCAAAATGGTGTTGTTAATAATTGGGAATCCGGGAATTAAAGTAGAACTCTCTATTTAATTGTTAAGGTTGGAATTTAAACGTGAACCGAGTATAAGTGTCAGAAACTCTTTAGATAGTTATGAGATAACACATGAATGGGTACAGGAACGTTAGGAGTGCACAGTTAGACGAGAGGTGAGTTTCTCATGCGAGAGCACGTCCTAACATGTATTTTGCATATACTGTTTTAAATGTTTTTAAAGAACTTGCAGGTTTTTAAAATATCTCCACATTCGGGCTCTGACCCGTTTGCTTTCAAATCTATCTTTTTGTAAAACCATTTTAGGTGCCCAGCCACAAGGTCACCATGCATAGGATTCTCACTCAGATGATGAGCTGTAGCTGCTTGTGGAAGCTACAGGGATTTGCTCTTAGACGCTTATATCATTTGGATTCCATACTCAGTATTCCTCAGTTGTAGGGCATGTTTCCCAAATTCTATTAGATACTTTTCCATTTCAGTTTTTCAGACTTTGGCATGTATTAATTCAGTATTTTAGTTCTCATTACTTAGTTCAGTCGTGGAATTTGTAGTGAGGAGTTTTCCTCCAGATTAATTATATCATGTGTTGGTTATTCTATTATTTCGTTATTGTGAATGGTGTTATTATTCTTCATTACACTTGTTGCATGTTAATCAGGCTTTAATTAAAATTTGACAACTTACTTTTTAAATATTAGGTGGTTAGTAATAATAAAAATGTTTTCAACAGTGATGCTATTAACTGACCCAACTTGGCATTTTGAATTAATTTAATAAAGGAGTAGCTACCCGGTATTTAATTAGTTGGGGTGTCACACTCTTTTCTTCACAAAAAACACCGGAGCGCCCTAAGGTGAGGTGCTCCTACGAATGAAGCCCTGACCTAACAGCTGCTCTATTTAATCCCGTAACTCCCTCATCTTCGCTGGATCCATATGGTACGATGCACATGCTATCGGCCAATTGCCCGACATTAATTATATGATGAAATCTATCTCTTAACTGAGGGGTAGGCCCGGTATCTCCCGAAATACATCCAAAAACTCATGAATGACTAGAATCGATTCTAGGGGAATCACAATCTCCTTAGAGGCATCCTCCTCAATGTAGTACAAATGGGTTAAAGATCCTCCCTCTAGGCGAGGCATCGCCAATAAAAACATCTCTTTCCACGGAATGGAAAAAATATTACCCCTATCGAAACAATCTAGCACGTCTCTTTACGCAGAGAGCCAATCCATGTCGATAATAACATCATGCTAGTGGATATCTAAGACTAGCATGTATGCCGATAAAATCAAGCTACCAATCTCTATCCCTACCCCCCGGCATATAAAGAAAATCAAAGATCAATTCCATAGTGGTGAGTCTATGCATGTCACAGTGCTCTCTGTCGTGTCTAATAACCCTAAGGCCCGTGAAAAATGAGTAGCTATAAAATAGTGAGGTTCCCCAGTAATAAATAAAACCCAACCCATAGTGCCATGGATAGGAAACGTACCCTCAATCGCGGGTGGTGCCTGAGGTGCTGCTACCTGGTAGACATTATGGACACGTCCGTACTGTAATTTCCCTACTGAACTGGAGCTACTGGGATGGCTGGTAGGACTGGAACCTGAGCTGGCGCTGGGAGGGCGGATGGAAAGAGCGACATCTATGGGTCATTACGGGCACCCTGCTATTGTGGGTCCCTATCCCCCTCTAGGCAATCCTGTCACTTATGGCCATTATTGCCATATCTGAAACACCTTCCCCTGAAGTTCCTCTGCCCTTGCTGACCACGGCCCTGTTGGCTGTTACCACCCTTCCACTGGCCCTGCTGAAAATGATGTTAGCCCTAATGGCCCTACTGCTGACCCTGCTACTGACGGTGTTGGCCCTAATGGCCCCTCTGACCCTGCCTAAATCCCCCAAATCCCAATCTGGAATCACCTGATCAATATCTCTTGGCAGGGTCCCCCTAATGGGAAATCTGCTCACTGTGACGAGTCTGTCCCTTGGCTACTAGTGCCCTACCAGTACTACTGCCCCTTGTCCTCTCCTGCTGGTCGGACACCCCTGCTCGTTTTCTCCTCTGCTGATGGAAGCGGTGATCCTGACAGTACAACAAAGAAGAGTTGAGTACGTCAGTGTAAGTACTCAGTGATAGATTGCCTATGAGGTGTTGACAGATCCTCCAGGTCAATTCATCTACAAACAACAGTATATTCTTCTCCTCAGTGGGTGCCTCATCCGGCACTATAGTGAGAAGTTTGGTGAAGTCCTCCTTGTACTCAGCAACGGTCATACTCTCCTTCTTAAGATTCAGTAACCTCCGCCTCATCTCAGTATGCACAACGGATGGAAAGTACTTGCGGTCAAACAGCCCCCAAAATAACTGAATCATGATGTTGTCCCTCTCATCCAAGGTGGTGGTGGACTCCTACCACTGTAAAGAGGCCCCCACTAGCTTGATCGAAGCCAACAATTGTTTATGCATGTCGGTACACTCATACATGCACAGATGCCTCTAGATATCCTTCTTCCATTGGATACTGATACTATGTTCGAGCTACCCAAGAACTCCGGGGGATGTGCCTTCTGAAAGGCATCCCTAACCCGCTCCCATGTAGTGGGAAGCTGTACCGGTACTGGCTCTACTGCCTGAACCTAGGGTGGAGCCTGCTGCACCACCGCTAATCCGGCATTCATCGCTTCAGCAACAATGACGGCTAATTCAGTTGTGTTCATCATTCCCTAAGTCGGAGCTACTGGCTCCTCAGGCTGGGCATTCCTGTCTCGGTGTGCGCATCTCGGAGGCATCTGAAATGAGAAGAAATATTATTAGTCTACAGTTATTATCAAATCTTAAACAAATGAAGACGTAAGCGTAAATATAAGAATACAATAGTCCTAAAATAGGGATCTAAATGAAAGATGCTAAGATGAAAGCGAAATAAGCCGTATAGATCCTAAAGGACACTAGAATTTGATGCTCTGATACCACCTGTGACACCCCGCCTAATTAAATACTAGGTGATCAGTCCTTTATTAAATTAAAATCAAGGTGAATGGTTGGTTCATTCTTAGCATCACTGTCATAAAATAAAATTTCCAATTTAAACACCCTAAATAATTAAGCTAAGTGTCAAAACAATTTAAAACCATATTTCCATTTTATTGAGTTCCAATATGAAAACATTTTTAATAACCAACAATTTAAGAATAACATAAATACGAAGGATGGAAATTAACAAACAATAATTAAACCATTTAGATAAACCACACTAAGTTAAAAACAATAAATGAAATCATTCTGACAAGAGTTAGCTCCTAAATAGTACCAAATATTGGAAATAACATCAACATAAATCTCTGACAAATCCAAACTAAATAGGGAAATGGTCGACATATGCCGTAACTAAGGAGAACTAAAATAAGAGCAGAATCAATGAAGAGGTCGTCTAAAGCATGGGCGTGCAACTCCCACATAATCTACAACACGTCAAATCCAAAGAGCCTATGCATGACGCCCCTGTGACTGGGCACCTGTAATACATACATATATATATACAAGAGAGAGAGATAAATGACAAAAAATGGGTCAGAGCCTGAGTGTAAAACAATTTAAAATAGTTTAGCAAGTATTTAAATTGCTTACCGGCTAATGTAACAACCATGCTAGTATGCGACGCTCTCTTGAGAATTCTCACCTCTCATCAAGTGTGCACGTCTACCGTACTACTAAACTCATAAGTTTATCTAACTTATTTTTCCATAAAGTTTTATCCCCAAAAGTATAAGGGTTATGATACTTAGTTTAAACAAAATCAATGTCTTCAAGATTTATTACGTTACATAAAGCAACACCATACCGTTACAAGGTTCCCTAACACTTATTATAAAGTTGGAGTATTTATTCATTACTTAACTACTTATATGCACAGTAGAAAGTTACCATATAAGTATAAGTATATATATATATATATTTCAGTCACTCATATATTATATATACTATCGGCACCCCACATAAATTCTATGGTGTTGACATACTCTGCTATTAAGTCCCCGTATCACTTGTACTAAGGGAAATACTAGTTCAGAATCACTCTCGAACTGTATTAACACGATACACACAAAATGGAGGCGAAGCATAGTTCCAAGTCACTAAGAGGTCAGCACATACCCCTCACGTCTCTTAGGACCATCTGACTATCATTCTCAGATAGCCTGTACCAAGGAATCCTATGTTCTAGGGTACAAGTCAATATCCCCATAAAGGTCCCATCGAGATAAGACTGTCTCGGCGCGGTAACCCTGTGATAGCAAGTAGTGCGGGTATGATTATTCGTAATTAATGTATTTAATATATGTACACAGTCACACGTCCATATATAGATACACAATTTCCAATAAGGTTCGCCCACGGCCCATATTTATTGTTAACCATATTTAGTACAATTTTACCCAATTATCTCGTATAAGGGATTCATCTATTTTATTCCCACTTATAATTTATTTCATACTTACTTCTTATCTCTCGAAGTATTCTCTCTTACTAAATACAATTTCAGTAGGTATACGCTCTATAACCTTCTAGTCTAAGTCTTTCACGGGTCCCCCAATTCATTCACGAACTTACTCACAATCTCTAATGCGCACTGAAATTCCCCGTTAACCCATAATTTCATCGAATATTAAATTTCATTCAACGGAGTCTATTTAGACCATAGTGGTCCTCCTTACGACCCATTATACTCTATAAATAATAATCAAGGGTTCCTATGTATTTAAACCAGATTAAACAAAAAGGGGAAAAATATGCAGTTTTCCAGGAGGGGTCGATCGATTGAGGAAAAGGGGTCGATCGATCGATGTTCTTGGGTCGATCGATCGATCAAGCAGTTTTTGCCCAGAAACTGCATTTTCAACCTACGGGTTTCACCTACCAAATTACTCCAAAATGCCATTAATGATTTCCAAACACCCAAACAACAGTAGTACTAGTTATATACACCTATATACATGATTTCCTACGTGAAACATGTCCAAATTCATCAAAGGTATTCAATTTATGGGATAAATCATCATGTTTAACAAGAACCCTAATTTTCATAAACTTTCATTCTTTTAAATCTTTTCCAGATTTCTTGCTTCTATACTCATACAAATTTGTGGGTTATTCTCTACCCATGATTAGGATGTCCAGAATATATTTATTTCCATCAAGACATGTGATTAAATCCTCAAATTCCTCAAATTGTTTTACAAAATATGTGTATAAAAATCCTAATCTAACATGAATGAAACAATAACTAAAAGAAAAGAAAGTTAGATACATGCCTAGAAATTCAAGGGTCTAATTTGTTGACGAAAAAGGTATGATTGTGTTCCTCTTCATGCGATCTACGTTTTGGTGGTAGTGGCGGTACAAACGGATGAGTTCTTGGCCTTAGATTATTTGAAAAGCGTCCTACCTTCTTCTCTAATGGACGTTCTTAAATTTAGTGATTGTTAACCCTAAAAGCCTAACTCAAATGGCTAATATACCTAGGTAAATTCATTGGTTTAATTACCCAAAAATACAAAATATTTAAAATACCCTCCTGGGATGGCAATTAGGCCTAAAAATGCCCCGAGGCCGAAAGTAAACCGCCGGGTATACTTTTCTGACTATATCGACCCTTTTGGACACGTTGGGGCACTCAAAATGACCATACGGGCAACTTATAATTTATTCACTTTTAATAATAATAATTTAGTCCCGATACGACACAGGCGCGTCCCGACTTAAATTTCCATAATTGCCATTTTATTCACTCGTGACAATTTTAATAAAATCATTCTTATATATTACTTTACGCATCTAGTAATATTCAAAAAATTCTCAATAATTACTAACTCTCGCCACGCAAGAAAATATTTAAAATAATTTTTGAATTAATATTAAGTTAATATCTCAATTTAAATTTAATAAATCCCAAAATTAAAAACCATAAAAATACAGGGTATTACACTAACGACATGAAATCTCTCTACTAACAACATTGGATCTCATTGCTAATGATCCTTAAAAATAAAAAAATTATTTTCGAAAAAAAAGAGCCCTGTTCATTTTTGATGAAAAATAAACATCTCAAACATTATTCCGTAAATTAATTCAAACTCTAAATTGTTTAATACCTCATCGGGATGCCGAGAAGTCTTCAAACTTGGAGATGCTTGAATTCGGTTCGACTTCTCGGTGCACAATGATTTTTAATGGGATACACCAAACCTAGCCTAAAGCTATGCTATGAAAAATACTAAAAAATTGTTCTTACAAATCTACCCATTTGGCTATTCCTGTAAAAAACAAACAAAATGACCAAACACCAAATTAAATTCAAAATATCCTATTACAAAGATAGTAACACCCTTCCCAACCCTAGATAGAAATGGCATAAGTCTCGTTGTCTTCACATTTTATATTTTTCCCTTTATAAAACTTTATCTTCATCCGTGTATGTTGAATTCCGAAAATAGGTACCTACACACATGAGGATATAAACAATTACCTTTGTGACACATCAACTTTAAAAAAATATATATTTCATAAATAAATACTCCCCCATAATTCAAACTCATAAAAAAAACTCCATTTTAATTTTCTCTCCCCCTTCGTTTTTATTCGAAATAAACAAAAAGACAAAGACGTAGAAACAATAAACATTAAGTGCAAAGCATCATGGGGAAGAAACGATATCGTCACAAAAGATTTAAGTCAAGCATGTGTAATGATAATCTCAAAGGCAAACACAACCAACTATTTTTTTTTTCCCAAAAAAATGCCAATTTCACAAATACAACTAACATACAATATATAATATATGAAAAATATGTCAAAGAAAATTTGGCACACATATATAGGCATAAAGGACCACCAAACATGGCACAAAACACATACGCTTTATACACCAACAAAGTATTGATGTGTTCAAACATGTGGAATAGAATGAATGGGTGTAAACTAGCAACAATAGAATTATAACTCAAACAGTCAAATATGTTCAAGAAGTTCTAATTGGCCGTAAAATTTTTTGAAACTAAGATTTAGCCTCAAGTGATAATAAAGTTTAACTTAATGAACAAAACAAGCACAATGGACACAAGCCTAGAATTTTATTGATTCTATAAATCAATAGCGTCAGGAGAAAATAAGCATAACTAGGATTCATTGTCATTGCGTAAACTCATTGATATTTCCATCCAAAATCCCTCAAAATATAATTCTTTTCTTTTCTTTTAAATGATCGTATTAAACTAAACTAACTGTCCCCTTTTTGGCAAATTTCTCTTTTTATTGCCTTAATTTTTTCTTGGGCTCTTTTTTAAATGGTGGCTCTTACGACGAGATTATTATTCTCTCGTAGCCTTTTTTCGTGTACACTCATCATTTTTTAATAAAAAATAAATCCTAATGGGCAACGATTTTTACATGCACATATCCTCCAGATTTAAACAAACATGTAGATGCCAAGGTTGATAGGAGAACATCGCACCAAGCTCAAATATCTATCATGAAGAAAGTCAATTTCCAAACAACTCCATAAACATGGTTAAGATCATTTTAAGCATATAAAGTCATAACCAAATGTCCTTGCCACATGGAAATTGCGTAGTGAATTGGATTCAAACTCACTAGTATGCCATATCAAATGGGTAAAACTAAAACACACAAAGAACTGAAAATCTTTTTGAATATTTCAAAAATAAAATCTTTTTGTATTTTTAAAAAAATACAAAACCAAAAATATTTTTGTGTTTTTCAATATTAATCAATCAAAGAAAAATATATTACAAAAATTACACATGTTATAATACTAGCAAACATATATCATGAAGTAAAACTACAGTATAAAAAACAAAATCATGCAAGCAATCAAGGATATCAAAGAGAATGTGACATATCATGTGCAAGCATGTGAGAATCAACTAATCTTGCATTTAGCGTCTCCAAAACAAATTTCCTAACCCAAACCGGTGTATCCCTAATTCGAGGGGTAATGGGAGACAACGGGACCCTATCTTTAAACATCCTCGGACCTCTTCCAAGATAGACAAAAATGCCTAAGGTGACCTTTCCTACCACAATGTGAACATGTGTAAACGGGAGGAATGTTACCTATGGGTTGACCTTTTCTAATGTTCTTGGTTTTGGATATAATATTCAAACCACTAGAACAAGACGAGCCATTACCTTCACTACTAAAACTAATCGAGTATTTTAAATCATTTTTCAACTTCAAAATTTTTTTACTCAAGCAAAGAGTTAGACTCTTCCAATTTTTAGGACTCCTTCTTTAAATTATCAAACATACCTAGAAGGTTATCATGCTCAATCTCAATTAAAACTAACTTATCCCTGAGACTCTTATTATGTCCCTTAAAAATAATAATCAAGTTATTTTTATCGTCCTCGGCACAAATACAAACCCTAAAATTTTTAAAGTCCTCCAATTCTTTTTCCTACAATAGGACTCTATCATCACTCTCCCTTTTGGCCACATTTAAAGATTTAAAGTTAACATATAAATCACCAAACTTCTCATGAACGATATATCTTTGATTTTGAACAATTTTCAAAAGCTTCTAAATATTTTTAAAATGATTTTCCAGAAATTCAATTCTTTCGATAAACGTCAAATTCATATGAGAATCCATTGAGAGAGAAACAAAAGATAAGAGAGATGATTAAATAATCCCCCAAAAAGCTGGAAAACAAGATCAAACACTATACCTTAGTGCAACCTACTCTGATACTAATTTGTAAAGGAGAAATAAGCGCAAGGGTGGTTTCAACAAATATTGAAATACCTATTTTTAATGCAGAATCGACTTTTAAATCGATATTTTCTTTTTATCCTAAACATGCATCTTTAGTCATAAAAATAGATAAATCAAACAAGCAAATATGACTAGGCCAAGTTTTAGGAAAAAAAATCCCCATAGGGCAAAAACTTTTTATTACACTAATAACTTGCAAATCGCTACTTAAAAGCTTACAAGTGAAATATAACAATGAATTTTCGAAAAAAGCTACAAAGATCGCAGCCTTCAAATCAGCAATGATTCCCTCTATAACCACAATGGACCTCAACCCTCCATCAGCCTCAGCCTTCATCTTCAGTAGTGAATCTCCTCATGTATCACAAGATAGCAATAAAGATCCTCTCCACTAAGATGTATGCGAAGATACAAAACTTTCTAGGGTTTAAACAATTCATAAGAACAATATTCAAGGATGTTTTGTTGTGAATTAAAAAGTGTCTAGGAACACTAAAACATGAAGAACAATCGCATCAGATATGCAGAAATGTTTTCGTAAAAGTCTTGAAAGATTTGAAAAATAAAATTGGTATTTATAGGACGTTCACAAATTTCGAGACGGCGTGATTGTTCGAACGACATCTCAAGGTTGTTATAACGAGGTAGTGATCTTGTTTGAATGAGATATGTCTCGCTACTAACGAAACAAAAAAATAGTGAATCTCACTACTAATGACATTGAATATCGCTACTCACGACATGGAAACTCGCTACTAACGACATTGGATCTGCTTTCTAATGATCCTTAGAGATAAAAAAATCTTTTAAAAAAAAGACGGTTCGTTTTTTATGAAAAATAGGCATCTCAAACATTATTTCGTAAATTAATTCAAACTCTAAATTATTTAATACCTCATAAGGATGTCGGGAAGTTTTCAAACTTGGAGATTCTTGAATACGGTTCATCTTCTCAACCCGTGAAGATTTGTAATGGGATACACCAAACTTGCCTAAAGCTATACTATGAACAATAATAGAAAAATTATTCTTACAAATCCACCCTTTTGGCTATTTCGGTAAAAAACTGACTGAACACTAAATTAAAATCAAAATATCCTATTACAAAGATACTAACACCCTTACCAACCCTAGAACGGAATGGCATTAGTCTCCTTGTCTTCAAACTTCATCTTCTTCCCTTGACCAAACTTTGTCTTCATCCGTGTGTCTTGAATTCCAGAAATAGGTACCAACACACACATGAGTAAATAAAAAAATACCTTCGTGACACATCGAGTTTAAAACAAAATATAATTCATAAATAAATACTCCCCCATAATTCAAACTCATAAAGATAACTCCATTTTAATTTTCTCCCCTCCCTCCCTAGTTTTTATTCGAAATAAACAAATAAACAAAGGAGTAGAAACAATAAACATTAAGTGCAAAGCATCATTATGAGGAAAATATATCATCACAAAGTATGTAAATCAAGCAAGTGTAATCATAATCTCACAGGCAAACATAACCAACTATTTTTGAAAATTTTTAATTTTTCGAAAAAAAAAAATTCCCAAATACAACAAACATACCATATATAATATATGAAAAATATATCAAAGAAAATTTGGCACACATATATCGGTATAAACAACCACCAAAGATGACACAAAACAAATCATTTTTACACACTATCATCGTATCGATGTGTCCAAACATGTGGAATCGAATGAATGGGTGTGAGCTAGCAACAAAATAATTATAAACCAAATAGTTAAATATGTTCAAGAAGTTCATATTGACTGCAAAACTTTATCAAACTAAGCTTTAGCCTAGAGTGACGAATAAAGTTGAACTTAATGAACAAAACAAGCACAATGTACACAAGCCTAGAATTTCAAAAATTCTTTAAATCAATAGCGTCATAAAAAAAATAAGCTTAACTAGGATTCATTATCATTGTGCAAGCTCGTTGATATTTCCATCAAAACTCCCTCAAAATATAATTATTTTCTTTTCTTTTGAATGATCATATCAAACTAAACTAACTGGGCCCTTTTTGGCAAATTTCTCTTTTTATTGCCTTACTTTTTCTCAGAATCTTTTTCAAATGGCGGCTTTCACGATGAGATTATTATTCTCTCGCAGCCCTTTCCTGTGTACACTCGTCATTTTTCAATAACATACAAATCCTCACGGATAATGTTTCTTACAGGAACAAATTCTCCATAGTCAAATAAACATGTAGATGAAAAAATTAATAGGAGAACATCTCACAAAGATAAAATATACATAATAAAGTCAAAATCCAATAATATCGTGCATGTTTGTGTAGAGGGATGAACAAAGTCGAATCCATAAAGAAGTCAGTTTCGAAACAACTCCATAAACATGGTTAAGATCATTCTAAGCATCTAAAGTCATAACCAAATGTCCTAGTCACAAGTAAATTGTGTAGTGAATTGGATTCAAATACACCCATATGCCACACCAAATGTGTAAAACTTAAACATATAAAAAATCGAAAATCTTTTTGAATAATTGAAAATATTTTCCAAAAATAAAATCTTTTTGTATTTAAAAAAAATATATAACCAAAAATATTTTTGTGTTTTTTAATGGACTTAATCAAAGAAAAATATAATACACAGTGATACATGTCATGACATTGGCAAAGCATATACCATGAAGCACAACTAGATTATGACAAACAAAATCATGCAAGCAATCAACGATATGAAATAACATGTGACGCATCATGTGCAAGCATGTGAGAATCAACCAATCTTGCATTTAATGTCTCCAAAATAGATTTCCTAACCCAAGCCGGTGTATATCTAACTCTAGGGGTTATGAGAACCGATGGGGCACTATCCTTAAACATCCTAGGACCTTTTTCAAGATCAAAACAAAAACACCTAAGGTAACCTTTCCTACCACAATGTCAACATGGGTAAACGGGATTAATGTTAGCTATGGGTTGACCTTTTCTAATGTCCTTAGATTTGGTTGACCCTATAAAACAACAACGGTTTTTTCTTTAATATTCGAAGGACTAAAACAAGTTGATCCATTACCATCGCTACTCAAACTAATCGAGTATTTTAAATCATTTTTCAACTTCAAAATTTTTTACTCAATAAAAGAATTAGACTCTTCATATTTAGGGATTCCTTCTCTAAATTATCAAACATTGCTATAAGGTTATCACACTCACCGTCAACTAAAACAAAATTATCCCTAAGAGTCTTCACATGTGCCTTAAAATCAATAATCAAGTTACTTTTATCCTCTTTGGAACAAATACAAACCCTAGAATTTTTAAAGTCCTCAAATTACTTTTCTAAAAATCGAACACCATCATCACTCTCCTTTTTGGACACTTTTAAAGATTTAAAGTTATCATATAAATCACCAAACTTCTCATGAATGATATCTCTTTGATTTGGAATATTTTTCAAAAGTTTCAAACCATTTTTAAAATGATTTTCCAGAAATTCAATTCTTTCAACAAGCGTCAAATTCAAATGAGAATACATTAAGAGAAAAAAAAATGCAAGAGAGATTATGAAACAAACTCCCAAAAAGAATTAAAACATGATCAAACAAATAGCTTAGTGCAACCTGCATTGAAAACAATTTGTAAAGGCGAAATAAGAGCAAAGATTGTTTCAACTAAAAATTTCAATACCAATTTTAAATGTAGAAGCGACTTTTGAATCGATTTTATCTTTTTATCCTAAAAATGCATCTACTGTGATAAAACTGATAAGTCAATAAACCAAATATGACAAAACTAAGTTTCAGAACAAAAATCCAAGTAGGGAAAAAACTCTTTATTCGACTAATAACATGCAAATCGCAACTTACAAACTTATAAGTGATGTATAACAACGAATTTTCGCAGAAACCCACAAAGACCGCAAGATTCAAATCAGCAATGATTCCCTCGAGAACCACAATGGACCACAACCCTCTGTCAGACTCATCCTTTGTCTTCAGCAGTGAATCCCGACAAGTATCAAAAGTAATCAATTGAGATCCTCTCCACCAAGGTGTATGCAAAGATATAGAATTTTCTTGGGTTTAAACAATTAATAAGAACAATATTCAAGGATTTTTTGTTGTGAATTAAAAAGTGTTTTGGAACAGTAAAACATGAAGAACATTCGCATCAAATATGCAGAAACAGGTCTTTATACATCTAAACCCCGAAATAGGTATTTATAGGACGTTCATAAATTTTAAGATGGCGTGGTCATTCGAACGATTTTCTGAAGGTCTAACTAATGAGATGGTGATCCTGTTTAAATGAGATAAGTCTCGCTACTAACGACATCGAAAAAAATAAAATAGTGAGACGTCGTCGGAATCTCGCTACTAACGATTTTGAATCTTGCTACAAATGACATTGAATCTCGATACTAACAACATGCAATCTCGATATTAATGACATTGGATCTTATTTCTGATGATCCTTAAAAATAAAAAAAAAAATTGAAAAGATAAAGTGCCCTGTTTCTTTTTGGCGAAAAAAATTAACATCCCAAACAATATTTCGTAAATTAATTCAAACACTAAATTGTTTAATATCTCATTGGGTTGTCGGGAAGGCTTCAAACTTGGAGTTTCTTGAGTTAGGTTCATATTCTCGGTGCGTGACAATTTATAACGGGATACGCTAAACTAGCCTAAAGCTATGCTATGAACAATAATAGAAAAATTGTTCTTACAAGTTAGCATGGTGATGGAATTTCTTGCGTGGATGTTTTTAGTCGTTGGATTAAATTTTGGATTATATCTGATGGAGAAGGTTTTTAATGTCCCATATTTCTGTTACATGCTAAGAATGGTATTTTAATTATGACGCTCGGTGTAGTTTGACAATGGGGATTTGCCACCTCCAATGTTAAAATATGCGGGTTTTCCCATTTACGTGAACTCTTTTATCTAAGGGTTATTTTTAAAGAGTTTGAAAACCTAAAATATTTTTGCAAAATGTTTTTGAAGTTTTTTATGAAAAATTCTTTGAGTCGATGGAACGACCATGGATGTTGCTTGAACGAGATCATATACCTCTTTAGAATGCTTCATACTTCGTTGGAATGAGATCGGTTGTCCTGTCTTTTGGTAGGTTTTGGAATCTTATTGGATCAGTCGTTTGATGCAAGTTAGAATGAAAAAGGGTACGTCATTCGAATGAGATGTACCTTCATTCGAACGAGTACATGAAAATTTATTTTTTATATTATTTCAAATGCAATCTTTAAAACCTATCTCTTAGATATACTTCTCCCTATAAATAAATATGTGGGGATGCATTTATTTCCCTGACTTTCAGAGTTCTTTTTATGATTAAATTCTTTTATTTTTTCAATCCAAACCCCTTAGATGATTTGAGATCACCTTTTCAAACCAAGAGGAACATATTCGATGTTCCAAACCTTGTGGAGTTAATTCCCTATTATTTATCTTTGTGGACTTTATTCTCTAGGGTTGAATAAGAAAGGAATATTGATTCTTGAGTCTAATTGATGAATAGTAAGTCAAGAGGAAGCTTACAATGGGATGGTGTTGGATTAACATCGTGTGTTATGGACAACTTGAAGACATTTTTGCATAGCCCAGTGGATATCTATGTCTTTGTAAGTTTGTGTATATTTTTCTAGTTGAAAATAGTGTTAAATATAGGTTTTTTCCCCAAAGGGATTTTTTCTCATATTTTTCTTATTTTGTTGTTGGTTTACTTAGTTCATTTAGATTCAGATCTCATGCATGCTCACATAATATTATCAAGACAAAATTTGTTCTAAATAGAATTTGTTGTTCGTGTGTGTGGCCTACTCTACAAATTATTCGTATAAATAGAACCTCATATTTTAACTACATTTATTTATTTATTTTCTTATGTCTCGTTATGTTATTTTGTTACATAATTCGTGTGCTAATTAAATGGAAAATTAGGAACACCCGATTTGATGGAAAACATGGATTATTATTTTGAGACTGGCCTACATAACTAATTATCTCCAAAATATTATGTTGTGATTTATTCTTTTCTAAAGTAAATAAAATTGGGGTACTTAAATTTACAGGTATGAATTTAAAATGAAATCTATGGATTTTAGTTTTAAGAAAATTAAAAACGAGATCAAGATATTTAATTCAGACAAGTAAATTTAGAAATCACCAAGGATTTAAATTCTCTCTATTATAATTGAACAAATGTTTTCAAAAACCCTTAGAGTTTTAAAAAACATAGTGGGAGAGCTGTTTCTACAAAAAACCCAAAGTCTACATCGGTATTTTAGTTAATCAAGGATGCAATTAATTCCTGTAAGGACACGATTTTATAAATGTCCATCTAGAATTTAGGAATTTCTGTTTTATCCTATATCATCTTTAATATGTCATATACCACTACATTTGGCACCTCTTCGTGTTTTCAACATTGACACCCATCATCTGAATCTCTAGTTGCACGCATCATCAACATGCTCCCATCATCTTTAATATGGGTAGTGCATCTTCATCCGGTCTCCACTAACTCCACTATGTTACATGCATAATGTTTATTTTGAGTTATTATTGTTAACGCATTTATTTAGGATATTTTTTATAAAATGTTTGAATCAAAATGAGTCATTTTTTCTAAGTCAAAATATTTTTGGAAGACCTATAGGCAAACTTTTTAAAATAATATCTTTTCGCCCCGATCGTTCAAATGACATAGCAATGTCGTTCCAACGACATTGATAAGTCCTTCAAATGAATTTTTCTAATGACATGCAATGTCATTTGATAGGTTGCATGAAGGGTCATTTCTTTATTGCATCAAACGATCACTTATTATTTTACATTTTTATGGTCGTTTCTTTTATCGTTAGTAACGACATCTAATGTTGTTCAAATGACATGTAGATGCCATTCGAACGACTTGTGTCGCCTTAATCTTTTATTTAGCCAATAAATACCTGCTGTGAAATTAGGTTTTGTAAGTCTTTTACAACTTCGCCTATGTAGATCTGCTGCACTTTAAGACTTCATCTTTTAGTCTTCAAAACCCTTTTTGATTCACTCAATCATCCTAAATCATTTATGTGAATCATTCTTAAACCCTTTTATTCATATTACTCAATATGGAGTAAAATTTTTTGAGAAGAAGGTTGTCTTCATTGCTGACCATTGGAACTCTTGCGGGATCTCTTGTTAAAGACTTAGAACTAACACCTAAGGGTATTCGTCATCAAAAATGTGTATTTTTTCTATGTATGTGTAAGTTGGAGATTTACAGTTAATAAAGTGTTAAAAATGTTTTGCCCGTACTCGGGATTTTTACTCAAATATGTCGTGTGATTGCTTTGCTTTGCATGCAAGATAATTCAAATGGCTTCCAATCACAATTAGATGCATATTTTAGGGCCTTAATTAAAACTGGTGATAAAACTGAGCTTAGTTAAATAAGTTTGGACAGTGAACGTAAGCGCACTCTCAAATGGGTATCGGAGCCGATTACACATTCCACGATGTATATTTTTTGCAATTTTTTTTTTCTAAATATCAATTTTGTGAAAAACCTAATCTCTGAAAAAAAAAAGATAAAGTTCAATGGAAAAAGACAAACTATTCATATTAGAAAGCACGTATGAAGTCGACAATAAAAGCCATTGATGAAATAGTCTGGATCACTTGTGAAAGAGGGTGGACTGCACCCACTCATGTTGTTGGTAATGAAATATTACACAAACCCATGTCTTTGTGGACTAAAGAAGAGTTTAAGTGGAGTAATTTTTATTCAAGTGGTTTAAGTGCTATATTTTGAGCCATCACTCCTAATGAGTTTCGATAAATTATGACGTGCACCACGTCTAAAGAGGCATGGGATGTTTTAGAACGTACTCATGAAGGAACTAATGCGGTTAAAAAGTCAAAATTATAAAATTTAAGTACACAATGTGAAACCATAACCATGCTTGAATCTGAATGCTTTGCAGAGTTTTATGCACGCCTATCAGATATTATTAATTCATGCTTTAATCTTGGTGAAAAATTTCCTGACACTAGAGAAAAAGATTTTAAGATCATTGCATTCCCGTTTTATCCTGAAAGACACTATTCTTAACACTTTAAGAATATTAGATTCTTTTATGTTAGAAGAGCTTGTAGTAGACCTACCGATATATGAAAATTATATGTTTCCTAAAATAGTAAAACCTAAAGAGAAAAGAATTGCACTTAAATCCCAGTCTAGGAAAGGTGAGAAGTCGTCTAGAAAGAGACAAGAGTAATCTAAAATAAGAGAGGAAGAAACGTTAGATTCTAAATATGATTTTTATTTAGACGGTTTAGCCCTGTTTGCAAGTTTCTCAAACTAAAAAATAATGGCAATTTCAAAGACAAAAAGCGTTTTAAGAAAAAATAAATCTGGAAAGAAACTTGACAAAGATAAAAAGTACAACCCTAAGAGATAGGAGGAGAGGTGTTACGAATACGATGGGAGTGGTTAGAAAGCCTTTGAGTGTGTAACTAGAGAACACCATCAAGGCAAAGGCAAAGTTTCTTTAAACAACACCCTTAGTGATGACAGTGACATTGGGTCGGTGGATTCCGTAGACGAATCACCGCATGAATGTAACTTCACCTCATTCATGGCTAGTCATGTGAGTAAGTCTAGTTCATCTAATGACGATGAAGATGATATATCATAAGGACACCTCGACAGTGAAAACGATGTGAGTGAGGGTGGGGATGTTGCAAATGAGAGAGGGTGTGACCTGCAATGCGTATATGCCAATTTATATGTTGATTCTTTTCAAAATAAAAATAAAAATAAAGGGTTAGCTCTTAGGATCATCATGTTAAAGAAATAACCCTTTATTTTGAAAAATTAAAAGGCGACTTGACCAAATAAGTGGCTAGTCTTAGGAGTGAGCTCATTACATCCATGGAGGATCGAAAGAAACGTGAATCCCTTGTATCCCAACTCACTCATAATATTTAGGGAGCCTGGGAGGTCAAGGTAAATATTGAGGACATATTTGGAAAGATAGGAAATATGCCCCTCGTCCCCGCCACAAGGTTTGGTGAAAGTCAGCGAATAGGTTTTGATGATGCTTCCACGTCTCATATTACACCAAAACCAATTCCTGAGTTTATAATGGATACATATGTCCATCAACCAAAACCCCAAAGAAGAGTACAACCTAATACCATGTACTTTTCTGGATACTTCCAACATATTGTCTAGAACAAACAATGACAAGGCTAAACACAAGGTTACCATCTCTTGGGTGCCTAAGCATGATGCAAAAGACCTTTTTGTTCATGTTTCTCTTAAACCTCATAATACCTTACAGTGGTATTTTGATAGTGGGTGCTCCAGGCACATGATAGGTTATGTCTCATATTTCACCTACCTTGAGGATCGCAAGGAAGGTAAAGTCACTTTTGGACATGGGAGAAAATCTAGAACATTTGGATGAGGTATAGTATAGATAGCTGGGTTTTCTAAGCTAGATAATGTTTTCTACGTCAAAGGTTTGAAAGAAAACCTTCTCAGCATTAGCCAATTATGCGATGCTGACCATGTGATAAAGTTTGACCGAAAGGAGTGTAAGATTTATTATCAAGCCGGTAAACTTCTATTGCAAGGGGTGAGGACAAAAGATAAGTGTTATGTGATTTTTTCCAGTTCCTCATTTACTATAACAATGCCACATTAATGTTAGTTAGTTAGAGTGTTTAAGTTAGAAGGACCTAGTACGTGGCTTGCCATCACTTTGGAATCCAACTTACGCGGTTTGTAGACTCTGTCAGTTGGGAAAACAAATTCGTAGTCCCCATTGGAAGTTCAACTCCATTACCACTACACGTGTGCTTTAGTTGATTCACAAGGATCTTATGGGTCCTACTCGCAATGAGATTTTGGGCGGTAAGAGGTATATCCTCATGATGGTAGATGATTTCTCTCATTATTCCATAGTAGGTTTCCTAAGAGAGAAATCCGATGATCTAGAGTTTCTTACGACCAAGTGTCGTGTCCTGCAAAATCAACACGGTCTCACTATCAATAAAATGTACGGTGAAAATGGCACTAAATTTAAGGAAGAAAAAGTAGATACTTATTGTCATAGCCTTAGAATCAAACATAAATTTTCAGTCGCAAAAACTCCTCAGCAAAATGGGATTATTGAGAGGAAGAATCAGACAATTCAAGACATGGATAAATCCATTCTTCTCGATCATAAAGTACCTAGGAGATTTTGGGCAGAGGCGGTGTCTTTCGTGTGTCACACGATGAATAGGTTATATCTTCATCTACACACACTTCAGACTCCATATGATTTGCGGATAGGTAAGAATCCTAACTTTTCATATTTTTGTGTCTTTGGGAGTAAGTACTACATTCTCAGGGATAGAGAGAAATTAGGAAAGTTTGACACTTAGAGAGATGACGAAATTATGTTAGGATATCCATCGACAAGTAGTGCATACATATTTTTTAACCGGAGTAGCTCTAAGATTATGGGGTCAATAAACATCACCATGAAAGATATTCAACTGCCATAATTTATTGATCCTATCCTTTTGCGTGAGGATGACGCACTTCCATTTGATGATCCCATTGTCCCTCACACACCAAGGGTGGACCCTGCTCCTGATTTAGGGGAAACTCCTGCTTGGTTTGCAAGAGTAATAATCCTTCTTCCATTCTAGGTGATCCCACTTTAGGGGTCAAGACTCATGCTCAGCTAGAGAGCCTAGTTAGCTTTCTGTGCATCACATCTAAAGTCGAGCCCAAGAACAACAAAGAAGCACTCAAAGATGAACACTAGATACCCTCTAGGCAGGATGAGTTGCTTCATCTTAGAAATAATAATGCATGGGAACTTATCCCCCAAACTAGTGAGAAGAACGTTATTGGTGCCAAGTGGATCTATAAGGATAAGATGGATGAGAACGGTACCATTATACGCAATAAGGCTAGGTTGGTCGCTCAGGGCTACACACAGATTGAGGGTAAAGACTTTAAGGATACATTCACTCCTGTTGCGATGCTCGAGTCCATCCATTTACTACTCTCCATCACATGTAATATGTGCTTCCAGTTATATGAGATGGATGTCAAGAGTTCATTTCTAAACAACATTCTATAGGAGTAGGTTTATGTGACACAACCGAAAGGTTCTGAAGACCCTAAGAAACCTGAACATGTCTATTATTTGAGAAAGGCCCTATATGGTTTGAAGCAAGCATCCCGTGCTTGGTATGAGTGGCTTACTTACCATCTCTTGTCCCGTGGTTTTAAGAGAGGGGGCATAGATAAGACGTTATTTGTTAGGAGAGCAAAATGTGATATTTTCGTTTCCCACATCTATGTGGACGACATAGTATTCAGATACATGTGATCCTGCCATGCTCACGACTTTGAGGAGGAGATGAAGAGTGAGTTTGCTATGAGCATGGTTGGTGAGATTACATTCTTCCTTGGTCTCCAGGCTCATTGGCTAGAGTATCGGATGTTTATCTCCCTATCCAAGTATGCAAGTGACCTTGTGATGAAATTTGGTTTAGACTCCACTAACAATGCATGTACCCCGATAAGTACCTCAACTAAGCTTAGAAAGGACACTTCAGGCAAGGACGTAGAGAAAACCTTGTATCATTTTCATATTACACATAACTTTTTAATAGTGATTTGAGACACTACATCATTTCATTCATGTGCTTTGTAATGTTTGGAGTCATCCCGATGTGATTATTGAGATTTTTCTACATGTTTGGCTCCTTATCTCCTTTAATGCACACATGCACAAATTTATGTGATTATTGTACTTGTCTATCACATGTCGGTCGAACTGTTTTCATCTCAATCCTATATATAAAATGAACCAAATACGATAAAACATGACAATGAAAGTTGTGCAAGTAAGAACCGTTGCTCGTGAGGAATTTATTTAATATTAAAAATGATAAATATACACGGGAACAAGCTACAAATGTCACAACTATCCTTTGCGAGAAAGACACCATTTAAGACGGGCCAAAAAAAAAGTGCGGCATCGTAAAAAGTAGCCAAGACCCAAAGTGTTTAAAAAGAGCCAAAAACTGTGGCATTGAAAAAAGTAGCCAATGCCAAACTAGTTTAGTTTATACGATCATTCCAAAGAAAATACTAGAATAGTAAAATATGATCCTTATTATTTATGAGGGAGTTTGGTTGGAAATCAATGTGTTTGCACGTCCTGACAAAGTTTTGAATAAGCATTATATAGTTGTAGACTTTATTAGTGTGGAAATCATTTTGGAGTTTGATTTCTTGATTACACCTAAGGACGATTTTTAGTTCATTCAAATGTCCAAAATTCATTGTGATATAATGTATGAATGTTTGCAGTGATTTCCTATTGAATTTTTTCACACCTCTTCATTTACGCTATCATCAACTTGGTTGTCTTAGTGTTCTTTCATGGTGTGATTATATGTTGTATATTTTTTTGTAAGAAAATTTTTGAAAAATTGAAAAAGAGAATTTTATTACCTTATGACATTCTAAGTATACATTTCTATTTTTCTTATTATTTTTCTATTTGGGTATATCATAAAAAGGGGGGTAGATTTTTATTTCATTTAATGATTTTCTTATGCGTAATTGATATTATGTCTTTTGTCCTATCATTATAGTTCAAACTTTTGCACATCATGGACATTTGTTTCTTGTCTCATGTGGGTAGGTACAAATTGAGGATCGTTATTTTGCTAGCCCTGATGATGACAAAGTAACGTTGGAGAATTGAAGATTTGAAGATGTTGAAGATTTTGAAGACATGTACTTTGATATTTCCATTTACTGGTTTTGGGGGATATTAGATTGTATGTATTAGGATTTTTTTTGGAATGCTTAATTCGGATTTTTTATGAGTGTGCCGGCATAGACGTATGGGGAGATTTGTAAGGACATGATTTTATAAATATCCCTCTAGAATCTAGGAAATTCCATGTAATCCTAGAGCATCCTTAATATGTCATATACCTCTAAATTTGTCACGTTCAACCTTAACGTCCATCATCCGAATCTCTAGCAGCACGCATCATCAACATGCTCCCATCATCTTCAATGTGCATAGTGCATATCCATATGTTCTCCACTAACTTCACTGCGTTACAAGTATAAAGTTTAAATGGAGTAATTAATGTTCACGTATTTATTTGTGATATTTTTTATAAAAGGTTTTTTTATCAAAATGAGGCATTTTTTCTAAGTCAAAATATTTTTTGAAGATTTGTAGGAGGGGGTTTCGAAATCATATTTTTTCGCTCCTATCGTTCAAATGACATTGATAAGTGGTTCAAACGACTACTTCATTTCTTTGTTTCATCAAACGACAACGTACTATTTTACATTTTTGTGGTCATTTGTTTGTTCGTTAGTAAGGATAGTTAATGTCGTTCAAACGACACATGCTGTGAAATCAGGTTTTGCAAGTCTTTTACAGCTTTGCCTCTTTAGATTTATTGCACTTTAAGACTTCATCGTTTAGGATTTAAAGCCCTTTTTGACTCACTCAAACATCCAAAATCATTTATGTGAATCATTCTTGAACCCTTTTATTCATATTACTCATCGTGGAGTAAAACTTGTGGAGAAAAAGGCCGTCTCCATTGCTAACAATTGGAGGTCTTGTGGGATCACTTGCTAAAGACTTCGAATCGACACCTGAGGTTATTCATCGTCATAAATGTGTATTTCATCTATGTACTTGTGAGTTGGATATTTACTATTAATAGAGAAATAAAAATGGTTTTCCCCTGTTGGGGATTCTTCCTCAAATATGTCGTGTGTTTGTTTTGGTTTGCACGCTAGATAATCCGTATCGCTTTCAATCACAGTTAAATGCATGTTTTTGGGTTTTAATTAAAACAGGTGATAAAACTGAGTTTAGTTAAATAACTTTGGACATTTAACTCAAGCGCACTCTCAATTCCTCTAGTGAGTTAGGCTACCCCCCCCCCCCCCCCCCCCCCCACGGATGGAATTAATAAAGAGACCAGGGATTCATTCAAACTATTAAGTGATAGTTCTAGCAATTAGAATGTGAGTGAGTTCGATAGTTACACATAATCAATGATATCCCTCCTCACAGAGTAATGGTCATTAATTAGGGGACCAAAAGTCATTGACTATTCAATTATATTAGTCAAAAGTTCTTGAACTATCCAGGTATTTAATTGAAAGAAATAGTTATATCTAGTTTAAGGTGGGGTGATTTAAGCTCCCCACGAGAAATCCCATTCCATAGGGGAACTAGGATGTCTAGCAAGGTTTACTTTAAAATGAAGGTGAGAGAGCCACTTTGAAATTAAAACAAAGTTAAATTCTTACATTTTTTTTTAAATAAATTCAATTTTTTTTTTATAATTCTCAGATTTCAAAATGGGACCTTATTCAACCGACTTTCTTCAATCTTAAAGGACAAAAAGTTAACTATAATGAACAATATAAACAAGAAAAAAAACCTTGACATTGACCTAACTAATAAGGACTTTAAGTTTGTCTTAACGGAGGCCTACGCTGCCAAGACAAAGGAAGGGCCAACTGAAAGGGATGTCTAAGCCAAGCAGAGGTGGAAAAATGCTGATCAGATTGGTCGATGCTACATATTGGCCATTATAAACAATGTGTTGTAGCACCAGTATGAGAAAATCTTCACTTCTTATGACACGATTCTGAACTTAATTGATATGTTTAAGGGTAAGAACCATTTCTTAAGGTTGGATGTTATGGAAAAGGAGGTAAACACCAAGATACAAGAGGGTTACCATACGCGAGAACATTCTGAAAATGATGATCAAATTAGTATAATTTGTGGCTCTTAGATCTAAAATTGATGGGGAAACCCAAGATGATTTAGTCTTCCAATCACTACCGAAGCCTTTTAAATAGTTTGGCCTAAACTATTTTAAGAACAATTTTTATTACTCTTTGGAGAAACAGCTTAAAGAACTTTAGGACATAAAAAATACTAATTGGAATAAGGGTGTGGTTCAGGTTACTGAGAAAGTCCTATCTACTTTTCTCTCAAAAGTTAAGAAGAAGAAAAGGAAGTCCCGGTCACAAATTAAAGTTTTCAAGCCATATTTAAACCGCAAGGTGGAGGTAAGAAGTTGAAAGGTAATTATGACATATGAAAATAGGAAGGGCATTAGAAGAAAAAATGCCTTAACTTTTTAGCTAAGTAAAATGGAAATAGTAATTTCACATATCTCATTGAGATATGTTTGGTGGTGAAATCTATTGAAACCTCGTGTGTAGATTCACGAGACACTAATCATGTTTGAAATTTTTTGTAGGGGTTATAGGCATCTAGGGATCTATGCAAAAACTATCTACATTTTCGTTAAATCACTCTGTTTTTGTTAAGGAGACCTGTGCAAAAACTGTCTACGTTTTCTATAAACAACAAAATGATTTTGTCTTCTTCATTTAGGGCTTAAAACCCTTTTTGTTTTTCAATACACAAAATCTCGATATATTTATCTGAATTGTTTTGGAACAATAATAATAACCGTGTTATTGTTCAAACCCTATGGAGAAGTCATCTCCATACCTTGTGATTTCTGGAGGGAAGTCACTGCGGATGGGTGGATACCGAGCGTATATCCCTGTGTGTGGATGACATGGACTGTGGGTTGAGGCGTAGCTTTGAAGGTTTGATGAATACACTATGCAGTACACTTGAAGGCAATTATCAGGTTGTATGTAAGTCAATGGTATTGTAAACCTTTCAAAGTGTTAAAAATGTTTTTACCCAAAAGGAGTTTTTTCCTCAATTTGTCATATCTTTATTTTACATGCATGATTTGATTGATTTGATTGAATTCTTAGATGCATGCATAGGGTTTGAATAAAATTGAATTTGGTTTGTTCAAATTTAGACACCTAATTAAATAAGTGTGTTTGAATCCATTAGAGAATTGAGAACTCGGTTGATATTGCACACATCATTTTAGGATCCCAGTGATGGAGACATGTTTTTTCTCATGAACGGCCAAAACATGACAACAGTAGTAGAAGTAAGAAATTTAGTTTTAAATTTTTTTGGAGATAATAAGTTAATATTGGTGTATTGTTTTACATCTTCCTGGTATTAGAAGAAATTTAATTTTAGTTTCTAAACTTGGGATGAATGGAAATTTGGTTTATTTTAATAAATGAGTTGTTATCAAATATGGAAAATCTTTTATCGATCTTGGAACTTTGGAAAATGATCTTTATTTTATTATACTTGTCTCACCACTACTACCTAATAATGAATTAAATTACTTAAATGGAAATAAGCTAAAGATAAAGCAACCTTCTAAGTTAAACCACGCATATCTTTGGCACTTGCGATTTTGTTATATAAATATAAAAAAGGATACACATGTTGGTTTCGAATGGACAATTGAATTCATTCGAAATGGAGGCACTTACTATCTGTGAATCAGGCTTTGAGGGAAAGATGACCAACAAGCAATTTATGGTCAAGGTATATAAGGCCAAAGATGTGGTGGAATTAGTTCATATTAATTTATGTGGGCCCATCAATGTTAGCGTAAAAGTGGGTTATGAATACTTCATCACTTTCATTAATGACACTCGAGGTTTGGATATGTTTACCTAATGCATCATAATTTTGAATCCTTTGATAAGTTCAAAGAGTATAAGTCTGAGGTGGTGAATTTTTAGGGAAAATTAATCCATATTCTAAGATCTGATCATGGAGGAGAATATCTCTTATGAGAGTTTATGCAACAATCATCAGAGTTATGCATCACTAATCAATTGTCTGAACAAAGCACCCTAAAATAAAATGGTGTAACAAAAAGAAGCAACTTAACTCATTAGGATATGATTAGGTCCATGATGACATATTTGGACCTTCCAAATTCCTTTTGGAATTATGCTCAAGAGATGGATACATATTTATTGGTATAAGTTCCATCAAAATTTATCTCTTAAACTTCCATATAACTTTGGAAAGGGAAAAATATAAGGCTATCTCACATTTGGATATGGGTTTGCCCAACACTCGTTCTGAGAAAGGAGATAGGGAAGTTGGAATCAAGGATGAATGTATGTCTTTTTTAGGATATCACAAAGAACAAAAGGTGTGAAATTCTATGATCCTGAAGTTCGAAAATTATTTGTTAACTAAGATGATATGTTTTTGGAAGGAGATCATATGATTGATCATGATCCCAATAACAACATTATCTTGAATGAGATAAGAGGGCAGGAGAAAAAAGATGATTCGGAATGACCCGTATGGGATAAAACACATCATGATATCAACATTACACTACCTAACAGCAGTGGTATCATTTTCAATTATCAGGAATCACATGCCAATTATACTAGACCACGAGTGGAGTCACATAATTGTGGGAAGGTAAAATGTCATCATGCTAGGTTAATGTATTTATGACAACACTTTGGTGAAGTCCCAGAGGAAAACAAATCGGATCCCGACACCTATGATGAGTCACTCTAAGATAAAGACGTTGATCTTTGTCTAAAGGCTATGGATACTAATACGGATTCGATGTGTTCGAATCAAGTGTGAAAACTTATTGACTTGCCATATGGGATAAAAACCATAACGTGCAGGTGGATCTAGAAGAGGAGTAGATGGGAGGGTGGAAACCTTCAAGGCAAGAATTACTGTGAAGAAATGGTTCACTTAGAAATAGGGTATTGATTATGAGTAGACCTTTCCCTAGTAGCCAGGATTAATTATATTCAGATTGCATTATTCGTTGTTGCATATCTCGATGAAGATATTTTTAAAATAATGGATGTCAAGATTGTGCTCTTCAACGATAATCTTAACGAGTCCATATATATGGTTCAATCCACGTGATTGATCGAAATGGTCTAAAAATGTTAGGTGTGTAAGCTTAAAATATCGATTTATGAACTTAAGTAAGCGTTCTGGTCTTAGAATATCATATTTTATGGGACAATCAAATCTTTTGGTTTTGATCATTGTATGGATGAGACTTATGTGTATAAGAAAAATGACAAATGTCAAGTGGTATTTTTAGTAATTTACGTATATGATATGCTCTTATCATAAATGATATAGGTGTATTGTCTGGCGTAGGCGTGTGGTTATCTAGTTAGTTCGATATGAAGGACATTAGAGAAGCTACATATTAGGGATCAATGTTTAACTTAATCGTAAGGATATGATGATGGTCTTATCCCAAGATACTTATATTGACATAGATCTCATAAGGTTTATCATGAAGGACTCCAAGAAAAAGTTTCTTATTTTTTGGCATAAAGTTCCTCTATCTAAAGATCAGTGTCTCAAGACACATAATGAGGTATATAAGATGGAGAATATACCTTATACCCCGAATATGGGAAACCTCGTGTATGTTATGGTATGTACTAGACTGGATATCTAGGATATCGTTTGCATGGTTAACAGATTTAAGTGTAATCGGAGTGAGGATCACTAGATTACTATGAAGAACATTCTCAAGTACATAAATTGACAAGAGATTATGTGTTGGCTTACTCAACATATAATTTTTTACCCGTTGGGACACAGATTCAAATTCTTTACCCGTTGACCTCGGGATATGTGTTTACCCTAGGAGGTAGATCCATTAGTTAGATGAGTGCCAAGTAATCATGTATTGTTCCCTCGACTATGTGAGATGATATTTTACCACTTCGGATGCAGCAAAAGTGGTTGTTCGGCTCTAGAACTTCCTAACTAATTTAGGTGTGGTTCCTTCAATGCAATCGACTATTACACTGTATTATGACAATAACAGTGAATTTGATAATTAAAAATAATCATTGACTCATCACAGGGCAAAGCACATTAGACGCAAGTATCACCTAATTCGAGAGATCATGAAGAGGAGAGACATCATCATGTCTATGATTACAATAGAGGAAAAGTTGATAGATCCTTTTACAAATATCTTACCATCTAAGACTTTAAACAGTCATGTAGAAGGAATGGCAATCAAATGCATGGCCACACGACTTTAAGACTAAGTGGGATATTGATGGGGTTTATTCATAAGTCATGTGAAATGTATTTTATTCTTTTCTGATAAAATATTGTTTTATTCTTTTTAAAATGAGAATCAAAGTTGTGAGCATGATTTATATTTTCTTAAGTATATTGTTTCATGTTTAATATCAGTCAGTAGAGCTTAGTAAAAATTATAGTGAGTCCACTTCAGGTTGATCACAAGGAGATTGGAATAACTGTTCTAGAAATACTGAACATTTTACAACCTAAATATGGAGTGGACATCCTATCAGAATTGTTACAATGCAATCCTCATTTATCTCAAAATATGAGGGCAACTGCATGCTTTAGTCAGGAAAATGGCAATCCTCACTAGAAGGTCTCATTGTAATCCAATTTTTATTTCTACTTGAAATGGAATTTTATGAATGATAAGAAGGTATATCTCACACAATCCCTATTGTGTAGTTACATGTAAATCTTTCAACTCTTCTCCATAGTCAATGAGAATCGATTACAAGGTCCATGAAATGAATAAAGAAATCCATTCTACTCCTTTGAAGTCTTGACACAATCCAAACTCTTCAATAACCTGGAATGACTCAAAATTTAGATCATGGAGTCGTTAATCATAGCAAGTAAGAATATGTGTAATGAAGTGATAAAGCTACTGTATAGATTTGATTTAAATCCATTCTTAGTTTCTCAAAATCACTTTGGATCTAATATATATCAAAGCTTCAAAAGTTTTTGAAGAACGACGGAGATTTGAAATAGAATAGAGACAAAGTAGCTCTTAATTTTGAAAATTTCTCAGAAGAGTGTTTCAATTGTGTAAAATTTAGATCATTAAAAATGGGAGGGAAATTGACATTTAAATAGGGCAAATTCTAAATTCAGGGCCATCATATGCACAGCTAAATCTCTACATGCACACGATTCCAGGAAATATAGAATTATGGCCAAGGCTGTGCGCATCATTAACATTGCAGTTGTGTGAATGCATCCGTGTGCACGAGCTCAATACTGAGGCGTGCAAACAGTTCAGGCCAACAAATATTTTGAAAAAGGATTTAATAGTTCCAAACATAGAAAAAATTCCCAAAATAGTTTGAAAAACATTTAAAACCTCTGAGACTATTTTCAAATAAGTTTTTTAACATTTTCCAAAATCCTCATGCATTTAGAAATAAAAAATGCATCATTATAAAAAATTATTGTGCACGTATGACTTTAGCCTTCTACAATCCATAACCACGTAAAAGGATAAAATCTTAATTTGAAAGTGTATGTACTATAATAGAAGTCTTTTGAATTCAATAAAGTTGTAGGGCATCAAGTATATTTTATTTCTTCTTAGAAGTCTTTTGAATTTGAATACTTTATAAGGGTTAAATAAGTGACTATAACTGATTAGGATCAATTTTGAAAATCCCGTTTATTGCAGTCCACCAACCAAAAAAAATCCTCGAATTTACGTTGAAATAAGTCAGGGTATTGATCTTTAATAGCTTGTTCTGGTTCCTATGTAGATTCTTGCTGATTTTAATTTCGAATTTAATTGAGGAAATTTTCTTTTTTCTGAGGTACTTCACTTAGCAATCCATAATTTTAATAGGATGTAATTCAAATTTATGGTTTGGTTTGAGAGAAATGTCTTTCCATGTATTGGTATGAGATGGATAAAAAATATATGGATGTCACTTTGACACATGAAATACATTGTGAATATTAGATAATTCCATAGGTAATTCTAATTGATCGACTACGGAGCCAATTCGTTTAGAAATCGTGAAAGGTCCAATATATTTGGGGGCTAATTTTACTTTCTTTACAAAGTGTAAAATTCCTTTTCGAGGAGAAAATTTCATAAATGCATGGTCATTAACTTGAAATTCTAAGGGTTTCCAACGTTGGTCTACATAACATTTCTACTAATCTTGGGTTGTCTTCAATCTTTCTCAAATTTTGTGTATTCTCCCAGTGATTTCCTAGATTATTTCAGGACCAAATCATTTATTACTTCTAAATTATATTCAACATATAGGTGATCTTCATGGTCTTCCATAAAAAGCTTCAAACGGATCAGCTTTAATAGTGGTCTCATAACTATTTTTATATGAAATTTAGACAAGGGAAAAAGGTACATTCTAGTTATCAGCCATATCTAACGCACAACCGCGTAGCATATCCTCTATAGTTTGGGTTATACGTTCTTATTTTCCATCCATTTGTCGGTGGAAGGTGGTTGTGGCCATCCCCGATCCTCACGGCGGGAGAGGATCCCTTTAGTCCCGAGCATCCTCTCGAGAGCGCTTCGGCCGACGACGTTGATGAGGTGAAAAATGTAGAGAGATGGAGTCGCCAATCTATTTTAATCAAAACAGACAAAAGAAAAGGGAGCCATCCCGAAGGACAGCATGCAAAGACATACTGATATATTCGAAACAAAAATGATTCGAAAAAGGGTCCGGAGGCTAAGTTACGAAATAGAAAGGTGTCAGGCACCCATTTTGCCCTTACGGTCTCTCATGGGTTGTTGTTATTTTCCTCTATTTCCACATGGTATGTTTCCAAGTGTATACATGATGGATATAGGAATGATCGACTTGTATCATGGAAGAGATAAAGCGAGTCATCCATAGGAATGTTCCAAAAAAATAATATTAGAAAATAGGATTTATGCGATTATTCTCGCGTTGATCGTTATAACGGAACGATAACGCACATGAAATAATACGCCACTAAGAAATATATATATATATATATCTGTGTGTGTGTGTGTGTGTGTGTGTGTGTGACGCGACTAAGAATTTGTCTTAGAAGTGCGCTATCTCTAGGCTCAAGTGCAAGCCTGTTGCGTTAGTAATAATCCGACAAGTCGGGATCGTCTCCACAAGGATCAGAAATTGGCAATTGGGAATTATGTAGGAAGACTTATTTAACCTTCAAATGGTTTCTCAAAAGAAAAGAAAAGATGATTGATGGGTTAAAATTTCCAATTGGTGATTAAATAAAAATAAACTACGTGCACCAAAACACTAAGAATTATAAAGAAATTAGATATGAATATGAGAGAAAATAGGGTGGAGTAAAATCCCTCAAACCTTAGTAAATTACCGGATAGAATACTAGAATTGTAAATTGAAATTTTGAATGAATCCAGTCTTTATGAATCCTAAGCATTTCATATATGAGGGAACAAGCCCGCATCATATGAAATCAAAGTTAAATACAAAGTGGTGTAGAAAAATTACACTTGCATAGCATTCTTAAACATCCCAAGTACCTAGGGCAAGAGAGATTAAAAGATCAACTATGTTAATATAATTTCCATACACGATTCGGTCAATATTTAATTTACCCTCTATTTTCTACATGGGTATTATACCGTGGGATGAGTTCATGTACTCCAACCCTTGAAAATTTAGCTAGACATGGTTTTATGAGAAAACAAATTCATAACAATGCATGTAATGATGTATCTAAGAAACATTGTTTCAAAAGAAAATTGCAAAACAATTGAGGATTGAATTGAAAATAAAATAAAATAGAAAATAAATAAGAGAATGGAAATTTATACTTTGATGGAAAATTGAATCTTGTAATCAGCACTAGGGAAAAGAGATGAACTTAATCCAAAATACTCCTTGTTCCTCAAACTTACAAACTAGGGTTTTTCTAATAATATGAAATTATCTACTAAAGAAAAAGAAAAGAAAAGGCACTCTAAAATTCGACTCCCTTTGGAAGGATGTAGGGCTTGGCCTTTTATAACACCAACTAGCATGATTTGATAGCTAATATCAATGAGTTGTGCAAGATATTCCAAGATTTACACCTCTTCAGCTCCATAATAAATGCCAGAATTTTGAACTGCCGGACCGGTCTGGATCCCATCAGATCGGTTCGTTTTTCACTAACCGGATCGGTTCTTTTTTATTTCTACCCGATCGGTCCTCATGCTATCAGATCGGTTCATTTTTCATCGGTTCTGCATCAATCCCGGGGCTACTGGAATGGTGACATTTTGGATCGGTCCGAGAAAAACCGGATCGGTTCGATTATCTTCAATTTTGACTTTTTCTTTCCATCTTTGACATGTCATAAATTTTGATCTCGAGCTCCGATTTGATTGTCGTTACTTTCGATGCTCTTGTGAAATAAGTATCTTCAACTTTCCTTTAGGCTTCAAATCCGAACTTCGGGTGTAAATTTACGCTTTTTCCCTTTGACTTGTCTTCTTTTGTTCTCTTCCTTTCTTCCAGTTTCTTTCTTTCTTTTCTTGCACTAAATACCTATAAAATCAATAAGAAATACACGAAACTCGGGGTACTCGTTAGAAGAATTCAATGGCAATGATATGTGATAAAAATGATTCAATTACTTTGTTAGAGATATCAAAATTACTAACTTAAGGGGTTAAATTCAGAAGAATTTATGCTTGGTCAAATCCCCCTAACATAGAACTTTGCACGTCCCGGGCAATGTAAATGAAGCTACCCAAAGTTCTGTTCTTGAGATTTCTTTTATTCAACTGAAATTCCACTCTCGCAGACACGCAATTGCATTGAGCATATGCAACAAGCCTTTAAACCCCTAGGTTACCCTAGGAGGAAGAGTTTTTTCTCGTGAGGATTTGCAGTGAATACACCTACAAAATTATTTATTGACTCAAGTAAATATCAAAATAATTAAAAATTGTACAATTTAAACTTTTCGAAAAATAATCACCATAAATTCATATTCAAGTGTCACAAACCATTGTGTGTGTGTGTGCAAAGCCACAAATTAAACATCAAATTTCCACCGATTGAGCATTACGTTACTTTTCAAAAATTCGTTTTGATTCAAATTGTTACGGATGCACTCACAAACGAATCACTCGGATTGTGGTTGTTTTCTCTCGGTATGCATGATATAAAGAGTAAATATAATGGACACAAATTCATGCATACAAAATTAAAAAGAAGGAAATATATGGTGCAAAGATCTCATCATCAGAATACAGTTATTAGGAAACGGGAACATCACCTCTAGTTCACACCATTTTAATCCCTTTTGTTATCTTTTTATCTCTTAGCTCTCCATGCAGTAATTAATCTCACCATTCGGACTTGGTTAGGACTTTTTGGGTTTTGAAGGTGTATTGGGTACAAATGGGAATGTTCGGAATTGAAAAATGTCCTTATGACGTCCATTAGTGATTTTTCGGGCATTTGCTCATTTCTCTTTCTTTTTCTATCTTCATTTTTTTCTTCCTCTTTTTTCTTTCTATTTTTCTTTTCTTGCCCCCCTTTTTTTTACACACTTTGGACTTACTTGATGAATTTCCAATTTTTCTCAATTCCGGGCTATTTGGGTTTTTCGGGTTATCAAACAAAAGGAAAACATTTTATTAGGCTCAAAGTGGGTTGCAAAGGAAAAAATTTTACACGACTTTTTATGGATAATTTTTTTGTGGTTAAAAAAAAGAAGGCCTACTTCATTGTCCAAATTGCTAATCATATTACCATATGCATCTCGAGATTAATTAAGTTTAGAGATATATTTAGCATGAATTTCGAGACAACATTTCACACATTTCCCATAACCGATCAAAACAAAGGATTGAGATCATCAGCGACTTATTAAAATGCTGACAAGGACTTTGAGTTAATCATAAACTCGGATTTATTTAAAAACTCATAAAAAATTGAAAGGCTCGAAATCTCACCGGGTTTGATCAATCTCCACACTTATTCATTAAGTTGTCAATTTTTCTTTCAATTTCCATCTTCGGTCAATTTTGGCTTAGTGCATTTTGATTGTTAACAATTTGAGACTTTAAATAGAATAAAGGTGATATTTTTGAAAATTTTAAATTCAAATTTTTATTTATTTTGATGAAAAATATTTTTTTCTTTTTCAAAATTTTTCAATTTTTTTATATTACGAAGTTTTATCAAAATGCACTTTCTTGTCCTACTATCATAGTAAATAGCATGAGATTTATTGTCTTTTCTTTGTCCGAGAACAACCCCAATAGCTTAATCACTTGCATCACACATAAGCTCAAATGGGAGTGACCAATCGGGAGCTTGCATGATAGGAGCAGAAATTAGCATGCTTTTGAGTTTATCGAAAGCTTCTTGGCATGCGTTATTCCATTCAAACGGAGTTTCCTTCATGAGAAGATTACTCAAGGGTCTAGCGATAGCGCTAAAGTCCTTGATAAATCTCCTGTAAAATTCAGCATGGCCTAGAATCGACCTCACATCTTTAAGCGATTTTGGCGGGGGTAACTAAGCTATTACTTCTATTTTTTCTCGATCAACCTCAATTCCCCTAAATGAGACTATGTGGCCCAGAACTACGCCCTCAGTGACCATAAAATGGAACTTTTCCCAATTGAGGACTAAGTCCTTTTCCACACACCGGAATAAAACTCTTTCAAGATTAGCTAAACATTGTTCGAAAGATGTAAGTCTTTTTCCACACACCGGAATAAAACTCTTTCAAGATTAGCTAAACATTTTTCGAAAGATGGGCCGAAAATGCTGAAATCGTCCATGAACACCTCCGGAACTTTTTCTATCATGTCGCTAAAGAGACTCAACATGCACCTTTGAAAAGTTGATGGTGCATTACATAACCCAAAAGGCATACGTTTTTAAGCAAACGTACCAAACAGACATGTAAAAGTTTTCTTTTCTTGATCAAGTACATCCAATTCAATCTGATTATAACTAGAATACCCATCTAGGAAACAATAGTAAGGATGGCCCGCTACTCGTTCAATCACCTGGTCAATAAACGGCAAGGGAAAATGGTATTTTCTTGTTCCGGCATTGAGCTTTCGGTAATCAATGCAAACACGCCACCCGGTGGTGGTGCATTGAGGTATTAATTCTCCCTTAGTGTTTTCAACCACGGTCATACCCGACTTCTTTGGAACGACCTGAATTGGGCTCACCCATTTACGATCGAAAATGGGATAGATAACCCTGCATCTAACAATTTGATGATTTTCGCTCGAACAACATCTTTCATGGTTGGGTTCAGTCGCCTTTGCATCTCTCTAGAGGGCTTCACCTCCTCCTCGAGGTGGATTTTATGGATACAAATCAAAGGACTTATACCTTTCAAATCTGCTATAGTCCAACCAAATGCACTCTTATGCTTCCTCAACACATTTAACAACACGCCCTCTTTTTTTTTTAAACTGGAAGAAACAACAACAGGATATGTATCATCTTCTCCCAGAAAAGCATATTTTACATGAGAGGGTAGTTTCTTTAACTCAAGACTAGGAAATCTATCTTCTAAGGGGATCATGAGTGACTCCCTCGGGGGTAATTCCTCAAATCTAGAAATCTAGTCAACATCTCTCAACTTCTCAAAACTCACTTCTTCTTTCAACCAAGCTCCCAACTCTTCCACTTCATGCTCAAACTCAGTATAAGAACTCGTATTCTCAACACCTTGCACTAAACAAACCTCCAGTGCATCTCCACCCATGATATTCTCAATGTGCTCATCCAGCACATCTTCAATAAGATCAACCTCACAAATTTCATCCTCATCACCCATTTAGTTAGCAACATTGAAAATATTTATCTCGAGGGTCATGTTTCCAAAAGTGAGTTGCATTTGGCCATTAGGTGTATTGATCAAAGCATTAGCAGTAGCTAAAAATGGTTGGCTCCAAATTATGGGAACATGATTACTTGAATGGGGGGAAGGCTCCGTGTCCCAAATGACAAAATCAATAGGGAAGTAAAATGTGTCCACTTGAACTATCACGTCCTCCACAACCCCACGAGGCACTTTCACTGTTCGATCTGCTAACTGTAGAGTGATTCGGGTAGGTTTAAGATCACCTAAATCAAGCTACTTATAGATAGAGTGTGGAAGGATGTTCACACTCGCACCTAAGTCAAGAAAAGATTTTTCAACTCTACTCTCTCCTATAACACACGAAATTGTAGGTGCACCAGGATCCTTGAATTTAGGTGGAAGATCATTAAGAAGGACCGAGCTCACATTTTGTACCAGAAAGATGTTATTCTTCACCTTTTGCCGTCGTTTTATAGTAAAAAGATCTTTGATGACTTTGGCATATGCTGGAATTTGTTGGATAGCATCCAGAAATGACAAGTTCAACTTCACTTGCTTCATAACATCTAACACTTCAGTACGCGAGGCTCCATTTTTGGGTGGTGCCAAGCGTTGAGGAAATGGAGCAGCAGTGGGCGGTTTTACTTCAACTTCAGGTTCAACTCCTTCATCCTTATAATCCATGTGCAATGGGGTCTCCTCAGATTCTGAAACTTCTTGAGCTTTACATTCCTTGGGAGGTGGTGGCGCTAAATCAATTACGCGACCACTACGTAGAGTGGTGACAGATTGACATTATTCTGGCAAAATATGATGATGTAGAGCTAACCGTAGTTTGTCCTTGACGAGGTCTTTGACCTTGAGCTGGGAATTTACCCTTCTCCTGAATATTCAATGCAGATTGCAACCTAGAGATGCTAGTATGAAGTTTTGTGAACATTCGATCATACTTAGCTTTGCTCTCCTTTTGAGATTGGATGAGTTGATTCAGAGTATCCTCAAGAGATCGCCTAGGTGGAGTGACATATGGACCAGGAGATGGTACTTGCATAGGGGTTTGCATCGGAGGAGGCATTTTCTAAAATTGAGAGGGGGGTGGTGGCAAAGCCACATGTGGATTAGAAGCCATTCCACTTTGTGGTTGTCAATAGTTGAAACCAGGATGATTCCTTGAAGATTGATTGTATGCATTCCCTTGTGGTACATTAAAATTACCTCAAAACCCTCCTATCGCCTCTACTTGCTCAGTGTACATTGACTTGTAGGCAGGTATGGTAGGACTTCCTTTGGTAGAATGACCATCATCACAAATGGCACACACTTTCTCCTTTCCTGCTTGCACGGGTCCAGCTAATTCTCTTAATCAAACTTCAAGCATGTCTCTAAAATTCTTTTCCAATTGGTCAAATCTACGATCTAACAAAGTGGCCTTATCCAAGTGATAAATACCGGACGCAGCAGACGAGTTGGACACTTGTCAATTTTTATTTTTAGTATTGGGGTCAGAAACATCCCATGCTTGCGTAGTCTCTATTATGTATTTCAGATGAGCCTCAGCATCGTTCGAATCTAGCTCCCAGAATGGTCTCTCGCACATTGTCTGAACAAGTTGTTTAGATGCTAAAGTAAGCCCTTGATGAAAAAATGAAATGAGATGATGTTTTTTGAATCCATGATGTGGGCAAGAACTAACTAACTCCTGAAAACGTTCCCAACACTTGTCAAAAGCTTCATTCTCATTTTGTCGAAAAGCTTGAATTTTAGCTTTGACAGAGTTGGTTTTGTGCTGTGGAAAGAACTCAGAGAGGAACTTAGTTTGCATATCTCTCCAGGAGAAAATAGAATTCGGGGGTATTGACCATAGCCAAGTCTTAGCTTTATCCTTTAAGGAAAAAGGGAAAACCTTTAACCGGATAACATCTTGTGGGCAGGTTTGTTCACCAAACATCTCACATGCTTCTACGAACTCTCTAATATGGAGATACGGTTTTTTAGAATCCATCCCATGAAATGTAGGAAGAATTTGAAGCATCCCATTACGAAAGTGGAACTGACCGGCATTATATTGGAGTAAAATGAAACCAGGGGTAACAGTTCGCTCCGAAAATAAAAGATCTTTCATGGGAAGATATGGTAACTCTTCCTCTCCAGCACCAACACCAACACTTCCGTGCACAGACATATTGCTACCAAACGATTCATAACTTTCACTCGGTGTTTGACTTAACGGGCGACTTGTGATTGAATTATTAGGTGAAGGAGGCGGAACCTAAAAGTCTGGAGAGTCAGTGGTATGAGAATTTTTAGAAATAGCTTCGGCAATAGGATTTTCATGGACTTAGGTGAGAAGTAGATTTTGCATGTAATCGTACAAGAGATGAGATGAAATGTAGCAAAAAAAATTTTTTTTAGAAAACACTTTAGCATTAAATTCACTTTCCTAACTATTACCAATTTGTGATCCCCCGCAATGGCGCTAAAAAATTGGCATGACTAAGAATTTGTCTCAGAAGTGCGTTCTCTCTAGGATCAAGTGCAAGCCTGTCGCGTTAGTAATAATCCGACAAGTTGGAATCATCTCCACCAGGATCAGAAATTGGCAATTGGGAATTATGTAGGAAGACTTATTTAACCTTCAAATGGTTTCTCAAAAGAAACGAAAAGATGATTGATGGGTTGAAATTTCCAATTGGTGATTAAATAAAAATAAACTATATGGACAAAAACACTAAGAATTGTAAAGAAATTAGATATGAATATGAGAGAAAATAGGGTGGAGTACAATCCCTCAAACCTTAGTAAATTACCGGATAGAATACTAGAATTGTAAATTGAAATTTTGACTGAATCCAGTCTTTATGAATCCTAAGCATTTCATATATGAGGAAACAAGCCCGCATCATATGAAATCAAAGGTAAATACAAAGCTGTGTAGAACAATTACACTTGCATAGAATTCTGAAACATCCCAAGTACCTAGGGCAAGAGAGATTAAAAGATCTACTATGTCAATATAATTTCCATACACGATTCGGTCAATATTTAATTTACCCTATATTTTCTACATGGGTATTTTACCGTGGGATGATTTCATGTACTCCAACCCTTGAAATTTAGGTAGACATGGTTTTATGAGAAAACAAATTCATAACAATGCATGTAATGATGTATCTAAGAAACATTGTTTCAAAAGAAAATTGCAAAACAATTGAGAATTGGAATGAAAATAAAATAAAATAGAGAATAAATAAGAGAATGGAAATTAATACTTGGATTGAAAATTGAATCTTGTAATTAGCACTAGGGAAAAGAGATGAACTTAATCCAGAACCTTGTTTCTCAAACTTACAAACTAGGGTTTTTCTAAGAATATGAAATTGTCTACTAAAGAAATAGAAAAGAAAAGGCACTCTAAAATTCGACTCCCTTTGGAAGGATGTAGGGTTTGGCCTTTTATAACACAAACTAACACGATTTGACAGCTAATATCAATGAGCTGTGCGAGATATTCCAAGATTTCCACCTCTTTAGCTCCATAATAAATGTCAGAATTTCGAATAGTCGGATCGGTCTGAATCCCATCGAATCGATTCGTTTTTCAGTAACCGGATCGATACTTTTTTATTTCTAACGGACCGATCCGGATTCTATCGAATCGGTTTGCTTTTCATTGATTTTGCACCAATCCGAGGGCTACTAGAATGGTGACATTTAGGATCGGTCCGATTATCTTCAATTTTGACTTTTTCTTTCCATCTTTGACTAGTCATAACTTTTGATCTCGAGCTCCGATTTGATTATCGTTTCTTCTGATGCTCTTGTGAAATAAGGATCTTAAACTTTCCTTTAGGCTTCAATCCAAACTTTGGGTGTAAATTTACGCTTTTGCCCTTTGACTTGTCTTATTTTGTTCTCTTCCATTCTTCCGGTTTCCTTCTTTCTTTTCTTGCACTAAATACCTGAAAATCAATAAGAAATACACGAAACTCGAGGTACTCGTTTGAAGAAGTCAATGGCAATGATATGGGATAAAAACGATTCAATTACTTTGTTCGAGACATCAAGATTACTAACTTAAGGGGCTAAATTCAGAAGAATTTATGCTTGGTCAATATGTAAATATATAGAATTTAAGAGAGTTAAATTTAAAGAACATAGAAAAATAGAAAATGAGATAAGAGTAGGAATAGGACTCGAGTCACCGGTTTTACCCCGAGATGCCTACGTAGCCTATATAGGCATCAAAGTCCACGTAGTTCGTATGCAAAATGAGGGGTGGGATTTCTCCCGTAAATCCAATCGGGGACTTCAATTATATGTGTGTGTGTGTGTGTGTGTAAAAAAGAGTGTTTTAGTCGTGAAAAAAGTGTGAGAAAACTGTGAGAATTCCCGTTTGGAATTTATGAGCAAATCCTTTTTTTCTTTTTTTCTTGGATTTTATTTATATGAAAATAAGAGATGTGCAATAATACTAAATAAAAAGTATATTAAGATATGTGAGATGAGAGAATCAAAATGCTAAGTAATAAATCGAATTGATGTGAATATAGAGGAATTTAAAGAGAGAGTTGAGAAAGTTGGACCTTCTTGAAGATCTTGAGCTTGATCTTGGATGTTGGGGAGTAACCCTTACACTTGGATGATGATGGAGGGTACTTAATTCGCCAAGTTTGATGAAGAAGATGATGAAAGGTGAATGTTGGAAAGAGATTTTGATATTGAAATCATGTTGTCTTTGAGAGGGGTTTTCTGAGCATATTGAGAGTGATGGATCCCTGATTTTTCTTCTCCTTTGGAATGAGGTTCGAAACTCATTTTTATATGCCCGGGCCATTACCGATCGACATAGCTCTAATCCTGCCAATAGGCAGGTGTGTTTAGGCACACTATCGATAGGCAGGGTTTGAAACCTGTGGTTTGGCAGTCTATTCTAGGTTCCTTCCGAAAATTGGTGGTAGAGCGCGAACCGTTGATCTGAATCGTTCATGGGGTGAACTATTAGAAAGGTAATACAGAGACCTTCAAAAGTATTTTGGACTTCTACCGGGTCCGAGAGTTGACTTTGGGTCAAATGTGGCTCGAAAGCGTTCGTCGGTCCTTTGGACGGGGAATTATCGGACACAAACGGATCGTTCGTCTGCATGCTAAGTCAGAATTGCGCATGGGGTAGACCGTTGGAAAGGTGAGGAGATGTACTTCAACATTCCAAAGAATTTGAATTGGTTTGGGGAGTTTACTTTGGTCAATCGATGCCTGGAAGTGCTCGGTGACCTTTCAAAGTAAAATGGATCATTTATCTATATCGTAAGTCAGAATCGTGCGCCGGTCAGATCGTTGGAAATGGGATTCAGTGCCCTTCAAAGAGTCATTCAGTATCGATCAAGCTAAATAGTTGACTTTGGTTAAACGGATCCTGGGAGCATTTGATGACATCATAATCGAGTTTCGAGGGAAATTGGGTCGTTCATTTGCACCGTAAGTCAGAAATGCGCACGGGACGGACTATTGGAAAGGGGTTTCATTTCCCTTCAGAGATTCATTACGTCTCGTTCGAGCTGAAGAGTTTGACTTTTGATCAAATGAATCTTGGGAGTGACCAATGGCCTTTAGGTAAGTACCCGGTGTATGACTTGGGTTTGCAATGATGAAGGGAGGTGCTAGGGACCTAAGTAGAGGTTAGGGGGTATTAGAATGCGGTGTCTATAGAACCCCTCGATCGATGAGTTTGGAACAAATGATAGCCGTCAAATAGACGCCACATGATGCCTTTGAAAGAGGATGACTAGAGGGTCGAGATCGATTCTGAGAACCTAAGGATAAGGATGATCGATTATGTGGGTTGAATCCAATTCTAAGGGCTTGAAGATAAGGGTGATCGATTATGAGAGTCAAAGCCAATTCTCAGGGCTTGGAGATGAGGGTGACCGATTCTTTGGGTCGAAGCCAACTATGAGGGCTTGGAGATGAGGGTGACTGATTCTGTGGGTCGGAGCCAATTCTGAGGGATTCGAGATGAGGGTGATCGATTCTGCGGGTCAAAGCCAATTCTGAGGGCTTAAAGGGGCATGCTGGGGATGGTCTTAAAGGAAAGATTTAATTCAATTTTGAGGACCTACAGTAATGACCGGGGTGACCAATTCTACAGGTCGAAGCCAATTCTGCAGGCTTAGAGTTGAGATGGCCACTTGTATGGGTCGAAGCTAATTTTGCGAGCATAAGGTGAGATGACCAATTATGCGGGTGAAATCCAATTCTGCGGGCTTAAGGTGAGATGAACAATTCTGCGGGCTTAGGGTGAGATGACCAATTCTGCGGGCTTAAGGCGAGATGACCAATTCTGCGGGTCGAAGCCAATTCTGCGATCTTAAGGTGAGATGACCAATTCTGCGGGTCGCGGCCAATTCTGCAGGCTTAAGGTGAGATGACCAATCCTGCGGGTCGAAGCCAATTCTGCGGGCTTAAGGTGAGATGACCAATCCTGCGGGTCGAAGCCAATTCTGTGGGCTTAAGGTGAGACGACCAATTCTGCGAGCTTAAGGTGAGATGACCAATTCTGCAAGCTTATGTTTGAAATGACCAATTATGTGGTTCGAAGTCAATTCTGCAATCTTAAGGTGAGATGACCAATTATGCGGGTCTAGGCGAATTCTGCGGGCTTAAGGTGAGATGACCAATTCTACGGGCCGAAGCCAATTCTGCGGGCTTAATGTGAGCTGACCAATTTTGCGGGCTTAAGGTGAGTTAACCAATTCTGTGGGTAAAAGCCAATTATGCGGGCTTAAGGTGAGATGACCAATTCTGCGGGTGAAGCCAATTCTGCGGGCTTAAGGTGAGATGAACAATTTTGTGGGCTTAAGTTGAGGTGACCACTTCTACGGGTCGAAGCCAATTCTGCGGGCTTAAGTTTGAGATGTTCTCAGGGAAATCTATCAGGGAGATTACCTCGTGATTTTAATTTGATCTGGGGAGTCGAGTGCTGGGGAAATGATTAGGTGGTCCCGAGCTTGGATGCATTTCTCGTGGAAAATTGAAACCTTTGGGGAATAGGAGATGATCCTGAAGTTTTGGATATTTTGGAGGTCTTCTGGGAACGTTGTAGGGAGAGATTCGCTTGTCTTTTGAGATTTCTGCTTAGGAAATAGGGGTTTTTCTTGAGGAAGTGCGAAATTTTCTTAGTGAAAATGTTCTAAATCCTTTCAGGTATTTTTAGGAATTTTCTGAGGATTTTCCAGGGTTTTCTGGTATTTTTTGGGAATTTATGTACGAAAATTTAAGGGAGGTGCCAATTGGCATGGTATGGAGGGTGCCATTCGGCAGCGACATGGACTTTAAGGCTGCCTCGAGAAGGTAAAGGGTCAGTGTCGATCGGTAGGAATATTTCTGCATTTTTCTTCTACAAATCATCCTAGCGTTTCGTAATCTAAAAAATGGTTTCTTTTGTGAGTACTGCAGTACACCGGGAATGGTTGGTTGTTAATGACTGGGCGAATAAGGAGTGAAGTTCCAGGATGCCTCTTTCTTTGGGGAGAGAGAACTCTTTTGATGCATTCAAGTCGGTTGCGGATGAGCAGACCTTGCTGCGGGAGCCGTCGCATCATCGCTCTTCGAGGGTGGTGAACCCTGGTGGGTATGTAAGTAAAATGACTTTTGGCATTCTTTCTTTTTGAGTGATTTTCCTCTTTTCTTGGATTCTGACAAGGTCTTTCTGTTTTGGCAGTCTGATGTTTCTTTGTCGAATATGCGTGGCCACGGGAGGACGGGGATTAAGGATGTCTGGGAGCATCTTCCACATGTGGTGCATTGGTTGGTATCCTCAGCGGGCTTTGGGAGGTTGGCGTCTGTGCTAGATAAGATGCCTCGTTCGACTGCAGTCTTATGCGCTCTTGGGGAGAGGTGGTGGGACACTACCCACACCTTTCATTTTGGTTTTGGGGAGATGACTGTGACTCCCATAGATGTTGAGCAGCCGCTGGGGCTGGATTGTGATGGAAAGAAGATAGAGGTGGATCGCTCTTTACGGGTGAGGCCAGAGGTGGTGCGTGAAACGCTTGGTCATGTGGGGAGGATAGTGTCTGGGGACTCCATTTGTTTGTCGCTGCTGAAGGATTTTTTATTGGCCAGAGTGATTCGATGTGGAGGACAGGCTACAGGTGAGGCAAATGGCCCGGTTGTTTATTTTACTAGTGTTGGGAGGATTTCTAGTGGCATCGAGCGGCGATGCTGTCCACTAATGGTTTTCACCATACCCGAGGATGTTTTTGAACATCCCCCTATATGAATGGGGGAGCCTGACTTTGGCCACCCTTTATTTTTCCTTGGATGCATTCAGTCGGTGCTTCCAGCAGTCTTTCACTAGAGCCATGTATCTTCTTAAAATATTATTTAATTTGTGCCTTTTTCTTTCATCCATTCGCATTTTCCTTATGCACCTCTTTTGATTACAAATTCTTGTCTTTTGCAGATGTGGTTCTATGAGGTGATTGGGTGTAATACCCAGCTGATTGCTTTGAAGAATGAGACCGTTGGGGATTTTTGTCGGTTGCATCGAAAGCGCAAGGCCAATCGGCAGTGAGGTCTCTCTCTCTAGAGGCGGTGCGTTAGGCCTTGAACGGCCTGACCAGTAATAGGGTAAGACTTTTTTCTTCTTCAGTCTAAGACCTTTGTGTGCTCTGATTCTATGTTTACTTATATTTCTTGAGGATGTTTCAGGTGACCTTTTACCCTTATGGGATGACCGTTCCAGACAAGGGGTTGACTGGAGTAACTGCACATATGTGGCATTTACTGGCGCATGAGTTTGGCCACTCTTGGTATCTCGAGGAGAGGGAGGTCTGACAAATTGCTGAGGGGGAGGTGGTGGTGCCACCGGTGAGGCCCCCTATGTCTATGAGGCGGGAGCGACTGCAGCCAGAGGATGCGAGGATCGCGGTGATGGTCAGCGAGTCTTACCTGTTGTACACCAATACAGCTGTGCCGTATGATTATATGGACTCTGGGACAAGATGTCTAATGGCGCCGAGCATATACGATGCACTGTCGGTCCCTCCTAAGGGTTCGAGTCGACTAGTGGGGTCCTTCTAGAGCGGTTGTGGTCCTTCGACATCTGCGACGGTGGTGACTTCAGAAGTACCCTTTGTGCGGTTCCATACTTCTTCATACAATATCTGATGGACTGATGGAGGGGTGGTACCTATGTTGCATCGTCCTTATGTGATGGACCCGGAGGAGCTGGGCTTGACCGAGGAGGTTCTTCATCCTGAGGTATATATTTTCTGCTCTTTTCTTTTCCTTCCTTTTGGTTTCTTTTGATCTTTTTTTCTTGATACTTATTTTGCCTTTTCTTGCAGGGCATCTGGGTGTCCCCCACTTGGCAAAGGGATATTAAGGACTGGATATCTTCGATGACTGCCCATATTTGGGATGCAGTTCATGTTCTTTCTTGCTTGGTGTCATCTGCCTCGTCCGGGGAGAAGTCTGGTTCAGGTAGCGGTGGTGCGTCATCTCGCCGTCGGGGAAAGAGAGCGCGCCGCAGGAGTGGAAGCTCTTAGGAGAGAGAGGGGAAATGGAAAGTGAGAGAGAGAGAGAATGTGGGTTCGAGCTGAGTCCCGTTTGTTTTTTTTTTCTTTTCTTTATTTTCTTGCAAAAATGATGTAACACAGAAACATATATATGCAATGCAATGAAGTTTTTTTATTATATTTTATTAATGATGAATGAATGCACATGCTCTTTTTACTTTGCTGCTGACACCGTAAAATATTTTTGGAAGCTTGAAAGATAGTTTTATTCATAATGAGGATTTATATAAAGATGAATAGTGGATTTTTGAAATTCTTTTGAGAGTATCAATTTATTTTGAGTTTTCTGAATTTTGACAAAAAAGGTAAAAGGAAAATTTTCCAAAAGTAGGGGGTTTTCGATCGGCAAGCACCGTGTCCTGCCTATCGGCGAGTCAGTCGAGTCCCTTCAATTCAAAGCTTTGATTGGTACCCTTTTCAGCCTTTGGTACCTTGTGGAGCAAGATTTCTTTCGATTTCGAGAGGGGTTATGTCCTTGTGGGGGTTTTCAAGTATAAAAGAGGGGTAAGAGTGGAGTGTTTTCCTCACACCTTCACATTCCTACTTTCTTGTTCTATGACATGGCTCTCCCTGGTAGTGTTGAGTCTGCCAACTACCTCGAGACTTTGGAGGCGATGTGGTCCTATAATGTCGACTATGATGCTCACAACATGCGTCAAGTTTCTTTATGGCGTATTCGGCCCATAGAGTGGAACATGCTAATGGTGGTGGTACAATTTTGGTACCCCGAAGACCATGTATTCTGCTTTGGCTTAGAAGAAGTCTGTTCGACTTATGAGGAATTTTTTTCCATGTTGGGGATAAATCCAGGCATTGCTATGGCTCTGCCTGAGTTTTCCCATTGTTATTGGACGGGCTTCTTTATATTTCGCGCTCGGCGAGCAGAACACTTGTGGCTGGAGGTATGATCTCTCTTCCGGCGGTGTCACGGTCTGTGCATTTGCAGGAGGTTGATGATGTTGTATATACCGGAGCTATAATTTTAAGCTTGGTTTCAAAATTATTGCTGATGATCGGGGAACTGCTAGTGGACACATAACTTGTAGCTATTGCTTCATGGATGTCCTACCGTCGTAATCCTGCAGTGGTGATACTGGCGGAGACTTTGAATGGGTTAGATGTCTGGCGAGAAGGTCGTTCTGACTTTCTGAGGGATAGCCCGGTGATGTTGTTCATGTGGTTGTCTAAAAGATTCTGCCTCTTAACTACTCCAGAATACCCTTTATCGTCTGTACCTAACTTTTTTTGTGCCATTTCATCAGTGTTGGCCTGGATATCGAGAGATGGGAGAATTGGTTCGTGGAGCATGGGGCTTTAAATCTGTACTGGTCAGTACCTTGGTGGGGACAGCTGCTGCCTATTCTAAAACTGGGAGAATACCGGTATGTCCTATTGGTTGGTCTTAGACAGACATCTTTCTATTTCCCTTGGGGGCTTCTGCGCAAATTTGGTGGGAGCAGGTCGTGCCACCTTGGACACAAGATTTCTTTCCGGTAGAAAATTTGACAGAGCATCTGCGCATATGGGCTTGGCTCTTTATGGGTGAGTCGGCGTCCACTGTCCCATTCCTCTCAGTTTGCTGTGATAGTTTGGCACATCACTAGGGATTATATGAAGTGGTTGTGGAGGATAATGGTCAGCAAGATGTTGGAAGTGGAGACTGGACAAAGGTGGCTTGCCTTATCTGATACCATGGAGGGAGGTGTGGTAGTTTTTTCGAGGTTGGTTAGAGCTTATCGGTCCATGGAGCGTGAGTGGCACTCTATTCAGGCATGGGAAACTTGGGGACCTCAGGATGTAGATGATGATGATGATGATGATGATGATGATGAAGCGGGTTCCTCATGTAGCTGTGGGTAGGACTCTTTGAGAGTTTATTTTGTACCAGGAAATAAGTTTGGTTTTTTTATTTGGCTTTTTAGCAAGGTAGGGGGAAGGGAATCATCTGTTCCTTTATGTAATTGTATTGTAATTTCTTATTAATGAAATAAACAAGTTTTTTATCATCCAGTTGTGCTTTTTGGTGACATTTTTATTTTTAATTATCTATACCGATCGTTAAGGCATACATAATCCTTTTGTTCAAATATATGTTAGAATGGACTATCATTCTCGGAGGTAAGAAAAGAATAGTTTTTTTATGAAAAAGAAAGGGTCACGCTCATGTAAGATGTATGAGCTGCCTACGTACCTCTGGCGGTTTTTGAAAATTTTCAATTTTTCTGGGAATGATTTTTGCAGAGGATCAGTCCCACATAGTTATGGGTAGAGGGAAATGAAGAGAGATTTTTTTTTAGAATAAGAGGGAGATGAGAAGAGTCGTAGCACTTTGAGATTTCAAACTAGGGGTAAAATTTCTTGAGACGGTCCGGGTTGACTGGACGAGCCATCTCTTCTCCATCTAAGTCGGTGAGCATAGCGGCACTGCCGGACAAGATCTTCTTCACAATGTATGGGCCTCTCCAATAGGGCTTGAATTTCCCCTTGGGGTCCCAGATGGGCTCTACTATTTCTTTGAGGGCTAAATACCCTTCTGAGACAACGTGATCATTGACTCTCTTATTGAATGAACGCGATATTCGGTGATGGTACACTTGTATGTGATATAACACCTTCAGTCTCTTTTTGTCCATTAGTGATAGCTCGTCGAGATGATTTTGATGCTAGTCTTCCTCACTGACCTTACTTTCAAGCATGACGCGTAACGAGGGTATTTCTAGCTCCACGGGTAGGACCGCTTCCATACCATACACTAGTAAGTAAGGGGTAGCCCCAGTAGAGGTTCATATTGAGGTTCGGTAGCCCTAGAGGGCGTATGGGATTCATTTGGCCCAATCTTGATAAATTTTGGTCATCTTCCTGATGATGGATTTGAGGTTCTTATTGGCGGCTTCAACGGCATCGTTGGTTTGAGGACATTAGGGAGAAGATTTGTGTCTCTGGATCCCACACTCGTTGACCAATTCTATGAATTCTGCCTCAAAATGCAACCCGTTATCTAACACTAGCTCGTGTGAGACCCCATATCGGCAGATGATGTTTTTCTTGATGAATTTGTCCACTTAATTAGCATTCAGAACTACGTATGCCTCAGTTTTGACCCATTTGGTGAAGTAATCAATGGAAACCAGGATGAACTCATGTCCGTTAGAGGACTTGGGTGTAACCTATCCTATAATGTCGATGCCCCTGGTAGAGAACAAATAGGGAGAAGTCATGTTGTATAATTCACACGGAGGCAAGTATTGAAGGTTAGAGAACTGTTGGCATTTGAGGCATCTTCGGACATAGGTGGTGCAATCCTAAATCATGGTGGTCCAGTATTAGCCTTGTTGTATGATCTTCTTAGCAAGTATGTGACCATTCATGTGGGGTTCGTATTCCCCGGTGTGGATTCTCTGCATTACCTCTTCAATGTCAACCCCTGCGATGTAGTGTAGATGGGTTCCATCGAAGTTTCTCTTAAACAGTTCTTTATGACAGATGATGTACTGGACGACCAATCTTCGGAGGGTTGCCCGGTCTTTCTTATTGGAAACCACAGGATACCTACCATGCTTGAGGAGATGCCAGATATCATAATACCAATAATTGGCTAGCTCGGGATCTTCTTTTGTGATTAGCTCAATGTGGTAGCAGTGGGTTGTTTTGTCTTGCGTTTGGACTAGGAAGGGGGCCATTGTTATTCCTTTGGGCATGACGACCATGGAGGCCAAGGTAGCAAGGGCATTATCTAGATTATTTTTTGCTCGATGTAGGTAATGGAAGGTGATGTCTTGGAATTGGGAGGCTAGTTCTTCTAAGTGGTCATGGAAGGGTTGTAGTTTCTCGTCCTTGACTTTCCATTTTCTAAGGACTTGACCGATGATGAGGGTAGAATTCTCGTAGACATCTAGGCATTGAATACCTTTCTTGAGAGAAACTTTGAGGCCTACCATACATGGCTCGTATTCAGTCATATTGTTGGTGCAGGGAAAATCGAATTTGATGGCGATGGGAGTGTGGGAGTCATCTGGGGAGATCAAAAGTATCCCAATGCCATATCCCTTTTTGTTGGTCGTTCCATCAAAGAACATTTGCCATCGAAGGTCGTCTTGATCAGCATAGAAGATGTTTTCATCTGGGAATTCAGAGATCTATTCTTCAGCCTCTTCCATGGGTTAGTCAACGAGGAATTCAGAGATAACTCTTCCTTTCATGGATTTTTGTGTGACGTACATGATATCAAACTCGGCTAAGAGCATCAACCATCAGTCCATTCGGCTGGATAAGCCGGGTTGTTCAAGAAGGTACTTGATGGGTTCCATTCGGGATACAAGATCAATGGGGAAGGCGCGAATGTAGTATCGTAACTTTTGGGTTACCCAAATAAGTGCCATGCATGCTTTTTCCAAAGCAGTGTAGTTGACTTCTTACCCGTACAATTTACGACTGGCGTAATAGATGGCTCTTTCTTTGCGGGAATGTTCAAGGTATTGGGATAGCAAAGCCCCAGCTGTAGTGTCGATTATGGTTAGGTATAGGAGCAAGGGGAGACCAGGCTGTTGTGGCATAAGTACCGGAGGTTGAGTTAGATATTATTTGATTCAGTCGAAGGCTTTTGGTAGGCCTCATTCCAAAATTCGGTTAAATCCTTTTGGAGGAGTTTGAAATAGGTTCGTAGATGGAGGTTAGCTAGCTGATGAATCGGCTGATGTATTGCAATTTTTCAAGGAAGCCTTGGACTTCTTTCTCCGTTTGGGGAGGTGGCTTCTCAACTATGTCTTTTAGCTTAGCAAGATCTGCTTCTATCCCTTTCTCACTAACCATGAATCCCAAGAGTTTTCCCTTTGTAATGCCGAAGACACATTTCTATGGATTGATTCTCATCTAATATATTCGCAATCGTTCGAAGAACTTTCGGAGAGCAGGAACATGACCTTCTCTACTTTTGGATTTGATAATCATATCATCCACGTAGAACTCGAATTCTTTGTGAATCAGATTGTGCAGGATGGTTATGGCAGGCCTCTAGTAGGTAGTCCCGACTGTCTTGAGACCAAATGGCATAACAATATAGCAAAAGGTTCCCTATGGGGTGATGAACGCGGTTTTTTCTTGATGATCTGGGTGCATTTTGATTTGGTTGTATCTGGCAAACTCGTCGACGAATGACTTGAGATCATGGTTGGTTATGTTATCCACGATCATGTCGATATTGGGTAGCGGGTAATCATCCTTTGGAGAGGCTTTGTTCAAGTCCCAGTAGTCTACGCACATCCGAACTTTCCCTCCTGATTTTGGTACAAACACTATGTTGGCTAGCCATGTGGGATATTCGATCACACGAATGAAACCCACGTTCAGCTATTTGACCACCTCTTCTTTAACTTTGAGCGACCATTTGGTGCGAAGCTTTCTTAGCTTTTGTTTAACCGGCTTATAATATGGAAGAGTGGGGATCTCATGCTGAGCTATTTTAGGATCAATGTCGGGCCTATCGTCATAGGACCATGCGAAGGCATCCACAAATTCCTTCAACAATTCTTCGAGTTGTGCGGGCTCATGATTATCAAGGGTAGCCCCTATCCTAATATCGTGCAGTTGGACACTAGAACCGAGGTTAATAATAATAGTCTTTTGTTCATTAACTTAAATGCGATTATGTTGTTTGTTATTAACCTTCTTTAGATCAGTTAAGAATTGTTCAATTGCAAAATCATCATCATCAAAAGTTTGATTAGAATCAAAACAATTAATGTAAGGCACAACACGATACTAAAAATCTTCTTTCATTTCATTGATATGAAAAATAGCATCGAGAACCTCATCAAAGGAGGTATCGATTACATTTGAGCAAGGATAGATAACAGAAGAAGAAATGGGGTAAACATTGGGGTTAGGTGGGATTTCAATAGGTAGAACTGGCGCATCATGCCAGTTGAGGAGAGGTGTATCAGTAGCTTTAATCAGGTGGGATGGATCCAGTGATGTAGTGCTTGAATGAACCATGCAGAGTGCTATCCCTAGTGTCTCAAGTTGAACGAGTCCTTGGAGTCATTTTCCTCAGTCTCTTCGATATCTTTGATGAACGGTTGTACATAGTGTTGGGAACTTTTGACCCATGGGTAGCTATCTTGGAAAAAGATATCCATTCTTGGTTTCATCATCTTATCTATATGGTCATACCGTGGTTCTAGAAATCAGTAAAATGGGAAGTCCTCACCCTCTTTGATGAATCGTCCATTCAAGTAGTCACTTGGGATAGACTGGATGCAGTCTAGTCTTTTCTTTGGTCGAGACTGGGGGATCATTTTGAGCTCTTAATCTGATGGTTGATAGCCCAAACCACAAGGAGGAAAAGCTTTCTTCAGTTCAATGGGCTCAAGTATCCCTTGTTGTCTTTGTCCTAGCCCCAGTCCGAGCATGAAGTGCATGTTTCTGAACATCTGAATCACTTTGAAGTTTCCATGAGGGTCATATTCGGGATAAACCCTTTCTTTGAAATCACCCCTATCGAGATTAGGAGGGGTTCAACTCAGAATCCTGATCGGAGCATATCATTTGACCCGTGATGTATCTTAAGGATCGAATTGCAGGTTCTTGCACCCTCGGCATTGTCGTCGTTGCCCAAAATGTTGATGACTCATCCATCAACGAAGAACTTCAATTTCTGATGGAGTGAGGAAGACACACCCTTAATATTATAGATCCAAGGTTGTCCGAGAAACAGGTTGAAACAAGATGGGATGTCAATAACTTAAAATTCAATGACAGGGTTTATAGGGCCAACCCCTATTACAAGTTTTATGAATGCCATCACTTCACGACGAGTATTATTGTTGGCATGTACAGCAGCGGAGATTGGAGTGAGGTCGCTTTCCTTCAGTCCTAAGAATTTGAGGGTTCTTAATGGGCATACGTTTATGGCGGATCCATTATTGACAAGAGAGAGTGGTACAATTTTCCCCATAACTTCGACAGAGATGTTGAGTGCATGATTGTGGTTTGTACCAATTCTGGGGATTTCTTCTTCGGAGAAGGATAGCATTCGGGTAGAGGTCAAGGATCAGACTAAACTTACTGCTTCTTCTGGTATGGTAGAAGGATGAACTGTGGGTCCAGTGAGGAACTTGATCAAAGCATTTATGTGTAGATGGGAAGACATGAAAAGCCCCCATACAGTGATGTTAGCTTGAGTTTTCTTCAGTTGATCGAGGATCTTGCTTTCCTTGAGTGTCATTTTTGGCATAGGAAGGTTTTCAACGCCCTTCCCTTTTTCATTGGCTAGTATTGCTTGGGATCTGGTAATGCCTCCCTGATCTGGTCATGTGGTTTAGAGAAGAAGGGAAGAATATGAACCCTGTTTCTTCGCCAATCTCGGGTTGTTCTGTCACTTTGTTTATTTCTCCGAGGAGCTCCTCAAATGATATCATCCCACACATGTCGGTTACGGGGCCAGGTTTCTCAAAAGTTTATTCTTTATTTGAATCTTTGAATTCTTCCCTCCATCCGGTGGCAACAATTATGTCTTTCCATGTAAAGTCAATGCAATCCACAACTTCAATGGCTTCTTCATACAGGTCGTCCCATTCTGTAGGGATATGTAAGGGTGAAGGGACCAGGCGTCCTTGTAATTTCAGAGTATTAAGTAACTCGGTAATACTGCAAATGTCGTTGGTTTTCTTGAATAATTTTTCCATTATCTGGACGACATCACCTAAGTAGAGTTCATCAGATGGTAACACCCAACTGTCTGACTCTCGGGCCCATTTTCGTGCTTCCAAGAACATCTTGATGAACCTCCGGTAATCAATGATCATATGGGCAAGTTTAGAGAGGTTTAGGAGAGTTGGTTTAACACTTTTGATAATTCCATACCTCCATTTTCAGAACGGGTACGGACAGCGATGCATGCTCTGGTAAGGAGTGACAATGCCTTATCAGTGAGGATAATAGGGTGTAGGAGGAAATATGGGCAAGTTTAGAGAGGTTTAGGAGAGTGTATGGGTGTAATTTGAGTTGAGGGATCAAATTCTGGGTTCATTTCTAGGAAGATAGCATTGGTAAGATTTGGGAGTGGTTTGTGAGTAGTGTTTGGCTTAGGATTGGCTGGTGGGGCAATGGTACCCCGGTCAATTAGACCTTGAATTATGTTTTGAAGATGAAATCATTGGTCGGTGTTATGACCAGCGGTTTGGTGAATGGCGCAATGGGCATCTGCTTTGAAGTTTTTTGGAAGTGGATTGGGCAATGGAAGAGGATCTAAGGGCTTAATGAGGTTTTGGATTAACAGGTCTAGATAAACTTTGGAGAGGGGAGCATGGAGATCGGTGTATTCCTTTTGGACTGGGACTGGGTGGCTTTCTAGTGCCCACAAAGTGGTCGGTTGATAGATGTTGTTGATGGTTGAGACTGCAGCATTGGTAGGTTTGTCATATTTTCTGAGGGTGAACTATCTGGACACTTTCTTTGGCTTAACCTCAATTTTAGCAAGACCTTCCTCAATTTCTAATCCTTCTTCTCTAAGAGCTCAAAAGTGGGGATATTATTGTCCTCCAATGGTTGCTCGAACATGGGGAAATAAGTTCTTCTTCACTATGTTGTTCTTCCTCGGATGGTCGATTGGTCATAATAGTTGCCTTTTCCATCCATCGGGCTATGAAGTTACTGACTGATTCCCCATAGTTTTTTTTAGCAACTCTAAATCATGGAGGGTGACCTCAAGCTCTTTGTTATATTTGTACTGCGACATGGATTCTCAAACTACATCCTCCCAGCTACGGATTCTAGACTCCTCGAGGGACAAAAACCATCGGAGAGCATTATCCTTCAAAGTTTGCTAAAAAAATTAGGCTATCACTTCTTCAGAAGCCCTTAAGAGAGTCATAGCACGGTGATAACTACGAAGATGGATAATTGGTGGTCCACTTGAACTTCTCGAGTAACCTTGCCTTAGGATAAGGAGACATGTGGGTGTAGTCCATGTAATTTCCAGAGATTCAAACTTGTTCGAACTTCTTAATTAGCATATTGAGATATTATTTGAACTTTTTCAATTCTTCCTCTTTCGGATCAACGATTACAGGCTGGGTAAGGTTTGGCATATGAAGCGGGGCAGGCGATGGCCCATTAATATGAGGGTCACGTGGAGCGTGCTGATACTCTTCAAGAACCCAGATAGGCTCGGATTGACCCATAGAGTGATGGAATAAGACCTAGATCTCTTTAGGAATAGGAACCTGATTTCGTTACATCTCTCGGACCTCAATCTCAAGGTGGTCAATCTTGGACACGAGCTGAGCTAAAACTGTCGTCAGATCTGGCTGCGCAACTGGTACTTGATCGGTGTTCTCCATGGAAAGCGGATGTATATCGGACTCAGAAGAAGTAAGAGGGGAACGGATAGAACTTTGGGGTGATTTGACTAAAGACCGAAGCCACTAAGGAGCCAGGCCAAGGACGTGCGATCAACCTGAGAAGGCGTAAAATGGGATTTATTTTTGACAAAAAAAGGATGAAAATATTTTTGACATTTTTTTACTTTTTGAGATTAGAAGACAAAATATTTTAGGATTTTGGTAAAGAAAGGAGAAATATTTTTGAATTTTTCATAAAGAAGGCAGAAATGTTTTTGGAAGACGGGTTTAAGCATGATTATTATTATTATTATCTTCTCACTTGAATTAAATTCTCCTAAATGCAAAATGAAATGCTGAACGGGACCCGAGCCTAGAAAAGTTAGGTTCGTAACTGTAAGGAAATTTTTGTCCATTATCAATTTGTATGTCGTACGCCGTTACACCGTTGAAGAAACTCAAGATCGCATCTACATCAACGGATCCGAATATCAAAGTGTCTTCAACATCATAGCCTCTGCGAGAATGAACTTGGTTAACTTTTGTTTTTACGTTCCTTAAAGTTCATATTTTTTATTTTCTGGTAAGACGGACTGGTCCGCCCTTATTAAACGAACCGATCCTCCCCCGGACCGATCCGCCTACCTACCAGACCGATCCGCTTTACACCAGTATACCACGGACTGATTGGGAACCGAAGAAGACAAATTTTAAAAGAACCGATTCGAGGTCGGACCGATCCGCCTCCAAGCCGGACCGGTCCGCCTGGGATAAGTTCGAACAGTTCCGTGAGATTTTATTCCACCAGCTTATTTTTCGTATATATATACCTATTTCGGTGGTGTATTTTTTTAAGTCTTTTGAGAAAACATTTCTAAGAGATAAAACACAACAAGACTTCGTTTTTTGATGTGCCAAACATCTTTCTGATTCACACACAAAAATCCCAATTACTTTTGTTAATCTTTTGGAACCCTAGAACACAATTTTGTTATTGTTCAACCCTTGTGGAGAAGTCGTCTCTCTTCTTCATTGCTTACCACCTGGAGTTCCTGCGGGAGATTCCAGCCGACACTATTTATAGCCGTTGCTTTGAAGGTTTGACGAAGACATCGTGCGTTACACTTGTGGGCGATTATCAGGTTGTATGTAAGTAATTGGTCTTGTAAATTCTTCAAAGTTGTAGAAATAAAAGGTTTTGCCCTTCGGGGATTTTTCCTTAACTTTGTGTCGCTTGCTTTATTTGTTTATGGGTTGGCACTTGCACTTTAGATGCATGATTAGGGCCTAAAATTATATAAGTGTGTCAAATTAGAAATTTGTGAAGTTAATGAATTATCACACGTAATTCTCACGTTCTCAGTAACATATGCAAAGATATGGCTGGACTTGTAACCAGGCTCACGGGTAGGGTCCCGTTTTAAAAATATGCAAAAATTTGGGCGGCAAGCTCACCCAGAATTTTGGCAGAGTTTCGGGTCGAAACTAATAATCTAATATGTGTGTCCTAGGCTTAACACCTATATGCGGGTATGCAGTTGGTTGGGTGAATCGAAAAGCGCTCCCCCATTTGGCGTGCCTTCCACGATATACGTTTTTCTTTTTTTAGGGCAATTGGTACGTGTAGACAAGACATTTGATATACCTGAGTGTACATGAATTGCCTCACTATATACCTCATGGGGGTGGTACGTGTGAGTGCAATTTCGATATACTCGACATACGTGAATGAGTTCCCTGCGATATACCTCCCGTCATGACTTCGGTGAAGTGGTACGATGCGAGGGAACCGTTCGATATACGTTAAAGGTAATTGGTCAATAGAAGGTGAGAGTCATATCACTTAGGCTAACTGTGCCCTGCTGGACCAGCGCCCATTATGAAGTGACCCTCCAGTTAGTGGACAAAATTTAGTCAATCACAATGCTCTTTGGTGATATTGTGTGAATCATGCATGATTCTCTTATTAGTATTTTTTGAGAGTATCTTTCTTGATCATGCCCAACAAGGAACAAAGTATGAGTACCAATGGTATACGAAGTATGGGTGATGCATGCAACATGGGGATATATGTGATCCTAGGTGCACATTGTGTGAAGTGTATACGGAGAATTTTCTACGAGTGTGTGAATAGAAGCATAAGCATGAGGTACACATAAATAGTAAAGGGGAACATGCAAATAGGGGGATATATAAACAAAAATAACACCCATGTAAATAGAGTCTAGCCCTCAAAATGAAAAATTCGTATCAGAGTCGCCACCATGGCCATCCCCGATCCTCGCGGTGGTAGAGGATCCCTTTGGTTCTGCGTATCCCTCTCAGGAGCACTTCGGCCGACGTCGTTGATGAGGTGAAAAATGTAGAGAGATGGAGTCGACAGTATATTTTACTCAAAATAGACAAAATAAAAGGGATCCATCCCGAAGGACAACATCCAAAGACATACTGATACATACGAAACCAAATTGATACGAAATGGAAAGGTGTTAGGCACCCATTCCTCCCTTATGGTCTCTCATGGGTTGTTTCTATTTTCCTTTATTTCCCCGTGGTATCTGTGCATGTGTATACATGACGGAGATAAGAATCATCGACTTGTATCATGGAAGAGATAAACCGAGTCATCCATAGGAATATTCCAAAAAAATTAATATTAGAAAATAGGATTTATGCGATTATTCTCGCGTTGATTATTATAACGGAACGATAACGCACTTGAAATAATACGCCACTAAGAAAATATATATATATATGTATATGTAAATATATAGAATTTAAGAGAGTTAAGTTTAAAGAACATAGTAAAATAGAAAATGAGAGAAGAGTGGGAATAGGACTCGAGTCACGGGTTTTACCCTGAGACGCCTACGTAGCCTATAGAGGCATCAAAGTCCACGTAGTTCGTATGCAAAATGAGGGGTGGGATGTATCCCATAAATCCAATCGGGGCCTTCTTTTATGTGTGTGTGTGTGTAAAAAAATGTTTTAGCTGTGAGAAAAGGGTGATAATTATCGTTTAGAATTTATGAGCAAATCCTCTATTTCTTATTTTCTTGGGTTTTATTTATATGAAAATAAGAGAATAAATGTGTTAAGTAATAAAAAGTATATTAAGATATGTGAGATGAGATATGAGAGAATAAATGTGTTAAGTAATAAAACGAAGTGATGAGAACATAGGGGAATTTAAAGAGAGAGTTGAGAAAGTTGGACCTTCTTGAAGATCTTGAGCTTGATCTCGGATGTTGGGGAGCAGCCGTTGCACTTGGATGATGATGGAGGGTACTTAATTCGCCAAGTTTGATGAAGAGGGTGGTGGTTGGAAATGGATTTGGATATGGAAATCACACTGACTTCGAGAGGGGTTTTCTGAGCTTGCTGAGAGTGATGGATCTCTAATTTTTCTCCTCCTTTGGAATGAGATTAGGCCCTAATTTTTATAGGCCTGGGGAATTATCGATCGGCATAGCCCTGGCCCGGGGAATTATCGATCGGCACAGCCCTGGTTCCTTCGAAAAATTGGTCGTAGAGCGCAAACCATTGATTCGAATCGCGTACGAGGCAAACCGTTAGAAAGTTAATTTAGAGACATATGAAAGTATTTTAGACTGCTCCAAGGTCCAGGAGTTGACTTTAGGTCAAATGTGGCTCGGAAGCATTCGTCGGTCCTTTGGACGAGGAATAATCGGACGCAAACAGATCGTTCGTTCGCATGGTAAGTCAGAATCATGAATGGGGCGCACTGTTGGAAAAGTGAGGAGATTTACTTATACATTACAAAGCGTTTGACTTGGTTTGGGAGTTGAATTTCGTCAACCAGGGCCTGGAAGTGCTCAGTGATCGTTAGGAGTAAAATGGATCGTTCGTCCGTATCGTAAGTCGGAATTGCGCATAGGGCGGACCATTTGAAAGAGGATTCAGTTCGCTTCAAATATTCATTCAGTATCGATCGATCTAAAGAGTTGACTTTGGTCAAATGGAGTTTGGGAGTGTCCGGTGATCTCCTGATCGAGTTTCGGGGGAAAATGGGTCATTTGTCTGCACCATAAGTCAGAATCACGCACGGGATGAACCATTTGAAAGGGTTTTCAGTTCCCTTCAAAGATTCATTCAGTCACATCCGTGCTGAAGAGTTTGACTTTCAATCAAACGGAGCCTGGGAGTGCCCAATGGACTTTAGGTCAGTACCCAGGGTCTGACTTAGGTTTACAATGATGAAGGGAGGTGTTCGGGACCTAAGGAGAGGTTAGGGGGTATTATAATGGGGTGTATACAGTGGTACTTCAATAATGTTTAGTACCCATTGTGTTTTTCAATGCTTACTGAAACTTTCCTACAAAATTGGAATCTCAAATTGATACGATGCATAAAAGAATTCGATGTAATAGAATAATTTCTCAAATGTATAGCTTGCTAAACTTCTGGTATGAGTGGGTGGTCTTCATAGGTAGAAAATGAGAAAATATGGTGAGTCAATATACTATTATCTAGTGTTCTAAAAGGCGCGCCTAGGCTTGAGGCTTGAGGCTTGGGAGAAACGCCTCGCCTTAAGCCTTTTACGCCTTATTCTTGGTTAAAGGCTTGAGGAGCACTTTTTTTAAAAAAAAATGCTTTAGTGAAACGATATTACCTTTTAAATACTTTTTTAATAAAATCGGACCAATATCTCATTCAAAACAATCAAAAGGCAAATGGTGTCCCAAACCTCTATGTCTCTCGTCCAAAAAAATGAGCATTTTTTCTTCTTTGTTTTTTCTTTTTTCTTAGTATTTAAAAAAAATTAGTTTTTAGTTTGCATATGTTGAGACATAGTTTAAGGTATGTATTATTTTAGTATTTTTAATGGCTTTATTATAGTTAAAAATGCTAAAATATATTAAAAAGTTCTAAAAGCCTTTTTATGCCTATGACCCGCCTAGGCTTCTAAGGCTTAAGGCTTGGTCTCCAAACCCCGATTATGGCCTAAGTTTTTAGAACCTTGCTATTATCTAAATGTAATTATATCCTTCGGATGTATGAGGTAGTCCACTGATAAAATCCATTGTAATCTGATCCCATTTCCACTCGAGAATTGGTAAAGATTGGAGGAGTCCACTTAGTGTTCGTGTTCTATATTTACTTGTTGACATGTAAGACATTTCCTTACAAAATTCTCAATATCATTTCTCATATTTCGCCACCTGAATTTATTCTTTAGGGCATGGTACATTTTTGAACTTGTAGGGTGAATCATAAATATGGAACGATGGCTTCTTATAATAGTTCTTCTCAAATAGATGCATCATCAGGTTCATAGAATCTATTTCTTAATCATAAACATGTTTCCTTATTGTATGAGAAGTCAGGATTTTTATCTTAAAAGGATTGTACAAAAGAATCTTGGGTTTGCCGAACTAAGATTTTCTCTCTCAATTCGGGATAAGCAATAATGTTGAAATGTTTTACGAAATTGGATGTCAATAGGAGGTTATATTGCTCTATGGTAATGGCAATATCGTAGGAAATTAAAGTGTGGACTATTATAATGCCTTTCCCTGGATGGTAAAGTTAATTTAAATCGGTAATCTTCCAAAAAATCCATTCAGCGTCGCTGTCTTAAATTCATGTCCTTTTAGGTAAAAATATATTTCAAACTTTTGTGATAAAAAAACACTTGGAAATTTACACTATAATTATAATAACGCCATATTATCAACACAAAAACTATAACGGCTATTTAAGATCATGGACAGGGTAGTTAAGTTCATAAGTTTTTAGTTGTCAGGACCCATACTTTATAAGTTTTTCATTATGCATTAACACACATCCTAAACCTTGCAATAAATAATCGGTATATACATCGTAGCCTATGTCAGTAAAAGTAATGGTGAGGATAGGAGAAATAGTTAATTTGTACTTCAACATTTGGAATGATTGATTACATATATAAGTCCATACAAATGGAGCTTTTTTCCTATTTCTCTTTAAAAGGGCGAGAGAAATGCGAGAAAACCCTTTTGTAAAATGAGGATAATATCCACCTGATCCTAGAAAACCTTTTATTTTAGTAATATTGATAAGATTTTTCCATTCTAAAATGGCTGAAATTTTGGTTGGATCGACTTGGATTCCATTTTTAGAAATCACATGTCCTAAAAAAAATAATTTCCTTCATTAAAAAAATCACATTTGCACTTCTTATCATATAACCGATGGTTTCTAAGAGTACCTAAGAGCGCGTCTAAATGTTGGGCAAGTTTTGTTGGATTCTGAGAATAAATAAGAATATCGTCAATGAAAATGATGACGAATTTGTCAAGAAAAATCTCAAAGATTCTATATACTACATCCATAAAAAATGTGGGTGCATTGGTTAATCCAAATGACAATACGGTAAATTCAAAATGTTAACAGGATTGAAGAGAAGTTTTTATAATATCTTCTTCTATAACGCTTAATTGATGATACCCAAATCGTAAATCTATTTTAAAAAATACCTTTACTCCTTGAAGTTAATAAAATAGATCTTATATTCATGGTAAAGGATACTTATTCTTAATTGTTACTGAGCTTAGTTTATGATACCATCATGTTTCTTGACAAATAATATCGGAGATCCCCAAGGAGATGAACTTAGGCGAAGAAAACATTTTTGTAAGAGATCGTATAATTGGGTATGGAGTTCTCCAAGTTCTAAAGGAGCCATTTGATACGGAGGTATCAAAAAAGTAAGTATATTCGGATAAAAATTAATAGTAAACTTGATTTCTCCGGAAGCGGGTAATCCTGGTAATTCTTTGGCAAAACATCTTCAAATTGTTCCAAAAGACTTGGACTTAAAGAAGAGATTTGGATTTGAAAACTTAAGGGTTCAGATGGGCATGATCTTTGAAATACAAAAGAATAATTATCTTCATTTCGAAAATAAATTTTCTTGGAATGACAATTGATAAAGCATGATGTCTTGATAAAAGAACCATTTCAAGAATAATATTGAAACCATAAATTTCTAAAATTATCAAAATAACAAGGAGTGTTCCTAGGCCAAGTTGAATTCTATAATTTTTATAACCTTGTGTTGGTATATTGACTTCACCTGTTAGTAATTCAACATCCAATGGAGCAGTTAAATAAGTAGGTAATAATTGCAATAATTTAGCTAGTCAAAGACTAATAAAGGAATGTGTTGAACCTGAATCGAATAAAATATGTGCAGGAAAATATTAAAAAAATATCATACCTTCTATCACGTCTTGGGAATTTCGTATAGGTAGTATTGTAAAAACAATTTCATGACTCGGGATTGGAACAATTTTCTTAGTAGGATTTGTCTTAGGTTGATTTTGGACAGGACATGATTTTGGATTTTGTTAGGGTTCATTTAACTGACGGCGAATTGGAACAGATTTCAACTTAGGAGACTATTATCGGTTATGTCCTACTTCCTGACATTAATGACAATGAATTACTGAACGTGTGGTGTTATGATGGATCTAGGAATAATCTCGTCCACTTGAGTTTGAATAAGGGTCAGTTTGATAATGAGGTGGGGTTATAATAACATGATTATTTTTGGTAACAGGGGGAGAAGATCGTATTACGGAGGAAGTATTCCATTCCACAATTATCGCAATGTCAAGAAGTTAAGAATACTCACAAATTTGTAAAGGAGCAATCGAATTCTTAATTCTTGGATGTAATACTCTTTCAAATTGCTTGTACTTATTTATCTCAGTATCTATATACTCAATGATGTAATGAGATATTCAGTAAATATGGCCTCATGTTAGGCCATCGAAAGATTAACTTGTTGTAATTTTAAGAAATCAACAGTTCGTTGATCTCGCTCAGCCTCGGGTTAATTCTCTTTAAAGAAAATCTCCTCAAATTTCTCCCAGCTAAAATTAACATCGTTCCTGTTATGTTACACTACTTGCCACCATATATCATCTTCCCTTTCAAATATATAGGCTGCTAAAGTTACACAGAGATTAGTAGCTATACCTACTCCATTTAGAATATTCACAATGTGACGTATACATTTCTGAGCTTCACTGGCACCTAACTTTATAAGAAACGATGAAGGTTGTTGTCTCAAGAATTCTTTAAGGGCATTCATCCTATGGATTTCTTTGAAAATTTCATGTGAAGTAGTTTGTTCTTCTCAGGCTAAAGAAGTAAGTTATTGAAGACATCCCATGATTCCTTCAGTTTGAGTATGTTCAGTTTGAGTTCCAGCGGAGGGAATTCGAGTACTTACAATCCTAAAATATAATAAAACAACTTTAATAATGAGAATCATATACAAATATTTTCCACAACCCTATTATATAATACAGGATAAGTTATGTGATGCATCGGAGTTATATATCACATACTACTATTACATTAATGCAACTACAACAATTAGATTTTTTCATAAGGTTCAGTAGGGCACACTATATACAATGCTTTATTATACTTATCTATATTAGGCGACAACTTTTAACTTTGATTTTTAGGTAGGAACAACAACTTCATCACTAGAACTGCATTTCGAACTGACTAAATAATCTTCCTGATCCTGAGAACCATCAGTCGAGTCATCATTAGTACTAGGAGAGGGGTCACTAGGTACTTCACCATTGGATGTTGAATCGGGGAAAATCAGTGGAGTCAGCAGATCATCTACGAGTGCAAGATTTATGAATTATTGAAAGATCATGGGATCATTCACGTAATCATCTACCTTCCTCATAACTTGCATGTTGCCTAGAACTCTATTTGTCAGCACAAACCTTTTAACATCACTATTAGCCCCTACCCAGTCCTCCTCAATTGCACAAATCATCTCTTATAATTATTCCAACACTTCCTCTCGAACTCTGGTTTCCCAACGAGTGTTTGGCTCAATGTCTACATTGAATAAAAACTTATCGGATGTATCCACGATGCAAAATAGAATTACGATATAATAATATTAATATAAGAAGTTACAAAAAACTAAAATAATTACTATCTTATTTCTTTTCTCGTATAGAATACTAACCTAATGATATGTTTAGATTTAAAACATGCTCTTATACCAACTTCTCACACTCTGCATTTTGGTATGAATGAACGAGAACTAAACATAAAGCAATGAAATAAAGTTAAGGTGGAATAACATAAGTTTATTCATTTTTAAAGTAGTTTATAGAGGGTAGTATCACCGGAGGGGTGACTTACAATTTTTTAGTACAGACTATAAACTAGAAAATCAAAAAGCGCCACTCCTTGCTCTTATCTGCCTTTTTGTTCTTCCCACACAGTCATGTATGCAAACAGGATGCCAATATCTATCTCTAAAAGGGAAGAGATATTATCCTCTTTCTCCGAGCTCATCTAGAGGAAAAAGGAATTAGCACAAGTATACTAAGCACATTTTACCAGTTTTATAACAAGTATACGTATAAATTAGAGTTGGAGTGTGTATAGAATTAGTGTTTAGAAATACTAAAGAAATAAAACTAATAATCCCGTACTTATCAGTTTATAAAGAACATTATGGTTCTTGAACTAATAAAACCATACTTACCCGTTAAATAAGGATCATGTAAAGAAAATCAAGGATATTTGAACAAATAATCCCATACTTTCCATTTCACTAAGGGGCACACAAATAATTAAGCCATCAGTAAAACCAAACAATAATATTCAACCCAAAACCTCTGGGGAAAAATAACCATCTAGGCACACAATTTAAGTGGAACTCATATGTATGTAGCAATAAATCTAGACTCTCAATCATCAGATACAATTAGGCCAAGTAGAAAGTTTAGTGGGATAACACCTCAGTCTACTTCGTAGTTAATACTGATGCTTATCATATAAATATTTGCACAAAAGTGCAGGGGTAAACTAAATCAATAAGGAACGTGATATCAGTTTTTTGGTGAGAAGGGTAAAATTGATCCACATATAAATTCAAATACTGATGATATAAAATATATAGTATGGAAATATTATAACATGCACATACTATGAGTAAATATGTGCTATCACATACTGATATCAATAATAGTATGCCAAATATGCAAAGTTTACAATTGAAAAGGTAGGAAAACAAATTTTCTTGATCTATCATACGACTTTTTATATCACAAGAGGATATTAGGAGGAGTTGGTACTTGATTCTCTGTATACAAGGTATACAAGTATTTGGAATTAGGTTAGTCAGTTTTGAAAAAAATTATATCTTTAAAGTTTTAGGGACTTAATTGTAAATACTTTGGGACATTAAAATACTAGACTTAAGGTCGTATTTAAACTTTGGACTAAGAGACTTTTTTCTAAAAATATTTTAAAGTATTCATAGACAAAGTTTGGGGATCAAATTCAAAAGTTGCAAAAGTCGGGGGGGGGGGGTAATTTTTAATTTAAAAAAAATATTTCTATGTTAAAACCTCATTTTTGGCATAACTTAGGCTGGGTTGATCCAAACATCGCCCTACCTTATATCATTTTGAATAAAATATAAATATTGGAAAGAAATTCAGAGATTTTTGATTAATCACATGACCTCACGTGCTAGGTCAAGGTTTCTGGTCAAAAAGTTCATCTTCTTCCCCTCGATAGTTGACTTTAGGGTTTTTTTAGTTTTGACCACAAATAACTCCTTCATTTTTAAACCATTTGAGATGATTTCTTAACAAACTCAACCTAATTTTTCATAAGGAATCCAAATATATAGGTTTTGTGGATTTGAGATGCAGTATGTCTCAAGTTTCATAACTGTGTGTTTTTCTTTAAATTTGACCTGACATTAGTGGATTTTAAGGGTATGGTGGGTATTCTTATGAACATGGTTTATTTTCGGCTATGTGTATGAGTAATTTGGTGTCAATTTCAAATGTTAAGATTTATTATATATAGAGAATTTAAGATTTCCAGTTTTCTGGTTCAAAATACACCTTCAATCGATTCAATATTATTAGGCACATTCATGGCATTTGATCATTACACTTGAGTTTTGATCGATATTTGGAAGTTCACCATTGAAGCTCAAGCTTTAACGATGGAAACTTCATATTTTCACCTAGAGCATGTTTTTTACCTAAAATTTCCTACTATTTTGATACATTCTAGCATTATAACAACATACAAAATGATTGAAACCAAAAGAACTGAATATAGTACATAAAATCATTGAGTACCGATTTGGAGTGAAAATTTTGAGTTTTGAAACTTCTGTTTATGTGAGTTTAAACTCATTATTTCATGGGGTATTTACAGTATAAGAGTAGGGGAGTTCATTGGTGGAAAAGAGAGGTGGATTTGAACTGATATTGTAAGATTTTTGAGCCTGGGTTTTACTAATCACATTTATGCATGGTGTACACATGTGATTCTAGGTTGTTTGTGCTAATGTGGGAGCTTATTTGGACAAGGATTTTATGAAATTAACAAAACTTTGGTGTTTGGTCCTTTGGTGGTCATATATATGCACTTATAGCCTTAAAAGTGTACTTTTGATAATGTATAGGGGTACTTTTATAATTTTAGAAAGCTTAAAAGTCTAAAAATGTAAATTTGTGTTAGTTGAAGTCTAAATGATTAATTTGATATAAAGTTGATGTTTAGGAGTGAAATATAAGTCAAGTTATGTTGCTTTGAAGATTTTATGGGATATTTTACAATTGTTGAAACTTCAGGGTTTTAGATCAAGTTAGTAAATTTGTAGGGCATCAAGTATAGTTTCTTTCTTCTTTAGAATACTTTTGAGTTTGAATACTTTATAAGGGTTAAAATAATGATTGTAGGTGATTAGGGTCAGTTTTGGAAAACTCAGTTATTACATCTACACCCTCATAACTCTCACCTAGAGATTATTTAATAGAAGTGTGTGAATTATTACCCCTATATGAAGACGAATCCGTTAGATACTTATCAGTCGTAACTCTCTCATGATTTTTCTTCACCACGCTATCTAAAAAGCTCCTCTCATCATATTTCGTATCACTTTCTTCTAGCCTAACCACAAAGATTATCTCACTTCCATATTAATCACTCGATGATCTATCTTTACTTTTACTCTTGAAATCACTCGTCCTTGTCTTATACACTTTATTTTTCTTCTATCCACTCTTTTTTTTTTAAGATTTATAAAGTGAGTGGGACACACATTCAAATGATGACCAGTGCCATCCCAACCAAAGCACTTGGACTTATATTTCTTGTAGTAAACATGAACGACAAACCTAGAGGGGGGGTGAATATATTTGATTGCATCTTAGGTCATTTTTTCCTGCATAAAATTGTTCCAATTTTAAAACTAACACAAACTGGTTTTCAAAAAAACATTTTCAAATGCCTTCAAAAACTCACAAAAGATGATATTGACTGAATCTAGTGATGAAACCTATAACTAAAACACTTCAATAATTATAAGTCAATGCATAATATTCAAACTAGATCTACGTGAAGTATGGGATCAATTGGGTAGAAGACAATTCAAAACATATAAAAGATACCATAAGACATGGTTTATGAAGAAAAAATCCCACGCGTTGGTAAAAAAAAAACTCGATGCACTCCAATTCTCTTTTTTACTTGAAAAGAATTTTTCAAAAGACAAGAAGGTGTTGCTCACACAATCCTTATCGTGTTGTTACCTATAAAGCTTTCAAATATTCCACATAGTCAATGAAAATCGATTGTAAGCTACATGCAATGAATGAAAATTTTATTTTATTCCTTTGATGTCATTCCACACTCCAAATTCTTTATCAACAGAGAATGCCAACAATTTTATATCATGGAGTGGTTGAATATAGCAAATCAGAAAATTTGTAATGAATTGGCAAAGCTAGTTATAGATTTTATTTAAATCCTCTTCCAGTTCTCTAAAAAGAACTTTAGACTAAAAATAAATCAAATATTCAAAAGTTTTTGAAGAACAAGTGAGATTTGAAATTCAAGAGAGAGAAACTATCTCTCAACTTTAAAAATTTCTCAGAACATTGTGTCTATTGTGTTTAATTCAGATCGTCAAAAATACATGGATGGATTGGCTTTTAAATTGGAAATTTTGAAAATATGTGTAAGTTGTGTTCAAGGTTAGATATGGTCATACAAACAATTTCAACCAGTATAGAAATCATAACAAAGTCATGCACATGGGATGGCATTACAGTCGTCAAAACATAGTCGTGACTCTTTTATAGGAGCTCAATACTAAGCCATGCAAGAGGTTAACAGAAAATTATATTTTAGCAAAGGATTTTCATGTTAAAATCACATTACCCATTCCTAAAAAAACCTCTGAGACTATTCCTCAAGTTAGTTATTTAAATTTCAAAAATCCTCACACATTTAGAAATTAAAAGTGAAACAAATTTATGAAACAACGTGCATATATTTGTTTAGCCTCTAAAATTCCTAACCGTATAAAAGGATGAAATATTCATTTCAATGTGAATAAATGGAAACATGATTCCTTAATGATAAGTGTGCATGATATTAAATCATCAAGACTCATCTAAATCTACCCAAGACAAATGAACATGACTCAGTCATAATGAATCAAGCCTATTAACTTGATGGACTCAACGACTCAAATATTTTGTCAGGGGAACTTAGCTAACTTAATAATAGTACAAAATTATAGTTTCAAGCTCCCCTTTGGCTCTACCATGAAAAAACTCTGAAATCCAAAACATGCTTGATTACCCTTACAAGACTAACGACTTATTTGGCCTATAATGAGATTAGTTGGAAGGTAATGTACAATAATACATAAGACCAATGCCAAAGAAAAAGTTGTGTTTTAAAAAAGGGCTGGAGTAATAATTATCAATGCTAAGTCTGAAACCACATGAAAAAATATAACAACACTACGCATGAAATTGTATGCATAAAAAGAGACCCCCCTATGTGGGAATCCTCCAAAATGAATCATTGAAATAGATGAAATAAAAAAAAGTGATAATGCAAGTGAATAACACAATGTTACAAAGATTCTCCACCTAAACTGAAAATCCCAAAGTAAAGAACAAGCCCCCCTATAATAGATATTTCGCTCCTTTTTTAATGAAGAGAGAAACAACATTCTCCCCTTTACTAAGTGAGAGAAAAAATCACTACCCTCATTCACACAATGGGGAAATAAAGGAAATAAATATTTCTCCCTAATTATTTCATGAACTAAATTTTTCTCTCCCTTTTTGACACATACAAGGTGAAGAGAAGACATATCATGGAAAATGGGTAAAGTCACATAAGCAAGAAAAACTAGCAAGTTAATAACTAGTAAAACATGTGAACAACTAGCTATAACATGAGTATCAACAAATGGGCAGATATACATATGAATCATAATATCATAACATGAATCTCATAAGAAAAAACTAGATGATTTATAATATCTAGAAATAAGAACAAGAGCATGATATGAGATAATTATAGCATCATACTATTAAAAATAAGATTACATAATCAAAACATTTATAGAAAGCATGGACTTACCAAGAATAGGACAATATAACACCCTAGATATTGACAAAATCATGATATCCATAAAAATTTAAGAAAAATTTATTTCAACCACCGAAGACTTTCCAAATATCTAAAAGTAAAACAAAATGTATCAAGATATTACTAATAAAAAGTACCAAAAAACATATACAGACTAAAATGTGCAAAGTACCACATGTGGTACTATGAAAATGAATAACATGAAGAAAAATACAAACTAGAAACTCTAATCGTTAGATATGTCATTGTAATCCACATCATCAATATCTCAAACATCGAACCTCCACTCCTCCTCCTACTCATTATAGTTTGAACCTCCTTATCCTCATCAACAACTAAAGTTGTAACATGATTATGTGGCAATGTAACAACCTATGGAGGACTATAGGGAGAAAAATCATGAACTAAATAACATATCCTCAAATTCTCAACAATAGAAAACCCATCGATATACAGTCTCTACTAGTGCTTATCCATAGGATCACGATCCTGCCTCTAGCTTTCCATGTCATCATGAATCTTTTCTTGCAAAAACACAAACCGAGAAATGATAAAGATAAACTGACTGTGTAAACCTTGTGGCTCTAAAGAAGGATGGGGTGTAGGTATATGATCCGATGTGGGATCATAGTGATTAATGCACTACCTGAAAAGGTGACATGCAGTCGGTACCGTAGATAGAGAAGAACTCATACTCGATAGAGCACTCATAAAATATGCATCCACATGATATAATAAATTAGGAATTCCCAACAAATATATATAACCAGTGTTAATCTCACAAATGCCATATAAACAATATTCGAGTTGGTTTAGGCTCTCCGAATAGTAGAAATAATGAAATGGGGTAAGTATATCAACTGATCATGTGATAATTTGTAAATTAATTTATCTATGTTATTAGATAAATCGACAGTGCGATGACGCGTCATAAAGTTGTAAATAACCAAGAAAAGCAACAATGAATAGCGTTGATCTAGCTTGAACTAAAGTTAATAGGGATGCATTCAAGTAGTCTCAAAACCCAAAAGAAAAGTAAAAAGTCAATTATGTGTAACCCTAATCTCAATAAAACTTGAATACTAATGATCATCAAGTCCAGTCTCTAAACCCAAATGAGTATCTAGATGCTCATCAGTAAGCTGAATGTCAACACCTCATACAAAAGAATGAACATAAAAATTTGTTCGCAAGGATGATCAAGCTCGATTAGAACTCGCGAACAATAGTCGCATTAGCCAAACCATGGTCTAGAACTAATGGAGAATCCTGAATAGAACCTATTAATTATAAGAGATCCTGGCCATCCTCACTCATCTCCAAATGTACTAAATAAAGGTCTCTCGGGGTGATGATCGGTGATGACATAAATGATATAGATAAGTATGGTCTTTTAAAGATGGAACCCTGGAGTATAATAAGACACTAGAGTCTCATACCGAGTACGAGAATAGCCTTTTCAATTATACATGACATACAGTGGTAACTAACCACACTACAGTCTCTTTCATTAAGGGATACCAACCCCACTTATACTATTGGAAGAGTTTCGGCCTCAGATGACACTCAAGTTATAAACTATTAGACAAAAGGGTAATGGATAGGTCTGTAGGTCACAAATGACCTCCCTATCACATGTCAACTTTCAATATGGAATCAGGATTGACATACTCTCGGTGGGGCTAATACCTGCAGTATCACCTCAGAAAATATCTCCTACAATTATTTTCATCCAGGAGTGGAATGCATGATAGGGGTATTTAAGTCATTTCCCCACAAAATTGTTATGGAAGATCAATAATCCCCATAAGGAAATATTCACCATGATGACCTTGCTTTATGAACAAACAACTGGACTCGACCTCAGCTAGGCATGGACCACATGCTGAGGGTGGCACTGGGCACCCCTAAGCCTATAAAAGGCAAAATATGTCTTGTTAATGGAGATGGACTCTTAGAAACTCTACCGTTACACTATAGAATTAACATTAGAGAGAGAGAGACATAACGAGAGAGAGAGAGAGAGAGAGAGAGAGAGAGAGAGAGAGATTGTACTTATCTCAAATGGCTATTTATGCCATATTTAGTGAAACACTCTCACACCCTACACAGTGGACGTAGGCCAATGTTCGAACCACTTAAATATTTATTTTCCTCCATTTTTTTCATATCTTCTGTTAAATTCCCGGTTGATTACTCCATCATATTACTTATGTATAATACTTACACCCAGGGAGAATCCAGTGCATGATCTTCGTATCATCAATAAACGATACATAAAATGCATAACCATATCTAGTAAACTAGATCCTAGGCATTATTTTGTGCAACTGGAATATGAATAGAAGCAATCAGAGCCTAGAGATGTGTCCTAGTCAGTCTCGGGGTCGTAAAATTATCTCACACTCTCAAACTCTTATCTGGTCCAATCGGTGGATGAGTATTTTTCCTACCTTGTATTTTATCTCTATCCATTACACAGAAAAATGATAAGGAATTAACTCAAATGACATAAACTATGGATGAAATGTGATAAATAGACAAAATAATCAAATAAAGTAACTTACAATGACTATAACCTCACTCCAATCACTCAATAAACTATTAAGACTGTATAATCAACCTAATAACACTAAAATTAATATAAATCAATAAAAGTCAGGAAGAAGAAATGACTTACCCATGCGAAATATGATGAAAACCCAAATCTATAAAACTAGGGCTAGAAAGCAACAGGCATTCAATAACACCTCGATAAATCAGGCTTGTAACAGCAAAAATTGATTTCAAAACGTTTTTTACCAAGGGTTTTGGCTCTGGGATATTTGGAAATGTTATGACCAATTGAGATGTGCTGAACCTTATAAAAAATCATGACACCGTGCACACGATGAAACCGACATACACACGGACAACTTGCATATGCCTATATTTTTGTGTTGTGCACACAGAAAACAGTGAATGGCACTAAAACTCCATAAATCATATAAAATCCTTATGAACACCATGGAATCCCAATCTCTCAGGAACTTAAAAGTATAAATGAATGCAAATGCATGGAAACTAATTCAATTTGACTTTTAAAGCACATTTCGTATAAAATTCACAAAAATGGTAAGAATCAACAAGTCACACACGCATATAAAAAAATGCAAACACTAAACATGTAAAGTGTGATTGGGACTTGGTAGCTCATGATAAATTCATTTGACATAAATGTTTCATTTAAATATTGATTAAAAACATGGATCAAAAACGCATTTAACTAATATTCAATCAATTCAACATTAAAGGTATAAAATTCTCATCAAATCAATATTTTGAGTAGTAATATCAATCAAGGCATGATTCATATAACAAATAGGAATACATAATCAAAATGAATACATATAATCAAATCATGTAAAACATTGCAAATGATGTTGAAATACAATTATAACATTAATATACTTTTGAACTACAAATAACAACTTTAAGCCATTAACTCACTCAAGTGTGTTGATTGAAATCTTTCTGAATGCCAACTAAATAGAATATTTCATTTATGAAATGCAAAGACTTATCTTATTTTGATGTTGGTTCAAGTTCTTATCTTATGGTTCTTTTTAAAAACTAGTTTGGCTTATGCCATCAGTTGTCTTTTCCCATACCCAGATGACACCAACCTAAAAACATTTGAATTTTTAAAATGGGTGGACTCATTATAGCATTACCCCTTATCAACACTTTTGAAAACCGTACTTTTTCAACTCCTTTATAGTAAGAAGCTCACAAATATTAAAACATATATAAGATCTAAATAATTTGGTCATGATCAAATTAAGCACCAAATCAATATCAACATGATAAACAGAATATGCATCAAGTGATATGCATGTGAAAAAAGTATGAAATCAATAACACTGGTCTCAACAAATTTTCCAGTCATGATTAACCAAATGAATTTCAACCAACCACTTGAATCAATTAAAGAATATTCACCATATGGTTTAGAATTCAACATTTTTCTTCATTGAAGTTAAATCGATCATCAGGGGAAAATGAATTAAAGACTTAACCATGATACACAAAAAGAATAAACAAGAAATATTTTATGATTTTTGAATCATAATGACTCATGAATATTTAAAAAATCATATATTATTATGAAGAATTGAATTGAAATAAATTGCACAATTGCGTGAAAATCTCACTAACCCATAAAAAATATACCATAGAAGTTCTCTCACCCACAAAGATTTAATTCCCCCAAAAATCAAGAATGAACTAGGAATGGAAACCTACAAGAACCTAGTAATCCCAAGAAAACTAACTACTAAGATAGCGATGGGTTGTTCATATCCTGGATCAATAGGAGGAATATTAACACTTTCCTTCTTCATAAACGTCAATGAAGGAACCTCTCTCTCAACCTTCTCTCGAGGAACACCTAAGTGAACCTTCACTAAAGGTGGGTACCTAGGAATACCTCTGCATACTCTAGGTATCCATCCATCTTCCCTCCTATTATTATTCTTCATAGTCCTTGAAAATTGAGTTTCGTGTCTAGAGCTAGGATTGTTCCATCTAGACTCACCATATCCTTGCACTAGAAATGACATTTTTCTCACTAAAACATCCACTTAGCCTCTTAGCTCATTAATAGGATTCCAATGGAACATGTTTCTCCTATTTCTAATGAACTTTTGGTTTCTCTTATTTAAGTACCAATAAGATTGATTTGAGTGACCATGTTCTTGACTAAAATTACAATAGGTCACTTCCCTTCTATCATACTTTCTCACATTCCTTCTTAACTCCTTCCTCACAAATTCGGATTTTGGCCAACTCTTTCAAGTTTTTACTTTTTGAAGCATAAATGCACAACATGATTTGACTTACCAAAAAACGTAGAATAAAAATCATTTTTATAAATCATGTATTTAGATTCAAACTCCTTCTTTTGAAATATAAGAGTTTGTACCTTACCCTCATTTTAAGCATTTGAACTTTTAACATTGAATTTTTGTCTTGCAATATTTTACTCAAGATTTGGATCATTGAAACCAATCCCATGAATGTTCGATTTTTGTTGAACATAACTCAATAAAATTCGATCAATAACATTTGTTCTATCATTTATTTGAATTTTCAAACTCTTAGAATTCTCAAGCTCAAGTTGTAACTCTTTCAAAGTCAATTTTTAAAATTGAATTTTCAGGCTCAAATTCTTCTTTTTCTTTCACAGTTATTGCATTTTGTGATCTCAAAAACCCGCATTTCTTTATCAACACATCAACTTTTTCAAAGTCATCATTTTTATCAAACATTTTCCAATTTTTTTGCTTTTTAATCAAGTTCATTTAAAAAAAATTCAATTTTGACAAAAGTTTGATATGAACTTTTAAGTTTAAGATATTATTAATAAAGTTCATCAAAATCCTCAAGGATGTTATCAATATATTCATAACCACCACCTAGTGATTCTGAAATCTAAATCTCACTAAACCATATACTGGAGATGGTCATAGACCTCGGTCATGACCAGGATCATGGACCTTGTTCATGACCATTTTCCCTTTGATCGAAAATAGTGGTCACGGACCTCATTCGTGACCCTAAATAGAGGTTATTGTCTCTCCAGTGGAGCAATATTGGCCCCATGGTGAGGGACTTAGTTTGTGACTCCGTGGTGACTTAGCCCAAGCCAGTGACCATGTTGTTGACATGTAAAAAAATAAGTGGTTACATCCTTGTGTCATGATCCATGACCATGATCAGACACCGTGAGTGTTTCAAAATTGCCACGTTACTCAGTTATGACCATTCTTAACTGAACCCATTACATTTGTCATAAATGTGGTCTCAGTCAATGGTTGTGACCCACTTTGGTGGGAGATATGGCGCCATTTGGTCACGGGGTAGTCATGAACCTAAGTCATGACCCTCATGGTCATGATATATGGTCGTGTACAATTTCATTAGTTATAACCCTTTTCCTTGGTCATGGTCCTAGTCGTGAAAATTTGACTCTGGCCACATCCCAGGACCGTAAACAGGTGGTGAAGGCCCAAGATCGTGACCCACATACCATGACCATTTTTAGTTTGTGGTGTAGTGTGTGTGCACTCTAGCTACTTACCGAAGAATAATTACTCAAAGACCTATCACTCATAGATTTATCACTATTTTTCTTCAACACGCTATATAAAGACATCCTTTAATCACTTTATGACACCCGGCTAATTAAATACCGGGTGCTAATTCCTTTATTAAATTAAAAGACATTTCTCATTTGGTTCATTCTCAACATTATTATCGAAAACCATATTAATTACTGACCACCTACTAGTTAATTACTTCGGTGTCATTTTTTTCTTTCATTAAAAAATTGATAATAATATGCTAAAAACTAAATTTAAGCATTCAGGACATTAATATAATCTAAACCATCACAAGGAATAACTAAATAACCATCTTGCCGAATAAACTATCGGCTACAAAATCAAAATCCAAATATGTCCAACAAATAGCAAATAAATCCCACTATAAGTCTGAAATGAATAACTAAATAAATAAAGACTAAATGGGGAAACATGCCCAACTGAGGTACTAAAATAAAATCCTACACTAGGAATAAAAAGATGGAAGTGTGTAATCAAGTCCCGCAAGCCTCCACAGTGTTGCAACTAGTCATCCCTGGAATAGATCGTCAAGTCTGGTATCCCTGTGGTTGGATACCTAAAAGGTTTTGGAAAATATTTATAGCAACGGTTAGAACCCAAAACATTTTGAAAATATTTTTCAAGTATTTATCACAATTTATAAATTAGTTATTGATTACACATGTTAGGTTCAAGTACACTCTCTTGATTTTCCTCGTCTCTCAACTATTATGCACAACTAAAGTTTTCTACTTAGCCCACCTAGCCATACTACCCAAGCTCACTAGACATAAGTATCTATCTTGACTATCGACACCTATAAGTCAACGTACTGCTCATACAGTACACTATCAGAATTAACATCACTCGTATGTTATTCATATCATGGGTAACATTATCAGTCTCTTATCATTTAATCATTTAATTAAGTTTCACTTTTTAACTCATTATTTATATTCACACTATCACTTTGTCTACAACCAAACATAAGTAGAATGCTTCAAATGATTATATATATTTATCTCACTAATATATATAATTAAGGTGTCGCTCAAAAGGACCACCATGAAAGTAGGTATACTTTGTTATTAATCCATGCACCTCTCGTACTAAGATAAGGACTATTGGTTCAGCATGTCTCCTAGAACCCAAAAATCAAATAACAAATAATAGAGGCAAACATAGTTCTAAGACTTTGGGATAGGGATATACCTAACATACCAAAATGACATGCTAGTATCACTAATACAAGTCACATAGTGAGACGCACTAAGTTCTATGTTCTGGTCCATAAATCCAGACCTCCCTAGAATCGATAAGGGGGGATCTCCCATTGCGAGGGAACCTCCGTGATAGCAGGAAGCGTAGGTATGTTCATATTTAACACCAATCATATAATAGGTATACACACAACCTATATATACATTAAATCAGTAGGTATGCACACATCCTAATTATAATACTTCTAACGTAGTATTTATCTCTCGAATGCTCCCGATACTATTAAATTGCAATTATTCTCACTATCGTGTTAATTCGAGTATTGCTCTCTACTCTAAGGGCCCTAATTACCCCAAAGTAAAATTTAGTATTAAGCTCTATCATACACTAATGGTCTAAAATGTAATTTCACTTAAATTTCCCGTGACTCATTCTCCTTCTCTAGAATTAATTACGCCTCAATTTAAGTATATTAAAACTTCGCCTCAATACTCTCATTAAGACTAAGTTATAATCCCATCACAAGTGAACTATAATATAACAAATCTCTCCTTATATTTTAACAAAGTCCCAAAAGTTTCATAAACAAAATTATATTAGTTCTAGGCTTAAAAAGGTAAATTTAACATTTTTTGGGAAATCGAATCGATTCTTCAGGAGGCTGAATCGATTCGCCTCTGGACTGAATTGATTCGAAATTACGCAGATCGTCTTCTTCCTCAATACGTAAGTGTGTTTTCACCATTTTTCTTAATCTCCTCTCGTAGTTCGTTATCAGATGAACATTAAACATTCCTAAACATCAGATACATGTATTATGATGAATTCTAACGTAAACAAAATATTAAAACCTCATGATTCCCACCCAAGAATAGAATTAATCATGTTATCATAAAAAACCCTAGGTTGTGTGTTCCTCAACCATTTTTCATTGAAAACCCAAATTAAATTTGTGGGGATTATCACACACCCTCTGATTTCTTCTCCTCTACTGATGATAAATCATACTACATGCACTTAATAACCCAGAACATGAGTTTTCCTTATTCTTTTATTCCAAGAACATGACTTTAATCAATATATTTCAGAACCTTAACAACATGGGCATTATAACTTCAAAAGAAACTGTAAATAAACACTTGCCTTGTGTTGGATGATCTCATTTCATGGTTTTAATGTTCGATGGTGTGCCTTCTCTTCCAATCCTCACTCCAAGAATGATAATGGTGCAAGATCACACTCCAATTTCTCAAAAAACTCTCTTAGGCTTCACAAATGGTTTATCTTCTTCTCTAATGGCTTCTCTGAGTTTCCTAACCACTAACCCCTAGCCTCTCCTATCTATATGCTAATAAATATGTTGGAAATTCGTAGGTCTCTTAACTCTTGGTTTCCAAATGACTAAGATACGCCCATACGGTGTCGTTTTAGTCTAAAATTGCCCCGAGACCTAATCGACACCCCCGGTATACTATTTTGACTATTTCAACCCTTATGGAGTCATACATGACCTCGAAATTATCATTAGAGTAACTCTAAATAATAATCCAATCTCGACCTCAATTTAGTCTACACGCGACTCCCAGTTGAGATAAATCTATTTACGTTAATCTAACCCGCTATGATGCATAATAATTTCTAGAATTTATTTACTATCCACTTAGTAAATTTAACACATAATATTAATCGTTATCTATTTCTATTGATTAATATATAATAACCACATTTTTATTTAATTCAATTAAATTACTTCACTCGTGTAATTTAAAATTTAAAATACACAGAAATACGGGGTATTAAAGACTTTTCTATTCACTTTCTTCTAGACTAACCATAAAGGCTATCTCACTTCGATATGCATAACTCAATGAACTATCTTTATTTCCTTTATAAATAACTCAAGCATAACTTTTGCACTTTTTTTCTTCTCTCCACTCTTTTTATCTCATTTTTTTCAAGTAAATAGGAAACACATTCATATGATTACCAATGCCACCACAATAAAAGCACTTGTCCTCATATTTGTACTTACCTTTCTTGAAATCACCTTTTCTCAACAAAAGACTTATGCTTAGAAGACTTATATGGAATTTCTTCCAATTCCTTTCCATTATTTAAAAACTTTTCGTTATTTTTATAAAAGTTTCTAAATATTTTAACAAACACTTCCATGTCTACTTCAAGATTCTCTTTCTTTTTTTCAACACATATTTCAAAAACATTTTCACTTGTCTTAATAACAAATGCCATGTAATTTTTCATTTTCGAAGCAATAACATTTCCCTCTTTATCACAAATTTAAACTAATCCAACATGCTCTACAGGACTACATTTTTTTCCTTCACTTCATTAAAAAAGCGACCTTAATAAAAAATCTAGAGGCCAAGCCCATGTGAACACAGTCGTGCGCATGGGCTTAATACAGAGCCAGACGAATAATTAAAAGAAAAAAAATATTTTCAACAAGGATTTCATTATTCAGTGTACATAACCAATTCCCAGAATAGTTTCAAACACATTTTAAAACATATGAGACTGTTTTCAAATCGCTTGTTCACATTTCAAAATTATCACACATTTAGAAATCAAAAGTGCGATAAAGTTATAAAATAACGTGAACGTGTGTTTTTTGCCTTGTACAATTGATAACCATATAAAAGGATACAATCTTCACTTCAATGTGAATGAATGGCTACGAAATTCTTGAATGACCGACATGGAAGATCTTTAATCTTAAAAGTTCATATAAGTCTAATCTAGAAAAATGAATGTGCCTCACTCGGAACAAAGCAAGTTTATTTGACTTGATGAAGTCAACAACTCAAATGTTTTGGCACGGGAACTTCTCCAGCTTAACAATAATAATACATAATTACATTTTCAGTCTTGTATGGATTTCATTAAAATTTCGTTCCAATTTTGATATTTTTGTTGTTATATTTGTAAAACTATCTAAATCGTTTTAAAAAAGGGGCCTTGGCTGCATCAACATTGTCTGTAGGTTTTTCTACACATTTTTCAAAAACATTTTCACTTGACTCAACACTTCCATGTCTACTTCAATATTTTCTTTCTTTTTTTCAACACATATTTCAAATACATTTTCACTTGCCTTAACAACAAATGCCATTTAATTTTTCATTTTCGAAGCAATAACATTTCCCTCTTTATCACAAATTTAAAGTAATCCAACATGCTCTACAGGACTACATTTTTTTCCTTGACTTCATTAAAAAAGTGACCTTAATAAAAAATCTAGAGGCCAAGCTCATGTGAACACAGGCGTGCGCATAGGCTTAATACTGAGCCAAGCAAATAATTAAAAGCAAAAAAATATTTTCAACAAGGATTAAATTATTCAATGTACATAACCAATTCCCAGAATAGTTTCAAACACATTTAAAAACCTATGAGACTGTTTTCACATCGCTGGTTCACATTTCAAAATTATCACACATTTAGAAATCAAAAGTGCGACAAATTTATAAAATAACGTGAACGTGTGTTTTTTGCCTTGTACAATTGATAACCATATAAAAGGATACAGTCTTCACTTCAATGTGAATGAATGGCTACGAAATTCTTGAATGAGCGACATGGAATATCTTTAATCTTCAAAGTTCATATAAGTCTAATTTAGATATATGAATGTGCCTCACTCGGAACAAAGAAAGTTTATTTGACTTGTTGAAGCCAACAACTCAAATGTTTTGGCACGGGAACTTCTCCAACTTAATAATAATAATAATACAAAATTACATTTTCAGTCTTGTATGAATTTCATTAAAATTTCATTCCAATTTTGATTTTTTTTTTGTTATATTTGTAAAACTATCAAAATCGTTTAAAAAAAGGGGCCTTGGCTGCATCAACATTTTCTGTAGGTTTTTCAACACATTTTTCAAAAACATTTTCACTTGACTTAAGAACAAATGCCATGTTCTTTTTCGGTTTCAGGGCAACAAAAATTTCCTCTTTATCATAAATTTGAAGTGATCCAACAACCTTTTCAAGCTATATGTGTCCATGTCTTTGACTTCATTCAAAATGGAAACATTAATATAAATTCTAGAGCCTATGGTACAAATGAGATTTTTCACTACGTTGTTTCCATAATCTTCTTACCTAATTTGAAAGGTGCATTCACAACCTCCGTTAACCAAGCATAGTATTCATTGAATGATTCATTCTCCTTAATTCTCATGGTTTCAATTTTTTTTGTTATATGTTGCAATTTTGCACGTTTCATGCTCAAAGTTCCCTCATGTGTGACTCTTAAAATATTACATGCCTCCTTGGTTTTCTCAAAATTGATATGCGATTGTGCTCTTTATTACTCACAAAAGCAAATAAAACATTCAACGTAACCAAGTTAAAGTTGCAATTAGCAAATTGTAATTTGTCTGTAACAACCATGGTTTTCTTACTCCTACAAAATTTTCCTCAATGGTAGGGTACATATAACCTTCTTTAACACTCATCCACAAGTATTCATGGAAATATCTAAGATACGCTCTCATTTTTACTTTTAAATTCCATAGTTTAGGCCATTAAAATATGGTGGACTATTTATGGAACTAAAATCACGAAATTGATCTACTCAAAAACATATTTGACCAAAATGAAAATTACACACAGTCAACACAAAATCTACCCAATTATGTTAAGTCTACACAAATGAGCGTCCAACCCTAATACCAACTGAAAGTTTTGTGTGATATACTCTAGTAACAACGAAAAACAAAACAAGAGAGGGGATTAATCGATTTGATAGCATCATATGTCAATTTTTCGTACCTGCTGGAAATTGTTCCCAGTTTTAAAACTAGCACCAAATGGTTTTATAAAAACCTTTTCAAATACCTTAAAAAAACAAGATGACACTAAATGAATCTAGTGTTGAAACCTAGATTTAAAACACTTAATTAAGTTTTAAGTCAATTAACAAAATTCTAGCTAGATCGATGTCAAGTGTGTGTTATCAATTGTGTAAAGGAAAATTTATTGCATACAAAAGCTATCATAAGGCATGGTGTATGAGAAAGAACATCCACCTAGGGGTTGATAAGCTTTATCCTCTCTAATTCTCATTTTTATTTGAAAATCAATTTTACAAAAGACAAGAATGTACCTCTAACACAATCCCTTTCGTGTAGTTAGCTATAAACCTTTTGACTCATCCCTATATTTAGTTAGAATCCATCGCAAGCTCCAAGAAATATATTAAAAAGTCCATTATCTACATTGAAAGTCGCACCACACTCCAAATTTTTCAATAATCTGGAATGCCTCTGTGACAACTCGGTATCCGAAATAAGGGGTGGCCAGCCCGATACTCCGATAATACAGGAATCATGGATAAATATCATCCTCAGCATCATGACAACATAAAGAGAATACAGGATAACCACACAATATTTCAGAAATCGGGTCATCAAAAAATTTTGTTTAGCAATTTAAATAAAACATCATGGACAACCCATAATTGAAAAGAAGGGTGGAAACTCCCACAAGCATATATATATACCAACCATAATAAGGTAAGGACCGAATGAAATGTCGGTCAATAGAATTCATACAATATAAAATAAGTTCCATGTGTTACATAATACATTCATTATACAATTACAAACATTGGGGCCACACGCCCGAATAAGGACTGATCATAACTAGAAAACAATGAGGAAGGCGTCTACAGAAAAAGTCCCGTGATATCCGCAAAAAGTCACGGCTCCTCAAAACACTGGAATAGGAAGATCATTACGGGCGACCTTGCGGTGGAACACCTGAGCGGATATAATATATATATACACAACAAGAAAGAAGAACCGGTCAGAGCCCGGTTTTATGTGATCACCAAATAAATGACCAGTATGACAATGAAGAAGAGATAAGCATGGATGATAAAGGTAATATTCTAGCATGGTAACAATAAGATAAATTAAGACAATTTAATAATTACAAGAAAAGAATTGATTATAGATGTAATTAAAAGACTTATCAATTGTTCTCATCTTTCATTCTTTTCATTCTATCTCCTTTCCATTCCTTATCAGGAATACAGTTATTATCATGTGCACTTTATGGCACTAATCTCAATTGTATGCTCTTTGTGGAATATACTTTGCTCTTTGTGGCATTAATGTTCCATGGAGTCCAACTCGATAATTAGAATAGTTATAAGTATATATATATATAACGATTCTAAGACCGCCCGTCCGGGTTTTCCCACTGTGCGCACCCCTAAATAACCATCATCTTCCAGGTCCTATCATAAGACAACCTGAGATCCTATCGAAGCGTCGGGAAGCGGCCATATGCCTGCGGGGTAGTCAAGACCAAATCCGGAATCTCCTAACCATCGCAGAAAATATAAAACAAGCGCTCATACGACCTAGGACTATATACACCCTGCATTCATTAGCCAGGGGGATTCACCTCACGCACGGACTTCCCTAAAGATGGTATTTATAGAGGTGTGTATCATCCATGTTATTAATTTCCATTACCCGATTTAGTAAATTATCATTTACTTTGCCCATTTTACATTTTATCAAATTCATTAAGGTTATTCGGAACTATACGTATTTCGTATCAGCATAACAACCTCGATAAATAGTTAGAATCCCCAAATTATTTTCCAAAGCCTCCTTTTTGGCTTCATAACAGACCATCAAGTCAAACCTAGCTCACAAGAACTCCTAAAGTCTCCAAATTTGACTCTAAGATCTCCTAGGCTATTATAAAACTGTACGAGAGAAGTAATGTCTGAACATTACTTTAACCCCCCCCCCCCCCTAAAATGAACCCCAGATGAACCCCTTCGAGTCTAGGATGTCGACCAAACTCAACTAATACTCTAAGACCCTATATTTACTTCATTTAAGAAGGTACCTAATTACTAGTCCTAATGAAAAGGGTTAAAAGAAAAAGAAAACAAAATTTCAAATAAAGGACTTCTGAATCGATTAAGCCAGAAATCCAGGCTTTCTGCATAAATGCCGAATCGATTCGGACATTCTGAATCGATTCGGTCAGGAAAATGGGGTTTCTGCATAACTGTCGAATCGATTCGGATCAAGACGAATGGATTAGGTTCACCCAACCCTAGAAACTGTCTCGCAGCGAATCGATTCGTCCAAGCCGAATCGATTCGGTTCTGCAGAAATTCCTAATTTTGCTTATGGAGTCTTGGACTCCATTTTCCTTCCCAACTCAATTCCATTCAAACCAACTTATTTATTGTCACCAACACAATATAAATGCTACTAACTACTACCACAACTATCAATAATCATCCAAATTATTCTTCAATGGTTCAAAACCAACATTTACACCAAAAACCCTAAACTAATCAAACCATGATCAATACACCATTATCACTACAAATCATTTATCTTAAGACACAAATAGCAAGTAGGAAACTTGCCTCAATCTAGGAAATGCAGATTTTCTTTGTGTAGTGGCAATAATTCCTCCTCTATCTTCAATCTCTTCTACTTCTTCTACACTTTCTCTTCCTCTCTCAAGCTCTCTCTCTAGGTATAGAAAATGAAATGAGGGAAATAGAAGACTTAGTAAGACTAAGTCGTGGCATTAGTCCAAATCCCAACTTTGTTAACCAATATTGCGATAAAATAATACGCAACTGCATTTTTAAGGTATAACCAGTCAAAAGTGCCAAAAACCTTAAAATACAATATGGCACAAAATTTGACTATCTCGTACGTTCCGGACTCAACTACGGCCTCCAAATTATCACTTGGAAAATTTATAATTCATTTTAAGTTTCGGTCTCATTATTAAGTCAAATATCATTTTAATTCTTATGATATTACAAAACATAACATGGCAATATTCACCTATAGTTACGGTAAATATGCAACCTCATAGTAAATTTTAACTTTTCTACATTAATTTAGTACTCAATCCATAACTCAACATTTTATATATTTAATTACCATATCTAGTAAATAAACATAAAATATGTTCTTATAAGCGAGGGTTATTACATACTCCCATTTTAGTTCATGGAATAGTTGATCATAGAAATTGAACGAATGTGTAATCAATTTACAAAGCTAAAATATAGGTCGGATTTAAGTCCTATCTCAAAAACACTTTGTATCGAACATATATCAAAGCTTTAAAAGTTTTTGAAGAATAAATGAGATTTGAAATAAACGATAGAGAAACTATCTTTGAACTTTGAAAATTACGCATAAAATTGTTTCAATTGTGTAAAATTCATATCATTAAAAATGGGAGCGAAATTGGTCAAGTGCACTATTCCATACAGTGTGGAATCATGGTCATGGGCGTGCGCATGGCTAACATTCTAGTTTCGTGAACGTAGCCGTGTGCCCAGGCTCAACACTGAGTCGTTCGAATGATTAAAGCCAAAAATTATTTTTAAAAAGGATTAATACTTCAAAGAACAAAACCAATTCCCAAAATAGTTTCAATAACATTTTAACAATCAAAGGTTGTTTTTCAAATCATTTATTCCATATTTTTCAAAATTCTCACACAATCAGATATAAAAGGTGCAACATTTTAGAAAATAATCGTGTAGATGTTATTTTAGCCATGTGCCATTCACAACCAAATAAAAGGATACAATATTTACTCCAAAGTGAATGTGTGTCGACAAAAGACTTCAATGAGTGGTGAATGGTCTTTAATTTTTAAGTTTCATCTAAGTCTAACCTAGACAAATGAATTCACCTCACTCATAACAAATCAAGTCTATATTTATGGATCAATGACTCAAACATTCATCCCGGGAACTTAGCCATCGTATTTTCAGATATAAAACGCTATGCATGGTGTACAAATGTCATAAAAAATACCCTTTGAACAATAACTAAGCATATAGGTTTATATAAAGCACATGGGATAAAATTAAACCTCCAAGCATAGAAGACCAATATTATATAATGGCAAAAACAATTCTTTAGGTATTAACAACACAAAAATCAACACCTAAAGAACAAAAAGATAGAATCGAGAACAATGTTCATATAAAAAATGAGTAAACCAAACACTCTAAAGCATCCAAAAACATAATCAGAACTCTACTTAGTAGATGATGAAGAGTTTGCTCTAGCACGATCTCTAATACTTCTAACTCTACTCTATCAATAACATTCAACTTGGATTGATAATTTAATATTCATATTTAGAGAACTTCTTAGAAGAATCAACCTTAGTTCTCTTTCCTTAAGAACCTTTTTAGGGGGCTTCTTTTTCTTTTTCTCCTTTTTATCAACATCCCTACCACTCTAAAAGCTTCGCATTGGTAAAGAGGATTTAAGTAAAACACAAAACTCTTAAAGATGTCCAATCTTATGGAAATGGGTACATTTGTATGGTTTTCTCTCTATGAGATCAGTAGGGCACTAGAGTAATCCCTTTTCAACTTAAAGAAAAATTCTTTCAAGTGTCCTTCCTTGATGTAATGGGAACATAATAACTTCACCTTCCCTTGTCCCTTCACGAATATGTCATTAGAAGAAGATACATCAAGGTTAGATGGTTGAAAACGCTCCTATAGAGTGCTGTAAGAAAGGATGATCATAAGAAATCTATTTTTATATTTTTTTTTCAATTTTAAAGATCAAAACATTAAACAAATTAAACCCAACAAAACTTATTCACCAAGATAAACCATTTGATGTGGAAAATCGATTCACTAAATTTAATTTTTTTTTCTTAACCTAAACATGCATCTAGGTGATAAGAAGATAAAATAAATAAATCATCCATAACACGCCGACATACGAGGAAACCCACAAAGGGAAAAACCACAAATGACCTAGTCAAAAAAACACTTTGATAAGCTTTTACAAAGACTAGATAGTAGACTTACGCAATGACTCGTCTTCTTCGCAAGCCTTGACGCTCTTTTATCTTTAACCTCTCCGCCATAGTGCAACGTAGGAGTCTACCCATGCAAGCTATCACAATGCACGAATCCACCCACGGCTAGGTGTCCACTGTTGAGGCTCAGTAGCAGTTTATGGAATCAAAATATAATACACCACTTATTTATCATAACACATCAAACCAGAAATACGGAGTCCACCGTACGAAACATATTCTCTCAAGATGAAGAGAAAAAAAAATTATTTCAGAATGAAAGATTTCAAAGAACATGAATATGGAAATTTGGATCTTTAAACTCATGAGCGAAACTAGGATTTTGAAACCTTTGCAAACATATAGAGAATATATTTTCACCAAAATTTCCTAAAAAATTAGAGTCCAACAGGCCTTAAATAGTGAAAACCTGAATTTTATGCAACAAACTCATTCGAACGAAAATGCATAGTTCGTCCGAACGAGCGGCCTTTTTCGTTCCAAGGAAACCTAAGTTCGTTCGAACGAAAAGTATTTCTGATTCTAAGAAACTTCCAATGAGCTTCCAAAGAGTTGTCCACTATTTGGCAGAGAGTGCTCATTTGATGTCTATTAAATGAACGTTCTGATGAGTTTCCAAAGCTCATTCTAATGAGGTTAAAACTTCGTTAGAACAAAATGTCCATTTCATTCTAACGAGGTATGTAACTCGTTCTAATGACCTTAGAAATAAAAAATCATTTTCTTTAAAAAATAATTTTAAAAATAATTCCAAATGGATTTATTATTAAAATGCCCAAAACTATATCGAGGGACCATATTCATAATGCATCCATACCTTACATGATTACCGAGAAACATGAAGGCAAAATTGGCATAAAAAATAAGGCATGGTGTGTATATAACTTTGAAGCTGGGTCGTTACATCTTCATCAAACATATCATAGATTTATGAGATCAACAATATAAAGCCTAACATATGACTCCAATGTTTTGTCCCGAATTAAGCCAATTACAAACAAAATGACTCGATTGAAACTTTGTCTTACAATGGAAATAAATAATTGGATACATTTTTCTTTTAAATATTTTTTAGGTCCAAGAAGCATTCTATCTAAATTATGTACATGTCTGCCAATTATAACACCAAATTAAATGATGATAATAAATCGATCTCAACTAAATAGATTTTATTTTCCTATTATATCCTAGACTTATCACTCGCATACAAGGATTTCCTTAGGAACTCAATATTAAGACGAAGAAAGCCACTAGTACTTCCTATAAAATGTGGTTTCCATTGAACACATGCTAAGCATACACATTGATCAAACTACTCTTACTCACTATAGCCCTTGATTTTTTGACGTTGTAAAGCATGGTGGAGAGTTGATTGTTTGATTTTTTTTGTTATGTGTACAATTTGTAAATCTTCAAATAATCGGCTTAAAGATCATCTTTGCCATCCTCAATAGTGCTCAGAGAGGTGTTGGAGGTAATCATTTCCCTTAAAATAGAGTGAAGAACATTAAAATCCTCTAAATAATTTAACTCATTAAGCATATCTCTTGCCATAAAAGCTACATATTTATTTTTTTCAGAGATCTCTTCTGAGTTGGTGTCATCATCACTCATAAGAATTTTTTTCTACTAACCACGAATCAAATCCTAGGGACATTACTATGAAATATTTCCTCAACAACCTCAAGTAAAACATGTAATGGGTTCTGAGAATCAACATTATTTTCTCTACTTCATTGACTACCTTCAAACCTATATGAATAATGTTTTGGGGTGCCTTTGGGTTGAAATCTCTTTTGCAATATCTTGGTAAAAATTTTAGTAATGAGAGCCATATTCTCACCACTATAATCTAGGAAATAACTAGGAGGTTCCTTGTGAGTTTCATACATTGAAGATTAATTCTTATCTTTAGGGGACACTACTTGGAGATGCATCATAATCATCTCATCACAAATTAGAAGTCAAAAAACTAACTCATCTAGTCACATGAGCATTTTGAGCAGGGTTATATCTTAATCAATGGAATATACTTTCCCACCAAGCCTATGTGGGAGAGATCTTAGGATTTTGTCAACGAAAATATACTATTTAGTGGTCTTCCCTAAAAAAAGTCTGACGTGACTACGTCGTTCAACTTGGCGTAGAACGCATTAAAAGTTTTGTTCACCTTTATGGTCAGAAGTTTAAAACAGGTGGTTAACTTTTGAAGTTTGGAATGCTTTATGGTGGACTTACCTCTAGTCGTAGTTTATAAAATATTCCACGCCTCATTATAGGTCTTACATGTAGAAATACATCTAAACTCAATAGCAGACATAAAACTAAAAAGATAACTAAGCCCCTTTATATTCCATCCACTCTCCTTAAACTCATTGTCATCCAAATTACATTTAACTTTATCTATGGTGGCATCATTAATAATAACAATGGAACATTTCCATCCCAATAAAACATTATTCCATAATTTATTATCAATAGACAATAAGTATGTGGTCATATGGGCTATCCAATATGCATATTTGTTACCATCAAATGAAGGAGGTGGGAGACTTGAACTTCAATGCATTGCACATAAAAAGAATTTATTACAAGTTTTAACACCTAAAATAAAGGATTCTCTCTCTAATATCAGTTGAGAATGCCTCTAGATAGTAACTACCCAAATAAAATTAATTAATCTAATTTGTGAAGTAACAAACTTTATCTATTATTGCATAAAGGTAAAATAATCCTAAAGTCTATGTGACAAAAATATTTTACTAAGTTTATAATCCATATTTTATCTTAATTAATATAAGACGGTGATTTTAAAAATGTGAAAAAGTAAAGAAATATCACAAGGCTGGATGTATGGTGGAAAAATCTACCAGTGGGAAGAACCTTTAGCCGAAAAGAATGAGAAATTTACTATGGTAATTTTTTACAAAAAGAAAATATAAAACACTTACACAACATTCACTCGACACTATTTCTCACCATATTTTCATAAAGAAATGGCCGACAGCTAAAACACGCTACAAAGGATAATCCAAGGCAAAAGATCTCTTGGATAGGTCTTTATGAGTGAAAACTCCATTAACCTACGATTAGATTTCCAACTCCTTTTGATCAGAATTTACAAATCCTCTTAGTATAGAATCCTATTTGCTTTGGGGGATGATCTATTGGAATGCTATGACAATTCCCTTGGGACCTCACAATGGGGATATAAACCTTGTTAAAAAAAGGGATATAAACCTTGTTGGTTGATCGATATGTAGACGATTGTATTGGTGACACTATTCGTGGCAATCATCATGGGTACTACACAATTAGAAGGCCTTGCCATATTCATGAGACAATGGGCTCCTGACCGAACGAACTCATTTTCGTAGATGACGATATGGTCTATGTGAGATGGATGCAAGACCCATTAATTATACTCTCAAGTGTCTTATTAAATAATCTTTTTTATTAGCATGCCATTTATCCTCCCCATCTCGCTCCAACAGGCTCTCCTCATACTGTTTAATCGATAGTGAGGCACGAAACCGAACCAATCATTCATGTGAAGGAATATCATGATGGATACTGCAATGGATAATACCATTATGGATGTTCGAACATCCTTTGAACCTAGTGCCATTGAGCAAAGGTGGGCAACAACCACAAAAATGATCTTGACTTATGATCTGACTCGAACGAAATCTAATTTACTCCATGAGAATTCAAATCAATTCAATCTGATGATACGAGAAATCGAACACATGTCGTTCTCATACCATCATGTCAAGTGTAAAATAAATATAAACAAGTAAGAGAGACTAAACACAAGATATAAAGTGGTTAGGCTATTAAAATAAGCCTACGTCCACTTTGTTGACCCACTCTCATTATATACACATTGTAGCATAAATTGGCATAGCCATAGAAGGCATACAATAGAGTTAAGAGACGATAATCCATGATTGTAGCGATTTCGGGCTGGCCAGCAAGAGAATTACAAGGTAAGTGTAAATCCCCCGAGATATATTGGGGGTTGTTTAAAGAGTTTGACAGGGCTTCTCAAATGATGATTGTCCCGAATCTAGATCTTGAACCCCCTATCTCGAGATATGGACCACTATTTATTGGAGGTATGTAAGTTATGTCATGTTACCTGAGCACGTTACATATGAATTAAGTTTGTAGAGTAATCCCTTCGGTGGGGCAATATCTCTAAGAAGTGGCTGCAGCTTGTTTGAACCCACGTAGCAGCTTTGAATAAGGTTCGCGGCCTATTTGAACCCAGGTGACAGCTGCTCGGAAGGTTCCATGGCTTAATAGGCAGCAGCGAGGGGCTTATGAAAGCAGCCAGGGGGTGATGAAAGCTGCCAAGGAATTAAAAAATTAGCCAGGGGATGATGAAAGCATCCAGTGGCTGATGAAAGTAGTCAAATAACGATAAGTCTACCGCCTCCTTGTTCCAAGGCAATGGACTTATATCCGTAGGTTCCACGCTAGGGGACCATATTGGTCATATCAATAAGCCCCCAATCCGTAGTGTCAAGAGGTGGTGATTTGGTATTGTGGCTTAAAATCACATTGTCGCGGTGTGTTGTACATTCTACAATCACTTGCAAAGCGATGCTTCAACTTCCCGTGCTCTTTTATATAATTGGGTCTATCTGTGGCCTTGATTACGTTCTCCAAACCTTTTATAGCAAATCGAGAGCGAACTTCTGTCATTCCTTTCTTTGAATTTTTAGCAAGCTTTCAGTGGTGGTTGGAGGCTATTTGAGGTTGAGCAACGTCATTTCTCTGTATTTCTTTAATTTTTAGGTAATCTTCTAACTAATTTCTCACTTTCTTCTATAATATTTCCACAATTTATCGCGTCTGATTCATGTCCCAACTCTTTAAACTATTGTAAATATAATTCCACCCCTTCTCAGCTTAAATTACTAACTAGGATTTGATTCTTGATCTTGTGTAGAGCTAGGTTTGAACAAATTTTCTTGGCTGAATTTCTGTAATTTCTCTGATATAAATTCCTAATATGTAATGCTGTTACTATCTGTTGATTTAATACCAATTTGGATTTGGATTTTTAGGTTATTGGGTTTCTATTTGGGTTAGAAATTCGATTTCTTAGGTTCAAACAATATCGTTTATTGGACTTGTTCTTGGTGTTCTTCATGTTCTTGTCCGGAATCTTAGAATTCAAGGTTTTCAATCTTTGGTGAAGTTGTAGTTGAATAAGAACGTGTTTTTGCTTTTGGCCACGGCAGGCAGTAAGACTTGCTCTATTTTTTGTGGCTATGTTATCACTTAATCTTTGTTGTGGGTCTTGCCTTTTAGCTTTAACTCCCATTTGTACAATTTGTACCTTTAAAAGGCTTAGTAATTCCTCCTGACTACAGTATCTAGGCTTATAGTTAGAATAATTGGTTGTAGCAACTTAGAATCATATATATTGAACTTATAAATTTCTATAAATTAACATATATATCATACATATCATGGCCTTTATTTGAGGCTTTCTAACCATAGTGGTTGCGGCATCCTAACAGCGGAGACTTTCAATTTTTTAGGTCCTGCTATAGCCCTATGAGTTGGGACCCCTAAGAGTTTCTGGCAGACTTCTGGAAAACTCACTTCGGCACTTTTCCTCCCCTGATATCCCTTATGTAAAGACTTTAAAGCCTATTGGACTCTGTCTTCTTAAAGACTGCCCTAACTGTGTCATTCTTAATGTTGATTCCTCAAACTCCACGTGTAGGAATACAGCTAAGGTTGCGGCGATGGAGGAAGATACTAATTCCAGCAACCATCCTCTCGTTGAAGTGGCAGCTGCAGTAGTTAGACCTTATGAGGCTAGATATGTGTCAGCAAGCCCATCTAACAGGGTTCAAAGAGCTCCTTCATCCTTGAAGGTTTGCTACATTATGGAAGAAGAGTGGGTTAATCAAGTGGTTGTAGCCATTGAATTCCCAAGTGAAGTTATTTGTTTAGTCCCTTTCGCAGAGAAATGGACATATTCTGTTGTCCCCAATAATGGGATATATTTTCCTCTGCGTGCCTTTGCCTACGAGCTGCGAGTACCTATGCCAGTTCCTATCGGAGAATCTTCAGTGCCACGAACTTGGCACCAGCCTAGTTAGACCCAAATGGCTGGAGGGATATTCTTGCCTTGTTGACACTTTGGAAGGATAAGTTCAGTAGAGATATTACTCCTATGAAGTTCTTCCACTTATATTGTCCAAAGGATAACTCTGTTAAATTCGTGTGGTATTATTATGTTTCCCTTCAAAATAAAGATGAGGTTTTGTATACTGGGAGGCCTTCCAGTGTAAAGAGATGGAAGGGAAAATATTTTTACATTTCTGGAGAGGGATCAGAAACCCATCTAGAAGAATCACAGAGAGAGAGAGAGAGAAAACCCATAGGATGTCATTGTAGTGGGGTCAACGACCCATGCTAGGTGAGTGTATGCCACAGCCTTTACATTGTGATGCACCCGCTTCTTCAGTTCATACATTTTTAAGGTTTTTATACTATTTTTTGCGACATGTACTAATGTTAGCTTTTGTCCAGCCCTTGATAATATACCCCTTAACAACAGGCAAGAAAGAAGATTTGTGGGGGATGCAGCCATTAGAACTGAGGAGAAGAAATTTTGCACCATTGTGACTTTTGCATGCATCTTTTACCGGAGCTACTTCATCAATAAAGATATTTGAAAGACAATAGTTACGAAAGGTAATAATTTATACTCCCAAAAACTCAACTTTCCTGCGTTTGTTATATGGTACTTACTTTATGTTTTACTTTTGAGGAGAGGAAATAGACTGAGAAATCCTAGCTGCCCAGCTGGCAGAAATGGATGAGGATGTCGCTATCCTCAATAATGCTGCCAAGAAAGGGAGGAAAAGGAAGAGGTCCAAGGCCAAGGATGCTGCGACAGGTGGTCCCAATGGCATTCTTGAGCCAAATGTTGTTGTTGAGGGTGCCGTAGCCAATCCATCACTAGAGGATACGGTAAGAGATTACAATGTTGATGGTTCTGCGAACAACACGATGCAAGTCTTTGATGATAGCATTGTTGATAAATAGGCCATAACTAATCTACTTCCCACGGAGATGGTCCATATAGGTGGTCATAGTCCTATCCATGCTTCTACTACTCTATATCTTCCTCTGCAGAGGGTAATGGTTGTTAACCATAACTTTCCTCTCCTCAAAGTTGCCAAAGTGTAGGTCATGATGGTCATCCATGACCTCGTATAAGGAGCTCAAATACTCAATCCTCTTAGGATACAAATTCTAGGGCAGTCCATAAGATAAGTATGGTAGAAGAAAACATCTACCTTGATCGTGTTATGGATGAAGACCATGAACACTTGGAGGAATACGCCCTCCATAATCCTCTATGGGTAAAGATTATATCATTTTCTTTAACCTCATTTTTTTGCATATCTTTTTCTAACTTTTTCAATCTCAGGCCACAGACGTGGTCATGTCCCAGAGGCTATAGTATGAAGGCCTGTACAAACTTAATCAGTCCATGATGTCAAACCATAAGATTGATTTGGAAAATGACAAGGCCTCTTCCTTTGAGGCAGACAAAAAATCATCTGTCGCGGCACGTTAACTAGCCAATATGGACTTGGAGGCAGTTATCAAAGCCAAAGATGAGGTTGAACATAATTTCACTGCGGATGTGACATCCCTTCAATTTGCTGAGGCTAAAGGTGTGGAGGGTGCAAGACAGGACTCCAACTTTGAGATCCAACTGAATCATCTTTAATAAAAGTATGACCAATTCGAGCAATGCAACACCTCCTTACTCCAATAGAAGGAAAGTGACCATGCCGTATCCCTTCAGCAAATGAAAGAGTTTCATGTTGTGGCCTTAACTGAAGATGCAGACGATCTCGTAGCTGCGTATAAGAAATCCAAGGAATTTTTTATGATAAATAACAAAGCCTATCTTTACGGCTTCCAAGAGCTCAGGCATAGGGTTGTCAAGAATTTTACTGAATCCAAGGACAAGATCCTTCCCTGGAAGCGCAGGGATATTGGGCATGTTGAATGTGTGGAGGAGATTTGGGACACGTTAGAGGAAAGGACCAAGCAACAGATGGCGCTACGGCAGGGGATGATGAGACTGAGACTGTTGTGGATGGTGAAGAAGAAGATGAAGACGACGACGCATCCTCATAGTTTTTTAATCTCCCCACCTCTCAATCATTTTTCTGCTTGTAATGAACCGTTTCTTGAACTTAACTTTATACAAGGCTACGGCCATTTATATCTTTGAATTGAATTCTAAAATAGGGTTGCACCCTTTTTTGCAAGTTATAGCCATAATCAATATATCTAACTTTTGTCTGCATGCTTCTTTTGCCTTTGAATCTTGAATACTTGAATGATTGAATAAAGGCTTTACTTAGCTTCATCTTTATGTTTTGACTGCTTGAATGAACTTGATTTTCTCTTTTCAAAAATGAATATGGAGCATGGGCCTGCGTCCACTTCTCATGGACTCTTTAATAGGGTTGTGATTATTTATTTTGGCCTTTGCTTTTCTCATGATTTTTTCATTTCACACAACAAGCCCCCTATCTTATAGGCCTACCACAGCCTCTGATTTGATGTTCTAGTGGACTTTATGCTGGGTTGCAGTCACTTATTCTTTGTAGATTTAATATGGTTCATGATTCCATTGTCGCAGCATCTCTTAGTGGCTTTAATTGCATGGAAATTCTAGCTTATTTTAGTCGCTTTAATTTCCATGCAGCTACTTCCATGAATTTTTTCGAACATGTCACGTTTACTCTCATGCCCTTCTCAAACATTTTAGATCTAGAGTTTACACAGTCATCACATAGACCTAAACGCTCATAGGGAACATGGCCCTAGAGGAAGATGACATTGTGTCAGTGCAAATGGAAATCATATTCAGGGGTTAAGGTTTGGTCTTTTGGTAGGAATGATTGGTTAGACACAGAATGGGTTTTTTTACATTAAAAGGTGTCGGATTCAGAGATACCAAGGACCTTGGGCAAATAAGATGTGCCTCGACCTCATCCACTTATTGACGAACATGATTGTGAAGGAATTTCAACTATGGCCAAACCTCGTACAAGCGAAGGAACATGGAAAAAACTCATTATAACTAAGGCTTATAAGGGTTAAAGATCAATTGTGGTGAATGGGATGGCTTTAAACCAAGAATACCGAGAACAGTATGCCTAGCTTCAGTGAACCTCAACTAGAATTGACACCGAAATACCTCAAAACTACCTCAAACTTTGTTAAGATTTCAAATGTCCTACCAAACTAATTTCTAAGCTCCTAAAAAATGACAACCACCACACTAACACCACCACAGAGGGGTGGCACTGCCATAAAGTAGCTGACGGAGTAACCCAAAACTCACTAAAAACTATGAAATTGAGATAACCCTGAATTAAACGATCAAAGGAATGGAAACAAAGGTTCAGGAGCACCTGTAAAGAAGGAGAGTGGCCTGTAAAGGGACAAACCATGCCAAAAGAAAAATGATCGGAGGAGCAATAGGAAGTAAAAGGAAAGTGAGGGAAAGAGAAAGGTAAAGAGACTTTCTGTGTTTGTGATAAGTTAATTGGCTAAGTCTCTTTTGTTGCCTAAATAGCCCCTCAATTTTTTAATTACTGAAGAGGGTCCGAACCCGCACACATATTATTAATTACCAAGTAGGACACAAAATCCTTGTCCTGGTGGATTACAAGAAAAAAGATAAACTTGAAGCCATAAATAAGGCTTTTTACAAACAAAGCCCTTACAAAACCAAGTACCATGTACTAAAACCATAAAAAATAAGAGAAAAATAAAGGAGATCTATCTTCTACGAAATCTATACTGAGAAAACCTACTCATATACATTTCTAACTCTAACAGTAGGAAGACCCCATTTATCCACATTAATTACTCCTCCAAGAAGTTATGGTAATGATCTAATATCATGAGATAAAAGAGAAATCTAATAATTACTCCCCATGTTGGCTAGAATATTTACAGGCTGATAACCGTCTGTAAAGACATGAACAAATGAGAAGAAATACCCTGCACAAATGGTATGGATTTCTTCCACTTCATCTTTAATTCTCTATGGGGACTTCACCACCTTGTTGAGACCATCAATTAAATGATAATCTTTCAAATCCTTATAATATCTTAGGCCTTCCAACATAGCCATTACTTTATCTTCATTGTTAGTTTTTATTCCAAAGTATTAATTAAAGGCCCATTACATTTCTCTTTTAGAATTTCTTAAAATCCATTCTCCTCCACTAATGCTTGTATTTCCTATGGAGCTCCCATCCGTATTGAGCTTTAAGACTTTCTTAGAAGGATTCATCCAATGCACTAGATATATCTTCAAAATTATAAATGTAAACCTTTTTAGAAGAATGAGGTATCATTTTAAAAATTGAATTTCATAGCTCTTGAATCATCAAAATCAGCATTATTATGTTTGGGATGGAACCGTTGAATCTAATATAATTCTTTGACACCGTATAGATCAATAAATAATTACATGGATCAATTGATGACACTTACCTAAAAAATTATTTGGACCTGAAATATACGATAGGAGTCAACTTCTTCTAATGTTTGATCTAGCATGAGGAATCCCCAAAATACCATAAAAGTGATTTCACAATCTTACTGATATATCCCCTTTGACAAAGACATGATCATAAGATTCTTCTTTTGACATAACACGTCAATTACATTTTAAGGGACCATTCCACCTATAATGTGTAGTTTATCATCCAATAGAAGGTACCTCTGTAATAACTTCCAAGTGAAGGTGGATAATTTAATGGTAATTCCTATTTTACAAACAAAAGAATAATATAAGCTACTTAATGAGTTATCTCAAATTAAATCCCAAGTTTAATTAATAGAAAATAAACCATCAGTACACACTGACCAAATAATCTCATCTACTTGTTCTCTTGTTCTGATTTTTGTTCCCAATAAAATATAACATACTTATTGGGGAAACAATGGAGTAAACTTGTCCATATCCCACATTTCATTAGTTGTTCATAATTCATCAACCTTTACTTGAGAATATGATGAAACATATTGGAATAAAGGCTCCAATGAGCATTAAATATCACATAAGGCACTCTAGGATCCATCACCAATTCTCCATAAAATGACTTCTTCAGCTGTTGATCTGGCTTGACACATTCTCCTCCATATATGAGATCCCATTCTAGCATTAGAATTACAAGGAGGAGTATGTCTACAGTATTTATCAACCATAAATTTAGACCATAGAGAATCTTTACTTCTAAACATCCACCATAATTTCATTGAGAATTATTTGCACATGTCCCACGTGCTTCTAATTCCCATACCACCTTTTATAGCAGGTCTCGAAGTAGCACTCCATTAGCACCAATGGTTCCCTTTCTCTCTCACATTAGATCTCCAGAAGAAATTTACAAACATAAGTTCTATAGTATTGATGATATTTTTAGTTGGCATTAAGTCTAACAGATTATACAAAGGAACAGATGATAAAACATGCTTTATCAAAAATATTTTAGTTCCACAAAAAATAATTTTAGCTTTCCAACTTGAGATCCTAGCTTGTATTTTAGCCACTGAGGGCTCAAAAAACAAATTTATCTTTCTACCTAAATAAATAGGGCATCCCACGTAAGTAATGGGAGATTGCTTCATATTAAAACCAACCGTTTCAAGAATTTTCTTCTTTGCCACTACATTAATTTTATTAGACAATATCAATGAGTTTTTCCTTCTATTCAACTTTTGTCCTGAACTCTTCTCATAGCTTTCAATCACCATTAATAGCTTATTTATAGATTTAGTGTCTCCTCGTAAAGGGATATTTTACCTCTAAAATATCCCCTATTGATTTCAAAATGTGTTGTGATTATTTGGTCATAAATCCCAAATCACAGTAGTGATGCAACGGTTTCGTGCGTGGCCCAAGTATACCTCGAAAGTTGTAATGCCTCTGGCATAACTCGACTATGGATGGCATTTGGAAAACTTCTCATAAGTGGTATGTGGCCCAACAACTGAGTTTGATAAGACTGTTGCATTTCACCTGACTTTTGGATAACCACATATACGGTTTATGAACTATTTATTAAGAAAAGATGAGATGAATAGAATTTAATTAAACCTCATACCCCTACTAACACTAAAGGGTAACGTCTATGGGTGATTGATATACATAAGTGTGGTCTCGTCCTAAAGACACCCTAAAGAAACTGACTGTCATGGACATCCTTCTGACAAGATTATTGCCTACCTAAGCCCTTATGAACAATCTCGTTCGTTGAATTCTTGTCCCCTAAATATCTCATCTAGACGATATTCCTAACTTCAACGTCATCTAATGCAGAAAATAACCACATCTCCGTCAACATCAATATCGGCCTCAAACAACACCGATACACTAAATCAATAAACTTTGTTAGATATGGGAACGTCATTCTCAAGTGACTACCCAGTCTCATCTCATCCTACAGCACATAATATAGCCTTAGCAGTCTTGACTCAGTCGAGACCCTTCTGTCTCAAACACATCCTACATGCATGGGGAGTGTTATCGTTTAAAAATAATTTAGGCAATTCGTAGCTTAGTTAAACACTAACAAATAGATAATAAATTGGAATAGAAAATTAAGATAATATACAAGGAGAGAAGATAATATTTATGTGGTTTCGTCCAGAAATAGTAACTACATCCATACGTGCAGTGATGGAATCAAGAGTTTTTGTGTGTAGGTACATATTTAGGGTTTTTACGAGAGACATGACTTCAATCCCATCTTTATGTGGGATTCTAAGCTATTTATAGTAAGTTATTCCCCCTACTGAAGGATAGGTGGACTGCCTTGATAAGTCAGGAAGTTACACCATTTTCATATGACATACCAAATGATGATGTAATACTTATAGGACAAACGAGGTGGGCAAACATGCATACTAACCATGTGCTCAGGTGTGACCAGCGTGGCTAGTGGGTCTTTTTACGTGTATGAACAACAATCACTAGATCAAGAAGGTGGGACCTTTAGTTCCATGAGACAACTGTAAAGTTAACGAAAAAATATCAGGCCGAACAGATGGATACCTGAAATGAGCATAATTAATAATGTAGCTAACCTTTTTTCTTACCTTAAAGGAGGGTATTTTTCTCGCTGCGTAGGCTGTATGTCACCTATTCTATTTAAGATATATCTAAAACCCCAAAGACTTCATGCATGAGTGTAATTTTGTAGCAGCTTCACTAGACGAATGAAGGTCTTTAGTGGTTTCTATACAGAATAAATGGATAGAGTGTTAATTCATCCTGATGAAATAAGAGTCACTTTCAGGTCAGCCTAGGTCGAGAATGAGGACTTGGCATATCTCAACTTATGAGGACACGTGTCAAGTTCGGGGGAATGTCACGAAGTAATGATAACTGACATGCTTGGGGCAGGTTCTTTATATCGCCAGTTAACATATCAGTCTTTTTGTAATTCAACAACGTCACGCTCTTCCTACAAACATAACTTATAAAAAGGTGAGTGTACCTTCATCAATAACTATCATGTTCAAATTCCACTACCATTTTTAAAGAAAGAAAGAGTTCTTCCAAATTATGAGATCAGAAAAAATTCCTTCCATAGCTCGAGTGTCTCATCATCACATGCATTTAGATCATCACTGGTGTAGTTCATTACTTCTTCCTTTTGACTTCCCTTTCAGAGTAGTAGGTATATGAAATTTTACCTTCATACGATTTTCTACCTTCGTTGCATGTCATTTTCATACATTATTTCCATTTGTCTTTTTATTGATATGATTTTACTGAGATTCTTATTAGAGGTGTGAAGTTTAATATCGCCATTGATTTGGATGGATTTAGGATATATCCATTTCTAGGGTTTCTTGGTTCTTTCGTTGTATTTCTTCCCTTCTCTTCATCCCTCATATCCCTTTTTTCTATACTGAAGAGTTTTCATCACCACATTTATGAGTTTCCCATCTCATGTTCAATGTCGTTTAAGATTTTTACTAAGCTTGAGCCACCTTGCTGGGAATTATTGCAAGGAGGTTGATGTAGCACAGAATTTTGTGGTAAGTGTAGACACCCCAATCCGTTACCCCTAACTCTCCTTAGGTCCCTAGTACCTCCCTTCATCACTACAAACCCAGGTCATACCCCGAGTACTGACCTAGAAGCCATCGAGCACTCCCTGACTCAATTTGACCAAAAAGTCAAACTCTTCATCTCAACTGAGACTGAATGAATCTTCAAAGGGCACTGAATACCCTTTCCAATGGTCCGTCCCGTGCGTAATTTCGACTTACCATGCGGACGAACGATCCGTTTGCGTTCGAAACTTGACCCAGAGGCCACCGGGTGCTCCCGGGCTCTATTTATCCTAAGTCAACTCTTCATCTCAATCAGGAATAAATGAATCTTTGAAGGGTACTGAATACCCTTTCCAATGGTCCATCCCGTGCGCGATTCTGACTTACCATGTGGACGAACGATCCGTTTGACTCCAAGAGGTCACCGAACGCTTCCAGAGCCCAGTTGACCAAAGTCAACTCCCCAAACTGGGTCAAACTCTTTGGAATGTCGAAGTAAATCTCCTAACCTTTCCAACGATCCACCCTGTGCACGATTTGGACTTACCATGTGGACGAACGATCCGTTTGCGTCTGAACAATTTCCCGTCCAATGGACCGACAAACGCTTCTGAGCCATATTTGACCCAAAGTTAACTCCCAAACCCGGGAGAAGTCTAAAGCACTTTCAAAGGTATCTGAATTACCTTTCCAATGGTATGCCTCGTGTGCGATTCTAACCAGCGGTTTGCCCTCGGCAGCCAATTTTCCAAAACGGCCTGAAATACACTACCAAACTGGAGGTTCCAGAACCTACCTATCGGTAGGTGCCGATAGGCAAGATCAGGTCTATGCTGATCGGAAGTGACTTGATCCTATAGAAGGAGGCCTTCACCTCATTTGCCTTGGGATCCCAGATCTGATAAAAATCACTCTCGGCGAATCCCAGAAACCTCTCTCGAAGACAACGTGATTTCAACATCCAAATCCCTTCTTTACTTCCACTTTTCATCATCCTTTTCATCAAACATGGTGAATTAGCCACTCTCCATCATCATCCAAGTTCAAGGGCTACTCTCCAACATTCAAGATCAAGCTCAAGGTCTCCAAGAAGGTCCATCTTTCTCAACTTTCTTTTAAATTCTCAATAACTTGTTTTATTACTTAGCACTTTCATTATCTCATCTCACACATCCTAATATACTTTTTATCTAGTATTATTGCACAACTCTTATTTTATAAATAAAAAGCAAAAAAACAAGAAAAAGAGGGTTTGCTCATAAATTCCAAATAGGGATTCTCATACTTTTCTCACAACTAAAACACTTTTTCTACACACACACACTCACAAATAAGAGATCTCCCATTTGGATTTATGGGATAAACCCCACCCCTCATTTTGTATGTGAACTACGTGGACTTTGATGCCTTTATAGGCTATGTAGGCATCTCGGGGTAAAACCCGAGGCTCGAGTCCTATTCTCACTTTCTCTCTCATTTTTTATCTTCTTTAAACCCAATTTTCTTATATTCTACATACTTTCTCTTAGTAATGTATTACTCCACATGCGGTATCGTTCCATTATAACGAGCAGCGTAAGGGTAATCGCATAAATTTTACTTTCTAATATTATTCTTATATCTTCCTACGGATGACTCACTTTATCTCTTCCATGATACAAGTCGAGGATTCCTATCTCCATTATATATATACACATGAACACATATCACGGGGAAAAATAAAGGAAAATAGCAAATATCCATGAGAGACCAAAACGGCGGAATGGGTGCCTAACACCGTCCCATTTTGTAACTAAGCCTCCGAACCCTTCTCGAATCATTTTGGTTTTGGATGCACCAGTATGTCTTTGGATGCCATCCTTCGGGATGGCTTCCCCTTTTTTCTTTTATCTGTTTTGAGTAAAATAGACTGGAGACTCTGAATCTCTCCACATTTTTACACCTCATCTCAAACGACGCTGGCTGAAGCGCTCCCGAGAGGGATGCGCGGGACCCGAGGATCCTTTCCCTTCTCGCGCCCACCCGCGTGACGAGGATCGGGGATGGCCATAGTGGTGACTCTGCTGGGGATATGTGTATTTTGAGTGCTTGACTCTATTTATATGGATATTATATTTGTTTATATTTCCCCTATATCTGCATGTTCCCCTTTTCCATGTATATCCCATGCTTATGCTTATGTTCACACACTTGTAGAAAATTCTCCATGTACAGTTCACACCACGTGCACCTAGGATCACATATATCCCCATGTTGCACGCATCACCCATCCATACTTGGTGTACCTTTAATACTTGTACTTCGCTCCTTGTTTGGCATAATCAAGAAAGGCATTCTCATCATAAGATACTAATAAGAGAATCATGCATGATTCACACGACATCACCAAAGAGCATTGCTATTGACCAAATTTTACCCAGTAACTGGAGGGTCACTTCATGATGGGCGCTTGTCCGACAAGTCACAGTTAGCCTAAGCGATATGTCTCTCACCTTCCATTGGCCAAGTACCTTTGACGTATATCTAACGGTTCCCCTGCATCGTACCGCTTGACCGAAGTCATGACGGGATGTATATCGTAGGGAATTTATTCACGTATGCTGAGTATATCAAATTATCTCTCACACGTCGGGCTATAATCGGACAATTCCATCGTGCTATGAGCGGACAATTCCGAAGAAATGGTAAGATATGGGTAAGAGTTCTCGCAGATCTCCCTATTACCGGGAAACCTACAGAAGTCAGAATGGGAAGAGGAAAAGGAAATCCTACGGGTTGGATTGCTCGTGTGTCCCCACGAGGTATATAGTGAGGCAATTCACGTACACTCAGGTATATAAAATGGCTTGTCCACATGTACCAATTGTCCGCAACTGCAAGACGTATATCTTGGAAGTCACGTCAAAGGGGGGAACCCATTACGATTACCCAACCAACTGCATACCCGCATATAGGTGTCAAACCTAGGACACGCACTTTAGATTGCCGGTTTCAACCCGAAACTCTGCTAAAATTTTGGGTCGGCCTGCCGCCCAATTTTTGACCATTTTTAAAATAGGACCCTGTCCGTGAGCCTGGTTACAAGTCCAACCATAGCTTTGCGTATATTAAAAACCCCACTTTTCCAGGCTCGGGTCCCGTCCAGCATTTCATTTAGGAGAATTAAATACAAGTGAGAACATAACAATCATAATAATCATGCTGAGATCCGTCTCCAAAAACATTTATCCCTCCTTTATCAAAAATCCAAAAACATTTATCCCTTCTTTATCAAAAATCCAAAAACATGTATCCCTTCTTTATCAAAATTCCAAAAACATTTATCCTTTATTTATCAAAAAATCAAAAAAAAAATTAGTTTATTCCCTTTTTTCTCAAAAATAAATCTCATCATACGCCTTCTTTGGTCGATCGCAAGCCCTTGGCCTGGCTCCCTATTGGCTTCGGTCTTCAGTCAAATCATCCCGGAGTTTCATCTGTTCCTCTACTACTTCTTTCGAGTCCGTAATCCATCCACTTTCCATGGAGAATACAAATCTAGTACTAGTCATACAGCCGAATCTGACGACAGTACTAAGTCAGCTCGTGTCCAAGACTGACAACCTCTAAACTGAGGTCCGAGAGATGAAACGAAACTAGATTACCATTTCTCAAGAGCCTAAGTCCCTATTCCCTCGTGATATGGGTCCACTCGAGCCTATCTGGGTTCCCGAAGAATATCAGCACGCTCCACGTGCCCCTCCTGTCAATGGGTCGTCGCCTGCCCAGCTTTCGATGCCAAACAATGCCCAGCCTATGGCTAACCTGCCTATGGCCGTTGATCCAAAAGAGGAGGAGTTGAAAAAAGTCAAAGAGGATCTCAATATTCTCACCAAGAAGTTCGACCAAGTCAGGATCTCAGGGAATTACATGGACTACACCCACATGTCTCCTTATCCTAAAGCGAGGTTACCCGAGAAGTTAAAGATGCCAAATATCAAGAAGTTCGGAAGGAATGGACCCCCGATTGTTCATCTTCATAGTTATCATCGTTCCATGACTCTACTAGGGGCTTCTAAAAAAGTGATGGCCCAATTGTTTCAACAAAGTTTGAAGGTTAGTGCCCTCCGATGGTTTTTATCACTTGAGGAATCCAGAGTCCGTAGCTGGGAGGACATAGCCCAAGAATTCATATCGCAGTACAAATATAACGAAGAGCTTGAGGTCACCCGTCGTGATTTAGAGCTGCTCAAATAAAATCATGGGGAATCAGTCAGTAACTTCATAACCCGTTGGAGGGAACAAGTAGCTACCATGACCAATCGGCCATCCGAGGAAGAACAAGTCAACATAGTGAAGAAGAACTTCTTGCCCCATGTCCGAGAAATGATGGGAGGACAATATTATCCCCACTTCCGAGATCTCAGAGAGGCTAGAGTAGAAATCAAGGAAAGCCTTGTTAAAACAGAGGTTGAACCGAAGAAGGTGTCCAGACATTTCACCCCTAGAAAGTATGACAAGCCTGCCAGTGCTACAGTCTCAACCATCAATAACATCTCTCAACCAACCACATCATGGGCACCAGAAAGCTGCCCTGCCCCCATCCGAAGGGAATACAATGAGCTCCACGCTCCCCTCTCCAAAGTTTACCAAGCCCTGTTAAGTCGAAACCTCATCTAACTCTTGGATCCACGTCCATTGCCAAATCCACTCCCAAGAAACTTCAAGGACGATTCTCATTGCACTTTTCCCCAAACTGCCGGCCATACCACCGACCAATGCTTTCACCTTTGAAACATAATCCAAGGTCTCATTGATCGGGGTACCATCTCCCCACCAGCCAATCCTTAGCCAAACACTACTCACAATCCACTCCCAAATCATACCAATGCCATTTTCTTAGAAGAAAAACTAGATTTCGATCCCTCAACTCAAATCACACCCATATACTCTCCTAAACCTCTTCAAAGTTGCCCATATTTCCTCCTACACCCTACTAGCCTCGTTGATCAGGCACTATCACGCCTTACCAGAGCATACATCGCTGTCCTTAATCGTTCTAAAAATGGAAGTATGGAATTATTTGAGGTGTTAAACCAACTCCTAGAGTTCGGAATAAAATTGCCTTCACAGATGGTCATCGATTGCTAGAGGTTCAGTACACTGTTCTTGGAAGCAAGGAAATGGGTTCGAGATTCAGATAAGTGGGTAGTACCAACCGACGAAGTCAGCCTAGATGATGTTGTCCAGATCATAGTAGAATTATTTGGACAAACTAACAGCATTTTTAGTATCACCGGGTTACTTGACACTTTAAAGCTACAAGGGCGCTTGGTCCCTTCAATCACACATATCCCCACAGAATGGGAAGACGTGTATGAAGAAGCCGTTGAAGTTATGGAATGAATTGACTGTACATGGAAAGACGGAATTGTTACCACTAGATGGGGGGAAGAATTCGAAGATTCGAGTGAAGAACAAGCTTCAGGAAGACCTGGCCTAATAGCCGACATATGTGGGATGATATCATTTGAAGAACTCCTCGGAGAAATAAATAGGGTGGAAGAATAACCTGAGATTGACAAGGAAATGGGATTCATGTTCTTCCTTTATTCGGTAAATCACATGACCAGATCAGGGAGACATTACCAAGTCCTAAGCTCACTACCAGTAAATGACAAGGGGAAGGGCGTTGAAAACCTTCCTATGCCAGAGATGACCATCGAGGAGAGCAAGATCCTCGATTAACTGAAGAAAACTCAAGCTAACATCACTCTATTGGGACTTTTCATGTCTTCCCAGCTATACATAAATGCTTTAATCAAGCTGCTCACTGGACCCACAGTTCCTCCTTCTACCACACTAGAAGAGGCGGTAAATGTGGTCGAATCCTTGACCTCTACCTGAATGCTATCATTTTCTGAAGAAGAAATCCTCGAAATTGGGTCGAATCACAATCATGCACTCAACATCTCTGTCGAAGTTATGGGGAAGGTCGTACCACTCTCCCTTGTCGATAACGGATCCGCCTTGAATAATTTCCCTCTGAGAGCCTTCAAGTGTTTAGGCCTGAAAGAAAGCGACCTCGCTCCAACCTCCGCCGTTGTACGTGCCTACGATAATACCCGTCGTGAGGTGATGGGATCCATAAAACTTGTAATATGGGTTAGGCATATAAACCCTGTCGTTGAAGTCCAAGTCACAGACATCCCAGCTTGTTTCAACCTGTTGCTCGGACGACCCTGGCTCCACAATATCAGGGGTGTGTCTTCCTCACTCCATCAGAAATTAACGTTCTTCGCCAATCGGCGAGTCATCACCATTTTGGGCAATGACAAAAATACTGAGGGTACGAGCACCAGCAGTCAAATCCTAGAGATACAGCATGGGTCAAATGATATGCTCCCCTCAGGATTTCGAGTTGAACCACTCCTACTCTCGGCAGGGGACGGTTTCAAAGAAAGGGTTTGTACGGAATATGACCCTCATGGCAATGTCAATGTGATTCAGATGTTCAGAAATATGCAATTCATGCTCGGACTGGGACTAGGGCAAAGGAAATAAGGGATACTTGAGCCCATCGAACTAAAGAAATTTTTTCCTCCTTGTGGCTTGGGGTATCAAACATCAGAACAAGAGCTCAGAATGATCCACTGGTCTCGACCAAAGAGAAGGTTAGACTGTATCCAAACTATCCCAGGAGGCTCCTTGAATGGACGATTCATCAAAGAAGGCGAAGACTTCCCTTTTTACGATTTTCCAGAACCATGGTATGACCACACAGATAAGAAGATAAAGCCTGGAATGGAGATATTTTTCCAAGAATGCTACCCATGGGCCGAAAGTTTCCAACACCACCTACAACCGCTCATCAAAGATATCGAAGAGACTGAGGAAAGTGATTCCAAAGATTCCTTCAACTTACAGATACTGGGGTTGGCACTCTGAATGGTTCGTTCAGGCACTACATAACTGGATCCATCCCATCTGATTAAAGCTACTGATACACCTCTCCTCAACTAGCATGCTGCGCCAGTTCTACCTCTTGAAATCCCCCCTAACCCCAATGTTTACCCTATTTCTTCTTCTACTGTCTATCCTTGTTCAAATGTAATCGAGGCCACTTTTCATAAGGTTCTCAATGTTGTTTTTCCTATCAATGAAATAAACGAAGATTTTGAGTATCTTGTTGTGCCTTACATTAACCGCTTGGATTCTAATCAAACTTTTGATAATGATGATTTTACAAATGAAATTTTTTTAATTGATTTAAATAAGGTTAATAATATACAACATAACCAAGTTCAAGTTAATGAAGAAGAGACTGTTGTTATTAATCTCGGTTCTAGTGGCCAACTGCGCGAGATTATGATAGGGGCTACCCTTGAAGAGCATGAGCGCACACAACTCGAAGAATTGCTGAAGAAATTCGTGGATGTCTTCGCATGGTCCTATGATGACATGCTCGGCATTGATCCTGAAATAGCTAAGCATGAGATCCCCACTCTCCCAGATTACAAGCCGGTTAAACAAAAATTGAGAAAACTCCGCACCAAATGGTCGCTCAAGGTCAAAGAAGAGGTGGTCAAACAGTTCAACGTGGGTTTCATTCGTGTGATCGAATATCCCATATGTCTAGACAACATAGTACATGTGCCAAAATTAGGAGGGAAGGTTCAAATGTGTGTAAAGGACCGAGATTTAAACAAAGCTTCTCCAAAGGATGATTATCCGCTACCCAATATTAACATGATCGTAGACAACACATCCAGTCATGATCTTAAGTCATTCATCGATGGGTTTGTTGGATATAACCAAATCAAGATGCATCCAGACCACCAAGAAAAAACGTCATTCATCACCCCATGGGGAGCCTTTTGCTACACCGTTATGCCATTTGGTCTCAAGAATGTTGGGGCTACCTACCAAAGGGTTTCCACAACCATCCTGCACGATCTGATTCACAAAGAAGTCGAGGTTTATGTGGATGATATGATTATTAACTCCAAAACTAGAGAAGATCATGTTCCCGCTCTCCGGAAGTTCTTCGAACGACTGCGACGGTATCAGATGAGACTTAATCCACAGAAGTGTGTCTTCGGCATTACAAAGGGAAAACTCTTAGGATTCATGGTTAGTGAGAAGGGGATAGAAGCAGATCCTGCAAAGCTAAAGGCCATACTTGAGATGCCACTACCTTGAATAGAGAAAGAAGTCTGAGGTTTTCTTGGGAAATTGCAATATATCAGCCGATTCATCAGCCAACTAACCTTCATCTGCGAACCGATCTTTAACCTCCTTCGAAAGGATTCAACCAACGTTTGGAATGAGGCCTTACAAGAAGCTTTTGACCGAATCAAATAATATCTTACCCAACCTCCAGTGCTCATGACACCACAGCCTGGTCTCGCTTTGCTCCTATACCTATCCATAACCAACACTGCAGCTGGGGATTTGCTAGCCCAATACCTTGAAGACTCCCGCAAAGAAAGAGACATCTATTACGCCAGTCACAAATTGGTCGGGTACGAGGTCAACTACACTACTTTGGAAAAGGCGTATTCCGCACTTGTCTGGGTCACCCAAAAGTTGCGACACTACATGCTCGCCTTCCCTATCAAACTTGTATCTCAAAATGGATCCCGTTAAATACCTGCTTGAGAAACCCGCCTTATCCAGTCGAATGGACCAATGGTTGATGCTCCTAACCAAGTTCCATATCGTGTACGTCACACAGAAAGTTGTTAAAGGAAGAGCCATCTCTGACTACTTCGCCGATTACCCTGTAGAAGAAACAGATGTTCAGATCTACGAATTCCCAGATGAAAATATCCTCTGCACCGCTCAAGACCACCTTCGATGGAAAATGTTCTTTAACGGCACTGCCAACAAAAAGGGATATGGCATTGGGATACTTCTGATCACCCCAGATGACTCCCACACTCCCATCGCCATTAAATTGGATTTCCCTTGCACCAACAACATGACGGAATACGAGGCATGCACAGTAGGCCTCAAAGTTTCTCTCAAGAAAGGTATTCAATACCTTGATGTTTACGGGGATTCAGCCCTTATCATCGGTCAAGTGCTTAGAAAGTGGAAAGTCAAGGATGAAAAGCTCCAACCCTTTCACGCCCAATTAGAAGACTTAGCCTCCCAATTCTGAGATATCACCTTCCATTACCTACCCCGAGCAAATAATAACCTAGCCGATGCTCTCGCTACTTTGGTTTCCATGGTCGACATGCCCGAGGGAATAACAATGACCCCCTTCCTAGTTCAAAAGCAAGACAAATCAACCCACTGCTACCATATTGAGCTTGTCTCTACCGAAGACCCTGAACTAGCCGATTGCTGGTACTATGACATCTGGTGCCTCCTCAAACATGGTAGGTATCCCGAGGGTTCCAACAAGAAAGATCGAATGACCCTCCGAAGACTGGTCTCCCATTACATCATATGTTATAAAGATCTACTCAAGAGGAACTTCGATGGAACTCATCTACACTGTATCGCAGGGGATGAGATTGAGAAAATAATGCACAAAATCCACAGCGGGGAATGCGGGCCCCACATGAACGGTCACATGCTTGCTAAGAAGATCATTTGATAGCGTTACTACTAGACCACCATGCCCCAAGACTGGACCGCCTATGTCCGGAGATGCCTCAAAGGCCAACAGTTTTCCAATCTTGAACACCTATCTCCGCGACAATTGTACAACATCACCTCTCCCTGGCCATTCTCCACCTGGGGTGTCGACACCATAGGGAAGGTTACACCAAAGGCTTAAAATAAACATGATTTCATCCTGGTTGCCATTGATTACTTCACGAAATGGGTCGAAGCTGAGTCATACGCAGTACTGAACGCCAAGAAAATGACCAAATTCCTCAAGAAAAATATCATCTGCCGATACGGGGTCCCGCACGACCTAGTGTCTGATAACGGGTTGCATTTCAAAGAAGAAGTCACAGAAGTAGACAACGAGTATGGGATTCAGAGACACAAATCTTATCCCTACCGAACTCATACCAATGGTGCAGTTGAAGCCGCCAACAAGAACCTTAAAGCTATCATCAGCAAGATGACTGAAAGTTGTAAGGATTGGGCCGATCGGATCCCATTCGCCCTCTCGGGCTATCGAACCTCAATCTAAACCTCTACTGGGGCTACCCCTTACTCTCTGGTCTATGGCATGGAGCCAGTCCGACCTGTGGAGATGGAAATATCCTCGATACGCGTCATGCTCGAAAGCAAAGTTAGCGAAGAAGACTGGTGCCAAAGCCGTCTTGATGAGCTAGCCCTCCTAGATGAAAGAAGATTGAAAGCTCTTTACCACGTACAGGGGTACCATGGTTGAATAGTGCGATCATTCAACAAAAGAGTCAAGGACCGCGGTGTCCGGGAGGGGGATTTATCCCTCAAAGAGATAATAAAACCAATCTGGGACCCCAGAGAGCGGCCCCTACATTATGAAGAAAATCTTATCCGGCGGTTCCGCCATGCTCACATACCTAGATGGGGAAGATATGGCTCGTCCAGTCAACCTGTACCATCTCAAGAAAATCTACCCCTAGTCCGAAATCTTGGCGCGCTTTGACTCTTCTCATCCCCCTTCTATTCTAAAAAAATATATATCTTTATTTCCCTCTACCCAGAACTACGTGGGCCTCATCCTCTGCAAAAACTATTTTCAAACAAAAAAAACTTTTCAAAAACCTCAGAGGTACGTAGGCAGATCATACACCTCACATGAGTGCGACCCTTTCTTTTTCATAAAATACTATTCTTTTCCTACCGCCGAGAACGGCAGTTCATTCTAAAGAATACTTGAATGAAAGGATTATGTTTGAATTCAAAATACAAAACTCATCGAAAGGCATAGCTGGATGATCAGAAACTTGTTTATTTCATTAATAAGAAATTACAGTACGGATTAAATAAGAAAAGGAATAGATAACTCCCTTCCCCCTATTACCATAAAAGTCAAATAAAATCCCCACATCTATTACACAAATAAACTCTCCAAGAGTCCTACCCACAACTACCAGTGAAGCCTGCACCCTCATCATCTACATCCTGAGGTCCCCAAGTTTCCCCTGCCTAAATAGAGTGTCGTAAACACTCCATAGACCGATGAGCTCGAACCATCTTCGAAAATACCACAACACCCTCTTCCATGGTGTTAGATAAAATAAACCATCTTTGTCCAGTCTCCACTGCCAACATCTTGCTGACTACGTTCCTCCACAGCCACTTCATATAATCTTTAGGGACATGCCAAACTTTTCCGACAGACTGGGAGGGACGGGTCAACGAACGCCGATTTTCCCATAGATATCCAGCAACAGACGCAGGCGCTCAGTCAAATCTTCTACCAGAAAGAAATTTGAGGTCCGAGATGGCACGACCTGTGCCCAGTCAAATTAGCATAGAATCCAAAGGAAATAAAAGGAGGTCTGCCTGAGACCAACCAGCCGCACATATGAATACTCTCCTATCTCCAGAACAGGCTTCAACTGTCCCCACTAAGGCACTGACCAATACAGACCACGAGCCCCATACTCCACAAGCCAATGCTCCCAGTTCTCAACATACATGCCGATATTGATGAAGTGATGCGAAAAGAAGTTGGGTACAACCGACAAGGGATATTATGGAGGAGTCACCAAGAAAAACCTTTCAACCAACCACATGAACAGCATCACGGGTTTACCCCTTAAAAAGTCAGAATGACCTTCTCTCTAGGCATACAGTCCATTCAGGGTCTCCGCCAATATCACCGCCGTATGATTACGACGGTATGACATCCATGAAGTAATGGATGCAAGTTGCGGGTCCACCTACAATTCTCCAGTCACCAGCAACAATTTTGAAATCGGACCCAGGACAACGGCTCCAGCATAGCCAGCATCACCTACTTCCCGTAATTGCACGGACTGCAGCGCCTCCGGGAGGGAGATCATTCCTACAGCAACCAATGATCTGGCCGCCGAAGGCAAAATATGAAGACGCCCGACTAATAAATCCCTGGGAGAATGGGTAAATTCGCATCAACGCTGAGATTTACACTGAGATTAAGCTGCAGCAAAACTGAGATTTACACTCAGCATGGCAGAAAACTCCTCGTAGGTGGGACAAACTTCATCCAACCCAAAGCAGAATACATGGTCTTCGGGGTACCAGAATTTTACCGCCGCCATCAACACGTTCCACTCAACAGACCGATTGCGCCACAAGGAGACTCGACACATGTTGAAAATATCATAGTCGACATTATAAGAGCACATTTCTTACAAGGCTTCGAGGTAGTTAGCAAACTTAATGCTACCAGGGAGAGCCATCTGGAAAGACCATGAAATAGTGGGCAAGTAGGTAAGAATGCAAAGGTGTGATGAAAACAGTCCACCCTTACCCCTTTTTGATACACGAGAACACTCATAAGAGACATAATCCCTGCAGAAATCAGAGGGAATCTTACCCCCACAAAGTGCAAAAGGCTGAAGAGGGTTCCAATCAAAGATTTGAATTGATGGTACTAGACTGAACTGCCGATAGGCAGGTCAGGGTGCTTGTCGATCGACAACCCCCCCCCCCCATTTTTAGAAATTTTCCTTTTTTTTCCTCTTTTGTCAAATCAGAAAACTCAATAAAAATAAATTGATATTCACAATGGAATTTCAAAATCCCTTTTCTCCTTATATAACTTTCCTTCAAAATATTCCAAAAATATTCATTTTTACGGTCTCAGCAGCAAAGTAAAAAGCGCATGTGCATGCATTCATCATTAAATAAAAGATAATAAAAAACTCCATTACATTGCATCTAATTTTGCAGGAAATAAAAAGGAAAAAGCAAAAACAACGGGACTCAGCTCGAACCCACATTCTCACTCTCTCTCTCACTAAGAGCTTCTACCCCTGCGACGTGCTCTCTTTCCCCTACGGCGAGATGATGCGCCACCACTACCCAATCCAGAGTCCTCTCCGAATGAAGTCCCGAATATGGGCAGTCGCCAAAGATATCCAGTCTCTGATGTCCCTTAGCCAAGTGGTCGACACCCGGACTTGCTGTAAGGAAAGGCAAAATCAATATCAAAACAGAGATGACTAAAACAAGAATGAAAGAGAGGAACAGAAAGGTATAGCGCAGGTTGGAGAACCTCCTCTGTCAAACCCAACTCCTCCGGATCCATCGCATGAGGACGGTGCAACATAGGCACCATCCCTCCATCATCTCGTCGAATGTTGTACGAGGGGGTATCCAGCCGCACAAAAAGAACATCTAAAGTCACCGCCGCCGCAGATGCCGTTGGACCACCGCTACTATGGGAAGATCCCACCGCTCGACTCAAACTCACAGGAAGTAAAGGAAGGGAATCATATATGTTGGGCGCCATCAACCAGCTCGTCACAAAGTCCATATAGTCATACGGTGCCGCTGTATAAGTATACAACAAGTACGACTCACCGATCATCGTCGCGATCCTCTCATCCTTCGACAGTAGTCGCTCCTGCCTCATAGACGTAGGAGGCTATACAGGTGGCACCACCACCTCCTCCTCAGTAATCTGGCGAACCACCCGTCCCCGAGATACCAAGAATGGCCAAACTCATGCACCAGCAAACGCCTCATTCGCGCGTTCACCCAGCTCACCCCCGCATCCTCAATGGTTATACCCCAAGGATAAAAAGTCACCTGAAAATCTCTAAGAAAGCAAAAATCAATATAAGATCAGAAGGTGCAAAAACCAAGACTGAAATGGAAAAAGTCTTACCCTACCACTGGTCATGTCATTCAAGACCAGACGCACCGCCTCCAGGGAGAGAGATCTCTCCAACTGCCTATTGGTCTTACGCCATCGATACAAACGGTAGAAGTCCCCAACAGTGTCATCCTTCAAAGCGATCAGCGGGGTATCGCACCCAATCACCTCATATAACCACGTCTGAATTCACAAAACAAAAGAGACACATAAGGAAAATTTGAATGCATGAAAGGAAAATGCGGATGCATGAAAAGAAATGTGTAAACTAAAGAATACCTCAAGAAGGTACGTGGATTCATTAAAGGTCTGCTGGCAGCACCGCCTGAATGCATCCAGAGAAGAGTAAAGGGTCGCCAAAGTCATACTCCCACAATCATAGAAAGGGATGTTCGAAAACATCCTCAGGTACGGCAAGAACCACAAATGGACGATGTCGCCGCTTGACGCCACCATAAAACCTCCCAACCCCAGCAAAATGAATAATCAGGCCATCTGCCTCACTTGCAGCCCGTAATCCACATCAATCACCCTGCTCAGTAGAACATCCTTCAGTAGGGACAGTCGGATAGAATCCTCAGAAACTATCCTCCTTACATCACCAAGTGTCGCACGCACTGCCTCTGATCTCACCCGCAAAGAGCGATCCACCTCTATCTGCTCTCCATCACAATCCAGCCCCAATAGCTTCTACATATCTATGGGAGTCACAGTCATCTCCCCGAAGCCGAAATGGAAGGTGTGGGTAGTATCCCACTACCTCTCTCCCAAAGCGCACAGGACTGCTATCGAACATGGCGCCTCATCCATCACCGATGCCTACCTCCCAAAACCCGCGGATGATACCACCTAATGCACCACAGGTGGGAGATTTTCACAGACATCCCTGAGCCCCGTCGTCCCGCAGGCGCGCATGTTCTTCAAAGAAATATCAGACTGGAAAAAAGGAAAAGTCTCATCAAAAGTTAAGAAAGAAAGAAAAATCACCAAAAAAGAAAGGAATGCCAAAGGTCGGATTACTTACATAACCGTCGGGAATCACTTTCGAAGAGCGATGATGCGATGGCTCCCGCAGCAAGGTTCGCTCATCCGCAGCAGGCTCAAATGCATCAAAGGAGTTCTCACTCCCCAAAGCAAGAGGCGCCCTGGCCCTCCAATCCACATTTGCCCAGTCATCAACGGTCAACCACTCCCGGTGGACTGCAGTGCTCACAAAAGTGGCCATTTCTTGAAGATCAGAATGCTAGAATAATTTGCAGAAAAATCGCAGAGAGAGAGAAAGCAAAGAAGCTGTGAAAAAAATGAAGGGATTCGCCCCCTTTATATAGGATGCCAAGCACCATGCCGATCGGCACTTCCCCCCACTATACCGATCGGTACTGACTCCTTACCTTCCCGAGGTAGTCCAAAAGTATGTGCCACTGCCAAATGGCACCCTTCATACCATGCCGATCGGCACCCCCCTTAAATTTTGTACAGAAATTCCCAGAAACCACCAGAAAGCCCTGAAAAATCCTTGGAAAATTCCTAAAAATCCCAGGATGGATTTAGAACATTTTCACCAAGAAAACTTCGCATTCCCTCAAGCGGAACCCCTCTTTCCCAACAAAATCCTCAAAAACCAAGTGAATCTCCTCCCGACAAAGCCCCAGAGGATCTCTAAGGATCGCCTGATCACTTCCCTAACGGAATTTTTTACAGTACCAAAATAGGTTGTTCCCTCCTGGGAGGTCTCCTAGAGAAACAAAGCTTCCCCAGCTATCAGCTCCCCATCTCAAATCAAAATCACAAGGCACTTTCTCCAGCAGAATCAAAATTCACTCTTAGGTCAAAATTGACCTCGGTCTTGGATCGTCACCTGAATTATGTAAGAATTGACCTCGGTCCTCGATTGTCACCACTCTTAGGTTAGAATCGACCTCGGTCTTAGATCGTCACCTGAGTTAGGTCAGAATTGACCTCGGTCCTCGATCGTCACCACTCTTAGGTCAGAATTGGCCTTGGTCTTGGATTGTCACCTGAGTTAGGTCAGAATTGACCTCGATCCTCGATCGTCACCACTTTTAGCTCAGAATTGACCTCGATCTTGGATCGTCACCTGAGTTAGGTTAGAATTGACCTTGGTCCTCGGTCATCACCACTCTTAGGTCAGAATTGACCTCGGTCTTGGATCGTCACCTGAGTTAGGTTAGAATTGACCTCGGTCCTCATTCGTCCTCACTCTTAGGTCAAAATTAACCTCGGTATTGGATTGTCACCTGAGTTAGGTCAGAATTGGCCTCGGCCCTCGATCGTCACTACTCTTAGGTCAAAATTGATCTCGGTCTTAGATCGTCACCTGAGTTAGGTCAGAATTGACCTCGGTCCTCGATCATCACCACTCTTAGGTTAGAATTAACCTCGGTCTTGGATCATCACCTGAGTTAGGTCAGAATTTGCTTCGGTCCTTGGTCGTCACCACTCTTAGGTCAGAATTGACTTCAGTCTTGGATCAACACCTGAGTTAGGTCAGAATTGACCTCGGTTATTAGATCTTCACCCTAAGCCCGCAGATTTGGCTTTGACCCGCAGAATTGTTCATCCCCCAACACCACTTCAGGTACTCAGAATTAACCTAAACCTTTGATCATCATTCCATCCCCAGTACACCCCTTAGGTCCTCATAATCGGCCTCGACCCTTTGAATCAGTCGTACTCCCTCAAAAGCATCATGTGGTGTCTATTCGACGGTTATCATTTGGTCCAAACTCACCCGTTGAGGGGCTATATAGACACACCATTCCATTACCTCTAACTCCCCTTAGGTCCCTAGTACCTCCCTTCATCACTACAAACCCAGGTCATACCCCGAGTACTGACCTAGAATCCATCGAGCATTCCCCGGCTCAGTTTGACCAAAAAGTAAAACTCTTCATCTCGACTGAGATTGAATGATTCTTCGAAGGGCACTTAATACCCTTTCCAACGGTCCATCCCGTGCATAATTTTGACTTACCATGCGGACGAACGATCCATTTGCGTCTGAAACTTGACCTAGAGGCCACCGGGTGCTCCAAGGCTCTGTTTGACCTAATTCAACTCTTCAGCTTGATCGGGGATAAATTAATCTTCTAAGGGCACTGAATACCCTTTCCAATGGTCCATCCCGTGCGTAATTCCGACTTACCATGCGGTTGAAGGATCCGTTTGACTCTAAGATGTCACCGAACGCTTATAGGGCCCAGTTGACCAAAGTCAACTCCCCAAACCGGGTCAAACTCTTTGGAATGTTGAATTACATCTCCTAACCTTTCCAAAGGTCCTCCCCATGCACGATTTGGACTTGCCACGCTAATGAACAATCCATTTGCATCCGAACAATTCCTCGTCTAATGGACCAACAAACGCTTCTGAGCCATATTTGACCCAAAGACAACTCCCGAACCCGAGAGCGGTCCAAAGGACATTCATAGTACTCTCAATTATCTTTCCAATGGTATGACCCATGCACGATTCTGATCAATGATTTTCCCTCGGCAGAAAATTTTCCAAAAAGTCCTGAAACACACTACTAAACGATAGGTTCCAGACCCTGCCTCTCGGCAGGTGCCGATAGGCAGGATCAGGTCTATGCCGATTGGTAGTGACCTGAGCCTATAAAATTAGGCCTTTACCTCATTTGCAAGGGGAGCCCAGATCTGATAAAAATCACTCTCAGCGAATCCCAGAAACCTTTCTCAAAGGCAGCGTGATTTCAACATCCAAATCCCTTTTTTACTTCCACTTTTCATCATCCTTTTTATCAAACTTGGTGAATTAGCAACTCTCCATCATCATCCAAGTGCAAGGGCTACTCTCCAACTTTCAAGGTCAAACTCAAGGTTTCCAAGTAGGTCCATCTTTCTCAACTTTCTCTTAAATTCTCAATAACTTGTTGTTTTACTTAACACTTTCATTATCTCATCTCATACATCCTAATATACTTTTTATTTATTATTATTGCACAACTCTTATTTTATAAATAAAACGCAAAAAAAAAAAGAAAAATAGGGTTTTCTCATAAATTCCAAATAGGGATTCTCATACTTTTCTCACACTTTTCTCACAACTAAAACACTTTTTCTACACACACACACTCTCACAAATAAGAGATCTCCCATTTGGATTTATGGGATAAACCCCACCCCTCATTTTGTATGTGAACTACGTGGACTTTGATGCCTTTATAGGCTACATAGGCATCTCGGGGTAAAACCCGAGGCTCGAGTCCTATTATCACTTTCTCTATCATTTTTTATCTTCTATAAACCCAATTTTCTTATATTCTACATACTTTCTCTTAGTAATGTATTACTCCACATGCGGTACCGTTCCATTATAACGATCAACATAAGGGTAATCGCATAAATTTTACTTTCTAATATTATTCTTATATCTTCCTACGGATGACTCGCTTTATCTCTTCCATGATACAAGTCGAGGATTCCTATATCCATTATATATATACACATGCACACATATCACGGGGAAAAATAAAGGGAAATAGAAAATATCCATGAGAGAATGAAAGGGAGGAATGGGTGCCTAAAACCTTCCCATTTCATAACTAAGCCTCTGAACCCTTCTCTAATCATTTTGGTTTCACATGCACCAGTATTTCTTTGGATTTCATCCTTCGGGATGGCTTCCCCTTTTTCTTTTATCTGTGTTGAGTAAAATAGACTGGCGACTCTAAATCTATCTACATTTTTACACCTTATCTTAAATGAGGCCGGCCGAAGCGCTCACGAGAGGGATGCGCGGGACCCGAGGATCATTTCCATTCACGTGACCGCCCACACGACGAGGATCGGGGATGGACACAGTAAGATTATCTACTATTTTTCTATTCAACGATGTAAAATTTCTCGTCCTTTAATGCATTTATTCTTGTTGATAGACTGTTGTTGCTTCCACTGTTTTGAGGGATAAGGTTATGGTTAGTTATGTAGCATATGAGGAGTTATCCAACAAGGATAAACAGTTGATAACTTACTTAGAAAAGGTGGTTGAAGACCTGAAGAAACTAGGAGTGGAGATTCAGGAGTGTGACGAGCAATTAGTGGCCAAGAGAATGTCTTTGAGTTCAGCAAAGGAAGAGAACACCAAGTTGCTAAAAAAAGCAACTACCGGTGATTCCAAGATAAAGAGTTTGGAAGAGGCTCTAGCTGCAACTAACAAGGCTTTAGAGGAGGCTAACCAAGTAAATAACCAAATAACCCAGGATCTTTGGAAGGCTCTAGAGGCGATGGTTACTACTGAGGAGATAGGTGTGGCCAAATACAAGTACTTCAATGATTATAATGTAAATTGTGTCCGCTTCTTCATGGACGGATATAAAGAGTTGATAAAAAGGGTGATGACCCACTATTGACATTTCCTACATAGTAAGTGTCTGGAAAGGCGATGACGATGAGGCCACTGCCTGAGAATGTGAACAAATATTGGTTGTTGATGAACCTGTGGGAGAACACATAGAGATGCCCATTGCCTACGACTTTCCTGCACCTTCTAGCGATAATAACAATACCTGTACCACCTGATATCTTTGTGAAGCTTTTGATATTTAATCCTTTTGTCCTTTTAAAAGTATTAGTTAGTTGTGATCATTAAACATGATGTCTTGAATGTGGAAGTTTGTTTTTGCAATACAGTACTTTATGGAAGACATAATAGAGTTTCTTGATCATGACTTAGCAGACCTTTTATATTTAACTTTGGTTATACCAGTGTTTAATAATTTAGTAGGTAAATTATGTGTTAACCACCGATTACCTTTGTCAATGCCAAAGTTCTAAAGGTGAATGTCCTTGCATTAGAGTATGGTTCGGACTTGGTCGTCCACAGAGCAGGGGATCCTTATACTTGGGCAGGGACACTTTTTGTTTGAGATTTGTCATATGATTAAATCATAGATGAAGTTAGTTATATGTCTGTCACTTTTTTATTCAGCAAAGTCATACATGATATATGTTCGTGCTTGTTTGTTCAACAAAGTCATACAGAATTTTCATACATGACTTAGAGTCATATACGAAATTTACATGTTGACACTTGTTTGCAATCTCGTATATTGAGATTGTACGGGAGTATGGTGTTTAACATTAAGTGTTGATATGTGTATGCACATATCCCCTGTCTAAAAAATAAAAACGATAAGAATGTTGGAAAATGGACTTTTATTCATGAGAATTTTGACGTACTTGATAAGCATGTGATGTTACTGTCATTTACATTACTAGTAGTATTTTCTCATATGTTCTGCATTCCATGGATTTTTATATTGTTCTCCTTAAAGTGTCACTATGTGATAAGTTCTTGGCCTTACGCATCTTGAAATGCGATATGGATTGTGCCAATTGGGATCCAACTTGTTTCCTTTTTGGATAAAAAATGTTAGAATGTAATCACCCTCCTTTAAATTGCTCGGCTTCACTTATTGATTGTAGAAGCCAGTGGTTCTCTGTTCGTAAGCGGCCACCCTCAATGCTACATTCTCTCTTATTTCTTCCATGAGGTTAAGTTCTAAAGTTCTCATCAGATTTCTCATTGGGGAATTGTAATTGAGGACTTGGTGGCTAGGGAGATCAATTTTAAGGGAGACCACGGGGCTACTATGTAAGGGGGTTCTCCTGTAATAGTCCTGGTAGTGGTTTTATAAACCCATAATAAGCTCTGCAATTCATTGATCCAGTTTCACTTTGCTTCGTCCAACCTTTTCTTGATACCATCTACCAAAGTCTTTTTGGTGACCTTCGTTTGACCATTGCCTTGAGGATGTCCTGGGGAACAGTGTAGCTTCTAACCTTTGAGCGAATGCAGTAGTCTTTAAACTCTAGTTTATCAAACTGGGTGTTATTTTCAATGATCAATGCATAAGGCATACCATATTGAAAGATGATGTTCTTCTAAATGAACTATAAAAATCTTCCATACGTTCCACCCGAGGTTTTTCTTCTACCCCTTTAGTGAAGTAATCCACAGCAACTGCCAAGTATTTGAACCTTACTTCCATCCTCGTTAATAGGTGACTAGATCGATTCAACATATTTTGAATGGTCAAGGGAATGTAATTAGTGATTAGTGATATTTACAGCAGTCTTTCCCCTGGGCTCGATCGATTGATGCTCAAAAATCCATCCCACTGTATCCCACGATTTAGAAAAATAAGAAGGATCGATCGATCGACACCTTTGGTCGATCGATCGATCAAGCAGGTATGAGCCACCTGCATTACTGTTTTGGCTTGAATGCAATTCCCTTCCGCTAAAATCGTCATAACTTCTTCGTTCTGAATTGGAATCGAGCACCATTCGTGGCCACACGAAGCTTGCAAGGAGGGATACAACTTCTATGAAGATAATGGGCTAGGTGCCCAAAATGTGAATTGACTAAAATTCCTTTGAACGTGTGATCGCGTACGGAAATCGAGCGAAATGCGTCTGAACTTCACACTTAGCGTCCAAATACCTATAAAAGCTCAATTAATCCCTGAAAAACATGTTAACATACAAATCCGAGGTTGTCTGGTTAATGAGCATAAATATAGGGAATAAGATACCCTAGGGGCTAAAATGTGTAGGTTCGACGGATGAAATATGCAATATTTACGTATTATCACACCCTCTAACTTCCACATTGCTAGTCCCTATCAGTTAAATTGGATGCAACAAGAACTACAAGCAAACCAAAAGCAGGATAAGTACAAAAATATGGTATGAACGCATAACACCACTTTCGCGGGCGATTTGATTTCATTTAGAGTATCCAATAAGCCGTTAAACTCCAAGGTCACCCTAGTGGACAAGTGTCATCTCCTGAGGGTTTTCAGGGATGATCCCCACAAACATCACATGGTTTCCTCAAAATAAGCCCAACCTAACATGCGACAAGCCCAACAATAGCGAAAAAGATTTCATACACATTATTAGCACATTAAACGAGTTCAAACAAAAGTACGAAATCATTAACATTATAGAATGCACCTCATAGAATTGAAACCTGAAAATGTGGGAGGGGGAGCGAGCACATGAAAAGTGTGATTTGGCAAAAAACTTATATAAATCAGATACTAAATTAAAGCAAGCATACATTCAATCCTCACGGGCATTACACTCATCAAGTGAATTCACTTCGAAACAGGGAGGTAACACATGGAACATGCGGGCATAAAGAGTAAATGTAAATGGAAACTAGGTCGCACACATGTCACAAATGAAGAACGCAATACATAAACTGAAAAATGGTAATCTTAATGAAAGATACCGCTCACTAAAGGAGGCGAAATGTATTTGATACAATGCAAATATTGCGTATTTCATCCCTCGAACCTATGCATTTTAGCCCCATCGGGTATCTTATTCCCTATATTTATGCTCGTTAACCAGACAACCTCGAATCTCTACATTAACATGTTTTAGAGGTGTTAATTGAGCTTTTCTAGGTATTTGGATGCTAAGTGTGAAGTTTGGATGCGTTCCGTTTGATTTTCGTACATGATCGCACATTTAATGGAATTTTTGTCTTTTCACAGCTTGGGCACCTGGCCTAAAAACTGCACGGAAGTTGTATCCCTCCTCGTAAGCTTCACGTGACCATGAACAGTGCACGATTCCGATTCAAAATGAAGAAGTTACGGGAGTTTCAGCGAACGAGAATTGCATTCAAGCCAAAACAACAAGCAACTTGGCTCACCCCTGCTTGATCGATCAAGCAACCAAAGGGGTCGATCGATCGATACTTCATAATTCTAAAATCGTGGGGAGACAGTGGGATGATATTTTGGACATCGATCGATCAATCACAGGGGATCGATCGATCGATCCCTTGTTTCCAGCTAATATTTTGCCTTATATTTTCTTTTTCCTTTTCTTTTCTTTACTTATTCCAACTTTATATAAAAACCAATTTTGTGTAAATATCAAAAAGAATTCATTTTAGCTTAGTTTAGGGTTTGGTTTTGGGAGCTTTTCTTCATTTCTCCTTGGGGTTATTCCCTTTTTTGGGTTTTATAAGTTGGTTTTCATTGACCATTCCATTAATATAGTTGTATTTACTTATTTCTTGCTTTGTTAATTAGATTCCATGCTTTGTTAAATTAGTTTATTGTGTTTATTTATTGGTTTCTTAGTTTAATTAGTTTATTCATGCTTTGCCCTTAGATAAATAGGGTCGGGGCTGTGTTCCGCCATTTACCGGCTCGGACCTCAAAAGTTAGGGTTTCATGTAAAATTGCATTTAATTAAAACCTCGCATATTAAAGTCAAATTATTATGCATTTAAATTTCTTTGTCACGCAACGTTAGTTTTTATAGCGATATTCTGAATTTAATTCCCGCGTGATCATTTTTTATTAAATGTTTAATCTCGCAACTTTGGATTGAATTCCTTATTGTGTGATGTTTATGCTTAATTGAAAATTCTCGATTAAATTGCTTTCGAGATGGAATCTTGATTAGTAGTTGTTTCAATCCATGTGGTAGGATGCGATCCCGATCCTCGCTTTACTTTTGTGTAGCGTAACTTATTCTTTTCTTTTCCCACCATAATCACACATCACCTTTTCTTTTATTTATTTTACACTTTTATTCTTGAAGTTTTAAAGCAATTAAAATCTAAAAGTCAATCACTCCCTGTGGATTTCCTACGATACCCGACTTACCGATGTGCTTGCTTGTCAAGTGTAGTCATAGTTTAGGCTTTTGCATGTAGGGCGGGAGCCAAAATCAACGACAGTGTCCCTACACGAACACTCGGTTTCCCTCGCATCAAAATGGCACCATTGTCGGGGAGTGTGTTTTAGATTGTATTTGCTTTATTATTTCGTAGTATTTCTTTCACTCATATATGTATTCTTTATTTTCCCCTTTCTTTTTGACTTGTGCTAAATTGTTTCGAGAAATTGAAATTTTGGTGCTTGTCACTTTATTGAATAGCTTATTTTAAAATGTCTCGCTATTACGCTTTAGATAACCTTAATTGTTATGAGAATAGTTTTCCAAGCTATACTCCCAAAACAATGAGAGAATGCCTACAAATTCTTGAAGATGAGTGCATTGAGCGTGAAATTCAAGAGTATGTAAGTAATCCCTCATCACCTTGTGAGGGTAATTTGGAATGCGGGGAATCCATTAGCTATGAGAAACCCGCACAAGAACATGAAATGTCTTCTTGTTCGTTTGATTATGAGTTAATGATAAGGGAAATGAATGACCGATCCGAAAGTTCTCAAGCTTAGTTTCTAGAAAATGATGCCATGCTCCATGAGATTATTTCTTTACAAAATCGGGTCGACGTTGAAACTTGCGTTTCATCTCCACCCCTTTTTGTTGAAGAAATAATTGAGAGTGATCCAAGCTTTAGCACTTTCAATTTTCAACCTCTTAGTAATTCTTCTGATTGTATTGAGGTTGTTGGTCCTTCCTTTCCTTTACTCCCTACTATTCTCGAACAATTATATTTATCACAAGAATCGGTTGAAAGTCTTGAGGACTTTGACCCAATTCTTGAACGAGTTTGTTATTTTGAGATGCTTCATCTCATGGGCTATTCACTTGCACTAGCCCCACCTCCACTTCCAATTGAAGAACCTTGTGGATGTGATTTTAATTTTCCCGAGATCAATGTGGTCTTGTCCCCCATTTTATCCAAATCCCCCATCGTCCCTCTCAAAATTTTTAATGATGGTTCATTTCTTACGCCTTACACATGCCTTTCATTTTTCAAACGGAATTATTATTTTTTGGGAGGCATGTTCGCTTTGGAAGCTCCACCATTGATCTTTCAAAGTCAAATCCCTTTTTGGGTAGACCCTCAACTATTTAGATTTCTAGTGTATAGTTAGTGTGTAGTCTAAATAGTAGGTTGTAAATAGTTACCTTTTTAATTTTCTTTCTTTAATATTTTTCTTTCCATTTTATTTAGTCTAGTGTAATTAGTTAAATTTTTGTTAATTTTTTTTTGCTATGCTCGGTACTAACTTGTTTTGTAGATTCCTTTGGACTCGCTCTTATGGAGATCGCTCCAATTTTGGGTAATATCGTTATTTTCCTCTCTTTGTGTTGTGTTCTTAATGCGCATTGAGGACAATGCAACATTTAAGTTAGGGGGTGTAGGATATTCTATCCATTTCATGTGTAGTCCATGGATTTGCTTACTTGTTAGTTACTTAGTATGCTTTTGGTTAAAAATTAAAATTTTTCAAAAATATTTTCTTTCTTTTTTCTCCTTTTTTGGGCATTTTGCCTTGTTTCCGATGATAAATATTAATAATTGCCGGATCCAATAAACAACTCAACGATGCATGTTCTTGATTTCAGAATTTATTAGACTTTAGTCCTAAATCGTTGATGTTGTGAACAACTTCATGAATTAAACTTTATCGGATGAGCATATTCACTTTCCTTGTTATACTGATTTTGTTTAAGATTTTTAAAACTCGGTAATCTTTTGTTGCATTGTATATACTTACACCGAGTAAGATTTATACCTGTCGTTATTTGTGAGTGTTATACACTATTCTTTTCTCATTGAAAATGCTAAATTCGTCGGTAATCTCTCTATTCTTTCATTGATCGTTCATTAATTGAGTTCATACTTGAAATATGTTACTTGATAATGATTTGTATATATTGTTTTGACTCGAGAATTGCATAAACTTTGTGAAATGGTCATAGGCCCTCTTTGTTATATCACCCATATTGACCTTGACCTCACCTTATATGTTTACCCTCATTAACCCCTTTAAGCCTAAATATTAGCCTTTCATTTCATAACCCAAATCCCTTAACCAACTCTAAATTGTAGTTTTAGCCATACATACACCTTCCATACCTTTGTTTGGAATGTTGCTTGGGATTGAATATTGTGGTTGTGTGTCGGTTGCAATTTAGGCATATGAGAGTGAAAAAAGTAAAGAAAAAAGAGATGTGAAAAAAGTGTAGTGAAAAAGAAAGGAAAAAGGAAAAAGGAAAAAGGAAAAAGGAAAAGAAAGCAAAAGAAAAAGAAGAAAAGAAAAGAAAAAAAAGAGAAAGTTCTATATGATGTATATAGTGTTCAATAAGCTTTGATTACTCTCCCATTTTCATATTTATGCTTGTTTTGGAACTTATTTTCCGATTTTGTAATTGCCCACATTTTTTCCATTATTCCAAGTTTTCATTTATGAACACTTTGAATCCGTATATACATTCCTTCACTTCGTACCCTAGCCAAACCTACTTTACGACCCTATTAAAGTCCAATGTGATCTTAAGTAGATGTAATTCAAAGGTTTAAATAGTTTTGATAATCTGTGAAAATGCATTTCGCCTCTTTTAATGAGCGTTATCATTCACTGAGATTACAATTTTTTCATTTTATATATAGCGTTCTTCATTAGTGACATGTGTGAGGCCTAGTTTCCATTTACATTTACTCTTTATGCCCACATGTTCCGTGTATTACCTCCCGTTCCGAGTGATTTCATTTGTTAAGCGTAATGCCCTTGAGGATCGAATATATTCATGATTTTATGTTTATCCGGTTTATTTAAGTTTTTACCAAATCATACTATGCATGTTCTCTGCCCCCCCCCCCCCCCCCCCCATTTTTAAAGCTTCAATTCTATGAGGTGCATTCAACCTGGTAATAACAACGGACTTTAGCTTGAATTCATTTAATATGCTAATAACGTGTTTGAAATCTTTTTCGTTGTTGTTAAGTTTGTTGCATGTTGGGTTGGGCATATTTTGAGGAAACCTTGTGATGTTTGTGGGTGTCATCCCTTAAAACCCTCACGAGATGACACTCGTCCACTAGGGTGACCTATGGGTTTAACGGCTTATTGCATACGCTAAATGCAATTGAATCGCTCGTGAAAGTGGACTTTTTCTTTAATACCATACTTTTGTACTCATCATGCTTTTGGTTTGCTTGTAGTTCTTGTTGCATCCTATTTCATTACTATGCACTAGCAATGTGTAAGTTAGGGGTGTGATACGACGCAAATATTGCATATTTCATCCCTCAAACCTACGCATTTTATCCATCTCGGGTATATTATTCCCTATATTTATGCTCGTTAACTAGACAACCTCAGATTTCTACGTTAACATGTTTTGCAGGGGTTAATTGAGCTTTTATAGGTATTTGGAGGCTAAGTATGAAGTTCAGACGGGTTTCGCCCGATTTTTGTACACGATCGCACGTTCAAGGGCATTTTAGTCTTTTCACAGCTTGGGCGCCTGGCCCAACATATACCCAAAAGTTGTAGCCCTCCTCACAAGCTTCGTGTGGTCGTGAACGGTGCACGATTCCGATTTAGAACGAAGAAGTTATGGGAGTTTCAGCGGACGAGAATTGCATTGAAGCCAAAACAGCAAGTAGCTTGGCTCACCACTGCTTGATCGATCGATCGACCAAAGGGGTTGATCGATCGATCGACCAAAGGGGTCGATCGATCGATCCTTCACATTTCTTAAATCGTAGGATCGATCCCCTATTTCCAGCGAGCTGATATTTTGGACATCGATCGATCGATCCCCTGTTTCCAGCTAATATTTTTCCCTTTATTTTCTTTTTCTTTTCCTTCTTCTTTTCTTGACTTATTCCAACTTACTATAAATACCAATTTTGTGTAAATATCAAAAGGAATTCATTTTAGCTTAGTTTAGGGTTTGGTTTTGGTAACTTTTCTTCATTTCTCCTTGGGGTTATGCCCTTTTTGGGTTTTGAAAGTTGGTTTTCATTGACCATTCCATTAATATAGTTTTATTTACTTATTTCTTGCTTTGTTAATTAGATTTCATGCTCTGTTAAATTATTTTATTGTGTTTATTTATTGTTTTCTTAGTTTAATTAGTTTATTCATGATTTTCCCTTAGTTTAATAGGATCGGTGTTGTGTTCCGCCATTTACGAGCTCGGACCTCGAAAGTTGGGGTTTCGTGTAAAATTGCATTTAATTGAAACCTCATGTATTAAAATCGGATTATTATGCGTTTAAATTTCTTTGTCACGCAATGTTAGTTTTTATAGCAATATTCCGAATTTAATCCGCGCGTTATCATTTTTGATTAAATGTTTAATCTCGCAACTTTGGATTGAATTCCTTATTATGCGATGTCTAAGCTTAATTGAAAATGCTCGATTAAATTGCTTTCGAGACGAAATCTTGATTAGTAGTGGTTTCAATCCATGTGGTAGGATGCGATCCCGATCCTGACTTACTTTTATGTAGCATAACTTATTCTTTTCTTTTTCCACCATAACCACACATCACCTTTTCTTTTATTTATTTTACACTTTTATTCTTGAAGTTTTAAAGAAATCGTAATCTAAAATTCAATCACTCCCTGTGGATTTCTTACGATACCCGACTTACCGATGTGCTTACTAGTCAAGTGTAGTCGTAGTTTAGGTTTTTGCATATAGAGTGGGAGCTGAAATCAACAATATTCTCCCTACACGAACACTCGGTTTCCCTCGCATTAATATTTTCACAGATGATGAAAACTATTATGAATTTTAAATTACATCTACCTAAGATCATATAGGACTTTAATAGGGTTGTAATGTAGGTTTGTCTAGGGTACGAAATGAAGGAATGTATGTACGGATTCAAAGTGTTCAGAATGAAAACTCGGGATAATGGGAAAATGCGGGTAATATCAAAATTGGAAATCAAGTTCCAAAACGGCATTAAATATATCATCGGGGAGAAAAATCAAAGCTTATTGAACTGAATACAACATTTACAACTTTCTCTTTCTTTTATTTTCTTCTTTTTCTCATTTTTTCTTTTTTTTTGCTTTTGCTTTTTGCTTTCTCTTTTTCATCTCTTTTTCACTTTTTCTTTACTTATCAAACTCTCATCTGACTAAATTGCAACCGAAATCACAACAACAACAACATTCAATCCCATGTAACATTCCAAACAATGGTATGGAAGGTGTATGTATGGTTTAAAACTCCAATTCGGAGTTGGTTATGGCAATTTGGGTGTGAAATGAAAGGCTATATTTAGGCTCGAGGGGGTTAACGAGGGAAAACATATAAGGGTGAGGTCAAGGCTAATATGGGTGATATAACAAAGATGGCCTATGATCATTTCACAAGGTTTACGCAATTCTCGAGTCAAAATAATATATGAAAATTATGATCAAGTAACACATTTCAAGTATGAACTCAATTAATGAACGATCGATGAAAGAATAGTGAGATTACCAACGAATTCAACATTTTCAATGAGAAAAGAATAGTGTATACACTCACAAACGACGAAAGGTACAAAGTTTACTCATTGTAAGTATATACAATGCAACAAAAGATTACCGAGTTAAAAAAATCTTAAACCAAATCAATAAGGAAATAAAAGTCCATGTGCTCATGGGATTAAAGTTTAATTCGTGAAGTTATTCATAATATCAATAATTGAGACTAAAGTCTAATAACTTCTAAAATCGAGAACATGCACCATTCGGTTGTGTATTGGATCGGTTAATTATTGAAATTTATCATCGAAAACAAAGGCAAAACGCCCAGAAAGGAGAAAAAAGAAAGAAAATCTTTTTGAAATTTTTAATTTTTCTAAGAAAATCATACCAAGTAACTAACATGTGAGCAAAAGCATGGACTAAATAAAGAAATGGATAGAATATCCCACACCCCCTAACTTAAAACTTGACATTGTCCTCAATGTACATTAAGAACCAAGCAAAGAGAGGAAAAGAGTGATATTGCCCAAAATTGGAGCGATCCCCATAAGAACAAGTCCAAAGAATCACAAAACAAGTTAGTACCGAGCGTAGCAAAAACAAATAATGAAAAGTTAACTAATTACACTAGACTAAATTAAAAGGGAAAGAAAAAATAAAAAGAATAAAAAAACTAACTATATACAATCTACTATTTAGGCTTCACACTAACTGTACACTAGAAGTCTAAATAGCTGAGGGTCCATCGTAAAAATGATTTGACTTTGGAGGATAACCGGTGTACCCTCACATACAAGCATGCCTTTTGAAAAATATGAATTCCATTTGAATAACGGAAGGCATGTGTAAGGCGTAAGAAATGAACCATCGCCAATTAAATTTTTTGGACGGACGATGGGGGGTATGGATTGAACGGTAGACAAAAACATGTGGGGACCAAGAAAAGCCGAATATCCTCCCAAGGATTTTGAAATTGGAATGGGAGGTGGCGCACACGAAGGGAAAGATGCGATTGTAGAAGGCGACTCGAGCAAGTACTCCTCATCGGCGAATAGGTTTCAAACATTAAAGTTTGAAACCGAATCATCAGGTACTTGAGACGGTATGATAACAGAGAGTGAAAATGGGGATGAAAGAAATTCAAACTCATGAGATGAATCATCATCGCATGAAGATTGAGTTTCGAAGGAAATAATATCATTTTCAAAGAAATGTTCTTCTTTGGGGGCCAAAGAAGAAATCATTTCATTGCAAATAGATATTACGTCATTTTCATCCTCACTTTCAATATCTATTTTGCAATAGACAAAGTCTATAATGGTTTGTTCCAAAGTAGGCACAAGTACCTCATTTGGTTCAAAACATTATTCGACTTCGAAAGTCTCAGAAGAAAAATCGTCGTTGGACTCAAATAATAAATCGTCGTTGGACTCAAACATTCCCACGAACGATTTTCTTCTCGATAATGATTTTCAAGTTTCTCATTCTCATACATACGCAAGCCCTCACCGAATGTCATAGGTCGAGGTACGGATCCATGAAAGTGGGAACTTTGAAAATTACCATCGGACTTAAACGAACTCATTATTTTAGGAATTTTGAAAAATATTGCAATTCGTTTCAAAATTCCTATTACAAGCAGGTAAAGGCCCAAAATCATTATCATCATCATCAAAATTCCAATAACCCAAGTTTTGACTTTCATTATACTCGCCCAAAGTCAAATTTGAATTTGAAATTCTTTGGGATTCTAAGCATTCACCGAAAGTCATAGGATTACGGGCATTTTGAGAATTATAACAATGATTACTGAAAGAATCGGAATAAGACAGGCCTACCCCAAAAATGGCTCAAGTGGCTAATTTCACAAAGATAAGAGCGCACGAGAAAAATTCGATCGTTTCTAAGTGCTCAAATGTGGAAGTCCTAAAAAAACATTAGCAAATAGCACAAATAGAAAGAAAATATTACGAAATACTAAATCAAATAGAGTCTATAATGGCGCCATTTTGACTATGCGCCTGAAATGCGTGCTCGTGTAAGGGCACGGTCGTTGTTTTTGTTTCACTGTGGTAATACAAAAACCTAAGTTACGACTACACTTAACTGGTGAGTATCGAAAATATCCGCTGAGACGAGTTGCTAGAATTTAATTGATTTAATACTTCTAAATAAAAGGGGAAAAAGGTGATTACCAACTAAAATGGAAAATATGCATAAAAGGGAAATATTAATCTAGGCGAGTGTAAATTAAACTATATTAACAAAGCGGTAAAACTATAGGTTGCATCGAATATCCCTCACCCAGGTTAATTTGTATAAAATGGATACATGGGTCGACCAGTTATTACGAATGTGTCTCATTTCGACAATTAATTGAATCAAGGGTTTTCACGCCCCTAAATTTGCATAAAAGCCTAATAAGATTTTGGCATCAACAAATACCCCGGAAATTGCGCACGCAAGGTCGTAAGCACGAGACATACATGATATTCCCCGTCAAATATCCTAGGCACAATAACTAGGACAACGCACCCAAAATAGACCCGTAAACACCATCACCAAAGCCAAACACAACGTGTCAACCCTAGTGGGTTCCATTCAAACACAACCTAATTTAAATTAGCTAGAAAGCACGTTAAAAACATGGTAAATAAACGCGGTAAAACTACACTAGAAAGCAACTAAATCAAAGCATGTAAATATAATTAGGAAAGCATGTAAATTACACTAGAAAGAAAGAATAATGGAAATACAACTATATTAAATGGAAAGGTAAAATGAAAGTACCAATTACAAACCCTAAAGGGTGTCAAACCAAGAGAGGACGAAGAAGAACTCTCAAATCCCCCAAACCCTAACTTACAACTCTCTAAAATCAAATCTAAACCTTAATATCTGATATTTGCAACAAAAATTCTTTATATAGTAAGTGGAATTAAAATAGAAAAAAAAGGGAAAAGAAAAGAAAAGGCCAAAATATCTGCAGAAAATAGGGGATCGATCGATCGATCTCCTGAGCTCGATCAATTAATGCTCAGAAATCCATCCCATTACCTCCCATGAATTGGAAATATAAGAAGGATCGATCGATCGAACCCTTTGGTCGATCGATCGATCAAGCAGGTATGAGGCCCCTGCATTGTTGTTTTGGCTTGAATGTAATTCCCTTCCGCTAAAATCATCGTAACTTTTTCGTTCTGAATCAGAATCGTGCACCATTCATGGTCATGCGAAGCTTACGAGGAGGGATACAACTTTCATGCAGATAATGGGCTAGGTTCCCAAAATGTGAGTTGACTAAAACAGCCTTGAACGTGCGATCGCATACGAAAATCGAGCGGAATGCGTACAAACTTCACACTTAGCATCCAAATATCTATAAAGGCTCAATTAAACCCTGTAAAACATGTTAACGTAGAAATCCGAGGTTTTCTGGTTAACGAGCATAAATAGAGGGAATAAGATACCCAAGGGGGCTAAAATGCGTAGGTTCGACGGATGAAATATGTAATATTTGCGTATTATCAATTAGCATCTGAGGAGCACCAAGTATGAAGTGAATTTCGTCATGCTTCTTGTATTTATGACATTATCTTGCATAATCAGAACAATCTGACCTCATGGTCGGCCAGTAGTAGCCCTGTGTGGCTATTCACTTCACTAATGATCTTTTTGATAAATGAGCCCTGCAGCACTGTTCATGGACCTCCTTGATCAGGTTATTGACATCGATGGGATAAATGCATCGCACTAGGGAGACGATGTACCCCCTTCTATACAACACACCCTCTTCCAACATATAACTGGTGAATTTTTATTATAGTTTTCTCACATCTTTTAGGTCAGATGGTACTATGTCCATATCAATCTAAGGTCGTATCAAATACATCCAAGAGGGATCTAGATCCACTTCCATAATACTGGAAGCTTCCTCGTCTGTGCTGCAGTGGTAAGTATCTCAATTGGTACTGTTCTTCACATCCTTGTTTGGGTAGTTGATGCCAACCTCGCCAGTGCATCTGCCTAAGCCTTCTTCGCTTGAAAGATTCTTAGAAATTTTACCCTAGGAAATTTATCCAGACAACATTTCATTTTGGCTAAATACTTAAGCATTGACTATTCCCTGGATTCATAAATTTTGAGCAACAAGTTAACCACTAATTGGGAGTCGTTGTGGGTTGAAATCTAATTGACACTAAGGGATAAGGCCAATCTTAAATTGGAAATGAAAACTCCATACTAGACCTCATTTTTGAAGGCTTTCAACTGAAAATGGAATGCATATTCCCTATCTATTTCGTCTGAAATGGTGATAATGAGAACCATTCCACTGCCGACAGTGAAAGAAGATCCATCTACGAATAGTTTCCAACTAGAAATTTCTTCACTAAACTCTCCTTCAACTAATTCTTTGAATTTGAATAGCTTATTCAATTGCTCATGGTCTCGAGTTAGGTCATCATTGCTTTTAATAGGTTTTTAAGGGGCCACGTGAGGATTTGTAGTTGGAGTAGTTTGATCATTCCTTCGAATGTGTGAGCTCTCCCCCAAAGGAGTTTTCTTGGATTTGGTAATGATGGATCTATTTTTCAAAGAAGTCTATTTTTCCCTATATGTTGAGCTCTCTCCCGGAGGAGTCTTCTTGATATGTTTCCCTTCGTACGTGAACTCGTCTATAAAGTTTTCCACTGGTTGGCCTTTAATTGTCATTCTGAGCTTATACTGGATGTCGTACTCTCCTAATTCCACTTCTCAAGCCATCAGCCAGCCCAATTTTTTTTATTTATGAAAGATCTATCGTAAGGGAAGATTCATATAAACAAAAATAGTATGGTCTTGGAAGTAAGGATTCGTCCTTCTCTAAGCTTCAATTAGCGTGAGGGAAAGTTTCTCCATCCTGAGATACCAAATTTTGGCACCCCTATATGCTTTACTAGTATATTACTGGCCTTTGTATTATATCCTCCTATCTTACCAAAGCCGAGATAACGATAGACTCTGATACTACCAAGTATAAGTAATGTTTTTCTCCAAATATTGGTTTTGACATAAGAGGGCCTGATCCCAAATACCGGTTTAAATCCAGGAATGCATTCTCACATTCTTTGTTCCATTGAAAAATCTTTCTCAAAACTTTTAAGAAATGAAGCTATTTATCAGTGGCTCTAGAGATAACGCACCCCGTCAACTTCTGAATTTCATTTTTTATTGTTGGAGATTGCATATTGATCAAGGCTAAGATCTTTTTTTAATTAACTTTGATTCCTCACTAGTTGATAATGAAACCCAATAACATCCCTTCCTTCACTACTAACACATCTTTAGTCGGGTTGAGCTTCATCCAATGCTTCCCTAGTTGGTCGAAGGTATATTACAGATCTCTAGTGTGGTCCAGAGCACTCTTAATCTTGGTCATCGTGTTAACCATGTATTGTTCCATAATTTTATGGATATGATCCTCAAATACATTTTTTAGTAGACTCTGGTAAGTTTTTCTGATATTTTTAAGGCCAGGGGGAATGACATTGTAGCAGTAAGTAATTCTACTAGTGATGAATGATATCTTATCTCAATCTGATGGTTTCATCCTTATCTTGTTGTCTTCGGCATAATCATCTATGAACTTAGCAACTTATGTTCAGAGTTGGCATGAACTAACTGGTTTATTTTGGCAAAAGGGATAGTGATCATTAGGACATGCCTTATTCTAGTCGATAAAATCCACGCACATCCTCTATTTGTTGTTCTTCTTCTGTACCATGACCATGTTAGAGAACTATTCAGGGTATTTGACATCCGTTATGAAGTGAGCTTTTTATAGCTTCTGAACTTCCAGCTGGACTACCATATTCTATTAGTTATCAAAGACTCGCCTTTTCTATTTGATCAGTTTTGTGCCCTTAACTATGCTCAGTTCGTGACATATGAACTCTGGGTCAATTCCTTACATATCCTCATGACTCTTTCGTTACTGAAGGAAATCGATCAGATTTGTTTTTAAGTCTGGGTCAAAAGATGACCCAATCTAGACGGCCTTCTTTGGATTTTCTTCAAAAAGGATAACGTTCTTAATTTCCCCGATTGCCTATCCTTTAACCAGTTTTCCTTTGTCTCATGGATCGATTGTCTCCATTTGATAAGGGTGGTTGACTTTTTCTATTCCTCCTGGTAGGACGAAGTGTAATAACATTCGTGATCCTCCATATGGTTGTCTTTAACTATGTCGGCCTCATAATGGGTTGGGAACTTCAAACATTGATGAACTATTGAGGGAACTACCTCAAATTTCTGTAGACCAACCCTCCTCGAGATGGCATTTTATGCTAATAGAAAATTTTTATCTAGGATAAAGAACCTGATCATTTATGTTCATTACGTTGACCAGGAACCTACTATGAATTCTAATTATGTAGTTCCCAAGGGAAATACCTTATTTCCATAGAAACCAATCAATGGTAAATGATACGGGGTTAATTTTTTATCCATGAGCTTTAGCTTTGGGAAATAATTATACAACATCACGTCTACTGAGCATCCAGTACCTATAAGAATATGAGCGACCTTGATCTCGTGGATCATCATGGTTATGACTAGAGGTTCATCATGGGGGCATAAAACACCAGACATGTCATCTTTGAAAAATCCTACAATGAGTTGGTCTTTGTTTACCTTCCAGGGTCGAGTTTCCACATTTCCTATTAGGTTTAGTTTCCTGATATGAGCGCGGGCTTTAGCTTCGTTCAGATAGGCTTTCCTTTATGCCACATCTTTTCCACCTCCTTTATCTCTTTCGGTAAAGAAGTGAAATATGAAGTACATCATATTAACCTCATGAACGGGCTCTCTTGGCTTTTTGTGGAGATCTGGTCATCTTTTAAATCTTCATCTCGTACCCTTTTCTTCTCGCCAGACTTCCTGTATGGCGATTCTAATCGTCTATTGGGCTTCTACCCATCCGTATATACTCAGCCCTCTCTATCTACATATCTAGGTAGCTTACCCTTACCTGTTAAGTGCAGTGATGGAATCATGAGTTTTTATGTATAGATACAGATTTAGAAGTTTTATGGGAATGATGACTTCAGTCCCCTATCTATGTGGGATTTCTTGCTTTTTATAGTTAGTTATTCCCCCTATTGAGGGACAAGTGGACTATCTTTATAGGCCAAGTAGTTACACCATTTTCACATGATATGGAGGATACTGATGGATTTGTTATAGCCCAAACGGAGTGGGCAGACGTGCACATTAACAAAATGGTCAGGTGTCACCATCATGGCTGGTGGTTCTTATTTACGTGTATTGGCAAGTATGGGAACAGTAATCACTAGGTCAATAAAGTGGGCCCTTTAATTCCATGAGACAACTGTCAAGTTAATGGAAAAATCACCAGGATGAACAGATGGATACCTAAATTGAGCACAATTAATAATGTAAACGACCTCTTTTCTAACCTAAAATGAGGGTCTTTATCTTGCCACCTAGGCTCCATTTGGCCTATTTTATTTAGGATATAACAGGGAGCATGATAGGATCATTTTGGTCACACTACATAAAATCGTTATTGAAGATCAACAACCCATGCTAGAGAATTTTCTTCATAATTACATTCATTCTACATATATATAGTTGCCACTCTCTCATTAGCCATGCCCTCAGCTAGGTGTGGAGTTCATGCTTAAGGGTGATACTAAACACTCCCAGCCCTATATAAGACATCATAAATCAAGATCCATTTTTTGTAAACCCTAATATAACCTTGCTAAATTGTAAAGAGAGAGAGAGAGAGAGAGAGAGACAGAGAGACAGAGACAGAGAGAGATAGGGAGATTTTGTATGTCTTCCATGTCCTTTTGATTCCTTATTATCATTAAAATACCTTCACCATGCACAGTATACGTAGGCTAATGGCTAAATGACTTATATCTCTTATTTATCTCCACTTTGCTCTCACCTCTTCTACAGATTTGTTCATTATCTCCAATTTCACCATTGTTGTGCAATCTTAAAACTCATGTTGAATCCATGGTATGATCTTGGTATCATAAGTGAAAAATATGTTTGACAATGATGTATGGATACCTTATGTTTGGATCTTCTAATATATTATCCACTCAAAGATATGTAGGTGTCTGGGAACCTTTGAATAAGCAAACTCTTTCTTTTGTATAAGATATGATCATTTATCTGTAAGATCCTTTGTAAAAATGTAAATAGTTTTTTCTTTCACCCCACTCAAATCCTAAAAATTAATTATATTACTTAAATCCCCACTTAAACCAATATATACCTCTTAAAGTGGTGGGCTTAGGACAAACTAGGGTTCTTGAGAATTTGGGCCTAACAACTTTGGTATGTCGACTATATTAGGGACGTAAGATAAATAATTAAATTATCTTCCAAATAAATACTCGAAAATCACATATTATAAAATCCCATAATTTATTACCTTTTTTATTTACTCATAACTAACTTCACTAAATAATTTTAATTGCACTAAAATTTGATTACCACTATATCGCTAGGACATAACGAGGTCTTATTTGCAAAGTTGATTATGGTGTGATTCCCCAAGTTAGGTTTTTGATATCTTCTTGGTCAAATCAATATGTTTTTAATATACTTTAAACAACATATAATCAATTTACTTGATTATTAGACTTAGCTTATTTTGCTACACTGCCGGATTATAAAATAATCCAACGATCAGGTTTAACTAGTGGAAAAAAAATATAAGTCTATCAAAGGGATATCAAAATACTAGGTATCCCCGTAGGAGGATTCCTCTGAATTAAGAAATCAAAGAAAAAGTCGCACTCAATGTGAGGAGAACATTTCATTACATATAAAAATGAATCGCACCAATAGAAATCGAAGAAAAAATCATATAAGCATTACAATCCTCATAATTCTCGGGATTAAGAACATATGCACCTAACGCGACTAAGAATGTTTCTCTAAAGTATGTACTCTCTAGGATCAAGTCCAAGCATGTCGCGTTAGTAATAAACCCGGTAAGTCGGGATCGTCCCCATAGGGAAATAGGACAAGAAAATCGTGACGACGAAAGAACAAACGGTCATCCTAAATTCAACTCTAAGAAAAACGAAAAGATGATTTGTTTGTAATTAATTCTACTAGTAAAAGGAAACTAGATTAAGACTATGGAACTAATGAATTAAGAAATAATTAATAAAAAACAATGAAGTAATAAGTATGAAGAGAAAAACAGGCCGGGAATACAATCCCTCAACTTTAGTGCATTGCTAGTATAAAACTAATCGTAAATTTAAGTGATTAATCAGACCCAGTCTCTAGTACTCCCAAGCATTATGTATATGAGTTTGAAGCCCGCACCATACGTAATCAGAGGACGAGTAAAGTGGTAACGCGATAGCTATACTCGCATTGCATTCTAAAGCATCCCGATTACCCTGAATATAACGAGATCCAAAGATCTATAATGGTTGTGTTCCCTACGTTATACGGTCTAATAAATTCTTAATTTTAGGTGATTAATTTTATACACATGCAATGCTTACATCGGGTTGAGTTCATGCATCCTAACCTTAAAAAATCTAGATGGACATACTGAACCTAACTATGCATAAATTAACTACGTTGCATGTGAAAGAAATCATGATGAAAGTATACTGAAACATGCAATAACAATAATAGAGAGAATGAAAATTGAATTAAAACTTGCAATCAAACCCGAAATTAATTTATCTTGAAGCACCGAATCAAAACTATGTTCCTAGGGTAATATCCTACTCTTCTCCCTATGAAAAACTATTCAAAACTGTGTTTTCTAAGTCAAAACAAAGACACAAATACGTTTTAGAAGAGTTTGCAACATAATAGGATTCTTTGGTCCAATCAGCAATTAAGGAGAATTTCACATCTCAGGCACCTTAAACCGGTCCGTAGGTACCCTGAACCGGTTCTCCCCCCGATCTGGTTCACCTTCTCGTTCAGGAAAACTTGTTGGTTTAAGCCTTCTTCTTTTCATTTCCAACACTTAGAAAATTTTCATGTTTTCTTCCTTTCTTTTGTGGATTTTTCTTCAACTTTAAGGTGTCATAACTCTTTCACCATAGCACGGATTTGGGAGCCAACTTTTCCAGTGTTATTGATCTTCTAAGATCTCAACTTTCTAGTAGGCCCCACCTCCGGGATCAGGCTAAAAAATTACAAAAATGCCCTTGAACTTGCCTTCCTAGCCTTTCCTTCATTATTTCGATTTCACTTTCGCACTGCTTGCGTACTTTACCTGTAAAACACATAAGAGAAACACAAACACGAAATAATTGTCAATGAAGGTTAGTATCATAATTATGAGTTAAATCCATATCAATTGCACTGCGCGTATTCACAAAAGCATCGAAATTAAGGGGATAAATATACGATATTTATGCCCAATCAAATCCCCCTGACTTAGAACTTTGCGCGTCCCGAAAAATGTAAAAGAAAAAGAATAATGTCACAACTCTTATAAATACTTTATTGGGATATAATACCTTTATCGCAGGCAAGCGATTGCATTTAGCATATGCAACAAGTCGTTAAACCCCTAGGTTACCCTAATAGGATGAGTGTTGTCTCATGAGGGTTTGCAGTGAATATACCCACAAAATTCGACTTTGACGCTATGAAAAATCAAAATACGTAAAAATTGTACAATTTAAACTTTTCGAAAAATAATCGCCATAATTTCATATTCAAAAGAGTCTCAATTTGTCGTGTGTGTTAGCGAAGATGAAAATTAACCTCAAATTTCCACTGATTGATCATTACATTGCTTTCTGAAAAATCATTTTGATTCAAATGATCATGGGATGCTCTCACAAACGAATCACTCGAATTGTGGCTATTCTCTTGGTATGCGTGTCATAAAGAGTAAATGCATTGAAACATAAATTCACGCATACTATATTGAAAGGACAAAAATATATGGTAAAATGATCTCTTCATCGGAATACAATTTTTGAAAAACAGGAACATTGTCTCTAGTTCACACCATTTAATCTCTCTTATTTATCTTTTAGTGTCTTAGTTGTCCATGCGATAATTAATTTATCATTCCGGACTTGGTAGGACTTTTCAGGTTAAAGGTGTATTGGGTAACTTGGAAATGGTTGGGAACTTCGGAATTGGAAAAATTTTCTTATGATGTCCCACACTGCTTTTTCGGGCTTTTGCTCATTTTCTATTCTTTTTTTCTCTATTTTTGTTGAGCATTTTTCTATCACTTTTTTTTCTTTTTCTTGCCCCTGTTTTTGCACTATTTGGACTTACTTGATGACATTACTGATTCTCACAATTCCAGGCTACTTGGGTTTTTCGGGTTACCAAACGAAAAGGAAAAAATTTATTCGGCTCAATTGGGTTATCAAAAGGATAATTTTTCACATCTTTTTATGGCTAATGTTTTTGGGCTAACAAACGATGGCCTACTTCATTGTCCGAATTACTTATTACTTTACCATATGCGTCTCGAGATTAATTTAATTTAGAGATTTGTAGAGCGCTTTTCGAGGCAACATCACACATGTTTCTCGTAACCGATCAAAACAAAGAATTCAGATTATCAGCGACTTATTTAAAATGCCGAATCAAAACTTTGAGTTAACCATTAACTCGGATTGATTTAAAACTCAAAAATATCGATAGGCTCGAAATCTCATTGGGTTTTGTTAATCTCCACACTTATTCGTTAAGTCGTCAATTTTTGGCCAATTTCCATCTTTGGTCAATTTCGGCTTAGTGCAATTGAGATTTAACAATTTGAGAGTTCAAATAGAATAAAGGTGAGTTTTTGAAAAATTTAAATTCCAAATTTTATTTATTTTGAAGAAAAATATTTTTGGTTTTTAAAAATTTTTCATTTTTTTTAATAAATATTTTTGGGCATTTTAAAAAATTTGCAAAGTTTTAGAAACACGCACTTATCACCCGCCGTAATTTAGACTTTTGCATTGTCCTCAATCAAAAGGACTAAAATCTAAAGAAGACGAAATAATAAGCGTAAGAAATAAAACAATCAAATAAAGAGAAATGCAGATTTTATTCATTATAAAGGCACGGGTTACAAAGATGAAACAAAGAAAGAGATGCACACATCCTAATCATGCGACAAAAAAACACGAGCTTGGCAACATGGTCTTAAGGTGCGGGGGGTGGGTACGAGCTACCGGGCGCATTGGGATCATAGGGGTCATAGAAGTATGGAGGGAGAGGATCGTTCGGACCCACTTGAACGCGATAGAGATCGACTTGTAGATGTGTCATCATGCTAGTGTTGCACCGGTACTCGCTCACGAACCCATCAAAATGGGACTCCAGGGAGGTGATACGATTTGCAAGGTCGTCATTTTTTGGTGTGTAGTCGGAATCCTCATCTTCATCATACTCTCCTTCATACCCCATATCCATCATTGGGGCGTCATGACCCTCCTCCCCCGCACCCGCATCGGGATCATCATCGAGAATAGGATGGTTGGGGTGGGATACCCGCATTTGGCATTCACTATGGGTGGTAGAAGTACCTCCAATTGGGCGGGGGAGTTTGATTTGCTTCTTCGGATCGTCCACCCCAGCATCAATTAGAATTTCAATGATAAGGTGGGCGTAGGGGAGCGCTACTTTTTGCCACTCGTCATAGGCTGCATGGATGATGTCCGCGTAGAAATGTTTGCCCAGATTAATAGTGCTCTCGGGGTCGAGGAAATGGTATAAGAAGATGGCGTGGTGCTGCCTGACCACCGAATCATTGGTGGTTTGGTGGATTTATCCACATGCAATGAGGTGTGTGAATCGCACCATGTCCGAAAGATTTCCTATTGGAAATGAGTCACGTAACCATTCCTCTACGAGTGCCATTCAGGCGATACATTCAGCTTTGGTGCAGGGGGCACCCTTAGTGGGATACATGAAAGGCACGGGGAGGACAACCCCTTTTTCTCGCATTTTTCGCGCAATGATGGCGATGGAGAAAGGAATCTGAATGCCGTCAAGATATGCCTCGTGAAGAGTAGAGGATTTGCGCACGAGCATCGCGTAGCACTGGCAAATTTCAAATTCAAAAACTTTGTTGCTCGTAGGGGAGACAAATGAACACCACGCCCGACGGTGGAAAAGGGTGTTGACTTCGTCGGGAAGCTGCTCCCAAGTAACAAATCGCTCGATATGAATGGTGCGAGTGGCCGAGAAATAGTGTTTGGCCCAATGACATTCTTGGATGGATCGAAATACTCCTGCACCCTCGTCATTGAGAATGGTGGTGTTATCGTATTTTAGAGGACGTAAGTTTGATTGGCGGGGGCGCGGCATGGTGCGAGAAGGAGAGATAGATATAGAGGTTATATGGTGTTAAAGGTAGAGGGAGTGAAATGGAGTAGTGAAAGTGTGAGAGATGGAGGGGTTGAGTTTGAATTTATAGGTGTGTGGGGAAGACTTTTGGTGGGAAGTGGGATTAGTATAAAGGAAGATGAATTTGGAGTTGAAAGTGGTAGGGGGAAGTTTTAGAGGGTAAAAATTCGTGGGGAAAATGATTGGAAAGAAAGAGGACAAGAGAATGAATTTGGAAAAGGGGGGGAAGAATCGGCCAGGACCACCGAACCGGTTTGTCCCCGAACCGATTCACCCTGTGGTTCGAGGTACATTGCTATCTTGGAACTCTACTTTCCCTCATCTCTCAAAATCTAAGTTTTCTCTCATGCCTCAACACCTGTGTAAGGCCCCTTAAGATATCCTAGACCCTCGGATTCTTAACCAATCCTCTACCATGCCCTCGAAATGCATGCAAGCTCACTCAAAAAGTGGGCTACCTCAATCCCTGTCATAAACTATGCCTCCGAACTTGTAACTATCCTACTCATACACTACTACAGTACACAAGAATTCACCCCATACGCATCGAGGGTGTGACGACCTCTCAATTCATGCTCACTCGACCCCGTAAATGGGTTCCGAAAACCATATGGTGTAGATCTCTTCTATGCACACCTCAACATATAGATTTAGGCATTGTTCATTGAGTTTGAATGCATCCCCCCTTTAGGATCATCCAATTCTACTGCTCCGTGGGTGAATACGTTGTTCACAACGAATAGGCCAGTCCATCGAGACCGCAATTTACCCAAAAAGAGATGAAGTCGGGAGTTATAGAGGAGCACTTTTTATCCCGGTTGAAACTCTTTTCATAAAATAATCTTATCATGTGCTAGTTTCATCCGGGCTTTTGCAATCTTGGCATTCTCATACACGTCATTGCGTATCTCCTCTAACTCATTAAGTTGAAGCTTGCGATATTCACCGGATTTGTTCATATCATAATTTAATCTCTTAATGGCCCAATAAGCCTTGTGCTCTAACTCGACGAAAATATGGAAAGGTTTTCCATACACAAAGCGGAATGGGTACATGCCGAGTGAATTTTTATATGCGGTATGATAGGCCCATAGTGAATCATTCAATCAAAGTGACCAATCTTTCTAGTTGGGATTTACGGTCATCTCGAGGATTTTCCTGATTTCTCAATTCGCTAATTCAGCCTGCCCATTCGTTTGTGGGTGATTGGTCATTCCAACCTTGTGAACGACGCCATACTTTCCCATGAGCCTCTCGAATGGCTTGTTGCAAAAGTGCTTGCCATTATCACTAATTATTGCTTTCGGAGCACCAAAGCGGGAAAGTATATGTTCTTGTAGGAACCTAATCACCATATTGTTGTCATTTGTCTTGATAGCTATGGCTTCCACCCATTTAAAAAATAGTCTATCGCGATAAGGATGTATAAGAAACCAAAAGATGGGGGAAAAGGGCCCATGAAGTCAATACCCCAGCAGTCAATCAATAATGAGTATCGGGGTTAATGGCATCATGTCTCGTCGGGTAATTTCTCCCATCCTTTAACACCTATCGCAAGATTTGCAAGCATTTCTCACATCCCGGAATATTATGGTCCAATAGAAGCCAGCTTGAAGAATCTTAGTGGTTGTCTTTTTCGTCAAAAAGTGACCTCCACAAGCTTTCGAATGATATCTCATCATTCGGTACGCATCGTCGGATGATTTGGTCAGCACAATAATTAAAAAGTAAGGGTTCGTCATAGAAGAACATGCGCGACCAAGTAATGAACCTCTTCTTATCTTGAGGTGTCCACTTGAGAGGGACGGCTCCCATGACAATAAAACTCACTATATCCGTAAACCAGGGCAAATAAGAGGTAACAAAGTGTTGCTCATCCAAAAAATATTTGTCTATGGGTATTGGATTGCTAGGTACGTCAGACGAAATCCGAGATAGATGATCTACGACGACATTTTCTACTCCTTTTTTATCTGTAATGGAGAGATTAAATTCTTGTAGGAGTAGGATCCATCTAATGAGGCACGACTTTTTTTCTTTCTTGGTAAGGAGGTATTTTAAAGATGCGTGGTCGGTGAAATAAGTGATGGGTGACCCAATGAGATAGGATCGAAATTTGTCTAGAGCAAATACTACGTCTAGCAATTCTTTCTCCATAGTGGAGTAATTGAATTGTAGGTAGGTAAGACTTTGGATAGTGTAGTAGATGACATGAGCCTTTTTATCCTTCCTTTGGCCCAAAATAACCCCTATTGCAAAATCACTTGCATCACAAATGAGCTCAAATGGTAAGGACCAATCTGGCGCTTGCATGATGGGAGCGGAAACAAGAATGCTTTTCAATTTTTCAAAAGCACTTTGGCATGCTTCATTCCACTCGAATGGGGTATCCTTCATAAGGAGGTTGGTTAAGGGTCAAGCGATGGCGCTAAATTCCTTAATGAACCTTCGATAAAACCCCGTGTGGCCCAAGAAGGAGCACACATCTTTGAGCGATTTTGGTGTGGGTAGATCCGCTATGACATCTATCTTAGCTTTATCAACTTCAATCCCTTTGGATGAAACTATGTGGACAATAACTATTCCCTTAGTGACCATAAAATGGCATTTCAAGTCATCTCTCAATCATGTCGCTATATAGACTCAACATGAACGCTAAAGTCGTCCATGAACACTTCAAGTCATCTCTCAATCATGTTGCTAAATAGACTCAACATGCACCTTTGAAAGGTCGCGGGTGCATTACACAAACCGAATGGCATACGTTTGTAGGCAAACGTACCCAAGGGGCAAGTGAAGGTCGTTTTCTCCTAGTCAAGTACATATACCTCAATTTGGTTATATTCGGAGTAACCATCAAGGAAGCAATAGTAAGGGTTGCCCACTACTCTCTCAAGCATCTGATCAATAAATGTCAAGGGGAAGTGGTCATTCCTAGTTCCTGCATTGAGTTTCTAGTAATCAATGCAAATGCTCCACCCGGTGGTGGTACGTTGGGGAACTAACCCCTTAGCATTTTCAATCACTGTCATGACTGACTTCTTCGGGACAACTTAAATAGGGCTCACCCACTTGCTATCCGAGATAGGGTAGATAATCCCGGCATCTAATAACTTAATGATTTTGGTCCTCACCAATTCTTTCATATTGGGGTTTAGACTTCTTTGCATTTCTCTCGAGGGATTTACATCCTCCTCGAGGTGGATCTTGTGGGTTCAAATCAAAGGACTTATCCCCTTAAAATTAGCAATACACCAACCAAAAGAACTTTGGTGCTTTCTCATATTCTCTAATATCTTACCCTCCTGTTCTTCGTCTAGGCTAGAGGTAACAACAACATGAAATGTCTCGTCCTTTCCTAGGTATGCATATTTAACATGGGAGGGTAGTTTCTTAAATTAGAGGGTTGGAAATTTTTTACTGGAGGGAACAATGCGTGCCTCCCTTGGCAGTAATTCCTCGAATCGAGAAACCCAATTACATCTCTCGAGTCCTCATCCAACGCTCTCTCATCAAGTAATTCTCTCAACTCCTCAATTTCCTTCTCAAATTCAGTATACGCCCCCTCACACTCATGACTCGACACAAAGCAGGTCCCTAGGACATCTCCATAACATTTTTCCTCGAAGTACTCCTCTACGATCTCGTCGATAAAGCTCACTACGTGAAGATCATCTTTTTCTCCTGTATGTTGGGCTATATTAAAGATGTTAGTCTCTAAGGTCATATTCCCAAAGGTGAGTTTCATCTGCCTATTTAGAGTATTGATTATTGCATTAGCCATATCTAAGAATGGGCGCCTGAGAATGTTGTGAACATGATTGTTCGAGGCGAAGGACGGCTATGTGTCCCAAATGACAAAATCTACCGAAAAGTAGAAAGTGCCAACTTGGACGATCACGTACTTAACTATACCTCTTGGTATCATCATGGTTCGATCCTGTAATTGGAAAGTGATCTTTAAGGGCTTCAGGTCGACTAGATCAAGTTTCCTATAGATGGCGTAAGGGAGGATATTGACACTTTCTTTCAAGTCAAGTAAGGCTTTTTTAATTTTATTTTCTCTAATGATGCAGAAAATGGTGGGTGCATCGGGATCTTTGAATTTTGGCGAGAGATCATTAAGTAGAATGGAGCTCACATTCTGTGCTAGAAATACGTTTTTCTTTACCTTCACCCTCCTCTTCACTGTTAACAAGTCCTTGATGACTTTTGCATAAGCTGGAATCTGCTTAATGGCAGCAAGGAAAGGAAAATTTAACTTTACTTGCTTGATCATGTCTAGTAATTCATCACGGGGATTTTTTTTATGGGAAGGAACTAGCCTTTGAGTAAATGGTGTCGTGGAGGGTGGTTTGACTACTACCTCAGGCTCACTAGTGTCTTCTTTATCACTCTCTTTCAAGGGGACATCTTCGGCCTCTTTTGTGCCGGGCGAAATCTCCTTGTCTTTAGTTGCGTCATGTGGAGGAGGTGATAAATCAACGACTCTCCAACTACGAATAGTGGTCACACCTTGACATTGCTCCTGATGTTCTGTGGAGGTGGAGCTAACACTAGTTTGACCTTGGGGAGGTCTTTGGCCCAGGATAGGAAACTTTCCCGTCTCTTGGATACTCAACGATGATTGCATCTTTGAAACAGTCGCATTTATATCGTTGATCTTGCTCTCATGTCTAGCAGTTGTTGCATTCTGGGCAGTGATAAATTGGTTTATCATATCCTCGAGATTTCTCCGCGGTGGAGTGATGTATGGCCCTGGAGGTGGTGGTGCTTGCACATGTCCTTGCATGTGTTTTGCTTGTTGAAAGTGTGATGGTGGGGGAGGGGCAACATGTGAATTAGGATTCATCACAGCATTTTGTTTCCCATAGCTAAAACCAGGGTGGTTTTTCCATAAAGGGTTATAATAATTCCCATGCGGTGCAGCAAAACTACCCTTAAATCCTCCTACACCACTCCCTTGCTCTTGAAGCATAACTTTATAGGTGGGTATCATCGGGCACTACTCTGTTGAATGTCCCGCCTCACAAATAGCGCACACGCTCTCAATGGGGTTCGAGATAGAGCCAGTTGGTCCTCTTGCACATATCTCAAGTACTTCTCACATTCCTTTCTCATGTAGATCGATTCGACTTGCCGTCATAGTATCCTTTTCTATGTGAAATAGGCCAGTCGCCGATGGAGTGGTAGTCATTTGGCGCGTTCGAGTATGAGCACTAGGGTCAGATGTATCCCATGCTTACGTAGTCTCGACGACATACCTTAGGTGAAGCTTAGCATCGTTGGCGTCTAGGTCGACAAAGGGACCATCACACATGGTTTCAACGAGTTATTTGGAATTTATATTCAGCCCATTATGTAAGAAGGAAATGATTTGCAATTTATCAAATCCATAATGAGGGAACGAAATAATTAACTCATTAAAATGCTCGTAAGATCGATCAAACGACTCATTTTCTGATTATCGGAAGGTTTAAATTTGAGCCTCGATGGAGTTCGTTCGATGTGGAGGAAAGAATTTCTTAAGGAATTTAAATTGTAACTCATTCCATAATGCAATCGAGTTTGGAGTTAAACACCATAGCTAGGTCTTAGCCTTGTCCTTTAGCGAGAATGGGAAGAGTTTGAGGCGTATCACATCTTTTGTGCAAGTTTGATCACTGAGGGTCTTGCACGCCTCCTTAAATTCCTGGATGTGAAGATATGGCTTTTCTGATTCCATTCCATGGTATTTGGGAAGTATCTGGATTATCTCATTCCTAAAGCAAAATTGCCCTGCATTATACGGGAGTAAAATGCATCCCAGAGTGACAGTTCGCTCGGGATATAATATTTATCTCAAGGGCGATACGGGACCTCTTCCTCACATGTGGCGACACTACCGTGTTGTGACATGGCTCTCTCACTTGATGACTATGTATCCTCACTTGGTATGCTCGGAGCGTTCTCTGTGGTGTGTCCTGAGAGGGATATCGGAGTGTTACTTGCAATTGAGTGTGGAGGTGTGGGATATGGAACCTAGAATTGTGGAACGTTTGGAGTGTGAGGGATATCGGGGTCATACTCAACTTTCGGGCTTTCGTGAATGCTGGTTGGAGTATTATGGGGAGTTAGAGTGAGTTCCGGATTTTTCATTAACACGCTTTTGAGGGATGAAGTTTCTTTTTGTGTTTTTATTTTTTATTTTTTTTGTCAAAGTTTTAAATTAACGGAATCAAACCTACGTCTACCTAATTCCCCAGCAACGGCGCCAAAAACTTGACGTGACTAAGAATATGTCTCTAAAGTGCGTACTCTTTAGGCTCAAGTTCAAGCCTGTCGGGTTAGTAATAAACCCGGTAAGTCGGGATCGTCTCCACAGGGAAATAGGACGATAAAATCATGACGACAGAAGGACAGACGATCAACCTAAATTCAACTCTAAGAAAAATTAATAGATGATTTGTTTGAAATTAATCCTACTAGTAAAAGGAAACTAGATTAAGACTACGAAACTAATGAATTAAGCAAGAATTAATTACTAAGAATGAAGTAATAAGTATTAAGAGAAAAACAGGCCAGGAATACAATCCCTTAACCCTATTGTATTCCTAGTATAAAACGAATCATAAATTTGAGTGATTAATCAGACCCAACTTTAGTACTCCCAAGAATTACGTATATACGGTTCAAGCTCACACCATATGTAATCAAAGGACGAGTAAAGCGATAATGTGATAGCTACTCTCGCATTGCATTCTAAAGCATCACGATTACCCTGAAGCAAATGAGATCCAAATATCTATAATGGTTGTGTTCGCTACGCTATACGGTCTAATAAATCCTTAATTGTAGAGGATTAATTTTATACACATGTAACACTCACATCGGGTTGAGTTCATGCATCCCAACCCTAAAAAATCTAGTTGTACATACTAAACCTAACTATGCATAAATTAACTAAGTTGCATGTGAAAGAAATCATGATGAAAGTATTCTGAAACATGAAGGAACAATAATAGAGAGAATGAAAATTGAATTAAAACTTGCAATCAAACCCGGAATTAATTTATATTGAAGAACCAAATCAAAACTTTGGTCCTACGGTAATCTCCTACTTTTCTCCCTATGAAAAACTATTCAAAACTTTGTTTTCTCAGTCAATCCAAAGACACAAATACGTTTTAGAAGAGTTTGCAACATAATAGAACTCTTTGGACCAATCACCAATTGAGGAGAATTTCGTATCTCAAGCACCTCGAACCGGTTCGCAGGACCCCCAAACTAGTTCGACTCCCGAACCGGTTCACCTTGTGATTCGGGAAAACTTGCTGGTTTGAGCCTTCTTCTTTTCATTTCCAGCACTTAGAAAATTTTCATGTTTTCTTCCTTTCTTCTATGGATTTTTCTTCAGCTTCATAAGGTCATAACTCTTTCACCGTATCTCATATTTGGGAGTCATCTTTTCCATTGTTATCGTTGTCCTGAGCTCTTCAGCTTTCTATTAGGTCCCACCTCCGATATCAGGCTGTAGAATTACAAAAATGTCCTTGAACTTTCCTTCATAGCCTTTGCTTCATTGTTTCAATTACTCTTTTGCACCGCTTGCATACTTTACCTGTAAAACACATAAGAGAAACAAAAAATGTGAAATAATTGCCAACGAAGGTTAGTAGAATAATTATGGGTTAAATCCATATCAATTTCACCACTCAGATTCATAAAAGTACCGAAATTAAGGGGATAAATATATGATATTTATGCCCAATCAGCACCCTTTTCAAATGATGCGATATTTCCTCAGTCTAATTAAGATAACCTTTAGACTCAAATCTCATGGTTGGTTTTGTTCATTACATTCATAGGATAGATCAATCACAATCATATGTCCAACGTCCAAACTAGTTCTCTAACCATTAAAATATTTCTCGAAGATGGAGATAAACTACTACGATTGCATCAAAATCGCTTTGATAGGATGTCAAATCCTTATCTAAGTTTTGAACATTTGAATAGTACTAGAACCAAAATTTTATATCTCCTTGTGATCAATCGAAAGCTAACTCGCCGAAATTCCTACTGAGCTCTATTAACCGACATTAATATATAAAAAATATATTTAAAAAAATATAAATCATTATCACAAACTTGATTCCCAATTCAAAATGAATTAAAAAATTCCTTCATTAATTAAAGTAGAAAAGTTTACGCACTGTTTTAAGAATAAAATTCTAGTAATCTCCCACTTAGTCTTAAAGCCATGTGGTCGTGCACTTGACTCCAATTACATATACTTGACTATCAAAATTCCTAGTTGGTGAGCTATTTGTAAAAGGATCAGTCAAGTTATCCTAAGATGCCAACTTATTCAAGATGACATCGCCCCTCGACCCAATCTCCCTAATCAGATGATACTTATGCTCATTGTGCTTCACCTTCTTATAAGTCTTTGGTTCTTTTGAATTTGAAACTGTAGCGCTATTATCATAATAAACTGTAATAGACGAATTCACTAAAGGAACCACACCCAAGTCACTTAGAAAGTTATAGATCAAACAAACTCTTTTGTACCATTCGATGCAGCAACATATTCGGCTTCCATAACCGAACCAATAATAGAAAATTACTTGATACTCTTCTAATTTATGGCTCCACATCATAGGACAAACACATATCCCAAGGTTAATTTCCTGGAATCTTTATCCGACTAAAAGTTTGAGTCTGTGGGAACAAAGAGTACAAGACTCTCTACCAATGTAACACCTAGTATTTTTGGCACCGATTTTATGGGGATTAGTTGCGCATTTATCGAATTTATTTGGATTTTATAGTGTTTTTAAAATATATTAATTTATTTTTATTATTTGACTTATATAATGAATTAAGTATTTATTTAAGTGATTTTTTTTTAATATATGTAGTGAGAATTTTGTTTTGGTTTATTTGGAAAATTTTGGTGGCAAATTAATTTGCGAACTTGTTAGTGGAAAAAACCCACTCAAAATAATAAACATAAGTGCCTTTGGGATATGGAGTCCTTTAGTCCAGTTATTAGTTTATAAATATATGTATCTAGAACCCATTTCAACACCTTAGTGGAGGCTCATGAGAGGAAAAAAGGGATTCATCATTTTAAAACCATAGTTAGTAACCTCTTAGCATAAATATGTTACATTATAACACCTAAATCTTGGATAAAATAGTCTATATAATATTATATCTAAACATAAAACACACAAAATATGAAATAGAAAGATATTTGTAAAAATTCAAGGCTTAGAGAAGAAGATGAAGGAGGCAAAAAGGGTGCTGAAATTTTTTGAAGTAAACTTGCCAAGTTCAGGATATTTTAGGCATGGTATATTATTGAATCTGACTTCTACACCTAAATAGATTGTAGATAATTGAATTAGTAATGATTGGGCGCTAGTTTCATAATTTTTTAATCTTGAATTAATATCTTATGAATATTTTTAAATAGTGCATGAGGATAGAATTTCTTACAGGTTTGTTGAATAATGTTACGAATTGAGGTAGGTTCATTCTCCCGCAGTTATTTTGTATGTTATACATGTTCACCCTTTTCTGTATACATATATTAAATTTTGTATGTTTCATAATTATATATTATACTTGTATTTAAATATCAACCTTGTTGCAGGCATGATTATGTGATATTATTTTCATGCCGAGTAGATGGAAAATTCGTAATTGGATGACATTGCGCATATGATTTGTTGGTAGAATTGGGTAGAATAATGAACCATTTTTTGGAATATTGATAAATATGATATATTGTAATATTGATATTATTAATTGTATTGTATAATGATATGTCTTCCTTTTGCCAAACCACTTGTTGGAAAGGTTGTGCTTTCGGGCTAATTTATTGTATATTATCTCATGTACCGCCATCGACCCATTAGGATTTTAAGCCATTTGTTATGAGATATTCAACCATTTTGTTGGGACAAGGGGTGAGATACCCTATTGTGCCATATGATTATGATTGTACTATTTTGGTTCCATGGAATGTTAGGAGGATAATTAATAAGAGATTTGATCGAGAGTCCACACCGTATGGAGGGAAAAGCGGTGGGAATTTGATATATGGAAAACTTGGGATGTATAGTGATGCGGTGATAGCCTAGGATGTGATATTTATTCTTGGGATAATAGTGAGTGTTTATATGCATACATTCTTATACATAAGCACACATGAGTATGTGTAGTTCACTTAGAGCATTTACATGAGTTTACTGAGTTTTCTTCTCACCCCCTTTAGTTTAAATATGCATGACAAGTCTTGATTTCATTAGTTGTTTATTTGGTGATTGTTGTGGAACAATTTGAATATGGGTTACATGGACGAGTAGACATCTATGTACTTTAATTTTAAAGCATTGTGTTTTTTATTGTAAAACCCACTGTAAAAGGACTATTAAGATTTAATAAGAATAAAGATTTTATTTATTCATCTATGCTTCAACAATTATTTTTTTTAGACATTGGGAAATGTTAAATGCTTTTGAATTTTTTTTAAATTGGATGCATTTTTATATTTTTTTAGTGTCACTCCAAAGATTCATTTTATTGGGGTGTTACAGATAAGTATATGATTAGGCACATATTCTTCACATTTATTCCCTTAATTTCGGTATTTTTATGATCCCGTGCAGGGTAAATAATTTGGATTTGTCTTAAATTTATGATACTAACCTATTTTGGCAAATATTTCGTGTTTTGTGTATTTCTCATGTGCTTTATAGGTATTTCATGCAAGTTAGTGCGAAAGAGAACGCAAAACAGTGAAAGAAACCAAGAAATGGAGAGTTGAAGGGCATTTTCATAATTTTTTAGCCTTATTCCGGAGGTGGGGCCAACTAGAAAGTTGAAGAGATCTAAATTACAAGAACACTGGAAAAAACGGCACCTCAATCCGAGCTACGGTGAAGAAGTTACGATGTTTTGAAGTTGCGCGATAATGAAGAGAAATGGACTAGAAACCAAATCGATCCGGATGGAACAGGACTGATCCGGATGGAACCAAACCGATCCGGTCAGGAAAAAAGAATCGATCCGGTACCAAATAGATTCGGTCCCGACCGGTCCGGCTGTGCGAATTCCTGGCATTAATTATGAAGCTCAAGAGGTGCATATTTTGGAAAATCTTGTACAACTCATCAATTCTAGCTATCAAATTCGTGCTACTTGGTGTTATAAAAGGCCAAACCCTAAGGGGAAGAAGGGGGAGTTGTTTTATCAAGTTGTAGGAGGCTAGTAGGTAGAGTTTCTTTGTAGTTAGTTTTTATAGGATTCTTGTAACCAAGAACCCTAGTTTTTGAAGTTTGTCTACTATTCAGGATTCAAAATTCTATTCAAGATTCATCATTCATCCATTGCAAGTAATTTTAATTTATTGTTTTTACTTCTTTCCTATTTAGTTTAAATAATTGTTGATTTCTAGTTTTCCATTCCCAATTCAAGTCATGTTCTCAATTTTCTAGAGTTAGTTATGAATTCCTGCACTTTAATTTGTAAATTTTAATTTTGATTTCATCATGTTAAGCTAAGTTTTTAAGGGTTGGGATGCATGAACCCATCCCAATGTAAATTAATTATGTAGAAAATAGAATTTAAATTAAAAATTTGAAAGAGTCGTGCGAGACAATTTTACAGCCATTGTAGATCTTTTAATCTCTCTTGCCCTAGGTACTTGGGATGTTTAAGAATATGATGTGCGTAAAATTATTTATCACCGCTTTATATTTACCTTTGATTTCATATGGTGTGGGCTTGATCCTCATATATGTAATGCTTAGGATCTATAAAGACTGGATTCATTCAAATTTATAATTTACAATTCTAGGTTTCTATACGGTAAATTACTAGGGTTAGGGGGATTGTATTCCAACCTACTTTCTCATTCATCTTAATTAATTTAACTTCATTATTTACTTATTTTTTCCCTTTTCAACCATCATCATCTTTTCATTTTTTCTTTAGAAGTAATAAATCAATTAAATTCTATCAACCATTCCATGTGGATTCGATACCCAGGCTCGCCACTATACTCCTTAAGAAGTGTAGTTACAAGTTTAGGTTTTTTTGTATTGAGATTGGACGCCGATAACAACGACTAGTGTATTACACGGACGCTCGATTTTACACCTCGATCAAAATGGCGCCGTTGTCGGGGAGTGTTTGTTATAGATTATAATTGGCTTACTACTTCGTAAAAAAAAGTAAATAAAAAAAATTTGAAAAATATGGGTGTCACGTTCTTGAATTGCCCAATTTGAAATGTCTTACTTTAACTCTTTTGGTGGCTTTAATTGTTATGTTAATAGTGAGGAGGAGGCACTCAAGACTTATGAACATTGGATCAATATCACTAAAGATGAGTCTCATAAATACAAGCCCAGTGCTAAGGCCATCCAAATTTATCAAAATGAATTGCTTGAAGAAAAAAGACTTAAAAGAGAATATTGGGAAAAAAATCGTTATTGGGAGCAAGAGTTAGATGCGTTATTTGAACCCAATGAGGATTTTTCTTTCGATATTTTGGAAGTTGAAGAATGTTTTCAACCAAATGAGGAATCCGAGGTGCTACAACCAAGGAAGATTACTTTGGAAGAACTCTTGCTTGTTATAAAAAAGCAATCTGATGACCTTGCTGCTACCGAGTTGAAAATTACAGCAACTTGCAAGGAGTTGAATGATTATTTGGACAACTTAGAAAAGGTCGAGACTTGTGCTTCACCTAATAATTTTGAGAATGAAATCATTGAGAGTGATTCAAGTTCTTTTGAATATCAACCTCTTATAAATATTTCAAAAACCTATTGAGGTTGAAGATCATTTGTCTCCTTGTGTCCCCACTATTATCGAACCATTAAATCCATCACAAGAATTAGGTGAATGTATTATGGGCCATACACTTAGACGTGTCACTCCACCAGATCCAACTGAAAATTTGGGGAGAGAAGATTTTGAGGACAAGCACTCTATGCTTAAATTATTTTCCAAGATGGACTCTTTCTATTTGTGGGATCCGCTTTCCATACCACTTGAAAAATCTTTGGGAAGTGATTCTATTTTTCTTGGATCTCAATGGTACTTGTCCCCATGTGCACTCAAATCCCTCATTATCCCCCTAAATTTTTTAATTGGTGATGGTTCATTTTTTAAAATTTGCACATGCCTTCCGTTTTTCAAACGGAATTCTTATTTTCCAGGAGGCATGCATCCTAATGAGAGTGCACCATTAATCCCTCAAAGTAAATGGTATTTTGGGTGGACCCTCAAATTTTTCAACTTCTAGTGTATACCTTATTAGAATTTCAAATCGTAGGTTGTACATAATTAGCTTTTTCTTTTTCCTTTTTTTTTTATAGTTTAGAGTAATTAGTTAAAGTTTTTGTTATTCTTTTTGCTATGCTTGGTTATAATATGTTTTGTAAATTCAATGGACTCGCACTCATCGGGGAACGCTCCATTTGGGTAATATATTTATTTTCCTCTCTTTATGTTGTGTTCTTGTTTCGCATTGAGGACAATGCAACATTTAAATTAGGGGGTGTTGGATATTCTTCCCGTTTATTGTTTAGATTCATTGATTCAATCACATGTTCTTTCCAAGTGCGTTTTTTTAGGAAATTTATGAAAAAAAAATTGAAATTTTTTTAAAAAAGCCAAAAATATTTTTGTTCAAAAGAAATAAGAATTGGAATTGAAATTTTTCAAAAATATCACCTTTATTCTATTTAAAGTCTCAAATTGTTAACAATCAAAATGCAATAAGCGAAAATTAACCGAAAATGGAAATTGAAAGAAAATTGACGACTTTACGAATAAGTGTGGAGATTGATCAAACCCGTTGAGATTTTTAGGCTTTCAATTTTTTTATGAGTTTTTAAATCAATCCTAGTTTCTAATTAACTTAAAGTTCTTTTCAGTGTTTTATTAAGTCGTTGATGATCTCAATCCTTTATTTTTATCGGTTATGGGAAATGTGTGAAATGTTGTCTCGAAATTCGTGCTAAATATATCTCTAAACATAATTAATCTCGAGATGCATATGGTAATGTGATTAGCAATTTGGACAATGAAGTAGGCCCTCGTTTGTTTAACCCAAAAATATTAGCCATAAAAAAAATGTTGTGAAAAACTGTCCCTTTTTAACCCAAATTTGAGCCGAATAAAATATTTTCCTTTCGTTTGATAACCCGAAAAACCCAAATAGCCTGGAATTATGAAAATTGAGAAAATTCATCAAGTAAGTCGAAAAGTGTGCATAAAAAGGGGCAAGAAAAAAAATAGAAAATGCTCAACAAAAATAGCAAGAAAAGAAAAGGGTGAAAAATAGAAAAAGAGAAAAATGAGCAAATGCCCGAAAAAGCACTAATGGAGAAAAAAAAATCAATTCCGAACGTTCCGATCATTCTCATTTATACCCTTTATACCTTATAACCCAATAAAGTCCTAACTGAGTCCGAATGGCGAAATTAATTACCGCATGGAGAGCTAAGACATGAAAAGATCATATGAGAGATTAAAATGGTGTGATTAAGAGATGATGTTTCCCGTTTTCTAATAACTGTATTCCGATGATGAGATCTTTTCACCATATATTTCCTTCTTTTCAATTTTGTATGCATGAAATTGTGTCCATTATATTTACTCTTTATATCATGCATACCGAGAGAAAACAACCACAATTCGAGTGATTCGTTTGTGAGTGCATCTGTAAGAATTTGAATCAAAACGAATTTTTGAAAAGTAACAATCGGTGGAAATTTGAGGTTTAATTTCTGGCTTTGCACACACACACTATGATTTGAGACATTTGAATATGAAGTTATGTTGACTATTTTTCAAAAAGTTTAAATTGTACAATTTTTAAGTATTTTGATATTTACTTGAGTCAATAAAGAATTTTGTGGGTATATTCACTACAAACCCTCACGAGACAAAACTCGTCCTACTTGGGTAACCTAGGGGTTTAAAGGCTTGTTGCATACGCTAAATGCAATCGCTTGCCCGCAAAAAAAGTATTATATCCCAATAAAAGAATTTTCAAGAGTTGAACTTTAAACTAATTTCTTTTACATTGCTCGGGACGCGCAAAGTTCTAAGTTAGGGGGTGTGATTAGGCACATATTCTTCACATTTATTCCCTTAATTTCGGTATTTTTATGATCCTGTGCAGGGTAAATAGCTTAGATTTGTCTTAAATTTATGCTACTAAACTATTTTGGAAAGTATTTCGTGTTTTTTGTATTTCTCATGTGCTTTATAGGTATTTCATGCAAGTTAGTGCGAAAGAGAACGTAAAACAGTGAAAGAAACCAAGAAATGGAGAGTTGAAGGGCATTTTCGTAATTTTGCAGCCTTATTCGGGAGGTGGTCCAACTAGAAAGTTGAAGAGATCTAAATTACAAGAACACTGGAAAAAACGGCACCTAAATCCGAGCTATGGTGAAGAAGTTAAGATGTTTTGAAGTTGCGCGATAATGAAGAGAAATGGACTAGAAACCAAACCGATCCGGATGGAACAGGACCGATCCGGATGGAACCAAACCGATTCGGTCAGGAAAAAATGAACCGATCCGGTACCAAATAGATCCGTTCCGGACCAGTCCGGCTGTGCGAATTCCTAGCATTAATTATGAAGCTCAAGAGGTGAATATCTTGGAAAATCTTGTACAACTCATCAATTCTAGCTGTCAAATTCGTGCTACTTGGTGTTATAAAAGGCCAAACCCTAAGGGGAAGAGGGGGGAGTTGTTTTATCAAGTTGTAGGAGGCTAGTAGGTAGGGTTTCTTTGTAGTTAGTTTTTATAGGATTCTTGTAACCAAGAACCCTAGTTTTTGAAGTTTGTCTACTATTCAAGATTCAAAGTTCTATTCAAGATTCATCATTCATCCATTGCAAGTAATTTTAATTTATTGTTTTTACTGCTTTCCTATTTAGTTTAAATAATTGTTGATTTCTAGTTTTCCATTCCCAATTCAAGTCATGTTCTCAATTTTCTAGAGTTAGTTATGAATTCCTGCACTTTAATTTGTAAATTTTAATTTTGATTTCATCATGTTAAGCTAAGTTTTTAAGGGTTGGGATGCATGAACCCATCCCAATGTAAATTAATTATGTAGAAAATAGAATTTAAATTAAAAATTTGAAAGAGTCGTGCGAGACAATTTTACAACCATTGTAGATCTTTTAATCTCTCTTGCCCTAGGTACTTGGGATGTTTAAGAATATGATGTGCGTAAAATTATTTATCACCGCTTTATATTTACCTTTGATTTCATATGGTGCGGGCTTGATCCTCGTATATGTAATGCTTAGGATCTATAAAGACTGGATTCATTCAAATTTATAATTTATAATTCTAGGTTTCTATACGGTAAATTACTAGGGTTAGGGGGATTGTATTTCAACCTACTTTCTCATTCATCTTAATTAATTTAACTTCTTTATTTACTTATTTTTTCCCTTTTCAACCATCATCATCTTTTTCATTTTTTCTTTAGAAGAAATAAATCAATTAAACTATCAACCATTCCCTGTGGATTCGATACCCAGACTCACCACTATACTCCTTAAGAAGTGTAGTTACAAGTTTAGGTTTTTTTGTATTGAGATTGGAAGCCGATAACAACGACTAGTGTATTACACGGACGCTCGGTTTTACACCTCAATCAGTATACATGCACATAATCTGTAGAACTATTTGGGTACTTGAGAGTGTGCTTCACAGCAGTCTAATTCTCCCCACCTTGATTAGATTGAAATTTTCTTACCATACCAACGGCCTAACAGATATATAGTCTAGTATATACCATAACATACATGAGGATTCCCACCGCCAAAGCATAATGTATATTCCTCATCCTCTCTATTTGATGAGGCGGCTTAGGACACACATCCTTACATAAGACGATTCCATACCTTAATGGAAAAAATCCTCTCTTGGAATGCTTCATGATAAACCTTATGAGCACTGTGTCGATATAAGTTGATTGAGATAATCAAAACATTGTGTTTTTTTATCATGCAAAAGCTTGATCCCAAGGATGTGACTGGCCTCTCCTAGTCCTTTATATTGAACTGACTAGACAACTGCATAATTATAGCAGATAATACACCCACATTTTTCCTAATTATGAGAATGCCATATATGTAAAGTATTAAAATTACCATTATGTTTCCATCATCCTTCTAATACAAACAATTTTCATACAAACATTAATCAAAACCAAAAGATTTGATTTCCTGATCAAATCGAATATTCCAATACCTTGATGCTTGCTTAAGTCCATAAATGGATCTCTTAAGTTTGTACACATTTTCTCTCATCCTTTTGATATGAATCTCATAGGTTTCATAATGTATATGCACTCATTAGGATTACTATTCAAGAATTCATCCTTAAAATTCATTTTCCATATCTCAAAATCGAGATGAGCCATAATGGATAACAAAATATGGATAGACTTAATCATGTCTAGCGGCAAAAACGTTTCCTCATAGTCGATCCCTTCTTCTGAGTGAACCCTTTAGCAATAATCCATGAATTGAATTTCCACCTTATTGTCTATCCCTCCCTTATTCTTATAGATCCACTTACAATCGATAGGTTTTATCCTATTTCAAAAGTACGCAAGTTAATCTCAGTATTCTTAGCCTTTAGCCAAATCTCGATATCCATGTCTTAGAGTGCCTTTTTATAGTTGTCGGAAACTAGTTTATGTTCCCTCGGGACTTCATTGAAGTGATTTCATAAATACACTGACCTATCAGGATGACGCCTGATTCTACAACGGAGACATGGGTCAAAATCTGGTCTACTATAAGTGACATGTTTATCCTAATTATCGATAATACCCCCACTATCATCAGGTATTGTATTATAAATATCAAGTTGTATTTCATCATATACGGGTGGTCCCGAAGTAGTTACTTATTCTTATGTTCTTATCTCTTGCAAGATAATCTTGCGCCTAGGCTTATGGTTAATCATATAATCTTTCTCTAAGTACTGAGCATTAGTGCTAATAAATACACTTTGTTCCTTAGGATTATAGAATTGACCACCCTTTATTCTTTTAGGATAACCCACAAAGAGATATACATTCATCCATAATTTAAACTTCCTTAGCTCCTTCCATAGTATATATGGTGTGTAACCCTTTATATGAATATGTCCTAGACTTGTCTTACCACTATCCGTAATTACAAATGAGCCATTAAGAAATATTTAGAAATGAAATAAGTTCACAAAATATGCAATAATATCTAATAAAAAACAAAAGGAATCTGGCAGATCTGAGTAACTCATCATGGATCTAGCCATGTCTAAAAGACTCATATTCCTTGTTTACTCCACACTAGTTTGTTATGGTGTGCCCGTTGGAGACAATAATGTTATAATACCTAACCCCGATAAGTGTCCACTAAGGTCTCCCAAGAGGTATTCCCCTCCTTGATCAGATCATAGAGTATGGATTACTTTATCATGCCTATGTTCCACCTCAGCCTTATACTCTTTGAACTTATTGAAGGATCCATACTCATGGTTAATAAGGTAAACATATCCATACCTCAAGTAAACATCGATGAAAGTGTTGTATCTCTTAACATCCTCTTGGCTAGATAGTCAAGGCTCACACAAATCCAAGTGAACCAATTTCAACCTAACTTTGGCTATATTGCCATTGGTCGTATAGAACCTCTTTGTAATCTTAACCTCTAAGCAAGATTCATAAATTGAAAGTGCCTCCACTTCCAATGAATTCAATTTTCCATTTAAAACTAATCTTTGTATCCTTTTAGATTGATATGATCTAAGACTAAGTCTCAAAAATACATTCGATTTGTTGATAGTGAAAGACCAACGTCTAACCAAGTCGTATTTGCATCCCAATCCAATTGTACATCTACCATTAGTGAGCCTTTTACTAATTATTTATCCATAGAGATCCAAAGTAAGGTGGCATTCATGTGTGCCCACAGCAACAAATAGGGACACTTAAAAGATATTTTCATTAGACTTGAGAATCGACTACTCAAATGCCCCATCGCCGTATTTGAATAAAAACCCACTATGTGTACCAATTGTCATGAGATAGGATTCCTTAGAGAGTTTTGCATTTTGGTTCAAACCATTTTACGTTTGGATGAATTTTGGAGGGTGGAGAAATTGATAAGAAGGGGAAGAAAAATACGGAAGCCCCAGAAAAGGTTTCCAGGGGAAAGGAAACAAAGTGTAAGGATAAATTTTCAAATGGTGTCAATTTTTATGTATTGGCATTATTCTGGAAAAAAACACTTTGAGTCATAAGATAGATTTAACTTGTCACGATTACCATTAAGCCTATGACATTGTGTTAAAGACATAGTGGCTAAGCTTCAAAGATAAATCACGTCTTAGTTTGGTGCACGTTTCACAACTTCTCTTTGTTTTTTAAGGACGTTATTTTATTTACATTAGATTTTACAATGTTTTTAAAATAATTTTTCTGAGTTATTTCATGTTTAAAGTCGTATAACATTTTCCCTTGAGTTTTCCTGGTTCAAATGAGGTCATTGGTCATTCAAACAACATTAGAGATTCGTTCAAATGACATGGAAGTCTCGTCTAAATGAGATGTTCTGGTCGTTCAAACGACACGAAGATTTCATTAAAATAACGCGCCGCCTCAAATTTTTTATTTAAGGCATCTTTTGCTTAGAAAAATATGAGTGTAGACCATACAAAACTAAATAGAACCAATACATTTTCTGCAATTATTTACCAAGGGTTTCCAAAGCTAAAAACATCATTTGTGTTTAAAATATTCGAGTTTTACATAACTGTATGTTATAGAGATCTTGTGTTTGCACCATTGTTTCATTCTTCATCATTCGAAAAACCTATTTCGTGCGGTGGATTCCATACATGTTGACTATCAGTTGTTGAGGTTGTATTGGTGGATACCGAGGTATGCATGGACTCTTGTGCTATGGACTAACGTAGGTGGACTCCTACGTTGTACTTTGGAGGAGTGATGGAAGATAAGAAGAGGCGTCAAGACTAGTGGGAATCAAGTCTTTGAGTATACCGTAATTTTTCTTTGTAAAAGGTTATCATAATGATTGGCTTGCATGGGTCGTCCGAGCATTTATCCCTCTATGGTGTCCTTGTACATCGACATATTTTGTGAGTTCTCTTTACTTTACCTTTCTTATATCACTAGATACATGTTTAGGGATTAAGAAGATAAAATTGGCTTAATTGAAATTGGTTCACAAAATTGGTGCTCAATAAAATTGGAAAAAGGTTTTGAAAAGAAAATTTATTTTCACCCAAAGGATACACACTTAGAGGGACCGTAGTTTTTAGAAATTAGTATCAAAGCAAGAAACACTATTTTATTGTGTGAGTGATCCCACGTATCTTCTGGTATGAATGTTTGTATTTATGAAGGTTTTAGAACACCTATTTTTTATGGGTCGAATTATGCTTATTGAAAAATGCGAATCAAGAGTGCACTTTGATAACACACTATATATTGACTTACATGAGTCTATATATATAGGAGTTCAAACTAGTTTGGATATCTAGACAAAATAGGTTAGACTTTATGAGAACTCCATCTCCTCAAAGATTCAACTACAGTGAAGAAATCCTATCCAAGAAAATCCACAAGATCAACATAAAGGGAAGTTATTTCTATACTTCAAACCACAAATAGGGCACACTCACTACATTATTCATATCTCCTATTTGCATTTATGGTTTTAAAACACTTTAAGGCCTATTAATATCATTTAATTCAATTCAAAACTTTTTATACAATTTTAAAATAATTTTTGAATTAATTAAAAAACATCTTTTTGAAAGTGTTGTGGGTAAAATTTTAATTACAGAAAGTTATTTTAATTGCTTATTGTTTGCTTGGGTAGAATACAAAAGTGTTATAGAATTTAGGGTATGCTTTGCAATTATTTTCAACACACATTTTTTATTGCATCTTGCTCGTACACGTGTTGCACTCGCATCGGCATAGATTTTGTTTTCAGTAAGACACAAACTGGGAATGTCATCTCATCCCTTGGACTAAACTTATTTATAATCTACGTGAGTTGAGAGTTAATCCTTTTAACACCTATGTAAACCAATCAATAATCGTTTAACCCACGCTTGTGATGAACCGTTGGATCTTAAGTCAATAGTCAAGATTTAATCCCAGCCATTGGATTGAGTTAGAGGTTCTGGATCCTTCTTCGTTTAGTATAAATAGAACCCAAGCCTCAGCCATTACAGACTTTTGCCATTTCGTCCAACTTGAGAAAAAAGAGAGAGTAGAGAGAGAATAGAGAGAAAGGAGAAGAGACAAAAAGAAAAGAGGGAAAAAATATCGAAGAAACCCTAGGTTCTTCATAGTTCAACCTCTGAGTGATTTCTCCCAAAACCAAACACTAAAACCTCAAAGTTACTTACACCAGAAAACCTATCCTTGAGAGTTAGATATTTTTAGGGTTTCTATTATTTTTGGTGTTGAGTTTATTCTTCGTTTGAAGACCTCTTCAAATTCTTGGTTCTCTCTGAACTCGTCTCTAAGAGAAACTTAAGTTTCACTGTTGAAACTGAGTTTTTCTAAAAAGAGAACATCACACGATTTGTTTTCATTTTCTCTTTTTGGATCTGGTATTATAGATCCACTCTGTTTCAACAAGTTTTGAAACAAAAATTTCTAAGTTTCAAAATAATTTCAGATCTAGTGAGTTGTTTGTGTTTCTGGTTTTATATTTCATATTGTATGAAATACGTGTGTACAAAAAAAAAGAACACAAAGAACTTTAGTTGACATTTTTAAAGTATAACCATAGATATGAGAAAAGAAGTTTTATGTCAAAATATGTTGAATCAGCCTCTGCAAGTTAAATCTGAATCTCTTTTTACAAAATATACTTCTAGTCTAGTTTGGATCTCAATTGGAGATTTACAATTTCAAAATACTGAAATTGTTTAAGACCTTGAACCGTATTCTGAGCAAGGTATCCTTGAGATCTGTGATTTATAGAAAGATCAAGAAGTATTTATTTGAAAATATAGACTTGGAAATAACCTATCATTTTAGAACTGTTATAATTTGTTAGGATTGTTTGTATAATTTCGAGAGGGTGAGTAGCATGTTTGTATGTAGTACCATATTATAAACACTATCTCACACGAACACTTAGACACTGTGGTTCTGTCTGAGAATCTTAGATTTTGAACGAGTTGCTAGAATCAGAATTCAAAGAGAATGAGATCAAGGAAAAAGCAAAGAAGCGGCAAGAAAAGATCAGTCCAATTGAGATTACTTTTGGAGTGGAGAATCTATAGTTGGTATATTCTGAACTTAGGTTACGACCTTTATGGTTTGTTTAAGTGTTGTAACTTGATTCTTTATTCTAGTGGATTTTTTGTTTTGTGCCGTAGAGGGCACCATGGATGTTTCGTTTATTTAAGGGTTTTACCACATTAAAAATTCCACTGTCTATTTCTTTGAATATTCTTAACTGTTGTTGGGATTGGAACCGCATGATAACTTTAGTAGATGTTTCTTAAAAATTAAAAATAAGGTAACCAACTATCAAATCTAAACCATACATTTAGAAAGTCTTTTACAACACATCTTGTGTTTTTCAGAAAGATTTTTTCCCAAAAAGTTTATTCGGAGTTTACATAACTTATAACAGTTTGTTATTAATCTTGTAAACAAGCTTTCAGATTTAAATCTTTTCTTCAACTGGTATCAGAGAAGGAACACCTTTTGTGATCCTGAAACTTGAGAAATTATTTTCGAAACTTCTTTTTGAAAAATTTCTGAATATAGAAGAAACATTTAAGAAGTTAGGTAACCTATCCAGACCACCACTCTTTGATGGAAACAATTTTTCGTACTGGAAAGTGAGAATGACTTCTTTCATTCAAGGAAACCTAGGTGATGAAGTCTAGGAAATGATTGAAATAGGGTCTGAACATCCTACTAAACCTGCTTCAGACACTAATCCAACAAGAATTAAGAAACTTCTCAGTGAATTTACTACGGAAAAGAAAAAATCCTTTCTAGATAATAACAAAGGGAAGAATGCCATTTTTATGTCCATAAACGAACATGAATTCAAAAACATATCCATATGTTCTACTTCTAAAGAAGCATGGGACACGTTAGTCATTGCTTATGAGGGTAATGAACGTGTCAAAGTTGGAAAAACTCAAATGCTCATTGAGCATTATAACATCCTTATTATGAATGATAATGAATCCTTTGACGATTTCTACATAAGGTTAACTGATATTTTTCCTAAACTTCATGCCAATGGGATAACCTACAGTAGAAAGGAAATTGTTTCAAAGATTTTTAGGTCATTACCATCTAAATTTGACAACAAGAGATATATTATTCAAGAAATAAATGACCCTAATATGACTCCTGAATTACTTAACTGTAAATTGGGAACTGTAGAATTGAAACTATACTTCAAAAAGCAATTGACCAGACAGACTAATAAAGCCTCTAGTTCAAATATTGTGTTTTCATCTAAAAAGCCAGTGCCTAAATTGAACACCCTAGATTTTGACACTAACTGTCTTAAAAGTTGTGATTTAGAAATGTTGTAGCCTCTAAACAATGCAAATCAAATTATCAAGGCAATCAATTTCACAGACCTCATGACAGAGACAATACCAAACACACTTACGACAATAGGAGGAATTATTTCCCCAACAGACCTAAACCTGACATAAAAGATGTTAAAAGTCACCGTTGTGGTAAACTTGGTCACTATGCTAGTAAATGTCCAATTAGTTTTAATAACAATAACAAGGCCAATATATGTAAGACATGGGACGACTCTAGTGATTCTGATGAGGATGAAAATGTGTCAACCCAGATAAATGAGTACTGCATGTCTTTCTTTGCTAAGATAATATATAATGATGATGCATGCTTGCCTGCTCATGAACTTTCTATGCCTATTGATGTTGTTAATGATATTGCTGATAATTATGTTTCTACTATTTCTCAAAGACTGTGTGTGAGTCAAAGTGATAATGTTGATGATGAATTGAACATGTGCGTGAGTAAAGAACCTATCAAAAACATAGGGTACACTTCACACGATGCACATAGTGAGTCCGATGATGATCTGGCTGATTTACATGAGCTATACACTAAAACGGTTAAGAAGAGTGCTCTCTTAGAAAAAATGATAAAAACCTTAAGTGAGCGCATCGATTTAATTAACCAGACCATTAGGAAGAACACTGAAGATTATACTTCCCAATATGTTTCTCATGAGACTGAGATTTAGGACTATGCCTTAAAAATAAAAGATTTGATTCGAAAGAACCATGAATTTGAACAAAAATACAAGGCATCCCTTGTTGAACTAGAAGAGTCAAAAAAATTGGTTTCAAATGTGTTAAAAAAATCCCAACAGTTTGAAACACAAACCAAGACTTATGAAAAAATTATTACTGGAAGCCAATTTGACTCTGAAGATAAGTCTGGCCTAGGTTTCGGAGAAATAGTGCATACAAGTAAGACCAAAGCTTCTCCTGAAAATGTTACTTTTATAAAACAAGGCTAAACCTATCAAAATGTTCAAAAAGGTTAATTTAGTCTTAATGTCTCTCAAACATCACATAATCAGTACAATCAACAGTTAAAACCAAAAATTCAGACCAAATATGTTTGTCCTTCTGCCAGAGACCAAATACAGAAACCTAAACCTAATGATAACTAGACTACTGTACCTAATAGATCCAAGCCAATTTTCAAAGACTTTAGCAAGAAAGTCAAATCCTATACTCCTCAGTACTGTTCCTACTGTGATATTTTCGATCACACTTTGGATGAATGTTTCCAGAAAAGGCTATACACCCCGACCTAACTAAACTTTAACTATTTTAGGAAATCAAGAAATACTCATGTACTTCCTAGACAGGCCACAAACAACTCTAACTCTAAAAAGAAAAAGGGAGGGTCCAAGACTAAGAAAAAAATCATTCAGAAAGACCCCTCAAACCTTTTCTAAATAAAAAGGCCATAAATCTTTTAAAACTAGGATTATTTGGATTAGAAAAGATGATCTATTACCCCTATCAATTACCCCAGCTCAAGTCCAACATTGTCATTTCCTCTTTAAAGGCACAAAGCACTTCAACTGGATGGTACTTAGACACCGAATGTTCAAATATATGATCGGGGATAAAACTAAATTAAAAGACAAGACAGACTTCCTTGGAGGTAGTGTCATGTTTGGAGATGGTGTTTCACTTAAATCATAGGTAAGGGAACATTGAGTGAGCATGGGCTTCCTGAACTGAATGATGCTCTCTTAGTTAAAGGCCTTAAAGCTAATCTCTTAAGTATATCACAATTCTATAACTCCAATCACTCAGTTACCTTTTCTAAAAATGATGGCAAAGTTATTGATGAAAAAGGTAATTATATCTTAATAGGAAATAGAACCCCAAAAAACTATTACACAGTAATCCCCAATTCTGAATCTTGTCATATTGCAAGATTAGAGGATTCTAATATGTGGAATAATAGATTGGGACACACAAATTATGATAACCTTAGAAGATTGAGTTCCCAAGAGATAGTTAGAGGTTCACCTCAAATTAAAAATTCTTTTAATTATGTATGTGGACCTTGTCAGGAAGGAAAAATAAGTAAATCCCCTCACAAGAAAGCTAAAGATGTCCTTACCACTAAGCCTTTAGAACTTATCTATATGGACCTCATAGGTCCTTTAAGAACCATTAGTTTTTGTGGAAACTCTTACATCCTAGTTATAGTGGACGATTATATGAGATATACATGGGTCCCTTTTATAAAACAGAAATCAGATACCTTCAATGAATTCTTAAGAATCATCTTGAAAATTGCGAATGAGAATGATACCCAGGTATGTAAAATTATGAGTGAAAGAGGTGGAGAGTTCAAGGCCTCTGGTATTTCTGAGTATTGTGTAGTTAATGGCTATAAATACGAGTTTAGAGATCCCAAAACCCCAGAACGTAAGAATAGGACTTTACAAGAAATGGCTACGGTTATGTTACATGTTAAGAATATCCCTAGATATTTTTGGGTAGAAGCTGCCTAAACCGCGTGTCACATTATTAATCGTCTCTACCTGAGAAAAAATTCCAAAGAAACCTCGTATGATTTATGGTTCCATAAAAAGACAAACTTAAAATATTTGAAAACCTTCGGGAATATTTGCTACATCTGCAAAGATAGAGAGCAACTGTCAAAATTTTATACCTGAGGAGAAAAAAAAAATCTTGTTTATTCCCAAAATAGTACGGTTTTGTGTGTTTTTAATGATCGAACCAAAATGATTATGGAATCAATTAATGTAAATGTAGATTACATGAGTGTACGAAAAAGTGACAGTCAACAAGTGGCATTTGATGAGGACGACCCTAATTTATCCATTGATCCTCTAAACGGCGCTGATTCATTGCCACTTGAGAGTCCTTATGTACCCACTTGGGTTTCTAAAGATCATCCCACTAAGACCATTATCGGTAATCCTTCAGAACCAGTTCGAACTAGATCCCAACTTCGACAAGTGACACAATTTTCTTGTTTTGTTTCTCTTGAGGAACCTAAAAATGTTAATGATTCCCTTACTGACTCAATTTGGATAAATGCTATGCAAGAAGAGATAATTCAATTTAAGAGTCACGATGTGTGGAATCTTGTTCCTAGAACCAAAAGATTCGAAGGTTATTGGCAGTAGATGGATTTTTAAAAACAAAACTGATGAAAATTGGGAGGTCATTAGAAATAAATCTAGGTTGGTTGTACAGGGTTACTCCCAGATTCAGGGAATTTATTTCGACGAAACGTTTTCACCCGTTACTCATCTGGAATCAAGTCATATCCTTCTTTCCATCTCTTGTCATGTGTAATTTAAATTATTCTAAATAGATGTTGAATCCACTTTTTTAAATGGAATTTTATCTAAAGAAGTATACGTAGAACAACCCAATGGATTTATTGATCTTGTACACCCGAATTACGTCTTTAGGCTTAAGGAAGCCTTATATGGTTTAAAACAAGAGCCTAAAGCTTGGTATGAGCGACTGTCTACCTTTATGGTTTCTCACAAATTTTTTCACAACGAAAATGATCAAACGTTCTTTGTTAGAAAATAAAATCAACATGTCTTAATCGCACAAGTATATGTGTACGATAATATTTTCGGTTCCACCTGTCCTAAACAAGTCGAGAATTTTTCTGATATCATGCATACCAAATTTTAGATGTCTCTAATGGGTGAACTACAACATTTTTGGGGTTTACAAGTAAAACAATGCAGAGATGGTCTTTTTATTTCTCAATCCAAGTATGTTGAAGATTTAGTTAAAAAAGTCGGGTTAGAAAATGCTAAAACTTCTAGAACCCCCATGAGTACTTCTACTAAACTTTATAAGGATGATACTGGGAAAAGTGTTGATCCAACTCTTTATAGAAGTATGTTAGGTAGCTTACTGTATCTTATCATGTCTTGACCCGACATATCCTTCGGTGACTGTATTTGTGCTAGAAATCAAAGTAACCCTAAAGAATCTCACTTATTAAGTGTGAAAAAAATTATTAACTATATTAAGGGTACTCTAAAATTTTGTATATGGTACACAAACGATAAGACTAGTTATATTATAGGATACATCGATGCCGATTGGGATGGTTGTTCTGACGATAGTAAGAGAACTTCTAATTCTTGCTACTACGTAGGAAATAATCCCATAGGTTGGTTATGTAAGAAACAGAATTGTATTTCATTATCTAGCGTCGAATCTGAATATATAGCAACTGGTAGTTGTTGTTCACAATTACTATGGATTAGACAAATGCTTAGTGATTATGGTATCACTGAAAAATAATTAACCATATTTTTTTATAACCAAAGTGCCATTAATATATCCAAAAATCCTATAATGCACTCCCGTACTAAGCACATTAAGATTAGACATCACTTTATCGGTGACCTTCTCGAATCCAAAGATCTCATAATTTAATCTCTGAACACTCAAAAGCAGCTCGCAGATCTCTTTACAAAACCATTAGATAACATTCGATTTGAGTATTTGCGAACAGCTATAGGTATGATAACTCTCAATAAATATCTATTTTTTTATTATTTATACCCCTTGTATATTTGAGAAAAATTGAGGGAGAAGATCTTGAGTATTGCTTAGCGATTTTTCTATCTATTCCTGATTCTAACTCAACTAAACTTCCATTTAGTGTTTGTTTTGTCACAGGCATTTCAGACCCGTTTTATAGCTTTTTACAATTTTGTAGGGTATTGGTCTGTATATAGTTGAGTAATGAATTTTTTTACCTTATTTTTGGTTCTAGGATGGGAATGGGTAGTTAGAACTTTTGTATAGGACAAATAAGATTTTTCATTTTGACACACGAGTTCTGAATACTCAAGGGAATTTTATCTCTAATCACCAAAGGGGAACATTGAGAACTCACTATATATTGACTTACTTGAGTCTACATATATAGGAGTTCCAACTAGTTTGGATATCTAGACAAAATAGGTTAGACTTTATGAGAACTCCATCTCCTCAAAGGTTCAATTACAGTGAAGAAATCCTATCCAAGAAAATCCTCAAGATCAACATAAAGGGAAGTTATTTCAATCCTTAAAACCACAAATATGGCACACTCACTGCATAATTCATATCTCCTATTTGCATTAATGGTTTTACAACACTTTAAAACTTGTTAATATCATTTAATTCAATTCAAAACTTTTTATACAATTTTAAAATAATTTTTGAATTAATTAAATACCATCTTTTTGAAGGTGTTGTGGGTAAAATTTTAATTCTAGAAAGTTATTTTAATTGTTGATTGTTTGCCTGGGTAGAATACAAAAGCGCTAGAGAGTTCAGGGTACACTTTGTAATTATTTTCAACACGCGTGTTTTATTGCATCTTGCTCGTATACGTGTTGCACTCGCGTCGACTTAGATTGTGTTTTCTGCAAGACACAAACTGGGACTGTCATCTCAGCCCTTGGATCAAACTTATCAACGATCTGCATGCGTTGAGATTCAATACTTGTAACACCTATGTAAACCAATCAACAATCGTTTAACCCACAACTTGTGATGAACCGTTGGATCTTAAGTCAATAGTCAAGATTCAATCCCAGCCACTGGATTGAGTTAGAGATTATAGATCCTTCTTCATTTAGTATAAATAGGACCCAAGCCTCAGCCATTACATACTTTTTCCATTTCGTCCAACTTGAGAGAAAAGAGAGAGTAGAGAGAGAAGGGAGAAGAGAGGGAACGAACAGAGAGAAAAAAAAAAGATAAGAAACCCTAGGTTCTTCATAGTTCAACCTCTGAGTGATTTCTCCCAAAACCAAACACCAAAGCATCAAAGTTCCATACACGAGAAAACCTATCCTTGTGTAATACCCCTTGTTTATGAGTAATTATTTTTATATTAATTTGCCATGCGGGTTAATTAGATAAAATAAAGTAAGTTGGAGTAAATATTACTTTAAGTGATTTAAGAGATAATATTTACTGAGTTTTGCATATTTACTGTTAAGTGAATGTAAATAGCATCATATTATATTTTATTGTGTCGTTGTGCCTTAAGCGACGGTTATGATTTAAAATGACGTTGGATCATGAAATAATTTATGATATTCCGGATGCCAATTTAAAGGGCGCAGTTAGTCCGGAAATGGTTGAAATAGTCAAAATAAGTACCAAGTTGTATTTTTGGGTTCCGGGTACTTTTAACCGGTCATGACTTAATTATATTGTTACGAGTCATTTTAATCGTGTAGTAACATTTAAAGTTGGACTTAATGTAATTTGGGTATTTTTAGTCTTGTTAGATCATTTACTTCTCATTTATTCCTAAACCTAAAAGAGAGTTAGAGAGAGAGAGAGAGAGAGAGAGAACATGGGAGAAAAGAAGAGAAAATAGGAGATTTATTGATTTGATATTGGAAATCGTTACTACGAGTAGAGAATCCGAGACTACAAACTTGAGGCAAGTTTCTAACTTGCAAATGTATGATTTATTGTGCATAATTTGTATTGATAGTTGTATTTTTGGAAATTTAAACCATTTGTGGGTTTTGATGACTTTTGGTGTTTAAACCCTTAGATTTGATATATATATGATATGATTTGAGTTGATTATATTAGCATGTTGTTGTGTAGAAATGTTGTGGTGAAGTTATTAGATGATAAGGTTGAGAGATGTGGAAGAATATATGTTTAGAGGTTTAGGCTTGGTATGAGAAAATGGGGATTGGCCATGGGATCTGGTATGGCCGGTCGACCGCAGTCCAGAACCCGGTCGATTGGGCCTCAAGAGAAAAGACTACTACTTCTCTCGAAAGGCAAAATTAGAAAGCGCGGTCGACCGCGGTCTAGGGACCGGTCGACCGGGCCTTAAGGAATGGTCTTACTGCTTTTCTTACAAGGCAAATTTCTAAAAGCACGGTCAACCGGGGGTCAGGGGTCGGTCGACAGGTTCCTTATTTTTAACCCTGAAATATTATTTTCTTTTCGTTCCTTTCTTTTCCGGTTTAAGGCCTAGTAACCTTCTTACATGAAGTAATATTAGAGTATTAGAGTCTTGTATTAATAGAAATCAAGAACCTAGGTTAGAAAAGGAGTGTTCGGGCTTAGGTCGGGGATTAATACATTAACTGTTAGAAGGAGGTAAGTGTCCTTTTCATTAAGAAAACTGGTCTAGGACTAAGGGAAAGTAGGGTTATATGAGTTTGGAATTTTCGAGATTTGGATGAGGTAAATTACACTTGATGGATTATAGGGTTGTCATTGACTCATGGACACTAAAATGAAGATAATTAAACGTTGTGAATTATGTCGTTAAAAACATGTGGTTCCGGATATAATAAAATGTACATTTGGAATTGGCACATCTTGTGAATTGTGATTTTCTTATACATACCTCTCTAAATGATATCATAAAGTAAGTTATGTTAATGACGTGAAGTTTCCTAGCTAATGAATGCAAGGTGAATATAGTCCTCGGCCATAGGACCGGTGGTTATATTGCGTTGTTGTTTTATTGTAATTGTGGTAATTCTGGGTATGGTTATGCCTCATTGTCGAATCGTTATATTTTGATGGTCTTAGAATCGTTATATTTTGATTGTAACTATTCTCACGAATGTGGCACTTCATAAATGGCAAATGCATTTATAAATCAACTGTACGAACTGAGTCTACTAATGGGGAGTGGACTTGTGAAGTCATATTTTACTAAACTGCAAATTTAATCTTGTTAAAAAGGATTTTAGTTCATTCTACAAATGGTCTGGAGCTAAGATGTGTACGTAGATGAGAGGGGAGGATTATTCCTATTACGAAGAGTGATTTAAACTTGTTATGATGTTAGCAAATCATAACAGTCATGCATTTTATTCACATGTATATCACATCAAATCGGGCCCTGACCCGTTTATATTTCTTTGTTTTGTACGGATCCTATTTATGCTCAGGTGCTCCGCCGCAAGGACGCGTGTGTTAATCTCTCATTCCAGTGTCAAGCAGCTACAGCATTTTTGCGGATGTTGTAGGATTTTGGTTATAGACGCATCCATCTTTGTTATACTCTAGTTATGATCAGTCTGTACATTCAGGCGTGTTTCCCAATTTGTGTACTTGTATATATTATGATATCTATTTGTAATACTTGGTGTAACTTGTTTGTATTGGTCTGTTAACTAATAGCTTATTCGGTTATTATTTTGAGGAATGGTTATAATTCGTTATATGTCCTTACATGTTTATCCACCATCTCTTATAATTGGATTGTCTAAATGGTTTTTATTAAACTTACAAATTAATTTGACATCCGTTTTCTAAAATAATTGGTGGTTATCTCGTACTATTATTTTCACGGCATTGATGCTAAGAATGGACCATTTATGATTCTTGTATTTATTGGAGTATCAGGCTGGCCACCTCTTATTTTAATACGCGGGGTGTAACATCTTGAGAGTTAGATATTTTTAGGGTTTCTATTATTTTTGGTTTTAATTTTATTCTTCGTTTGAAGACCTCTTCAAATTCTTAGTTCTCTTTGAACTCATCTCTAAGAGAAACTTAAGTTTCATTATTGAAATTGAGTTTTTCTAAAAAGAGAAAATCACACGATTTTTTTTTCATTTTCTCTTTTTGGATCTGGTATCATAAATCCACTATGTTTCAACAAGTTTTGAAATAAAAAGTTCTAAGTTTCAAAATAATTTCAGATCTAGTGAGATGTTTGTGTTTCTGGTTTTATATTTCATATTTTATGAAATGCGTGTGTACAAAAATAAAAAGAACACAAAGAACTTTAGTTAAAGTTTTAAATGTATAACCGTAGATCTGAGAAAATAATTTTTATGCCAAAATATGTTGAATCAGCCTCTGCATGTTATGTCTGAATCTATTTTTACAAAATAGGCTTCTAGTCTAGTTTGGATCTCAATTGGAGGTTTAAAATTTTCACAATACTGAAATTGTTTAAGACCTTGAACCGTATTCTAAGCAAGGTATCCTTAAGATCTGTGGAATTATAGAAAGATCAAGAAGTCTTAATTTGAAAATATAGATTTGGAAATAACCTATCATTTTAGAATTGTTGTAATTTGTTAGGACTGTTTATATATTTTTGAGAGGGTGAGTAGCATGTTTGCATGTAGTGGCACATCACAAACACTATCTCACACGAACACTTAGACACTGTGGTTCTGTCTGAGAATCTTGGATTTTGAACGAGTTACTGGAATCAGAATTCAAAGAGAACAAGATCAAGGAAAAAGCAAAGAAGCAGCACAAAAAGATCGGTCCAATTCAGATTACCTTTGGGGTGGAGAATCTCAAGTAGGTATATTCTAAACTTAGGGTAGGATCTTTGTGGTTTACTAGTGTTGTAACTTGATTATTTATTCTAGTGGATTTTTGTTTTGTGCCGTAGAGGGCACCGTGAATGTTTTCCTTATTTAAGGGTTTTACCACGTTAAAAATTCATGTGTCTATTTATTTGAATATTCTTAACTGTTGTTGTGATTGGAACTGCATGGTAACTTTACTAGATGTTTCTTAAAAATTAAAAAGAAGGTAACCAACTATAAAATCTAAACCATACATTCATAAAGTCTTTTACAACACATCTTGTGTTTTTCGAAAAGAGTTTTTCCCAAAAAGTTTATTCGGAGTTTACACAACTTAGAACAGTTTGTTATTAATCTTGTAAACAAGCTTTTAGCATTCAAGATTTTCTTCACACTTAAGTCCATAGATGAGCATGTTTGGTTAGCAATAAAAAAATGGGGACACCACTTGTCACAAGAGAGGGTGAGGCCACACATTTAAAACTTGTTGAGTCATGGACCGAAGCCGAACATAGACTTGCACAATACAATTCCAAAGGTTTCAATTCCATATCCTTATCTGTCACCTCGAAATATTATATTCGTATTATGATGTGTGAAACATTGAAAGAGGCTTGGGATGTTCTTGCACTAACTCACGAGGAAACTAGCATGGTTCGGGCGTCTAGACTCCAAAATCTCACCACCAAAATGACACGATTAAGATGTTAAATAGTGAGATGTTTGTTGAGTTTTACACTAGATTGTCCCATATTCTCTACTTGTCGTTTAACCTGGGAGAGAAAATACCTAATAACCGAGTCATAAAGAAAATCTTAAGCTCTTTACCCGCTAGATATGATCCAAAGGTGACTGTTTTGAACTATTTTCATTTACTTGACTTGACGAAACTAGAAGAGCTTGTAGGTCACCTACAAACTTATGAACTTGACATGTTTACCTCTAAGAAAGTGCCAAATAAAGAAAAAGGCATTTCTTTGAAATCTTGGAATGAGGAAATAAAAGTTTCATAGGATGATGAATTCGACACCGATTTTAAAGATGTAGCCTTGTTGGCAAAGAAGTTCAAAAAGTTTCTTAAGTTCCAAAATAAATCGAAAGATGCTAAAAGACTTTAGAAATTTAAGAATAATAAGGCCGATCATGTCCCTAAAAACAAAAGTGAGAATGATAACAGGGATGAGTAGAATATGTGTTTTGATTGTTAGGGTTATGGCCGTACGGTAGAGGAGTGCCCCACTAGACTTAAAAAGGAGGGAAAGAAATTGATTTCATATAACGCCACCCTTAGTGATAGTGAAATGAAAGAGGGACAGGATACCCCCATTGAGCGCAACTACACTGCGTTCATGGTTTGTCATGTGAGCGACGATGATAAATATTCTCATGAATATTCTCATGTGAATGACACTTCTGAGGCCATAGTTTGTGAGTCCCAAATGAGTGACGGTCAATAGAGTGAGGATAAGGATGTGGATTGAAAGTTGCCTTCCGCGAATTGTATGAACAAATGGAGAAGGTGAAAAAGGAAAACTTGAAATTGAAAGCTAAGTTGAAAGAATTTCTCGTAGAAAATAATGATGCATCGATTGAGGATCTTAGGGCACATGAGAGGACTCATCGGGAGAAACTAGAATACGTTGCGGTTGAGAGTGATAGTCTTCGTGGTTTGGTGGAGGCTATGAAGAATGAGATGCTATAGTTTGATGATTCTAGGCATTTACTTGAGTTTAGGATTATTTATCTTGAGGAGAGATTGAGAGATTCGAGTAAGGTTAAGTTTTATTTTGAGGCTAGGTCAAAAATTTTGGATAGTATGTCAGGCACCGCCCAAATCAAGGATGATAGGTGTGGTATAGTCTTCGACTATCGTATTTCTCCCAATCCTAAAGCCAATACCTTACGTATGAGAGAGACAACTAGGAACGTTAGGAGAGGTCAACATTTAGGTAACATTCTGCGTCGTGTTTAAACTTGCACTCATTGCGATAGGAAGGGTCACCTTAGGTTGTTATTGTTATGACCTTAAAAATTCTCCTAGGAAGTTTAAGAATAAAGTCATTTTGGTTCCTAAACCCCCATTGTTCACTACACACTTACTTGGTTTAGGAAATCAGACTTAGAGGCTTTAGGAATTAAATTTCATAACTCTTGTTACCTTGCACATGATACTTCTCATGATATTTCTTACTGATGATTGTGTTAGCATGTTCATAATACACTAGTTATGCTTCATGATATATTCTTGCTAGTGTTATGACGTATTTGTCTTTTTATTATATTTTTCCTTTTATTCTAGTCTTATTGGAAAAACACAAAAATATTTTTGGTTTCATATTTTTTTGGACCCCTATCATTTCATCTTTCCTTGTGGCTAATACATTTGGTCATGATTTTGGATGCAAAGATTGATCCTAACCATTTGGTTAATGGGGTTGTTTCGGAGTTGACTTAAACTTAGATTCTAATAAGCATATGCCATTGCACACATGCATGAGCTTATATGAATGTTTGATGTATCATGCATATTTGAGTTTGGTGAGGCGTTCTCCACACAATTTTGTCAACTACTTACATAATAGACTTAAGAGGAGTTGTGCATATAAGAACCGTTGCCCGTAAGGATTTATATTGCGTACTGAAAAAAATAATGAGTATACACGGGAAAGGGCTGCGAGAGGCATGTGAACTCATTGGGAAAGCCACCATTTAAAGGAGCCCAAGAAAAAATTAAGGCAATAAAAAGAAAAATATGCCAAAAATGCACCCATAGGAAATCTCTTAAAAGAGAAAATAGATCTTCAAAAAAAACATGAATAAAAAGAATTATCAATTATGAAGGATTTTCGTTTAAGATCAATGGATTTGCCCAAATAAGTCCTAGGTTGTAAAATTCATGTCATGATGCTATTGTTTGTAGAATCATTAAAATTCTAGACTTGTGTGTGTGATATTTATTTAGTTTGATGTTTATTTAGTTCGATGTTTATTTAGTTCTGTAAGTTAAACGTTTAATTGTCATATATGGCTAAAACATAGTTGGATGATATTTAGCAGTCAGATAGAGCTTCTTGAACGTATTTTTGTGTTTGGATTGTGATTCATTTGTGTTAGTTACACCTCTTCATTCCATTCCATGTTTAAGAACAATGATACTATGTTAATATGTAACTCACATGTTCTTGTTTTTGAGTTTGATTTCCTACTATTTTTGTACTATCAGATGGTTTTATCAGATAATTTTTCCACTAGGCAGATGCTACATAAATTTTGACGCGGTATTGAGAAATTTTTCAGTTGTTAGAACGACTTTTGCTTGTAATTAGAAGGATGTATATAATAACCTTAGCATGAGATATAGCCGACATGCATTTGTGGTCGTTAGAATGGTTTTTCGAACGAGATGCTGCTATTTTAGGTCATTAGCAACGAGATTTTACATGCTTCGAATGACATGCATATATCGTTTGAAGGACCTCTAATATTGTTCGAATAACCAGGTTTGGTTTTGAAATTTTTGATCCGTTTAAGTACCTGCTTCTCATATATTCTGATATTACTACTGATTCGGTACTTCTGGATTGTTTTGGATAGTTTACATGAAGTTTTCATTAGATTATTCATGCTTGATTATTATACTGCATTGTTATTTGAGATTTGGTTTAGTCACATCATTTGATATTGTTGATTTCTTCATGTGACTGTTTTCTATCTATACCTTGATATATATTGATCTTTATTAGATAGTTTCTCTTGTTTATCTAGATATGATTTATGTTATACTTGTGCTAGATATGTTTTTTTTATATTTATTTTTCTCAATAGTTATCTATTCGAAACAAAAAGGGGGTTTAGATAGATATGTGATGTAGGGTGATATTTTTGCTACTAATTTCAAATTAGTATCATATTATTTATATATCATTTGTTTCTCCATATTTCACATGGTATTTTTTTTATTTCGTGTGTGTAGTGATTCTTCAGCGATTTGAGATTTTGCGACTACATTACATTCATAAAGTTCATGCTCGTTGGTCATCCTACATTTAGTACTACATGTCATGTACTCATTCTTTTAGGTTTATGGGATGGAATTTAGGTCATATGGCCTCATTTAGGCATTTCACTTTTTTGGCTTCGTCCTGGAATAGCCAAAAGGGCAGATTTGTAAGGGAAAATTTACAAATAGTGTCAATTTGTATGTATTGGCATGATTCTATACAAAAACAAGTTTCAGTCATACGATAGATTTTACTTCTCACGATTCCCAATAAGCCTATGACGTTGTGTTGAAGATGTAGCGACTAAGCTTCAAAGATAAATCAGGTCGTAATTTTGTTTTCTAAGGATGATATTGTATTTAAATGAGATTTAAAAATGTTTTTATAATAATTTTTCTAAGTTATTTCGTGTTTAAAGTCGTATAAAATTTTCCCTTGAGTTTTCTTGATTCAAACGACATTAGAGAGTCGTTCAAACGACATGGCAGTCTCATTCAAATTAGATGTTGTGATCTTTCAAATGACATGACGATTTCATTCAAACAACATGCCGCCTCAAAGTTTTTATTTAAGGCATCTTTTTCTCATAACAGCATGAGTGCAGAACATACAAAACTTAACAGAACCTATACGTTTTTAGCAATTGTTCACTAAAGGTTTCCAAAGCTAAAAACATCCTTTGTGTTTATAAGATCTTAGATTTACATAACCATATGTTATAGAGATCTTGTGTTTGCACTATTATTTCATTCTTCATCATTTGAAGAACATGTTTCGTGCGGTGGATTCTGTACTTGCTGACTGATGGTTGATGAGGCTATATCCGTGGATGTCGAAATACGCATGGACTCATGTGTTGTGGACCCAACGTAGGTGGAATCTTGCATTGCACTAAGGAGGATCGATGGAATAGGAGAAGAGGCATCATGACTTGTGGGGATCGAGTCGTTGAGTAATATTGTAATCTTCCTCTGTAAAACTATATCATAGTGATTGTCTGGCCTGGGCCATCCGAGGTTTTTTTCGGTTGTGGTTTCCTCATACATCGGCGTATTTTGTGAGAATGCTTTACTTTATCTTTATAATATCACTTGATTCATATTTAAGGACTAAGAAGATAAAATTGACTTAATTGAAATTGGTCCACAAAATTGGTGCTAAATAAAATTGGAAAAAGTTTTTGAAAAGAAAAATTGTTTTCACCTAAAGGATACACACTTAGAGGGATCGTCGTTTTTACACAAAGGTTGACCCTCCCAAGGTCATTCCAAAGTTCAATCCTTTAAGGATTGAATATGTTGGATTAGGAAACACATTATAGATATAGAGGAATTGTAAGCCTTAAAATATCATGATTGAGCTAAGTCTCCGTCCTCTATTATGTTGAGTTAGGGTGATTTTTATGTTCTTTAGAGTGTTTGGTTTACTCTTTTTGATATCCATCTTGCTCTATTTTTATCCTTTTGTTCTTCAGGTTGTGATCTTTATTTTTTTCATATCTTTAGATTTTAGCCTTGTGAAATATTGGTGTTCTATGATTATTAGGTATCATTTTATCCCATGTTCTTAAATGAAAACCTATAATCTTAGTTATTGTACAAACGTTTTTATTTGTGACTTTTATACTCCATGTTTAGAATTTCATAGATTGAAATGCCTTGGTAAATTAAGCTTGCTTCTTTCAAGTATTTATCGTAACTTGTGCACTTTATAATGCACTATAACTTGAGCAATTTGCATGGAAAATATAATAAATTTATTTAGTTTCTACTTTTATTGGAAATTAAAAGTTTTATGCGATGGTTTGAAAATAGTTTTCATTATTAATCCTTTTTTGTATGAGAGGTTTTTATCTTCGTGGTTGGAGTTAAAAAATTTATACATATTTCAAAATCATGAGTGATGATGTGGTCAGGGATGCAACTTTGGGATTGTGATAACTACATTAAATTGGCAAAAGTTCCCCACCCTTTGTAGTGAATGAGCGCAAGTCACCATATGCTAAGTTTTCTTCAAAAACTAATGTCTCAAAGATTTTATATATCCAAAAATTGAGTAACATCAAGGATATGAGATGTAAAAATAGTTTAATCATAAATTTCTATTCAAGGGAGAAAAAAAAGGGTACTTGAATATTTTACTTGTTTTCAAGAAAAAATTAGGCTTTCTCTTTGATGCATTAAGAAAAATGTTCAAAAGTGAGTTCAAATAATAATCTTCGTTGTTGATTTTATGTGTAAATGACCATACTATTCACTTTTTATTATGATTTATTTCATTGAATCATTCGATTTTTTATATGGCATTCATTTGGCCTTAGGCCTTTGAATGCTATATCATTCTTTATGTAGAATATTTGTGAAAACTAAGAATCGTTGTATGACCTTTGGAAGATTGTTTGATCATTCTAAATGGTAGTTTTGGGATTAAAATGTGCCTTCCTAATGATAAGAAATTACTTGTGTACATTTCCCTTTATAAGGGATCAAGATTTTCCTAGAGCATAGAAATCACTTGTGTACATTTCCTTTTATATGGGATTAAATGTGCCTTCCTAGAGATAAGAAGATTCTTTCATCATTCCAAATGGTATTTTTGGAATTAAAACTTTCCTTCCAAGATCTAATAAATGACTTGTGTACATTTCTTTTTATATATGTTCTATTTGCACATATTTTTTTGCTGGAAAAGTCCGCGACCTTTATCTATAGTACTTCACTACAGTGAAGCTTCATGACTAGAAATACATCCATAGCTATAGCGAAAGCTTCTGGGTATGTGAAAAATGCCCAAATCGGGATTTCTTAACTTTTGCTCATTTTTATCTTTCAAAGCCCCTCTTTCGCCATAGAACTCTCATACTTTCCTACAACACTAATATCTTAGAAGTTATTTCTAGTTGTCTCAACCAAATTGTAATTGTCAATCTTCAACTGGGAAGTTTGCCCCTCCTAGATTATAGATTTAATCCATTTCTAGAGTTAGGGCTTGGTGTTAGTTTTTTTATGGATTTTGATGATTTTTATTCAATAACTGATGAGTTCTACTTGTCTTGAGATAAGTATGATTCTATAGAGTAGCTTTTAGTGTGAATAATTTTGATTTACTCATTTTTAAGGGTTTGTATACTCTTTTGTGTATGTGTTAGAGTTTATGGGTGTATGACTTCTTATCATTCATGAGGATGTTTATCATATTTTTTTAGTATAGGATCCTTGGTTTATCTTCTGATTATACCATTTCTTATTATTTCATTTGTTGTCCTGGTACGTGTGATTTTCAAGCTATTATATATATGTCTTCAAAATATCGCTCATATGCCTCGACTTTCTCCGTCCATTCTAGATCTGTAATACCACGTGTTTTATGTATTAAATAAATTATGAAATTATCTTAACTTACTTGCCTAACATGGCATATGATGTCACCAATGTTTTATATTCTTTTGTATATCTTATGTTACTTGTTGACGTGACATATGATTTCTCCAATGTGCAATATTATTTTGTATAATATATTCTTATGGGTTAGATAAATTACATTCTTATGGTTGATATAAATTATTTAAGAAATCGAATTAAATGCACAACAATATAGAAAATTAACATTTTATCGTGACTGTATATTATGGGCCACTATGGAAAGGTCAGGGATTTGGTACCAAGTGTTTATGTGTTTGTATTATCCCCTCGGTGTCGAGTTCCAACTATTATAAAGTAGTTTCCTATAATGTCGGGTTACACTGAGTTAATAAATTAAGTAAATATTTTACAATTAGATTCGAGTTGACTAAATTACTAAATTTTCTGAGTTGGATTGATAAGTGACATTAGGAAATATCGTGGGTTTTTTATAGGATACGTATAAGGTTAGTTTTAGTCTAAAAATAAAGATTTTAGACCTATTGGGATAGTATAAGACTTGGAAAAGGTTTTAGAATTATTATAGATTCCTTGTACCTAATTAGATGAGGTCGATGTAGGGTTTTAACCGAATGTCCTTGGTTATAGGTCTTGAGAGGTCATTAGTGTAATGACCCCACTTTTATATATATAGTTTGTTTTTACACTCTTGTGTTACTTATTATCTTATAAATTTTGTATTATTAGATATGTGGTATTATTGGCTATCAATATAACAAACCCCATTTTTAATTACGAAGAATCAACTATAAATTGGATCAAATCGAAATCTTATGACATATCTTAAGGTAAATAATAAGTTTTGGGGTAGAAAATACAATTTTATGAAACTTTAAGGACTAAAATAAAAATATAAAATGGGCAATTTTGTAAATAAAATATTTTCAAGGACCTCTAAGAAATATTCAAAATATATAGTGTGAAATTACGAAAATACCCTTCATCTGTGAAATGACCCTTATACCCTTATCACCTTTCCACCACGTGTTGGTCACTTCCACCTTACACATGTCGTCTTTAGAGAGAAAGCTAAAACACTTGTCATCATTTGGTGATATTAACACTACAAGACCACTCTGGATCGTGACACCTCGGTGTTGAATCACCACTCTAAAAATCCTAGTCATTAGACAAGTTTCAACACCGTAATACTTTTGAAAACCTATAAATAGGGCCTTAGGGTTCATTTGGAACTCACACCAATTCCTTGAGAATTATAGTAAGAAAAAGTGATAGAAAGCTTGGGAAATATCTTAAGAAGGAGTTCTATAATTTCGAAGAAAGAATTCATTTCGTAGGTATGATTTTATTTAAATGTTATAATGTATTTTTATAGTTTTAATTTTGTGTTTTATAGCTTTACTTAGTAGTTATGCTGGTAAAATACACTAAGGACTTCACTAATCAAAACTTAAAGTTTATAAGAAATCCAGGTTGATTTTATGTAAACTTGTTTGAAATTATATATACGCTTTTAAAAAATGAATTTTTAAAAGTAATCACTCGTTATTATGGAATCCCATTTAAGTAATTCCAAAGTCAGGCCCGGTGAAATTCTGTCTAGATGAGATGGTATTTAAATGGTGCCCCTGTGACCCTCCATCTCTACTGGAAATGAATCGGGAAATGTTCTGTTTAGAGGAGATGGTAGTTAAGCGGTGCCCTTGTGACCCTCCATCTCTACTGGGAACTGACTGATTAGGAAAAACTATGAATTGAATCTTTTAATTACGATCAATGAGTTTCAAAAGTTAAGAAAATTGTTTTTAGTAAACCTTTGAAACAAGCTATTATTAAAATAAAATATGTATACTGGACCTTGTTTAGAACATATACTTAAAACTTTATCGTATTTGTTAGATTAATGTGGGATCGAAGACTCACTATCTATAATTTCGACCTCTATTTTAGATGAGTACTCTATGCAATTTCTTCCGCATTTTTATTATATTATATTATGCAAACTATGTATATTTTGTGAAATGCTTTTATTCTCAAAATGCATCTGATACCGATGATTTCGTCGTTTGTTATATGTTTATATATCTCATATAAACGTCTGATTTGAATTCTAAAATTATTGATTCGGCATATGGAAACTCTCTTACTATGTTGGCCTTGACTACCGGGTGGAAATATTTTGGTGGTATCTTCCCAGCTGGTTTACCGCTGGTGTGCCCTAAACAAGGCATTGTTCCATAATTCATGATTATCTGTCTGTGATGTTACCGGGTGGAAACATTTGGTAACACTATTTGTCTGGGTATTAGAGCGTACATGGCCACTAAAACTGAAAAATTGACCCCTGCTCAATGGTTTTATCTTCTCTGTTCTGAACTGTTTATTCTAAATATATATATTGTCGTTTACTTTATATATATTACTTGAAATTCCTATCTCTATGTATATACCTTCTGCTCTAAATTGAATAGGTATTAATTTTCTGAAAAACTCTGGAATGTCTGGATATTGAATATCATTCGGCTTTTAGATGACGTTGTATACATAACTATTTTTCAGGAAATAATTAAGCTCGTGGATGGAACGAAAAAGGACTATGTTGAAGATTTATCTTTTAAACCTCTTTTTCTTACCTTAGGTAGAAGTTTTTTTAATTAGATAGAGCATGTTTAGCTCATTGTGTCAAGTTGTAACTCGTTGATATTTTAATACAAATGAAGTTCCCTTTAGAAAGATCTGATGATGTAATTCCTTCACTTTCAGTATTTTACGATTCATAACCATGTGATTATACTTCCACCACATATATTTTAAAAGAAAAATTTTAAGGCCAGAATATTGGATGCCTTGATGACATGTCAAGACACTCGTTCCCTACTATTTTTGGGTCGGGGTCATGACAGAGGTGGTATCAGAGCATAGGTTATGAACCCGTAGACTATTGAGAATAGGTTTCGAATGTTATAGATTCTATGTTTCCATCCTTAGGAGATAGTATTAAAAATCTAATTTATGTGATAACCCTCCCTATATGTTATATTATTTATAATTGGTCTTTTAGTTTTCAATATTGATATAATATAGTAGATCTTACGTTTGGCCTTGTGTAAGGTGAAAAGTGTCCCAATCAAAAAAATAATTTCCTTTTAAATAGATGCGGAAGCGTTAAACATAAGAGATGGTTCAACAAATAAACAAGGCCGAGTTTTAATATCTTAAGAAACAGATTAAAACATAATTCAAGTCCTAGACTTTGCCTAAGTCATAATTAACAATTATATCCAAAGTTAGGCGAAACCAAATTAATGCAAGTGACTTGAATAAACCAAATTTTACCCAATATTTAATTTAAGTCCCAAATTAAATGAGTGTGATAATTAAACCAGATTTTATCTTGAATTAAACCTAAAGCATGCGTTCTAAGTGATATAGAGCAAGATAAAATCAACAGTCACACAACACCACGATGTACGAGGAAAAACCCACTAACGGGAAAAAACCTCGGGACGGCCCTAGCCTCAAATCCACTAAAAACGGTATTACAAAATACAAGACAAAAGACTTACTTCCTAAACTCGAACCCTCTCAAACCGTGATGCTCCTTCTTGTATCGACCTCAAATTAGCGGATAACCAACGGAGCTCCACCGCGGTCTCGGACTCCCACCGATCGGGCAATTAGGCACACCGTCACCCTAACATGGAGCCTTTCTCCAAATGGGTAGAAATGAAACGAACTTCTCTTCAATTCGGTGTAGAGAAAAATCGGTGACAAAACAATCTCCAAGCAATTGATATTTATATAGAAACTTAGATAAACAATTATTGGGTGTAAACTAGAGTGTGTATGAATTTTTCATTAAAAATAAACACTCAAAACTTGAACATTTTCCTAAAGTAATTTTGCTCTCAAACTCTCTTTTGGAGATAAACAAATGTTGGAAAAGTTGTCTTGGAAAATGTGTTTCCCGCACATAATAAAGCATGAAAAAAGTTGGTTGAAAACCAAGTGGAAGAGTGAGGAAAAACTGCAAAAAACTGCCAAATAACTGTTCCCGCTGGAAGTTCGTTCGAACGAACGTGATTCTCGTTCGAACGAGACTTCTAATGAGTGACCAACCTGGGCTCGTTAGAGGTTCGTTAGATACCTCGTTAGAACGAACATTCGTTCAAACGACATATCGAACGACTGTCCAGATAGGGTCGTTGGCAAAACTCGTTCGAACAAACCTGGTTCGAACGACAAAACTCGTTCGAACGAAACAGGTTCGAACGACAAAACTCGTTCGAACGACATTTCAAACGAACATCCAGAAAGATTGAAAAATTCAATTTTGGCCCATAAACTTTTATATACTTATATTAAAGTTCTAATTGATTCTTTCTGAAAATAAAATGCAGTTTTTATTTCACCTAACACCCAATACAAATTGTTCCAAGCTCCTATATACATATAATTACATTCATACCTTGGGAGCATGGAACCTTAGTTGATGACGTAGAAACGAGGCACGCAATCCGGCATTTTGATGAAGCTTTAAATTCTTTGCCGCTACGTCTTCAACATACACTTCATAGGCTTGAGAATATTACAATAAATACTATCCTATGAATAAATGTTTTTGTCCGGAATTGAGCCAAAACTATATATATGGACTCAATTGGAAATTTGTGTCCTTACAAATCTCCCCCTTTGGCTATTCCGGGACAAAAACCAAACAAAAAATCCTAAAGGGCCGTCAAGCTCTACTAGACTCAAAACATAACCCGCCCAATCTTGACTCAACCCAACAATCAAACGCTTTGCCATAGAAAGATGCCGCTTTAGAATAATTCCTGCACACTTAAGCAAACTCATCCAATGCATAGGGAATATCAAAATATTAAATGCAATTTAAGCAAACTCATCAAATGCATAGGGAATATCAAAATATTAAATGCAATTAATTAATTACTCCCCCTAAATTAATTCTCCCTTTTAACCACATGACATACTTAGAAAGACGTCTCCCCCTAAGATAAATCTCCCTCAAACAAAGATACGATAATAATAGGATTATATACCATTTCTCCCCCTATCATCATTCTCCCCCTTTTTGTTCGGGAATAGGCAAAGGATAAAGAACTAATAAACAGCATGTGAAAGCTTAAGGTGATACGACGTGAAAGCATATGGGCAATAAAAGCAAGGCAAAGACAAACAAATATCATATATATATATATATATATATATATATATATATATATATATATATATATATATATATATATATATATATATATATATATATATACTAGAAATATACCAATAAGTACGTGCATATATAGATAGATATAAACACACACATGACACAAAATACAATAAGTTTGCACACTCGTATGGCAAAAAAGTGTCATATGGAAACGGAAGTGTAGGGGTGTGAACTAGCAATAATTAAATTTAGACCCAAACACTTAAGAAACGTTCACGGAGTTCTCATTTGATTGCAAACTTTATCACATTTAAATATAACCTCATGTGACAATATAAAGATTGAACTCAATGAACAAACATACACAATGCATACAAGCCTAGCATGATGATGATTCTACAAACCAAATAGAGTCATGACATTAAAGACAACTAGGATAAATGGACATTGTGCAAACCGTTGATATACCATCCAATTCTCCCTCAATGAGCATATATATTCTTTTATTTTTGAATGAATATATCATACAAACATAGGCCTTGGCAATTTCTTTTTGTTTAATGCCAAATATTCTGTTTTTAGGCCTTTGGATCACGTATTTCTTTTAGATCCAATCAACGGTGGCTTACTATCGCAAAGGATTTAATTCATCCTTTTGGAGCCCTTCCCCGTGCATATATTAATTTATCATGTTTTCATTTTTCACACAAATCTCACATGCAACGGATTTTGACATGCACTAGTCCTCCTAGGTCATAGATATGTAGATGACTAGATTGATAGGAGAACACCTCAAAAAGCTCAAATATAACATGTGACATTAAGATTTCAAAAGAGCTCGTGCATGTGTGAATAGAGGCATATAGAAATAGAATCCATTTAAACAATACAAAATCCAACTACTCCATATAAAACATGGTAAAGAACATTTTAAGGATTGAAAATCTAAACCAAAAGTTCTAGCCACATGGAAGCGTAAACGATAGGATTCACACACAAATATATGCCACATAAAGTGTGTCAAACTAAAATACACACAAAACAAAATCTTTTTGAGTTTTTATCATTTTAATCAAAAATAAGGATATATACTCAAAAGACTAAACAAAAATCATTTGTATTTTTCATTAAGCTCAAATGAAATAAATAAAACACAAATGATGAACAAAAATCTTTTTATATTATGCAGTCGATTCAAACACAAAATATAATACAAAAAGATAAACAAGTCATAATTTCTAGCATGTGATATGAATTAAGGCAATGACTAGAAAATGACTAAACAAGCATACATTTAGCATATGAATATGACATGAAGTACAAACGCTAAAGTATGCAAACACTAACACATTTATCCTTTAGATTTAGCAAGAGAGGAAGCATGTGAAAGTAAATGAGAATCAAAATCCCTATTTTGTAAGGCAACCAAGTCAGATTTTCTAACCCAAATTAATGAAGAATTACTATCTTGTGGTGTAGAAACGTTAGCTATCGTGGTTACTTTACTATGGGATTTTCTAGGAATTCGTTTAAGATCTAAACAAAATTGCCTAAGATGACCTTTTCGACCACAATGTGTACAAGTAAGAACATGTCGAAAAGATTTATCTAAGGAGGGATCATTAAATGTATTCCTAGAAGATTCTCCTAAAACATTGGTTTTGACTTTAGGGTTAAATTCATTACAAGAATTGAAGCCTAAACCAAAAGTGTCATTTTTACTTTGGACCGTTCCTAACATTTTATCTAGTTTTTCCGAACGACATTCCAAATCAAATTTGACATTACTAGAATCTTTTAATTTATTTTCCAATTCTACAATGTTAGATTCTAGTAAAAAAATTACGCTCTTCAAAAGCAAGAAGCTCCTTTTTCAAGGATTCCATTAAACCCCTAAGGCTATCTCTCTCGCCTTCTACGTATTCTAGCTTCTCTCGAAGAGTCCTCTCTTGAGTCCTAAGGTCTTCTATTAAGGCACTATCATCAACGACCTTGACACTCTTTCTTAAACAAGCTTCTAACTTCAAATTAGTTCTTTTCAAATTAATAGATTCTTTATATAATTCATGAAAAGCATTTTGAAGTTCACTCACATCAACCTCTTCTTCATTTTCACTCTCTCTTTCTTCTTCACTCTCACTATCATCAAAAATAAGAGAATCATGTACAATGACCTTGGAAGTGGCATGTGCTATAATTTCATCATTCGATGAGTTCTCATTATCACTCACATGTCTAGCCATAAAAGCCACAAAATTTTTCTTAGTGGGGGAATCGGGCTTCTCTTCCTTATCACTATCACTAAGGGTCGCATTATATGAAACGGGTCGTTTACCCTCTTTCCTTAGTTTAGTGGGGCACTCAAAAGCCCTATGGCCATAACCTTCACAACCAAAACATTTATTAGACTCGTCCCTATCAATATTTTCATTACTAGGTTTAGGGATCTTATCGGCTTTAGAAATCTTCTCATTTTTATCGTGTTTAGAAGATTCAAATTTCTTAAAATCATTTTTAACTTTATCTTTGTTAAATTTAAGAAATTTTCTAAATTTACGAGCAAACAAAGCCATATCTTCCGAGTCACTATCACTATCGCTCTCTACTACTTGTTTGACCTCTTTTAGGGCTTTTAAAGCAACGCCCTTTTCAATTTTCTTTTCAGTTTTAGAGGGAAACATATCCAATTCATAGGTTTGTAAATCACCTACAAGCTCTTCTAATTTTGTAGAGGCTAAAGTGGGTAAAGAATTTAAAACGGTCACCTTTGGAATAAATCTATCGGGTAGGGACCTTAAAATTTTCTTTACTACATGGTCGTTAGGTATTTTCTCTCCCAAGTTAAAGGATGAATTAACAATATCAGAAAGTCTAGCATAAAATTTATCAAAAGTTTCTTTTTCATCCATTTTGATAGTTTCAAATTGAGTGGTGAGGTTTTGGAGTTTAGAAGCTTTAACGACACTCGTTCCTTCATGAGTTAATTGTAAAATATCCCAAGCTTCTTTAGCGGTTTCACACGTCATAATACGTCGGAATTCATCCGGTGCGACAGTGCTAAATAAGGCATTTAAACCACGGGAATTAAAATTTGCAAGTTTAAACTCATTTTCGGTCCATCTATCAATGGGTTTGGGAACACGTTCATTTTCAATTAGATGACTTGGTGGGGAGTACCCGGTAACAACAGACATCCAAACACGTTCATCGATAGATTTAAGTGCCGATTTCATTCGCGCTTTCCAATACGCGTAGTTTGAACCATCAAAAATAGGAAATTTTGAAAATGGGGAAAAATCCATTTTAGCCAAAAATTAAAGGATCTTAACGAAATAATTTATCATTTTTGGCTCTGATACCAATTTGTAAGGTGAAAAGTGTCCCAATCAAAAATATAATTTCCTTTTAAATAGATGCGGAAGCGTTAAACATAAGAGATGGTTCAACAAATAAACAAGGCCGAGTTTTAATATCTTAAGAAATAGATTAAAACATAATTCAAGTCCTAGACTTTGACTAAGTCATAATTAACAATTATATCCAAAGTTAGGCGAAACCAAAATAATGCAAGTGACTTGAATAAACCAAATTTTACCCAATATTTAATTTAAGTCCCAAATTAAATGAGTGTGATAATTAAACCAGATTTTATCTTGAATTAAACCTAAAGCATGCGTTCTAAGTGATATAGAGCAAGATAAAATCAACAGTCACACAACACCGCGATGTACGAGGAAAAACCCACTAACGGGAAAAAACCTCGGGACGGCCCTAGCCTCAAATCCACTAAAAACGGCATTACAAAATACAAGACAAAAGACTTACTTCCTAAACTCGAACCCTCTCAAGACGTGATGCTCCTTCTTGTATCGACCTCAAATTAGCAGATAACCAACGGAGCTCCACCACGGTCTCGGACTCCCACCGATCGGGCAATTAGGCACACCGTCACCCTAACATGGAGCCTTTCTCCAAATGGGTAGAAATGAAACGAACTTCTCTTCAATTCGGTGTAGGGAAAAATCGGTGCCAAAACAATCTCCAAGCAATTGATATTTATATAGAAACTTGGATAAACAATTATTGGGTGTAAACTAGAGTGTGTATGAATTTTTCATTAAAAATAAACACTCAAAACTTGAACATTTTCCTAAAGTAATTTTGCTCTCAAACTCTCTTTTGGAGATAAACAAATGTTGGAAAAGTTGTCTTGGAAAATGTGTTTCCCGCACATAATAAAGCATGAAAAAAGTTGGTTGAAAACCAAGTGGAAGAGTGGGGAAAAACTACAAAAAACTGCCAAATAACTGTTCCCGCTGGAAGTTCGTTCGAACGAACGTGATTCTCGTTCGAACGAGACTTCTAACGAGTGACCAGCCTGGGCTCGTTAGAGGTTCGTTAGATACCTCGTTAGAACGAACATTCGTTCGAACGACATATCGAACGACTGTCCAGATAGGGTCGTTGGCAAAACTCGTCCGAACGAACCTGGTTCGAACGACAAAACTCGTTCGAACGAAACAGGTTCGAACGACAAAACTCGTTCGAACGACATTTCAAACGAACAGCCAGAAAGATTGAAAAATTCGATTTTGGCCCATAAACTTTTATATACTTATATTAAAGTTCTAATTGATTCTTTCTGAAAATAAAATGCAGTTTTTATTTCACCTAACACCCAATACAAATTGTTCCAAGCTCCTATATACATATAATTACATTCATACCTTGGGAGCATGGAACCTTAGTTGATGACGTAGAAACGAGGCACGCAATTCGGCATTTTGATGAAGCTTTAAATTCTTTGCCGCTACGTCTTCAACATACACTTCATAGGCTTGAGAATATTACAATAAATACTATCCTATGAATAAATGTTTTTGTCCGGAATTGAGCCAAAACTATATATATGGACTCAATTGGAAATTTGTGTCCTTACACCTTGACTGTAGAAAATGACCAAGAGAAGATCATCAATGGGAACTAGTGATTCTAGTATAGAAGGACTGGAAAGTGCATACAAGGCAATTGAAAGTCTAGCAAAGATTATGGAGCAGCAGGTGAACAATGGAGTACCAAAGAATCTTGAACTAAGTAAATGTACTATTGAACAGTTCAAAAAGTTGAATCCTCCATCTTTTAAAGGTACTCCTAACCCCACCGAAGCATAAAGTTGGGTGATGCAGATGGAAAAGATACTCGATGTTCTTAAGTGTACCGATGAACAAAGGTTATCATTTGCAACATTTATGTTAGAAGGGGAGGTCGAACATTAGTGGAGAATGACTAAGATAATACACGGGGAAAGGAATACCTACATAGGTTGGAATGATTTCTTAGTAATCTTTTATGAGAAATAATTTTTAAAAATGGTGAAAGACGAAATGGCAGCTGACTTCAGGAGTCTGGTGAAAGGGAATATAATGGTTAGTCAATATGAGGCAAAGTTTACTGAGTTATCCCGTTTTGCACGTCATGTTGTAGCAACTGATGTTTTAAGAGAGAAGAAGTTTGAGCGTGGGTTAAGGTTGAATATTCGTAGTCGAATTTCCATCCTGAAATTAACATCATATATTGATGTCGTGACTAGGGCTACAATAGCTGAGAGGGATGGTGAGGAGTACAATCGAATTAGAGTTGGCAAGAGAAAGTTTGGGGAACAAAAAGGAAAGAACTCGAATAATAGAAATTTCTTTAGTAACACATCCAATGTTGGGGGATCTAGTGATAACAAACAGTATAATAACCAGCTATGCAAACAATGTGGAAAGATGCATGGAGGACGACCTTGTTATAAGGATTCAGGAGCTTGTTTTAGATGTGAATGGAAAGGACATCAGATAAAAGACTGCCCAAACCCAGCAAGGGTTTCGATAAAGCCTTCAAGTGCGAACAAGGATCAAGGAAGACAGGGTAGAGTTTTTGCACTTTCTGATACCCAAGCTTCCAATGCGGTAGTGTCAGGTACACTTTTTATATCTGCACAACCTTTTAAAGCTTTGATAGATCCCAGTTCTACCCATTCGTTTGTATATATACATGTATTTAATCTCTTTCATAATTTGCCTGAACCCTTGAATCATAACATACACATTTCTACTCCTTCGGGTGAGTTATTGATGGGTAAATTAGTATACAAGGCTTACCCCATAGACATTGATAGTCATAACCTATTTGTTGATTTGATAGTTTTATACATTAGGGATTTTGAAGTCATTTTGCGGATGGACTGGTTAGCATCATATCATGCTAAGGTGGATTGTTTTGAGAAGAGTGTTACTTTCCAAATCCTTCACCAACCAAAATTTAGTTTTAAAGGAACTCACATCATATCTTCGATGTGTATTATTTCTGCAATGCAAGCCTATAGTTTTCTTAAGAAGGGATGTCAAGGATTTCTTCCAACTGTTAATAGTTTGCAGACGATAGGGCCTAGCTTAGAAGATATTCCTATCACTAAGAAATTTATGGATATTTTTCCAGATGATTTACCAGGCCTACCTCATAATAGAGAAATAGAATTTACCATTGACCTTATTCCTGGAACTATACCAATCTCAAAACCACCTTATCGCATGGCACCTTTAGAATTAAGAGAGTTAAAAGTTCAATTAGAAGACCTTTTAGACAAGGGTTTTATCAAACCAAGTATATCGCCTTGGGGTGCTCCAGTGTTATTTGTGAAAAAGAAGGATGGGACAATGAGACTATATATAGATTATCATGAACTGAATAAGGTAATTATTAAGAATAAATACCCCTTACCTTGTATAGATGAGTTGTTTGAGCAATTAGAAGGTGCACAAGTATTCTCTAAGATTGACCTTAGGTCAGGCTATCATCAATTGAAGATTAAAGATGATGATATTTTAAAACCAACTTTTCATACTAGATATGGTCACTATGAATTTCTTGTAATGACATTTGGACTAACTAATGCACCAGCCGCTTTTATGGATATGATGAATAGGGTGTTTAGGAAGTATTTGGATCAGTGTGTGGTTATTTTCATTGATGACATCCTTATTTATTCCAAAAGTATTGAAGAACACGAAAAGAATTTAGAGACGGTATTACAAATCCTTAAGAAAGAGAAATTAAAGAAGTGTGAGTTTTGGTTTCCTAGTGTCTCTTTTCTAGGACATGTCATTTCCAAGGAGGGAGTGTCGATTGACCCTCAAAAGATCAAAGCTATACTAGATTGGCCTAGACCAACTAATGTGATGGAGATTCGTAGTTTTCTTGGATTAACAGGTTATTATCAAAAATTTGTTGAAAGATTTTCTAGTATTGCCAAACCTCTATCTAGGTTAACCCAAAAGAAGGTGAAATATGAATGGTCTGAGAAAGTCGAGAATAGTTTTCAAGAACTTAAGAATCGATTAGTAACTTCCCCAATTTTGACTATTCCTTCCGAGACAGGGGGATTTGTGATTTATAGTGATGCTTCTAAAAATGGTTTGGAATGTGTGCTAATGCAAAATGGAAAATTAGTAGCTTACGCCTCGAGACAGTTGAAACCCATGAGCAGAATTATCCAACCCATAACCTAGAATTAGCAGCTATAATTTTTACTCTTAAGATTTGGAGACACTATTTGTATGGTGAGACTTGTGAGATTTATACCGATCATAAGAGTTTGAAGTATATATTTACTCAGAAAGATTTGAATATGAGACAAAGGAGGTGGTTAGAATTGATGAAGGATTATGATGTAAATATTCACTATCACCCGGGTAAAGCTAATGTAGTAGTCGATGCTTTAAGTAGGAAGTCTACACCAAATTTAGCGTGTCTTATTACAAGCCAGGAAGCACTGTTAAGGGATTTGAGAAGTATGGAAATAGATGTACGTATCTATAGCAAAGGAGGAATAATTGCAAACTTACAATTACAACCCATGTTGATGGAAAGGATTTAAATTGCATAAGTAAATGACCCACAGCTGAAGAAGATTAGAGAAGAAGTCATCGAGGGTAAGAGAACTGAATTTACGATACGAGATGATATATTGAGGTTTATAAATAGAGTGTGTGTGCCATATGATGCCCAACTAAAGAGGTAAATTTTAGAGAAAAGTCATTACTCAAGATTCATATTTCATCCCGGATGTACAAAAATGTATAGGGATCTTCGAGAAGTATTTTGGTGGAATAACATGAAGAGGGAGATAGCAAAATTTATATCTCAGTATTTTATTTGTCAACAAATAAAGGAAGAACATCAAAAACCATCAGGATTACTGCAACCCCTACCTATACCTGAGTGGAAATGGGAACATATTACTATGGATTTTGTGACAGGTTTACTGAGGAGTTCAAATGGTAATGACTCTATTTGGGTAATTATTGATAGGTTAACTAAATCTGCTCATTTTCTTGCAATTAAGATTACCCATTCTTTAGAAAAGTTAGCTAAGTTGTATGTGCGGGAAATTATTAGGCTTCATGGAACCCCAATTTCAATTGTTTCTGATGGTGACCCTAGATTTGTGGCTCGCTTTTAGAAAAGCCTACAAGCAGCCATGGGAACACAATTGAATTTCAGCACCGCTTTTCATCCTCAAACAGATGGAAAATCTGAGAGAACCATTCAAACCTTAGAGGATATGCTTAGGTCATGTGTACTTGATCTAAAAGGGCATTGGGATGATCATTTACCATTAGTAGGATTCGCGTATAATAATAGTTATCAAGCAAGTATTCAAATGGCTCCGTATGAGGAACTTTATGGTAGATGGTGTCGTTCCCCTACATGTTGGGTAGAAGTTGGGGAAAGAAAATTATTGGGACTAGAATTGATTCAGATCACAACAAAGAAGGTGAAATTAATACAAGACCGACTTCGAATCGCTCAAAGCCGTCAAAAGAGTTATGTTAACAATCGACACCGATAGTTAGAATTCCAAAGAGGAGATTATGTGTTATTGCGAGTATCGTCTGTTAAGGGAGTAATACTGTGGCCATCCCCGATCCTCACCAGGTGGGCGGGCACGCGAAGGGGAGAGGATCCTTCGGGTCCCGCGCATCCCTCTCGGGAGCGCTTCGACCGGTGTCATTTCAGATGAGGTGTAAAAATATAGAGAGATTCAGAGTCGTCAGTCTATTTTACTCAAAAGAGATAAAAGAAAAGGGGGAAGCCATCCCAAAGGATGGCATCCAAATACATACTGGTTCATGCGAATCAAAGATGATTTGAGAAGGGTTCGGAGGCTTAGTTACGAAATGGGAAGGTGTTAGGCACCCATTTTGCCCTTTCGGTCTCTCATGGATATTTGCTGTTTTCCTTTATATTTCCCCCCGTGATATGTGTGCATGTGTATATATATAATGGAGGTAGGAATCCTCGACTTGTATCATGGAAAAGATAAAGCGAGTCATCCGTAGGAAGATATAAGAATAGTATTAGAAAAATAAGATTTATGTGATTATCCCTACGTTGGTCGTTATAATGGAACGATAACGCATATGGAGTAATACGTTACAAGTATATATAATATAAGAAAATTATCTTTAGAGAAGATAGGAAAATAAGAGAAAAAGTGAGAAAAGGACTCGAGTCTCGGGTTTTACCCCGAGATGCCTTCCTAGCCTATAAAGGCATCAAAGTTCACGTAGTTCGCATACAAAATGAGGGGTGGGGTTTATTCCATAAATCCAAATGGGGGATCTCTTATTTGTGGGCGTGTGTGTGTGTGTGTAGGAAAAGTGTTTTAGTTGTGAGAAAAGTGTGAGAAAAGTATGAGAATCCCAATTTGGAATTTATGAGAAAACCCTATTTTTCTTATTTTTTGGGTTTTTATTTATATGAAAATAAGATATGTGCAATAATACTAAATAAAAAGTATACTAGGATGTGTGAGATGAGATAATAAAAAGTGCTAAGTAATAAAACAAGTTATTGTGAATTTAAGAGAATTTAAGAGAAAGTTGAGAAAGTTGGACCTTCTTGAAGATCTTGAGCTTGATCTTGAATGTGGGAGAGCAGCCCTTGCACTTGGATGATGATGGAGAGTGGCTAATTCACCAAGTTTGATGAAAAGGATGACGAAAAGTGGAAGTAAAAAATTGATTTGGAAGTTGAAATCACGCTGCCTTCGAGAGAGGTTTCAAGGATTCGTTGAGAGTGATTTTTATCAGATCTGGGCTCCTCTGGAAAATGAGGTGAAGGCCTCCTTTTATAGGCTCAGGTCACTGCCGATCGGCATAGACCTGATCCTTCCTATCGGCACCTGCCGATAGGCAAGGTCTGGAACCTGCCATGTGGTAGTGTGTTTCAGACCTTTTTGGGAAATCGGATGCCGAGTAAAAATCATTGGTCAGAATCATGCACGGGGCAGACCATTGGGAAGGTAATTTAGAGACCTTCAAACGTCCTTCGGACTGCTCCCGAGCTTGGTGTAATACCCCGTATTTTTGTGATATTTATTTATGGGATTAATTGAATTAAATGCGTATTAATTGGAAATTAATCCGGATTAAAATACTAACGAGATGCGAGTTGGTATTTGATTATAATGTGCATATATGATTATATATGAATATTGAATTATGAAATTTGTCGTGAGATTGAAATCCGGCAATTTGGAAATTTTGTTGAGACGCGTGTGACAGTCGCGTCAGAGAAATATTTATTTTAATTAAAAAGTGAATTTTAGTTCTATTAACCGTATGGTCATTTTGAGTTTGCCAACGCGTCCGGAAGGGTCGAAATAGTCCGAAAACACTAGCCGGGGGTTTAGTTTGGATCCCGGGGCATTTTTAGGCCATGCCGGCAACATATAAGGGTAGTTTGGTAATTTTGGATTTTTGGGAACTAAAACCTACGAAAATTGGGAATTAAAAAGCTGACTTGGTAATTTCTCACTAAACCCACTAACCACATCTTAGGACTTATTGGGCTACGGGACTTATTAGAATTGTTCCATAAGTTCCTAAGGCAAACCCTAGCCACCATTATCACTTTGGGGAAGAAGGCTTGTAGAGAGAGAGATAGAAGGATTCTGCAGAGAGAGAGAGAGAGAATACTCCATCAAATCGGCATCAAAAAGCAGAGATTCAAATAAGGCAAGTGGTTTAATTTCATTATTTTGCAAAGAATGTTTCTTCCATGTGTAGGAATTGATAAAATCTTAGTGTTCTTGGGAGTTAATGAAAAACCCATTTTAATTGGAAGTAAAAATTTCATTTTTGATGAGGAATCGCATGTAGATTTGTATTTAGATGATTATTCTGATGATATTATAATTTGGATGAAACGAAAACGGATTTAATTAGGCTCTTGGATGATTTATAAATTCTAGGGTTCATGTTCTTAAAATTGGGGGAAATATGAAGAGATTTGATAATTGAATGAGGTTAGAATGAATTAACCCCACAAATCACTTTAGTATATGACCTGAATATGTTTAGGGATGATTAGTGGCTTTGAACAATCGTTGGATTAATGTTTGGATGAGATTTGAGGTGTAGAGAAGTTGGAAAAACGAAAATAGGAAATCTGGGCTCGAAACTAGCCACTCGTTAGAAGACCTGCCCAGGTCGTTCGAACGAGCTTCTAACGAGTTGACCTTTGACTTCTAACGCGGGTGAAGTTCATTCGATGACTTCGTTCGAACGAGACCTCGTTAGATAGCCCACTTCGTTCGAATGAACTCTCGTTCGAACGAGACTTCGAACGAGTTGACAGTTTAGGCTTTTTATCCTGTTTTGATTTCGCGTGTTCCGTAACGTTGTTTATATGGAGAAATAACATTTCCTTGATGGATAATTGGGATATTTGGGATATTTGGGACATATTGAAGAGAGAAAAATAGAAGTGTGATTCGAACCAAATGGAAATTATGGAGTAGGACGTGAGGGTCTATTACGATGCGAGAATTATTGTTGGCCTAAATAATTGAACTATCCGAGAACTTATACATTGTGTAATATTGTATATTGGTATGAGAATGAGAAGTATACCACTAATATAAATTATGGTGATTACTAAGATGTGTGAATACTTAGTATATGTATTGATTTTATGTGTATGACATACCTACCATACTTGCTATCACGGGAGGTTTACGTTCGCTTAGGGACTTCTAATCCTTGTGTTGTCGGAATTAGATTGGTTACCTCGAGAACATAGGTCAGAGAAGGGCTTATTGGGATATTAATAAGTCTACTGATCGTGGGAGCGTAGGTATGTGCGTGACCCATGTGATGTGACTGTGTTCGCCTCCATTGTTTGTGATGTTGTTATCTGAGAACGATTCCTGAGAGATTTGGAATGCGTGATCCTTATGTACGTCATGTACCGGGATGGATAGCAGAGTATGTGTGCACCGCAGCTTAGTCTCGGGTTGCTTCTATTGTATATTTATGATGTGAATAATATACACTTAATTAATGGGAACTTTCATATTGATATTGTGAATATAATTATGGTAATGTTTTGAGAAAACATAACGGGTTAACCGATAGTGAATTGTATTACTAATTGAGAATCTGAGTTTAAGTAAATCCCTCTATTTAATTGAGAACGCTATAATGTCTTATGGGAATCGAGTAGTAAGGGGTAGAAATTATTACGGTTTGGTTAGATTTGTATGTTATATAGACGGGTACCGTACGTTAGGAGTGCACATGTAGTCGAGAGGTGAGAATTTCATGTGAGTGCACGTCCTAACATGTATTTTGCATTTAATATTTTAATGTTATTAAAACACTTGTTGTTTTTAAAATGATTTCCACTTTCGGGCTCTGACCCATTTGCTTTCAAATATATTTTTGTAAAAGTCATTTTAGGTGCCCAGCCACAAGGACACCATGCTTAGGATCCTCATTCAGGTGACGAGCTGTAGCTATTTGTGGAAGTTACAGGAATTTGCTTGTAGACACTTCATCTATCTTGACCCCATATTCAACATTTATCAGTTGTAGGGCGTCGCCCATTTCTTTTAGACATTTCATTTATTTCAGTTATTCGGACTTCTGGCATGTAATTAATTCAGGATTCAGACTTGTCATATTATTTTCAGTTGTGGGATTGTTGTGAGGAGTTTTCCTCCGGACTTATTATTATTTGTTGGTTATTTCATTACTTCGTTATGGTGAATGGATTATGTTGTTATTTCATTATTCTTTTATTGCATGTTAATCAGATTTAACTTAAAATTTGGCAACTTACTTTTTAAATACTAGGTGGTTAGTAATTATAAAAATGTTTTCGACAGTGATGCTATTAACTGAACCAACTTGGCATTTTGTATTGATTTAATAAAGGAGTAGCTACCCAGTATTTAATTAGTCGGGGTGTCACAGGTGGTATCAGAGCATTAGGTTCTAGTGTCCTTTAGGATCTGTACGGCTTATTATGTTTCCGCTAAGCTTTCTTTGATATAGAGCCCTATATTTTAGGATTGTTGTATTCTTTTGTATATGCTACATTCTTCAGCTATTTTAAGTTTGTAACTGCGAGCTTATAAACTTCGTTCTTATTTCAGATGCCTCCACGACGTGCACAACGGGTTCCCAGGGATGCAACGCCAGAACCACAGCCCGCACCAGTTCAGGGCACGATGAATGCCGCCGAGGTTGCAGCCATTGTGGACCAGGCGGTAAATGTCGCACTAGAAGTAGTTCAGCAGGCACCACCTCAGGCACCGATAGCCGCGCCAGTCCAGGCACATGCATTCCCGTCTGCTTGGGAACGTGTACGTGATGCTTTTCAGAAAGCACACCCACCGGAGTTCGCAGGTAGCTCCGATGTTGTAGTTTCGAGTCAGTGGAGGAAGGATATTCAGCGGCACTTGAGGATGTATGAGTGCACCGATGCCCAGAAGCAGATGCTAGCTACCTTTAAGCTAGTGGGGTCTGCACTGCAGTGGTGGGAGTCTATTACCACCGTGGAGGAGAGAGATTCCCTCACTATTCAGGAGTTTTGGGTGCGGTTCGACCGCAAATACTTTCCGTCAGCTGTTCACACGGAGATGAGAAGGAAGTTGATGAGCCTTAAACATGAGGGTAAGACTGTGGCCGAGTATGAGGCCGAATTCACTGATCTTCTGAACATTGTTCCGGATGAGATACCGACAGAGGAGAAGAAGATACAGAAATTTACGGATGGGTTGACATGGAGGATTCGTCAGCACTTGTTAAGGAACCTCTCATTAGCCACTTATTCTGATGTGGTTAACGCTGCATTGCTCCATTGCCAGGATCACCGCTTTCACATGACAGAGGGCAAGCGATCGGGAGAGTCCATCCATCAGGGAAGGACTGGAGGGAATGGTGCTAGTGGGGCACAATCTGTTCAGAGGCAGAGACAGGGCGACCAGGGTTCCCAGCAGGGGGATCACAAGAGGTTCAGGTCAGGAAATTTCAGGCACGGACAGGGAAGTTTCCGGCAGGGCCATCAGGGTCCGAACGGCCATCAGAACCAGCAAGGTCAGAATGGTCAACAGCAGTTTCAGCAGGGCCAGTGGAGGAACGGTAACGGCCACCAGGGCCAGGGGCAGCAGAGGCAGAGAGGGGGGAACTTCCCGGGGAAGTGTTTCGTTTGTGGCAAGACTGGCCATAAACGCCAGGACTATCCTGATAGGGGCAGGGCCCCGCAGCAGCAGCAGGGTGCTCGACATGAGCCCCAGAGGCCACTTTTTCCACCAGCTCTCCCAGCTCCAGCCCAGGTGCCAGCACTACCAGCCATTCCAGCAGGTCCTGTGCAGTAGGGGCAGTTACAGTATGGACGTGTCTATAACGTCCACCAGGCAGCAGCTCCACAGGCACCACCCGCGATTGAGGGTATGTTTCCTATCCATGGTACTATGGGTCGGGTTTTGTTTGATACGGGGGAAACACATTGCTTTATAGCTACACATTTTGCGAAAGCCTTAGGGTTTTTTGCCACAGCAGAGAGCACAGTGACATGTGTAGACTCACCATTGGGGAGTGGGTCACTTATTTTCTTTATATGCCGGGGAGTGGGGGTAGAGATTGGTAGTTTGGTATTACCTGCAGACATGTTGGTATTAGATATGCATGTGCACGATGTGATTATCGGTATGGATTGGCTCGCAGATTATAGAGCCATGATTGATTGCTTCGGTGGGAGCATTGTTTTTTCCATTCCGGGGCAAGAGATGTTTGTGGTGGCGATGCCTCGCCCAGAGGGAGGTTCGACCGCTCATTTGTACTACATAGAGGAGGATACCTCTAAGGAGGTTGTGATTCCTCTAGACTCGATCCCAGTTGTCAGGGAGTATTCTGATGTGTTTCAGGAGATACCGGGCCTACCCCCCAGTCGAGAGATAGACTTTGTCATAGACTTATTACCAGATACGAGACCTATAGCACGCGCACCGTACCGTACAGCTCCGGCAGAGATGGGAGAGCTACGAGATCAGATTGAGCAGTTGTTGGGTCAGGGGTTTATACGGAGGAGTACTTCGCCGTGGGGTGCCCCTGTGTTGTTCGTGAAGAAGAGAGATGATTCACCGAGATTGTGTGTGGACTACCGAGAGTTGAACAAGGTCACGATATGGAATAAGTATCCGTTGCCTCGAATCGATGACCTATTCGACCAGCTGAGAGGAGCTTCTTTCTTCTCAAAGATTGATTTGCTATCGGGATACCATCAGTTGCGTATCAGGGAAGAGGATGTCTCGAAGACTGCGTTCTTATCGAGATATGGATCTTACGAGTTTCGGGTTATGCCTTTTGGTTTGACTAATGCTCCAGCCGTGTTTATGGGCTTGATGAATAGGGTGTTCAGAGATTTCCTAGACCAGTTTGTCATTGTCTTCATTGATGATATTCTAGTTTACTCCCAGACAGAGGAGGAGTACGCCGAGCATTTGAGGCAAGTTTTGCAGACACTACGTTAGAACGAGTTGTATGCAAAGTATGAGAAGTGCGGGTTTTGGCTGAAGGAGGTCCAGTTTTTGGGACACATTATTTCCGACCAGGGGATATCTGTTGAACCGGGGAAGGTATCCGCGGTGAGGGAGTGGGGACAGCCCACGACACCAACGGAGATCCGTAGTTTCTTGGGTCTAGCAGGATACTACAGGAGGTTCATTCGGGGATTTTCGAAGATAGCAGGTCCTTTGACACAACTGACTCGTAAAGGTGTTCCGTTCATCTGGAGTGATGCCTGTCAGTTGACATTCGATGAGTTGAAGGATAAGTTGACCTCAGCACCTGTGTTAGCATTGTCGAGACCGGGAGTTGAGTATCTAGTCTACACCGATGCGTCCTTACAAGGACTTGGAGCTGTCTTGCAGCAGGAGAGTCAGGCCATAGCTTATGCTTCCCGTAAGCTAAAGCCTCACGAGAAGAATTACCCCACTCATGACTTGGAGTTGGCGACAGTTGTATTTGCCCTTCGTATATGGAGACATTATCTTTTGGGGGAGAAGTTTCGATTGTTCACGGACCACAAGTCCCTACAGTACCTATTCACGCAGAAGGAGTTGAATATGCGACAGCGTAGGTGGCTTGAGTTTGTAAAGGACTATCAATTTGATATCCAGTATCACCCGGGAAAGGCTAACGTGGCAGCAGACGCGTTGAGCCATAGGCCAGTAGAGGAAGTGGCAGGGGTGTGGAAGGCCAAGTGGAAGGAGTTGGGACACCAGGATGCAGTGGCCCGATCATTCATGTATGTGATGACTGTTACACCGCAGATTGTCACGACGGTAGTAAGGGCACAGGCAAATGACTCATTCTGTCAGGAGCAGATACTTCGATTATTAGCAGAGGGAGCCGAGTCCTATACCGTTAGCTCAGACGGGGGATTACGCTTCAATGGGAGATTGGTAGTTCCGGAAGGGGAGGAATTGCGACACGAGGTGATGGCAGAGTCGTACGGCTCACGGTTCGCGGTACATCCCGGTGGGGACAAAATGTACCAAGACATGAGACGACAGTATTGGTGGAGCGGGATGAAGAGAGATATTGTCGTGTTTGTTTCAAAATGCGCCACTTGTCAGCTAGTAAAAGTGGATCATCAGAGACCGGCAGGACTTCTATAGCCATTGGAGGTCCCGATGTTGATGTGGGAGAGCATCTCCATGGACTTTATCACGGGGTTACCTACGTCACAGAGATGTCACGACTCCATTTGGGTAATTGTGGACAGGTTGACCAAAGTCGTTCATTTTCTACCCGTAAGGACAGACTACACTACGGGACAGTATGCCCAGCTCTTTATTGCAGAGATAGTGAGACTTCACGGTGTACCCCTAAATATCGTGTCTGACAGAGACAAGATATTTGTTTCACGGTTTTGGGAAAGTTTTCAGGAGGCCATGGGCACATAATTGCGATTGAGTACGGCATATCACCCGCAGACGGATGGGCAAACTGAGCGTACAAACCATATGTTGGAGGACATGCTATGTATGAGTATCATTGATTTTGGGGGTGGATGGGAGCAGTATCTTCCACTGGTGGAGTTTGCTTACAACAACTCGTACCAGTTCACCATTGGCATGGCTCCATTTGAGGCATTGTACGGTAGACCTTGTCGTTCCCCAGCATTTTGGTTGGAGGTAGGGGACAACAAACTACTTGGGCCGGAAGTGATTCAGGATACTTCGACGAGGATAGAATTGATTCGGAGTCGCATTCGAGTAGCTCAGGATCGACAGAAGAGCTATGCTGATGCGAAGAGGTTCTTCAGGGAGTTCCAAGTGGGGGACCAGGTTTTTCTCAGAGTATCTCCTATGAAGGGGATTATGCATTTCGGTAAGAAAGGGAAGTTGGCACCAAGATATGTGGGACCATTTCCTATTATTGAGCGGATTGGACCGGTTGCGTATAGGCTTGGATTACCGGAGCATTTGCATCGGATTCACGATGTATTTCATATTTCCTCGCTAAGGAAATATCTTAGAGATGATTTGGCTCATTCTCACATTGCTTTGGAGGACATCGATCTCCAACCTGATAGCTCCTACGAGGAGGGGCCGATTGCTATTTTGGACCGAAGTGAGCGGAAACTGCGGTCAAAGATAGTTCCGTTAGTGCGTGTTCAGTGGCAACATCATAATGTCGAGGAGTCCACATGGGAGCGTGAGGATGAGATGCGCGAACGTTATCCAGAGTTGTTCTTACCAGGTACTTTCTAGTTCCGAATTTCGGGACGAAATTCAGTTATTAGGGGGGAGTATGTAATACCCCGTATTTTTGTGATATTTATTTATGGGATTAATTGAATTAAATGCGTATTAATTGGAAATTAATCCGGATTAAAATACTAACGAGATGCGAGTTGGTATTTGATTATAATGTGCATATATGATTATATATGAATATTGAATTTTGAAATTTGTCGTGAGATTGAAATACGGCAATTTGGAAATTTTGTTGAGACGCGTGTGACAGTCGCGTCAGAGAAATATTTATTTTAATTAAAAAGTGAATTTTAGTTCTATTAACCGTATGGTCGTTTTCAGTGCGCCAATACGTCCAGAAGGGTCGAAATAGTCAAAAAACACTAGCCGGGGGTTTAGTTTGGATCCCGGGGCATTTTTAGGCCATGCCGGCAACGTATAAGGGTAGTTTGGTAATTTTGGATTTTTGGGAATTAAAACCTACGAAAATTGGGAATTAAAAAGCTGACTTGGTAATTTCCCACTAAACCCACTAATCACATCTTAGGACTTATTGGGCTACGGTACTTATTAGAATTGTTCCATAAGTTCCTAAGGCAAACCCTAGCCACCATTATCACTTTGGGGAAGAAGGCTTGTAGAGAGAGAGATAGAAGGATTCTGCAGAGAGAGAGAGAGAGAATACTCCATCAAATCGACATCAAAAATCATATATTCAAATAAGGCAAGTGGTTTAATTTCGTTATTTTGCAAAGAATGTTTCTTCCATGTGTAGGAATTGATAAAATCTTATTGTTCTTGGGAGTTAATGAAAAAACCATTTTAATTGGAGGTAAAAATTTCATTTTTGATGAGGAATCGCATGTAGATTTGTATTTAGATGATTATTCTGATGATATTATAATTTGGATGAAACGAAAACGGATTTAATTAGGCTCTTGAATGATTTATAAATTCTAGGGTTCATGTTCTTAAAATTGGGGGAAATATGAAGAGATTTGATAATTGAATGAGGTTAGAATGAATTAACCCCACAAATTACGTTAGTATATGACCTGAATATGTTTAAGGATGATTAGTGGCTTTGAACAATCGTTGGATTAATGTTTGGATGAGATTTGAGGTGTAGAGAAGTTGGAAAAATGAAAATAGGAAATCTGGGCTCGAAACTAGCCACTCGTTAGAAGACCTGCTCAGGTCGTTCGAACGAGCTTCTAACGAGTTGACCTTTGACTTCTAACGAGGGTGAAGTTCGTTCGATGACTTCGTTCAAACGAGACCTCGTTAGATAGCCCACTTCGTTCGAACGAGATTTCGAACGAGTTGACAGTTTAGGCTTTTTAGCCTGTTTTGATTTCCCGTGTTCCGTAACGTTGTTTATATGGAGAAATAACATTTCCTTGATGGATAATTGGTATATTTGGGATATTTGGGACATATTGAAGAGAGAAAAATAGAAGTGTGATTCTAACCAAATGGAAATTATGGAGTAGGACGTGAGGGTCTATTACGATGCGAGAATTATTGTCGGCCTAAATAATTGAACTATCCGAGAACTTATACATTGTGTAATATTGTATATTGGTATGAGAATGAGAAGTATACCACTAATATAAATTATGGTGATTACTAAGATGTGTGAATACTTAGTATATGTATTGATTTTATGTGTATGACATACCTACCATACTTGCTATCACGGGAGGTTTACGTTCGCTTAGGGCCTTCTAATCCTTGTGTTGCCCGGATTTAGATTGGTTACCTAGAGAACATAGGTCAGAGAAGGGCTTATTGGTATATTAATAAGTCTGCTGATCGTGGAAGCGTAGGTATGTGCGCGTCCCATGTGATGTGACTGTGTTCGCCTCCATTGTTTGTGATGTTGTTATCTGAGAACGATTCCTGAGAGATTCAGAATGCGTGATCCTTATGTACGTCATGTACCGGGATGGATAGCAGAGTATGTGTGCACCGCAGCTTAGTCTCGGGGTGCTTGTATTGTATATTTATGATGTGAATAATATACACTTAATTAATGGGAACTTTCATATTGATATTGTGAATACAATTATGGTAATGTTTTGAGAAAACATAACGGGTTAATCGATAGTGAATTGTATTACTAATTGAGAATCTAAGTTTAAGTAAAGCCCTCTATTTAATTGAGAACGCTAGAATGTCTTATGGGAATCGAGTAGTAAGGGGTAGAACTTATTACGGTTTGGTTAAATTTTTATGTTATATAGACGGGTACGGTACGTTAGGAGTGCACATGTAGTCGAGAGGTGAGAATTTCATGTGAGTGCACGTCCTAACACGTATTTTGCATTTAATGTTTTAATGTTATTAAAACACTTGCTGTTTTTAAAATGATTTCCACTTTCGGGCTCTGACCCATTTGCTTTCAAATATATTTTTGTAAAAACCATTTTAGGTGCCCAGCCACAAGGACACCATGCTTAGGATCCTCATTCAGGTGACGAGCTGTAGCTGTTTGTGGAAGTTACGGGACTTTGCTTGTAGACGCTTCATCTATATTGACCCCATATTCAACATTTATCAGTTGTAGGGCATGTCGCCCATTTCTTTTAGACATTTCATTTATTTTAGTTATTCGGACTTCTGGCATGTAATTAATTCAGGATTCAGACTTGTCATATTATTTTCTTGTGGGATTGTTGTGAGGAGTTTTCCTCCGGACTTATTATTATTTGTTGGTTATTTCATTACTTCGTTATGGTGAATGGATTATGTTGTTCTTCCATTATTCTTTTATTGCATGTTAATCAGATTTAACTTAAAATTTGGCAACTTACTTTTTAAATACTAGGTGGCTAGTAATTATAAAAATGTTTTCGACAGTGATGCTATTAACTGAACCAACTTGGCATTTTGTATTGATTTAATAAAGGAGTAGCTACCCGGTATTTAATTAGTCGGGGTGTCACACTTGGGAGTTGACTTTGGGTCAAATATGGATCGAAAGCGTTTGTCGGACCATTTGACGGGGAATCGTTCGGACGCAAACGGATTGTTCATCCCCATGGTAAGTCCAAATCGCGCATAGGGCGAACCGTTCGAAAGGTTAGGAGATTTACTTCGACATTCCAAAGAGTTTGACCCAATTTGGGAAGTTGACTTTGGTTAACCGGGCCCTGGAAGTATTCGGTGACCTCTTGAAGTCAAACGGATCGATCGTTCGTATGGTAATTCAGAATCGCGCACGGGATGGACCGTTGAAAAGGTTATTCAGTGCCCTTCAAAGAATCATTCAGTCTCAGTCGATATGAAGAGTTTGACTTTTGGGTCAAACTGAGTCGGGGAGCGCCCGATGGCTTCTAGGTCAGTACTCGGGACATGACCTAGGTTTTTAGTGATGAAGGGAGGTACTAGGGACCTAAGGAGAGTTTGGGGGTAACAGAATGGGGTGTCTATAGATCCCCTCGATGGGTGAGTTAATAACAAATGATGACTGTCAAATAGACACCACCTGATTCTTTTGAGGGAGTATAACCGATTCAGAGGTTCGAGGGAGATTCTGAGGACCTAAGGAGTGTGCAAGGAACGGAATAACGATTTAGGTCAATTCTGAGGACCTAAAGTGGTGTTGGGGGATGACCAATTATGCGGGTCAAAGCTGAATCTGCGAGCTTAGGGTGAAGATATAATAACTAAGGTCAATTCTGACCTAAGAGTGGTGACGACCGAAGATCGAGGTCAATTCTGACCTAAGAGTGATGACGACAGAGGATCGGGTCAATTCTAACCCAACTCAAGTGACGATCTAAGACCGAGTTCAATTCTGACCTAAGAGTGGTGACGACCGAGGATTGGGATTAATTATGACCCAACTCAGGTGGAGATCCAAGACCGAGGTCAATTCTGACCTAAGAGTGGAGATGACCAAGAACCGGGGTCAATTTTGACCCAACTCAGGTGACGATCCAAGATCGAGGTCAATTCTGACCTAAGAGTGGTGATGACCGAGGATCGAGGTCAATTCTGACCTAACTCAGGTGACGATCTAAGACCGAGTTCAATTCTGACCTAAGAGTGGTGACGACCGAGGACCGGGGTCAATTCTAACCCAACTCATGTGATGATCCAAAACTGAGGTCAATTATGACCTAAGAGTGGTGACGATCGAGCACCGGGGTCAATTCTGACACAACTCAGGTGACGATCCAAGATCGAGGTCAATTTTGACCTAAGAGTGGTGACGACTGAGGACCGGGGTCAATTCTGACCCAACTCAGGTGACGATCCAAGACCGAGGTCAATTATGACCTAAGAGTGGTGACGACCGAGGACCGGGGTCAATTTTGTCCCAACTCAGGTGACGATCCTAGACCGAGGTCAATTCTGACCTAAGAGTGGTGACGACCGAGGACCGAGGTCAATTCTGACCCAACTCAGGTGACGATCCCAGATCGAGGTCAATTCTGACCTAAGAGTGGTGACGACCGAGGACCGGGGTCAATTTTGACCCAACTCAAGTGACGATCCAAGACCGAGGTCAATTCTGACCTAAGAGTGGTGACAACTGAGGATCGGGGTCAATTTTGACCCAACTCAGATGACGATCCATGACCGAGGTCAATTCTGACCTAAGAGTGGATGAAGATTAGATTTTGATTTTGTTGGAAAAATGTCTTTTGATTTGAGCTAGGGAGCTGATAGCTGGGGAAGCCTTTGTTTCTCTAGGAGACCTCATGGGGGGGAACAACCTATTTTGGGTGCTGTAAAATATTCCGCCGGGGAAGTGATCAGGCGATCCTTAGAGACCCTCCGGTGCTTTTTCGGGAGGAGATTCACTTGGTTTTTGAGGATTTCACTGGGAAAGAGGGGTTCCGCTTAAGGGAATGCCAAATTTTCTTGGTGAAAATGTTCTAAACCCTTCTTGCGATTTTTAGGAATTTTTTGAGGATTTTTCTGGACTTTCTGGTATTTTCTGGAAATTTCTGTACGAAATTTAGGGGGGTGCCGGTTGGCATTTTATGAGGGGTGCCATTCGGTAGTGGCACACACTTTTTGGCTACGTCGGGAAGGTAAGGAGCTAGTGCCGATAGGTATGGTGAGGGGAAGTGCCGATCGGCATGGCGCTTGGTATCCTATAAAAAGGGGGCGAATCCCTTCATTTTTTCACAACCTCTTTGCCTTCTCTCTTTCTGCAATTTCTCTGCAAATCGTTCTAGCATTCCGATCTTCAAGAAATGGTCGCTTTTGTGAGCACTACAGTCCACCGAGAGTGGTTGACCGTTGATGACTGGGCGAATATGGAGTGGAGGGCCAGGGCGCCTCTTGCTTTAGCGAGTGAGAACTCCTTTGATGTGTTTGAGCCTGTTGCGGATGAGCGGACCTTGTTGCGGGAGCCATCGTATCATCTCATTTCGAGAGTGAGTCCCGGCGGTTATGTAAGTTGCCTGACCTTTGGCATTCCTTTATTTTTGGTGATTTTTCTTTCTTTCTTGACTTTTGATGAGACTTTTCCTTTTTGCCAGTCGGATATTTCTTTGAAGAACATGCGCGCCCGTGGGACGACGGAGCTCAGGGATGTCTGGGAGCATCTCCCACCTGTGGTGTGTTAGGTGGTATCATCAGTGGGTTTTGGGAGGTTGGCATCGGTGCTGGATGAGACGCCTCGTTCGACAGCAGTCCTATGCGCTTTAGGGGAGAGATGGTGGGATACTACCCACACCTTCCATTTCGGCTTCGGGGAGATGACTTTGACTCCCATAGACGTGCAGCAGCTGCTGGGGTTGGATTGCGATGATGAGCAGATAGAGGTGGATCGCTCTTTAGGGGTGAGACCGTAGGCAGTGCGTGCGGCACTTGGTGATGTAGGGAGGATAGTTTCTGGGGATTCTATCAGGCTGTCCCTGCTGAAGGGTGTTCTGCTGAGTAGGGTGATTGATGTGGAGGATGGGATACAAGTGAGGCAGATGGCCCGGTTATTTATTCTGCTAGTATTAGGAGGTTTCATGGTGGCGTCGAGCGACGACGTCGTCCATTTGTGGTTCTTGTCGTACCTGAGGATGTTTTCAAACATCCCTTTCTATGATTGGGGGAGTCTGACTTTGGCCACCCTTTACTCTTCTCTAGATGCATTCAGCCGGTGTTGCCGGTAGACCTTCACTGGGGCTACAAACCTTCTTAAGGTATTCTTCATGCATTCACATTTTCCTTTTGTGCATTCGCATTTTCCTTTCATGCATTCGTATTTTCCTTATGCGTCTCTTTGTGAATTCAGACGTGGTTCTACGAGGTGATTGGGTCCAATACCCCACTGGTCGCTTTGAAGGATGACACTGTTAGGGAATTCTATCGATTGTATCGATGGCGTAAGGCCAATCAGTAGTCGAAGGGATCTCTCTCTCTGGAGGCGGTGCATCAGGTCTTGAATGACCTGACCAGTGGTAGGGTAAGGCTCTTTCCATTTCAGTCTTGGTTTTTGCACCTTATGATCTTGTATTGATTTATGTCTGCTTGGAGATTTTCAGGTGACCTTTTATCCCTGGGGGACAGCCATTCAGGATGCGGGGGCGACCGGGGTCAACGCGCAGATGAGGCATTTGTTGGTGCATGAGTTCGGCCATTCCTAGTACCTCGGGGAGCGGGTGGTTTGTCAAATTGCTAAGCAGGAGGTGGTGGTGCCACTTGCGCAGCCCCCTGCGTCTATGAGGCAGGAGCGACTGCTATCGAAGGATGAGAGGATCGTGGCGATGATTGGCGAGTCCTACTCATTGTACACCGATACGGCTGAGCCCTATGACTATATGGACTTTGTGACGAGCTGGTTGATGGCGACCAGAATATATGATGCCCTGCCTTTCCCTCCGACAAGTTCGAGTCGAGCGGTGGGATATTCTCACAACAGCGGTGGTTCGTCGGCATCTGCGACGGCAGCGACTTCAGAGGTTCCTTTTGTGAGGTTGCATACCCCTTCATACAACATTCGACGGGCTGATGGAGGGATGGTGCCTATGTTGCACCGTCCTCATGTGATGGATTCGTAGGAGTTGGGTTTGACAGATGAGGTCCTCTGACCTGCGGTATACCTTTATGTTCCTCTCTTTCTTTCTTTTTTGTTTTGGCCATCTCTGTTTTGTTACTGATTTCGCTCTTTCTTGCAGCAAGTCCGGGTGTCGACCACTTGGCTAAGGGACATCAGAGACTGGATATCTTCAGCGACTGCCCATATTCGGGACGTGGTTCCTATCCCTTCTTGCTTGGTGATGTCTGCTTCGTTCAGAGAGGACTCGGGCTCGGGTAGTGGTGGCGCATCGTCTCGCCGTAGGGGGAAGAGAGCATGTCGCAGGAGTGGAAGATCTTGAGAGAGAGAGAGAGAGAGAGAGAGAGAGAGAGAGAGAGAGAGAGAGAGTGGGTTCAGGCTGAGTCCCGTTGTTTTTTATTTTTCTTTTTATTACCTGCAAAAATGATGTAACACAGAAAACAGATATATGCAATGAAATGGAGTTTTTTTATTATTTTTTATTAATGATGAATGAATGCATGCACATGCGCTTTTTACTTTGCTGCTGAGACCGTAAAAAGGAATATTTTTGGAATTTTTTTGAAGGAAAGTTTTTTTATTAAAGCGAAATTATGTAAGGAGAAAAGGGATTTTGAAATTCTATTAAGAATATCAATTTATTTTTATTGAGTTTTCAGATTTGACAAAAGAGGAAAAAAGGGAATTTTCTAAAAATGGGGGGTTGCCGATCAGCAAGCACCCTGACCTGCCTATCGGCAGTTCAGTCCAGTCCCATCAATTCAAAACTTTGAATGGTACCCTCTTCAGCCTTTGGTACCTTGTGGGGTAGGATTCCCTTCGATTTCTGCAGGGATTATGTATCTTGTGAGGGTTCTCAAGTATAAAAAGGGGGAAGGGTGGAGTGTTTTCATCACACCCTTGCATTCTTACCTACTTGCCCATTATCTCTTAGCCTTGCAAGATGGCTCTCCCTGGTAGCATTGTGTTTGCCAATTACCTCAAAGCCTTGGAAGCAATGTGCTCTTATAATGTCGACTACGATGCTTTCAACATGCATCGAGTCTCTCTATGGCGCAATCGGCCTATTGAGTGGAATGTGTTGATGGCGGCGGTACAATTCTGGTACCCCGAAGACCATGTATTCCGCTTTGGGTTGGGGGAAGTTTATCCTATCTACGAGGAATTTTTTGCCATGCTGGGTGTAAATCCAAGTGTTGCTGCGGATTTGCCCGAATTTTCCCGTTCTCCTAGGGATTTGTTGGCTGGGCTTCTTTATATTTCACCTTCGGCGGCCAGATCATTGGTTGTTGGAGGAATGATCTCCTCCCAGTGGTGCTGCATTCCATGCATTTATGGGAAGTAGGGGATGCTGGCTATGCTGGAGTCGTTGTTCTGGGTCTAGTTTTAAAATTATTATTGGTGATTAGAGAATTGCAGGTGGACCCGCAAATTACAGCCATTACTTCATGGATGTCATACCGTCGCCATCCTACGGCGGTGATACTGGCAGAGACCCTGAATGGCCTAGATGCCTGGAGAGAAGGTCGTTCTGACTTTTTGAAGGGTAGCCCCGTGATGCTGTTCATGTGGTTATCTGAAAGATTCGGCTTAGCAACTCCAGAATATCCCTTATCGGTCGTACCCAACTTCTTTTCATGCTACTTCATCAGTGTTGGTCTGTATGTTGAGAACTGGGAGCATTGGCCTGTGGAGCATCAGGCTCGTGGTCTGTATTGGTCAGTGCCCGTGTGGGGGCAGTTGCAGCCTGTTCTGGAGCTAGGAGAGTATTCATATGTGCGGCTGGTTGATCTCAGAAAGACCCCCTTTTATTTCCCTTGGCAGCTTTTGCGCCAATTTGGCTGGGCCCAGGTCGTGCCACCTCGGACCTCAAATTTATTTCAGTAGAAGATTTGATTGAGTGCCTGTGTCTGTTGCTTAGATCTTTGTGGGAAAATAGGCGTCCGTCGACCCGTCCCTCCCAGTCTGTCAGAAAAGTTTGGCCTGTCCCCAAAGATTATATGAAGTGATTGTGAAGGAAAGTAGTCAGCAAGATGTTGGCAGTGGAGACTGGACAAAGATGGTTTGTTTTATCTAACACCATGGAAGGGGGTGTTGTGGTCTTTTCAAAGATGGTTCCGGCTCATCGATCCATGGAGTGTTTATGGCACTCTATTCAGGCAGGGAAACTTGGGGACCTCAGGATATAGATGATGAGGGTGCAGGCACCTCGGGTAGTTGTGGGTAGGACTCTTGGAGAGTTTATTTGTGTAATAGGGAATAGATATGGGGATTTTATTTGGCTTTTTATGGTAGCAAGGGGAAGGGAGTTATCCGTTCCTTTTCTTATGTAATCTGTACTGTCATTTCTTATTAATGAAATAAACAAGTTTCTGATCATCCAGTTGTGCCTTTCGATGAGTTTTGTATTTTGAATTATCTATACTAATCGTTAAGGCATACATAATCCTTTTGTTCAAGTATTTGTTAGAATGAACCGCCATTCTCGGAGGTAAGAAAACAATGGTATTTTGGTTAGAAGAAAGGGACGCACTCGTGTGAGGTGTATGAGCTGCCTACGTACCTCTGGGTTTTTTGAAAAGGTTTTTTATCTATTTGAAAATAGTTTTTCCAGAGGATCAGGCCCACGTAGTTCTGGGTAGAGGGAAATGAAGAGTTTATTTTTTTTAGAATAGAAGGGGGATGAGAAGAGTCGTAGCGCGCCAAGATTTCAGACTAAGGGTAGAATTTCTTAAGACGGTCCAGATTGACTGGACGAGCCATATCTTCCCCATCTAGGTCAGTGAGCATGGCGGCACCGCCGGATAATATTTTCTTCACAATGTAGGGGACGCTCCAATTGGGATTGAATTTCCCTCTGGGGTCCCAGATGGGTTCTATTATCTCTTTGAGGCCTAAATCCCCCTCCCGGACACCGCGGTCCTTAACTCTCTTATTGATTGATTGCGCAATTCGGCGATGGTACCCCTGTATGTGGTAAAGAGCTTTCAATCTTCTTTCACCTAGGAGGGATAGCTCATCAAGACGGCTTTGGCACCAGTCTTCTTCGCTAACTTTTCTTTCGAGCATGATGCGTAGCGAGGGTATGTTCAGCTCCACAGGTAGGACTGCTTCCATGCCATAGACTAGGGAGTAAGGGGTAGCCCCAATAGAGATTCGGATTGAGGTTTGATAGCCCCAGAGGGCGTACGGGATCCGGTCGACCCAATCCCAACAACTTTTGGTCATCTTACTGATGATAGCTTTGAGGTTCTTGTTGGCGGCTTCAACTGCACCATTGGTCTGAGGTCGGTAGGGAGAAGATTTGTGTCACTGAATCCCGTACTCATTGACTACTTTTGTGACTTCTTCCTCGAAATGCAACTCTTTATCTGACACTAGATCGTGCAGAACCCTATATCGGCAGATAATATTCTTCTTGAAGAATTTGGCCACTTTCTTGGCGTTCAATACTGCGTATGACTTAGCTTCGACCCATTTGATGAAGTAATCAATGGCGACTAGGATGAACTTATGTCCATTTGAAGCCTTTGGCGTAACCTTTCCTATGATGTCAATACCCCAGGTAGAGAACGGCTAGGGAGAGGTTATGTTGTATAAATATCGCGGAGGCAGGTGTTGAAGATTGGAGAATTATTGACATTTGAGGCGTCTCCGGACATAGGCGGTGTAGTCCTAGGTCGTGGTGGTCCAGTAGTAGCCCTGTCGGATGATTTTCTTGGCAAGCATATGACCATTCATGTGGGACCCGCATTCCCCGCTGTGGATTTTTTGCATTATTTTTTTAATGTCATCCCCTACAATACAGTGCAGATGAGTTCCGTCGAAATTCCTCTTGAGTAGTGCTTTATGGAAGATGATGTACTGAGCAGCCAGCCTTCGGAGGGTAGCTCGGTCGTTCTTATTGGAACCCTCGGGATACCTACCGTATCGAAGGAGGCACAAAATATCATAGTACCAGTAATTGGCTAGCTCAGGATCTTCTGAGGTGGCAAGCTCAATGTGGTAGCAATGGGTAGGTTTGTCTTGCTTTTGAACTAGGAAGGGGGTCATTGTTATTCCCTCAGGCATGTCGACCATGGAAACCAAAGTAGCGAGAGCATCGGCTACGTTATTATTTGCTCGGGGTAGGTAATGGAAGGTGATATCTCGGAATTGGGAGGCTAACTCTTCTAATTGGGTGTGAAAGGGTTGGAGCTTTTCATCCTTGACTTTCCACTTTCTAAGCACTTGACCGATGATAAGGGCAGAATCCCCGTAAACATCAAGGTATTGAATACCTTTCTTGAGAGCAAATTTGAGGCCTACTGTGCATGCCTCGTATTCCTTCATGTTGTTGGTGCAAGGGAAATCCAATTTAATGGCGATGGGAGTGTGGGAGTCATCTGGGGTGATCAGAAGTATCCCAATGCCATATCCCTTTTTGTTGGCAGCGCCGTTAAAGAACATTTTCCATCAAAGGCGGTCTTGAGCGGTGCAGAGGATATTTTCATTTGGGAATTCGTAGATCTGAACATCTGTTTCTTCTACAGGGTAATCGGCGAGGTAGTCAGAGATGGATCTTCCTTTAACAGCTCTCTGTGTGACGTACACGATATTGAACTCGGTTAGGAGCATCAACCATCGGGCCATTCAACTAGATAAGGCGGGTTTCTTAAGCAGGTATTTGATGGGGTCCATTTGGGATACAAGTTTGATGGGGAAGGTGAGCATGTAGTGTCGCAACTTTTGGGTGACCCAGACAAGTACGACACACGCCTTTTCCAAAGCAATGTAGTTGACCTGGTACCTGGCCAATTTGTGACTGGCATAATAGATAGCTCTTTCTTTACGGGAGTCCTTAAGGTGTTGGGCCAGCAAAGTCCCAACGACATTGTCAGTTATGGTTAGGTATAGGAGCAAAGGGAGACCAGGCTGTAGTGGCATGAGCACTGGAGGTTGGGTCAGATATTATTTGATTCTGTCAAAAGCTTCTTGGCAGGCCTCATTCTAAACCTTGGTTGAATCCGTTCGGAGGAACTTGAATATCGATTCAAAGATGGAGGTTAGCTGGCTGATGAACCGGCTGATATATTGCAATTTCCTAAGAAAACCTCGGACTTCTTTCTCTGTTCGGGGTGGTGGCATCTTAAGTATGGCCTTCAACTTTGCAGGATCTGCCTCTATCCCTTTTTTGCTGACTATGAATCCCAAGAGTTTTCCCTTTTTAATGCCGAAGACACACTTTTGTGGATTAAGTCTCATCTGATACCGTCGCAGTTGTTCGAAGAACTTCTGGAGAGAGGGATCATGACCTTCTCTAGTTTTGGAGTTGATAATAATATCATCCACATAAACCTCGACTTCTTTGTGAATCAGATCATGTAGGATGGTTGTGGCAGCCCTTTTGTAGGTATCCCCAGCATTCTTGAGACCAAATGGCATAACAGTGTAGCAAAAGGTTCCCCATGGGGTGATGAATGTGATTTTTTCTTGGTGGTCGGGATGAATCTTGATTTGGTTGTATCCGAAAAACCCGTCGACGAATGACTTGAGAGCATGACTGGCTGTATTGTCCACGATCATGTCGATATTGGGTAGCGGATAATAATCCTTTAGAGAAGCTTTGTTTAAATCTCGATAGTCTACAGACATTCGAACCTTCCCTCCTGATTTCGGTACAGGTACTATATTGACTAGCCATGTGGGATATTCGATCACACTAATGAAGCCCACGTTCAACTGTTTGACCACCCCTTCTTTGACCTTGAGCGACCATTCGGTGCGGAGCTTTCTCAATATTTATTTAACTGGCTTGTAATCTGGGAGAGTGGGGATCTCGTGCTGAGCTATTTCAGGATCAATGTCGGGCATATCATCATAGGACCATGCAAAGACATCCACGAACTCCTCCAGTAATTCTTTGAGTTGTGCACGCTCATGCTTGTCAAGGGTGGCCCCTATCCTAATCTCGCGCAGTTGGCTACTAGAACCGAGATTAATAACAACAGTCTCTTCTTCATTAACTTGAAGGCGGTTATGTTGTTTATTATTAACCTTATTTAGATCAGTTACGAATTGTTCATTTGCAAAATCATCATCATCAAAAGTGTGATTAGAATCCAAGCAGTTAATGTAAGGCACAGCAAGATACTCAAAATTTTCATTTATTTCATTGATAGGAAACACAACATTAAGAACCTTATCAAAAGGGGTCTCGATTACATTTGAATAAGGATAGACAACAGAAGGAGAAATAGGGTAAACATTGGGGTTAGGGGAGATTTTAAGAGGCAGAACTGGCACAGCATGCCAGTTGAGGAGGGGTGTATTGATGAGCATCCATGTTATCTTATCGGCATCAATAGGGTGTATGATCACCTTTAATCAGATGGGATGGATCCATTGATGTAGTGCCTGAATGAACCATGCAGAGGGTAAGCCCCAGTGTCTATAAGTTGAAGGAATATTCAGAATCACTTTCCTCAATCTCTCTGGTATCTCTGATGAGCGGTTGTTCACGGTGTTGGAAACTTTCGGCCCATGGGTAGTTATCTTGGAAAAATATCTCCATTACATGCTTCATCTTCTTATCTGTGTGGTCGTACCATGGTTCTGAAAAATTGCAAAAGGGGAAATCTTCTCCTTCTTTGATGAATCATCCATTCAAGGAGTCTTCTGAGATATTCGAGATGTAGTCTAATATTCTCTTTGGTCGAGACTGGTGGATCATTCTGAGCTCTTATTTTGATGGTTGATACCCCAAGCCACAAGGAGGGAAAGCTCTCTTCAGTTTGATGGGCTCGAGTATCCCTTGCTGCCTTTGCCCTAGTCCCAGTCCGGGCATGAAGTGCATATTTTTGAACATATGAATCACATTGACATTGCTATGAGGGTCATATTCTGGACAAACCCTTTCTTTGAAACCGTCCCCTGCCGGGAGTAGGAGTGGCTCGACTCGGAATCCTGATAGGAGCATATCATTTGACTTGTGATGTATCTCAAGGATTGGACTGCTGGTGTTTTCACCCTCGATATTTTTTTTATTGCTTAAAATGGTGATGACTCTCCCGTCGGTGAAGAACTTCAATTTCTGATGGAGTGAGGAAGACACACCCTTGATATTCTGGAGCTAGGGTCGTCCGAGCAACAGGTTGAAACAAGCTGGGATGTCTATGACTTAGAATTCAATAACAGGGTTTATAGAGCCAACCCCTATTACAAGTTTTATGAATCCCATCACCTCACGACGGGTATTATCATAGGAACGTACAGCGGAGGATGTTGGAGCGAGGTCTCTTTCATTCAGGCCTAACCACTTGAAGGTTCTCAGAGGGAAAACATTCAAGGCGGATTAGTTATCGACAAGGGAGAGTGTCACGAGCTTCCCCATAACTTCAACGGAGATGTTGAGTGCATGATTCTGATTTGGCCCAACTCTGGGGATTTCTTCTTCAGAAAATGATAGCATTAAGGTAGAAGTCAAAGATCCGACCAGATTTACCGCTTCTTCTGGTGTGGTAGAAGGAGGAACTATGGGTCCAGTGAGCAGCTTGATTAAAGCACTTTTGTGCAGCTGGGAAGACATGAAGAGTCCCCATGGAGTGATGTTAGCTTGAGTTTTCTTCAGTTGATCGAGAATCTTGCTCTCCTCAATGTTCATCTCTGGCATAGGAAGGTTTTCAACGCCCTTCCCCTTGTCATTTGTTGGTAGTGATTTTGGAACCTGGTAATGTCTCCCTGATCTGGTCATATGATTTACTAAAGAGGGAAAGAACATGAATCTCGTTTCCTCGTCAATCTCAGGTTGTTCTGCCACCCTGTTTATTTCTTCGAGGAGCTCTTCAAATGATATCATCCCACATATGTCGGCTACTGGGCCAGTTCTTTCTGAAGCTTGTTCTTCGCTTGAATTTTCTAATTCTTCCCCCCATCCAGTGGCAAAAATTATGTCTTTCCATTTAAAGTAAATGCATTCCACAACTTCAACGACTTCTTCATACAGGTCCTCCCATTATATGGGGATGTGTGTGATTGAAGGGACCAAGCGCCCTTGTAGCTTCAAAGTGTCAAGTAACCCGATGATACTACAAATGACCTTGGTTTGCTCGAATAATTATGCCATAATATGGACAACATCATCTAAGATGACTTCATCTATTGGTACCACCAATCTGTCTGAATCTCGGGCCCACTTTCATGCTTCTAAGAGCAGTGTGTTGAACCTCTGGCAATCGATGACCATTTGTGAGGGAAATTTTAGCCCGAACTCTAGGAGTTGGTTTAACACCTCTCATAATTCCATATTCCCATTTTCTGAACGGGTACGGACAGTGATGCATGCTCTGGTAAGGAGTGACAGTGCCTGATTAGCGAGGCTAGTAGGGTATAGGAGGAAATATGGGCAAATTTTAAGAGTTTTAGGAGAGTATATGGGTGTGATTTGAGTTAAGGGATCAAAATCTGGGTTTCTTCTAAGAAGATGGCATTGGTATGATTCGGAAGTGGATTATGAGTAGTGTTTGGCTTAGGATTGGCTGGTGGGGCGATGGTACCCCGGTCAATGAGATCTTCGATTATGTTTCGAAGGTGAAAGCATTCGTCGGTGGTATGGCCGGCACTTTGGTGAAAGGCGCAATGAGTATCGGCCTTGAAGTTTCTTGGGAGTGGATTTGGTAATGGAGGGGGATCCAAGGGTTTGATGAGGTTTCGGCCTAACAGGGCTTAGTAAACTTTGGATAGGGGAGCATGGAGCTCAGTGTATTCCCTTCGAATGGGGGTAGAGCGGCTTTCTGGTGCCCATGATGTGGTTAGTTGAGAGATGTTGTTGATGGTTGAGACTGTAGCACTAGCAAGCTTGTCATACTTTCTAGGGGTGAACTGTTCGGACACCTTCTTTGGTTCAACCTCTCTTCTAACGAGGCTTTCCTCAATTTCTACTCCAGCCTCTCTGAGAGCTCGAAAGTAAGGATAGTATTGTCCTCCCATCGTCGCTCGGATATGGGGCAAGAAGTTCTTTTTCACTATGTTGACATGTTCTTCCTCAGATGGCCGATTGGTCATGGTAGTTGCTTGCGCCCTCCACCGAGTTATGAAGTTACTGACTGATTCTCCTGTATTCTGTTTGAGCACCTCTAAATCACAACGAGTGACCTCAAGCTCTTCGTTGTATTTATATTGCGACATGAATTCTTGGGCTACATCCTCCTAGCTACGGATTCTGGATTCCTCAAGAGGTAAAAACCATCGGAGGGCACTATCCTTCAAAGTTTGCTAAAACAATTGGGCCATCACTTCTTCAGAATCCCCTAGTAGAGTCATGGAACGATGATAACTGCGAATATGAATAATCGGGGGTCCATTACCTCCAAACTTCTCGATATTTGGCATCTTGAACTTCTCGGGCAATCTTGCTTTAGGATAAGGAGACATGTGGGTGTAGTCCATGTAATTCCCAGAGATACTGACTTGGTCGAACTTCTTGGTGAGTATCTTGAGATCCCCTTTGACTTTATTCAACTTCTCTTTTGAATCAATGGCCACAGGCAGGTTAGCCATAGGTTGGGCAATGTTTGGCATTGGAAGTTGGGCAGGCGACGGCCCATTGACAGGAGGGACACGTGGAGCGTGCTGATATTCTTTGAGAACCTAGATAGGCTTGGGTGGACCTATATCACGAGGGAATAGGGCCTCGAGCTCTTGAGAAATTGGAACTTGGTTTCGTTGCATCTCTCGGACCTCGGTTTGGAGGTTGTCAATCTCGGACACGAGCTGAGCTAGGACTGTCGTCAGATACGGCTGTATGATTAGTACTTGATCTGTATTCTCCATGGAAAGTGAATGGATTTCGAACTCGGAAGAAGTAGTAGAGGAATGGACGAAACTCCGGGGTGATTTGACTAAAGACCGAAGCCAATAGGGAGCCAGTCCAAGGGCTTGCAATCGACCTGAGAAGGCATAGGATGAGATTTATTTTTGGGAAAAGGGAAGAAACTATATTTATTTATTTTTAAATTTTATTTGATAAAGAAAGGAGAAATGTTTTTGGATTTTTGATAAAGAAGGGAGAAATGGTTTTGGATTTTTGATAAAGAAGGGAGAGATGTTTTTGGAGACGGAACTCGGCATGATTATTAGGATTATTATGTTCTCACTTGTATTTAATTCTCCTAAATGCAATGCCGGATAGGACCCAAGACTCGAAAAGTGTGTTTTTTAATAAGCAAAGCTACGGTTGGACTTGTAACAAGTCTCACGGACAGGGTCCCATTTTAAAAATGCACGAAAATTCGGGCGACGGATCGACCCGGAATTTCGACAGAGTTTCGGGTTGAAACCGGTAATCTAAAGTGCATGTCCTAGGTTTGACACCTATATGCGGGTATGCAGTTGTTTAGGTGAATCGACATGGGTTCCAACCTATGGCGTGACTTCCACGATATATGTCTTGCTATTGCGGGCAATCGGTATGTGTGGACAAGCCATTTGATATACCTGAGTGTACGTGAATGGCCTCACCATATACCTCATGGGGACGGTACGTGTGAGAGAAAATTCGATATACCTCCCGTCATGACTTCGATCAAGCGATACGATTCGGGGGAACCGTTCGATATACGTCGAAGGTACTTAGCCAATGGAAGGTAAGAGTCATATCGCTTAGGCTAACTGCGACCTGCTGGACCAGCGCCCATCACGAAGTGACCCTCCAGTTACTGGGTAAAATTTGGTCAATAACAATGCTCTTTGGTGATGTCGTCTGAATCATGCATGATTCTCTTATTAGTATCTTATGATGAGAATGCATTTCTTGATTATGCCAAATAGGGAGAAAAGTACGAGTATCCAAGGTACACCAAGTATGGATAGGTGATGCGTGCAACATGCGGATATATGTGATCCTAGGTGCACGTGGTGTGAAGTGTACAGGGAGAATTTTCTACAAGTGTATGAACAGAAGCATAAGCATGGGATATACATGGAAAAGGGGAAACTTGCAGATATGGGGGGAAACATAAACAAATATAGCATCCATGTAAATAGAGTCAAGCCCTCAAAATACACAATTCCCCAGCAGAGTTGCAACTGTGGCCATCCCCGATCCTCGCCGCGCGGGCGAGCGCGCGAAGGGGAGAGGATCCTTCAGATCGCACGCATCCCTCTCGGGATCACTTCGACCGGCGTTATTTGAGATGAGGTGTAAAAATGTAGAGAGATTCAGAATCTCCAGTCTATTTTACTCAAAATAGATAAAAGAAAAAGGAGAAGCCATCCCGAAGGATGGCATCCAAAGACATACTGGTGCATGTGAAACCAAGATGATTCGAGAAGGATTCGGAGGCTTAGTTACGAAATGGGAAGGTGTTAGGCACTCATTATGCCCTTTCAGTCTCTCATGGATATTTGTTATTTTCCTTTATATTTCCCCCTGTGATATGTGTGCATGTGTATATATATAATGGAGGTAGGAATCCTCGACTTGTATCATGGAAAAGATAAAGCGAGTCATCCGTAGGAAGATATAAGAATAGTATTAGAAAAATAAGTTTTACGCGATTACCCCTACGTTGGTCGTTATAATAGAACGATAGCGCATATGGAGTAATACGTTACAAGTATATAGAATATAAGAAAATTAGCTTTAGATAAGATAGGAAAATAAGAGAAAAAGTGAGAAAAGGACTCGAGTCTCGGGTTTTACCCCGAGACGCCTACGTAGCCTATATAGGCATCAAAGTCCACATAGTTCGCATACAAAATGATGTGTGGGGTTTATCCCATAAATCCAAATGGGGGGTCTCTTATTTGTGGGCGTGTGTGTGTGTGTGCAGGAAAAGTGTTTTAGTTGTGAGAAAAGTGTGAGAAAAGTATGAGAATCCCCATTTGGAATTTATGAGCAAACCCTCTTTTTATTACTTTTTGGGTTTTTATTTATATGAAAATAAGAGATGTGCAATAATACTAAATAAAAAGTATACTAGGATGTGTGAGATGAGATAATAAAAAGTGCTAAGTAATAAAACAAGTTATTGCGAATTTAAGAGAAAGTTGAGAAAGTTGGACCTTCTTGAAGATATTGAGCTTGATCTTGAATGTGGGAGAGCAGCCCTTGCACTTGGATGATGATGGAGAGTGGCTAATTCACCAAGTTTGATGAAAAGGATGATTAAAAGTGGAAGTAAAAAAGGGATTTGGAAGTTAAAATCACGCTGCCTTCGAGAGAGGTTTCTGGGATTCGCTGAGAGTGATTTTTATCAGATCTGGGATCCTCCTGCAAATGAGGTGAAGGCCTCATTTTATACGCTTAGGTCACTGCCGATCGGCATAGACCTGATCCTGCCTATCGGCACCGGCCGATAGGCAGGGGCTGGAACCTGCCATTTGGCAGTGTGTTTGAGGCCTTTTTGGTAAATTGTCTACTGGGGGCAAACTGTTGGTCAGAATTGCGCACGGGGTAGACCATTGGAAAGGTAATTCAGAGACCTTCGAAAGTCCTTTGGACCTCTCCCGGGTTCGGGAGTTGACTTTGGGTCAAATATAGCTCGAAAGCGTTTGTCGGTCCATTGGACAGGGAATCGTTCGAACGCAAATGGATAGTTCGTCCGCATGGTAAGTCCAAATTACACACGGGGCTGACCATTGGAAAGGTTAGGAGATTTAATTCGACATTACAAAGAGTTTGACCCGGTTTGGGGAGTTGACTTTGGTCACCGGGCCCTGGAAGAATTCGGTGACCTCTTGGAGTCAAACGGATCGTTCTTCCGCATAGTAAGTCGGAATCATGCACGGGATATACCATTTGAAAGGGTATTCAGTACCCTTCGAAGATTCATTCAGCCTAGGTTGAGCTAAAGAGTTGAATTAGGTCAAACAGAGCTCGGGAGCGCCCGATGGCCTTTGGGTCAAGTTTCGGACGCAAACAGATCGTTCGTCCGCGTGGTAAGTCAAAATCGCACACGGGATGGCCCATTGGAAAGGGTATTCAGTGACCTTAAAAGAATCATTCAGTCTCAGTCGAGATGAAGAGTTTGACTTTTGGGTCAAACTGAGCTGGGGAGCACCCGATGGCTTCTAGGTCAATACTCGGGACATGACCTAGGTTTGTAATGATGACGGGAGTTACTAGGGACCTAAGGAGAGTTTGGGGGTAACGGAATGGGGTGTCTACAAATACGATTTGGGAAGAAAGGGAAGTTGAGCCCAAGATACATAGGACCTTTTGAAATCCTTGAAAGGATAGGAGTTATTGCGTATAAAATAGCCTTACCACCTAAACTCTCTAGTGTACATAATGTGTTTCACGTATCAATGATAAAGAAATATGTTCGAGATCCAAAACATATCTTAAGTCATGATCCTCTTCAAGTTAGAGAAGATTTGTTGTACATTGAGCAACTATTCAAAATCTTAGACCATAAAGATCAAATATTACGAACCAAGGTTATTCCACTTGTCAAAGTATAATGGCAAAATCATTCTGTTGAAGAAACAACATGGGAGAGGGAAGATGAAATAAAGGAGAGATATCCATACCTTTTTGGGAATTAATGTAAGTAAAGTTTGGGGACCAAACTTTTTATAAGGAGGGTAGGATGTAATAACCCCACTTTTATATATATAGTTTATTTTTACACTCTTGTGTTACTTATTATATTATAAATTTTGTATTATTAGATATGTGGTATTATTGGCTATCAATATAACAAACCCCATTTTTAATTACGAAGAATCAACTGTAAATTGGAACAAATCGAAGTCTTATGACATATCTTAAGGTAAATAATAAGTTTTGGGGTAGAAAATATAATTTTATCAAACTTTAAGGACTAAAATAAAAATATAAAATGGTCCATTTTATAAATAAAATATTTTCAAGTACCTCTAAGAAATATTCAAAATATATAGTGTGAAATTACCAAAATACCCTTCATGTGTGAAATGACCCTTATACCCTTACCACCTTTCCACCATGTGCTGGTCACTTCCACCTTACACATGTCGTCTTTAGAGAGAAAGCTAAAACACTTGTCATCATTTGGTGATATTAACACTGCAAGACCACTCTGGATCGTGACAACTCGGTGTTGAATCATCACTCCAAAAAGCCTAGTCATTAGACATGTGTCAACACCGTAATACTTTTGGAAACCTATAAATAGGGCCTTAGGGTTCATTTGAAACTCACACCAATTCCTTGAGAATTATAGTAAGAAAGAGTGATAGAAATCTTGGGAAATATCTTAAGAAGGAGTTCTATAATTTCGAAGAAAGAATTCATTTCGTAGGTATGATTTTATTTAAATGTTATAATGTACTTTTATAGTTTTAATTTTGTGTTTTATAGCTTTACTTAGTAGTTATGCTGGTAAAATACACTAAGGACTTCACTAATCAAAACTTAAAGTTTAGAAGAAATCCAAGTTGATTTTATGTAAACTTGTTTGAAATTATATATACGCTTTTAAAAAAAAAAAATTAAAAGTAATTACTCGTTATTATGGAATCCCATTTAAGTAATTCCAAAGTCAGGCCCGGTGAAATTATGTCTAGATGAGATGGTATTTAAGTGGTGCCCCTGTGACCTTCCATCTCTACTGGGAACCGACTGATTAGGAAGAACTATGAATTGAATCCTTTAATTACGATCAGTGAGTTTTAAAAGTTAAGAAAATGGTTTTTAGTAAATCTTTGAAACAAGTTATTATTAAAATACAATATGTAGACTGAACCTTGTTTAGAACGTATACTTAAACCTTTATCATATTTGTTAGATTAACTTGCGATCGAAGACTCATTATCAATAATATTAACATCTATTTTAGGTGAGTACTCTATGCAATTTCTTGCGCATTTTTATTATATTATATTATGAAAACTATATATATTTTGTGAAATGCTTTTATTCTCAAAATGCATCTGATACCGATGATTCCGTCGTTTGTTATATGTTTTTATCTCTCCATATAAACATCTTATTTGAATTCTAAAATTATTGATTCTGTCTATGGAAACTCTCTTACTATGTTGGCCTTGACTACCGGGTGGAAATATTTGGGTGGTATCTTCCCAGCTGGTTTATCGCTGGTGTGCCCTAAATAAGGCGGTGTTCCAAAAATCGTGATTATCTGTCTGTGATATTACCGGGTGGAAACATTTGGTAACACTATCTGTCAGGGTATTAGAGCGTACATGGCCACTAAAACTGAATAATTGTCACATGCTCAATGATTTTATCTGCTCTGTTCTGAACTATTTATTCTAAACATATATATTGTCATTTACTTTATATATATTACTTGAAATTCCTATCTCTATGTATATACCTTCTGCTCTAAATTGAATAGGTATTAATTTTATGAAAAACCCTGGAATGTCTAGAGATTGAATCTCATTCGGCTTTTAGCTGACGTTGTATAAATAACCATTTTTCAGGAAATAATTAAGCTCGTGGATGGAATGAAAAAGGACTATGTTGAAGATTTAGCTTTTAAATCTCTTTTATTTACCTTAAGTAGAAGTTCGTTTAATTAGATAGAGCATGTTTAGCTCTTTGTGTCAAGTTGTAACTCGTTGATATTTTGATACAAATGAAGTTCCCTTTAGATAGCTCTGATGATGTAATTCCTTCACTTTCAGTATTTTATGATTCATAACCATGTGATTATACTTCCGCCACATATATTTTAAAAGAAAAGTTTTAAGGCCAGAATATTGGATGCCTTGGTGGCATGTCAAGACACTCGTTCCCTACTATTTTTGGGTCGGGGTTATGACAATTAGGGTTTCCTTATTTCATAAATTATAATTGGGAAGGTTTACTAAGGACTAGAGAAGAGAGACTTCGAGAGAAAAGGAGTAATAAAGAAAAATTGGGCATCATTTCTTCAATATTTCGGATTTAGGCAAGTTTTATTCAGATTTTATTTTAATAGTGTTTGAATATTATATTGCTATCCATTTTAATATGAATTTAATCACATCTAAATATGAATTTAAGGTTGAAATTAGTTATATTATAATTGAATTAATAAATAACTGACATTAGACTAATGGCATAGTTGATTATAGAGAATTACTACATGATTTTAATGGAAATTGTTCTAGGAAGAGTTGTAATTACTTATATTATGTTTAAGCTTCAAAAACCCCATGGTAATGCTCTGAATCGATGGACAATTGAATCGAATTAGTTGGATCATCTAGAAAGTAGGGTTCTTCACTTAAATTCGAAAGTACCTTTTAAATTGTTTTAGAATTGTTTAAAATTTTTATATATAGGTTTGAAACGATATATTTGGAGATTGAATTATATTTTGGTTTGAGGATTTTGATACACGTTAATGGTGGTTTAGGGGTTTAAATCCCATAATTAGGAAGATGGTGAACACTGGGATTATTGATCGATTGATGGAAGTCGATCGATCGATGACAGTTAATCGATAGACCATCCCTGTCCGGAGTAAACTTGGTTTAGATCTTATTCTGAGTTCATTTTTGAAATAGAGTGATAGTTTAGAATGATTTGTAGGTTCTTTATCCATGTAAGATTGAACGAATCTTATTAATTAGAAACTTTGAAATGGTTGTTGGAACCGAAGGACTTAACGCTATAAAAATTTGTAAAGTAAGAGATTTCGGTAAGGATTTAGTAACCTTGTACAATAGGGTTTACTATTGTTGTATGTTATGTGTAGCATACCAAGTTTTGAGTCCTCGTGGTATCATGTACTAGAGGGGATATCCTTACGGGGCATGTACGATGTTGATTGGTACCCCGATTATGACACGAGCCTTACCTTGATTACTTTACCCGAGACACTACGTGACTATTACACATGCATTATCCCATGGTGATAATATAAGAGAACTCTTTAATATGGCCTTGGGTAAGGAAACATATGATTGGTGTTAAGGCGTAGTGATAATCCCTAGTTAATATTTTGGAGTTATATGGGTTGGATAACCTATAACTCAACCTAGTATGATGTGAGAGTTCCCGAAGGAATTATTTGGTCCTATGTTATATGCGGGCTAAAATAGAGCCCTTATATGTTGATGTAGGTGGGTGGGACCGTACTGATATTGAAAGTATACTCTCAGAATGTCTTTACTTATATCCTTATACACTGGTGCTATTAAGTGTAGAATTATCTGGGATCCATTGGTTTCATTCTATCGAAAGGAATAATACTTAATATTGGGATCATTTGGGCTTAGGTGTACACACAAGAGATGCATACGGTTCTATGGGTTGGTATTGAACTTCAAAATAACTAAAAGACAAGAGGAAGATGTGTAGTAATATGGTATCTAAATTCCCATAAAATCTTATTTTCCTTAGACTTAATGTTAACGTTGTTGTTGACTTTATTTTATAAGACCTAGTACTTCCTTCCAGCCTTAGTCATGATCTTCTTATTTTCATTTTACCCTTTGCTACTGATATTAGGATGTAGGTGTGAGGTTTGCGTACCCAATCTATTTACTATTATTTTCTTCTTGTTGAGTTGGATCTATATAACATTTGTATTATTGTATGTTGAATGTTGGGTTATGTTAAGAAAACTTTATTATTTTATGTTAGACATTAGCTATGTCAAGATTGATATCAGATGTTGTTGGGATTCCACTTGAGTATTATTTCAGTTATTTACTTTATCTACTTGATTTTTATTATCAGATGATTAGAATGGTATTTGATTATATTAACTCCTACATTATTTAGTTTAGATTTGATCAGAATATTATTAGATTTTATGGGATGCCACATTTAGTATGAAAGCATTCCATGCTCTAGTGTCCTAGGGTTTTGAGTGTGTTTATCTCCTTTTTGCATTGCATCTTTGATACTATAGAGCTTTAGCATTTAGATTTTTACTATATTACTCGTAGGTTTACTGATACGCTTTTGTTTACTATCTTTCGAATGGTGAACACATGTAGTCACCAATTATAACTATGACCGGTCGCGAGCCCCAGGTCAGATGTAGTTGCACCTTAACCACAATATCAGCCACCACCACCACCATAGGGATAGATGCCAGCTGTTTTGCTGGTAGACTTAGCATCCATAATCCCCCTGAAAGTGATTGCGACTTTTGTAGCTATACACCCGCCACCACCCGTGGTTGCACCTGTACCTTCCCCACATGTTACTTCTTTGTGGGAGACTACCTGGACTGCATTAGGGAAGGGTCACCCACTTGAGTTCTCAAGATCTATAGATCTTATTATAGTGCTATAGTAGACATGTGATATTAAGAGACATTTATGATTGGTAGAGTGCATGGAGGTGCAGCAGCAGATTCTTGAGAGTTTTATATTAGTTAGAGATGCGTGGGATTGGTAGGAATCCATTACCACCATAGTGGATAGGTTACTACTGACTTTATTTCTTCTTGGGAATAACTTTGAGGGCTCAGTTTGACGGGATAAAATAGGAAAATTGTACGATCACTGAGTATGAGCGAGACTTCACTCGCCCTTTGCACTTCTCACCGAATATTGAGAGTTTTTAAGATCGTAATATTTACCATTGCATCAGAAGATGACATGGACAAGTAAATGGATACTGAAGGGAAATTCAGTGTATGTTACATATACATAGGTAGTGGATGCCTCACTACTCTATTGCATGCAAAATTCGCAATCACTTTAATTATCATGACACACATGACAAAAATCATACCGCATGCAAAATTTAATTATCATATAAATTATGCCAATATATTATTACCAAGCCACAAAAATAATAATTAATCCCATTTTTAAATTTATTTCTCACTTAATAAATAGTAAATATAGTCCAGAAAAATACGGGGTATTACAAATAGATACTTGTTTCATATCATGACCTTGTTCAGCTATCTGTAATCCACGCACAATCGAAGTGCCCTATAATTATTTTTTACGAACAACACATGAGTTCCTTGTGGAAATGTACTCCTCTATATGAACCCCTGAGTCAATCACTATAAGATCTCCTACCATAACTCCCTCATATCTAATAGAGACATACGGTATGGTTCCCTTACTATGGTCCTGATGCCCGAAGCCAAGTAATCCAATTCAAAAATTTATCTCTATGGTGGGCGATAATCTTGGTACCTCCTCATATTTATCCGTACTCTCCTGGTTGACTGGAATCGAATCTAAAGATACTGTGACCTCTATATATGTACTCACATCAATATAACATAAATGCATTCCATAATCTCCTTCGAACCTAGACATATTAATAAGAAACATCTCCTACCTGATAATAATAAATATGATAGCCTTACCGCTATAATCGATTTGGACATGATATGTTGCTAATTAATCCATACTTAAAATAACATCATACATAGAAATATCCAATAATAATAAGTCAGGAGAAAACACAGTCAACCGAACTCCACGGTTATGTCTCTACAAACATAACGTATGACAACACCCTACCTAATTGGATATCCACATGCATAGACACATCTGTCGTTGTACCTATCATACCTATGAAGAAGAAAATATGTATCTAGCAAAATAATATGACTCTTTTATGTCAATAAGTACATGAGGATAACTACCATAAGCATAATACATACCCTCAATCCCTTGGGGTTGTACTAGTTGATCCTACTATGGATGTTGAACACATGTCCATAATGCATCCGTGGCATCCCTATGCTTGAGTCCTCAGAGGAGGAAGTGTTGTATGTTGTGGTGCAGGTGTCAATGCCAGAAATTACGGTGGGGATTGAAGACCGTGATGATGACCATATCCAATATGATTGTCTCTATGGAAATTCCATAATGAATGACTAATAGGGACGAGTCAGATAATAACCTTATTGTCCCTAACCCTGGCCCGCTGTGTCTTTCACTATCCCTATTGGCTTTGTCCTCTTTGTACCTTATGGCCATATTGTCCTTGACCGCCCTAACAACGATGCTCATCCCCACAAAATATCTTAGGGGGGTGCTCCCCCTGATGAACCTCTTTGACGCTGATTGGAGTCCCATTGCCCTTAAAAGGATTTTTCGACATCGAAAGTCTTCAGCCCTTGGACCTATCCTCCTTTATCAATTTGCATTGCTCTCCCCCTCTCTCTTTTTGTATCTTCCTCTATATCCCTCTCTTTCTATCTCATGCTGAAACTCTTGACGTATATCGCAATAGAGTAGTGAGGCATCCACTACCTATGTATATGTAGCATACACTGAATTTCCCTTCAGTATCCATTTACTTGTCCATGTCATCTTCTGATGCAATGGTAAATATTACGATCTTAAAAACTCTCAATATTGGGTGATAAGTGCAAAAGGCGAGTGAAGTCTCGCTCATACTCAGTGATCGTACAATTTTCCTATTTTATCCCATCAAACTGAGCCCTCAAAGTTATTCCCAAGAAGAAATAAAGTCAGTAGTAACCTATCCACTGTGGTGGTAATGGATTCCTACCAATCCCACGCATCGCTAACTAATATAAAACTCTTAAGAATTTGCTGCTCCACCTTCATGCACTCTACCAGTCATAAATGTCTCTTAATATCACATGTCTACTATAGCACTATAATAAGATATATAGATCTTGAGAACTCAAGTGGGTGACCCTTCCCTAATGCAGTCTAGGTAGTCTCCCACAAAGAAGTAACATGTGGGGAAGGTACAGGTGCAACCACGGGTGGTGGCGGGTGTATAGCTACAAAAGTCGCAATCACTTTCAGGGGAATTATGGCTGCTAAGTCTACCAGCAAAACAGCTGGCATCTATCCCTATGGTGGTGGTGGTGGCTGATATTGTGGTTAAGGTGCAACTACATCTGACCTGGGGCTCGCGACCGGTCATAGTTATAATTGGTGACTACATGTGTTCACCATTCGAAAGATAGTAAACAAAAGCGTATCAGTAAACCTACGAGTAATATAGTAAAAATCTAAATGCTAAAGCTCTATAGTATCAAAGATGCAATGCAAAAAGGAGATAAACACACTTAAAACCCTAGGACACTAGAGCATGGAATGCTTTCATACTAAATGTGGCATCCCATAAAATCTAATAATATTCTGATCAAATCTAAACTAAATAATGTAGGAGTTAATATAATCAAATACCATTCTAATCATCTGATTATAAAAATCAAGTAGATAAAGTAAATAACTGAAATAATACTCAAGTGGAATCCCAACAACATCTGATATCAATCTTGACATAGCTAATGTCTAACATAAAATAATAAAGTTTTCTTAACATAACCCAACATTCAACATACAATAATACAAATGTTATATAGATCCAACTCAACAAGAAGAAAATAATAGTAAATAGATTGGGTACGCAAACCTCACACCTACATCCTAATATCAGTAGCAAAGGGTAAAATGAAAATAAGAAGATCATGACTAAGGCTGGAAGGAAGTACTAGGTCTTATAAAATAAAGTCAACAACAACGTTAACAACAAGTCTAAGGAAAATAAGATTTTGTGGGAATTTAGCTACCATATTACTACACATCTTCCTCTTGTATTTTAGTTATTTTTAAGTTCAATACCAACCCATAGAACCGTATGCATCTCTTGTGTGTACACCTAAGCCCAAATGATCCCAATATTAAGTATTATTCCTTTCGATAGAATGAAACCAATGGATCCCAGATAATTCTACAATTAATAGCACCGGTGTATAAGGATATAAGTAAAGACATTCTGAGAGTATACTTTCAATATCAGTACGGTCCCACCCACCTACATCAACATATAAGGGCTTTATTTTAGCCCGCATATAACAAAGGACCAAATAATGCCTTCGGGAACTCTCACGTCGTACTAGGTTGAGTTATAGGTTGTCCAACCCATATAACTCCAAAATATTAACTAGGGATTATCACTACGCCTTAACACCAATAATATGTTTCCTTACCCAAGTCCATATTAAAGAGTTCTCTTATATTATCACCATGGGATAATGCATGTGTAACAGTCACGTAGTGTCTCGGGTAAAGTAATCAAGGTAAGGCTCGTGTCATAATCGGGGTACCAATCAACATCGTACATGCCCCGTAAGGATATCCCCTCTAGTACATGATACCACGAGGACTCAAAAATTGGTATGCTACACATAACATACAACAATAGTAAACCCTATTGTACAAGGTTACTAAATCCTTACCGAAATCTCTTACTCTACAAATTTTTATAGCGTTAAGTCCTTCGGTTCCAACAACCATTTCAAAGTTTCTAATTAATAAGATTCGTTCAATCTTACATGGATAAAGAACCTACAAATCATTCTAAACTATCACTCTATTTCAAAAATGAACTCAGAATAAGATCTAAACCAAGTTTACTCCAGACAGGGATGGTCTATCGATTAACTGTCATCGATCGATCGACTTCCATCAATCGATCAATAATCCCAGTGTTCACCATCTTCCTAATTATGGGATTTAAACCCCTAAACCACCATTAACGTGTATCAAAATCCTCAAACCAAAATATAATTCAATCTCCATATATATAGTATCGTTTCAAACCTATATATAAAAATTTTACACAATTCTAAAACAATTTAAAAGGTACTTTCGAATTTAAGTGAAGAACCCTACTTTCTAGATGATCCAACTAATTCGATTCAATTGTCCATCAATTCAGAGCATTAACATGGGGTTTTTGAAGCTTAAACATAATATAAGTAATTACAACTCTTCCTAGAACAATTTCCATTAAAATCATGTAGTAATTCTCTATAATCAACTATGCCATTAGTCTAATGTCAGTTATTTATTAATTCAATTATAATATAACTAATTTCAACCTTAAATTCATATTTAGATGTGATTAAATTCATATTAAAATGGATAGGAATATAATATTCAAACACTATTAAAATAAAATCTGAATAAAACTTGCGTAAATCTGAAATATTGAAGAAATGATGCCCAATTTTTCTTTATTACTCCTTTTCTCTCGATGTCTCTCTTCTCTAGTCCTTAGTAAACCTTCCCAATTATAATTTATGAAATAAGGAAACCCTAATTGTCATAACCCCGACCCAAAAATAGTAGGGAACGAGTGTCTTGACATGCCACCAAGGCATCCAATATTCTGGCCTTAAAACTTTTCTTTTAAAATATATGTGGCGGAAGTATAATCACATGGTTATGAATCATAAAATACTGAAAGTGAAGGAATTACATCATCATAGCTATCTAAAGGGAACTTCATTTGTATCAAGATGACAAAATATATGTGGCGGAAGTATATATTGTGTTAATTATGTGAACACACCTTTACTAGTGGAAAATCTATCGATTTGGGGTTTGCATTCGACATCGGGACTGTTACCATGCGTCGGCTGAGATGTGTTGGACATAATGGAAGTCATTATTTTAGATCATGCATTCAAGGGTGTCACCCATTCATGATGAGAGAAGGTGGGTTGATTGGAGACATTAGTCGAGTTAGATATGGGCTCGTTAGTGGTGCTACTCCTTATTGATCGCCCCATTATTTTGTGTATTTTGCTCAAGCCCGTTAGGTGCTGGATTCCAAAGGAGTTACCAATAGAGGCACGAGATAGACACCAAAATTAGTGGCCTTTGTGTGATGTAATATCTAATGATAAAGAATTAATAGAGTTTAATGATAGAAAATTGAGAATGAACCCTATGCCATATTAAATACTTTATGTGTTTTACTTGTGTTTCCCTTGTGAGTGACATTGTAGGTGTTGGTACACGGATTGTATTCTTATATGTGTAGTTAGTTACATCCATTTTCCAGGGTATATAGTTGTTATTTATTTACTTAGGGTAGTTTGTTAATAACTCGTTTAACTAAAAAAAATATTAAAAGAGAGAGAACAATACTTTTATGAGACTGCGAATATTTAATAAAAATATATGAAGGCTTTCGCCTGAAATCCTATATGGGTAATTAGTAGCATTCGATGTTAGCTGTTGGTTATGTGATATTTACTTAATTATCTAGAGATAGAGACTTCTAGCATCGATTATGCCTTGGGCGTTGATATGTGTATCGTACTTGCACTTAGATGATATGTGAGGTGTTCATGGCATGTGAGTGTCGAAGAGTTGAATGTTTATTGTAACTTAGTCGCATGATTTATGTTAATGTATTAGAGGTATTTTTGCAACTTTTAGGTGCTGAACCAAATATATAAAATGTTTTTCCCCTGGCTATTATTCTTGTATATATAGGTTAACAGGTTTGAGCGGTCAGACTTAAAGTTGTAGCGATCAAGTTTGGTATCCGTAGAGTTGGATCCACTAGTTCATTATTATTGTTCACATGTATTGAGGAGTTGTATTAATGGGATTTTTCAGTTTTACTCTATTTTATTCAGTTGAACAATTGTAATAAGAGATTTAATTTAGTGTATTCATTTATTGAAGTTCAGTTATTTCAATTTAGTCATCATTCTTGTCATCCTTTATTGAGTTTTATTATGGATGGATTTTATTTATTATAGTTTTTAGCTTATCGTGATGCTATGAGTTATATAAATTATTTTAGCGCTCCTAATATTTCATGTCAGGCCTGATCAACCGTGCGTGGAAGATCGGGTGTATTTGAACTACTGTCGCGTATGAACGACCTGTTCGATCAGATAAGGGGTACGTCATTCTTTTCTATGATTAATTTACACTCGAGTTATCATTAGTTTTGGATTCAGGAGGAGGACATTCTAAAAATTGTTTTTTTACATGCTACAGATCATATGAGTTCCGGGTCATGCCATTCGGGCTCACCAATGCGTTGGCAATTTTCATGAATATGATGAATCAAGTATTTTTTCCATACTTGGGCCGTTATTTATTGTATTTATTGACAATATTAATTGGTATTCGCATTCAGAATAGGAATGAGCGTCTATTGAGGATGGTTTTATAGTTTTTTAGAGAGAACAAACCATACGCCAAATTTTCTAAATGAGGATTTTGCCTAAAAGAGGTTGGAATTTTGGTAGATCCTAACAAGGTATCTTCTGTTATGGAGTTAGGATAGCACACGACACCTACGAAGGTTAGGATTTTCTAAGTACTAACACGATACTTTTTTAGGTATATTCGTGGGTTATCAAAGATATACAGACCAATAACTCATCTCATCCAAAATCGTGTATATTTTATATAGAGTACAAACTATCAACGAGCATTAGAGGATCTCAAGGAGAAGCTAACAATTACACTTATTCTTTCCGTGAATTTGGGGGGGTATATTTTATGATTTACACTAAAGCGTCGCTTTAGGGTTTCGTAGGAGTTATGATGCAGGTTAAGAGACCTATAACTTATGTTTCTCGTAAGCTTAAATGGTATTAGGGAAAGTATCTAACTCACCACTTGGTGTTGGTGGTAGTAGTATTTTCTCTTCATGTCTAAAGACACTATTTACTGGGGGAGAGGTTCACTTTATTTTTTGATGACAAGAGTCTTTAGTACATGTTCACACAGAGGGATCCGAACATGAGGTAAAAGAGATGACTTAAGTTTATAAAGGATTACCATTTTTCCATTCAGTACTATCCAGTAAAGGCTAATGTGGTAGAGAACGCATTGATCCGAAGACGGGCTATAACTTTAGTAGAATTATGGGCAAAGTATGAGAATTATATAATTGATATTTGGGCAGCGCAGTGGAAGTCCACGCAGGAGATCGATCTAGTGGATTCTTTCTTAGTTGTTCTAACTGTTACCCCGGCTATTATATCACGAGTCCTTCAGGCATATAGTTTGTATTAATTTTTCAGAATAAGAAGAATGAAGTTATAGCTTATGGAGTTCCTTTCTTTTCGATTGGGTTAGATGGAGGATTATGGTTATAGGGTTGACTATTAGTGCTAGAGGATCCAGAGGTAAATAAGGAAGTATTAGCTGAGTCTTGTGTCTCGCGATATACATTACATCCTAGAAGGGATAAAATGTAATATGATATGTGAAGATCATACTAGTGATCTGGGATGAAGAAGGACATTGTTGAGTTTGTGTCTAGATGCCCCACTTGTCAGCTAGTAATGGTAGAGCACCGAAGACTGGTAGGTTGGTTAAAGCCATTCAATATTCCTTGGTGAAAATGGGAAGCATCTACATGGAATTTATTGTGGGGTCGCCGAGATCATAAAGGGGACACGATTCCATATTGGTTATTATTGATAGACTGACAAAGTTGTCCACTTTTCTTTGGTTCAAATAAATTTCACTACAGAGTAGTATGCCAGACTCTTTGTGGCAGAAATAGTATAACTTCATGGAGTACAAGTGGATATAGTGTTCAATAGGGACAACACTTTCATTTCCTGATTTCGGAGGGGTTTTTAGGTTGCGATGGGGGTGCAATTAAGCAATAACAATATTTTACCCTCAGTCAGATAGTCAAACTGAGCTGGTGAACCAAATTTTGGGGGATATGCATCAAGATTATGTGCTAGATTTCAAGGGAAGTTAGGACACATATTTGTCTCTTATGGAGTTTGCATACAATAATTGTCATCGGCAGACTACAGGAATGGAACCTTACGGGGCATTGTACGGATGACTGTGCCATTCACGTGTCTTTTTATTGGAGTTTAGCAACACAGGATGTTAGGACCAGACATTATCTGGGACATCTCAGAGAAGGTGACACTCATCTTAGCAAGAATGAAAACAGCAGAAAACTGACCAAAGAGTTATGTCGACAAGCAAAAGTGAAAAATGGAGTTTTAGGTGGGAGATTCGGTGTTACTAGGAGTCTATTCGATGAAGGGTGAGGTTATATTTGGATCAAATAGGAAGTTGGATCCCCAATACATTGGTCCTTTCACGGTTCTAGATAAGATAGGCCCAGTGGCATATCGTTTGGCCTTACCCAATCATCTTGAGTGGGTACATGACATATTTTATGTGTACATGTTAAGGAAGCTTATGAGAGGCAAAGACAAACATAAGCACATCGACCTCTACGGTGTTTAGTTCCAACAGGATGCCAGCTGCAAACAAAAGGCACAATGCATTCTTTACAGGAGATAGAAGACTCTGCAATCTAAGGTCAGTCTGTTAGTTATGATCTAATGGAGAGACCACAATAGGACTGAGTCTATTTAAAAAAGAAAGGATGACATGCAGGCGAGATATCTAGAGTTATTCTAGTCAAGTATAAACTTTGAATTTCGAGGAAGAAATTCCTTATTTTTAAGGGGATGTAATACCCCGTATTTTTTTGCATCAAATAAATTTTAAAAATATCTTATTTCGGGCATGACATATTATGTCATTAATGTGTTATATTATTTTGTATATCTTATCTTACTTGTCTGACGTGACATGTGATGTCACTAATGTGTTATATTCTTTTGAATTTAAATATTTTCATGGGAAATATAAATTACATTATTATGGGTGATGTAAATTATTTAAGAAATCGGATGTGACAACCCGCCTACTCTAATCCTGGGTGATCAATCCATTATTAAATTAAACAGGAATCATTAACGGTGTCTTTTTTAGCATCACTGTCGAATTTCAATTTAATTACTAATACAATAATACCCCGAGTGTCAAAATCATGATCTTAATTAATAGCATGCAATAAATAAATCAGAATAATTATAACATTCACCATTTCCATGCACATAACCTTGAGTAATAAGATAATGACATAAGTAAATAACGTAGTCTGGAATAACACTCCAGAGAAAATATAAATACAGTCATCCATGAATAAAGTCTAAATCAATATTGGAAATAAACGGGAATACAAAGTCTCTAAAAGTAGTATCCAACTCAGAATGGGCGACATCCCTGACTGAAGTAAATAGGGATGCGTCATAACTGAAATAAATAGGTAAGTGTCTAATAGCAAGGTCATGTAACCTCCACAGCAGCAGAGCACGTCAAATGTGGGAACTCTTAGGCCTAGCATCCCTGTGCAATGACACCTAAAATGGTTTTAACAAAAAGCATTTCAAACGGGTCTGAGCCCAAGTAAAACAGTAGAAAAAGTTTAACAAGTGTTTAAAATGTAATAAGATAAGATATTAAATACATGTCAGTGCCGTGTGCCTTCACTTGAGATCCTCACCACTAAACTAATGTGCAAGCCTAACGTACTACTCTAACCCACCTAGTTATACTACCCGCCTAACTACTCTTGCTTACATCTATTCACATCTAATCAATTATAGTACCCACTTGTATTGCCCATACACTACATTACTACCTTTTCCCAATTCTTTATACTAATTAAGAATCTCTACTCAATGATTTAGTTCTCGTATACTTTGGTTAATTTTATATATCACTATCTAGCAGTTACTGATTTAGTTCTAATTCACTTGAATAATTTAGATATCACAATCTATCTTATCTACTAACATATTCATATGTACATATATACATCACTCTTATCATATATACATATACAACACCCCTAGGTGGAGACCTGCGGTGTGGGAATACTTCGTTATCAAGTCTCGATACATCACGTACTACATAAGGACACTGGCTCGGATAGTCTCCCTTGAACCATAAATCAAATCACACAATATTGGAGGCGAACATAGCTCTAGGTCTTTGGGATATGCTCATACCTAACGCACCCAAATGACCAGTCACACCCTCATTCACACAAGTGGTGCTCAATTCCTAAGGTCTATGTCCTGAGGTACAAGTCAATATCCTTACAAATGGGCACATCAGAATAAGACGGTCAAGTTTAGGTATGATTACACATATAAATCAAACAATAGGTATACACACCACCTATATATATGTATAATATCATCATAGGTATGAATAAATATATCTGTGTGTGATTGGTATATTTATATCTTAGAGACTGGTTCTACGGGCTTTCCTTTGGCGTAGGGTTGGGACATTCAGATTATATATTTCTCTAATGCGATCCGGGGAGGTTGCGCGATGTGGGTGAATCCCCTGGCTTGAGGAGCAGGGAGAGTATATCCCCAGGTCATCTCGTTCCACGTTCAAGTGCGATGTGTGTGTACTCCACTTGTAGAGGGAATATGATCGCCTCCGCCGTTGTGTATATTTTTACCATGACCATGAGAGGGTCTGGCTTGGTACCAAGGTATAGTGAGTAAACCCGAATTCGAATAGGCACTATGAGACTGCATCCTCGAGTTATAGCTCGGTGGGATAGTTATTATACTTGTGATTGTAATAAGTATAATTATATTCGTTGAGATATAATATATATAAGGTTAAAAGAATAATAAGGTATTATTCCCTTTCCGATATATATATATTCGATTCCCGCCTTGGGCATGGAGCAGCCTTAAATCCCTGGGTCAGCTGTCCCACCCATCGAGGTGCCTACAAATCAGCGAAGGGATTAGTCACTAAGTCGCTAGTGGATACCCTGGTGGAAACCCAATATATATATATATATATATATATATATATACACTATGTGTTGAGGGCCTAATGAATCCCGACGATCAACATTGTCAGGTAGTAGTGTATCGGGGGTTCCTTGTCTGGATTTTGCTTCGCGAGACATCCCACACATGAACGTAGAGCAATGTTGGGAATGGGGAGAAGTTTAGCCCTTAGTACTCGGGTAATAGAATTTTGAGATGATGGTGAACGGATTAGTTAGGCAGGGTAGCTTAACTAGATTAATTTAAAAGAATGTGATAGGTGTGCACTATTAGAAGAGGGGTGATGGGTATTTCATGGGAGTGCGATACCAATTTAAATATGAGAGAAATTATATTTTAAAAAAATAAATCATTTATGCACTTGCAAAATATTTTCACAATTCGGGCTCTGACCCGTTTATCTATTTTTCCCTCTTTTGCTATATATATATATATATATATATATATATATATATATATATATATATATATATAGGTGTCCAGACACAGGGATGCCTGGATGATGATTCCTTTGAGTCAGACGTTTGCTGCAGCAGCTGTGGATGCATGCAGGTTTACTGTAGACGCTTATATCCTTGTAATCTGGATAAGAGGTACTGTAGAAACTCTCGGGCCGAAAGCCCAATTGTATTGAATTATTCTTTTACCGTACTTTGATTTACGGCTATTCGATTTGGTTGTATGATGTTAAACCGAGTGTTCGGTTATTTTATTTCATTTTCAGTTTTATATATAAATTGTGTGGATGTTTTATTTGAATGGTTTGCTTAAAAATATTATTTAAATAAAATTTTGACGCCAGCCTAATAGGTTATTAGTAATTAAATTGGTTTTCGACAGTGATGCTAAGAATGAACCATATAAGACTCCTGTTTTAATTTGGTACAAGATTGATCGCCCGGTATTTTATTAGGCGGGGTGTCACAGTATTATTCATATTTATAACTGATCAATCTACTTATGGATATTACAGGATGTGATATATATGTTGGTAAAATAATAACATATGCTAAAATTTTACGATTATGGTATTTTTCAAAAAAACCTTGAAGGACTTTTTTTCTTCTTTTCTCATGCTTTGATTCTTGTTAGAGGAGGGTGGACTAATCCTTCTTTTAAGGATTGTTTGACACAAAAGTGAGCAAATGATTTGTGTGACAAATTTTTCCATAACATAATTTGTCATGGGGAATTATAAAAAATTTCAGGTAGGGCTATTAGATAACATTAATCTTTCAGGTGGAAAATCCTATTTTTTACCATTAGTTTTAGGGATCACGACACGAGGAAAAATAATCATAAGTGTTTAATAAGGTGAGGGACTTAATAGAAGGGTTTGATATTACAAAATCTAATATAAAAAAAAGTTGGCTATAAACAAGAATATAGTATTATGATAAAAATCAAATTGAAAAAAATATATATAAAAACATCTTATATACGAAAATGGACAAAAAATATGATATAAGAATAGGGTGTTTAAAATTGATACAAAAAAATTGAGGTAAAAAAATCGGATGTAAAAATAAATTGATATTAGGAAGAATATGATATTAGTAAAATCTAATAAAATATATCTAATGCAAAAAAACATATATAAAAAAATATGACATAAAAATAAACTACTAATTTCAATTGAAAAAAAAACTTTATTTTAAGAAAAATGAAGATAGACAATGTCAGATTTTTCTTTCTTTATAACCAAGAAAATGTTTTTCATAAAAAGTGGAAAAAGCTTGACAAATGTTAACATTTTTCATGGCAAACATCCCGTGTCAAACACACATAAAAATTAGCAAAATATATATTTATCACATTCTTATTCATTTATCATGATAAATTGTGACTATCAAAGGATCCTTGGATCAATCAAAGTGAAAATTAAACAAACATGACATGGCAAAAGCTAGATAAAGGGAACCACTATTCCCACTCCAAAAATATTTTCCCCCACTCCACCTTTAACTCTAAACACAAAAATGACTAAAGTGCCCTTTTATACATATAACATAGATTGAACAATTTATTAATACATTTATTTATCAAAAAAAAAATATTTTGAACAAATATAATATTTTATAAAAAAATCTATTATTTATTTTTTAAATACATAATATTCTAAAAATAAAAAAAAAAAACATAATATTTTGAATATAAACAAATCTAGTATTCTGAAAAATAATTTTAAATATTTTGGAAATAAATTTATTATTATTTTTTATAGAAGTGGAAGTTAATAAAAAAAACTCCGATATTATTTATTTAAAAACATGAACATTCTTTTTCAAACAAAAATACTGGATAACATTGTTTTTAAAAGAAAAAATGGTCGAAACTTTTATTATAAACCATATTTTTTAAAAACTTTATTTTTATAATTTCTTATAAAACATAATTTTTTAATAAAACTGTATTTTTTTGTAAAAAATTAAGAAGGAACTTTGACACATTACTACTTTTGTATTTTATACTTTAACACGACATGAGATAAATAGCATGTTTTATAATTTTCACACCACATTAAATACAACATAACACAAATAACACGAGTACACTAATAAATTTAATATTGTATCATTGACATCAAATTATTCGTGATATATTATATTCAATATGGTGTGAAAATTATAAATCACACTATTCTTGTTGTGTGTCGTACATTAAATTACAAAATGCAAAAGATATTAATTTATCAAAATCACAAACTTAGTTTTTACAAAATGCAAAAAATACAGTGTATTTTTTTTGGTAAAAAACTAAGTTGTGATTTTGATAAATTAATATTTTTTTGCATTTTTTAATTTAATGTAAGACACACAACACGAATAGCGTGATTTATAATTTTCACACCAAATTGAATATAATATATCATGAATAATTTGGTGTCAATGACACAGTATTAAATGTATTAGTTTACTCGTGTTATTTGTGTTATGTTGTATTTAATGTGGTGTGAAAATTATAAAACATACTATTTATGTCATGTCGTGTATTAAAGTATAAAATACAAAAATAGTATTGTGTCAAAGTCACTACTTAATTTTTTACAAAAAAATACAATTTTATAAAAAAATTATGTTTTATAAGAAATTATAAAAAATAATTTTTTAAAAAAATATAGTTTATAATAAAAATTCTGACCATTTTTTCTTTTAAAAACAATGTTGTCCAGTATTTTTGTTTGAAAAAGAATGTTCATTTTTTTAAATAAATAATATCGCAGTTTTTTGATTAACTTCCACTTCTATAAAAAAATAATAATAAGTATTTTTTTCAGAATATTTAAAATTATTTTTCAAAATATTAGATTTGTTTATATTCAAAATATTATGCTTTTTTATTTTCAGAATATTATCTATTTAAAAATAAATAATAGATTTTTTTATAAAATATTACATTTGTTCAAAATAAGTTTATTAATAATTTGTTCAACCTAATTTATATATATAGAAGAACACTTTAATCATTTTAGTGTTTAAAGTTAAAAGCAGAGCGGGGGAAATTTTTTTTAGAGTGAGAATAGTGATTCCCCTAAATAAACCTCAATTTAGTGTTAAAGAAATAAAATAAACAGTCCGTTTTTATGTGCCACCGCTCAAGGCATAGTAACAAGGGGTGTAAAGTGAAAGTGAAAGTGAAAGAACACATTTAATATGGTAAGACTGGCAGCTAAGAATATGGAAAGCTTTGAGATTCATAGGTTCACAATTTTATTTACCAGCAGTAAATTTTCTCAGGCAATCCTGACATGTTAGCAGAAGATAGGACAATCCTTGAGGTGGGGTGACAATGACCGCTAGATAGAATGAGTCATCCTCCTTCGAGTTTGCCTATTCAAAAATTTAAGATAGGCTGGGAAATAAAAAGATTGGCATGGATAAGAGGATGAGAGCAGTGAAAGGAAAATAAATTAACAAAAAATAAATATAAATAAAAAAGAAAATAAAAATATTGGCATGGATAAGAGGATGAGAGCAGTGAAAGGAAAATAAATTAACAAAAAATAAATAAAAATAAAAAAGAACAAGACAAAATCAATGAATAAAACGAACACACGGGGTTGGAAGTACCACACGTGCAGTTCAATCATCATATATTCATATGAGCTACCCAACTACCCACTATTTCTCTCTCCTTCTCCTTCATTTAGGATAAGACATTAAATCACCGAAATATTACGGGCATCTTTGATGGCCCTCTAGGATATGGTCCTCTGCATCACCCTACTTCTACATTCAGTTTCTCTATCTCTCAATTTCTTTTAGATACTTTTAACAAATAATCATAAATATCGCCATATACATAAGATAAGTGTTGGGCATCATGACATATAATAATCCGTGATTGAGGCTTCACCAACTCGATAAGATTAGTTCACAATATGGAAAACTCAGTCAAAGTAGAAGACACATGATCTCTATCTTTAATCTTCATTAACTTACATTATACCAAAAAACAAAAAACTTAAGCAAACTTATTTGAATTATAGGTGTGTTTCTCAAAGAGTCGTCTTAAATTGAGTTTGTATTAAAATTGCAGTTTCTATGATCAACTCTCTCGTAGGGATTTAGAGCAAAAAAATATCTTATAAACAAGGGACTAAATAAAGACCCTGTTTATGTTAATGTGTTTAACAGAGATTGTCAAGGCTCACTTACTAAATAATAATTTCATGCAGATTCATGTCTTATTATATTTTATTAGATATGTTTGTGTATGTGCACATGAAGTCCTTGTACTGTACATATATGTATAGTTATAATTATGATAAATACATAACACATTAAGCTATTGATGTTTGGCTACTGATTTTTTTTTGAGGTATAAAGTAATATTATATAAACATTTTGCATTTTTTCGACTATGATGGCCTGCTGTTTATAAGTGCGTGTGCATACACTTACTCGAATATATATAAATAAATAGAAGACTTTATTATGAATTATGTTGTCAATAATTCGTAGGAAATAATGGAGAGGGTACCAACAAAACCATTACAGGAAGAAAAGCAGAATAGTACAAAAGAGAGGCCCTCGTGCAACTCTGGAGTCTTGAATGTACATCACAAACTTTAATGAAACAAAGGGTATTGGCTCCATGTGTGCGTGTGGGTAGACATTCCTCCTATGCCCTTTGCCCCTCTCTCTCTCTCTCTCTCTCTCTCTCTCTCCATTATTATAAATATGTGACTTTTTCCGGCCTACATGTAATATTGTTCCGTGCACCCCTTTTGATCAACCTAAGTATAAGTGCCACCCTCACACGTCCTTATCTTGTTCTACCCCATAGCATCTCCCCACCCTTTACCCCTAAAATAGTTAGTCAAATAAAATAAACCAACATCAAAACAGAAAATTAATATGCCTAATATTCACTGGCCTATTTGCTTTGTTTACTATCTTCTAAACAGTATCCTATGTCGGCAATATTTATAGTGTAGTATGTTATAGTGTACACTCATTTGCAATTTCTTACAAATAAATATTATAAACATAAATATGCAAAATTTACTCTTGTGCTTTTATATTATATGAAAAATATTTTACTATGAACCAAATGACACCTTTAATGGACTAGATCATATAAGCACTTCACTGTCTTTATTATGAACTATTCTTCAAATATGCAGTTTAGCTGATTTTTTTCTATTAAAAAAGGAAAAAAAAATTATACTTGCTTTCTCATAACTTGGATATAGGGTTTTGCTTCCAAAGACAGTATTCCCAAATCAATCGATTTCCACCCTTTACAGTCTGATTGGTAACTTAGTCACTATTCTTAGTTTTCATTTGTCTATACGTAATGTCCACATAAATATACACATAACATTACATTATTTTTCTGTTACTCCAATGTGATTTCACATGCAACATTAATAATGGACTTCAATCAATGAACAAAACCTAACACATTTTATTTTGTTTCTTAAATGTTTCCTACTTTTTTTCCTTCTTGTGGCACAAATGCATCCCTAGCTAACATAGTAATTGTGCAATTTTAACTTATTGTTAAATGAATGTTGTTTATTTTCTTTAAATTGCAAAAGAGGACTGCATCTTTTGTGTCAAATCCCTATCTAAGGATCTCTTTGGATCCACACTTTTCTTCAAGTCACCATCCAATTCATCTTTTTGTGCCACATCAAGACAAACCCATCACCTTCAACAAAAGTCGAAAAACAAAATGAGAGGAGAAGAGACTATTGGAAATTACGACACACAACCCAGTCTAATCATACTCATAATCCTACCTACTGCTTGTTTATCACTTCACCGTGTACACTTTGTGTACGGTGTTATGTATGGTTGGTTTCTTCTTAATAAAAGCGAAGGTATCAGGTTCTTTGCCTACACCAATCGTAATTTGATGGCACATATAGCATATGATCTTATAGTAGAAAAAATTGCTTCAAAGTAGGCTTTGTTTGAGATCAATGGTCTTTATGGGATTTCTCTATTCACTTTTCAGTCTGTTTGTGATACAATGCATTCCTAAGTCAAAAAAAGGGGATTGGCCCTTTTCCTTTTCGGCAAAAGTGAAGGTTTGACAAAACTCTGCTAGCATTCCAGATATGTTCATGCAACATTACTGTTGAACCACAGTCACGCCCCAACAACTAGTCAGTACTATTGGAAATGTACTTACATTCATTGTCAATTCATCTTTGAATGATACAAAATCACTTAATTTCTATAAATTATAGATTTACCCCTAGTTCTGGAGCATAAAAAATAAAACTTGATAGCTATGGTCGGTGACTTTGGTGGGGAGTAGTATGCAATACACACGTGTGAATTCTAAAGTTTTAGCAGAGTAGTCGAGCTTTTCATGAATGTATGCTATCAGAAAAAAACTGTTTCAACTTTTGACAAAGTCACAAGTATAGTCACAACGCCTTACAACTATTACTTTAGAAAACGTGAACGTTAAGTTGACAACAACTAGTTCCTCCTGGATGGTAGATTGGCATTTAAAGTTTCAAATCAATGAAAAACTCCAATTCCCCAACCATTCCAATGCAATCATCCCATTGATCGACATTAGTGAGAAGATAGCTTAATCCCTCCATCTCATTCTAACATAAGGCTCAAAAAAGTCTTCTAGGTTTCATGATATTACCATGATTATAAAATCAAATTGAATAGTTATAGTTAGATACATTGAGGTTTCGGATAATATGTATGCAAATTGTATATTGGAAGACAACCCTTGAATCTAGCAATGAAAAAAAGACAATCACATTTGTATTCTGTTTTTGTAGACAAATAGAATAAAATAATTTTTGTATCGCTCGAAAATTTAAGTGAGTAATTGCAGGGGATGAGAAATCTGAAATTCGGTTAATATAATTATATGTACAATTTCGAAATAGGCACCCTTTATTTATAGGAAATAAAAGGTTGTGTCTCAAAAGTTATTACTGTTGAAGTTAATAATCTTTAATTAATTTCGAAATGGTATGACTATTTAATACCAACAGTTATGAGTCATTTTCGAACCAGTGCAACTACATTGAACCGATTTTTTTTACACAGACAAAAAAGTGACTGTGCCCGAGTTACCGCGATCCGATCCGGACGAATCCCGACAACCCGCTACCACTGCAGCACGCGAAGTGCAAACTGCGCCACTAGTGCCTCTACAAGACACTGCGCCGAACGCGCGCACACGCGCGTGTGAGTGTGTACGGTGTTTCGCACCGTATTGGAGCTCTTTTAAATAGCCCTCTTAAATGCTTGATTAAGTAACTCTTCATCTTCTATTTCTACTTATTAAGTGCACATATTCTTTATATTTTTCCAATGTGGGACACAAAGGTTGTCTACTTCTTTTATAGCTTAGTGGGTTTCACTTAGCTTTGTTCATTTTTCAATGTGGGACACTCTCCCTTTTATATTGGCTTTGTTTTCCACTTTCCTCCACACAATTCCAATGTGGGACAAACTTTCACACACCACTTTTACTCACTTATTTTAAAAATCTCCAACATTCCTCCACCATTTTCAAAATAAATTTTGTAAATCACTGATTGTTTGTAAGACTGTGTATAAGTACGAGTATCTCACGACTTGAACCAATACCGTGTGAAGAATCTTCAAGGCTAACCATGAAAGTATAGTAGACTTATCTTTGAACTTTAAATCTATATTGATAAGCCGTACTTGTCTACACACACAAATACTGATTATCAATATAAGCCGACACATGTATTAGGCCTTGTGTTTATACCTTGATTTCATGCGTGCTTTAGAATCAAGCCTAATTCTCATAGGAAGCGGAACCACATAGACACGCATATAGGTAAACTATTATAGGTGTCCACGTAACTTTAACACCACAAGTCTATTAAGATCAAACTCATCCTTATTCATTCATTACATGTACTAAGCACTTATCTTTGGGATGCTTGATTTTATAGTTCTTAGAATCATGTCATATGATGTACATTAATCATTGAACTGGAGACTTAAATATGTCAAGTATCAAGTTGAGTTTCCATCAAGAGTGATTATTGTTAATGGGCTTTAGTCCCATCCCCAATGATGTCTTAGCCACCAGTCCTCTTGCAAGACCTTTTTTAAATGGATCAGCTTAGCTTTGACTTGATTTTACATAATTCACTGTGATTACAATATCAGTAATCATTTGTCTAACATAACTATGTTTCAGGTCAATATGTCTAGATTTTCTATTGTATACTTTACTATAAGCTCTAGAAAGTGTACACTCACTATCACGATGTGTGGATATTAGAGGCATTGATTTTGGCCAAACTAGAATTTCAATTAACAAATTTCTTAACCATTATGTATCTTTACTAGTTGCAACTAATGTTACAAACTCAACTACTATTGTAGAATCAACTATATAAGTCTGTTTCTTTGATCCCCAAGAAACAACTCCTCCACCATGAGTGAAAATCCATTCACGTGTTGAGGAATGATCCTCCCGCTCAATTACCCAACTGGCATCAGAAAAAACTTCAAATGCTGAAGGATATCCACTATAGTATATACAATAGTCCATAGTTCCTTTTAAATTTTGTAATATTCTATTGACAACATGCCAATGCAATAAACTTAGATTACTAATATATCTACTTAATTTACCAACAGCATATGCAATATCAGGTCGAGTACATGTCATAGCATACATTAAACTACCAATTACTCGTGCATATTCCAATTGTGAAATAGTTCTACCAGTATTGGGGATCATCTTTAGTTGTGGTTCAAAAGGTGAACTAACAGGTGTGTAATCAAACTGATAAAATTTCTTTAAAATTTTCTCAACATAATGAGATTGAGTGAGAATTATATTTTTATCTTTCCTTATTATTCTCATTCCTAATATGACATCAACCATACCCATATCTTTTATATCAAATTTGAAAGACAAAAAAACTCTTTGTGTTATTAATGCTTTCTAAATCAGTACCAAGAATTAACATGCCATCAACATATAAATAAATGATCACACCTTTACCATTAGCAAATTTACTATAAACACACCTATCATATTCATGAATTTAAAAAAAATAAGAAATGGCGACTTTATCGAATTTTTTAAGCCATTGTTTAGGTGCTTGTTATAGGCCGTATAAGGACTTAAGAAAGCTTACATACTTTATGCTCTTGTCCAGGCATAACAAACCCTTCGGGTTATTCCATGTAAATTTCTTCTTCTAAGTCACCATTTAAAAAGGCAATTTTTTCATCCATTTGATGAATTTCAAAATTATATATTGATCCTAATGCAATCAAAACTCTAATAGTAGAAGTTCTAGCAACGGTGCATAGGTATCAAAATAATCAATTCCCTCTTTTTGTGAAAAAACTTTAGCAACCAATATTGCTTTGAATTTATCAATTGTTCCATCTATTTTCATGTTCTTTTTAAAAATCCATTTAAACTTGATGGGTTTAGATCCTGGAGGTAAGTCTATTAACTTTCAAGTTTCATTTTCCATGATTAAATCCATTTCATCATTTATGGTTTCTTTCCAAAATGTTGAATTTATCGACTTAATTGCCTCACTATAAGTTTGTGGGTCTGTTTCAACACTAATAGTCAAAGAAAAATGATTACAAGGTGTGTATTTAGTTTCTTCAATAAGATAGATTACAAAGTCAGTACCAAATCTCTTTTCTTTTCTAGGTCTTTTACTTTTTCAAATCTCTTCTTGTTCTATTTTTGGTGTATCATTTAATTTTGAAGGAGTATTTACTTCTTTTTCATTATTTATCCTAGGAATAGAAAAAAAAAACTTTGTTCATAAAACATTCCATCTCTAGATTAAATTATAGTATTTACCTCGAGAGAATCATTCGGTTCACTAACCATAAATTTATAGGCTTTACTATATTGTGCATAACCCATGAAAATATATTCATCGCCTTTACTTCCTAATTTATTTCTCTTAGTTTTAGGTAGTCTTACAATAGCTCTACAACCCCAAACTTTAAGATAACCTAAATTAAATATATAATTCTTCCATAATACATGAGGAGTTTTCTTATTATCCTTAATAGGTATTCTATTCAGAATATGACATGCTATTAAAAGTGTTTCTCCCCAAAACCCTTTATTTAAATCAAAATAAGAAAGCATAGCGTTAACCATTTGAGTTAGTCTCTTATTTTTTCTTTCTAGTACTCCATTTTGTTATGGTGTATAAGGTGAAGTAACTTCATGTACAATACACATATCTTCACAAAATTGAGGAAAGTGATATTCACCACATCTATCAGATCCAAGACATTTGATTTTAGTATCACATTGATTTTCAACTTTATTTTTATATGTTTTAAATCTATTAAGCACATCATCTTTAGAGTTTAAAAGATATACTTAACAATATTTTAAAAAGTCATCGATAAATGTAGCATAATTTTTACTACCGCCTCTAGTAGGTGTTCCACACAAAACACAAAAATCACTATGTACAAATTGTAACAAAGATGTAGGTTTTTTACTTTTAGGAAAGGTAATCTTGTTATTTTTGTTTCTATGCATATTTTTCATTTTTCATTCATGTCATTCTCATATCTAGGAATTAAATTTAAATTAACCATGAAATGCATTTTCTTTGTATTAACATATCCTAAACGACTATGCCATAATTAAAGACAATCAATGATATAAGTAGAAGAATCTTTTTCATTAATTTTGAGCTTAAACATGCCCTCATACCAATAACCTTTTCCTACAAAGGTACCATTTTTAGCCAAAATAAATTTTTCGGACGCAAATACAAGTTTAAAGCCAAACTTGCTATGAAGACTTACGAACACTAAATGTTTCCTAACATCGGGAATATGAAAAACATTGGTGAGGATAAGGATTTTTTCGGATGTGAATTCGAGATTCACTGTCCCTTTGCCTTTAACCGCAGCAGTTGAAGAATTTTTCATATAAAGAACACCACCTTCCATAGTTTCATATGAAGAGAACAAGCCCTTGTCCTTACATACATGCCTTGTGGCACCTAAATCAATCCACCAAGACTTATCTTCTTCAAGCATATTAGCCTCAGATATCATAGCAGTAAAATTTTGCTTTTTGTATGATGACCCTCATTTTTCTTAGTTTCTTGAACTCACGATAATCCTTCTTGAAGTGACCTAGTTTATTACAATGAAAACAATTTCCTTTCTTCTTTTTGTTTGCTTTAGAATTGTTTAAAAAATTCTTTCACTTGTTATCCGTTCCATGATTGCCAAATTTTTTCTCTTTTCCTTCCTCCACCATATAGATCTTATATATAGAATTTTCCTGTTCCTCTTTACCATTTAGAATTCGAGACACTTGTTCAATTCTTAAATGAGTCTCTAATTCTTCATGTAAAAGATCTTCCTTTTTATGCGTGAGTTCTTTCTTATAATCTTTCCATGAAGGAGGAATTTTTTTAATTATGGCATAAACAATTATATTATCATCCATATTTAAATTTTTAAGTTTGCAATGATTTAAGATGTGTTGGATGTCATAAGATTGTTCTAGCACAGGCCTATTATCATGCATTTTAAAACTTAAAAATTGACCGATAAGGAACTTCTTACTTGTAGTGTCTTCCGTAAGATACTTTGTCTCCAATTTGTCCCAGAAGTCTTTTGCACTCCCAACATATTGGTACAAGCCGAATAAATTATCAACAAGTGCATTGAGAATGTGACCACGACAGAGGTAATCATCGATTTCCTATTTTGTGCATTTCCTAGTCTGTTCCACAGTTTCATTTTCTTCTTTATTTGGTTTCTCTTGTGACAAGACATACACAATCTTCTATATTGTTAGAAGAAAGTGAATATTTTTTTGCCAATGCAGAAAATTACCAAGATCATAATGGTCCAACTTGACAAAGTCTTATGTTATTTGTCGAAGTGATTTGGAAGAGTCTTCCATATATTGTATTCAGATTGTCGAAAAGTATGTATGCAATGGCAGAAATTAAACTCTTCTATTTATAATAATAAGGTCAAATTTAATACAACAATATAAACTTCTGAATACAACTCTGTTGAACTTCAAATTAAATTTGAAAACTTCAAGGCATGATATCACTTTCCTAAATACAGTATTTTTCCCCACAAAGATAATTCGATATACAAATGGGAATCCGCAAATTCGTAATCAAGATACAATGAAGCAATTACACAGTCAGCAAATTGTATGTTTGAAGACAGGCTTGGATGTAGCCGCGAAGAACATACAATCAAGTTCTTACTCTATTTTTATACAGAAACATAATAAGATAATTTTTCTATCTCATTAAAATGTAACTGAGTAATTGTAGGGGTTGAGAAATCTGAAACTGGATTAATATAATTATATGTACAATTTCGAAATAAGCAGCCTTTATTTATAGGAAATGAAGGTTGTGTCTCAAGAGTTATGACGGTTGAAGTTAACAGTCCTTAATTAATTCCTATATTGTATGACTATTTAATACTAACAATTATGAGCAATTTCCGATCCAGTGCAAATAAACATAACATTTTTTTACATGGACCAAAAAAGTGACCGCGCCCGAGCTGCCATGATCCGACCTGTACAAATCCCAGAAACCCGCTACCACTGCAGGCACGCGACATGCGTAGTGCAAAGTGCTCCTATATGTCCCATTGCACCGCATGTAAGTTCACGCGCGTGTGCGTGTGTACGGTGCTTCGCACCGTATTGGAGCTCTTTTGAATAGCCCTCTTAAATGCTTGATGAAGTAACACTTCATCTTCCATTTCTACTTATTAAGTGCACATATTCTTTATATTTTTCCAATGTGGGACACAAAAGTTGCCCACTTCTTTTATAGCTTAGTGGGTTTCACTCAGCTTTATTCATTTTCCACTATGGGACACTCTCCCTTTTATATTGGTTTTGTTTCTCACTTTCCTCCACACACTTTCAATGTGGGACAAGCTTTCACACACCACTTTTACTCACTTATTTAAAAAATCTCCAACATTCCTCCACTATTTTCAAAATAAGTTTTGTAAATATTTTATTGTCTGTAAGACTGTGTATAAGTACTACTGTCTCACGACTTTAACCAATACCTTATGAAGATTCGTCAAGGCTAACCATGAAAGTATAGTAGACTTGTCTTTGAACTATCAATCTATATTGATAAGTCCGACTTGTCTACACACACAAATCTTTTATTCCATGATTTCATCAGTGCTTTAGATTCAAGCCCAATTCTCATAGGAAGCGGCACCACTTCCACATGCATATATGTAGACTATTATAGGTGTCCACATAACTATAACACCATAAGTCTATTAAGATCAAACTGATCCTCATTCATTATTCATTATATGTGCTAAGCACCTATCTTTTGGATATTTGATTTTATAGTGCTTACTTACAATCATGTCATAAGATGTACTTTAACCATTAAACTTGAAACTTGAATATGTCAAGTATCAAGTTGACTTTCCATCAATAGTGATTATTGTTAATGGACTTTAGTCCTATCCCCAATGATGTCGTGGACATCAGTCCTCTTGCAAGATCGTTTGAAATGGATCAGCTAATTTTTTACTCGATTTTACATAATCCACTGTAATTACACTATCTGTAATCATTTGTCTGACATAACAACGTCTCAGGATAATATGTCTAGATTTTCCATTATATACTTTACTATAAGCTTTGGAAAGTGTAAACTCGCTATCACAATGTATTGATATTAGAGGCATTAGTTTTGGCCAAATTAGAATTTCAATTAGCAAATTCCTTAACCATTTTTCCTCTTTACTAGTTGCAGCTAATGTTACAAATTGTAGAATCAAATATACAAGTCTGTTTCTTTGATCCCCAAGAAACAACTCCTCCACCAAAAGTGAAAATCCATCCACTTGTTGAGGAATGATCCTCCCGCTCAGTTATCTAACTGGCATCAGAACAACCTTCTAATACTAAAGGATATCCACTGTAGTATATACCATAGTCCATAGTTCCTTTTAAATATTTTAATATTCTATTGACAGTATGTCAATGCAATAAACTTGGATTAGTAGTATATCTACTTAATTTACCAACAATATATGCAATATCAGGTCGAGTACATGTCATAGCATACATTAAACTACCAATTACTCGTGCATATCCCAATAGTGAAATAGTTCTAATAAGTATTAGGGATCATCTTTGGTTGTAGTTCAAACGGAGTACTAACATGGGTGCAATCAAACTACTTAAATTTCTTTAAAATTTTCTCAACATAATGAGATTGAGTGAGAATTATATTTTTATCTTTCCCTATTATTCTCATTCCTAATATAACATCAGCCACACCCATATCTTTCATTTCAAATTTAGAAGACAAAAAAACTCTTTGTGTTATTAATGCTTTCAAAATCAAGACCAAGAATTAACATGTCATCTCCGTATAAACAAATGATCACACATTTACCATTAACAAATTTACTATAAACACACTTATCCAATTCATGAATTTTAAAACCATAAGAAATGATGACTTTATCGAATTTTGCATACCATTGTTTAGGTTCTTATTTTACTCCATATAAGGACTTAATAAGTTTACATACTTTATGTTCTTGTCCAGGCATAACAAACCCTTCAGTTTGTTTCATATAAATTTCTTCTTCTGAGTCACTATTTAAAAAGGCAATTTTTATATTCATTCGATGAATTTCAAAATTATATATAAATGCTAATGCAATCAAAACTCTAATATTAGAAGTTTTAGTGTTTGGTGCATAGATATCAAAATAATCAATTACATCTTTTTGTGTAAAACCTTTAGCAACCAATTTAGCCTTAAATTTATCAATTGTTTCATCTATTTTCATTTTCTTTTAAAAAAATCCATCTACACTTCATGGGTTTAGATCCCGGAGGAAAATCTACTAACTTCCAAGTTTTATTCCCCATGATTGAATCCATTTCATTATTTATGGCTTCTTTCCAAAATGCTAATTAATCTATCGACTTAATTGCCTCAATAAAAGTTTGTGGGTCAGTTTCAACACTAATGGTCAAAGAATATTGATTACAAGGCGTGTCTCTAGTTCCTTCAACAAGATAGACTACAAATACAGGACCAAAGCTCTTTTCTTTTCTCTGTCTTTTACTTTTTCTAATCTCTTCTTGTTCTATTGTTGGTGTATCATTTAATTGTGAAGAAATATTTACTTCTTTTTCACTATTTATCCTAAGAATAGAAGAAAACATTTTTTCATAAAAAATTGCATCTCTAGATTCAATTATAGTATTTACCGCAACAGAATCATTAGGTTCACTAACCATGAATCTATAGGTTTTACTATGTTGTGCATAACCAATGAAAATACACTTAAAGTATTTACTTCTTAATTTCTTTCTCTTAGTTTCAAGTAGTCTTACAATAGATCTACAACACTAAACTTTAAGATAACCTAAATTAGATTTTCTATTCTTCCATAATTCATGAGGAGTTTTCTTATCATCTTTAACAGACATTCTATTCAGAATATGGCATGCAGTTAAAAGTGCTTCTCCTCAAAACCCTTTATTTAAACCAGAATAAGAAAGCATAGAGTTAACCATTTCAGTTAGTGTCCTATTTTTTCTTTCTGCTACTCCATTTTTTTGTGGTGTATAAGGTGCAGTAACTTCATGTATAATACCGATATCTTCACAAAATTGAGGAAAGTGATATTCACCACCTCTATCAAATCTAAGACATTTGATTTTAGTATCACATTAATTTTCAACTTCATTTTTATATGTCTTAAATCTATTAAGCAGATTATCTTTAGAGTTTAAAAGATATACGTAACAATATTTTGAAAAGTCATCGATAAATGTAGCAAGATATTTACTACCGCCTCTAGTAGGTGTTCCATGCAAATCACAAGCATCACTATGTACTTATTGTAACAAAGATGTAGTTTTTTTTTTTTTTGGGGGGGGGGGGGGGAAGTTAATCTTGTTCCTTTTATTTGCATGCATATTTTATATTTTTCATTCATTGCATTCTCATATCTAGGAATTAAATTTAAATTAACCATGAAATGAATTTTCTTTGTATTAACATGTTCTAAATGACTATGCTATAATGAAAGACAATCAACGATATAAGTAGAATAATCTTTTTCATTGATGTTGAGCTTAAACATGCCCTCATACAAGTAACCTTTGCCTACAAAGGTACCATTTTTAGTCAGAATAAATTTGTCTGACTCAAATACAAGTTTAAAGCCAAACTTGTTAAGAAGATTTCCAGATTCTAAATTTTTTCTAACATCAGGAACATGAAAAACATTGGTGAGAGTAATGATCTTTCCGAAAGTGAATTCGAGATCCATTGTCCCTTTGCCTTTAACCGTAGCAGTTAAAGAATTTCCCATATTTAGAACATCTCCTTTTACAGTTTCATAGGCAAAGAACAAGCTCTTGTCCTTCCATACATGCCTTGTGGAACCAGAATCAATCCACTAAGATTTATCTTCTCCAAGAATATTAGCCTCGGATATCATAGGAGCAAATTTTTTCTTTGTGTCTGAAGACCATCTTTTTTCTTTTAGTTTCTTAAACTCACGACAATCCTTCTTAAAGTGACCTGGTTTATTGCAACAAAAAAAATTTCCTTTATTCTTTTTGTTTTCTTTAGAATTGTTTGAAAAATTCTTTTGCGTGTTATTCTTTCCATGATTGCCAATTTTTTTCTCATTTCCTTCCTCCACCATATGGAACTTGAAAATAAAATTTTCCTGTTCCTCTTTACCATCTAGAATTCGAGACTCTTATTCAATTCTTAAACGAGTCTCTAATTCTTCAAATGAAAGACCTTCCTTTTTGTGCTTGAGTTCTTTCTTATAATCTTTCCATGAGGGAGGAAGTTTTTCAATTATGGCAGAAATAATTACATTATCATCCATATTTAAATTTTTAAGTTTGCAACGATTTAAGATGCGTTGGATGTCATGAAATTGTTTTAGAACAGGCCTATTACCATGCATTTTAAAACTTAAAAAAACTGACTGATAAGGAACTTCTTACTTGTATCGTCTTCCGTAAGATATTTGGTCTCAATATATCCCATAAGTCTTTTGATATCCCAATATTTTGGTATAAGTAGAACAAATTATCAGTAAATGCACTGAGAATGTGACCACGACAGAGGTAATTATCGGTCTCCCATTTTGTGCGTTTTCTAGTCTGTTCCACGGTTTCATTTTCTTCTTTATTTGACTTATCTTGTGACAAGACATACACAATCTTCAATGCTGTTAATAAAAAATGAAACTTTTTCTCCCAACGCAGAAAATTACTACCATCAAGATGGTCAAACTTAACAAAGCCTTCTGTTATTTATTGAAGTGATTGGAAAGAGTCTGCCATTTCTATATATAGTATTTAGATTGTTTGAAAATATATATGCAATGGCAGAAATGAAACTCTTCTATTTAAAACAATAATGTCAACTTCAATAAAACAATATAAACTTCGGAATACAACTCTGTTGAACTTCAAATTAAATCTGAGAACTTCAACGAGTGATGTCACTTTTCTAAATACAGTATTTTCCCCACCAAGATAATTCGGTATACAAAGGGGAATTCGCAAATCTGTACTCAAGATACAATGAAGCAATTGCATTGTCTACAAATTGTATGTTTGAAGACAATCCTTAGATGTAGCAGCGAAGAACAGACAATCAAGTTCCTATTCTATTTTTGTACACAAACAAAATAAGATAATTTTTGTATCTCTTGAAAATGTAAGTGAGTAATTGAAGGGGTTGAGAAATCTGAAACTGGGTTAATATAATTATATATATGATTTCGACATAGGCAACCTTTATTTATAGGAAATGAAAGGCTGTGTCTCAAGAGTCATGACTGTTGAAGCTATCAGTCTTTAATTAATTCCAAATGGTATGAATGTTTAATACCTACAGTTATGAGTCATTTTTTAACCAGTGCAACTAAACTGATTCGTTTTTTAACATGGACCAAAAAGTGAGCGTGCCCGAGCTATCGCGATCCGATTCGGATGAATTCTGGCAACCCGCTACCATTGCAGACACACGAAGTGAAAAGTGCACCACTTTCACCTCTAAAGCCCACTGCCCCGAACGCGAGCGCGCGTGAATGTGTACGGTGCTTCATACCATATCGGAGCTCTCTTGAATATCTCTCTTAAATGCTTAATGATGTAACTCTTAATCTTCTATTTCTACTTATTAAGTGCACATATTCTTTATATTTTATCGATGTGGTACACAAAGGTTGCCCACTTCTTTTATAGCTTAGTGAGTTTTACTTAGCTTTGTTCATTTTCCAATGTGGGACACTCTCCCTTTTATATTGGCTTTGTTTCTCACTTTCCTCCACAAACTTCCAATATGAGACAAGCTTTCACACACCACTTTTACGAACTTATTTTAAAAATATCCAACATTCCTCCACCATTTTTAAAATAATCTTTGAAAATCTTTGATTGTCTGTAAGACTGTGTATAAGTACGAGTATCTCACGACTTGAACCAATACCGTGTGAAGAATCTTCAAGGCTAACCATGAAAGTATAGTAGACTTATCTTTGAACTTTAAATCTATATTGATAATCCGTACTTGTCTACACAGACAAATACTGATTATCCATATAAGCCGACACATGTATTAGGCCTTGTGTTTATACCTTGATTTCATGCGTGCTTTAGAGTCAAGCCCAATTCTCATAGGAAGCGAAACCACATAGACACGCATATAGGTAAACTATTATAGGTGTCCACGTAACTTAAACACCACAAGTCTATTAAGATCAAACTCATCCTTATTCATTCATTACATGTACTAAGCACTTATCTTTGGGATGCTTGATTTTATAGTGCTTACAATCATGTCATATGATGTACATTAATCATTGAACTGGAGACTTAAATATGTCAAGTATCAAGTTGAGTTTCCATCAAGAGTGATTATTGTTAATGGTCTTTAGTGCCATCCCCAATGATGTCTTAGACACCAGTCCTTTTGCAAGACCTTTTGTAAATAGATCATCTAAGTTTTGAGTTAATTTTACATAATCCACTGTGATTACACTATCCGTAATCATTTGTTTGACATAACTATATCTCAGGCGAGTATGTCTAGATTTTCCATTGTATACTTTACTATTAGCTCTTGAAAGTGTAGACTTATATCACAATGTACGGATATTAGAGGCATTGGTTTTGGCCAAACTCAAATTTCAATTAACAAAATCCTTAACCATTCTGCCTCTTTACTAGTTGCAGTTAGTGCTACAAACTTAGATGCCATTGTAGAATCAACTATACAAGTCTGTTTCTTTGATCCCCAAGAAACAACTCCACTGCTAAGATTTAAAATCCATTGACTTGTTGAGGAATGATCCTCCCGTTCAGTTATCCAATTGGCATCAGAAAAACTGCCTAATACTGAAGGATATATACTATAGTATATACCATAGTCCATAGGTCCTTTTAAATATTTAAATATTATTTTTTAAAATCCATCTATACTTGATGGTTTTAGATCCTGGAGGTCAGTCTACTAAGTTCCAAGTTTTATATCCCATGATTGAATCGATTTCATCATTTAGGGTTTCATTCCAAAATGTTGAATCTATCGACTTAATTTCCTCACTATACGTTTGTGGATCTCTTTCAACACTAGGAGTCAAAGTAAATTGATTACAAGGTGTGTTTCTAGTTCCTTCAACAAGATAGACTACAAAGTAAGGACGAAAACTCTTTTCTTTTCTAGGTTTTTACTTTTTTCAATCTCTTCTTGTTCAACTGTCGGTGTATTATTTAAGTGTGAAGGACCATTTACTTCTTTGTTATTATTTATCCTACAAATAGAAGAAACCCTTTGTTTATAAAAAAATGCTTCTCTAGATTAAATTATAGTATTTACCTCAATAGAATCATTAAGTTAGCAAACCAAAAATCTATAGGCTTTACTATATTGTGCATAACCCATGATAATACACTCATTGTCTTTACTTCCTAATTTCTTTCTCTTAGTTTCAGGTAGTCTTACAATAGCTCTACAACCCCAAACTTTAAGATAACCAAAATTAGATTTTCTATTCTTCCATAATACATGAGGAGTTTTCTTCTTATCTTTAACATGTATTCTATTCAGAATATGATACGCAGTTAAAAGTGGTTCTTCAGTTAGTGTCCATTTTTTCTTTTTGCTACTCCATTTTTTTGTGGTGTATAAGGTGTAGTAACTTTATGTATAATACCCATATCTTCACAAAATTGAGAAAAGTGATATTCACCACCTCTATCAGATCTAAGACATTTGATTTTAGTATCACATTGATTTTCAACTTTAATTTTATATGTCTTAAAGCTATTAAGCACATCATCTTTAAAGTTTACAAGATATATGTAACAATATTTGAAAATTCATCGATAAATGTAGCAAAATATTTACTACCGCCTCTAGTAGGTGTTCCATGTAAATCACAAACATCACTATGTACTAATCACAAACATCACTATGTACTAGTTTTTTCTATTTTAGGGAAAGGTAATCTTGTTGTTTTTGTTTGCATGCATATTTTACATTTTTCATTCATGTCATTCTCATGTCTAGGAATTAAATTTAAATTAACCATGAAATGAATTTTCTTTGTATTAACATGTCCTAAACGACTATGCCATAATGAAAGACAATCAACGATATAAGATGAAGAATCTTTTTCATTGATGTTGAGCTTAAACATGCCCTCATACAAGTAACCTTTGCCTACAAAGGTACCATTTTTAGTTAGAATAAATTTGTCTGAATCAAATACAAGTTTAAAGCCAGACTTGTTAAGAAGACTTCGAGACACTAAATTTTTCCTAACAATAGGAACATGAAAAATATTTGTGAGAGTAATGACTTTTCCGAAAGTGAATTCGAGATCCATTGTCCCTTTGCCTTTAACCGCAGCAGCTCAAGAATTTCTCATATTGAGAATATCTCCTTCCACAGTTTCATAGGTAGAGAACAAGCTCTTGTCATTCCATACATGTCTTATGGCACCAGAATCAATCCACTAAGATTTATCTTCTCCAAGAATATTAGCCTCGGATATTGTAGACACCTCACTCTGTTACCCTCTAACTCTACTTAGGTCCCTAATACCTCCACTCATCATCGCAAACCCAGGTCACATCCCGAGTACTGACCTGGAAGCCATCGGGCACCCCCGGCTCAGTTTGACCCAAAAGTCAAACTCCTCGTCTCAACCAAGACTCAATAAATCTTCGAAGGGCACTAAATACCCTTTCCAATGGTCCACCCCGTGCACGATTCCGACTTACCATGCGGAAGAACGATCCATTTGCGTCCGAAACCTGACCCAGAGGCCACCGGGGGCTCCTGGGCTCTATTGACCCAAGTCAACCCTTCAGCTCGGTGGAGGCTGAATGAATCTTCGAAGGGCACTGAATACCCTTTCCAATGGTCCATCCCGGGCTCAATTCTAACTTTCCATGCGAACGAACGATTCGTTTGACTCCGAGAAGCCACCGAGCGCTTCTCGAGCCCAGTTGACCAAAGTCAACTCTCCAGACTGGGTTAAACTCTTTGGAATGTCAAAGTACATCTCCTAACCTTTCCAACGGCATGCCCCATGCACGATTCAGACTTACCATGCGAACGAACGATCCATTTGCGTCCGCACGATTCCCCGTCCAATGGACCGATAAATGCTTCCGAACCATATTTGACCCAAAGTCAACTCCCGAACTCGGGAGCGGTCCAAAGTACTCTTGAAGGTCTCCAAAATACCTTTCCAACGGTATGCCCCGTGCGCGATTCTGACCAACGGTTTCCCCTCGGCGGCCAATTTTCCGAAAAAGCCTGAGGCACACTGCCAAATGGCAGGTCCCAGACCCTGCCTATCGGCACCTGCCGATAGGTAGTGCCATGGCAATGACGATCGGCAGACCCCTAGGCCTATAAAAGGAGGCCTTGGCCTCATTTGCAAGGGGAGCCCAGATCTGATAGAAATCTCTCTGAACGGATCCCAGAAACCTCTCTCGAAGGCAGCGTGATTTCAACTTCCAAATCCCTCTTTTACCTCCACTTTTCATCATCCTTTTATCAAACTTGGTGAATTAACCACTCTCCATCATCATCCAAGCTCAAGGGCTGATCTCCAACATTCAAGATCAAGCTCAAGATCTTCAAGAAGGTCCAACTTTCTCAAACTCTCTCTTAAATTCTCGTGAATTCCCAATAACTTGTTTTCACTTAGCACTTTTATTATCTCATCTCACACATCCTAATATACTTTTTTATTTTAGTATTATTGCACATCTCTTATTTGCATATAAATAAAAACCAAAAAAATAAGAAAAAGAGGGTTTGCTCGTCAATTCCAAATAAGGGATTCTCACACTTTTTCACGCTTTTCTCACAACTAAAACACTTTTTTTACACACACACACACACCCTTACAAATAAGAGATCCCACATTTGGATTTATGGGATAAACTCCACCCCTTTGATTTGTATGCGAACTACGTGGACTTTGATGCCTTTATAGGCTACATAGACGTCTTGGGGTAAAACCCGAGACTCGAGTCCTTTCTCTCACTTTTTCTCTCATTTTCTATTTTCTCTAAATCCATTTTTCTTATATTATTAGGATTAGTGACGTATTACTCCATGTGCGTTATCGTTCCCTTATAACGATCAACGTAGGGGTAGCCGCCTAAATCTTATTTTTCTAATATTACTTTTATATCTTCCTACGGATGACTCGCTTTATCTTTTCCATGATATAAGTCGAGGATTCCTACCTCCATTCTATACATATACACATGCACACATCTCACGGGGGGAAACATAAAGGAAAATAGCAAATATTCATGAGAGACCGAAAGGGCGGAATGGGTGCCTAACACCTTCCCATTTCGTAACTAAGCCTCCGAACCCTTCTCGAATCATTTGGTTTCGTATGCACCAGTATGTCTTTGGAAGCCATCCTTCGGGGTGGCTTCCCCTTTTTCTTTTGTCTGTTTTGAGTAAAATAGACTGGCGACTCTGAATCTCTCTACATTTTTTTACCTCACAAATCGACGCCGGTTGAAGAGCTCTCCCGAGTGGGGACGCGCGAGACCCGAAGGATCCTTCCTCCCTCCGCGGCGGGGATCGAGGATGGCCACAGTGGCGACTCTGCTGGGGACTTTATTTGTTTTGAGGGCTTGACTCTATTACATGGATGCTATATTTGTTTATGTTTCCCCCATATCCGCACGTTCCCCTTTCTCACATGTGTATCCCATGCTTATGCTTATATTCACACACTTATAGAAAATTCTCCATGTACACTATCACACCACGTGCACCTAGGATCACGCGCATCCCCATGTTGCATGCATCACCTATCCATACTTGGCGTACCTTTTGGGGTACTTGTACTCTGCTCCCTGTTTGCCATAATCAAGAAAGGCATTCTCATCATAAGATATTAATAAGAGAATCATGCATGATTCACACGACATCACCAAAGAGCATTGGTATTGACCAAATTTTACCCAGTAACTGGAGGGTCACTTCGTGATGGGCGCTGGTCCCACAGGTCGCAGTTAGCCTAAGAGATATGACTCTCACCTTCCATTGTCCAAGTACCTTCGACGTATATCGAACGGTTCCCCCGCATCGTACCGCTTGACCGAAGTCACGACGGGAGGTATATCACAGGGAATTCGTTCACATACGTCGAGTATATCGAATTCGCTCTCACACGTACCGTCCCCACGAGGTATATGGTGAGGCAATTCACGTACACTCAGGTATATCAAATGGCTTATCCACACGTACCGATTGCCCGCAAGAGCAAGACGTATATCGTGGAAGCCACGCCAAAGGGGGGAACCCATGACGATTCACCCAACCAACTGCATACCCACATATAGGTGTCAAACCTAAGACATGCACTTTAGATTGCCGGTTTCAACCCGAAACTCTGCCAAAATTTCGGGTCGATCTGCCGCCCAATTTACGCTCATTTCTAAAACGGGACCCTGTCCGTGAGCCTGGTTACAAGTCCAAACCGTAGCTTTGCATATATTAAAACCCCACTTTTCTAGGCTCGGGTCTCGTCCGGCATTGCATTTAGGAGAATTAAATACAAGTGAGAACATAATAATCATAATAATCATGCTGAGTTCCGTCTCCAAAAACATTTTTTTCCAAAAACAACTCTCCCTTCTTTATCAAAAATCCAAAAATATTTCTCCCTTCCTTATAAAAAAAAATCTCTCTTCCCCTTTTCTCAAAAAAATAAATCTCATCCTACGTCTTCTCAGGTTGATCGCACGCCCTTGGCCTGGCTCCCTATTGTCTTGGGTCTTCAGTCAAATCACTCCGGAGTTTTGTCCGTTCCTCTACTACTTCTTCCGAGTCCGGAATCCATCCATCTTCCATGGAGAATCCAGATCAAGCACCAGTCATACAACCGGATCTGCCGACAGTCCTAGCTCAGCTCGTGGCCAAAATTGAAAACCTCCAAGCTGAGGTCCGAGAAATGCAACAAAACCAAGTTCTTATTCCTCAAGAGCTCGAGGCCCTGTTTCCTTGTGTTATGGGTCCACCCGAGCCCATTTGGGTTCCGGAAGAATATCAGCACGCTCCGCGTGCCCCTCCTACTAATGGGCCTCCGCCTGCCCAGCTTCCAATGCCAAACATTGCCCAGCCTATGACTAAATTGCATGTGGTTGTTGATCCAAAGGAGGAGGAGTTGAATAAAGTCAAAGAATATCTTAAGATGCTCACCAAGAAGTTTATCCAAGTCAGGATCTCTGGAAATTACATGGACTACACCCATATGTCTCCTTATCCTAAAGCAAGGTTGCCCGAGAAGTTCAAGATGCCAAATATTGAGAAGTTCGGGCGGAGTGGTCCCCCGATTGTTCATCTTCACAGTTATCATCGTTCCATGACTCTACTAGGGGCTTCTGAAGAAGTAATGGCCCAATTGTTTCAGCAAACTTTGAAGGATAGTGCCCTCCGATGGTTTTTATCTCTTGAGGAATCCAGAATCCGTAGCTGGGAGGATGTAGCCCGAGAATTCATGTCGTAATACAAATAGAACGAAGAGCTCGAGGTCACCCGCCGTGATTTAGAGCTTCTCAAACAAAACTTTGGAGAATCATTCAGTAACTTCATAGCCCGATGGAGGGAAAAAGCCGCTACCATGACTAATCGGCCATCTGAAGAAGAACAAGTCAGTATAGTGAAGAAGAATTTCTTGCCCCATGTCCGAACAACCATGGGAGGATAGTACTACCCTCACTTTCGAGCTCTCAGAGAAGCAGGGGTAGAAATCGAGAAAAGTCTTGCCAAAACAGAAGTTGAACCGAATAAGGTGTCCGGACAGTTCACCTGTGACAACCCGAATATAATTATGATAAATTATATTTAAATCATGCTTATCTTATGTGATATGAATAATGTGATATTAGTATATCTAATGTTAAGTGATTATGTTTATTATGATCGTACTTTCATAAATCATGAAAGGTCGAATTATTTACAAACAGAAATTTTGTTGTTTTCGGTGGAAAGGTTCTTGTTAGAGACTAGTTTTGACCTTTATAACCTTATAAATGACTTGAGGTGAAACCTAGATAGTTGTAGACATGTGAGTTAGGGTTGTAATACAACAAACGGATCATCAAATGGATGCCCGAGTAAAGAGTTATACCGAATTTACGAACAAAGGGCAAAGTTGTCCATTTCCTCTAAGTGGTATTTTGTCTTTTATTAAACCAAATGGTTTAATTTGATTGGTTGGCTTGGGAGGCAGCCTTGGCCGACCTTATACCCTTGAAATATCTTTATCCTTCAGCCAAAATCATCCATTAAAGGGTTTCACCATGAGGAAAGAGAATTAGGGAGTTTAGGAAGGAAAAGTGAGGAGAAAAAGGTGTAGAAAAATCCGTAGAAATTACGTAAAAAGCCCTGAAGGTAATCCTAATTACAATTCTAGTTATTTATCTTATATTACTGATTTATATGATCTAAATAATCATAGGTTTACTAAATTTTCATCCCTTTATATATATTTATGGTTAGATGCAAGTTTATGTTCAGTTGAGTGTAGAAGCCCTTAAAATTGCTTTGTATTGAAACCCCTTATATTCAAACTTGTATTTCTCTCTGTGTGCTTACTGGAATTGAGAAATTCCAATTGGATATGAAATTATACTCATATATTCATATCATATCCGAAAATTAGAATTTATCTCCATGTAGTTAGGCCGTAATGATGATTTAAAGTTGGTGCATAGTTGCTGTTTGTATACTTGATTTCGGTATGCCCTAAGTTTAGTCAAGCTTTTGATATAGCAAATGAAGTCAAACAAATTATGAAACTTTTATTCAGTACTATTAAGTATGTGTACTGGAAATAGTTTGAAAATCATGGAAAGTTATGCTGTAGAAAAATTATAAAAATTCTTGCAAGTTGAAGGAACAATAGAGGAGCTTATAGGGAAGATTTCTTGTGTTGTAAAGAAATGGTCATAACTTGCTCTAGGAAGCTTGAAAAAATACACCGTCACTTTTATTGGAAATTATATTCATATATGTTTTCATATTGATAAGGTTGGACCCCTGTATTTATACAATTTAGGAATATAGGATAGTTAAGTATGTAGGATAATAATTTCAGGCCATACTGGATACCTCTTGAATGAATGTTTGTATTTCGTCCTTACAAAGGGTACTTTGAGTACATGTTTTATGTGTATATACATTGAGAAGTATAATTTAATATTTACTTGGTTTTGGTAATAAATTCCTTATGAGGTATTTCCTACGGTTGAATGTCCGTAACTTTATCAACATGTATATCATTGTTTTGCCTTTACCTATGCTTTATGGAATGTGACTTAATTGGAATTATATTGTTGATGTATAGTCATGGAAAGTTACATAATTATGTTAGGATAATATTTATGATTGAGGTTCAGTACTGATTTAGTTGGATTGACAGGTTTAAGGTCTAATCAACCCAGTTCAGCTCCACCAGAAGAAAACGTGAATACATAGTTGTTAACCAAGGTGAGTGTACTCACTGGAAAGAGATATTTGTATCGTGTTATTGGTATGATCATAATATAATGAATATGAAATTGTTCATTTCGGTTTACCGAAATGGGAGGTTACTCCCCGACCCGGAATGGGGGAGATTTTTCTATTAATGACAAGGGGTTACTCCTCGACCAGGAATGGGGGAGAATTGTCTATTTAGACAGGATATGTGAATCATGATTCGAAAAAGTTGATCATTCATTATGAATGAGCCGGATAAGTTAATATATAAGTATATGGACATGATTTATTGCATTTAAATTCATGTTGTAGTTTAGTAGTGATGCATTCACTGGGCTATTTTCGCTCATGGTTCCTATGTTCACATTTTTCAGGTAATGCGATGTCACTGCCAAATCTAGGAAGTCGGGCTGGGTTAGACAGGAATGGGAGAAACAAACATTTTGTTTAAATATAAATGATGTAATTAAGTTAAATTTTCCTTCAAGGAAGTTTGTACAAGTGTGACTACTCTCAGGTTGTAAAAAGGTTTTCAGATATATGGATTTACAATGATGACTCTGAAATTAAAACTCTTGTTTATGGTTTGGTTAAATTAATCATGGTTTGACTCACTTTGACTTTCAAACTTAATTATAAGTAACTGGGTTGGGGTGTGTCAGCTTTTGGTATCAGAGCCTTGGTTTTTTAGGTTCTGGAGTGAGAAGAGTCTAGATTTGGCAGTGAATGTCAGAAATATATTTTATTTGATACTAACGATCATGTTAGGAAAGATATGTATATCTTCATGTTGTTATATCTTTGATTCATTTCAGATATAAGAGAATGGAACAAGGGAATGTGAATGTGGGAATAGAAGATGAGGCTTCAAATATGGTAGCAGAAGCAGAGATTAAGCAACCTGTTCATGGAAATGTAGAACCCGAGCAGGAACAATTGATAGACATGAAAAAAATGGCGAGTGATATGACTCTAATGGCAGAGCAACAAGCTAGATTTATGGATCATGTGGAATAACAACAGACCAGGCAACTGGAGGCACAAGCCTTGGCTAGGGCTGAGGAGGTGATACACCGGGAAGAAAGGAGTACTTCACATGAGAAATTTATTAAGATGAACCCACCCTCATTTGAAGGAGCAGTTGATCCAGCAGAGGCAGAAGTATGGGTTAAAGAAATTGATCTTATCTTTGGGGTAATGAGGATGACTGAAAATCAACAGGTAACCTTGGCGGCGTATATGCTGAAAGGAGAAGCTAAGTACTGGTGGGATGCCACGAAACATTTGTTGATTACTCCAGAAGACGGGAATGTGATCTCATGGGATGCTTTTGTTAAAGCCTTGTATGACAAATATTTTCCCCCAATGAATCAAAAACAAAAGGAGAAGGAATATTTCATGTTGAATCAGGGAAGCACGACTGCATAGAATATGAAGCCAAACTTACATCCTTATCTCATTTTGCTTCGAGGTTTATACGGAATGAGGAATATATGTGCAGTCGATTTCTCGATGGACTAGAGTTAGTTATTAAATCAAGGCTATCGGCTTTTGAGACTGTTAATTATTCAGCCTTGGTGGACAAAGCCATGTTAGTAGAAAATGACGTGAATGAAGCAAGAGGGAATCGAGAACGAGGTGTAAAGAGAATCAGATTCAATCCAAGTTATGAAAAAGGTAGTAATACAGAATATTCAAGACTTGGAGGGCAGAAATTTCAGCATGGTAGAGGTATGGGAGGCGGTTCGCAGAAGGGTGAGGTTAGTAGTGGAAGAGGTTTAGGAGCTTCAGCGCAAGGAGATTCGAATGTTTGTTTCTTTTGTGGTACATAGGGCCATATAAAAAGAAATTGCCCAAAGTTACTGAGTATAGAATGTTTCAATTGTCATCAAAAGGGCCATCTGAGAAAGAATTGTCCGATGTTATCAAGAGCAGTTTCAGTCAGTAGTGTGGGGCCTCATAAAGGATCCTCTCTAGGCAGTGCCACCAGGGGAAGAGGTACAGGACAAGCAAGTGGATCGAAGGCAGGAGGAAGAGTGTTTGCGATGACATTGCAAGATGCCCATGCTACACCTGAAGTGGTTACAGGTAAACTTTTTATTGCAAACAAAGATCTATATGCACTCATTGATCCTGGATCTACGCATTCATTTGTGGCATTAGATATTGTTTCATATTTGGGTAGACCATATTCATTTCTCAATTGTGCCTTATATATTTCTACCCCAATGGAAAGTGTGATTATGGTTGAGCATGTTTATAAAGATTGTATCTTACGAATGGGGGAACGAGATTTCTATGTTGATTTGATACCGTTGGCCATTCGAGATTTTGATATTATATTGGGGATGGATTGGTTATCATCATACCCTTCTTCCATTGATTATTTTAGCAAAGAAGTTACATTTCATTTGCCTGGTGAACCCGAGTTTCAATTTATAGGAGAAAGGAATGTTGTCCCTAATTGTCTTATCTCAACAATAAAGAGCAGAAAGTTATTGAGTAAGGGTTTTACAGGGTATTTAGCGTATGTGGTTGATGTTAGTAAGGAAGCACTTAAATTTGAAGATATACCAGTGGTTGAAGAGTTTTCCGATGTCTTCCCAGAAGAATTGCCAGGATTGCCACCCGATAGGGAAGTAGAGTTTTCTATTGAATTAATTCCAGGTACTGGTCTGATTTCCCTTGCTCCTTATAGAATGGCACCAACAGAGGTGAAGGAATTGAAAGTGCAATTACAAGATCTGATAAGCAGAGGGTTCATTCGGCCTAGTGTTTCTCCATGGGGAGCCCCAGTGTTATTTGTGAAAAAGAAAGATGGGACAATGCGATTATGTATTGATTATCGGCAGTTGAATAAGGTGACCATTAGAAATAAGTACCCTCTACCTCGTATTGATGACTTGTTTGACCAATTACAAGGGGCCACAGTATTTTCAAAGATTGATTTGAGATCGGGTTACCCCCAACTGAAAGTGAAGGATAACGATATTTCCAAAACAGCTTTTCAGACTCGATATGGGCACTATGAGTTTTTGGTGATGCCATTTGGATTGACTAATGCTCCAGCAGTTTTTATGGATTTGATGAATCGGGTATTCCACCCTTTCATTGATTCCTTTGTGATTGTATTCATAGACGATGTGTTGATTTACTCGCGTAGCATGGAGGAACATGAGAAGCATTTGAGACTTATATTGCAGATTTTGAGAGAGAAGAAATTGTTTGCTAAATTCAGCAAGTGTGAGTTTTGGTTGAATGAAATTTTGTTTTTAGGGCACGTTATCTCGAGAAATGGGATATATGTTGATCCAAAGAAGGTGGAAGCAATTTTTGAATGGGAGAGTCCTAAGAATGTGACAGAAATTAGGAGTTTCCTAGGATTGGCAGGTTACTATCGCAGATTCATTAAGGGATTTTCAGCAATAGCATTACCACTGACAAAATTGACTCATAAAGAAGTGAAGTTTGTATGGGATGAATAATGTGAGAGGAGTTATAAAGAATTAAAGAATCGGTTGGTTTTAGCCCCTATACTTACTATTCCATGTGGGAATGAGTCTTTTTTTATCTATACAGACGCGTCATTTCAGGGGTTAGGATGTGTTCTTATGCAGAATGGGAAGGTAATAACATATGCTTCCAGATAATTAAAGATGCATGAACGAAATTACCCTACACATGATTTGGAGCTAGCAACCATTGTTTTTGCTTTAAAGTTGTGGAGACATTAGTTGTATGGAGAAACTTGTGAGATATTTACAGATCATCAAAGTTTGAAATACTTGTTTACACAGAAAGAACTGAATTTGAGACAGAGGCGTTGGATAGAGCTGATTAAAGACTATGACTGTACCATTCATCATCATCCTGGGAAGGCCAATGTGGTAGCAGATGCTTTGAGTCGAAAATCATCAAGGATGCTTGGTTGCATACGATGTGCCCGTGTTGGAAATATTCTTGACTTGGCATCGATAGGGATTGAATTGAAGTTTTCAAAAAGCGGAGGATTATTAGCACATGTCACAGTGAGACCTTTATTGGCAGAACGCATACGAAATTTGCAGATCAGTGATCCATTCCTTGAGAAGAAGAAACAAGAAGTTCGGGATGGTAGAGAGAGTGACTTTGAGATTAAGAATGATGAATCGTTGTGTTATAAAAATAGGATTTGTGTACCTAATGATCCACCCTTAAAGAAAGATATATTAGAAGAGGCACATAGTTCAATTTACTCTATGCATCCGGGAAGTACCAAAATGTACAGAGATTTGAAAGAGTATTACTGGTGGAATAATATGAAACGTGAGATTGCAGAGTTTGTAGCAAAATGTTTAGTGTGCCAGCAAGTAAAGGCGGGGCATCAGAAGCCAACAGGATTATTACAGTCATTTCCTATTCCGGAATGGAAGTGGGAGCATATAACGATGGACTTTGTTACAGGATTACCCCAGTCACCAAAGGGGCATGATTCTATTTGGGTGATTGTAGACCGACTGACGAAGTCAGCTCATTTTCTCTCAGTTAAGACCACCTACAATGTTGACAAGTATGCACGCATGTACGTTGATGAGATTATTCGTTTACATGGGGCACCAGTGTCAATAGTATCAGATAGAGATCCAACGTTCACTTTTAAGTTTTGGCCTCGTCTCCAGAACTCCATGGGCACAAGTTTGAAGTTCAGCACTGCGTTTCATCCACAAATTGATGCGCAATCAGAAAGGACGATTCAAATATTAGAAGACATGTTACGAGCCTGTGTATTTGACTTCAAAGATAGTTGGGATGATCATTTTCCATTAATGGAATTTTCATATAATAATAGTTATCAGTCAACTATTGGTATGGCTCCTTATGAAGCTTTATATGGGAGGAGATGTAGAACGCCTTTGTGTTGGGATGAAGTGGGTGAAAGGAAAATATTGGGTCCTGAATCAATAGATGTGACGACTGAAAAGATCAAAATTATTCGGGAACGGATAAAGATAGCACAAAGTAGGCAAACATTTTATGCAGATAAGAGGAAGTATCCATTGGAATTTCAGAAGGGAGATTTTGTATTCCTGCGTATTTCACCATGGAAAGGCGAGATTTGGCAAAAAGGGGAAACTAAGTCCAAGATACATTGGACTATATGAGGTGTTGGAAAGAATTGGGCCCCTGGCTTATAGATTAGCATTACCTCCAGATTTATCCCGTTTACATGATGTGTTTCACGTATCGATGCTTCGTAAGTATTTGGCGGATCTATCTCATCAGTTGAAAACTCAACCAATTGAACTGAAGGAAGACTTGTCGTACATCGAGGAACCAATGGAAATTATTGATCGTAAGGAGCAAGTATTGAGAAATAAAGTTATTCCCTTAGTTAAGGTTATGTAGATGAGCCATGGAGTTAAAGAAGCAACTTGGGAAACGGAGGATAGCATGAGGAAACAGTATCCCCATTTGTTTGGTAAGTGACCTTTATATTAAATTTTTTGGGGGACGAAATTTTCTAAGGTGGGTGAGTTGTGACAACCCGAATATAATTATGATAAATCATATTTAAATCATGCTTATCTTATGTGATATGAATAATGTGATATTAGTATATCTAATGTTAAGTGATTATGTTTATTGTAATCCTACTTTCATAAATCATGAAAGGTCGCATTATTTACAAACACAAATTTTGTTATTTTCGGTGGAAAGGTTCCTGTTAGAGACTAGTTTTGAATTTTATAACATTATAAATGACTTGAGGTGAAAACTAGATAGTTGTAGACATGTGAGTTAGGGTTGTAATACAACAAACGGATCATCAAATGGATGCCCGAGTAAAGAGTTATACCGAATTTACGAACAAAGGGCAAAGTTGTCCATTTCCTTTAAGTGGTATTTTGTCTTTTATTAAACCAAATGGTTTAATTTGATTGGTTGGCTTGGGAGGCAGCCTTGGCCGACATTATACCCTTGAAATAGCTTTATCCTTCAGCCAAAATCAGCCATGAAAGGGTTTCACCTTGAGGAAATAGAATTAGGGAGTTTAGGAAGGAAAAGTGAGGAGAAAAAGGTGTAGAAAAATCCGTAGAAATTACGTAAAAAGCCCTGAAGGTAATCCTAATTACAATTCTAGTTATTTATCTTATATTACTGATTTATATGATTAAATCATCATAGGTTTACAAAATTTTCAGCCCTTTATATATATTTATGGTTAGATGCAAGTTTATGTTAAGTTGAGTGTAGAAGCCCTTAAAATTGCTTTGTATTGAAACCCCTTGTATTCAAACTTGCATATCTCTCTGTGTGCTTAGTGGAATTGAGAAATTCCAATTGGATATGAAAGTAGACTCATATATTCATATCATATCAGAAATTTAGAATTATCTCCTTGTAGTTAGGCCATAATGATGATTTAAAGTTGGTGCATAGTTGCTGTTTGTATACTTGATTTCGGTATGCCCTAAGTTTAGTCAAGCTTTTGAGATAGCAAATGAAGTCAAAAAAATTATGAAACTTTAATTCAGTACTATTCAGTATGTGTACTGGAATAGTTTGAAAATCATGGAAAGTTATGCTGTAGAAAAATTATGAAAATTCTTGCAAGTTGAAGGAACAATAAAGGAACTTGTAGGGCATATTTCTTGTGTTGTAAAGAAATGGTCAAAACTTGCTCTAGGAAGCTTGAAAAATTACACTGTCACTTGTATTGGAAAGTATATTCATATATGTTTTCATATTGATAAGGTTGGACCCCTGTATTTATACAATTTAGGAATATAGGATAGTTAAGTATGTAGGACAATAATTTCAGGCCATGCTGGATACCCCTTGAATGAATGTTTGTATTTCGTCCTTACAAAGGGTACTTTGATTACATGTTTCATGTGTATATAAATTGAGAAGTATAATTTAATGTTTACTTAGTTTTGGTAATAAATTCCTTATGAGGTATTTCCTACGGTTGAATGTCCGTAAAGTTATCAACATGTATATCATTGTTTTGCCTTTACCTATGTTTTATGGAATGTGACTTAATTGGATATATATTGTTGATGTATAGTCATGGAAAGTTATATAATTATGTTAGGATAATATTTATGCTTGAGGTTCAGTACCGATTTAGTTGGATTGACAGGTGTAAGGTCTAATCAACCCAGTTCAACTCCACCAAAAGGAAACGTGAATACATAGTTGTCAACCAAGGTGAGTGTACTCACTTGAAAGAGATATTTGTATCGTGATGTTGGCATGATCATAAGATAATGAATATGAAATTATTCATTTCGATTTACCGAAATGGGAGGTTACTCCCCGACCCGGAATGGGGGAGATTTGTCTATTAATGACAAGGGGTTACTCCTCGACCAGGAATGGGGGAGAATTGTCTATTTAGACATGATATGTGAATCATGATTTGGAAAAGTTGGTCATTCATTATGAATGAGCCGGATAAGTCAATACATAAGTATATGGACATGATTTATTGCATTTAAATTCATGCAGTAGTTTAGTAGTGATGCATTTACTGGGCTATTTTTGCTCATGGTTCCTATGTTCACATTTTTCAGGTAATGCGATGTCACTGCCAAATCTAGGAAGTCGGGCTGGGTTAGAGAGGAATTGGAGAAACAAAAATTTTGTTTAAATGTAAATGATGTAATTATGTTAAATTTTCCTTCAAGGAAGTTTGTACAAGTGTGACTACTCTGAGGTTGTAAAAAGATTTTCAGATATATGGATTTACAATGATGACTCTGAAATTAAAACTCTTGTTTATGGTTTGGTTAAATTAATTATGGTTTGACTCACTTTGACTTTCAAAATTAATTATAAGTAACTGGGTTGGGGTGTGTCATCACCCCCAGAAAATATGACAAGCCTGCTAATGCTACAGTCTCAACCATCAACAACATTTCTCAACCAACCACATCATGGGCACCAGAAAGCCTCCCTGCTCCCGTCCAAAGGGAATACACTGAACTTCATGCTCCCCTCTCCAAAGTTTACCAAGCCCTGTTAAGCCGAAACCTTATAAAGCCCCTGGATCCACGTCCATTACCCAATCCACTTCCCAGAAATTTCAAGACCGATGCTCATTGCGCCTTTCACCAAACAGCTGGCCATACTACCGACAAATGCTTCCACCTTCGAAACATAATCCAAGATCTCATTGACCGGGGTACCATCGCCCCACCAGCCAATCCTAAACCAAACACTACTCATAACCCACTCCCAAATCACACCAATGCCATCTTCTTGGAAGAAAACCCGAATTTCGATCCGTCAACCCAAATCACACCCTTATACCCTCCTAAACCTCTTTAACTTTGCCCATATTTCCTCCTACACCCTACTAGCCCCGCTGACCAGGCAATGTCACTCCTTACCAGAGCGTGCATCACTGTCCGGACTTGTTCTGAAAGTGGAAGTATGGAATTGTCAGAGGTATTGAACCAACTCCTAGAGTTCGGGCTGAAATTGCGCTCACTGATGATTATCGACTGCCAGAGGTTCAGTACGTTGTTTTTAGAAGCACGGAAATGGGCTCGAGAATCAGATAGGTGGGTGGTACCAACTGACGAAGTCAGCTTAGATGATGTTGTCCAAACTATGGCAGGATTATTCGAGCAAACCAACAGCATCTGTAGTATCACCGGGTTACTTGACACTTTGAAGCTACAAGGGCACTTGGTCCCTTCACCCTTACACATCCCCACAGAATGGGAAGACCTATATGAGGAAGCCGTTGAAGTCGTGGAATGCATTGACTTCATAGGGGAAAACAAAATTGTTGCCACCAGATGGGGGGAAGAATTCGAAGTCTCGAATGAAGAGCAAGCTTCGGGAAGAACTGGCCCAGTAACCGACTTATGTGGGATGATATCATTTGAAGAACTCCTCGGAGAAATAGATAAGGTGGCAGAACAACCTGAGATTGATGAGGAAATTGGATTTAAGTTTTTTCCTTCTTCAGTAAATCATATGACCAGGTCTGGGAGACATTACCAGATTCCCAACTCACTATTAGTAAATGATAAGGGGAAGGGAGTTGAAGACCTTCCTATGCCAAAAATGACCCTGGAGGAGAGCAAGATCCTGGATCAACTGAAGAAAACTCAAGCTAACATCACTCTATGGGGGATTTTCATGTCTTCCCAGCTGCACAGAAATGCTTTAATCAATTAATCGCTAGACCTATAGTTCCTCCTTCTACCACACCAGAAGAAGCAATGAACCTGGTCGGATCCTTGACCTCTACCCGAATGCTGTCTTTTTCTGAAGAAGAAATCCCCAAACTTGGTCCAAATCACAGTCATGTACTCAACATCTCCGTCGAAGTTATGGGGAAGGTTGTACCACTTTCTCTCATTGACAATGGATCCGCTTTGAATGTCTGCCCACTAAGAACCTTCAAATGTTTGGTCTGAAAGAAAGTGACCTCTCTCAAACCTTCGCTGCTGTGCGTGCCTACGATAATACCCGTCGTGAAGTGATGGGATCCATAAAACTTGTAATAGGGGCTGGTCCTATAAACCATGTCGTCGAATTCCAAGTCATTAATATCCCGACCTTTTTTAACTTGTTGCTCGGACGAACCTGGCTCCACAGTATAAAGGGTGTCTCTTCCTCATTCCATCAGAAATTGAAGTTCTTCGCCGATGAGCGGGTCATCACCATCTTGGGTGACGTCGGTAATGACGATGGTGCAAGCACCAGCAGTCCAATTCTTGAGATACAGCATGGGTCAAATGATATGCTCCTATAAGGATTCCGAGTCGAGCCACTCCTACTCCCGACAGGGGACGATTTCAGAGAAAGGGTTTGTCCAGAATATGACCCTCATGGCAATGTCAATCTGATTCAGATGTTCAGAAACATGCACTTCATGCCCGGACTGAGGCTAGGACAAAGGCAGCAGGGGATACTTGAGCCCATCAAACTGAAGAAAGCTTTCCCTCCTTGCGGCTTGGGGTATCAACCATCAGAACAAGAGCTCAGAATGATCCGCCAGAATCAATCGAAAAGAGGGTTAGACTACGTTCGAGCTATCTCAGGTGATTCCTTAAATGGACGATTCATCAAAGAGGGCGAGGATTTCCCCTTTTGTGGTTTTCCAGAACCATGGTACGACCGCACAGATAAGAAAATGAAGCCTGGAATGGAGATCTTTTTCCAAGATAGCTACCCATGGGCCGAAAGTTCCCAACACCGCGTACAACCGATCATCAAGGATACCAAAGAGACTGAGGAAAGCGATTACAAAGATTCCTTCAACTTACAGACACTAGGGCTGACACTCTGCATGGTTCATTCGGGCACTACATTAAGGGACCCATCCCATCTGATTAAAGCTGCTGATACACCTCTCCTCAACTGGCATGCTGCTCCAATTCTACCTCTTGAAATCTCCCCCAACCCAAATGTTTACCCTATTTCTTCTTCTGTTGTCCACCCTTGCTCAAATGTAATCGAGACCTCTTTTGACGAGGTTCTCAATGCTGTTTTTCCTATCAACGAAATAAACGAAGATTTTGAGTATCTTGTTGTGCCTTACATTAATTGTTTAGATTCTAATCAAGCTTTTGATGACGATGATTTTTCAAATGAACAATTCTTAACTGATCTAAATAAGGTTAATAATAAATAACATAACCGCGTTCAAGTTAATGAAGAAGAGACTATTGTTATTAATCTCGGTTCTAGTAGCCAACTGCGCGAGATTAGGATAGGGGCCACCCTTGACGAGCATGAGCGCGCACAACTCGAAGAATTTCTAAAGGAGTTTATGGATGTCATCGCATGGTCCTACGACGACATGCCCGGTATTGACCCCGAAATAGCTCAACATGAGATCCCCACTCTCCCAGATGCCAAGCCAGTTAAATAAAAATTAAGAAAACTCCGCACTGAATGGTCGCTTAAGGTCAAAGAAGAGGTGATCAAACAGTTGAACGTGGGTTTCATTCGAGTAATCGAATATCCCACGTGGCTAGCCAACATTGTACCTGTACCAAAATCAGGATGAAAGGTTCGAATGTGTGGGGATTACCGAGATTTAAACAAAGTCTCTCCGAAGGATGATTGTCCGCTACCCAACATCGACATGATCGTGGACAACACAACTATTCATGCTCTCAAGTCATTTGTCGACGGATTTGTCGGATACAACCAAATTAAGATGCACCCCGACCATCAAGAGAAAACCGCATTCATCACCCTATGGGGAACCTTTTGCTACACCGTTATGCCATTCGGTCTCAAGAATGTTGGGGCTACCTACCAAAGGACCGCCACAACCATCCTGCACGATTTGATTCACAAAGAGGTTGAGGTTTACGTGGATGATATGATTATCAAGTCCAAAACTAGAGAAGGTCATGTTCCTGCTCTCCGAAAGTTCTTCGAACGATTGTGACAGTATTAGATGCGACTTAATCCATAGAAGTGTGTCTTAGGCGTTACAAAGGGAAAACTCTTAGGATTCATGGTCAGTGATAAGGGGATAGAAGCAGATCCCGCCAAGCTGAAGGCCATACTTGAGATGCCACCACCCTAAACAGAGAAGGAAGTCCGAGGTTTTCTTGGGAGATTACAATATATCAACCGGTTCATCAGCCAGCTAACCTCCATCTGTGAACCAATCTTCAAGATCCTCCGAAAGGATTCAACCAAGGTTTGGAACGAGGCCTGCCAAGAAGCTTTTGATCGAATCAAACAGTACCTAACCCAACCTCCAGTTCTCATGCCACCATATCCTGGTCTCCCTTTGCTCTTATACCTAACCATAACCGACACTGCAGCCGGGGCTTTGCTAGCCCAGTACCTTAAAGACTCCCGCAAAGAACGAGCCATCTATTACGTAAGTCGCAAATTAGCCGGATACGAGTTCAACTACACTACTTTGGAAAAAGCATGTGTCTCACTTGTCTAGGTCACCCAAAAGTTGCGACACTACATGCTCGCCTTCCCCATCAAACTTGTATCCCGAATAGATCCCATCAAATACCTGCTCGAAAACCCCGCCTTATCCAGCCGTATGGCCCGATGGTTGATACTCCTAACGAGTTCGATATCGTGCATGTCACACAGAAAGCCGTTAAGGGAAGGGCCATCTCTAACTACCTCGTCGATTACCCCATAGAAGAAGCAGATGTCCAGATCTCCGAATTCCAGAATGAAAACATCCTCTGCACCATTCAAGACCGCCTTCGATGGAAAATATTCTTTGATGGCGCTGCCAACTAAAAGGGATATGGCATTGGGATACTCCTGATCGCTCCGGATGACTCCCACACTCCCATCGCCATTAAATTGGATTTTCCTTGCACCAACAACATGACGGAATACGAGGCATGCACAGTGGGCCTCAAGGTCGCTCTTAAGAAAGGTATCCAACACCTTGATGTCTACGAGGATTATGCCCTCATCATCGGTCAAGTGCTCAGAAAGTGGAAAGTCAAGGACGAAAAGCTCCAACCCTTTCACGCCCAATTAGAAGAGTTAGCCTACCAATTCCGAGATATCACCTTTCATTACCTACCCCGAGCAAAGAATAACCTAGCCGATGCTCTCGCTACTTTGGCTTCCATGGTCGACATGCCCGAGGGAATAACAATGACCCCCTTCCTAGTTCAAAAGCAAGACAAACCTACCCATTGCTACCACATTGAGCTTGCCACCTCAGAAGATCCTGAGCTAGTCAATTACTGGTACTATGATATTTGGTGCCTCCTCCGGTACGATAGGTATCCCGAGGGTTCCAACAAGAACGACCGAGCTACCCTCCGAAGGCTGGCCGCTCAGTACATCATCTGCCATTAAGCACTACTCAAGAGTAATTTCAACGGAAGTCATCCGCACTGTATTGCAGGGGCTGATATTGAAAAAATAATGCAGAAAATCCACAACGGGAAATGCGGGCCTCACATGAACGATCACATGCTTTCCAAAAAGATCATCTGACAAGGCTACTACTGGACCACCCTGGCCCAGGATTGCACCGCCTATGTTCGGAGGTGCCCTAAATGCCAACAGTTCTCCAATCTCCAACATCTACCTCCGCGGGAATTATACAACATGACTTCTCCCTGACCGTTTTCCACCTAGGGTATCGACATCATAGGGAAGGTTACACCAAAAGCGTCAAATGGGCATGAGTTCATCCTGGTTGCCATCGATTACTTCACCAAATGGGTCGAAGCTGAGTCATACGCGGTATTAAATGCCAAGAAGGTGGCCAAATTCATCAAGAAAAATATCATCTGCCGATATGGGGTCCCGCACGAGCTAGTGTCGGATAATGGTTTGCACTTCGAGGCGAAAGTCACAGAAATAGTCAACGAGTACGAGATTCAGAGACACAAATCTTCTCCCTACCGACCTTAGACCAATGGTGCAGTTGAGGCCGCCAACAAAAACCTCAAGGCCATCATCAGTAAGATGACCGAAAGTTGTAGGGATTGGGCCGATCGGATCCCATACGCCCTCTGGGGCTATCGGACCTCAATCCGAACCTCTACTGAGTCTACCCCTTACTCTCTGGTCTACGGCATGGAAGCAGTCCTACCTGTGGAGCTGGAAATACCCTCGCTACACGTCATGCTCGAAAGCAAGGTTAGTGAAGAAGACTGGTACCGAAGCCGTCTTGATGAGTTGACCCTCCTAGATGAACGGAGATTAAAAGCTCTTTACCACATACAAGGGTATCATCGCCGAATAGCGTGATCGTTCAACAAGAAAGTCAAGGACCGCGGTGTTCGAGAGGGGGATTTAGACCTCAAGGAGATAATAGAACCCATCTGGATCCCTAGAGGGAAATTCAAGCCCAATTGGAGCGGCCCTTACATTGTAAAGAAAATTTTATCCGGCGGTGCCACCATGCTCACTGACCTAGATGGGGAAGAGATGGCTCGTCCAGTCAATCTGGACCGTCTCAAGAAATTCTATCCCTAGTCCGAAATCTCGGCGCGCTACGACTCTTCTCACCCTCCTTCTATTCTAAAAAAAAACTCTCTCCATTTCCCTCTACCAGAACTACGTGGGCCTGATCCTCTATATAAAACTATTTTAAAACTTTTCCAAAAACCCCAAAGGTACGTAGGCAGCTCATACATCCCACATAAGCACGACCCCTTCTTTTTCATAAAAATATATTCCTTTCTTATCTCCGAGAACGACAGTTCATTCTAAACATCTACTTGAACAAAAGGATTATGTATGCCTTAGCGATTGGTATAGATAATTCAAAATACAAAATTCATCGAAAGGCACAGCTGGATGATCAGAAACTTGTTTATTTCATTAATAAGAAATTACAGTACGGATTACATAAGAAAAAGGAACGGATAACTCCTTCCCCCTACTACCCTAAAAACCAGATAAAATCCCCCACATTTGTTACATAAATAAACTACCCAGGAGTCCTACCCACAGCTACCCGAAGAGCCTGCACCTTCATCATCTACATCCTGAGGACCCCAATTTTCTCCTGCCTAAATGGAGTGCCTCAAACACTCCATGGACCGATGAGCCTTAACCATCTTCGAAAAGACCACAACACCCACTTCCATGGAATCAGATAAAACAAACCACCTCTGACTAGTCTCTACCGCCAACATCTTACTGACTACTTTCCTCCACAACCAGGCCCAGATTGCAACGGTATGACATCTGCCAACATATCACCACCGCAAGATTGCAACGGTATGACATCCATGAGGTAATGGCTGCAAGTTGTGAGTCCACGCGCACCTCACCAGTCACCAACAGTAATTTTGAAACCAGGCCCAGAACAACGGCTCCAGCATAGACAACATCACTTACTTCCCGCGAATACACGGACTGCAACACCGCCAAGAGGGAGATAATTCCTTCGGCAACCAATGACCTGGCCGCCGAAGGAGAAATATAAAGAAGCCCGGCTAACAAATCCCTAGGAGAACGGGAAAATTCGGGTAAAGCCGCGGCAACACTGGGATTCACGCCTAGTATGGCCGAAAATTCCTCGTAGGTAGGACAAACTTCTTCCAACCCAAAGCGGAATACATGGTCTTCGGGGTACCAAAATTGTACTGCCGCCATCAGCATATTCCACTCAAAAGGTCGATTACGCCACAAGGAGACTCGACGCATGTTGAAAGCATCATAGTAGACATTATAAGAGCACATAGCTTCCAAGGCTTCAAGGTAATTGACAAACTCAATGCTACCAGGGAGAGCCATCTCTCAAGACTAAAATATGATGGGTAGGTATGTAAGAATGCAAAAGGTGTGAGGAAAACACTCCACCCTTCTCCCTTTTTATACTTAAAAACCCTCACAAGGGACATTATCCCTGCAAAAATCGAAAGGAATCCTACCCCACAAGGTACTAAAGGCTGAAGAGGGTACCAATCAAAGCTTTTAATTGATGGGACTGGACTGAACTGCCGATAGGCAGGCCAGGGTGCTTGCCGATCGGCAACCCCCCATTTTTGGAAATTTCCTCCTTTCCTTTTTTGTAAAATCAGAAAACTCCATAAAAATAAATTGATATTCTCAAAAGAATTTCAAGAATCATGTTCCCTCCTTATGGGATTCCCCATTTTAAATAAAACAACTTTCCTTTGAAAAAATTCCAAGGATACTCCTATTTTACGGTCTCAGTAGCAAATTAAAAGGCGCATGTGCATGCATTCATTCATCATTAAAATAAAAGATATCCAAACAACTACATTGCATTGCGTATATATGTTTTCCGTGTTACATCATTTTGCCGAAAATAAAGAAAAAGCTAAAACCAACGGGACTCAGCCCGAACCCACACTCTCTCTCTCTCTCTCTCTCTCTCTCAAGAGCTTCCACCCCTGCGACGCGCTCTCTTCCACCTCCGATGAGACGACGCGCCCCCATTTGCCGAGCCAAAGTCTTCTCCGGACGAGGCTGAAGACACCAAATAAGAAGGAACAGGGACAACATCCCGAATGTGGGCGGTCGCCGATGATATCCAGTCTCTGATGTCCTTGAGCCAAGTGGTCGACACCCGAATTTGCTGTAAGGAAAAGGCAGAATCAGTATCAAGCAAAAGAAATCAAAAAAGAGAGGAAAAGGACCGAAAGGTTTACCGCAGGACGAAGGACGTCCTCTGTCAAGCCCAGTTCCTCCGGATCCATCGCAAGAGGACGGTGTAGCATCGGCACTGTCCCTCCATCAGCCCGCCGGATGTTGTACGAAGGAGTGTGCAACCGAACAAAAGGGACCTCCGAGGTCGCCGCCGCCGCAGGTACCGACGGACCACCACCACTGTGGGAAGACCCCACCGCCCGACTCGAACCAGCAGGAGGGAAAGGCAAAGCGTCATGTATACTGGGTGCCATCAACCAGCTCGTCACAAAGTCCATATAATCATACGGCGCGGCTGTATCAGTATACAACACATAGGACTCGCCAATCATTGCCACGATCCTCTCATCCTCCAACAACTGTCGCTCCCGCCTCATAGACGTAGGAGGCTGCGGAGGAGGCACCACCACCTCCTCCTTAGTAATCTGACGGATCGCCCTCTCCCCGAGGTACCAGGAATGGCCGAACTCATGCGCCAACAAATTCCTCATCTGCGCGTTCACCCCAGTCATCCCCGTATCCTGAATGGCGATCCCCCAAGGATAAAAGGTCACCTGAAAATCCCCAAGCAGGCATAAGTCAATACAAAATCAGAAGGTGCAAAAAACTAAGACTGAAATGGAAAGAGTCTTACCCTACCACTGGTCAGGTCATTCAAGACCTGACGCACCGCCTCCAGGGAGAGAGATCCCTTCGACTTCCGGTTGGCCTTACACCATCGATACAAGTGACAGAAGTCCCCAACGGTGTCGTCCTTCAGAGCAATCAGCGGGGTGTTGCACCCAATCACCTCATAAAATCACCTCTGAATTCACAAGCAAAAAAAGACGCATAAAGAAAATGCGAATGCATTAAAGGAAAATGCACAAAGTAAAGAATACCTCAAGGAGATACGTGGCTCCAGTAAAAGTCTGCCGACAGCACCGTCTTAATGCATCCAAAGAAGAGTAAAGGGTCGCCATGGTCAGACTCCCCCAATCATAGAAAGGGATGTTTGAAAACATCCTCAAGTACGGCAGAAACCACAAATGGACGACGTCGCCGCTCGACGCCACCATGAAACCTCCCAGCACCAACAAGATGAACAACCGGGCCATCTGCCTCACTTGCAGCCCGTCCTCCACATCAACCACCCTGCTCACCAAAACATCCTTCAGCAAGGACAGCCGAATAGAATCCCCAGAGACTATCCTCCTCACATCACCGAGTGCGCATACACCACCTCCGGCCTCACCCGCAAAGAGCGATCCACCTATATCTGCTCCATGTCACAATCCATCCCCAGCAGTTGCTGCACATCTATGGGAGTCACCGTCATCTCCCCGAAGCCAAAATGAAAAGTGTGGGTAGTGTCCCACCACCTCTCTCCCAAAGCACACAGGACTGCTGTCGAACGAGGAGTCTCATCCCGTGCAACCACCAACCTCCCAAAACCCGCTGATGATACCATCCAGCACACCATGGGTGGAATATGTTCCCAAACATCCCTAAGCCCCGTCGTCCCATGGCCACGCATGTTCTTCAAAGAAATATCCGACTGGAAAAAGGAAAAATTCATTCAAAGGTCAAGAAGAAGGGAAAAATCACCCAAAAAGGAAAGAATGCCAAAGGTCAGGTTACTTACATAACCACCGAGAATCACTCTCGAAGAGCGATGACGCGACGGCTCCCGCAGCAAGGTCCGCTCATCCGCAACCGGCTCGAATGCATCAAAGGCATTCTCATTTCCCAAAGCAAGAGGCACCCTGTCCCTCCAATCCACATTCGCCCAGTCATCAACGGTCAACCACTCCCGATGGACATCGGTACTCACAAAGGCGGCCATTTCTTGAAGAGCGGAACGTTAGAACAATTCACAGAAAGAAAGAAGGCAAGAAGCTGTGAAAAATGAAGGGGATTCCCCCCCTTTATATAGGAGGCCAAGTGCCATGCCGATCGGCACTGACGCCAACCATACCGATCGGCACTGTCTCCTCACTTTCCCGAGGCAGCCCAAAAGTCCGTGCCACCGCCGAATGGCACCCCTCATACCATGCCGACCGCCCCCCCTTAAAATTTCGTACAAAATTCCCAGAAAATACCAGGAAGCCTAGAAAAATCTCCGAAAAATTCCTAAAAATCCCAGGAGGGATTTAGAACGTTTTCATAAAGAAAATTTTGCACTCCTTCAGGCGACACATCTTTCCCCCAACAGAGCCCTCAAAATCCAAGCGAATGACCTCTCGGGCAAAGCGCCTGGACCACCTAATCACCTCCTCATCATACTTTACAAAACACCTCCCCGGGCATCGGCTACCCGGTGTGATACATTATCACATGGTATTTTTCCCAGCAGTAATCAGAAGAACCACTCGCCCCGAGCAATCTCTCCCAAAGGGCAATCCAAATTTTCTCCAGCTCATTCATCATTCCCCAGCGGAACCTCAAATCCAATTCTTATCCCCAAAATGGAACCCTTCTTCCCCAGCGTAATCCTCAAAAGCTAAGTGAAAACTCCTCCCGGTAAAGCTCCGAAAAATCCCTAAGGATCACCTGATCACTTCCCCAGCGGATTTCTCTCACAGCACCCAAAATAGGTTGTCCCCCCCTGCGAGGTCTCCTATAAAGCTTCCCCCAGCTATCAGCTCCCCAGCTCAAATCGGAATCACAAAGCTCTTTCTCCAGCAAGAATCAAAATACAATCTTTATCTACTCTTGGGTAAGAATTGGCCTCGGTCTTGGATCGTCACCTGAGTTAGGTCAGAATTGACCTCGGTCCTCGGTCGTCACCACTCTTGGGTCAAAATTGGCCCCGATCTTGGATCGTCACCTGAGTTAGGTCAGAATTGACCTCGGTCCTCGGTCGTCACCACTCTTGGGTCAGAATTGGCCCCGATTTTGGATCGTCACCTGAGTTAGGTCAGAATTGACCTCGGTCCTTGGTCGTCACCACTCTTGGGTCAGAATTGACCCCGGTCTTGGATCGTCACCTGAGTTAGGTCAAAATTGACCTCGATCCTCGATCGTCACCACTCTTGGGCCAGAATTGGCCCCGGTCTTAGATCATCACCTGAGTTAGGTCAGAATTGACCTCGGTCCTCGGTCGTCACCACTCTTGGGTCAGAATTGGCCCCGGTCTTGGATCGTCACCTTAGTTAGGTCAAAATTGACCTCGGTCCTCGGTCGTCACCACTCTTGGGTCAGAATTGACCCCGGTCTTGGATCATCACCTTAGCTAGGTCAGAATTGACCTCGGTCCTCGGTCGTCACCACTCTTGGGTCAGAATTGACCCCGATCTTGGATCGTCACCTTAATTAGGTCAGAATTGACCTCAGTCCTCGGTCCTCGATCGTCACCACTCTTAGGTCAGAATTGACCCCGGTATTGGATCGTCACCTTAGCTAGGTCAGAATTGACCTCGGTCCTCAGTCGTCACCACTCTTTGGTTAGAATTGGCCCCGGTCTTGGATCATCACCTTAGTTAGGTCAGAATTGACCTCGGTCCTCTGTCATCACCAGTCTTGGGTCAGAATTGACCCCGGTCTTGGATCATCACCTTAGCTAGGTCAAAATTGACCTCGGTCCTCGATCATCACCACTCTTGGGTCAGAATGGACCCCGGTCTTGGATCGTCACCTGAGTTAGGTCAGAATTGACCTCGGTCCTCGATCGTCACCACTCTTGGGTCAGAATTGACCCCGGTCTTGGATCATCACCTAAATTAGGTCAGAATCGACCTCGGTCCTCAGTCGTCACCAATCTTAGGTCAGAACTGACCTCGACCCTCTGAATTGGTCATCCCTATTTCCTTAGGTCCTCAGAACTGACATCGATCCTCTGAATTGGTCACCCTCGCTTCCTTTAGCTCGCAGATTCGACTTTGATCCACATAATTGATCATCCCCAACATACTTCTTAGGTCCTCGGAATCGACCTCGACCCTCTGAATCGGTCATACTCCCTCAAAGGCATCATGCGGTGTCTAATCGACGGCTATCATTTGTTCCAAACTCACCCGTCGAGGGGCTTTGTAGACACCTCACTCTGTTACCCCCTAACTCTCCTTAGGTCCCTAGTACCTCCACTCATCATCGCAAACCCAGGTCACGTCCCGAGTACTGACCTGGAAGCCATCAAGCACCCCCCGACTCAATTTGACCCAAAAGTCAAACTCCTCGTCTCGACCGAGACTCAATTAATCTTTTAAGGGCACTGAATACCCTTTCCAATGGTCCACCTCGTGCACGATTTTGACTTACCATGCGGACGAACGATCCGTTTGCGTCCGAAATCTGACCTAGAGGCCACCGGGCGCTCCCGAGCTCTGTTGACCCAAGTCAATCCTTTAGATCGACCGAGGCTGAATGAATCTTCGAAGGGCACTGAATACCCTTTCCAACGGTCCATCCCGCGCGCAATTCTGACTTTCCATGCGGACGAACGATCTGTTTGACTCCGAGAAGCCACCGAGCACTTTTCGGGCCCAGGTGACTAAAGTCAACTCTCCAGACCGGGTCAAACTCTTTGGAATTTCAAAGTACATCTCCTAACCTTTCCAACGGTATGCCCCATGCGCGATTCAGACTTACCACACAGACGAACGATCCGTTTGCGTCCACACGATTCGCCGTCCAATGGACCGATAAACGCTTCCGAGCCATATTTGATCCAAAGTCAACTCCCGAACTCGGGAACGGTCCAAAGGACTCTTGAAGGTCTCTAAAATACCTTTCCAACGATATGCCACGTATGCGATTCTGACCGACGGTTTGCCCTCGGCGGCCAATTTTCCGAAAAAGCCTGAGGCACACTGCCAAATAGCAGGTCCCAGACCCTGCCTATCGGCACCTGCCGATAGGTAGTGCCATGGCAATGCCGATCGATAGACCCCTGGGCCTATAAAAGGAGGCCTTGGCCTCATTTGCAAGGGGAGCCCAGATCTGATAGAAATCTCTCTGTACGGATCCCAGAAACCTCTCTCGAAGGCAGCGTGATTTCAACTTCCAAATCCCTCTTTTACCTCCACTTTTCATCATCCTTTTATCAAACTTGGTGAATTAACCACTCTCCATCATCATCCAAGCTCAAGGGCTGCTCTCTAACATTCAAGATCAAGCTCAAGATCTTCAAGAAGGTCCAACTTTCTCAAACTCTCTTTTAAATTCTCTTGAATTCCCAATAACTTGTTTTCACTTAACACTTTTATTATCTCATCTCACACATCCTAATATACTTTTTTATTTTAGTATTATTGCACATCTCTTATTTTCATATAAATAAAAACCCAAAAAATAAGAAAAAGAGGGTTTGCTCGTAAATTCCAAATAAGGGATTCTCACACTTTTTCACGCTTTTCTCACAACTAAAAAACTTTTTTTACACACACACACACCCTTAAAAATAAGAGATCCCACATTTGGATTTATGGGATAAACTCCACCCCTTTGCTTTGTATGCGAACTACGTGAACTTTGATATCTTTATAGGCTACGTAGGCGTCTTGGGGTAAAACCCGAGACTCGAGTCCTTTCTCTCATTTTTTCTCTCATTTTCTATTTTCTCTAAATCCGTTTTTCTTATATTATTAGCATTAGTGAGGTATTACTCCATGTGCGTTATCGTTCCCTTATAACGATCAACGTAGGGGTAGCCGCCTAAATCTTATTTTTTTAATATTACTTTTATATCTTCCTACGGATGACTCGTTTTATCTTTTCCATGATATAAGTCGAGGATTCCTACTTCCATTCTATACATATACACATGCACACATCTCACCGGGGGGGGGGGGGGGGGAACATAAAGGAAAATAGCAAATATTCATGAGAGAACGAAAGGGCGGAATGGGTGCCTAACACCTTTCCATTTCGTAACTAAGCCTCCGAACCCTTCTCGAATCATTTGGTTTCGTATGCACCAGTATGTCTCTGGAAGCCATCCTTCGGGGTGGCTTCCCCTTTTTCTTTTGTCTGCTTTGAGTAAAATAGACTGGCGACTCTGAATCTCTCTACATTTTTTTACCTCACAAATCGACGCCGATCGAAGTGCTCTCCCGAGAGGGGACGCGCGGGACCCGGAGGATCCTTCCTCCCTCCGCGACGGGGATCGACGATGGCCACAAATATCGTAGCAGCAAATTTTTTCTTTGTGTCAGATGACCCTCATTTTTCTTTTAGATTATTGAAATCACGACAATACTTCTTGAAGTGGCCTGGTTCATTACAATACAAATAATTTCCTTTCTCTTCCGCTTGTTATTCTTTCCATGATTGCCAAATTTTTGCTCCTTTCCTTCCTTCACCATACGAACCTTAGAAACAGAATTTTCATGTTCCTCTTTACTATCTAGAATTCGAGACTCTTGTTCAATTCTTAAATGAGTCTCTAATTCTTCAAGTGAAAGATCTTTCTTTTTGAGCTTGACTTATTTCTTATAATCTTTCCATGAAGGAGGAAGTTTTTCAATTATGACAGAAACAATTATATTATCATCCATATTTAAATTTCTAAAGTTTACAATGATTTAAGATGCGTTGAATGTCATGAAATTGTTCTAACACATGCCTATTATCATGTATTTAAAACTTAAAAACCGACCGATAAGGAACTTCTTACTTGTAGCGTCTTCCGTAAGATATTTGGTCTCCAATCTATCCCATAAGTCTTTTACAGTCCCAATATTTTGGTATAAGTGGAACAAATTATCAGCAAGTGCATTAAGAATGTGACCACGACAAATGTAATCATCGGTCTCCCATTTTGTGCGATTCCTAGTCTGTTTCATGGTTTCATTTTCTTCTTCATTTGGTTTCCCTTGTGACAAGACATACACAATCTTTAATGTTGTTAGAAGAAAGTGAATATTTTTCGGCCAACGCAGAAAATTACCACCATCAAAATGGTCCAACATGACAAAGCCATCTGTTATTTATCGAAGTGATTTGGAAGAGTCTGCCATTTCTATATACTGTATTTAGATTGTTTGAATATATGTATGCAATGGCATAAATGAAACTCTTCTATTTATAACAATAATGTCAACTTCAATACAACAATATAAGTTTCTGAATACAATTCTATTGAACTTCAAATTAAATCTAAAAACTTCAAGGCGTGATGTCACTTTTCTAAATACAGTATTTGCCGCACCAAAATAATTTTGTATACAAATGGAAATTCGTAAGTCCGTACTCGAGATACAATGAAGCAATTGAACTTTCTGTAAATTGTATATTTGAAGACAACCCTGGATATAGCAGCGAACAATAGACAATCAAGTTCCTATTCTGTTTTTGTACACAAAGTGAATAAGATAATTTGTGTATCTTCTAAAAATGTTAGTGAGTAATTACAGGGGTTGAGTAATCTGAAACTGGGTTAATATAATTATAAGTACAATTTCGAAATCGACAGCGTTTATTTATAAGAAATAAAAGGCTATGTCTTAAGAGTCATGACTGTTGAAGTTAATAGTCTTTAATTAATTTCGAAATGGTATGATTGTTAATACCAACAGTTATGTGTCATTTCCGAACCAATGCAACTAAACTGAACCGTTTTTTTTACACGGACCAAAAAGTGACCATGTCCGAGTTATCGCGATCCGACCCGAATGAATTCCGAAAACCTGCTACCATTGCAGACACGCAACATGCGAAATGCAAAGTGCGCCACTAGCGCCACTACATCCCACTGCCCCGCACGCGTGCTCGCACGTGTGTGTGTACGGTGCGAAGCACCGTATTAAAGCTATTTTGAATAGCCTGATGAAGTAACTCTTCATCTTCCATCTCTACTTATTACGTGCACATATTTTTTATATTTTTCCAATGTGGGACACAAAGGTTGCCCACTTCTTTTATAGATTAGTGGGTTTCACTTAGTTTTGTTCATTTTCCAATGTGGGACACTCTTCCTTTTATATTGGCTTTGTTTTCTACTTTCCTCCACACACTTTCAGTGTGGGACAAGCTTTCATACACCACTTTTACTCACTTATTTTATAAATCTCCAATAGGAGGTATCATGGTCTTGTGTATATGGTCACATAACAAAGAACATTATAACGCGAATAAGAGAGTTAGGTGTTAAGTCAATTTTTTTTATGTGTGAAGTGTCTTAGGCATTATGAGAAGAATTAAGTAGATTTTAGGCTTAGTATTTGAGTCACTGATCTATATTGATTGAATTTTTAATGCATAATCAATTAAACATTAAGTAAGTATTCAAATTTATATGAGATCTTAAGTATATTGTCTCATTTTTTAAAATTAATTTATAGTCACTCTCATGTACATATTTTTTTAGTTGTTGATTCTGTTGTAATAATTAAGAGACAGGTGTCATTCTTCTCGAAAAGGAAAAGGGAGTTAGAGTCGATTATAGAGCGACTGGGGATGATTTTGACTGGTTATAAGACTTAATACAATTTTAAAAATATATGTGACATCACACCAAACTTAAGAAATGAGACTAAGTTTCATAAACCAAAATTTATATAAGTTACGATAATGTACCTACAATACAATATGAACATACAATTAATTGCGCACAAATACTCATTCAACGTTTGTATACTTTTAATGCTCAAAACATGTGACGCGCCGTATTTAAAGCAATAGTCTATAAATAAAATTTAAAGAAAACCTGAAAAATTTATCTCGAGCTCCACCCACTAACCCTCATTAAACGTAAGCTTCACCCGTTCCATAAAAGTCGAGTGTACCTTTAAGTAAAGGTCTTTTGAAGAAAGAGACCAAAAGTCAAATGTCATAGTGATGGTTTCTAGGAATTACAGTCCACGGGTTCAAACTACTACAATGTTGCAGTCTAGGCTTTCAAACTTGCAGTTAGAGTGGAACCAAGGCTCCTCATTTTCTCTCTCTTCACTTATTCACACGGTTGCCAAGAGTCTGTCCTGTAGCGTTTCTTTGTAATTCCATGGGCAGATCCAGTTGAAGACATGTGAACCCCCAAGTTTAAGAGTGTTTTTCTTCTACCTCCAATGACGTGGGGCGCATGTGCCTCTTCACTTATGCCTACAACTCTGATTAATTTGGCCCTGTTTTTCTTCGAAGAAATAAATAATCAATACCCAAATCATACTTTACAGTGCTATGCCATCCAGATAAATATATGTGTATATGTATAAAGTATATTATACCATTCAAAACAAACATTCGTGGCTAAAATCTTAATGAGTCGGTAGTTGGATCACAATATAATAATGATCCATACATCGGAAGAGGCTCCTGAGATCTAGAATAGCAGTTTTAGTCAAACGGTTTGCAAAAATTACAGAGATAACAAAGGTTTTACCTTTTGTTCTCTTGGAAAGTTTTTGCAATAATGCGATTGCTACATATTAAAGCTCACACCCCAATAATTAAGAATACTTTCATTTCACGTATAAGGTTGTAAACTCAAAAGTTGCCATGAGTAGTTTTTAAACTCAACTAACTCAAAAAGTATATCTATTTAGAGTAGGCTATATAAGTCTAATTCATTTTTGTTTATGACATTGTATTCAATTAACAAACTTTATATCATATTATTTTTACAATCTCCTACCATTTGAGGTCTGTTCTGAAAGTAACTCATTCTATCTTATGGAGCATTTAGTAATCTAGTTTAATGTATCCAAACCATTTATTTATTTCTTCATTTATCTAATATATATATACTAGTGGATACCCGTGCCTGAAGACACGGCGAAAATTTTGAAAGTATGTAATCGCGAAACAGTAAAAATTTCGAAAGTACGTTATCGTAAAACGGCAAAAATATCGTTCCCCAACAAATCAAAGTGTAATTTTAAAAACATCGACCATAATATCATTTATTTATAGGACTATCCACACTGTTTGACAAATAACAAATAGTCCAACAACTTATGTGCAGAGTTGAATCAACAATGTGCACATACATATTCATGAATTGAATAAATGACTCAAATCAGTAAAATGGAAGGTAAAAAAATTTATACACAAATGTTCACTATTGCTCGAGTAAAAAACAATTTTGGGCATGATTTTTTTGAAGAATAAGCTACAACTGAGCAAAAATTGTTGTCCACCGATTTACTTCCCACCAAATCTTCTTCCACCGAATTGTCTGCAGAACCTATAAAATTAAAACACTTACAACTTTTCAATACCTCTTTCAACATGTTGTAGTACACATAATCCTGGATTAGTTGAAAACTTTTCAAAACACTCGATAGCATCATAATACTTGAAAAATGACATTGAGAAGCATTAAACCATGAATCATGCTGTAAAAAAAATATGATGCAAATTTAAGTAAGTGTTACCAAACTTAAGGGTACACAATGAACTCTCAATACTAAATACTGCACTTATTGCTCTAAGAAAGGTCATTATGTTAATAATTGTTCAGTTAAAAGGCCGTAGGTATGCACAAAGGGGGGAGCTAAGCATATTAAGGCAGTGCCTCAAGATAATGCAGAAGTTGTGTTCAAGAAGTCCTAAAAATGTCATCAAGAACTGTCAACTTGAGGATAAGGTAGCAGACCAATATGCAGTAGTGGAAGAATTAGAAGAAGGGGAATTATTTATGCCCAATTAGACGATTAAGGCCAAACAGCACCAAGATAATAATCCAAAACCTCGACAGATAATTGAAAGACAGTTTAAGACGGAAATCAAGACCATTTTATTCTTTTGATTTTAGCAATATAAGTAATTAGTTTGTTATGCTTTAGTTACTAATAGCTAGTAGTGGGCCTCTCAATCCTACTCTAATAATTATAATTATGGCACTTGAAGTTGGTCAACCAGGTGTCATAGAAGATTAAAAACAAACCTGAATAGATGCAACAACAGTCGTTGTTGCCGCTGCTGCTGACAGCTGTAATTGTTGCAACCACAACAGAAGCTACAGAGAGTTATATTACCAGTTCCAAGCTTCTTACAAAGGAAAGAAATATACCAGTTCCACTCCGTATGATGATTTCTGGTGGCCGATCTTGTAATCACAGCCTTGAATTGCCTTGTAATACATATTTCATTACCCTGTACAGTTAATAACACTATTTAATGAACATATATAAAACATTTCAGAACATGATAAAATTAGGATTCTATAACTGAAATCCAAGAAAATTCATAATATAAATTTATACACCACACACTAAAAAATATCATGCACTCGTAAAATTCTACACCACACACTAAAAAATATCATGCACTCGTAAAATTCTACACCACACACTAAAAAATATCATGCACTCGAAAAATGGAGGATTACACGTACAAAAGTCAAACTTCTCATTATCTTTGACAGAACCAAGAAGCACCGGTGGTCCTTGGTAACGTAGGTTCACATCTAGATATGATTCAAGGGAAGATGAAGTTGTAGGGTCCATGTCCACAGCACCACCGACTGACTGGTTACTCTGCAACTCTGCTAAATAAACTATTTTTACCTTGCTGTCAACTTTCCTGATTTCAATTAAATTAGAAATATGCAGATTATTTTTAACATTTTTATTCGCCCACTCCAGTGCCACATCTGTGATATCTGATCCAACAGAGCTCCAACCAAGAAGGGATGCACCCAGAAGATGATAAATGCAATTAGCCCCAGTTCCAATATCAAAACCTTTTACAACATCCCCATTAGCGCGAGTGCTTAGGATGATATCAGATGAGAGGAGATCTTCAATCCAATGAATGTAATTGGATCTGTTGGGTACTGAATCACATAAGTAGAAAAATGAAACTCAAATGAAAATGATTTCGAAATTTCAACCAAAAAGCCCTAATCGAAATACAATTAAAAATGCAAATATTACTTACTTGTATATTTACAACTAAAAATGCAAATTTATAATAAAAATGCAAATATGTGCGATGGCACGGCCAGACAGTCTATCATCCACCCGGACGTGTATATCATCCAGCCGCTGTATCTGGAAAAAATAAAAAACATATAAAAAACTTTAGTAATTTTATAAAATAGTTATGGAAAATCAAAATTTTAAGCAACTAAAAGGTGAGATAGTATATATAATTCTACCAAAAGCTCTAAAATCTCTCAAAATAGGAGGGCACTGCGGGGTGGGGGATCGGCTCGGATCGTCATGAAATCTGTTGATACCATATCATGTAAGGGTCATCCAACAGAATGTCACCATCGCACGGGTATCTAGCCAAAACAACATGTCTCATATCCCCCACAACCCAATGTATCTGGCATGAACTCGAATAAAATAGATACATGCATGAATAAACTATCGGTACACACCTTATCAATAATGTCACCTAACAAACAATAATCATACCGACTTATGATTGATAACAGCTTAAATTGTACATATACTGTATCGTAAATATAAACATGCTTTAACCTTACTTTTCAAAGCCAAATCAGAAACCGTAAACCTATAAGCTAATGTAGTATAGTGGGAGGTCGAGTTTTATCCTCACCTATAAACTGATTTCTTAACCTTACTCTTCAAAGCCAAATAAGAAAATGACTGATTTCTTAATGATGAAAATGACTGATTTTGTATGCCAATAAGTCTTCCATATAAGTAGCAAAATTAAAATTTATTTGTAAAACCCATGTTTATGAACCACATTATAAAACATGTCTCCAAATTATTCAAAAATAGTACAAACCTTCACATTCAAAATGCAATGAAGTTCACCAATGTCATACTGAGTGTAGGTTGTATTTAATAAGTGGAGTACTCAATAATCTGTTGTGTTAGTGTCGACTGCCCCGGCTTAGCTGCTCGGCTGCCTACCTAGAATTACGTGCCAAAATGACATGATTAGTTGTCTGCCTTAGTTGCTCGGCTGCTAAAATGACCTGCTCAGCTGCCTCAAATGGCTATTGAGCAATAATGTTTGTTTCTAAAAAAGCTCCACGGGGTCACACTAAAGCACATAACGTCATTCGCAAAAAAAAGAACAAAAACATAATTTACTGTTACAAACATTAATTTAAAATTGGGATGGGTTCAACACTCAACTTGGGAAAATACATACCTGATAGTTATGGTCAACTTGGGAACATTAAATAAACAGACTACGAAAAAACTTGGGTATTCGATAAAACACTTTTAAACAAACAAATTCAAGAAAAAGATTATTTAGTTTTTAATTAAGTTTATAAACAAAATTAAAAACACTCACCTGCATACTACCATGATACTTGTCAATTTTCATGTATTGCAGCTTCTTGTTTCCAGCTTTTGAAATTCCATCCTTTTAATAGAAATTGATGGCAGTGCATGGACATTATGATCAGATGCCTAAATATACGATAGAAAGTTATATTCCATTAAAGTCTTATATAATACAATATAATTCACTGCTAACGTATTAAACTGCTAAATATTAAAAAATCTACATGACTTCAACTGAACACAATATAATTCACTCATTTTCAACCTTGGATACAAAACTAAAGTGAATGGAAAACGGTAACTTGAAACCCCAAAAAATGATTTCACACTAACACATAAACCAAGTGTTTTAAGAACCTATATCTAAAGGAAAAGATCAATCCATTTTCTTAAGAAAACAGTGTCCGTTTTCATTTTTGAAAAAACAGTGCTACCTCCCTGTAACCTGGAACAACTCTATAAAAGACTCATGTGGTGCCGAAATTTTTTTTGTTCAACGGGCCTAAAACATGTCATTGTCCAGTGGCATCTTCGAGTGCATCAACCTACAAAGATAATACATCTTCGTTCGCTACACAATAATCTTATCAAAATAAACCAAATATCTACTTTAAAGAATAACCCAACTGATTGGAGACTAAAATTTCTCAAATGGGACCAATATTGGACTATGGAATATGACCTAAATATGAGGATATATCAAACCAAACCTATACGAAAACAGTTAAACAAAATGAGAACAATGAGTATGCCTACTGATGTTGTAATATCTGCAAAACAAAACTTAAACACCACATCAAGGTTTTAAAACCGTATTTTGCTACTGAACAAAATAAAATTTAAAAAGAGAACCTGAGAGAAGGGACACCGTAGTGGTGCTCAGTGAAGGAATTGGCATCTAAATGTGTTATTTCTCAAAAATAAAGAGGCTGAGAGGGTCTGGGAGAGTAGAAGAGGTGTTGGATTAATTGGAATGAGAATAGAGATAAATAACAAAGAACTACAAATCAAACAACCCCAAAACCGAGTCAAACTAAACCCCCAAAACTGAGTCCTGAAGCTTAACAAAAACGCAAATGAAAAACCTAAAATCCAACTCCAAAAATCCCAGCTCAAACAGAAAAATACAAACGAAAAACCTAAAACCCAAAGACTTGAAAGCAAAATCCCCAAAATCTATATAGTCCAAAATACCCAAGAAAAATGAATCTGATGCCAAAAAAACGTTAAGGCGGAGAGTTTTAATCCCCCAACTCCTAGCGGTTTTAGGGTCAGATTTGAAACCATACCATATCACAAACACATCGAAAAAATAACCTTGATTTGAAACTGAAAAACCTCTTTTGATCCAAGAACAATGCAACCCCCTTTTACCATTTTAGAACTCAATTTGAAACCCGAAATTTGAACTTACAAAAAAAACTAAATAGAATGGAGAGGGACTGAGTTAACCTCGGAAGAAATAACTTACAAAAAAACATTAGGAGAAAAATGTTAGGGAGAGAGAGCAGGAGCGTAAGAAAGGAGTGAGGTTTGTGTGAGAGATGGATAGATTCACAATGGTGGGTTTAGGAGAGAGAGAGGGGTGGATTTTCGAGAATAAAGAGAAGCTGAAATGTTTTAGGCGGGATAATTGATTTAGGGACTCAATCTCAGCCATTGATTTGGTGAGTGGAGATGTGGCAAAATCAAGACCCTTATTGTGCTTTTACATTTTTAGAATTCAAAAACTATGCTATCTTATTATATGGATGGTGTCTCCAATCGTAAATCCGCCACGTGGATGAAAAATACTACTGCAATTAAAACAAATCCTTTCACCCATCGTGCCTTGAAAATGAAAACTTCAATTAAGGCATACCCTTGAGATTCATATTCTCTCTTTCTCAATCAAAATCCATTTGCCTTCCTCAAACTCTCTCACGGAAGAGTCATTCACACTTTTCATTTTCCCTTACTGAAAAATAAATTACATAGCCGTAAAATACATCTCTAATTCACCATATCTTCTCTTTTGTAAGCAAAGAGATTTGAGGTTGTACAGCCGCAAGATATACGTAAGCTGCCTTCTGCCTTATAATTTTGTTATGCATAACAAAATTATTTGTTTATTTTTCATCGAATTGTGCTAGCTTCAGTAATTCTCAGTCCTTATACGAGATGTAGTTGAGGACTTGAGTTTATTAATCATCTCATGGAAACTATGATGTGTTTTTAACTTTTGAATTTGTTTTGTATTATTTGTTTTAATACCAATTTCTTACTCTCGAATAAAACTAATTTTGAGACAACTTTCCTTTTCATAAATCTAGAGGATACTTAATGTAGCACAGATGAAGTGGGTGTGGTATACTCTCTTCACTAAAATAAAGTATAAAATGGAAATTTATAGGACTACATGTGTAATTTCCTTATTCATTTTTTACTCACGAGGCTTTAGCGTGAAAGTCTTGGGCTATTTGACCATTGGTTCCCATTTATTATGTTGTGCATTGTGACTTCTATAGCTCACACATTTGCATAAGTCTGTTTGATTATGGTTTTAAAAATATTGATGTCTTTACTAATTAGCCGATTTGTAACTTCTTTTGATCTACCATAATCTATTGCACATTGCTGAGATGGACTTATCAGACTTACATTTGTCTGAAACTCCCTATTTCATATCATTGGTACTATTTGGTTTCACAATGATTCTTTTTTATTAGTTTATAGGGCTATTTTGAGTATGTGTTACTGTTGTTTTCCAGTTTATTGATTGATTGTAACAATCTTTTTGGATACTTTTTTGCATATATGGGTATCTTCGTTTAAACATTTGAATAAAATGGATTAGATTAGGAGGAAGATGTGAGGTCTAGCACACCATACTTGACTTACCATAGGTTATTACAGAAATGGTTTTGCTGGGGGCAATTAGATGGGAAAACATGGTCGTCCCTTTGTTGATTTTAGTCATGAATGAAATCATCGTGGTTTGGAGTTTAACTTTTCAATTTTATAACTAATTTGATAGATTTAATTTTTAACACTCCAATAATTTTCTCTAATATGTTTTAGCACATTAATCATTTTACCAAATGTCAGAAAGAAGATTTAGTGAAGAAGCATCTCAGCTTCAAATAATAACTATGTCTCATTCTCATTACTTAAAATTTGATCAAATACTTATCAATTTCTTGTAACTATGTTTTTATATATTAAGTTGTTTTTCCTTATATTTAATGAAGAAATAAACGAATGAGAATCTATTTCATAATTATTTTTTTGTGTAGGGATTATATGATTCTTGGTGTTATACTTCAATATTGTTATTATGACTAGGTAATTAGTACTTGGTAACTATTATGGTTTGAAAATTTCAGTTCAAGGGGTTAGGTTGGGGTGAAATTTTTGGTGCGATAGATTCCGCATGGAGTAAAAGTTGTAGATTTCATTCATTAATTGTGTCATCCACATATAGTCATTATCATATTGTTTATATTTTTCACTTAAGTTTGTTGTTCCAATATATTTATGGACTTAATGTTTGATACAATGTCGAAAATAAATAATTTTAATTGGACATTGAAATTTTATGATTAATTTGTATTGACGATTGAATTCTATGATATATTATTTGTTCTTTGACTTCACGTAAATATATATATTGATTTTAATTTAGAGAATGTCCCAATTATAAATTGGAGTTTGTTTGACAACTAAATATATTTTTTTTCCAACTTTATGACTTTCATACTTATAAAATTTGTTATTCTATAAGTTTTTCATATTTCCTAATTTGTACTCCATAGTCCATATATTTCATATTTACTAATTTATACTCCATAGTCCATATATAATGAAGTGTGTCAACGTGCATATGTTCTTTATGATTTTCAGTTGTAACTTTATTACAAGATTTATAAGGCGCCCGCGCATCGCGCGGGACTAAAATCTAGTCTTATATAGAAGTTACTTCTTTACTTTCACGAACATGTTCAATTCTAATTTGTCATGTGAAGTTTTACTGTACATACATTTGAACATTTGCATCTCCATTTCCATGCTCATTTTCCAAGGTTACCCGACCCTCCATCCTAAACAATATGACAAGTTTAACTTACCAGTTAACTTTACGGATATCCCTTATATCACATAATATGCCTACAGCCTTTCACCAAATGATTTAACATACTTTAATCATATGAGTAACATCTTCACTAATATCTCTATTTATTTAAATATTTGAGGCTAAATAATGACAATGTTCACTTTTGAATCTCTCTTTAACATCAAGTTTCACAACATCACCTTTTTACACTTGAAATTACTAAACTAGCATTCTAAGTACTCTATTGTAATCTAACTTGTTCCAAACTCTATTATTTCTATGGTTTCTCCTCACACTTCCAATCTAGTAGTAATTAACCTTAATTTCATCGAGTAAAAGAAGACAATATGCAAAAAACATGCTCGACCAGATCGAATAAACAAAATGTCGAGTCGAATCGAGTTATACATGGAGACACCCAACTTTGTAGTTTTCCACTCAGTTGATCCGTAACAAGATAAAAATAAATGGACTTAGGTATGAGACTTGATATAAGACTACCACTATTGAGAATTCACTACTTTATTATGAAGTTGTTATTTCTATAGTTATGGACCTATAATAGATGTTGAAGTGAATAACAAGACTTATATATATAATAATTATAAGGAAATAATGCACATGAATACCAACACTCAAAGGTGTGACACCCCGCCTAATTAAATACCGGGCGATCACTCCTTTATTAAATTAAAATCAAGGTGAACAGTTGGTTCATTCTTAGCATCACTGTCGTAAAAATACTTTTCCAATTTAAACACCCTAAATAATTAAGCTAAGTGTCAAAACCATTTAAAACCTTATTCTCATTTTATTAAATCCGGTTATAAAACCTTAAACCATTAACATCTAAAGAGTCACACATTAAGAATCAAAATAGAATTGAACATACACGAATTTAATCATCAATAATAAATCCCAACATTTACAACACTAAAGGAAAACATCCTGAGAGTAATAAATCCCAAAATAAAGGTACTGAAAGTAATAATTTCAATCTCTGACAATACCAACTAAATAATAGAAAGAGGGCGACACATGCCCCTGCTGGATAAAACTGAACTAGAAGTAGAATCAAATGGATGAAGTCGTCTAAACAACAGGACCGTAACTCCCACCTAAGCTGCAGCACGTTCCTTCCAAAGGATCCTAAGTAAGACGCCCCTGTGGCTGGGCACCTGTAATACATACATATATATACAAGAGAGAAAAGGAAATAGAAACGGGTCAGAGCCCGATAGTGTATATGATTTAAAAATTCGTTTAGCAAGTATTTAAATTGATTACAGGCTAATGCAACAACATATTAGTGCGACACTCTCTTGAGAAATTCTCACCTCTCTTCTAATGTGCACACCTATCGCACTAACCTTCCCAATGGTCTATCTCGTCATATACCACACTATCTTTCCCCAATGATTTAACTTATCTTAGGTTATTCGCAGGATTTACAACTGAACAACACAAGTATTTAAAACGTAAGATTTCAATTTGTAACCAAGGTTCTCCTTGTAACTTTATTAATCAATAAAGTTTTCCAGTGTCATATTATACTTTCTCAAAACAATTATTTATAATTTGAGTCATCAACCATGTCCTACATATCAAATCACAGTAGGCAGTTCCAGATTTCAGAATTTCATATATATATTAACTACTCGTATAATATATATATCATAATAGCACCCCACATAAAAACTACGGTGCGGGCATACTCTGCTATTCAATCCCCTTATCAATCGTACTAAAGGGAATACAAGTTCGGAATCACTCTCGAACTGTATAAATACATACACAAACAATATTGAGGCGAAGCATAGTTTTCAAGTCCAAGAGGTCAGTACATACCCTTACGTCTCTTAGGACCGTGACTACCGATTCGATAGCCTGTACCTAGGATTTCTATCTTCTAGGGTACGAGTCAATATCCCCCATAAGGCACACGAGATAAGATCGTACTAGCGCGTAAACATCAGGGATAGCAAGTAGCGCGGGCATGATTTTCACAAGTATATAATATATGCATACACAATCATATAAATATACCACTTTTATTATATCAATTTAGGTTTATCCAATAACCCACATTCACAACATTTATCCTTATTTTCCCATTATTATTTATCAAGTCTAATGGTTCGTTTCTAACTTTAATTCGAAGGGTTTTTCCAACATACTACGTAACCCTCATGGACTCTATTCTTCCAAATGTACAATTCAGTAGATATCCATTTATGTTCCAACGTAACTCTCTCTTACATGTCTCTCCCCTTTAATATATACTTACATTATCCCTTATGCAAAATATCCCAAAAATATAGATTTCGCCTTACATTAAAGGATTTTAAATTTTATTTCAAAGATGAGAATTTCAAACGGTTTCGAAATCGGAATTAAAATGGAGTTTTAATTGAATTTTTACTATCTCTAAGAGTCCTCAAAACATAAAACTGTCTAGCAAAAAAAAATATTAAAAAATATTGAACGGTCCGATCGAGCTGAATTTTTTTTTCTATAGCTTCCTCTCGTCTTCAGCTAATTCTCTGTAAAATTTCCTCCAATTCCAACGGTCCGATCGTCTGGAATAATTTTTTTTAGTGTTTGTATCTGATTATAACTCTTTTCTTAATCAAACTCTTAATCCTTTACATGACAAAGGGTTTCCAGAATATCATATAAATCATCACTACATGAAAATTTTCCATCTCAAATTGGGTTTTTCTTCCATAAATCTCATCCTAACAACTCCTAAACTAATATGGATGATGCATCAACGAAATAAACAAGATAAACACTTACCTGGGATTTTCAGAAATCTGGTTTGGTGTTGAATTTGGTGTGGTTGCGTTCCCCGTCTCGCTATCTACGCGTTGGCGGTGGCGGCGGTGCAAACGGATGAGTTTTGAGCCTTGGAATGCCTTGAGAGCTCTCTCCTCTCCTCTCCAATGGCCGTTCTAGTGTTTTGAGTTATCTAACCCTAGGAGATAACCTAAACATCTGATATAACCCCTTTAATTTTCGTGGGTTTAATTACCCAAAAATACAAAATGACTAAAATGCCCTCTCGGGGTACTAATTAGGCCTAAAAATGCCCCGATACCCAAATCAAACCCCCGGGTATATTTTTCTGACTATCTCGACCCTTCCGGACGCGTTGGCGCACTCAAAATGACCATACGAACAACCTATAAAATATTCACTTTTATTAATCCATATTTAGTCCCGACACGACACAGGCGCGTTCCGACTTAAATTTCCACAATTGTCATTTTATTCACACGTGACAATATTATAAAATAAATCTCATATATTACTATACTCATCCAGTAATATGCAACAAATAATATATTCTCAATAATTACTAACTCTTGTCACGCTAGTAAATATTTAAAACAACATTTCGGATTAAAATTAAATTAATTTATCTCAATTAAATTTAATAAATCCTTAAATTTAAAAGCCATGAAAATACGGGGTATTACAAAAGGTGCATAGTTCAGTCAAGTGCTCACCTATGTGCACAGGGTGAAAAGGGAGGGATGAGGTATATTATCATTTGGAGAACAATCTTGAGCTTGTTTACAATGTTTTTATTTTATTTCACCCCATGGATTTTTATAGTATCCGTATCACCCAAAACCCCATAACCCTAACCCTGAGAAATCGAAGAGTAATTATTGTGGCTGCACACATGATTGATTCTAGGATGCGAGGGCATTCCCCATTATGACACCCCACCTAATTAACCCTGGGTGATCTGTCCTAAATTAAATTAGAACAGGTTTCTTAGATGGTTCATTTTTAGCATCACTGTCGTCTTTTTAATTACTAACCACATAAGTGAGATAATTAGATTGGTGCCAAATTTTATCTTGTTTTACTTCAAATAAAAATACTCATGCGAAAACATAATAATTAAACAATCACAATTATTTGAAATCAACCAATCATATCTAAATAAACTAACCAAATAAACCATCGGCTCAAATCCAATAAATGTAAAGACAGATAATAAAAATCTCCACAAGTCTGATATAAATTCTAAATAAAGCTGTGAGCGACATGCTCGAGTAACTGGTAGAAATTTCTACACTAGAATTGAAAAGAATGAGGCGCCAAACAAACTCCCACAACATCCACATATGCTGGAGCAACGAATCCCTGGAATGAGTCAAGTCTGGCGTCCCTGTGGCTGGACACCTAAAAGGTTTTTAAAATATTTATTGCAAGGGTTAGAACCCAAAATATTTGGAAAATATTTAGCAAATGATTAACTTGCAGAAATAAATATGTATGCATGCTCTTCATATTTTAGTTAATGTCGCACTCCCTTGAGGATATCCTCACCCCTCCTCTAATATGTGCACTATGAATGCCTTAATTAATTTCCCTAGTTATTTATCCTAAAACTAGATAATCGATATCATCCCTTGCAACCACCCTACTCTAACCTAGTATGCAATAATTATGATTTCTAAGTTATTATCAATATTAACTTAATTAATCATTCCCTTCTTAAATTCATATAACTTTCACACCCATTATACATATAATATAATTCCCGGTCTGTATTAAATTACTCGCATATAAGTATTTATCCCATTATATACGTATAGTTATATTACAACAATCACACATATGTTGAAATAGTAATTAATACTGAACATCCTCCCGAGTAATAACTCACCGGATGTATATTCTCTAAAGTGCTATCCCACTAGGTGTGTTCACATAACCTAGTTACCCCAAGTCATAATCGCTCACTAACTTGGTTAATAACATAAATATTGGAGTCGGTCATATTCCTTCCCTGAAACTGAGATGCCCTTCACCCATATAATGGACGCTATGAACTGGGGATATACTCGCCCTACTCCTCAAGCTAGGGGATTCACCCTCTACGCGCAACCTCCCTTGATAGCACTAGAGTAGGTATAATAATAATATCTAGCCACTGATCTTAATGCACACACCATATACTATCACACACCGTATATATTTATATAGAAATAAAATACCCCGGATGCCCCCATGTACTAAGTCCATAACACAAGCCTATACAAATTGTCATGAGTTTATGGTCCAACTCCGATTATTAATTAATTTGCACGTTAATTAATTAGGTTACTTTTGGTGTCGCCCAACTAATATATTCAGACTCGCTCTCATGGCCCGAATTAAATAAAACCCGAGTCTAAATCCCCGACTCCAAATTAATTAGTTTTACATATAAATTAATTTAACACCTTGGTATCGCTCAACCAACATACCCGAACTTGCCCACTCGATCCGTATTTAATTATGTTGGAATATTTCTCTTCAAAATTTACCATAGCGTATCACACATAAATTCCTCTCAACCCCAATTACTTTCCTTCATATTTGTTAGGAATTAATGTTCCATACTTATTTCTCACTAACTAAAGTATAGTGGATAATTTTTAATTAATTTCTCTTTTATATTAAAATTGGCGGAACTGTCAAAAATCCCAGACTATCGATCGATCGATCCTAGCCATCAATCGATCGATCGAATAGGTCTTCTTCTTCTCCGCAGGTCTGTTTCTCCATGGACGAAAACCTTAAAATCCAAACTCCTTATACCTACTAACCCAAGTCCTCTCATCAATATATCACCCCCAGAACATCATAAGGAACCCCCATAAAGTCCCCAAACCCCGTTTAATTTCCGTTTTCTACTGTTTTTCTAAATCGGGACAAAACCCGAGTTATTCGTAAATCAATCACAACACCAGATTTCCAACTCAATTTTATTCATAATTAGTCTGGGTTTATCCCAACTCAGGTGAATATTTTTTCAGAATTATGTAACACCATAAATTCCTACACCAATTTTCATCTTGTGTCCCAATTACAAAAACCCCATTTTTGTACCCGTTTATCCCCAAAACGAATTTTAGGTATTCACATCACATAAATATGAATTTAAAACAGAAATAAATGCTACAACAAGTTAACCACTTGCCTTATGGTTTCGTAGGGTCTGATCCGGAGTTGTGATTCTCAAGGTTGATGGTGAAATCCTCTCTTTGGCTATTTCCTTTGTCCCCCAAATTGGTTCTTAGTGTCTTTAACTGCTCCTTAGGGCTTTCTCTCCCACTATGTGTTTTCTAATCTCAAATTAGTCATTCCCCTTTTCCTTTTAATTAAGTAATTAGGCTTAATCCCATTTTTAGCCTAATGGGCCAAGCCTAAAATATTCTGTGACCCGTTTACTACCCCCGAGTACACTTTTCTGACTATCTCGACCCATCCGGACTCAACCGTACACTCAAAATTGGCATCGGAATTAATTTATAAAAAAATCCTTATCTCACACCCAAGTTAGTCTATACCGACTCCCGGCTGAGATAAATAAATGCCCCGTGACTAATACCCGTAATGACGTAAATAAATTATTACTATTCACTTAGTAATTAAATTTCCATAAATATTAACCATTATCTCTCTGATTAATATTTAAATAAATATTACCATAATTAATTCAATTAAAATTACAACATACAAGTAATTTAAAATTTCTCGAATTAATTAAATATTAAATGCCTAAAATTACGGGGTGTTACACCAATGTCCCTTACATTAATAGAAGTGGGACACAATGTCGGTGACCGACTAGTGCATGTGTAACAACTCGACGATGGTGTTGATATAATAGGGTATGCGTGTGACCTTTTCTCATGGGATTAATGGCCCATATCATTCGTCCATTTCGAGAAGAAAGATAATGCCAATCTGTCCTCTTATGGAATAAGGTTCATATGTTCGTACTGAGAAGGAGGATGATTATCGATCAATCTCCTGAAGTGATATGGTATTCATCTCTCTAATTAGAATTATCCTTATTAGTTCCACCTAATCTCTTCGCATTCATCATACATAATTGAATAGATTCAATCATGATCGATGGGAGTTCAATTGACTGTCTCATTTTCCCCCAGTGGGGGTGTTTAGTTTTTATGTCAAATGATTTTTGTGTCAAACAAGGCACGTCTTCTTAAGATGTGTGTCTATTTATGATTTCTTTAGCTTGAGCCTCCCCGGAAGGATGCCTTCTTTGCCTTCATCCTAAGCTGCACAAGAAAGGCCCAAAGACAATCCCAAGGAACCAGTTCATGATCAACTCTTCACTTTACGTTAGCGAACATATATATCGGGTTGGGACTCTGTGTTCCTTCTTTCTGTGTGGGACGATACAGAGGAGATAAGGCAGTGCGTTGAGGTGGGGAACAAGACAACTCCAATTTTTCTTTTCCATCCATGAGATGAGCCCAGTGCATTAGAACGATTGATAAGAGAACTGAGTTGGTCTAAAATTCATGCAAACTCCACACCTTATTCCTCGTCCATTGGATTATTTGAATCTCCATAATAGAATTTTAACGATTTTCTCTTTGTTTCATCTTCTTGTATAAATTTCTCTATTATTCCATTTTCACTCTGCGTCATCTTGTCATTTTAAAACACCCTAAGAGAATTTGCAAACTAGTTATTCTAATCTTTTCAATTTCTAGTTCTTATAATACTCCCTTGTGATAACCTCCCTAGTATCTATCGATACTTAGTTTGAGAATTCGAGCATCTTACTTCACACTTCGATGTATCTATATCTCTTCTTATAGTTTCTTCAAGTTTGGCATCTCAGGGGTTAGATTTTATATTTCATTTCACGTTAGTCGATAACAACATTTCTCATTATCCTAACGACAATCCTTTCCTCTTAGAGATTTGATTCCCAGTGTGTTACCACGAATTAGGTACATAGATTGTCTTCAACCATTCATCCATAGACTTTGGTTAGACAATATATAATGTGAGAGACATGGATGAAAGAAATTGACGGCAAGCACATTTGCCAAACATGGTTGAGGTAGTAAAAGCCTTTGGTCCGAGCACAATAAGTAAAAAGGTTCATCTCATCGTGCCTATTCATCACCACGTAGGAGGTCATTTAATTCTGATAGAGGTACTCAAGTCATTCCTCCTGCAACCCCTCCTACTACTCGTCCTTCCAAATCATCGAATACTCATCATGGGATATGGGAGGCCATCAATGTTCTATCATAGGTTTCTATTACCGAATGGGGAGATCATTTAGGTTTTCCCTAATCACTCTGCATTTTCCCCGCCGATGATATCGACGGGAACCGTCTCCTCGTGAGGTAAAAGTGTATTTTTATAAGCACTACTTGCAGTCGGTGCTTTGCATTCCTCTATCAAAGCCCATTTAAGATATATTTTCCTTCACTAACTTTAACCCTTCTAACCTTAAAACTAATGTCTAAAGGATCTTAGTTGAATTCATAATTTATTTCCATGACTTTGTGACATCCCGCCTATTTTAATCACGGGTGATCAGTCATTTATCAAAATAACCAGGAATCTCACTTGGTTCATTCTTAGCATCATTGTTGAAAAACTTTTTAATTTACTAACCACTTATGTTAAATTAAATCGGTGTCAAAATTTTATCTTTCATTAATCACATAACAAAATGCGAAATAAACTAAACTAAACTATCCATACCATAATGTCTAAAACATCACATGATAAATAACTAATTAAAACAATATCGAATAAACCATCGGTTCCCAAAACAAAATTCATTTACAAGTCTAAAGTAAATAAAACCAAGTCTAATAAATACCGAATAACTAAAATACGGAATAGTCTCAAGGGGCAACATGCCCAAATGATATACTGAAATGAAATCCTATCTATAAATGAATAACTAAAGCGCCTATATCAAATCATACAAGCCTCCACAAGTGTTTCAGCTACACATCCTTGGAATGAGTCATTAGGATTGGTGTTTATGTGGTTGGACAAATAAAGGTTTGGGAAAATAGATTTGACATGGGTCAGAGTCCAAGAAAATCGTTTGAAAATATTTTTAGCAAATATTTAAATCACAATTTAAATCAGTTATTAGATACAGACGTTAGTTCCACGTACACTCCCTTGAACACCTCACCTCTCAACTAATGTTCACCCTTAACGTCTGCTACCCGACCTAACTAGACATCCGTATCTAACTAATCACAAAAGGTTCATCTCCCCCATATTGACCATACAATGCGCTACCGCTACTTCCAATAACTAATATCACGTACATATTATTATTGAATTATTTAAATTAAGTTTCCCATACTTAAGTCATTTTTAGATATGCACTATCTATCTTCCTACTGTTACACAAGTAGAATAATCACACATTATTATAACAACATTACTTAAGTTTTATCACACTTAAGTTTCTTTTAGATGTACACTATCTATCTTTCCTACTATCACACATCGATAGAATAATCACACTTGTATATATTTATCACATTATAATATATACAACTATAGAATCCTCCGGAATAACCATCGCAATGCATGTACTCTGCTAACAGGTTCAGGTACCTCTCGTACTAATCAAGGACTATCGGCTCGAAGTGTCTCCTCAAACCCTCAATCAAATAACACACATTGAAAGCGAATATAGTTCTAAGCCTTTGGGCTATGCACATACCTAATGTACCCAAATTACCGACCAGTCCCACTAATACACAACACAGACCTTGCTAGAATCTCTAAGGTGAGATCGCCCTCTGCACAGAACCTCCCGTGATAGCAGGCAGCTTAGGTATGTTTACACACTTAGCAAATCATGACATAGGTATCCACACAACCTATATATATATTTCCAATACTGGTATACACACAACCTATAAATATATCCAACATAGGCATACACACAACCTTTAATATATCTTGTACGTAATATATCTCTCTCTAATACTTAACGTACTATTAATTTACAATTTTAACTTCTTATTGTATATTCCCGAGTATCGCTCACTACACGAGGGGTCCTAGTTACCCCTTAATTAATATCAGTAGTTCATATATGTCTATTCTACTAGTTCACAACTTGGGTTTACTCATGCTTTCTGTAACTTGTTGCGATTCTCGACATTATTCTTTCAATTTCATATTATGCCCAAAGTTCCTAGCTTTAATCCTCTCATTTTGACTAAAGCCAAACCTTACCATAGTCCACTGTAATTAATATGTCCCTCACTATTGTTTGATAATCCCTCGATTGATTATTCACAAATATGGGGCATAAACAAAAGAAACTAGTGAAATTTGGGTAACCGAATTGTTTCATTGAAGAGGCCGAATCGATTCGCTTATCGAATCGATTTTCTCGTTGAGCTGAATCGATTCGAATTGCCACTGTTCGTCTTCTTTATTTAACCATTACGTTTTTCACCATTAACATTAAACTCAAACTCCATGAAACCTTCTGAAACTCCCATACAACATTACCAATCATGAAATACTCGTATATGGATAGTTTCTATTGTGATTATCTCATCAAATCTTCAAGAAAACTAACCATAAATGGATTTAATCTCCATAAATCATAAAACCCTAATGTTAATGTTCTTCATGCATAAACATTTATTTTTCCAGATTTCTTTCGCGATCATAATCATACATACTCCGATTTCAAATTATCTACACATATGGATTCACTCTACATGCAATCCTACCCCCAATCATGAGTTCCATTCATTTAATCTCAAGAATATCATTAATTATCATCAAATTGAAACCCCTACTACACATGGGTATTATAACTCATTAAAAACATATGAGATAAGCACTTTCCTCATCAATTACAGGTCTGATTTTAGGTTGTGAGTGATGAGTATGCCTTCCTTTCCTCCCGATTGCACTCCGGTGGTAAAGATAATGCAATAAAGGTGTTGGATCTTCCAAGAAACCTCTTTTCTTCCTCTTTAATGGCCTCTCATCTCTCCTCTTTTGATTTCTTAGTGTTAGAAAGTTTTTTGATGCTGCCCCAACTAGTTAGCCTTAGGTTTTTAAATCCAATTCCCGAAATTAGGCTAACGGACCAAGCCCAAATGACCCGAATGCCCCCGTGTAAGCTTGATTATGACTAAAAAGGCCTCGGGGCCCAATTACTACTCTCGGATACACTATTCCGACTATTTCGACCCTTTCGGAATCAACCATTATCTCTAAATTATCATCTGAGTCATTCTACAATAATTTTCTATCTCGACCTCATATAGTCTAGACTCGACTCCCAGTTGAGGTATAACACTGTCATGTCACTATTACTCGCTATGATGTAAATACTAAATCACTATTCACTTAGTAATTTATTCCATATACATTAATCATCATCTCTCCCGATTAATATTTTATTCCACCCATAATCATTAGTTTAACTAAATTACGACACACATGAAATTCTAAAAATTATCGAATTAATCAAATTTTAAATACTCAGAAATACGGGGTATAACATACTTCCCACCTTACAATGGAATTTTGTCCTCGAAATTAGGATAAGCCTGTTACTAATGTCTTTGGATATCTCTTCGCACAACATCCATCTCTCCTCAAAGTTGAATCTTGTTATGTTGTTCCCCAATACACTTCTACTAATGGTACTCCTCAGTCCGACGATTTATACTTTACCATTAAATACTATTGACCAACCCATTCTAGTCGCATTTCATCAAAAATTTCCATCAATATTTACCATATCCTCTTGGCGACTACTCAACACATTATAATTTTATCCAACATTTACCACTACGATAAGCCTATCTACTAACGGCGAAAGTATTTCCTTTGCTAGGGCAAGCTCCAACCTCCCCATCTGCTAACTCCTTTATTAACCTAGTCTTATGTTCAACTCATTCCTTTCCACATCTTCTGATTGCAGATGATACTAGAAATCCAACCAGCTAGGGCGCCCATACACCCTATATACCGTGCATAACTGCACAAATACTACTCGGCTCACACTATCCTTAAATCATAAAATAACTCTCAACTCACAATTTTAATCACATATTCGTGCAATAAGTAGTGTACTAGATCCATGTCCTAAAGACCACACATCTCCCAACTTTCTACTTTCGCTAAGGTTCATGCGTGGGACGTCTCGCAAATGAAATCCAAACAAGGAACCCCCCCGATACACTACTTCATAGCATTATCGATCATTAAGGTTTGTGGGTCCAAAACACATAACTAAGACACCTCACATCCTATTCCTGACACATAAGTTAAATCGTTCCCACCCATGACTCTTAAAGCATCTTACGATAGGACGCTCTAATTATCACTATGTTCTCAGTGCTTAAACAATCATGAGCTAAATCTCTCCGCTAAATGGTACACCTGATATACCCTGAATCACATCAGTAAAAATCCCTACTCATCAGGATCAAATGTAAAGAGACAACTACACTCCCCAAAGTCTACTATACAATGCAATATATATGTAGGCTCGACCCTCTTTTAGGTGATACCTCACAAAATAATATATACCACCTTGGAATAGCGAGCACAATAATCTTATCATACAGCCTACTACTGCTCAAACCCTCAGTATTCAGTCACTACATAAGACAATAGCATGCTCCACTCTCACAAATCTCAAAAGTACCAAAAACTACCACATAATATAAACATTAAAGATTCCCACTACACAACAATAAATACATTCATAATTATAAGGTTGATATTGCAAACGCACCCACTAAACTCTACTCACCCGTGAATTTTAGTGTTACTAATTATATTGTGACGCACCCATGTCACCCAAAACCTTCCTCATACTCATAAGGATAAAACAAAAATCTTACCTCTATTTTCCATCGGCCTTTCCTGGTCGACAGGTTCCTGAACGTAATTCTCGCATCGGAACTGGCCCATGATTTTTTAAAATGGTTGAACATCCAGGACCCCATCCTGTAGTTGCCCCCTCTCTTTCTTAGGCCAATCCCTATTCATGTGGAACGTCTCTCCACAACTGAAACAACTGCCAGAAAAACCTGCATGTCTCTAAACCTGGCCCTGCTGGCCTTCCTAACTATTCCCTTGGCAACTAAATACTGTTGTCGCTGCTGAGGACCCTGCTGGCCCTGTCCGAAACCTCTATCGGGTGAAAAACCACTAGATCTAAATATTTGAACTAATTCTCTCACCGAAAATCATTTCCCTGCTACCGTGGTGCCCCACTGGCACCGTTTCCATCTATATTCCTAGTCTGATTGGTCTCACTTACTCTCTTGCTCCCTTTATCGATCTAACAATGAAGTATAGTAGCATTGATGACCTCCGTCTATGTCTCCAATGTTGGATTACCCAACAAGTGCTGTCAGATTCTCTAGTTAAGTATATCCATCAATTTATTCCTCCTCTTCTCTTCAATGTTCACTTCATCCTTCATGAAATTTTCAGAACGAGTGAAGTCCTTTTTGTATTCCACTATAGTCCGGTATCCATGAGTGACACCGAGAAAGTCCATCGCATCTTTGTCTAAATAGCGGATGGCAAATACTTATGATCAAACTGTGCCCAAAACTCTCCAATGATCATCACGTCTCTATCCTCTACTATGGTCACAGACTCCAACCACTGCAAAACTTCACCCACTAACTTGAATGTTTCTAAGAACTATTTATGTGTTTTACTGCACTCAACCATACGAAGGTGGCATTTCATGTATTTCTTCCACTAACTGGCCACGATTACATCGAGCTACCCTGAAACACCGGCGGGTGGCCCTTTTGAAATTCTTCCCTCACTTTTTGCCAATCGGATGTCCCCGGGTGGGCCTAAACAATCGGTGCCACTAGAGGCTATGGATTAATTTGTGGAAAGTGTTGTGCCATTGCGGTGATCGTCGCGTTAATTTCTTGTGACACGATTTTGGCAACCTCTACTGCTGAAATGTTTCCCTCTGGGGATCCTTACCCAGTGTTCTCTCTCGTCTGACGAGTCCCATTTGGCGGCATCTTAAATGAGATTGAAGTTTATATAAGTCTATGATCAAATACAAAATAATCACTAGAAGAACGTAAGTGTGCATATGTAGAGGAATACAACAATCACATTATAAGACACTATATCAAATAACGCTGTGCTAAAATCATAGTAAGCCATACAGATCCTAAAGACAATAGAACCTGATGCTCTGATACTATTTGTGACATCCCATCTATTTTAATCACGAGTGATAAGTCCTTTATCAAAATAATCAGGAACCTCATTTCGTTCATTCTTAGCATCACTGTGGATTTTTTTTTAAATTACTAACCATCTATATTAAATTAAGTGAGTGTAAAAATTTATCCTTCATTAATTACATAATAACAAGAGAAATAAAATAATCTAAACCATCCATACCATAATAGAGTCTAAAACATCACATGATAAATAACTGAATAAAATAATACTGAATAAACCATCAGTTCTCAAAACAAAATCAATCTATAAGTCTAAAGTAATTAAAACCAAGTCTAATAAATACTCAATAACTGAAATACTGAATAATCTGAAGGGGCAACATGCCTAAATAAAATACTGAAATGAAATCCTATCTAGGAATGAATAAATGAAGTGTCCATATCAAATCCTGCAAGCCTCCACAAGTGTTGTAGCTACGCATACCAGGAATGAGTCATCAAGTTTGGTGTCCATGTGGATGGACACCTAAAAGGTTTTGGAAAATAGATTTCATAGGAGTTAGGGCCCAAGAAAACTGTTTGAAAATATTTTTAGCAAGTATTTAAATCATTTATTCGATACACATGTTAGTTCAGTGTACACTCCCTTGAGTTCCTCACCTCTCAACTAATGTGCAACCCTAATGTCTCCTACCTATCCATGCTTCCCGGCCTAACTAGACATCTGTATCCAACTAACCACAAAAGGTTCAACTCCCCCGTACTGCCCATACAATACGCTACTTCCAATAACTAATATCACCCGCATATTATTATTCAATCATTTAAATTAAGTTCCCCATACTTAAGTCACTTTTAGATATGCACTATTTAGCTTCCTACAGTCATGAAAGTAGAATAATCACACATTATTATAACACCATTAATTAAGTTTTATCACACTTAATTTGCTTTTGTATATACACTATCTATCTTGCCTACTATCATACATAAGTAAAATAATCACACTTGTATATATTTATCACAATATATTATATACAACCATAGTATCCTACGGAATGACCATCGCGATGCATGTGTACTATGTTATCAAGTCCATGTATCTCTCCCACCAATCAAGGAATACCATCTCGAAATGTCTCCTCGAACCCTCAATCAAACAACACACACGGGAGGCGAATATAGTTCTAAGACTTTGGGCTACGCACATACCTAATGTATCCAAATGACCTGCCAATTCCACTAATACACATCATATAGTGAGCCGCCCTAAATTCTATATTCGGGGTAAAAAATCCAAACCTCGCTGGAATCGCCAAGGTGGGATCGCCCTCTGTGCGTAACCTCCCGTGATAGTAGGAAACATAGGTATGTTCACACACATAGGAAATCACAACATTGGTATTCACACAACCTATATATATTCCTAGTATAGGTACACACACAACCTGTAAATATGTCCATCATAGGCATACACACACCCTATAATATATCCCGTACGTAGTATATCTCTCTCAAATACTTAACGTACTATCAATTTATAATTTTAGCCTCTTATTGTATAATCCTGAGTATCACTCACTACACCAAGGGTCCTAGTTACCTCTTAATTAATATAAGTAGTTAATATATCTCTATTCTACTGGTTCATAACTTGGGTTTACTCACGCTCTCTATAACCCATTTCGATTCTCAACATTATTTCAATTTCATATTATGCCCAAAGGTCGTATCCTTATTCCTCTAATTTTGGCTAAACCCAAACCTTACCATAGTCTACTGTAATTTACTATGTCCCTCACTATAGTTTGATAATAACTTAAAAGTCTCTCAATTGATTATTCGCAAATTCGAGGCATAAACAAAAGAAACTAGGGAAATTCAGGTAACCGAATCGATTCGGTGAAGAGGCTGAATCGATTTACTTATCGAATCGATTCGGTCCTTGATTTAAATCGATTCGAAACACCACTATTTATCTTCTTCGTTTAACTGTTATGTTTTTCACCATTAACATTAAACTCAAACTCCATGAAACCTTACCAAACTCCCATACAACATTACCAATCATCAAGTACTCGTATAGGGACAATTTCTAACGTGATTATCTCATCTTCAAGAAAACTAACCATAAACGGATTTAATCTCCATAAATCATAAAACCCTAATTTTAATGTTCTTCATGCATAAACATTTATTTTTTTGGATTTCTTTCACATTCATAATCATACATACTCTCATTTCGAATTAGCTACATCTATGGATTCACTCTACATGAAATACTATCCCAAATCATGAGTTCTATTCATTTAATCCCAAGAATATCATCAATTATCATCAAATTGAAAACCCTACCACACATAGGTATTATAACTCATTTAAAACATGAAAGATAAACATCTGCCTTATTAATTGCAAGTCTGATTTCGTGTTGTGAGTGATGAGGATGGCTTCCTTTCCTCGTGATTACATTCCGGTAGTAAAGATGATGCAAGAAAGGTGTTGGATCTTCCAAGAAACCTCTTTTTTTCCTCTATAATAGCCTCTCCTCTTTTGATTTCTTAGGGTTAGAAAGTGTTTTGTTTCTTCCCTCAACTTGTTAGCCTTAGATTTATAATCCTAATTGCCAAAATTAGGCTAACAGTCCTAGCCCAAATGTCGTGTAAGCTCGGTTATGATTAAAAATGCCTCGGGACCCAATTACTAACCCCCGGTACACTAATCTGACTATTTTGGCCCTTTCAGAATCAACCATGACCTCAAAATCATCACCCGCATCACTCTACAATAATTTTCTATCTTAACCTCATATAGTCTACACTCGACTCTGGGTTGAGGCATAGCATTGTCATGTCACTAATACTCACTATGAAGTAAAATACTAAATCACTATTCACTTGGTAATTTATTTCATATACATTAATCATCATCTCTCCCGATTAATATTTTAATCAACCCATAATAATTAATTCAGCTAAATTATGGCACACGTAAAATTCTAAAATAAAATTTTAAATACCCAGAAATGCGGGGTGTTATAGATTTGTTCGGTGCCGATGACCCCTTATTTTCATAAAACTTTTGACTATTTACTACTTGGTCACCTCTAAGGTTTATTGGTACACATTAGCCTATAGGAAGAAGGATGTTGGCTTCACCACTTCCCTTCCATATCCAAACCCTAACTCGAGGCACCATTTATTCTTTATTAGAAGATAAGGTTAGGAGCATGATGACCAGACCTACCTAACTGTAATATGTCCTTCGTTCCCCTTATCTAGAACAAACCCAGTCTAAAAGGCATTTTATTATGAGATTTTTATTTACAGTCATAATTTTTTTCATTTTTTGACCACTTGTAATTTTATTGTTGTAGACATATTCAATGATTTGCCCACTATCTCTCCTTGTAGGTCTAGGGTTCAGGAGGCTTTATCTAAATCCCTCTTGTTTAAATACCTCTACAATCTCACTTGGCTGAAAGATCTTGGTTTTATTACGAGGGGAGACAAAGTAAGAGATATAGACATCGCTCATATCTAAGATAAATAGAAGGAATTCACATACTTATCTCTTTATGAAGGTCTTACTTCTCGAAAACTGGAGGTATACTTGAATTATATTTTAATTGTCTGACGTGTGTGCATTCGGTCTACTAATTGTATTTTTCCCCACCGAAGGTGCAATGCCTCGTGCTTCTATACTCCCAAGGGACAACCTGTAACGATCAATCGAAGAGACCTATCATGCCAGGAACCGTAGTTCATGAACATGTTACCATAAGTCATGGGTTCAGTATTGAAGGCGTGGATAAGGTTGATATCCACTGAAAGGATTGGGGGAACTCTTCTAAAAAACTATTGAATGAATAACTTCTTGAGAGAATAAAGGTAAAGAGACCCGTAGAGCATACCAGACCTATGTTAACTCTTCATAAATGGATGGTCTAAGAGGAAATAGATGGTACTTACGATTGAGAAGAAGTTTTAAATATTCCATGTATTCAATACATGGATGTTGATGAAGCCTATATGGCTTTCATGAAATTCTTTGGACAAGGGGAAGTGGAAAGATTGGAAGGGAGTCTGAAATCCTACCCCAAATAGATCAATCACCTGGGCACAAAAGTAATACCTTTTTATACTTTTGTTTCTCTATAATTTAGTTGAGATACTTTTTTAACTTCCCTTACTAATTGATTCATCTTATCCTCTCATATGGCAGCATAGTTGGGGGGACAAAAATAAGAACCTAACAATGAACTAAAGAAATATTAGACTCTTCATTTGGTTGTCGATCGTGCTCTAACGATTATTCATGATGAGTTAAAGAAGGATATTTAAGAGAATAATATTTTGGTGACTGCTAGAACATCCGCCAAATTGAAGTCCAACTCATGGCCCTCTAAGACTACTAAATTAAGGAAGTGACATAAGGAAAAGGATAATCAAGACCGATTAGACTTATAGGCTGAGAAGTCCTTAGTGACATTGATTCAGTTAATATATTTTAAATCCTTCCTGAATTCATTATCCCCTGGGCTTCTAGAGTACTAATCCTTTCTAAACTGGTACAAGGAGTTGCAGAATAAGGTGAAGAAAGATATGTCAGGTGTTGACGTGTATAATTATGATCTGATTGACTGCAAGGGAGATGATGAGGATCTAATGTCTGTGCATTCATGGAACCTGAAGGCTAAGATAAATACTGGAGAATCCTTACTAGGCCTTGTTATGCAAGAGGAACTTGGACGGATTATATTTCCCCCCACTATTGTGATGGAGGGTCCTCGGCCTTAATTGTATTTATCCTTTAACATTTTTTTTTTGTAAAATCCATAATTTTGTCAAACTAATATTCACTTTTTGAACCCCCTTTCCTTGTGTGTATGAACGCTTTTATTGTGTGAATGTTAGCTTTCTATTTTGATGTGTAGATTCACTGTGTTATACTTATAATGACTGGTGTTTATCGATTGAGCCGAATGGATTAAGTGGTCAATATCAGGGGTGACTTCCTTAGCTGTTTGGCATAGGGTTTACAAAGTTCTAGACTTAGTTTGATTAAACCGCTCCAAATAAATGGATCAGGTTTGTTCGGGGCATGTGAGATAGTTCGATGATTAGCCAAACTCTTCAAGGACTTAAGCACCCATAAAAAAAATTGGGATGCAATAACGAATTAATTGAATAAAATTAAGATGGATAAACATGCATTTTATTAATGTGACGATGTGTGAAAATATAAAGGAAACACTAGGTGGTAATTTCCTACCGTCGTTATATTCAATACACATAAGTCAAAGAGTAATAATGATTAAAGAAAAAAATAATGTCACACTTACAACACAATATGTACATGGTTCAATAACTTACCTACATATATGGGGTGATAGGGTTTATTCACTATTAATCAAGAACTCAGGTCAGTAGAGTTTTCATATTGTTGACGTTATAATAATGCATGCCCCATTATAATACCATCAGTTTACATTTATAAGGAAGCTTTGGAGAGTGATAATCCCAGTTAACCACTATCTCTAAGAGTTCAGACTTATCCTTTGATCATGGTCATCCATTATAAGTAATAAAGTTTAAATAGTTCTTCTTTGATCATAAGACTTCATTAGTTATGGGCGTATGCGATCGAGTACGTGCCGGTAAAATAATTGACCTTACAATTGGCCCTAAAGTTCAAGGGCTCTTTGAGGTAGCTGGGCTTTATCTCGGATAGACAGTTGATATTGCATTAGTCTTTATGCTCTTTAAGGATAATAGGGTTCCTCTCCTAGTCGAAGATCAACAATAATTTAAGACTTATCTGGATTAAATGGAGGCCAATATTGTAATTTCCCCAGGTACTGAAGTGTCTTATCCTATTAAGTGCCCTAGTGACACGCTCGTAATTTGTCATTATGGATTAGCCTTGGGGGGGCTTATTTGTCCCTTTGGTAACTGCTCATTTTTATTTCGGTTGTTGTGCATAGAATGATCATTTTGGGGAACCCTGTGACTGTTTTGCACCACGAAAGACAATTCCCTCTCTTTCCTCTTAATTTTAAAACCAGAGCCTTTGGAGAAGATCTTTCACTTTTTTCATTTCTTCGTAAGCACTTTTATTCTCATCTCTTTTGTGTTTTTTCATTTATGAATCCCTTTTCTTTAAGTTGCCCTTGTTTTTCAACAATGGTGTACGTAATTAATAGAAACACTATAGACAAGTTCAAACTTGACTATAAAGTGGGTCAAAGTAGATTTAGTTGAAGGCCCTTTGTGAACTCTATAAACTTGATGAGGGCCATTGGTTGCCCTCAATTTTTATTGCTGAGTGTGGGATGACTTGTCTCCCTAATAAACTCTTCCCTAAGTTATGTTAATACTTTGATGTGATCCTGGCCCATGTCACTCCAAATACTTGAGGGATCATTAATGGGGTTCACCACATTAATGAGTTCTACAGGACCAATATTGGTATCACTCACATCATGTGTTATTCTCAATGGACGTCAGCCAATGAGAACATTTGTTATTTGAAAATAAGGGTAGTTGATAATGATGAAAAACCAAGCATCTGTGTTACATATTCTTGTCGTTGTTATCGGCTCCCACCGCAATACAAAAATCTAAACTTTAACTACACTCTTATGGGAGTATGGCAGCCAGTCCCGGTATCAAATTCACGAGGAATGATTGCTAGAAGTTAATTGATTTATTACTTTTGAATAAAATTTTAAAAGATAACTATATTTTAACAAAATATCAATCCATGCATGTATTGAAACTAAGATTAACAAAAGAGAGTAAAAACCATAGATTGAGAATAATAACACTCACATCGGGTTAATTAGCCTAAATGGTTGCATGGGCAGAAAAGTGTTTCAAGTTTAAATCTCATTTTGTTAATTAATCAAATTTAGAGTTGTCACTCCCTAAAATCTCATAAAAGCCTAATTTCATTTTGGCATCAACAAATATCCCTGAAATTACATATGCAAGGTCGTAAATATGGTGCGTGCATGATATATACCATTAAATCTCCTAAGCGTAAAATCAAGAACAATCTAACCCATTTAAACTAGTCTAATCCATTACCAAAGAAAATAAACCAATTAATCCAGGGTGAAAATAATCTAATTTAGTGACAAAGCATATTAAATGAAATGGAAATAAAAAAAAATTAATCAATAACAAAGAAAGAATCTAGGTTAACAAAACAAGAAAATATGAATGGAATCTTTAATTAATGGAGGAATATAATGAATAGTAAACTTACATCACAAATGGGATAAACCTATGAGAGAAGGTAGAGCTCCCAAACCAAATAAATATCTCCCAAAATTTTATATATCTATAAAATAAAAGCCCTCACTTTCTATTATACCCATAAAATGAAAATACAAAAAAATAAAATAAAAAACCCCAAAAATAGATATTTGCGAAAGTATACAGTAATCTGAATCGATACAGGAGTGATCCAAATCGATTTGGTCCTGCCACAGTGCCCTTTGTCGCTTTGATCCAATTATGACACGACACACTAAAATAGCTATAAAACTTTCATGCAGACTCAGAATGATGCACGGTCATATGACACGTAAATATAATTCAATGATATACATATTGGTGTTTTGAAACCCTCCAAATTGTGCAGTATGAAATTACCAAATTACTCTTCAACTCACATGCTGGAACTTCTAAAAAATGGTCATAACTTTCTCATTCGGGATTGGAGTAACGTGCGTTTGATGGTCACACCTTGGTACTCTTATACCATCCAAAATATAGAGTTTAAAAATACCAAATTACCCTTCAAGTTGTGCCATTTTCCCAAAATGTATCCAACTTAACATTATGCACCCACAATGCCTAAAAAATCTCAAATATACCACACAAAGTATAAAAACATCAATAATAAAGGTTTCTGATTAATGAGAATAAATATAGGAATTAACGTACACAAGAGGACTAAAATGCTCAAGAAGAAAGGGTAGTAAATGCAACATTCTTGAGTAATCACACCTCATAACTTAAACATTATTTGTCCCTAGCAGTAAAGATGAATGAAAATGAGAAAAAGAGACGGGGTATATATATATAGTCCTGGTCTAGTTCGGACTAGTCCGCATTTTAAGTATGCGGACCGGACATGTGTCACCTGGCGGTGAGCCCAGAAAAGAGAGAGAGTGTGCCTATAATTTAGGCGATAATTTCTAGGTGCACCGTTAGGTGACACATGTCCGGTCCGCATTCTTAAAATGTGGACTAGTTCATACAAGAGCAATATTATATATATATATATATATATATATATATATCTGTGTGTGTGTGTGTGTGCGCGGGGGGGGGTGGGGGTGCGCGTGTATGTGTATGTGCATGTGTGTGTGTAAAAATAATAAAATTTCTCTTTCGTAAAGAACACGATTGCACTTAGCATATTTAATAAGTCATTAACTGTGACAACCCACTTAAAATAATAACAGTTGGCCAACCCTATACTACGTTAGATCAGGAATTTCAGATGGCTCAGTCTCAACATCAACTGACAATACAATAACATATAAGGCTAATTACACGGAATCAGATAAGCGAGATGCAAAAATTAAATAAAACATAAAACAGACAACAAACCAATAATATATATATATAGCAAAGGTAAAATGCACACAAGCACCATGATAAATGAAGTGCTAGAATAAAGTGAACTGAGTATATACAAGGAAATACACCCGAATAAGTTGTCAGGTCACAGACAGTACAACATCCATAGGAAGAAGTATAAACAAATATAAATAACTCTTGGGTATAAACCCGATGTACAACATGAATCCAACCTATATTTTCAAAAAAAGTAGGAAACGACTACAATATAAAACCCGCCACAGTCCGCAACTGCTACGGCTCCCAAGACTCTGGATAGAAAACCATCTGATATCCATGCGGTAGGAAACCTGTAGTAATATATATACATATAGCAGGAGAGAAATATAAACGGGTCAGAGCCCGAGGTGTAAAAATGTTTAGCAAGTGTGTTAACCGTGCATAATAAATATAAATGCACTATTTCATAATTAAAGTGGAGTCGCACTCTCGTGAAACCCCAACTCACCTCTCATCTAATGGCGCGCACCTATTCGCGTCCTAGAATCTTAAGTAAGTTACCCCACCCATAAGAACAACTTACCTACAATACCTGCCATTCTAACATACCCCAATAATCCTTCCCATTCTACTCACGCTTAAATATATGTATACCTATATGCCATACTAGGCTTAATTGATTCCGATTTATAACTTATCAGTTATCCATTTTATTACTTCACATATTAACATTAAACTTCAAATTTAGAGTTTATTCTCTAAATAACATGCACAATTTAATAAGGACAAAACTTCTCTCTACTCTCAACATTGCACTGCGTTTCGCGCGTGGGGCGTCTCGCAAAGCGAAATCCAAATAAGGAAACCCCGATACACTACTCCTTGACAATGTCGATCGTAGAGATCCATTATGTCATACATGAAAATCATACTACTGAAACATACAAGTACAAAGGACAAAACTTCCCCCTACCTCAACATGTCACTTCATTTCGTGCATGGGGCGTCTCGCAAGGCGAAATCCAAATAAGGACCCCCCCGATACACTACTCCTTGACAATGTCGATCGTAGGGATCCATTATGTCATACACACAAATCTATTACTACCACTACATAAAAGTACAAAGGAAAAAACTTCTCTCTACTCTCAACATGGCGTTGCGTTTCGTGCGTGGGGCGTCTCGCAAAGCGAAAATCAAATAAGGAACCCCCCCGATACACTACTCCTTGACAATGTCGATCGTAGGGATCCATTCTGTCATCCACACAAATTCTATTACTCCAACTAATAAAATTTGGATTACTATCTAAGAGTAACCCCAAAATCTCCACTAAATCCTTGGGTTGATATAACCGAAATTTTCCTTAAGTGCGATACATCAACCCCCAAAAATCTAGTACACCATAATCACCCAAGATGTACACCATAGAAATTTCGTATCCTTTTTCACCTATAGGATATAATAAATATATATATTTACTCTAAACATATATATATACAACCATTCATTCTCATAGCCACGTGTACATAACACATATAATGTACAATGGCCATACACATAATACAACCGGCTATAAAATGCCAATATACTGCACCATGCTATCACCTTCCAGGGCATTACTCATATACCATCCTGGGGACCACGGTCTGACTCAATATCACCGACATCGGGGCCAACACACACACACGACGTCCGAGAAGCGGTCATAGTTCCTAACCAGTAATGAGACGAAACATACCCACCACGTCTCATCCCAAACAAATGTAAATCACATAATAACAGAATGGATGCTATGACCTGGGGAATATCCACACTCTGCTCCTCGAGCCAGAGTGCTCACCCTCATAGCGCAACTTCCCAATGATAGCATGTGCGGGGTATGCTTCACCACATAAGTATATATATCATTCACATACACAATATATATACATCCATATGATTACATCATAAAATTAAACCTTCATATACGGTTTAGATATTCACGCCATGAGTGTACACATATATTCATATCCATACAAATATATATATATATATATATACATACCCTCTCACATTTGTAAGTATAAAATTTATAAACTCGGCTATAAGTATACATAATCCTCAATATACTAGTCGTCATCCCAAACACATTAACTTACCTCGATATATGAATGCGGTGCCTCACTTGAAGTATATTCATCCACATCTCGTATGATATAAATAATCTTCCAACATAGATATATCTCCAACATTAAGGTTATCACCCAAGGTTTAGTGTAGGAAACAATCACTACACATCTCACCTATATTCGAAAGTACATCAATATCTCTAGTACTAATTTCGACTATTGGTATGCACATAACTAATAGTCTACAAACCTCAAGTTTAAACTTAAATTCATCCTAATGATCCCATCATTTTCTAGTTGATAGTACTATCCAATCGCTCCCGATTTTCGACTAAGGTTCAATTATCCCTATGAACCCTTAACATTAACGATATATTCCCAAAATTCATCATCGCTAAGGATACGCGACCAGCCTCTCTCTCGTCGGTCCCCAATTTTAACCTAAATAGAATCCTATCACTATAAGGATTCGGCACAACCCCTGACCTACGATTTCGTGCCATGCCCTCATCACTCTCTCTCAAAGAGTCCTAAACCTTACGTCGTATGTAAGCTCACTTATGACCTCTAAATAGAACTACCGTTTGTAAATAAATTCCCACACTACACCAATACAATAATCTCCAATACATATGTATATAAGTGCCCAAAATAACTCGATACGTACCCGCGATCTGATCATGCGAGAAACTTCCAATAAATATCCAAAACATATTTCTTACATCATATAATCATGTCCCAAATCAATAAACCCAACCAAAAAGGGTTAGAAATCATTCTAGAGAAAATTCACAAAACAACCCTGTTTCCGAATCGATTCGGCCTGGTATGAATCAATATGGTCTCAAGGGCGAATCGATTCGCTCCAACTGCGAATCGATTCGGTCCAAAGGACCTGGGACTCTGTCTCAAGCCGAATCGATTCGCCTTGGGTCCGAATCGATTTGGTCATGTAGACCTGCCACTTTTTCCTAAACCGAATCAATTCGCTTGGGGGGCAAATCGATTCGGGTCTGCAGAACCTAAAAGGTCTCTTCTTCTTCTTCTTCTTCTTCATAAAACCCACGAATTTTAAACCCTAAAATTATCACTTCTAACCCCTAAACGTTCATCAAATCATGATTCTATGCCAATAAATCATTCCAAATTTGATCCCAACCATCTCTATACCAACCAACCCATATATAAACATCAATTATAAGATTTAACCACAAAATCTATGTTTTGATGTTAATACCCAAAATCCTATTATTTTATCCACAAATTATGAAATGAAATACATAAATGAAATATTTAGCAAGATTAAACACTTGCCTCAGATTTGTAGAGGTTGGATCGTCCTCGAGAACACATTTGGGCCGGAATCTCCAAGCTTTTTCTCCTCTCTCTCTTCCTTTCTTCTTCTTTCTTTCTTCCTTTCTTTTTTTCTTTCTATTTCTCTCTTTCTCTCAAATGCGAAGGCTTGACCCGTAAGCCTCTTAAGCCTTTAAAACAATAATCCCACTTTTAAATGTTAATACACACTTTAAATGACTCATTTACTCCAATTCGAGCCAAACTGACTTAAAAATATTCCGGAACCGAAATAAAATCCAATAACGGTCATTTCGACTATCTTGACCCATACGGAACCAATGGTACACTTAAAATCCTCATCCGACATACTTTAAAATGTCCCCAATTTTTGGACTTCAATTTCCAAATTCTAAAATTCTCCGATTTAAATAAATTTTATTTTTCCCCAAAAATTTTAATTTCTCGGTCCCAAAATCGTGGGGTGTTACACTCTTCCCCCTTTACAAAAATTTCTCTCTCGAAATTTAGGTTATGCCTAGAACTTTGATATCATCTAGTCCTTACATCTACCCTCAAGATCACTATACCGATCCTATCCAGTTCTCACATCGAACCATATAGATTTTAAAAATCAAACTAACTACCCAGGGCGCCCATACACCCCGTACTCGAGCTCAACTCATTTCATAACAACTCGGCTCCACTAGCCTCAAATCGTAATATAACTCTCATCAATAAATCTATAGTAACATATTAAATATATAAAAGTTTGAAATTCCCAATGGTTGAAATCTTCTCAATTCCTTACATAAGCCACATTCATGCGGGGGAGGTCTCGCAAGCGAAATCCAAACAAGGAACCCTCCCAATACACTAATGTGTAGCTATGTCAGGGATTGAGATCAGTTGAACCAGGGTTCAGTTTTTATAAAATATTTTCACATTTTAGATATTGCCCGAAGGCCTATGCTGCACATAATATAAAATAATTCCATGTCTTTCGACACGCCAAACAAACACCTTATGTTTAGAACACAAGGCCTCAACAAACACAATACTCTAACTAATACCTAGTTCTCAAAACTAGCACAACTATGAGCTAAATTCTCCGCTCAAAATAAATCTACTAAACTCTGAACCTCTCAGTTATACAATTCCTTTACATTACATCAACACATTTCCACAAGACAAGTTCTTCCCTCATTGGAACACTAAAATTTCTTGTCCTAGCCTAAGTAAAAAACAATCACCTTATCAATTCACACTCCCAAAAATCAATAGAGAAACTCTCTACTAGCTGATCACAAGACGATTTAATATCCCAAAAGATGTCGTACAAAGACCACACTTGCTCACTCCCTCTTCCTATAAGGCAATACTCCCGATATTGGGACCACCCCACACCTCACATCGGTAAAAGTCACCAACCCCAGGTTCCTGAACAAATGTTGTATAATTTCTCAATCTAAACCTCCCAAGGTCTCCCTATTCTCTCCTCATCAGTACTTACCTTATCGATCACGAAATTCTCCTTCTTATCTCTGCCTGAATCAAGGAAAGAAATACCTCAAACCAAAGCGTACCCAAAATTTGTTATGGGTATTACACCTACATCTCACATCTTGCCTCTTCCTTACCGACTTATTTATGGCGACGTCCGAGATGAAAGCAACCGTGTCAGGACGTTGTTCAAATGAGTACACCCCACAGAAGAAGATAAACGTAGGGAACACAACAATCCGAATAGTAGGGTTATATATCAAGAACGTCAATGGAAGAACGTAGAAACCCGCACAGATCCTAAAGACTCTAGAACATGATGATCAGATACCATCTGTGACAACCCGCTTAAAATAATAACGGGTGGCCATCCCTATACTACATTACATCAGGAATCTCAGATGGCTCAGTCTCAACATCAACTCACAATACAATAACATATAAGGCTAACTACCCAGAATCATATAAGCGAGATGCCAAAATTAAATAAAACATACAACAGACAACAAACCAATAATATAGATATCTAGCAAAGGTTAAATGCACACAAGCACCATGATAAATGAAGTGCTAGAATAAAGTGAACTAAGTATATACAAGGAAATACACCCGAATAAGTTGTCAGGTCACAGACAGTACAACATCCATAGGAAGAAGTATAAACAAATATAAATAACTCTTGGGTATAAACCCGATGTACAACATGAATCCTACCTATATTTTCAAAAAAAGTAGGAAACGACTACAATATAAAACCCGCCACAGTCCGCAACTGCTACGGCTCCCAAGACTCTGGATAGAAAACCATCTGATATCCATGCGGTAGGAAACCTGTAGTAATATATATACATATAGCAGGAGAGAAATATAAACGGGTCAGAGCCCGAGGTGTAAAAATGTTTAGCAAGTGTGTTAACCGTGCATAATAAATATAAATGCACTATTTCATAATTAAAGTGGAGTCGCACTCTCGTGAAACCCCAACTCACCTCTCATCTAATGGCGCGCACCTATTCGTATCCTAGAATCTTAAGTAAGTTACCCCACCCATAAGGACAACCTATCTATAATACCTTCCATTCTAACATACCCCAAGAATCCTTTCCATTCTACTCACGCTTAAATATATACACACCTATATGCCATACTAGGATTAATTGATTCCAATTTATAACTTATTAGTTATCCATTTTATTACTTCACATATTAACATTAAACTTAAAATTTAGAGTTTATTCTCTAAATAACATGCACAATTAATAAGGACAAAACTTCTCTCTACTCTTAACATTGCACTACGTTTTGTGCGTGGGGCGTCTCGCAAAGCGATATTCAAACAAGGAACGCCCCGATACACTACTCCTTGACAATGTCGATCGTAGAGATCCATTATGTCATACACGCCAATCATACTACTTAAAAATAAAAGTACAAAGGACAAAACTTCCCCCCACTCTCAACATGGCACTTCATTTCGTGCATGGGGCATCTCGCAAGGCGAAATCCAAACAAGGACCCCCCGATACACTACTCCTTGACAATGTCGATCGTAGGGATCCATTATATCATACACACAAATCTATTACTACCACTGCTTACAAGTACAAAGGACAAAACTTCTCTCTACTCTCAACATGGCATTACGTTTCGTGCGTGGGGCGTCTCGCAAAGAGAAATTCAAGGAACCCGCCGATACACTACTCGTTGACAATGTCGATCGTAGGGATCCATTCTGTCATCCACACAAATTCTATTACTACACATACTAAAATTTGGATTACTATCTAAGAGTAACCCCAAAATCTCCACTAAATCCTTAGGTTGATATAACCGAAATTTTCCTTAAGTGCGATACATCAACCCCCAAAAATCTGGTACACCATAATCACCCAAGATATACACCATAGAATTTCATATCCTTTTTCACCTATAGGATATAATAAATATATATATTTACTCTAAACATATATATATACAACCATTCATTCCCATAGCCACGTGTACATAACACATATAATGTACAGTGGCCATACACATAATACAACCGGCTATATAATGCCAATATACTACACCATGCTATCATCTTTAAGGGCATTACTCATATACCATCCTGGGGACCACGGACGGACTCAATATCACCAACATCGGGGCCAACAGTCATAGTTCCTAACCGGTAATGAGACGAAACATACCCACCACGTCTCATCCCAAAAAAATGTAAATCACATAATAACACAATGGACGCTATGACCTGGGGAATATCCACACTCTGCTCCTCGAGCCAGGGTGCTCATCCTCATCGCGCAACTTCCTAATGATAGCATGTGCAGGGTATACTTCACCACATAAGTATATATATCATTCACATACACAATATATATACATCCATATGATTACATCATAAAATTAAACCTTCATATACGGTTTAGATATTCACGCCATGAGTGTACACATATATTCATATCCATATATATGGGACATAAACCACCCCAGGGTCCTGGAAGAAACTCATATTGATAAGGAACCCCACCAAGGGTCCCGATAGAAACTCAAGTCGAGAAGGGACCTCACCTAGGTGGCGGTAGAAGCCCATGTTGAGAGGAACCCCCCCAAGGTCCCTGCAGAAACTCAAACCGAGAAGGAACCTCACCTAGGTAGAGGCAGAAGCCCATGTTGAGAGGTACCCCCAGGGTCCCTGCAAAATTTGACATTGAGTAGGAACCCCCAGGGTCCCTATAGAAACTCAAGTCGATAACGAACCTGACCTAGGTAGCGGCAGAAGCCCATGTTGAGAGGGACCCCTCCCAGGGTCCCTGCAGAAACTCAACTTGAAAAGGACCCTCACCTAGGTGGCGGCAGAAGCCCATGTTAAGAGGGACTCCCCCAGGGTCCCTGTAGAAGTTGACGTTGAGAAGGAACCCCCCAAGGTCCCTGCAGAAACTCAAGTTGAGAAGAAACCTCACTTAGGTGGAGACAGAAGCCCATGTTGAGAGGGACTCCCCCAGGGTCCTTGCAGAAGTTGACATTGAGAAGGACCCTCCCAGGGTCCCAGTAGAAACTCATATGGAAAAGGAACCCCACCCAGGGTCTCGACAAAAATCCATATTGGTGAAGTAACCCCTAGGGTCCCTCAATGGAAAATAATTCATATTGGTGAAGGAACCCTCAAGGTCCCTTAACGTCCAGAAAAATGTCGGGACGAGGAGTAGTAAAGGTCATCCCCCTCATCTTCCCAAAAATGTCGGGGCGTGGAGCAGCCAAGGTCCTCCCCCTCAACTTCAAAAAAATGATGGGGCGAGGTGTAGTCAAGGTCCTCCCCCTCAGCCTACAGAAAATGTTGGGGCGAAGAGAAGTCAAGGTCCTCCCCCTTAACTTCTAGAAAAATAGGCCAGGATGAGGGAGTGGATACCATGGGAAACTTCTCATCATTAAAAGTCATTCCTCAAAAGAACAAGTGTATTAACACTTTTCTTTCTTGTACAAGTAGCCTAGTTGAGTAGGCATGGCTCAAATAAGCCAGTTGGGATCTTTTGGGAGTTTTGGCTTGGCGACTGAGGAACAAGGTTTGTTGGTCAAGATCAACTACTTAGCACTTTAGGATTGAGAGAATACTAGTAGAAAGACCCTAGGATCGCCCAGTCCTCACACACCTCACAGTCAGACACAACCAGGGTGAGCAGCCAAAGGGTTACTCACAAGGAAAGAATTGTTTATAAAATGATTTTAAAGGAGAGGGTCCACTAGGCCCCTCTCAAGAAAAATAATTTTAGAAGGGGGTCCTCAAGACCCCCCTCAAGCTTACAATGATTTTAGAGGAGGTAGTCCTTGAGACCCCCCTCAAGTTTACAAAGTTAGTACCAAAAGTTACGGTTCTAAAAGATATTTACCAAATTAGATATTTTGTCATCTAGCATACACATATTTACTTTTTGACTTTACTTTGCACCATGAGACACCTGCCTGAGGGGACAGGCTGCTTCATACAGGTAGGGATAAATATGACACTGCCCTCTAATTTTTTGTGCCAAAAGTGCCAACCCAGCCTAGTTCCCAAGTATAAATATGGCCCCTGAGCAAGGTCAATAGTACATAAAAAAACTCAATTGGAAAATTACTCTGTCAAAATCACACCAGAAACTCTCTAGTATTCTCTCCCTGCCCTCTCTCTAAGTGCTGAGGGACTTGTTCTTTCACTCCCCACTGACAGCAATCACTCTCAGGAGTCCCTCTTTAGAAAAGTTACTATTATTATTGTGAAGTTCATCTTCTTGCAAGGAGTGAGCTCTAGCTTGAGTTCTATTCTTACCAGAAGGAGAAGGTTTTACTAGAAGTTGCTTCAGAAGTTCTTGAGAACCTTACAGACAACATCCATTAGAGTGGGTCACACCTCACCCTTTTTAGTTATTCATAGACCCCAGTATCACTACCCTCCTACATTTGGCGACTCCACTGGGGAGGTATCCTAACTTCCATGGACAAATAAGGTTTTAATGTTTCTAAGCAGCTAGTGTTTAAAGACATTCCATCTGGGAATGGAGCTCAAAATGACTAGACTACTCAGGAGGATGTGGTGGTGACCGGAGCTAGAATACATACTCCTCAGGTAGGGCAGACTAGTTCACCGGTGGTGGCTCCGATGAGAGGTAGCAACCTTATGAGCATGTTTTCTTGAGTTTTTGAGACAAAATAGTGTAGACCTTTCAAGTTTGGGTCAAGGATGTGTAACACCAGTAGCAGACCCCTCTGAAGGGGCAGCCACTATGGCAGCGCTTCCGGTGGAAGTGGATCCATCGCGAAAGGTGGCACCGAAACAAGTTATAACACCATAAAGTTTCGAGTCTCTTCCTATAGAAGTGGTGAATAATCAACTCTCCCATTTTCATGAAGGATGCCTCTCATCTGTATGAGGAGTTAGAGAGTCCCATCCTAGAAAGTGTAAATGAGAAGCCATACCCAAAGAAGTATGTTTAACCCAAATTTATTATGTCCAATGGGAAAGGGGAAATCCAAGGGTAGCAGAAGTCCCATGTGAGGAACCCTCACTGATCTGGTTCCAAGAGAGAAACCCCGAAGTCATGAAATGACAAGATGAGGAACCATCTCCAAGAAACTGCAATCGCAAGGATTTTAGTCGCGAGGAACCTGGCCACAAAGAAACCGCGGTCACAAAGACCTCTGACGAGGAAGCCATAGGCATGAGGAGCCCCTGTTAACCCGCAAGATTGTGAAAGGTCAAGGAACTCGGTATGGTGAAAGAGTAACTCGCCACTGTAAATAATTTGAACGAGGAACCCACATTTATTATCAACACTCACGAGGAACACGTATCATGCAAGGAACCCTCGTGACTTTGATAGAAACTATTGTTGTCAGAAGAGAAGATTAAAACAAGAAATAGGGGTTTAGAAGAATAATTGGCAAGGGACCTATACTCCCAAGACCCACTGACATTATGCGAGGAATCCCTCATGACCTCAATAACAGGTGATGAAATCTTTGAAGACAAAATAGAAAATGAGACACCCCTCGTAAATCCAACGATCGAGGAACTCGCGATAAGATCAGACCCAACAGCGGGCGCGGGACCCAACTCAAAATAAAATGCCTCATCAACGATAGTGCGTGAGGAACCCTCATCTACCTCGGTAGCTTAGGTGCAGTCGGGGAACCCTTTATGGTTAGAGAACTAGACAAGAAACCCTCACTAACAGAAAAACCCATGGGGGTGATGAAACCCGGTGAGGAACTACCAAACACAAAACCACGCGCGAGGAACCCTCGACGAAATCCAAAGTCGAGACGCCATCATTTGAAATAAGTCTCAAACTACCAGACGAGGAACCCATTCCGAGAGTCACACGTGAAGGGCTAAGTTGTGTCTCGCTAATAACAACGTTGTATCGAGAAGTGGTTCGTGAGGAACCCACGGGTGTAAATCCCACCCGTGAGGAACCTAAGTCTTACTCGTCCATAACAGTAGTTAATATCCTTGATTATTAGAGAAACGAATGAGGAACCCCTTGCGCTCAACGATAGCGATGAGGAACCCTCAAATAAAGGACCACAAATAAATAACTTCAAGAGAAGAACCCCTAGGCGAGGGACCCTCTCTAGACACACCCCCGGTCGAGAAACCCATGAATAAAGAAGTTCCAAATTTTGAGGAACCCAAATTAGCGCCAGAAGTAGCCTTATATGAGGGACCCTTGTCCGTCATGACCCTCGATAAGGAATCCATACCAGTAGTAGCTCGTGTAGGGTTGGGGTTAAAAAAACACTTCTACAGATGAGATACCCACTGTCGAGGAACCCTTTGTATTAGAAGCAATAGGCGAGGAACCCACGATCGCCCTTACATGGTGCGAGGAACCTCTCAAAATCAAGGGGCAAACAAGGTACCCATCAAGTTCAAAATTTCAAATAAAGAACCCATAGTAGCGAAGCATCTAGCCGAGGAACCCCTTGAATTCAAAGGGACGGACGAGGTATCCCCCAAATTCAAGGCCTCACACGAGGACACCTGCATCTACCACAGAAATTGGCGAGGGAACCTTGGAGGTCCTCGCCCAAAAGTTCAATCCGTCATCAACAGATCTTCTATCTGATAGACTTTTAAAATCTAGTACGAGAGAGGGGTAATAAAACTCCCTCATTCAAACGAGGAAATCCCAACAGTAATAGACAATGAGGATGCAAATTTCTGTGAGCCCCACCAAAGGGTGTAGTAAGCCACCAAAGATTATTTTCAATTGCGAAGGATAAATTGGAGAGAAGGTAGCCAATGGAACTTGACAGATTCCACCAGTACAGGTTAATGAAAACCTCCCAGCTTACCACTACGGTTGAAGAGGCATTATGCCTAACTCTCGCCAAGTTTCATTTTCTTAAAAGTTTGAACGACCCACTCTAAGTGCAGAAAAGTTTTTTTTTTAAAAGAAGAAATTTTATGAGCACACTCTTTATAAGAAATACAAAGAGTGACTACAATGCAAAAATGAATACTAGTTATTTTTGTTGGCACTTGAAATTTTGTGCATGACTCATTTACTTACATTGTGCGATGGGTACACCAGATTTGTGTGTTCTTTTATTATAAGAAGGGTAAAACCTCTACTAGATTAGAAGAGGGCTCATGATATAAGGAACTTTCCTCATTATACTTGGGGGTATATCGAACCCAAAAGTAAAAGTATAGTGAGTAAAGTCCCTAAAGACCCGACAAGACCAGCAAGAGGTTATCCTCCTAGTAATAATAATAAAAAAATTGACTACATTTTTATTATTATTATTCCATACAGATCTATAGCCTAAAGAACAAGTCCTAACCTCTGTTCTCAAGAAAAAATGTAATTGACCAGTTTTCAAAAAATAGGGAGAAGCGGGTCTACCCCCTTTTCTAAACTTTTTATTTTTATAAGACAAAAATGTTCCTAAGAAAAGTTTGGGACAAGGACCCTGCAGACTAAGGGAAATTTTCAGTATAAAGAAATAATTATTTCTTTACTTATGATATATGCGGAATTTTATTCAAAGTTTGTGGGAAGGGGAAGGACTAACCCCATATCCTAGTTACTCCCTAAGAAATGAATGTGCATAACGAAATACCCCACAGTCACACGGAGTTGCGCTAAAAAGTTCCCCACAATCTCATGGGGCTGCGCTAAAAGATTTTAACTTCCTCAGCTCATATGCAAGTACCCCGCAGTTAGAGGGGTAGCTTCAGAAATAATAGCTTGCTCAGTTCATACGCAAGTACCCCGCAGTTAGAGGGGTAGCTTCAAAATTTTAACTTGCTCAGTTGTATACAAGTACCCCACAACTAGAGGGGTAGCTTCCAAATTTTAACTTGCTCAGTTATATGCAAGTACCTCGCAGTTAGAGGGGCAACTTCAAAATTTTTAACTTGCTCAGTCATATACAAGTATCCCACAACTAGAGGGGAAGCTTCAAAATTTTAATTTGATCAATTATATGCAAGTACCCCGCAGTTAGAGGGGCAACTTTAAAATTTTAACTTTCTCACTTATATGCAAGTACCACACTATTAGAGGGGCAGTTTCAAAATTTTAACTTTCTTAGTTATATGCAAGTACCCCATAACTAGAGGGGAAACTTCCAAATTTTAACTTCCTCAGTTGTATTCAAGTACCCCACATTTAGAGGGTTATCTCCAAAATGATAAATTGCTCAGTTCATATGCAAGTACCCCCCCAGTTACAGGGGTAGCTTCAGAAATAATAACATGCTCGATTATAGGCAAGTACCCCACGGCTAGAGGTGAAACTTCCAAATTTTAACTTGCTCATCTCATATGCAAGTACCCCACAGTTAGAAGGGGTAATTTCAATCTTGAAGTTATCACATAAAATAGAGAAACTCGGAATATTGAGCAAGTGCAAGTATAAATATAAGGTACGATAGTTTAGTACCTAAGGCTCCAAGGGCATAGGAGCGCTCACAGTCTTGAGCAAGTGCCAAGTATAAATTTAAGGTACGACTGTTTAGTACCTAAAGGCTCTAAGGGCAACGGAGTGCTCACAGTCTTGAGAAAGTGCCAAACATAAATATAAGGTACGACAGTTTAGTACCTCAGGCTCCAAGGGCACCGGAGTGCCCATAGTCTTGAGAAAGTGCCAAGCATAAACGTAAGGTATGAGAGTTTAGTACCTAAGGCTCCCAGGGCATCAGAGTGCTCACAGTCTTGAGCAAAATGCCAAGTATAAATATAAGGTACAACATTTTGGTACCTAAGGCTCCAAGGGCACCATAACTCTCATAGTATTGAGAAAATGCCAAGTATAAATATAAGGTACGATAGTTTAGTACCTCAATATCCAAGGGCACCGGAATGCTCACAATATTGAGCAAGTACCAAGTATAAATATAAGGTATGACAGTTTAGTACCTAAGGATCCAAGGGCATCGGGGATCTCACAATATTGAGCAAATGCCAAGTATAAATAAAAGGTATGACAGTTTAATACCTCAGGCTCCAAGGGCATAGGAGTGCTCGCAGTATTGAGCAACCGTCGAGAATAAAAAAATGGTACTACAGTTTAGTACCTAGGGCTCCAAGGGCGTAGGAGCACTCATACTATTATTAATCTGTATTCTGCACGGGGGGGAAAATGTTGAGAAAGTCCTCAAGATAGTAAACAAGGAGTGAAACCTTGATTATGTTATCTCGTGCACAAGTCTCTCGACACTAGAAGACACTTCTGCACGAGGGGGATAATATTGAGAAGTACTCAAGCCAGTGAACAAATAGTGAAATAGCCTAGAGAATGGGGATCCACTTAGAGCGGCTCCACCTACTCAAGATTACAAGTTTGATAGAAAAATTCCAAGGGCAAGGGGCTCACCGCGAGCAATCCCTCTGCCCAAGATGAAAGGCCATAGAAGAAGGCCAAGGACGAGGGGCTCACTGTGAGCAACCCCTCTACCCAAGCTAGAAAGCCTCAGAAGAAGGCCAAGGGTGAGGGGATCACCGCGAAAAACTCATCTACCCAAGCTAAGGCCACAAAAGAAGGCCAAGGGAGAGGGGCTCACCACGAGAAAACCCTTTACCCAAGATAGAAGGCCATAGAATAAGGCCAAGGGAGAAGGGGTCACCGCGAGCAACCCCTTTACTCAAGCTAGAAGGCCAGAGAAGAAGGCCAAGGGTGATGGTCTCACCATGAGCAACCCCTCTACCCAAGATAGAAAGCTATAGAAGAAGGCTAAGGGTGAGGGGATCGCCGCGAGAAACCCCTCTACCCAAAATAGAAAACCACAGAAGAAGGCCAAGGATCATGGGCTCATCACGAACAACCCCTCTACCCAAAATAGATGACCACAAAAGAAGGCCAAGGCCGAGGGGCTCACCGCGAGCAAACCCTCTACCCAAGATAGAAGGCCACAAAAGAAGGCCAAAGGCGAGGGGCTCACCACAAGAAACCCCTCTACCCAAGATATAAGAACACAGAAGAAGGCCAAGGGTGAGGGGCTCACCACGAGTAACCCCTCTACCCAAGATATAAGGCCACAGAAGAAGGCCAAGGGAGAGGGGCTCATCACGAGCAACCCCTCTACCCGAGATAGAAGGCCACAGAAGAAGGCCAAGGGTAAGGATCAGGGGCTCAGTACTCCTTAAGCAACCCCTCTACCCAAGATAGAAGGTCACAGAAGAAGGGTAAGGATAAGGGGCTCAGTATCAGTAACCCCTCTAATGGAGATAGAAGGCCACAGAAAAAGGCCAAACACGATGGGCGCACCGCGAGCAACCCCTCTGCCTAAGTTGATACCCAGATAAGGAGGTTCACCATAAGTAGCCTCATCAACAAAACCCAGGATGAGGTGATAGAGCATTTAATGGCCCTAGGGGGGATGATGAACCCTAGGTTCTCTCATAATTGAAAATTGAATTTATAGCATACAAAACCTTTTGGGTCTATCCAACACAAAATAATTTACACAAGGGGCTAATGTAGAAGGGTGTTTCAGTCCTGCCCACTATATTTTAGGGTGAGGGTCCCTCATAACCCCCACCCCCACAGCTTCTAGAAAATGTGGGGGTAAGGAACAGTCATGTTCATGCCCCTCAGCTTCCAAAAAATGTTGGGGCGAGAAGCAGTCAAAGTCCTTCCCCTCAACTGCAAGAAAATATTTGGGACGCAGACCCCTCCACCCCGGGTCCCGACAGAAACTCATATTGAGAAGGAACCCCACCAAGGGTCCCGACAGAAACTCAAGTCGAGAAGGTAACTCACCTAGGTGGCGGCAGAAGACCATGTTCAGAGGAACCTCCCCAGGGTCCCTGCAGAAACACAAGTCGATAAGGAACCTCACCTATGTGGCGGCAGAAGCCCATTTTGAGAGGGAACCCCACAGGGTCCCTACAGAAGTTGACATTAAGTAGGAACCCACAGGGTCCCTACAAAAACTCAAGTCTAGGAGGAACCTCACCTACGTGGTGAGAGAAGCCCGTGTTGAGAGGGACCCCTCCTAGGGTCCCTGCAGAAACTTAAGTTGAAAAGGAACCTCGCCTAGGTTGCGGTAGAAGCCCATGTCGAGAGGGACTCCCCCAGGGTCCCTGTAGAAGTTGACATTGAGAAGGAACCCCCCAAGGTCCCTGCACAAACTCAAGTCGAGAAGGAAACTCACCTAAGTGGCGACAGAAGCCCATGTTGAGAGGGACTCCCCCTAGGGTTCTTACAGAAGTTGACATTGAGAAGGAACCCCCCTAGGGTCCTGGAAGAAACTCATATGGATAAGGAACCCCACCCAGGGTCCTGAAAGAAATCCATATTGGTGAAGGAACCCCTAGGGTCCCTCAATGGAAGAAAATTCATATTGGTGAAGGAACCCTCAAGGTCCCTTAACTTCCAGAAAAATGTCAGGGCGAGGAGAAGCCAAGGTCCTCCCCCTCAGCTTCTAGAAAATGATGGGGCGAGGAGTAGTTAAGGTCCTCCCCCTCAGTCTCCAGAAAATGTTGGGGCGAGGAGCAGTTAAGGTCCTTCTCCTCAACTTCTAGAAAAATAGGCCAGGATGAGGGCGTGGCTACCATGAGCAACTTCTAATCATGAAAAGTCATTCTTCAAAAGAACAAAAGTATTAACACTTTGCTTTCTTGTACAGGTAGCCTAGTTGAGCAGGCAGGGATTAAATAGGCCAGTTGGGATCTCTTGGGAGTTTTGGCTTGGCGAGTGAGGAACAAGGTTTGTTGGGCAAGCTCAACCACTTACACTTTAGGATTGAGAGAATACTAGTAGAAAGAACCTAGGGTCGGCCAGTCCTCACACACCTCACAATCAGACACAACTAGGGTGAGCAGCCAAAGGGTTACTCACAAGAAAAGAATTATTTATAAAATGATTTTAAAGGAGAGGGTCCTATAGGCCCCTCTCAAGAAAAATGATTTTAGAACGGGGTCCTCAATACCCCCCCCCCCTCCTCTCAAGCTTACAAAGATTTTAGAGGAGGTGGTCCTTGAGACCCCCCTCAAGTTTACAAAGTTGGTACCAAAAGTTACCGCTTTAAAAGATATTTACCAAATCAGATATTTTGTCATCTAGCGTAGACATATTTGATTTTTGAATTTACTTTGCACCAGGTGGCACCTACCTGAGGGGACGGAGCTGCTGCACATAGTTAGGGACAAATAGTACATTGCAGACCTTGTCCCTCACCAACCCGCTAAGTTTTGGCACCAAAAGTGCCAACCCATCCCTAGTGCCCAAGTATAAATAGGACCCCTGGGCAAGGTCGAGAGTACGTAGAAAAACCCAATTGTAAAGTTACTCTGTCAAAATCACACCATCACCTCTCTAGTATTCTCTCCCTGCTCTCTCTCCAAGTGTTGAGTACCTTATTCTTTCACTCCCTACTGACAACCATCACTCTCAGGAGTCCCTCTTGAGAAAATTTACTATTATTGTTGGCAAGTTCATATTCTTGCAGGGAGTGATCTCTAGCTAGTTCCATTTTTACCAGAAGCTTCTTCAAAAGTTCTTAAGAACCTTGCAGACAGCGTCCATTTGAGCGGGTCACGCATCACCCTTTCCAGTTATTCATAGACCCCAGTCTCACTACCCTCCTAAAGTATTCATTTGTTTAAATAAAGGATTAATGATAATTACATGAAGGATTAATGATAATCGCATGTTAATTAGACTTATTTGTATGCATAAGAACTATTTCTTATATGTCAAGATATTGATATTGAACACTTAATTGATTAAGAATCATGTTAAATCTTATTGAAAAATTTCTATATACATTAATATGTGACTTTAATGTGTGAAAAAATGGATTTTAGTTGTTATAGAAAACCCTAGGTTGAGTATTTTTGGGATTGCCATGGAAGTTCAACTATGCGAAGCACAACACACTCGTCCTGTCGAATGAATCTGGCCTAAGTCTGGATCGATCTGACCCCATAAAGGTTCGACAAGTTGGGTTTTTTAGGTGTGGTTTAGTTGGTGATGTTTAGTTTTGTGTTGATATATATATATATATATATATATATAATGAGTTTAGCATTTAGACGGGATTTGGGTATATTTCTTTATGTTATATCATGTGTAATCTACGGTATGTATATGTATGCATTATACATGCCGGGATTTAGTTACTCAGAGTGACCACACAGTTTGGGTGGGGTAGTTTAAGTGAGGTTCGTTGCATTATGATGATATACCTCACACTTAGGTTTGTAGATATATGTAAATACAGGTGGGTATATATGTATATAAATGTATGGATGTTCTTAGACTTCGGTTTAGTCTGGGTAAAAATATCGCAGGCGAGGGATTAAAAAGGCGAAACTCCCATGCGGGATCTTTTTGAAAAATTGAAAAAAAGTTTTTTGTGTGGTGTTTAAACATTTCACGGGAGATGTAAAAAAAATCAACTCAAAGTGCTTTTTTTATTCTATTTAAAAAATATGAACCGATATTTGATAGTTTTTTAAGTTGCTTAAAATCATCAAATATTGACCCATTTTTCTAAAATAGAAAAAATATCTCTCATAAGAGTCCCGCATTTTTATCCCGCACAGGAACGAGACTGTAGTCTTGGTTATATATATATATATATATATATATATATATATATATATATATATATATATAGGTGGATATTTATTAGACTATGGGAATTTGTCATGGTTATACATACATGGGCGTGTATATATATGTGGATATTTTGTCCGGTTATAAGGATAATGTGGGAATGTTAAGTACTTACGCATCAGGATTATGGGTAGGTTAATATATATTGGATATCCGTATTTTGGTGGTTATGGTTATTTGATATAGTTATTGTATACACGTATTAGTGTATATGGGATTCAACTATTGCTTGAGACTAATTTAGGAACACATTAGTAAATGTACAAGGTAATTAATGGAGGTGTAACTAGATAGTGAAAAACATTAAAATACACCGGGGAGGGGCTAATCATAATGTGTATATAATGATTTGATATATCCTTCGTGATTATATTTATTTATAGTAGTGATAATCGTTTTATGGATTTATATGTGGGGCTAGAATTGGGATGTCGCTCGATCATTAGATGACTACATTTTATATATGTTTGTTGGGATGATAGATGGTATGAGTTATGTCAATGCTCTTGTTATGGCATATTTGTGTAAAGATAGATGTTATAAGTTGGGTTAATACTCTTTGTTATGGGTTGGTTCAGGATGGTTGATTTTCTTGGGATGATGTGTTATATGTATATATGTGGGTTTATGTATATATTGAACTTTAGGTATTTTCTTAGGGAGTCTCATACCATTGTCTCAGATGAACGATCTAGCTAGACATAAGTGTATCGGGGGGTTCCTTGTTTGGATTTCTCTTGCAAGACGTCCCACACATAAAGTTTAGTTTGGTTGGGAGTTAGGAAATATTGGGTGTGAGGTCCTTATGACTTACCTATTATAGATGATTGACTTATGTTGATATTATTTTTTAGTCTTGGGCTAACGGATCTTAGCGAATATTTAAGATAAGCATAAGTGTATTAGGGGTTACTTGTTTGGATTTTGATTGCCAAACGTCCCATACATAGATCTTAGTAAGGTTAGGAGTCGGGAGACGATGTGGAACCAAATTGTCAGTATTTCGTGTTGAACTTATGAGGATTATTTTATCCTGAGTGTTACAACATTTTATTTATACTGAGTACAGTTAGTTAGAGTTGTATTAGGATAGATGAGAGGTAAGGTATGTGTGCACGAGTGCCGATGGGTGACGACATGGGGCGTAAATTGGTTGCATTTGATACTATTAAGGAATATAATATTTCTTATAACTTTAGAGAACTAACCTAAATCTATAAAATCTTTTCCCCCCATGTTATTATTATTGTTAGACAGGGAAGAAGAAGCACTGAGCAGTTAAAATCAGACTAAGTAGACAGAGTTGCAGATTATCAGAGATCCAATCCATAATTTATAATGTTAGATTTGATTTGATTTCGATTGAAACTCCAATAGCATTTTGTATTCGGAGTTCCATTTACCTTTCAGTTGGAGACTTTTACTTGTAACAGGGGATTCAGTTCTTATTGGAGATTTATTTTATTCTGTTAAGTTCAGTTATTCTATTATTTGTTATTATTCTTAGGTCGTGGATGATTTTTACTTATTATCATTTTTAATTACCATTTATGCTGAGAAAGATATAAATTCTATAACACTTAATGGCGTACAACTTAATCAAATGGTCGGGGAAAATAACGGGTGATACAATCTTCCCAACTATGGGGATAAAACCTTATGTGCTTGAAAATGTAGCCTTAGTTTTGGGGAAGAGATTATACGAGAAAAGGATAACTTCTCAATTTTTTGACATCGAGATTTCACTCCTCTGAATGCCCAACTAATGTAGTAAATAGGTTATTGGATACCATTTTCATATCCGATCACTGTTGAACTATTCGCCAAAGATGAGACGATTAGGTAAAGGTATAAATCATCCCTGGGTATTAGTTTGAAGAGAATTGAGGACTATACCAGATATTTATTTAGATATTATAATGCTTGTTCACATTATTTTGTCCATATGAAGGTTTTTTTAAGCATTCTTAAGAAAGTAAGGCCTGTATCTTTCGCCATACTGATAAATCTCTTTAGAGATGCTACCTGTCTAGTCTGTGACTGTGTTTTCGTGATCAATTTTAGGATTCCCATTTTTATGAAAACTTGTATCTTTTCTAGGATTCCCTATATTCTTTTATTGATCACCATAAATCCTAAAAACTTATTCCAGGATACACCAAATGCACACTTCTCTAGGTTTAGCTTCATATTGTACTTGTTAAGAAAGACAACTATTTTTTCGAGGTCAAAGATGCAATTGCCTTATTTTGAGATTTAACCAACATATCATCCGTGTAGACCTATATTATTTTGTCAATCTGCTTCTTAAATATGGTTTTCACCAACCTTTGGTATGTTTCTCCATCATTATCAACCAAAGGCATGACTCGATAACAATAATATCCCCTATCATCGACGAAAGAGGCTTTATATTCTTTATCAGGGTGCATTCGTATTTTATTATACCATAAATATGCATCTATAAATGACAATAACTCATTAATGTAGTTGTATATACTAGGGAATCTATCCTTGGGAGGGAATAATAATCCTTCAGGCATGCTTCGTTTAAATTTGAATAGTCTACACATAGTTTCTTTGTTTATATTATTGGTTGTCTGCCTTTTGTCCCTTTCTACGAATTCTAGAAAGTATTACCTCTAGATTACGGATCCTGTCTCTTTTTTTAAGAAGAGTCATTCATTTTTATTATGCCCATGATCTCAATAGAAGATGAAATATTTATTGGATTTCTTCCTTAACTATTGATTTTCAATATGGTCAGCTAATTTAACATCCTCCGATCCAATATGGTTACAAGGACTCGTCCTACCATTGTGTTAAGAGGAGTGACCTAATCAAACCTTAGATGGTCATTGCTAAAGTGCCCATTCATTCTACGTCTCCTTTACTTCCAATCATCTCCTCGTCCTTTTTTGATCAATTCATCCTCTTCGTGGGGGAGAAGATGACTGCTGATAGTGTCTTCAGTGTGAAGGTGCTTCTCTATATTCCTCATCAGGTCCATCATGTTGGTAGGTGGGATATTGGGAAGAGAGTTGATAGTGTTCCTACCATAGAGGCCCCTCATAAATACTAACATGAATACCAACCCATCTAGATTATCGATTTTGAGTAGTTAGTAATTAAAATGTTCGACTAACTCCTTCAAATATTCTTCCTTCATATATAGAATGTTAAATAGTTAACCAACCATTTTATTATGCACCCGACCGCTAATGAATTATTAGACAAAAAGGTACGTGAGTTCTCTCAAGCATGTCACCGAGTTGTGTAGTAATCAGTTAAACCAGGTTCTGGATGACCCTGTGAGAGTTATAGCAAAGGCCCTATATCAGATTTGTTCAAGACTTTTAATGAAATCCATGTAAACCTCAAATTTGTCTATGTGATTTCAAGGATCAGATATCCCGTTAATGGAATCCATTTTAGGGAGCTTATAGGTTGATGGCATTAGATAGTCCAAGATATCAAGGTTAAATGGAGACCTTAGACCAGATCAATCTCCAAAAGTTGGGGTGGTTGGTGGGTTAATTCGTTTAAAAAATGAGGCCTCGACCTTGGATAAGAGAGTGACCATAGGTGGAGGTGGAGGCATGTCCTCCGATTCTGGTAGGTAATGGGCTCTTGGGGAACTTGTTCTTACTGGTCAACTTATTATTCATTTTCTTAAGGGGATATATATTATCTTGGAGTCGATCCAAGATCTTTGTGAGTTATTCTTAGAAGATTCTTTATTGTTCGACGAGGTCATGGATAACCCAAGTAAATTAATGCCTATCCATGTCTAGAAACCATTTTCCATTGGCAGCGCTAATGATATTGAGGTGAATAAAAACTCTTATCTATAAAAAATTATGAGGAATAATGCACACGAATGTCAACATTCAGATATACGGGGTTCGATTAAGTGCCCACCTACATCAATGGGGTAAGAAGGAGGGGTGAAGTATATTATTATTTGGAGAATAGTATTCAGTTTTTTTACACTCATTTTTTTAACTTCCCCAATGGAAATATATAGTATTCATACAATCGATAACCCTAGAAACCTAACCCTATTAGATTAAAGAGGAGTTATTGTGGATGAACACATGCCTGATCCTAGAATGATGCGTTATTCCCAACGTTCACTTATATTATGGGGAGTGGTTTGCAATATCAATGAATGACTAATAGAGCTCTAAAAACCCCACGGTGGCATCGATATAATAGGACACATGTGCGACCATTTACCATGAGATGAATGCCCCACATCATCTGTCCGTTCATAAAATGGGGGGACGATATTAATCCATCCTCTTAGGGGATAAGGTTCATCCATCCGTACTGAGAAGGAGGACGATGTTTGATCGATTACCTTAAGTGATAGAGAGTTCATCTCCCCGACCAAAATTCCCTCATCAATACATATTCTTATCCATGTCATTACATCCACTAGTAAATCATTTTTTTATTTAAACCTAATATACTAGATCTTTAGGTACATCATATGCATTCATCAAATTTATAGAAACCATATAAGATATTTATTTTTATCTTTATAAATTTCGATTAATCCTTAATAAATAAATATCTACTATTTTTTCCTATTCATAAATTTAAAATGATTCTCAAATATCGTTGTTTCCAAACTTAGTAATTATGTTACCACTTTCTCTTAAAGTTTCGTTGTATAACTAATTATATTAATACCATAATAATTTTACCATCTTCGCATATATCATTGGATTTATATATAGGTCCTAAAATACTCTTTATTCATAATTTTTAGGAAACGGGGACGGAACCCTCGATATTTTATCAATAAGATATATTGGGGAGGAAAATCCCCTCATCGATGGCCTTATATAGGTGCAAACGCCCCTAAGACCCAAAACCCAAGAAATATTTAAACACAATGAAGGAGTGGGTAAATCAAAACATGTCTACCATTAACAACCCTATACCAACCAAGGCACCATCTACTTTAAAATTGAAATATGTACCAATTTATGAAAAAATAAACTGGAGAATGAATTGAATATATAGACAACGGGATTTTGGTAGCCGTGGACTTGAACTTTGTAATGGTCAACTCTATTTAAGGTACAATCGGTGTTGGGGATTAAATAATAAAATCAAGCTGGGGGAATTTCATTTTATCCATCTTAAGAGATCATTTTTCAAATCGAATAAGAGAAAATAAGGAGCAATAAGTCTTGTTTGATCTTTGAGTGAAACCTTAATTGTCGAGTGTGACTACAAAAAATATCACAATATAAAAATCCATGAAAACAATCACAAAGGAAGAAAGTAAAGATCACAACACAATGATATACGTGGTTCAGCAATGTGTCTACATCCACAAAGAGGTTATTGTTCTTATTAAGTGTCTCTCAAAGTCTCAAGTTACAATCCCTTTTCCCCGAGTCAGGGTGTACAATTTATAGATATGTCATTACAAAGTTTGAGTTATTCAAGGAACTCAAAATAACATGTGGGTTTGCCAAGAGGTACCTGAATATCTCATTCGAGATTATTGGTACTTGATTTGACCACATCTGTAAGTGTTTGTATATCACTAAAATACTTGTATGGAAATTAAGTCACGATTTGGGCCAAGCAGCGTGTAAATCTATCTGGGCTGCTCGGCTACTTTCATGGACCGTATTAAATGGGCTCTCACAATTGCCCTTAAAATCTTTAAGCTAGTAATTATGAGCCAACATATTTTAAACATGCCTGAGGCCTAAATCCTAAGGTGATATTCAAAATCGGCGTGGCATACTTGTGACTTTTAGGAGAGATGAAGCGTATGCTGGTCATCTTGGAGAAATCGAGGTGCTAAAATCTTCCTAGGGAAGCATGGCTCATCATTTGCGATGTTTGAAACCAGTTTAAGTGAAAAATCAATCGTCGGTTCATTGATCCTGGTCATCCTTGCACACACGTTGTCTCTAAGTTACCTTCTTTACTTTCTGCTTCAAAATCAGGGTTGTTCTTCTTCTCCAAAGCTACGCTGATTCTTATAAGTTTAGATTTTCCTTCTTTAAACTTTTTCCTTGGAACTTATTTCGTACTATAGTTAGGGAGTTTCTTCCTTGTTTTATCATGGCGATGCTGGATAATAAATTACTAGAAGAATTTAGGAGCCAATACCATATTCTCGAATGGGTTGTTATTGACTGTGCCCCTTTTTGCATAGGACGTTCATGATATTAAGGATGGACACTAGATTCACACCCTTCTGATAACTTAGGGGGTTTAAAATTTCCCCCAAATGAGTTGTTTCTTAGGTTATTTAGATACTTTGATATTGTGCCTGCTCAGTGTGGCCCAAATGTATGGAAAATAGTCAATGAAGTCCATTGAATGATCACCTTCAATGGAAAAAAATTAGGTCTTGTTGAGCTATGCTACTGCTATGTATGGTCACAAACCAATGAAAGTCTGTTGTATCTAAAGACTACGAAGGTAGAGCATGTATTAGTAGTAAATATTCCCAATTCCCATAAGGATTATTGGGAAAGTGGTATTATTACTAGGAATTGGCAGCGCCCTCCTGCTTCTATGGGCGAGAGATGACGGGGCCCTGTAATTTTTTATTATAAAAAGGCCGAAATAGGTTGCTTCTTCTTTTCTTTTCATTCTTACTTGTTGACATCTTATTCTTTTGTCCCCGTTCTTTTGGTTAATATTCTTTGTTCCTTATTTTTACAGCTCATACCAAAAAATAGAACTTGATATTAGTGAAATTGATACTAACGAGCTTGTGAAGGCCTGGAGCATTAAGGAAAGGTTGGAAGATGGTGAGCACCCGAGGTTGGCAGCCTTTCTGTTGAAGTACAAAAATACAGGTTCTAAATTTATTGCTCTCCCATTTGATAGTGTCCTAATTTTAAAAGATCTTGAGGTATACCCTTATGATCCTATAGTGATAGAAGTGGAAGAAGAAAGCTCTAAATATGAGGAATGGGGAAGAAGAGAATAGGGAGGAGAAGAAGAGGAAGAAAAAAAGAAAGGGAAGATATGGCCCCTTTGCTAAAAAGGAGGAAGTTAAAGCTTCCTGATGATGATGATGATTAGGTCGTCATATCCAATTGACTGAAGTCACTGAAGACATACAATACTGGATCCTCGAGATCTACTAGTTCTTACCCGCTGGCCAAGGGGAAAGAAAAGGAAAAAAAGAATAAGAAGAGAAAGGAGATGGAACACAAGAAGATATAGAGGGGGAGAAGGAAGAGGAGAGAATGAGAGAAGAAGAGAGGACGGAGGCAAGCGAAGGTTGGATCTTATTGCTGTTAATGAGGGGGGTAGCATGGGAGATGCCCCCCCACCTTGCCCTAAATTATTGAAGAGGGCAGTACTCATTGTTCACTACGAGCGCTCTTTAAGGTTGGGGTCATCCCAACTTGCTCTAAAGACTGCTCAGGGGATGACCCTGGTAAGCCTTTATGCTTATACCATTTCCTTTTAATTCTGTTTACTCTTTCTTAAGATAACTCTATGATTCTATTTCTCTTCGTGTAGTTGTTATCTAATTTCACAAACCTGCTCAACGATCATGCTGATAAGTCCAAGAAGGAGAAAGAGTTGATGGACGCTTTTCAGGATAAGAAGGAGGCCTTTATTAGAGCTCGCAAGGAATGGGAGAAAGAGAAGGGAAAGTTATCTAAGTCCCTCATTGAGCTTGAGGCATCCCAAAAGTAGGTAGCAACCGAAAAAGACAAGCACCTCGATAACAATCAGAGCTTGTTGAGCAAGGTCACTAAACTGGAGGGTGATCTTACTCAGGAGAAGGATGCCACCTATCGTGAAAGCTTTGACAAAACCTCTGATGATGCAGAGGGACAACTCACTTATAGCTACAAAGTTTCCTTTAAAAAGGGTTGGGACCTGTTCGTGAAGGCAACTGGAATGCCTACTAAATTCGATCTCTTTAACCTCCACTCCCCTAGCCTTAATTTATATGAAAAAGAAGGAGCAGGTGAAGATGGTTGACCTGCTAGCATAGATATTGTCCCTGTTGAGGGTGAGGTTAAATCTAGACAAAGCTCTGGAGCTACTGACAAGGGGAAGGCCGTGGTGGACGAAGAAAAGGAGATAGGGAAAAACTCATAGACTAGGAATTTGGTTTCCTTACTTGCATAAGTTTTTCCTTTTGTTTTTGCTTTTGACAAACTATAACCTTCCCTTAGAGCATGTTGTATTGTCCTAGGCCACCCCCATTTTAGTGAATAAAAAAAATGTTCTCGTGTTATATCCACTTGTGTCTTTATTTATACTTGATGACTTTTACTCATTTTGATGATTGTAGACCATTGATCTAGATGAATATATCGTGGATGATTTTTGTCTAGGGAAGATCTTGGGTCTGAACGTCAGTTTGGAAGCTCGTAAAGCTTTTGTAAAGATATGTAAATCTCTGAGGGAAAGAAATCAACAATACAAGGACTAATCTAAAGTGGTCACCAAATTAAAAGACGATCTATAAGAGATGGAGGAGATTCGGGCCTCTGTTCAAGAGGAAGTGAAGGACTTGAAGGCCAAACTTCTTGATGCGAGCGAGGTGAATTAGGTGAGTGAACTGATCCAAAAAGAAAATGCCAATTTGAAGAAAGAGATTGTTCAAATGAAGGAGAACACCCCAGCAGGATCTTCCCTTGTGCTGCGAGGATCCTCTTCATTGTCTATGGGGGTAGTTCGATCTAAGACCCAAGCTTTGCAAAATAAGGTCACTGATTTCAAAGGAGATATTCGGTGGGCATACGTAATTGCTGTCGAACTTAAGAGAGACATGACAAGGTTGAGGCACTTATTTCTATGGGGTCCTCAGCAGATCTGGGCAGATGGCTATGACCAAGTTTGGACTGATTCCCCAACAAGGTTAAAGGAAACAAAGGACGTTGCTTTTGCCCGGGAGTGGAATAGTTCTCTTAAGGATTTCAAGATGCCTAAGGATTCTAACCTGTGGTATAAATACCATATTCAGTGTCCGACTGACTGCCACAATCCATTTTTAAGGAATGACCGGTGGATTCCAATAGATGTTATTCCTGCTCAGCTTCTGGAACATTACTTAAAAGATGCAGAAGAAGAATTTGTCCCTCACCCAGATGATGGTCAGAGAGCACGTGTTGCAGACTACCTTGCTATCTACCCTGGGACATCATAAATATTTTGTGTATATCATGGTTTTGATGTAAATGTAACTTTCTATCTAAGTTAATGAAAAAGTGTTATTTACTAAATTCTGATGTTTTGAGCCTGTGCTGACTAAACATGCATATTTTATAGACCGAGAAGTAGTGATTATGTGTAGGATATTCGATCATGTTGTGTCCCTAGTTTCTTTGATCATTCTCCTAGTCCAACATGCCTCAGTAGTGTCATTCCATCTACTTTTCTTTTTAGGTTGTTTCGTCACATTCCCTTAGGACTAAGTGAGATGATGGGGAGAATGTACCCAGTTATTGGGCCATCCGCCTGAGCAGGTTTTTTACGACCAACCTGAGTCGACTTTTTTGCCTAAGGATCCCTTGTAGGGATTTTATTCTTGCTGGGGAAACCTATGAGTTCCCTTGTGTTTATAACAGGAACCTGAGGGATATCGTAATTGAAACGAGTATACTTTCCCTGATTTGAAAATAACTTGAACAACTTGCCATAATATCAAAGATTTAGCCATGCACGAAGGAGACGTCTCTTGAAAAAGGTGCGTATTAACGAGATGTTACCAATAAGAGTTACGAAGGCAATTCAAAATATGGAAGTGAAAGGTCCAATTCAGCCTTTATTCATCAAATGCTATCTGAAAAACATGAGTTTGAAAAAAAATTGCTTAAACTAAATGTGCTAGTAAAGATAAAGAAGATTCGAAAGTAAAACTTCTTGAGGTTGGCTGAGTTCCATTCTCTTGGTATCTCCATATCCTCCAGCATTTCCAGGTGATAGGTCATCTCTGATTACCCTGAAGTCTCCTTCCCAATTTGGCCCCCACTTATAATATGATGGTTTTACGGCACCATCGAGGACTTTCCTTAGGACTTAATCTCTTATTAAAAACTTCCTCAGATTGACTTTCTTGTTGTATTGTCAATCCAGTTGCCACTGATAAGAAGACAATTTGATCATGTCTTGCCCTCTTCGCTCATTTATTAAGTCAAGTTCAGTGCATAATTCATCATCGTTAAGGCCTTGGTTGACCAAAATATTTTTCACGATGGGAGACTTTCTTCCATTAGGATGACAACCTCCACCCCTTAAGTGAGTGCATATGGTGTCTCACCGATTGGTCGTTTGGGTTCGATGTGATAAAACCATAGAATGTGAGGGAGCTCATCCACCCAGGCACCCTTGGCCCTTTCTAACTTATTCCTTAGTCCATTGAGTATGGTTTTATTAGAAGCCTCTACCTTCTCGTTGCTTTGGGAATATGCCACAAAATGGAAGTGGTTCTTGATACCATTTTTATCACAAAAGCCTTGGAAGAAGTCTCTCTCGAATTGCGTTCTGTTGTCAGTGATGATAGTCCTTGGTCCCCCAAAGCGTGTTATGATATTTCTCTAGATAAACCTAGTCATATCTGAGTCGAGAATATTCGCTAGTGGTTCTACATCTACTAATTTGGTAAAGTAGTCTTTGACCACCAATAGATACTTTAGATTTCTAGATACAGTAGGTAGTGGTCCTACCATGTCTAGTCCCCATCGTGCGAATGACCATAGTCTTGTCTGTGATTTCAGGTCGCTAGCAGGCTGGTGGATCACGAGAGAATGCTTCTAACATTTTTCACACTTGCGAACGTAAGTGTTTGCGTCCCTCTTCATATGAAGCTAGCATTAACCCTCCTTTATTATTCGAAAAGCCAATGATCTTCCTCCTACGTGACTCCCATATATGCCTTCATGAAGTTCGCTAAGTACTTGTTCGGTATCTTGTGGGTGGACGCATTGGAGGTTGGGGCATGTAAATGATTTTTTGTAGAGCTTTCCTTCTATGGAGAGACAGAAGCGAGCATCCTTGACCCTAACTTAGTGGGTTGATCTCTTGTTGTCTAGGAGTATGTCACTCCGTAGATAATTTATGATGGGATCCATCCAATTAGGGGCCTTATCTACGAGGAGAACTTGCTCGGCTACGACTTATTAATCAATACATGGTTGTGCAAGGAAATTTATTTGGATAGTTATCCTTAGCTCATAGTCTATTGTTGAACTAAGGGTTGCTAAGGCATCAACGTGACTGTTCTGCCCCTATGGAGTTATTGAATTTCTACCTTCTCAAAATCTTTCATGAGTCCTCTCACTACGGTGAGGTAGGCCACCATTCGATCATCCTTGGAGTTAAAGTCCCCACTTACCTACTTGGAAACCAGTTTGGAATCGTCGAATACATGGAGGAGCTTTGCCCCTAGCAGTTTGTCTTTTTGTAAACCAACGATCAATGCTTCGTACTCAGCTTCATTATTAGAGGCCTCAAATCCAAATCTTATTGTTTTCTCAATCATAGTGTCTTCAGGGGTGATGAGGATGATCCCTACTCCTGCCCCCTTGGATTTGAGGTCTCCATAAATTTACAAGGTTTAGTCCTTGGACTATACTTCCTTTGTTGTTGACTTCTCATTGTCCAGTTGGTCTATTAGCTGATATCCCGCGAACTCAATAACGAAATTTGCTAATATTTATACCTTAATTGATGTTCTGGTCCAGAAGTGGATACTGAACCTCCTGAGTTCCACTGATCACTTTGAGAGTCATCCAGAGAGGGTGGCCTTACGTAGAATGGCTTTGAGAAGGTAAGAAGTGATTAGGGTTGTTGAATGGGGCTCAAAGTATGCTTCAGCTTCCTCGAGGTAACTACCAGCGCATAGGCGAGCTTCTCTATAGGCAAGTACCATTGTTCTTCATCCAGAAGTGTCTTCCTAGCATAATAAACTAGATATTGACTTCCTTATTTCTCCCATACTAGGGCGGAGATTATTATGTGGTTAGATATTGCGAGGTAAAGGAACAAGTGGTCGCCGCCATTTGGAATCACGAAAAGGGGTGGCTTACTGAGGTAAGATTTGATCTTTTCCAGAGCTTGTGAACAGTTGTCTTTCCACACGAGGACCTTATCCTTTTTCAGCAACTGGAAGAATGGTCAACAACATTCTAAAGACTTAGAGATGAAGCGATTAAGTGAGACGAGCATACCGGTAAGCTTTTAGACATCTCTCAATGTCTAAGGAGGCTAAACCCGTGTGATGGCATCAATTTGATCCGGATTGGCCTCGATTCCCTTTTTACTGACTAGATATCCCAAGAATTTTCCTAACTAGATGCTGAATAAACACTTATTTGTGTTAATCTTCATCTGATATTTCTTAAGGATCTCAAATGTCTCGGCTAAGTCTATGGACTTGTCACTTTTGGCCTTGATTTTGACTAGCCTATCATTGATGTAGACCTCCATCATATCTTCCATCTATTTGTTGACCATATTGGTGACTAACCTTTGATAAGTTACCCTTAATCCAAATGGCATAACCATGTAATAATATAACCCGATGGGGGTTATAAAGGATGTTTTATCCTGGTTAGGTCTGTATAGGGGGATCTAGTGATAATCCGAACAGGCGTCTAGGAAGATGATTCTTTCATGTGATGATGTAGAGTCAACCAATTGATCTATTTTGGGAAGTGGAAAGTTGTCCTTCGGGAAAGACTTTTTGACTTCAGAAAAGTTGATACAAACCCCCGTAGATGCTTTTTCGCACTATTACTGGATTGGACAACCACTTGGGAAACTTAACTTCCCTAATGGATCCTGCATCCAGTAGCTTCCCTACTTCATTCTCCACTGCTTTAGGCTTATTGGGGGTTATTCAGTGAGTTTTTTAGCAATCGTCTTGAAGTCTGGATCAACATGAAGGCGGTGGCAAGCTACATTGAGATCAATCCCTAGCAAATCATACAGTTCCCAAGAAATAATTTTAAATTGCTACTAAGGAACGTAATTAAATCTTTTTTCTCTCTCTCGTCGAGCGTGGATTTGATCAGAAACTTCCTTTTTATCATCGGCTACAACTTCTTCTAGGTCTTTAATGACCCTGTCTACAGGGTAGACCGTAGTTTCCTCCACCCATATTCGGCCATACTGTAGTTGCTATTTGGAGGGGAGAGCCCCTCCTGGGCTCCCTTCTAATCATTCTCTGTTAGCTTCTTCTTATCTTTTTTAGGCGGATAGCTGTAGTAAAGTAGTTCCTGGTTGTGGCCTAGTCACCATGAATTTAGACCATGCTTCGATCAGTTACACACTTCAACTTCTTGTGGTATGTGGAGGGTACCTCTTCCCAAAATGGCGTGATATGGGGACTCAATGTTCACTACTAAAAACTCGATGAATTTTGATTTGTTTCCTACTCTTATTAGGAGAAAGATCTTCCCCAGTGGCATCATGATGCTTTCTTTAAAGACGACCAATGGTATTGTGGCCTCTTTGAGGTCGGGGATGTTCAGCTTCAGTTTATGGAACAATTCCAGGCACGTCACTTCTGATGAACTTCCTTAGTCCACAAGCCTATTATCAACGTCCCAATTGGCTATTCTCAGTGTGATGACGAACGCCTCATGATGCGAGGTTCTTAGCCCATTAAAATCTTCCTCGATAAACACGATATGATTGATGTAGTCGATGTCTCTGGTCGCCGACGTTTACCAGCCTATGTTTTAGCAGGGTCGATCTGAAAAGCCTGTGTTTTATTCTTGAGTTCCATCTGAACACCATTCCCTTGGATCTACTTGAGGTCTAATGCCCCATGGATCACTGCGAACTCATGCCCTATATCCTCATCGAGGACGTTATCCAGTTTTTAATCGGCATTAGCTGTGATCTTGTCCATTTTTTCTCGATGTACTCGTTGAGGTTCCCTGCTTGGGTAACTCTTTCATATGTGACTTTAGAGCCTTGCAATTCTCGATTCTACGGCCTCCCTCCTTATGGAATGTGCATCTCAACACGTTATTTCGTTTGGTCGGTCCGCCACCCATCTTTTTAGGCCATTTAATAAATGGCTCGTCTTTGATTTTGCTCAGAATTTTGTAAATGGGTTCCTTGAAGACTGTGTTAACATCCTGGAACGCCTTTGAGGGATCGACCTCATTTATATTCTTAAAGCCATTCATGCCCCATTCTTGTTTCTCTTTTTTTGGGTATCGTTATTTTAGGTTCCCTTATTCTCTTTTGCTCGACCGTTGTCCCCTCCATTAGGATGAATTGCGTCTTCCACCTTGGAGTAATTCTCAATATGGTCCACAAGATCATCGATAGTGCTGGCCTCCTTCTTAGTAAGGGACTTGTGTATCAAAGAGGTGGTCGGCAGACCAATTTTGAAGAATGTTACGGCAACCTGCTCTGACCAATCCTCGATCTTATTGAAAACTTCACAATACCTTTTGGTGTAGTCTCGGAGGTTCTCTTGTGGCTTAATCTTCATCGTGAGTAGTGCATCTGGCTTAATCTTCATCGTGAGTAGTGCATCCATTCGCTTAGGATGGGATCTACTAGTTATGAATTGAGTCGTGAAGGCCTCCGCCAGAGCTGCAAAATTTCTAATTGACCGGTGAGGCAGCATCTCAAACCACTTATGTGCTACATCATGTAGGCTAGAAGGGAAAATCCTACACATGAAAGCGTTATTATGGATCCGTAAGGTCATTTCTTGCCTATATTGCCTGACATGGTCTATGGGATCTATTTTCCCATCGTAGACCTTGATCCTAGGGACTGTGAACTTCTTCGGGGGCTCATCCTCCTCGATTACCCTTAAAAAAGGGGACTCCATCTTAGTGTTGAGAGCTCTCCTAGCTAGCTCTCCGGTTGATCTGGCTTCACGATGGGCTGGATATTAGTCAATCTCCATATAGACCAAAAATAGTATATCTTCGTTCTACCGAACATTGCTCTTGTGGTGCCTTTCTGGTTGGACACGATCTGACCCATCACGTTTAATTTTCTCATGGTCATACCTAGAGATCATCCCTCAGCTGTGAGTGTTTCTCGCCTCAGGACTAAGAGTCCTAGTATGACATTTTCTAGTAGCCCTTTGGAGGTCTCTCTCCATTCTATCTAGTCACCTTTATAGGTGAGCATTTTCTTTCTAGTTGGATACGTGCAACCTCCTCTTATTCGTGAATCCTTACTTTGTAAGCATCAACCAACCTAGAGATATGGATAGACCTAGGTGGCCCCTGGATTTTTTTAGAAGGTTGCCTATCCTGGAGAAACCTAGGATTTGTATGCTGGCAAATTTCAGACCTGACACTGGGAGGAACTGGGTTTTCTTGGACATCGCCAACCTGGGGGATATTGCTGCTATGGTGAGACATCCCGAGATTTCTATTAGTGATTCACAGGAATAAAAATTTCTTCCCATAGACGGCGCTGATTGTGAGTACAAAAAATATCACAATATGAAAATCCATGAGGACAACCACAAAGGCATAAATTAAAGATCACAACACAACAATATACGTGGTTCAGCAACGTGCCTATGTCCACGGACAAGTTACTATTATTATTAAGTTTTTCTCAAAGTCTCAAGTTACAATCCCTTTGCCCTTGGTCAGGGTGTACAATTTATAGATATGTCATTACAAAGTTTGAGTTGTTGAAGGAACTCAAAATAACATGTGGATTTGCCAAGAGGGACCTGAATATCTCATTTGAGATTCTTGGTACTTGATTTGACCATATCCATAAGTGTTCTTATACCTCTAAAATACTCGTGCAAAACTAATTCATGATTTGGGCCCAACAGCGTGTAAATCCATCTGGGTTGGTCGGCTACTTTCATGGACCGTATTAAATGGGATGTAACAACCCGCGTAATTTTTGGGCTATTTTAATTAATTTAGGAAAATGGAGGAAAATAAAGTTTTTGATAAAATTATTTTTATTGCTCAAATATGTTGGCTATTATTTTTAAAGGCGAGAATTTCAAACGGTTTCGAAATCGGAGTTAAAAAGGATTTTAAAATGATTTTTAAATATTTTTAACTCTTGGAGTTGTTTTGACTTCCAACTCTTCATTTCTTTGCCTTATTTAAAGGAGTCTTTTGGATTCCAACTCTTCATTTCTTTGAATTATAAAAGGAAGTTGTGGGCAAGCTTTTTAACCTATTTCTGGTACAAATTTTGGCAGCGAATATATTTTATATTCCTCTTCTTTTTATATACACATTGGCCCTTGAGATTTGTGAGTTCCAACCTTAGATTTGAGGTGTTCTTGGGGCTATTTTGTTGGAGGTTCTTGGAGGAGCTTTTGTAGATCTTTTGTGTTGATCTTAAGGATGTGATCGTTGGTTTCTCATCATGGTTTGAGGTATGGGATTTTACACAATATGCTCTTTAAATCTCGCGAGTTTATTCCGTTGATTTCATGTTTAATTGAACTCATATTTGAATTGATAAATTCTTGGAAATCTGGAAAAATAATTTTTGAAATTATTTTGATTCATGTGGTATCATTATATTATTGATGAGCACGTTGTCATGAGATTTTAATATGGCACGAATGTTGGGCACCCGCCAAAATTCCTGTTTCCCGGGCTATGGCTTGATAAAGCATATACGGATGTGGTGAGGCCTGGTGACCCAGTTAAAGTGTTGTTGAGAAATTATATTGATAAATGCTTTGAGATTTTCTTTTTTATTTGAATATTCGTACTCGTGTTGTTACGCTTTGTTCATCGTTAATTTAATTATTGAGCATCTTTCTTGTCGTATTGTGTACTTCCCCATATTTTCTTTTAGTGTCAGGTTAGCGCGGATTTTGGGGCGCTATGGAGATTGATTTTAGCGAGGATTGTTTGGGAAAGATTTGTATTATTTTGATTTATAGAGCTTTGGAGATTTGTATTTTATTTTCGAGTTAGTTGCTGTATGTAATTCGAGAGATTTGGTATTTAATTTGAAGAGATTGAGATTTGTAGTTTTTCTTTTGTTGTTGTGGGACTTAGATGCTCTATACCTTATCACTTGTGGATTTGGATTTATTTTATCGCATTAGCGCTCCGTTCGCTCTCCCCGGATGGGCGGGGTGTTACAAATGGTATCAGAGCTTAGGTATACGGCAACCCTCGGGTCTTGGGTTTTGGATTCATTGCGTGGTTAGCAATTTTTGGAGATAGCAAATTTTAGGTGATATTCGTGTTAGGTTTCGAGATTAGAGGTGAGGAGTTTAATTTTGGGTGACGCGATTTATTTTTGGAGATTGTTAGCCTGATTTTTTTAGAGTTAGGCATTCGGCAAAATTTCGAGGGCGAAATTCCATTTTAGTGGGGAAGTGTAACAACCCGCATAATTTTTGGGCTATTTAATTAATTTAGGAAAATGGAGGAAAATAAAGTTTTTGATAAAATTATTTTTACGGCTCAAATATGTTGGTTATTATTTTTAAAGGCGAGAATTTCAAACGGTTTCGAAATCGGAGTTAAAACAGATTTTAAAATGATTTTTAAATGTTTTTAACTCTTGGAGTTGTTTTGACTTCCAACGCTTCATTTCTTTGCCTTATTTAAAGGAGTTTTTTGGATTCCAACTCTTCATTTCTTTGCATTATAAAAGGAAGTCATGGGCAAGCCTTTTAACCTACTTCTGGTACAAATTTTGGCAGCAAATATATTTTATATTCCTCTTCTTTTTATTTACACATTGGCCCTTGGGATTTGTGAGTTCCAACCTTAGATTAGAGGTGTTCTTGGTGCTATTTTGTTGGAGGTTCTTGGAGGAGCTTTTGTAGATCTTTTATGTTGATCTTGAGAATGTGATCGTTGGTTTCTCATCATGGTTTGAGGTATGGGGTTTTACACAATATGCTCTTTAAATCTCGCGAGTTTATTCCGTTGATTTCATGTTTAATTGAACTCATATTTGAATTGATAAATTCTTGGAAATCTGGAAAAATAATTTTTGAAATTATTTTGATTCATGTGGTATCATTATATTGTTGATGAGCACGTTGTCATGAGATTTTAATATGGCACGGATGTTGGGCACCCGCCAAAAATCCCTGTTTCCCGGGCTATGGCTTGATAAAGCATATACGGATGTGGTGAGGCCTGGTGACCCGGTTAAAGTGTTGTTGAGAAATTATATTGATAAATGATTTGAGATTTGCATTTTTATTTGAATATTCGTACTCGTGTTGTTACACTTTGTTCATCGTTAATATAATTGTTGAGCATCTTTCCTGTCGTATTGTGTACTTCCCCATATTTTCTTTTAGTGGCAGGTTAGCGCGGATTTTGGGGCGCTATGGAGATTGATTTTAGCGAGGATTGTTTGGGAAAGATTTGTATTATTTTGATGTATAAAGCTTTGGATATTTGTATTTTATTTTCGAGTTAGTTGTTGTATGTAATTCGAGAGATTTGGTATTTAATTTGAAGAGATTGAGATTTGTAGTTTTTCTTTTGTTGTTGTGGGACTTAGATGCTCTATACCTTGGCACTTGTGGATTTGGATTTATTTTATTGCATTAGCGCTCCGTTCGCTCTCCCCGGACGGGTGGGGTGTTACAAATATTATCAGAGCTTAGGTATACGGCAACCCTCGGGTCTTGGATTTTGGATTCATTGCGTGGTTAGCAATTTTTGGAGATAGCCAATTTTAGGTGATATTCGTGTTAGGTTTCGAGATTAGAGGTGAGGAGTTTATTTTTGGGAGATATGATTTATTTTTGGAGATTGTTAGCCTGATTTTTTTAGAGTTAGGCATTCGGCGAATTTCGAGGGAGAAATTCCATTGTTAGTGGGGAAGTGTAACAACCCACGTAATTTTTGGGCTATTTTAATTAATTTAGGAAAATGGAGGAAAATAAAGTTTTTGATAAAATTATTTTTATTGCTCAAATATGTTGGTTATTATTTTTAAAGGCGAGAATTTCAAACGGTTTCGAAATCGGAGTTAAAACGGATTTTAAAATGATTTTTAAATATTTTTAACTCTTGGAGTTGTTTTGACTTCCAACTCTTCATTTCTTTGCCTTATTTAAAGGAGTCTTTTGGATTCCAACTCTTCATTTCTTTGCATTATAAAAGGAAGTCGTGGACAAGCCTTTTAACCTACTTCTGGTACAAATTTTGGCAACAAATATATTTTATATTCCTCTTCTTTTTATATACACATTGGCCCTTGAGATTTGTGAGTTCCAACCTTAGATTAGAGGTGTTCTTTGGGCTATTTTATTGGAGGTTCTTGGAGGAGATTTTGTAGATCTTTTTTTTTTATCTTGAGGATGTGATCGTTGGTTTCTCATCATAGTTTGAGGTATGGGGTTTTACACAATATGCTCTTTAAATCTCGCGAGTTTATTCCATTGATTTCATGTTTAATTGAACTCATATTTGAATTGATAAATTCTTGGAAATCTGGAAAAATAATTTTTGAAATTATTTTGATTCATGTGGTATCATTATATTATTGATGAGAACGTTGTCATGAGATTTTAATATGGCACGGATGTTGGGCACCCGCCAAAATTCCTGTTTTCCGCGCTATGGCTTGATAAAGCATATACAGATGTGGTGAGGCCTGGTGACCCGGTTAAAGTGTAGTTGAGAAATTATATTGATAAATTCTTTGAGATTTGCATTTTTATTTGAATATTCGTACTCGTGTTGTTACGCTTTGTTCATCATTAATATAATTGTTGAGCATCTTTCCTGTCGTATTGTGTACTTCCCCATATTTTCTTTTAGTGTCAGGTTAGCGCGGATTTTGGGGCGCTATGGAATTTGATTTTAGCGAGGATTGTTTGGGAATATTTGTATTATTTTGATGTATAGAGCTTTGGATATTTGTATTTTATTTTCGAGTTAGTTGTTGTATGTAATTCGAGAGATTTGGTATTTAATTTGAAGAGATTGAGATTTGTAGTTTTTCTTTTGTTGTTGTGGGACTTAGATGCTCTATACCTTGTCACTTGTGGATTTGGATTTATTTTATCGCATTAGCGCTCCGTTCGCTCTCCCCGGACGGGCGGGGTGTTACAAATGGTATCAGAGCTTAGGTATACGGCAACCCTCGGGTCTTGGGTTTTGGATTCATTGCGTGGTTAGCAATTTTTGGAGATAGAAAATTTTAGGTGATATTCGTGTTAGGTTTCGAGATTAAAGGTGAGGAGTTTATTTTTGGGAGATGTGATTTATTTTTGGAGATTGTTAGCCTGAAGGCGAGAATTTCAAACGGCTTCGAAATCGGAGTTAAAACGGATTTTAAAATGATTTTTAAATGTTTTTAACTCTTGGAGTTGTTTTGACTTCCAACTCTTCATTTCTTTGCCTTATTTAAAGGAGTCTTTTGGATTCCAACTCTTCATTTCTTTTCATTATAAAAGTAAGTCGTGGGCAAGCCTTTTAACCTACTTCTGGTACAAATTTTGGCAGCAAATATATTTTATATTCCTCTTCTTTTTATATACACATTGGCCCTTGAGATTTGTGAGTTCCAACCTTAGATTAGAGGTGTTCTTGGTGCTATTTTGTTGGAGGTTCTTGGAGGAGCTTTTGTAGATCTTTTGTGTTGATCTTGAGGATGTGATCGTTGGTTTCTCATCATGGTTTGAGGTATGGGGTTTTACATAATATTCTCTTTAAATCTTGCGAGTTTATTCCGTTGATTTCATGTTTAATTGAACTCATATTTGAATTGATAAATTCTTAGAAATCTGGAAAAATAATTTTTGAAATTATTTTGATTCATGTGGTATCATTATATTGTTGATGAGCACGTTGTCATGAGATTTTAATAGGGCACGGATGTTGGGCACCCGCCAAAAATCCCTGTTTCCCGGGCTATGGCTTGATAAAGCATATACGGATGTGGTGAGGCCTGGTGACCCGGTTAAAGTGTTGTTGAGAAATTATATTGATAAATGCTTTGAGATTTGCATTTTTATTTGAATATTCGTACTCGTGTTGTTACGCTTTGTTCAACGTTAATATAATTGTTGAGCATCTTTCTTGTCGTATTGTGTACTTCCCCATATTTTCTTTAGTGGCAGGTTAGCGCGGATTTTGGGGCGCTATGGAGATTGATTTTAGCGAGGATTGTTTGGAAAAGATTTGTATTATTTTGATGTATAGATCTTTGGAGATTGCATTATATTTTCGAGTTAGTTATTGTATGTAATTTGAGAGATTTGGTATTTAATTTGAAGAGATTGAGATTTGTAGTTTTTCTTTTGTTGTTGTGGGACTTAGATGCTCTATACCTTGTCACTTGTGGATTTGGATTTATTTTATCGCATTAGCGCTCCGTTCGCTCTCCACGGGCGGGCGGGGTGTTACATGGGCTCCCAAGGCGAGTATGTTAGCTAAGTCATTAGATTTACGATAACAATGAGTAAATATTAGGTTTCTAAAAGGATCAAGATGAAATCTATCAGTGTATATGCTTTGAATAGACCATGGTGGTTTACTTTCAGGCTTCAATTATCTTATCAATACTTCTGAATCGAATTCTATGATAAAATTTGAAATCCCATGTTTAAAGACATGTTTATTTTGTGACACGTTACTAGAGATTTTTTAATGGAATCAGTTCTTTCATCAAAATGAAAATTATTTGAAAGTAAAAACTTCCCCATCTTTAAGGATATGCCCACCTACCATTAGACATGGGGTTTCTTTACAACTACCATCAACCTTTGATTTTATGAAGTTATTTTTTTGATAGTGTACTTGTAAATATATTTAGGGCTATGGAGGTCTCACGTGAGTTTTCAATTAGTGATAAAATTGTATTTCTGTTTGGCTTAATGAAAAACTGATTTTAAAGGAAGTACATAGATCTCTTAGAAGTCTTTAAATGAAAATTATCAAGGAAACACCCATATCTCTCTTACAAATTTCCTGACATGAGATTGAATGTAAAATAGTACATAATTTACCTATCCATGAATTCTTTTCTCTTTCAACAACCAGGAGAAAAATAATGACCTGAAAGATGTGAAATTCATTTGGAGGCCAAATATATTTCCGAGAGAATCTATGATATTTGACTCAATAATGATAATGGAATTATTTTTGCAATATTTATTAAATAAAAAACTAGAATATGTGAATTTAATGGTTTTGAGTCTTCGCCATAATTTCATCCTAAAGGATTTTGAGGCATCAATAAAACTTCTCACATCTAAGACTTCTTCCTCTATTGTTAGACAAATTTCTTTCCAATAGACTCAATGTTATTTACACCTTTCCCCGACACAACATTATAAGAAGTTTTGGGGGACGACAAGTTGACATGAGATATATTAAAATAGATTTTACTACATGATTCAATAAAATCAAATTACCTCCCGGGGATATACATTTTTTTAACTATCCATGTACTTTCCTTATAATATTTTCTATGGATTCGAGAAGTATGTTCTTTTGTCCCACTTGTGTAAATGGGGAAACTTAAGTACTTCGAGAGGCATTACTCTAAAATTCATGCGTCAAATAGTTGATATTATATGCTTCCTAGATTTTTAGAGATTAAAGGCTACTATAAGTCATCTTTTCCTCTTATTTCATCATGTTTTAAAGTAATCTTTTTCCACCATTAGTGAAGATGACGATGTCATCAACAAAGGATATGTGTATAATCAAAGAGCTACCACTTAGAATAGAGGAATGTTTCATTATCCCTTATTGTATTATTGATACCTATATTCATTACTTTTATATCTAACACAAAACGTCTTAGTGATAGGGGTTCACCCTACCTTGACACCTTGTTGGACTTCAAAATCTCCAAAACCGCCCCATTAACTAGGGTTATACATCTGTTAGAAATCGAAATATTTGACGATAACTGCATCCGATCTATCTAAAGACAATTTTTCATTTTCTAAATCCAATCCAAACTGAACTAAAATTTGAATCCAATCTCATCCAATCCAATTAAGCTTGGATTGGATCATTTTTTTAATGGGTTTCGATTCCTCTAATTAATTTATTAGTAACTCATAACTGGATTGGCTTTGTATCCAATATGATACAACAAATATAATCCAATTCATAAAATTCAATACAATAATATTTAATATGTGGTTTTTAACTTAGTATAAATAATATTGTGTATAAGACTCCGAACTAATAAAATATTCTAACTAGTAAAATTATGACTAGTGTTACATTTTAACATGTAATATATATAGACGGGTTGGACTGGTTTAATCAGTTCTTGATTATAAAAAGCCAAAACAAATCCAATTAAGGTTGTTATTTTAAAAAATCAAATCCAATTCGATGAATTTTGTGTCATTTTTTAATTTTATTGGAATGATGTATATTGGACTGGTCGATTTCATCGGTATGGTTTGGATGTTTCACACTCTACCATTCACTTGGACTGAAGTGTACCAGTTAGAGATCAATATACAAATCAAATATATTCGTTCTTCATAAAGGATAAATTTCCATATTGTTTGAATTAGGAAGAGTCAAGACATTTTATTATATACGTATATTATGACCATGTTACACCCCATAAATTTAAATACTATTTAAAATTAAATTAATTTGGAATTTCGAGTAAAATAAAAAAAAATAGAATTAATTATTTTTGTAATTAAGTATGTTGGTATTTAGTTATGGAAAAAGAATTTTTTGTCAAAATCGTAATTGAAAAAAAAACGTTTGTCACAGTTCTGGGTCATAACCAACGAGCAAACCTTTTTTAGTTTAAATATAATTCTATTAACATTAAAACTCTTAATCATTATAATATAAACTAATCCATGGACGGGTTCTTTAAATCGCTTTTTCCATAACTCTTTCTCCAGAAGACTTCTCCAAAATATTTTTCCTTCATCTACAAACCTTTACCTCAATTTACTTCAAGGTTTCAACCCATGATTTTAAGGCTTATTTGGTGTTTTCTCGAATTTGGGCTAGAACGAGTTTTTGTTGTTTTCGCACGAGGAACGCAGTGGTATGATCAAAATTTTGAGGCAGAATCTTATGGGTTCCTTGTGATTATTTTAAGGTATGTGGTTTATGCAATATGCTCCTTAAATCTCTCGAGAGTAGTCATTTGTTCCTCATTCATTTGTACTCATATTGTTGATATCATGACGTTTATTGAAATCTAAAATATTGATTCGATTAAAATATTGTATTTATTGATGGGCATGGTGTCAAGAATTTTTTTATATGGCATGGAGAATGGTCACTCGCCAATAGTCCAAAAGTCCAATAGCCAGGATGAGTCTTCATGAAGCTTAGGTGAGGTGAGGTGAATCCTGGTGACCTATTGATGTGTTATTGAAAAATTAAATTAATATAATTCTCGGATGTTGCATTGGACTTGAATTCAGATTCGTATTGTTGTATTTTATTCACCATTATTGTTTTAGAAGCAATTCTTGTCATATTGTGTGCTTCCCCGTATTTTTCTTTTAGTGGCAAGTTAGCGTGGATTTGGACATTATGGATTTTTGTAGGATTTTGGGGCACGACGTTTAGAGGAGTTTATTTTTGTATAGATTGGTAGTGTAAATATATGGGGATCTTATCGTTAGTTTGAATGGAATTTAATTGTAATTATTTTGGAAGTGTAAATTTTGGATTCATTTTATTTACTTTGTGGAATATAGATGCTCTATACTAATTGTTGAGGATTTAGTTTAGTTTTACTCTTAATAGCACCTCGTGTTTTACGTGGGGTGTTACTAACAAATTCTAACACAACATTAGAGCTCAATACTTTTTGTTTAAATCTACGCATAATCTCCTTGGCTATTAGTATATTATCAACTATGTTTGTCCCTTGTACGAAGCCAGTTTGGCAAGGGCAGATAACTCTATTTAGTAATCTCCTCAATTTTATGAACAATAGTTTGAAAATAATCATATTAACAAAGTTTAATAAACTTACTGGCCTTATCTATCTACAAGTGAAATATTTTTTTACATTAGGAATCAATGCTAGCAAGGTTCTTTTTTAGCTCATAGGGTAAATTTCACATGCGAAATACATTTTGATGGTTTTGGATAAATTCCATTTGCTGATATCCTAGCTTTTTTTTGCAGAACATTCCTACAAACAATCCATGCTTTGATCACTCTTTAGCCTAAGAATGTGAAAATTAGGATTTTTATAGGTGCTTGAGCATGGAAGTAATTGGTATCACCCCCAACCCCCACCCCCTGGCCAACAAGTCATTTTATCTTGGAATTTTTTCCAATCCTAGCTTAGTCACTGTTATTGCCTTTTTGAGAAAATTCTTTTCCCCAAACCAAGTCTTTTTCTTATTGGAATGAATCTAAAACCTTTTTGAAATAATCTTGTTCCCTTCTCTTAAAATTTCTTTATGTATTTTCATTTCTACTAATAATTTACATTAGATTGGTCTGAATTTATTCATCCTAACAGGCTTTAACTATGTAAATGAATTGTTAATGATTTTTCCACATGTTAAGAAACCTAAAAGGCTTTGGGGTTTGATTATTTTTTTGTTGAACCTCTATGAGTAAGGGGGGGGGGGGGGGGGGCATCAAAACTTGTTCGATTTAAATGTTGTGTTTTGGATTAGTAAAAAAATTGTAATAAATTCTCATTACTATATACTTTACCTAATCTAGTTAATATTCTATAAATTACACTTCTATTATTACACCATGTATACTTTCTCCCATGAAAGGTAAGTTCCAAAAGGTAAACTTAAGGCAATTTTATCCTCAAAAGCTGCAACTTTCCCTAGTCTGATTGAATTTCCTTTTAATTAATCTTCTTGGAACTTAACCGTATTAAAGTCACGTCCTATGATTCCTAAGCTACTCTGAGCTGAAATGGTTTTCACGTTTCTCCATAGATATAACCTATCTATAGCATTGCACTTAGCATAGATAGAAGATAGTATTTTATTTAAGCCTTGATATTATGAATTTAAATAAAGTTATTGGTTTAAATCCTAGTATAAATGCTAGTGCATGAGATGTGCCTCCACATGATCCAAATTAAACTAATATTATTTGGAGAAAAAAAACCTTCAAAATTTAATATTATTCTTAGTTGCTCCAATTTTCTAGATTTTAACTTTGGTTTTAGCATCATTATATCCAATATCATGGACTTTATCATTTAGAGATTCCAGAGGGAGATATAGTGTTTACCTTAGTAGTGACTCTTTTAGATCTTCTAACTATTGAGGTATCATGTGTTTTTCCTTCTTTCTTATTTTTTAGATTACCATTATGAATCCATTTTCTGCTTTTTGTAGTTGAGGCTTAATTATTTTTCGTTGTTCTAATTATTTAACCGAATATATTATTAACTTTTATTAAATGTTCCATAGAGGAATCCGTATTGGGTAGTCATATTCATTTTCTAATAAGTACAACTAATCATAAGAAATAAGATTTTTTCCTTTGGAATGAAAGAATCTCTAGGGGATAGAGAAAAATGTTAAATAATATTCTCCCTTTGTTACCTACTATAATTGGTCTTAATTATCCTTTTAATTGAGTTGGTGTTGGTCTTTTAGCTAATATTTCCTCATTTTTTGGGTTTTCCCTCTTTACTACTTCCTTCCCTTATTTTTGGGATAGTGTTTGTCTTCCATTTGGTTTGTCTTTTGATTTTGCTTCTCTGATAGATAAAGATGAAACACTTATTTCACTAATCATTTTTTCCTTTCCAAGATTGGGGAGAAGGGGGATTATAATTAGTTTGATTATTGAGTTTTTTTGCTAGTAATTTCTTCCAACACTCCTCATTATCATGTCCTTTTTTCTAAAAAGGTGAATATTATTTATAAATATCTTTAAAAATAACAGTATACCTAAAACCTGAATCCCCATAACCTATCCAAAGTCTTTTTGTCCCTTCCCTAAGAAGGTCTAGATCTATGTAAACTATTTCTACACATTAACATGGTAGAGTTATTGTAAAGGCAATTATCTTTATTTGTTTCCCAATTAATTGAGCTTTTAGAGAGTGTTCCTCTTGACGGTAACTATCCAATTTAAAATTAATTTGCCTAATTCAAGAAATTTTTTTGTTAATTTATTATTACAAAAGGATTTAACAATCCAAAAGTCTAAATGAAAAAAATATTTTACTAAGCTTTATCTTATTAATTAATACAATGATTCTGAAAGATACGGAAAGAGTAAAATAAGCATAAGACCGAATGTACGAGGGAAAAACCTACTAACGGAAAAATCTCATGCATAATAACAAGAAATAAACTATGACAGAGTTTTACAACTAAAAGAAATAGACTTACAATATCACGATGCTACAACAGACTAGACAATATTCCCTACCATATTCTTTGTAGAGAGCGCCAATAACCAGAGTACGCTTCATAATCGTAACTGATTTTGGCCTACAACCAATGCCTTTAAATCCTCTGGCCAAAACTTTTCTTCATCAAACTAGAAGCAACTTATATTGTTTCAGTATGAAACTTTCAAGAAACCAAAATGCTGCACCTAGGATATTTGAGGGACCTATAGATATGTGTGTTGAGGTGTCTACGAAGATGTGGTGCTTTTAATCTAAAAAAATGTTTTTCCAAGATAATACAAAGAAAATATTTACTCACCAATGAAGATTAGATTTTAGAACCAAGGTAAGAGAATATACCTCTATTAAAAGCAATGGCTTAAAAGAACTCAAAGAAGATAAGTGAAAAATACGCTTAAATATATGAATGTTTTTATTAGAAAAAATATTTTTCAAATCTCTCAGTTTTGGTTTGGAGGAGTAGATACAACACTAAATTATAGCATTTTGATTTAAAAATATTTAAAGGATCAAATGCAGGGTGTCACACTCTTAATGTGTCAAATAGTCACATCACGATCTTAGTCACCCCAAACGTTATACTTGACAAACTACCCAAGAAGTTATTAAAGAAAGATCTTGTGCAAAAATAACTTTCGATTATATTAGACGCGTGTTATCGCAGGGTCGCTGCAAGGAGCTATTGCATCTTTGTGGCGAACCTGAAGTGATCTAGGTCACGCACTATTCTAGACTTTTTACATAGGGACACAAGTGTAACAACCCGCCCTTTTGGAGACACTTATATCCCACATTTGGGTATAAATTGGGAATTTGGAGAATTTCTCGAAATAGTAATTTTTGAGATTTTCGAGGATTGAATGATTTTTGATGGATGTCGTGATTATTTTTGGGACTATATAGGTCGAAACATTTTAATTACATGTCGCCGTGGAGTATAGCGACAAAAGAGGTAAGATTTTGAGTAGAAAACCCGCATTTACTTTTATGGGTTAGAATAGTGATTTGCGGTCAAGTACCTCGGATGGAAAATTTGATTACTCCATGAGTCTCGGAATGTTCGAGATAGTCGGAAAAGAGTGTCCGATTGTCGAAATTGAGTTCCAGGTAATTTTGGAGCTAAACGTGCTCGTATTTGGGTAAACGAGTCGTTTTTGGGTTTTAAGGGGTTAAAACCCTTTTCTCCTTATAAAAGGTGGAAGAGAGGGAGAAAAATAGAAAGAAAGAAGAGAGAAGAGAGGGAAGAGAGAGAGAGAGAGGAGGAAGAAAAAGAGGAAAAAGGGGGAGATTTCGGCCAACCTCCGCGGGATTCGGCTCGAGGACGTCGAATTGTATCCACCAGGCAAGTGTTTACTTGCTTTATTTATTTTTGAGCATAAATATCTCATATCATTGTTAGTATAACAAACCCTAATGATTTTGGGTTGGGTATTCGTGGATAAAACGGGTTTTCGGGAGATAAAACGAATAAACCCCTAAAATTTGATTATTGGAGAAACTTAGAAATTAATCTAAATTAATTGGTGGTTTAGGGTTCTAGGATGTTTAGAACCCTTTATATACGTGTAGTTGTAGTTGATTGAAGTTGTAGGCCGTTGGTTGAGGCAACAAAAGCTTTGAAGAAGCTTTAATGTCCGGAACAGCTTCTCGGAGAAGAAGCTGCCCGATATGATCGATCGATCAATCGATCATGGGGGCTCGATCGATCGAGCCATCGATCGATCAACGGCCAGGGGTCGATCGATCGACCCCTGTTGAAAATAGATAATTTTTCTAGGGTGAATTGGATGGGATAAATTCCCATTTCTAATTTTTTAGAGGTTAATTATGTGATAACATAAGAGACCTTTTGGGAGTATTTGGTCTTCCAATTGAGGAAAATTAGGAGGGGAAGGTAGGGGTTTTAATGTATAATCTCTTAAACTATATTTTCAAGGAAAATAGGATAATTATAGAATTGGAAGGTTTCGGGTTACTGAGTTAGGGTGGGAACCTTTAGGTAATATTATGGACAATAGGTAGTCCTTGGGTTCATGGAAATGAAATCCCTAACCCACTGAATTTAAGGTTGATCGGGTGGGATAAATCCCGAGGATATTCGTAGTAGGCATATAGGCCTATATAATTATGCGTATAGAAAGCATAATTATATCGAATACTATTGAGCGTATCCTAGGAGATAATTAGGATAATTTGGGGAATATAGATATATATTCTCTTAGTGAGAAATGGTATAATTGGAGTTATCCAAGTAAATCCCTAGAGGGGATTAAGTTAAGTATTGTTTATTAAAGTAAGAAATACTTTGGGTTTAGTATCATGCTTATACGAATGCATGATTATAATTCCTTGAGGGAATCTTTGGGATTATTGGTCATCGCTAGATGCTATAGACCATTATGGCCGTTTATATATTCTAGGAGGAATATATGGTATATGTATATACTATGCGATTAAGGTATATATATATATGATATGATGGAAATGATTTTGAAAATATAAAAATGAATATTTTCAAAATGGAAAGACAAATGATTTTCATAATTGATAAAATATGGATTACACACCTCCCTAAATCGCTATCATAAGGGAAGTTGCGTGCGTTGTGGTGAAGCCCCCTGGCTATTGAGCATGGTGGATATAGTCCCTAGGCCATATGAGCGATTATATTTTTACTGCACTGGTTAGGAGATTCTTGGTGTGGTCTTGACTATCCCGCAGGCATATGGCCGCTTCCCGACGTTTGGTAGGTTCCCAGGTTGTCTTGTATGATAGGCCCCGGAAGATGATATCCATTTAGGGGCGCGTCTAGTGGGGAAACCCGGAGGGACGGTCTTAGATTTGTTAAAGCAATTCATGATAATGGATTGGCTTTAATTATATTTCCCGGATATAGGAAGGGAAATGGGTTAATGGTTTGGCTTCGGTAACACTCCCGGATGGAAGAAGGGATGTGGAAGCATATGATATGATCAAAGCATTTTCATGATAATGAAAATGGCTTTGGGTACATTTCCTGAGTATAAAAAGGGAAATGGATATTTTAAAACAGAAAAGAATTTTTATGATAATAAAATTGGCTTTTAAAAAGTATATGATATGGTAAAGAAATTCATGCTAATGAATTGGCTTTTAAATACATTTTCTGGATATGAGAAGGGAAATGGAAGGTTTTGATATGAGTATAGAATACACCTCAGTCCGGGAGGTAGATCCGGATGTGTATTATATAGATGATTATTAAGTAAACCTCAGTCCGGGAGATATTATCCGGATGTATATTGTAGATATATATATATATATATATATATATATATATATATATATATTTATACATTTGTGCGTGCTACGGGCCTAATGGATCTCTACCATTAACCCTGCCAAGTAGTAGTGTATCGGGGGGGTTCCTTGTTTGGATTTCGCTTTGCGAGACACCCCACGCACGAACTTAGTGCAGTGTTGAGAATGGAGGGAAGTTTAGCCCTTAGCACTTGGACTATCTAGGGTAGATAGTAGATGGGTGATTAGACTAGTTAGGCGGGGTAGCTTGACTAGGGTATGTTGTTAGGGTGCGTTAGGTGTTCACTATTAGAGGAGAGGTGAGGGGTATCTCATGGGAGTGCGATACCAATTTAAATATGAGATAAAACTATTTTTCTAAAAATAAAGCATTGATGCACTTGCAAAATATTTTCAAAACTCGGGCTCTGACCCATTTATCTACATTCCTTTCTTGCTATATATATATATATATATATATATATATATATATTATAGGTGTCCAGACACAGGGACGCCTGGATGACACTTCTTTCGAGTCAGACGTCTGCTGCAGTAGCTGTGGATGCTTGCGGGTTCTCGGTAGACGCTTCCATCCTTGTAATCTAGATAGGAGGTATTGTATAAACATTCGAGCCCATGGCTCAATTGCATTTATTTATTCTTTCAGTACAACATTTAATATGGTTGTATAATTTGAACCGAGTGTTCGGTTATTTTATTTCATTTCATTTTCCTTTCAGTTTCATTTACACTTAAACTATGTATATGTTTTATCATAATTGTTTAAAAAGAGTAGTTAAGTTAAATTTTTTAATGCTCGCCTAATAGGATATTAGTAATTAAATGGATTTTCGACAGTGATGCTAAGAATGATCCATATGTGACTCATGTTTTAATTCGATATAGGAGTGATCGCCCGGTATCCCATTAGGCGGGTTGTTACAACAAGCAACTAGCGAGATAATGTCATTACTACGAGTAGGACCGTCGATGAGGTGGAACTACTGCGAATCAAGTCACACCTTTTTTGACATATTTTTCAAATATGGACAAGAAAATGTCAGCGACAAGTTTCACTGTTGCAAGGCAAGACCATCGCCGGGGTGAAGTAGGTCGCGCATGTGTCCAGATATTTTACCTGTTTTCCTTTGGAAGATTTTTCAAGATATGTTTTGGAAAAAACTCTCAGTATTTTTGTTTCTCTTATGAACACTCATAGTTAAAATACATAAAGTATGCAATTCTTTATAAAATATATTTTTCTATATGAAAAGTATATTTTATTGTGCATTTGACAAAATTACAAAATCAAGGTTAATTACACAGATTTTCCAATTATAAAAACATATTAATCAAGGTGAATCTGTAGGTCCCCAAAACTTTCAACAAAAAAACTTTTTCTTGAGCAGAATTAAGTTAATGATGAATACAAACCAATTTGCTCTTTTGAAAAAACTCTTTTTCAATTTTGTCAAACCAAGTTGTGACATAAATTAACTTAACCAGATTTTATCTTGTTTAACCCTAAGCATGCAACTAGTGATTAAAGCAAGTAAAATAAAATAAAGCAATAATCACGATGCCGATGTACGAGGAAAAACACAATCGAGAAAAAACCTCGCGCGACCCAGGCCAGGAAATCACTATGACAATGGTTTTACGAAGTCAGATGGTAGTCTTATACAATGACTTGATTCACCCACGAGACTTGACGCTCCGATCTTTTACCAATCTTCATAGTGCCCACGCAAAAAGTAACCTTCTTCCACGGTGCTCGTCCACAGCAGTCACCTCCATGAATGCCTCGGTATCCACCGATACGGCCTTGTGTCGTCTACAATGTGGAACATGAAAGTAACCTTCTTCGCTTCTCCACCGCAAAACCAACAATGTTCAAGTGTTGAAAAAACCCAACTTGATGCAACAAAGATCACATATATATATATGGTAATGATAACTCAGATCTTTGTAAACTCTAAGGATCTATTTCAGCTTTGAAACCTTAGAAAACTTGGTGCAGAAAACTCTCTGTATCGAAAATATTTTTTGTACTGCACACCCATCGAGGAAACTAGAACACACCTTTATTTATACTGAATTCAAGGCGGTGGCAGTCTCTCGTTCGAGCGAGACTCTGTTTCGTTCAAACAACATCAGAGATTAGGTGTCCTTTGAACGACGTCGTAATTAGAGTCTGATATTAATCCAACTATGAAAACAAAGTTTTACTAAAAAATGACTCTTGCCCAACTCTAATCCGTCCTCATCTGATTAAAATGAAGTGTAAACAAAAACACTTTTAAAAAAAATTGAAAACATTTTATAACATCCTCATTTTTGTAAAGTAATGTTTCGAGTTACATTAACATTATGCATTCATACCTGTGTGATCTCGAAATGCAATTAAACCTTGAAGATGAAAAATTGCACCAATTCAACTTTGACATGATTAATTCCTTTTAGCTTTTCCACAATGTCTTCAATTAATCTTTGGCAAGTCATAGTCTCGTAGTGACCGGACAATAAAAATCTACATATGACTCAAACGAGTTTTGTCCGAAAATAAGTCAAAAAAATATTAAAACTCAATTGGAAATTTGGTCCTTAAAGAATCTAATTCCAATAAATCTTATACCTTTTCCTAAGTGGTGTACTTGAGGTTCGACATTGAGTGCATTCGGTTCGTTGATGAAGCTTTTCGGTGACCTATTAAACAAAGACTCAAATATTTTTTGGTCAAGAAATTCAGAAAATTTATTCTATTGATCACATCAAGTATACTATCCTCTTACACTTTTAAGAATAGTAATTTTTTTCAAATAAATGCACACGTAGCATTATAGACGTTATCCAAATTAAACTTTTATCATGGACATTGAGAAATGAGTCCCATTTGAAGTATCTCATGGGGGATTTATGGATGTATCCCAAATCTCTTAGCCAGAGCCTATGATAGTCTTCCTCAATGCATAAACAAATAAATATAAATTTATGGTATGTTTAAAGTCACTTTCAAATAAAAGGTTTGAAAGATCTTGTGCATATTTTCCACTGAAGGTCTTCTATGTGAAAACTTAACTAAATGAGCAAATTTAAATGTTTGTGATATATTTTATACCTCATCATGCGTGAAAACAATTGTTGGATCCACTTGAAATTGTGATACCTCATCTTTATCTCTTTGTTAGATGACCCTAAAAGGATACTAGAAAAATATTTGGGCCATGGAATTTTACATTTATCTTAGGGGCCTAAAGGTTTTGGATATGGAGGTTTAGGTTTTACTAATGTGTGCAAGTCGATGGTAGACACGGAACCCTATGTGCACTAGAGAAGGTTTTTTAAAGATAAAAAATAACCACTAAAAATATGACTATTACTTGGTTCTAAGGTCCCACTTATCTTAATTTTTATTAGAGAAATCCTAGCATATGATGTCTTAATTATGCAAAAAATGTATTTTCTCAAAATTAAATATGTTCATCTATATCCAATCTACTCACATTGTCGTCATTTAGTAACATAATATAATATATTTTTTAAATTGTCTCAATCTCTTCATTTTTTATTAAGAGTCTTGAATAAACTATCTTAACACACATAATCTTACGAAAATATTTTTATATCCATAATTGTGACACCCCGCCTATTTAAATAGCAGGTGATCAATCCTTCATAAAAATCAAATAGGAATCTCATCTGGTTCATTCTTAGCATCACTGTCGATTTTTTTTTAAATTACTAACCACCTACGTTTAAAATAAACCGGTGCCAAATTCTATCTTCCATTAAATAACAACATGCGGAAAATAAAAACAATTACCAAAGCATCCATGCAGTAGTAATATAAATCCATCACAAGATAAATATTGAATAAGATAATACCGAATAAACCATCGGTTGCCAATACAAAAGAACAACTAAAATTCTACTGAAATAAACTAAGTCCACAAATACAAAGTCTGATAAACTGAATAAAAGAAATAGCTGAAGGGCAACATGCCGAAATGGAATAACTGAACCTGAATCCTACTCTAGCAATGAATAAATTGAAGCGTCTAGTTCAAATTCGAAAAGCATCCACAAGTGCCGCAACTACGCATCCCTAGAATAGATATTAATCTTGGCATCCCTACTACAATGGTTGTATATCCAATATCTCATCTTGTAGTTGCCCCTACCTCACGTTGGGCAAATCCTTCTTTCTGTGGTCCATCTCTCAATAACTGTGACAACTGCCAAAGAAACTCTCTTGCTTCTTGCCCTAGCCCTACTGGCCTTCCCCACCATTCATTTTGCCCTGACGGCCTTAGAGAACGAAATGTTACTACTTCTATTGAGGACCCTTCTGGTCCTGTCGAATCTCACCACTATCGGGTTGGTAACCTTTGGACTTAAATCTCTTAGTCATATTCCCCTGCCGAAAGTCTCACTCCCGCGGTCGTTGTTGTGCCCCACTAGCACTGTTCCCATATATCTTCCAATCTGACTGGTCTCACTTTCTCGCTATGGACAAGTTCAGTACCAGTGGCCCTAGTCTCACACATAAGACACATTTATGTGTCATTCCTTTGTCTCTATACCCACTGGCTATGTCGGGAATTTCTTCTCTCAGACTTGGTAGTCTTGACCCAAATTGCTACCCCTATTGTCCTTTCTAGTTCCGCTAGCCTTATGGAAATCGATGTTGGCCTTGACAACCTTGACTAAATCCATCGTCACTTGGTAAGACTTCCATTAATTTCAACCATTTAAATGGGTCCCCTACTAGGTGCACCCTTTTTTGGTACTTAACTAGCACCATTTAATCCAGTATTGCCCTTCGGCTAGATTCGCAAACTCTCTTGGCTCTCTTCTCATGGAAGCATTGATATAAACTTGCAAACGTATGACCTTGATAACATCGACACTAGGCATCCTAGCAGAATTTCCGATCTATGCTTATATATTCTACCCACGAGTCAATTATCAACTTATGTACCCTTTTTATTCCCCGAATACCCTTCTTCGGGTACGAAGTTCGCTAAACAAGTCAACTTCTCTCTCACGATCAGTCTCTATCTGACCCACTTGTGATAACTTCCAAAAGTTCCTTCGTATCTGTCTGAACGGCTTATAGAAGGTCTTACAGTCTAATCGCACCCAAATTTCCCATTATTAATTTATCTCTCCATTGTTCTGGTGACTGACTCCCATCATTAAAATACTGCTCCTATGAGGAAAAAATTTCCCCGAAACTTAATTCTGGGTTTTTCTACACTCCACCTTACACCATTGCCTTTGGATTATCTCCTCCCATTAGACCCTCACACTTCCGCTCTTTTCTAAATCCTTACAAGCATCCCTTTGAATGAGTTCCTTTGACTCCCTCCGTTGTCAACTACGCTGAGTGAGTCTAAATTTACACTAATGTTATTTACGACAGTGCTTCCCGAACGATTATCGTATTGTCAACTACTTGAACAATAATCATGGTGACTTCTATCATGATCACCATTTTTATATCTTCTGCTAAGCCTTTCCTCCCATAGTCCTTCAAATGGCCCCCGCTGATCGCCCTATATTGTTTTGTGTACAAAGCCCAAACGAACTCGTATATGAATGACATCAAGTATACTTAATAGTAGGAGAACATAAGTCGCATACGTAGTGGAAAACAACAATCCAATAATAAGTCTCTATACCAAATAACGCTACGCTGAAAAGTAAAAATCCGCACATATCCTAAGGACACTAGATGCTGATGCTCTGATACCATTTGTGACACCCCGCCTATTTAAATACCGGGTGATTAGTCCTTTATAAAAATAAAATAAGAATCTCATCTGGTTCATTATTAACATCACTGTCGAAATTTTTTTAAATTACTAACCACCTATGTTTTAAATAAACTGGTGCCAAATTTTATCTTTCATTAAATAACAACAGGCGGAAAGTAAAAACAATTACCAAACCATCCATGCAGTAGTAATATAAATCCATCACAAGATAAATATTGAATAAGATAATACCGAATAAACCATCGGTTGACAATACGAAAGTCCAACTAAAAATCTACTAAAATAAACTAAATACACATATACAAAGTCTGATAAACTAAATAAAAGAAATAGATGAAGGGTGGCATGCCCAAATGGAATAACTGAACCTGAATACTACTCTAGGAATGAAGCAATTGAAGCCTCTAGTCCAAATTCTACAAGCATCCACACTGTGCCGCAATTACGCATCCTTAGAATAGATATTAATCTTGGCGTCCCTGTGGTTGGACACCTAAAAGGTTTTGAAAATATTTTGCAAGACGGGTCAGATCCCAAAGTATTTATCACAGTTTAAAATCAGTTATTGATTACACATGTTAGTTCAGCGTACACTCTCTTGAGTTCCTCGCCTCTCAATTAATGTGCACGCCTAATGTCATCTACTTAGCTATGCAACCCAGCCCAACTAGGTCTCATCAATAACCATCTGACCACTAACAGTTTTAGCTCTCCAATACCGCCCATATAGTACCCCACATTCTTCTAATATTTACTCATTAAGTCCTTAGTTAAATATCTCTTTAACTTCCCCAGTACCGCCCAGACAGTATGTTATCGTACACCAGTAATTAACATGTGTCATATGTTATTATTAACCATAATTAACATCTCACTTATGTTATTATTAAACCATTTCACTAAGTTACTATACTTAAATCGTCTTTTAGAAATATGTTATCTAAATTTCTTATCATCACACACTAGGTTGAATATCACTTAATTACATCACATTTAGATATACGTTATCTACAATTGCTACTTCACACACAAGTAGGAAAATACACTTGTCTATATAGAAATGTCACACAATCTATATACATGACTCCAACATCCCCGGGATAAGAATCGTGGTGAGAGTTTGCATACTCTGCTATCAATTCCATGTACCTCTCGTACTCAGTCAAGGACTATTGGTTCGACATGTCTCCTCAAACCCTAAATAAATCAACGCACAATGGACGTGAACATGGTTCTAAGCCTTTGGGCTACACACCTACCTAATGTACCCAAATAACACGCCAACCACACTAATACACACACATAGTGATCTGCCCTTAATTCCATGGTCTAGGGCACAAATTCAGACCTCACTGGAATTGTCAAGGTGGGATCATCCTCTGCGTGAAAACTTACGGATAGCAGGCAGCACAGGTATATTCACACACATAAGAAAGCACATAATAGGCATACAGACAACCTATCCATATGAAGCATATAGGCATACACATAACCTATAAATATAGTCCATATAGGTATACACACAACCTATCAATATTATCCATGTAGGTATACACACAACCTATAATTATCATGCGTATAAGTATACACTCCACCTACAATATAATCTGTATATATATTTACTCTACCTATAATAAACTCCACATAGGTTTTCACTCAACCTATAATTAACATTCGTACGTATATACATCTCAAATACTTACCTACTTATCAATTTACAATTTTAACCCTCTATCGTGAACGCCCGAGTATTATTCTTAATTCGAAGGGCCCTAGTTACCCCCTTATGTTAATTAAGTAGTTAATTCACTCATACTCTACTGTTATATATAATACATCCATTTGAAATCCCCGTAAATCAACCTCATGCTCTCGAATAAATTACATTTCGATATAATCCCGATTAATCCTTGCCTTAATTCTCTCATTAAGACTAATTCACAGCCCTATCATAGTCCTACTGTCATCCAATAAACCCCTCATTACATTATAAGGATGTCCCAAAAGTTTCCCCATACATAAATCATGTTTTAAGGGCTTATTAAGGGAAATAAAATAGATCTGGACAAACCGAATCGATTCGTCCTAGGGCGAAATCTATTCTCCTTGCCGAATCGATTCTGCCAGCAGTTCATCTTCTTCATTCAATTCTTGCATTTTTCGCCATTTCTATTCAACACCAACATCATGTTTCTTCACCAAACTTACAACTAACCTTTTCCAACATCGTATACATGTACTAGGATGATTTCTAGCGTGAATTTAACATCAAAACCCTATGAATTCTACTCAAGAACGGATCAAATCATTTATTCATCAAAACGCCTAAATTTTTATGTTCTTCATTCATACTCAACATAAAATCAAGATTTTCCCATCTAAATCATCACATACCATCTAATTTTGTATCCTCTACATACAGGGATCAATCTACGTGTAATCCTATCCAAGATCATGTGTTTAATTCATCAATTTTTTTTCAAGACATTTATTTAAAATCATCAAATATATAACCCTACACTACATGGGTATTATAACTTCAAAAGAAATTACAATAAATATTTACCTCTTTATGATTGATGATCTAAATTCGTTTGATGATGACGAAGTTGATCTCTCCTCGTTTTGATTCCGGTTCTCGAACACTTTTGGATGGATCAATGTGATACACCTCCAAACTCTTTTTTCTTCCTCTCAAATGGCCTCTCCTCTCCTCTCCATTGAGTTTCTAACTTCTAAGACTAACTCACTCATCATATATACTGATATAAATAGGGTAAATTCGTAGGTACCTTTTCTCTAAAAATTTAAAACACCAAAATACCCCCCAAGGTGCCGATTTGGCCTAAAATGTCCAAGACCCAGTCTAAACCCCCGAGTATAATTTTATAACTATTTCGATCCTTCCAGACACACTGGCATACTCAAAATGACCATTTGTATGACCCATAAATAATTCACATTTCATTTCATACGTTTTAACTCCTGACATGACTCATACACGCGCCCTGACTAAATTACCGTAGCTGTCGTATTTCTCTCTCACGACAATCATAAAACATTCTCATCAATTTATTACTCATTCACTAAGTAATACTCAATATAATTCATACAAATAAATATCAATCCTTATCGCACAAATTAATATTTATTTTATTTGAATTAATTTCTCCTTTTAATTTAATTAATCCCGATATAAAAATCATTAAAATTTACTGGGTGTTGCAATAATTTTATACTTTTCTCCATTTTGTGTTCTTATTTTTGTATAATGATCATCACAAACTTTAAATTAAACATCTCTTACCACTTCTGTAATTTTTATCCTATCATATATTATGATCATTTTATTTTGTATATAGTTGTTATTCATGTCTTAAAGTAAACCATTTTCACAATGTTTTGTACTTATTCCTTCATAATCAAGTTTCTTCAATTTAAATTTGGCCACTTTTGATTATCCACAAATCTCCTTCAACATTCTCGAAATATTTTTTAATATTCATATCCAATACCATTATAATATATTTGGAGGTTAGGAGCTCTCCCAGGATAACTTTGTATTCTTTAAATTTTAATTAACCTCATTTTCTAGTGATGAAAAAGTTTATCGAACTTTTGTGTGTTCCACATTTAAAAGTTGTCCATGTTTAAGACTCTTCTTAATGAATGTATTTTCAAGTATAAAATTATAAGCCGTCACAAATTTGATAACAGACTATTACATGTCATTCATATCTCCAAACTCATGTCCTCCATGCATTACTCATATCCTATATAGTCTTATTATATATGACAATTAAAATCTCCCATATATAGACTTTCTGACCCATACAAATTTGTTGAATTAATTCAAACTTTTGTTCCAAAAATTATATTTCCGGTATGTTACTTTAGTACTTATCAAGGAGCATAAGTATTGACATTGATTATATTTTCACATAATATTAGTTTTACAAGCATGCGTCTATCACATTTCCCAATAGCAGTTATGTTATAAGATTCTTATCGACTATTATTCCAACTTTGTTCACATGTTAATATTTTCACATATACTAAACTTTAAACTTTTCTTCATCTAGATGTTTATATCTGTAACCAACCAATTTATCATCATGTGACAATATTATGTTAACTTTTCTTCTAATCATGATATCCATTAGCTCTATTACTTTCCTTGTCAAAGTCTATAAATTTAAGTTCCTAATGTAAATCTAAATGATTGAGTAGTTTCTTTAACTAGAAACACTTAGAGCATCGCATGATACATGGCCCATTTTTCATCATATGTGGGAATCAATGCAAAAAACCTTGTATTGTTATGAGAACCTGGTGGTAGGGGAAGTTAATTTTTCAAGGGCGATGTCATAATATAAATGTGTATAGTTATAAGATCCATGTTTATAAAATCTAACAAAGTTTTGTGTTGGTAGTAAACTACTTACACAACCCTTCTTCTTTATCCAGGTTTTGTACTTGTAGTATATAAGAAATTTATGAAATTAATCGCAACATAAGTAAGTTAATGTATAATTAAATAAGTAAATTGTTTTTAAAAATTAATATTCTATAAAAAAAATCACAAATAACTTAATAACGTAACTACTTGGGAAATGAGAGAAAAAGTCAGTATTTTTATGGTGGCACAAATTTAAGGGAATGTTATAAAGGTAGTTAATTTCTTAGGTAATATTAAAAAAAATAGTATAAGGACGAAACTTAAGGTTCACTTAGAAATGGAAAGAAAAAAATTCACAACTTAAATACTATACAAATAGAAATTATTTTTAGATAATGAAATCAATATTACATCATTTCAAGTATTGATTTTTGGTGCACTATATAATTTTCATTAACCACCAAAGTATCAACTACAAAATAATGGAGTAAAAGTAAATAAACTTTCAATATTGAGGCCTGATTATTATGGTTGTTTGCACTATCATATTTATTTTTCTTACGAAATAAGAAATACAGTTTGAAGTTTGAAGTTTTTCATATCATGACAGTGGAGTTTAATAGTATCACGAATAGTTATGATGCACTTTAATATCTTATGACCATTTTCTATTTATGTGTGGCAATTCAAACCTCAGTGGAAATACACATATGAAATAAAAAAAATTGAAGAATATATAATGAAATTTGATATAACATATTTTGAACGAGCTAGCGTGGTAAACTCGTTAGCATAATCCCATGTGGATGCTAAAATAAATAAGATCATGTTAATAAAGGAATAATTGAACTCATTCAAAGAGGCCTCTACAAAATATAAATCTCGACCATAAACCATTATTCATTATAAGTCCTCTATTATTAGAAGATTTCAACCATAATCTTAAACTTGGAGAATTAGGATTGCTTCCCTTATATGGTCACTACCTCCTCCTGTCAACCCATCAAGCAAAAATGGTGTAAGGACATGGTTTTACACTCCTCATGTTTTGGTCTATGAATTTATTATGAAACATAAAAAATAGCTCTCGGTGTATTTTCGAATCCTTGAGTTATGAATTACAGATTTGGATACAAATACAAAGCACTGAGACATCTCATATTAGACCTAGAAATTTCATTTTAATAGGAAGTTTGGCAAGCATGTAAGATTTTTTAAAATTCTTAAGTCTGTTTTAGAGTTATGAATTCACATGATAAACTCGAGTTTTTGGAAAAACAATAAAATCACCTTTTTCTGCAAGTTTTATAAGGGTTTCTAGAATTGAAGATCTCGTTCAAATGAGGGTACCTCTTGTATGAAAACTTTTAGTAATAGGGAATCTATTTTGAGATACAACCCCTCATAAAAAGTTTCACATTATAAGAGAGGATCTCGTACAAAGAGGAATTAGTACTAGGGATTTTATTTGGGTTCCAAAACATATTATAAGATCCAAGTTTCACACAAGGTAAGATATCATTCTAACAAAAACCACTTTTGCTCAAACGAGGGGTATTTTTGGCAAACATTTTAAGGTATCTCAATTATTCATCAATTGATAAATATCTTCGAAGACATTATTCTGGAGTTACGCAACCCAATTTTACAAAATCCTAAACTAGTTTTGAGAGAGTTTTGAGTGAGACATTATATAAATCCAAAACTCAAAATAGCTTTTGATTTTACGTATCCCCTATAATCTTTAATCAGAAGATTTTAGCATGATAAATCATATGGGTAAATAACATGTTGTTACGTGTGCGTTGATCATACACTAGTCACATATTAGTGGATACCGAGGCTTGTGGGATATGCTAGTTGCATTAGGTGTGAGCAACAGATTCCTAATGCGGGCATAAGCATCATAGCAGAGTGCAAGGGCTTAGCCTTTATGGCGATCATTGTGTTCTTATATGTAATTCATGTATGTCTCATTATAAGATCTAAAATTATTTATTACTAGTGGAATTTCATGGTTAGGGTGTGTGGACACCCCATTCTTATACCCCCTAACCTCTCCTAAGGTCCCTAGCACCTCCCTTCATCATTGCAAACCCAAGTCAAACCCCAGGTACTGACCTAAAGGCCATCGGGCACTCCCAGGCTTCGTTTGACCAAAATTCAAACTCTTCAGCTCGACCGAGACTGAATGAATATTTTAAGGTAACTCAAAACCCTTTCCAACGGTCCATCTCATGCGCGATTCTGACTTACCATGCGGACGAACGACCCATTTTCCCCCGAAACTCGATTAGGAGGTCACCGGACGCTCCCAGGCTCTGTTTGACTAAAGTCGGCTCTTTAGCTCGACTGAGACTAAATCAATCTTTAAAGGTAACTAAAACCCCTTTCCAACGGTCCATCCCGTGCACGATTATGACTTACGGTACGAACAAACGATCCATTTTACTCCGAAAGGTCATCGAACGCTTCTAAGCCCCGGTTGACCAAAGTCAACTCCCTGAACCAGGTCAAACTCTTTGGAATGTAGAATTATATCTCCTAACATTTCTAAAGGACCTCCCCGTGTGTGATTCTAACTTACTATACGGACGAACGATCCGTTTGCGTCCGAAGTTTCCTCATCCAAAGGACCGACGAGCGCTTCCGAGCGACATTTGACCCAAAATCAACTCCTAAACCCGGGAGAAGTTCAAAGGAATTTTGAAGGTCTCTGAAATACCTTTCCAATGGTTTGGCCCATGCACGATTCAGATCAATGATTCGCGCTCTACGAATGATTTTTCGAAGGCACCTGAAAGACACATCCAAACGGCAGGTTCCAAGCCCTGCCCATCGGTAGTGTGCCTAAACACACCTGCCAATTGGCAGGACCAGGTCTATGCCGATGGGAAATTACCTGGGCCTATAAAAAGGAGGGCCTAACCTCGTTCTAAAAAGAGTAGGAAAATCAGAGATCCATCACTCTCAACAAGCTCAGAAAACCCCTCTCGAAGTCAGCGTGATTTCCACATCCAAATTCCTTTTCAACCTTCACCTTTCATCACCTTTTTAATCAAACTTGGTGAATTAAGTACTCTCCATCATCATCCAAGTGAAAGGGCTTCTCCCCAACATCCAATATCAAGCTCAAGATCTCCAAGAAGGTCCAACTCTTTCAACTCTCTCTCTTTAAATTCCCCTAAATTCACATTAACTTGTTTTAATACTTAGCACTTTTTCTCTCATCTCACATATATTAATACACTTTTTATCTAGTATTATCGCACATCTCTTATTTTCATATAAATAAAACCAAAAAAAAAACAAGAAAAGGAGGATTTGCTCATAAATTCCAAACGGAAATTCTCACACTTTTCTCACAACTAAAACACTTTTTTACACACACACACATATAAGAGAAGTCCCCGATTGGATTTATGGGATAAATTCCACCCCTCGTTTTGCATATGAACTACGTGGACTTTGATGCCTCTATAGGCTACGTAGGCGTTTCGAGGTAAAACCCAAGATTCGAGTCCTTTTTTTACTTTTTTCCTATTTTTCTATATTCTTTAAACTTAACTCTCTTAAATTCTATGTCTATGTATATATATATATATATATATATATATATATATATATTCTTAATGGCGTATTATTTCACATGCGTTATCATTCCCTTATAATGATCGACGCTAGGATAATCGCATAAATCCTATTTTCTAATATTACTTTTAGGAAAATTCCTATGGATGACTCATTTTATCTCTTCCATGATACAAGTCGTTGATTCCTATCTCCACTACGTATACACATGCACAGATATCACGGGGAAATAAAGGAAAATAGCAACAAACCATGAGAGACCGTAAGGGCGGAATGGGTGCCTAACACCTTCCCTTTTCGTAACTTAGCCTTCGGACCCCTTTAGAATCATTTTGGTTTCATATGTATCAGTATGTCTTTGGATGCTGTCCTTTGGGATGGCTCCCTTTTCTTTTGTCTGTTTTGAGTAAAATAGACTGGCAAATCTATCTCTCTACATTTTTCACCTCATTCACCGATGTCGGCTAAAGCGCTCTCGAGAGGGACGTGCAGGGCCTAGAGGGATCCTCTCCCGCCGTGAGGGGATATATCCGGGGATGGGAATAATGGAGACTCTGCTGGGGAGTTTGTTTTTTGAGGTCTAGACTATATTTACATGGGTGTTTTATTTTCTTATATATTCCCCTATTTGCATTTTCCCCTTTACTATTCATGTGTACCTCATGCTTATGCTTCTATTCACACGCTTGTAGAAAAATCTCCATGTACACTTCACACCACCTGTACCTAGGATCACATATATCCTCATGTTGCATGCATCACCCATAGCTGGTATACCATTGGTACTCATACTTTGCTCCATGTTGGGCATGATAAAGAAAGATACTCTCATCATAAGATACTAATAAGAGAATCATACATGATTCACACGATATCACCAAAGAGCATTGTTAATGACCAAATTTTATCTCGTAACTAGACGGTCATTTCGTGATGATGCTAGTCCGGTAGGGTGTAGTTAGCCTTAGCGATATGACTCTCACCTTCCATTGGCCAAGTACCTTCGACGTATATCGAACGATTCCCCCGCATCGTACCGCTTGACCGAAGTCATAACGGGAGGTATATCGTTGGGAACTCGTTCACGTACGCCGAGTTGAGAACGTATGCGCTTGCGTTCAAATGAGCAAATTATATATTAAACACTTTTTAACCCAAACAAACCCTAAACATGCAACAATATGTGATTGAATAAGATGATGATCTAAGCAAGAACATTCAAACACATGCTTGTGAGGAAAAATCCCCCAAAGGGGCAAAACCATTTATTTTCACTATAATATTGTAAGGAACGGTTACACGGATTACAGTAAAAATACAGTGACACAAAAATACCCGCGGGTGTCTGTTCTGTAGTCGGCGGCTGGAAATATCCCTTTCCAGGAGGGCAGCAATGAAGAAGAAGGTCGGTCGTCTCCACAAGAGTATGAACAAACACAAGGTTGTGTTCTTGGGTTGCAAACTGATTCACTAAGGATTGACAAAGATGTGTGAATCAAAACATGAGTTTGGAAACTCAAAAAGGTGAAGACTTGAGGTATATGGACTCTCAAATTCGTCTTTCAAAGTCTTGCAAAACAACTCCCCCGAAGTTGGTATTTATAGGGAAATACATGAAGAGACCCACGAATTTAAAACTCTGAAATTCTATCCAGCGTACAGGGACCCCAAACCGGTTCGGGTACCCTGCGAACCGGTTCGCCCACCCGAACCGGTTCGGGCTGGGTTCGGGGAAACTTGCTAGGAACAGGGGCTAAACACTTAGAAAAATTCCCAGTATTTTCAATGTAAATATCTCTATTTTCAATGGGCCATAACTTGTTCTCCGTATCTCGGATTGAGGTGCCGTTTCTTCCAGTATCTTCGTTGCGGCAAGCTCTTCAAATTTCCAGTTGACCGGTCCTCCGGACGGTGGCTGTAAAATTACCAAATTGCCCTTGAACTTCCCTATCAAGCCTTATTGCACTGTTTTGACTTCTCTTGCGTACCACTTGCATAAAATCCCTAAAATCTTGGAACGTGAAGTCGTTGAGGCAGATGAGGGACACATGATAGAGATAATAAAATCTTGATTTCCGAAATTCGGATTGAGGCCGTCATGTGAAATCGTGAGGTGACGTTCCAAATCTAGCGGCGTACGACGTACATAAATGTAACATGTTGGACATGAGAAAAATGTCCTTACACGAGTATATAGAATTCGCTCTCACACATGTCGTTCCCATGAGGTATATAGTGAGGAAATTCACGTACACTCAGGTATATCAAATTGCTTATCCACACGTACCAATTGCCCTAAAAAATCAAGACGTATATCGTGGAAGCCATGCAAAAGGGGGAAACCCTTTTCGATTCACCCAACCAACTGCATACCCGCATATAGGTGTTAAGCCTAGGACACACATATTAGATTGTCGATTTGAACCCAAAACTCTACCAAAATTTTCGATCGGCCTGCCGCCCAAATTTTTGCATATTTTGAAAACGGGACCCTACCCGTGAGCCTGGTTACAAGTCCAGCCATAGATTTGCATATGTTACGAACCTAACTTTTCTAGGCTCGGGTCCCATCTGGCATTTCATTTTTCTTTTAGGAGAATTTAATACAAGTGAGAACATAATAATAATAATAATAATAATAATAATAATAATAATCATGGTGAGACCCGTCTTTCAAAAACATTTTTTCCTTCTTTATCAAAAATCCAAAAACAATTTTTCCTTCTTTATCAAAAATCCCAAAAAAAAAAATTATCCCTTCTTTATCAAAAATCCAAAAATATTTTGCCCTTCGATCTCGAAAGAGAAACAGAAAATGTCAAAAATATTTTCCTTCTTTTTCTCAAAAATAAATCCCATTTTACGCCCTCTTAGGTCGATCGCACGCCCTTGGCCTGGCTCCTTATTGGCTTCGATCTTCAGTCAAGTCACCCCGGAGTTCCCTCCATTCCCCGTCCACCTCTTTTGAGTTTGGTATCCATCCTCTTTCCATGGAGAACACAAATCAAGTACCAGTTGTGCAGCCGAATCTGACGGTAGTTTTAGCTCAGCTCGTGTCCAAGATTGACAACCTTCAGACTGAGGTTCGGGAGATGCAATGAAACTAGGTTCCTATTCCTCAAGAGACCGAGGCCCTATTACCTCACGCTATGGGTCCACCCGAACCTATCTGAGTTCCCGAAGAATATCATCACGCTCTCCGTGTCCCTCTTGTTAATGGGTCGTCGTCTGCCCAACTTCCTATGCCGAACCTTGCCTAGCTTGAGGCTAACTTACCTATGATCATCGATTCAAAAGAGGAAGAGTGTAAAAAGGTTAAGTAAGATATCAAGATGCCAACTAAGAAGTTTGACTAAGTCACAATCTCCAGAAATTACATGGACTACACCCACATGTCTCCTTATCCTAAGGCAAGGTTACCCGAGAAGTTCAGGATGCCGAATATCTTGAAATTCGAAGGAAGTGGAACCCCGATTGTTTATCTTGGCAGTTATCACTGTTCCATGACTCTCCTAGGTCCTTCAGAATAAGTGATGGCCCAATTGTTTCAGTAAACTCTCAAGGATAGCGCCCTCCGATGATTTTTGTCTCTCAAGGAGTCTAGAATCCGTAACTGGAAGGATGTGGTCCATGAATTCATATCGCAGTACAAATACAACGAAGAGCTTAAGGTCACCTGCCATGATTTATATCAGCTCAGATAAAACTCTGGGGAATCAGTCAGTAACTTCATAGCCCGATGGAGGGAAAAAGAAGCTACCATAACCAATCGGCCTTTCGAGGAAGAACAAGTCAACATAGTGAAGAAGAACTTCTTGCCCCATGTCCGAGCGACCATGGGAGGATAATACTATCCCCACTTTCGAGCTCTCAGAGAGTCAGGAGTATAAATAGATGAAGGTCTTACTAAAATAGGGGTTGAACCAAAGAAAGTGTCCGGACAGTTCACCCCCAAAAAATATGACAAACCTTTCAGTGTTGGAGTCTCAACCATCAACAACATCTCTCAACCAACCACTTCGTGGGCACCAGAAAGACGCCCTGTCCAAATCCGAAAATAATACACTGAGCTTCATGCTCGCCTCTCCAAAGTTTATCAAGCCTTATTAAGCCAAAACCTCATCAAACCCTTGGATCCTCGTACATTGCCCAATCCACTTCCGAGAAACTTCAAGGAAGATGCCCATTGCGCCTTTTACCAAACTGTTGGTCATACCACCGACGAATTCTTTCACCTCTGAAACATAATCCAATGTCTAATTCACCAGGGTACCATTGCCCCACCAGCCAATCCTACGCCAAACACTACTCACAACCCACTCCCAAATCCTACTAATGCTATCTTCCTAGAAATGAACCCAGAATTTGATCCCTAAACTCAAATCACATCCATACACTCTCCTAGACCTCTCCAAACTTGCCCAAATTTCCTCCTACACCCTGTTAGCCTCACTGATCAGGCACTGTCACTCCTTACCAGAGCATGCATCGCTGTCCGTAACCATTCTAAAAATGGAGGTATGGAATTATCAGAAGTATTAAACCAACTCCTCGAGTTCGGGCTGAAATTTCCCTCACAGATGATCATCGATTACCAGAGGTTCAGCACGTTATTCTTGGAAGCAAGAAAATGGGCCCGAGAGTCAGACAATTGGGTGGTACCAACCGATGAAGTCGGCTTGGATGATTTCTTCCAGATCACGACAAAATTATTCAGGCAAACCAATGACATTTGCAGTATGACCAAGTTACTTGATACTTTGAAATTACAAGGGCGCCTAGTCCCTTCACCCTTACATATCCCCATAGGATGGGAATACCTGTATGAAGAAGCCATTAAAGTTATGGAATCCTTTGACTTTACATGGAAAGATAAAATTGTTGGCACCGAATGGGGGGAAGAATTGAGAGATTCGAATGAAGAACAAGCTTTCGAGAAAATTGGCCCGGTAGCCAACATGTGTGGGATGATATCATTTGAGGAGCTCCTCGAAGAAATAAACAAAGTGGCAGAACAACCCGAGATTGACGAAGAAACAGGGTTCATGTTCTTCCTTCTTCATTAAATCACATGACCAGATCAGGGAGGCATTACTTGATCCCAAGCTCACTACCAGCCAATGACAAAGGGAAGCAAGATCCTCGATCAACTAAAGAAAACTCAAGCTAACATCAATCTATGAGGGCTTTTCATGTCTTCCTAGCTACACATAAACGATTTGATCAAGTTGCTCACTGGACCCATAGTTCCTCCATCTACTACACTATAAGAAGCGGTAAATTTGGTCGGATCTTTGACCTCTACCCGAATGCTATCCTTTTCCAAAGAAGAAATACCCAGAATTGGGCCAAACCACAATCATGCACTCAACATCTCCGTCGAAGTTATGGGAAACATCGTACAACTCTTTCTTATCGATAATGGATCCTCCTTGAATGTCTGCCCATTAATAACCTTCAAATGCTTAGGACTGAAGGAAAGTGATCTCGCTGCAACTTATGCTGCTGTACGTGCCTATGATAATACCCTTCAGGAGGTGATGGGATCCAAAAAACTCGGACGACCTATAAACCCCGTCGTTCAATTCCAAGTTATTGACATCTGAGCTTGTTTCAACCAATTACTCGGACGACCTTGGCTCCACAATATCAAGGGCGTGTCCTCTTCACGCATCAGAAATTGAAGTTCTTCGCTAACGGACGAGTCATTACCATTTTGGGCGATGATGATAATACCGAGGGTACAAGTACCAGTAATATAATCCTTGAGATACAGCATGGGTCAAATGATATGCTCCTATCAGGATTCCGAGTTGGGCCACTCCTACTCCTTGCAGGTGACGATTTCAAAGAAAGGATTTGTTCGGAATACGACCCCCATGGAAATGTCAATGTGATTCAGATGTTCAGAAACATGCACTTCATGCCCGGACTGGGGCTAGGACAAAGACAGCAAGGGATACTTGATCCCATTGAACTGAAGAAAACTTTCCCTCCTTGTGGTTTGGGGTATCAACCATCAGAACAAGAGCTCAGAATGATCTGCCAGTCTCGACCAAAGAGAAGACTAGACTACCTCCAAACCATCTCAGGTGACTCCTTGAATTGACGATTCATCAGAGAGGGTGGGGACTTCCCATTTTGTGGCTTTCCGGAACCATGGTATGACCATACAGACAAAAAGATGAAACCCGAAATGGAGATCCTTTTCCAAGACAGCTACCCATGGGCCGAAAGTTCCCAATGCCATGTACAACCGCTCATCAAAGATGCCTACACTACACCAAAATGGCCAAATTGTCACCTTTCAGTCGGCCACCCTTGTCAAGGTCATTGACCGTGACAACAAACACGCGTTTTGTATCACGGTCATTGACCGTGACACGACCGTGACAAAGAATTGTCACGGTCAATGACCGTGATAAGTTCGTGACAAATGTAGTTGTCACGGTCTTGTCACAGTCAATGACCGTGAAAATTCTTTAAATAATTGTCACGGTCAAGGACCTTGACATGATCGTGACAACTTCTGCAGCAAAAAAATATTTGCCCTTCTTCCCCCCCCCCCCCCCCCGTCGTTTCCCTCTTTTTTCCAACTCTCTCTCTCTCTCTCTCTTCCATTTATATATATGTTTGTGTATATATATATATATATATATATATATATATATATATGTGTGTGTGTGTGTATATATGTGCATGTGTGTGTGTATGTGTGTGTGTGCGTGTGTGGGGGGTGGGGCAGGGTGGGGGGTTGTTGTGTGTGTTTGTGTATATGGTGGGTGGGGGTGGGGAGGGGGTAGGGTGGGGGTAGGGGTGGGGCAGGGGGCTGTTGTGTGTGTGTGTATATGTGTGGTGGGTGGGGGTGGGGCAGGGTGGGGGCTGTTGTGTGTGTGTGTGGTGGGTGGGGGTGGGGAGGGGGGGTGAGGCAAGGTCCCATTGTAATTCTCTTAATATCGTGTTTTGATGATTCTATGAGATAATATATATTGTTTCAAGGTTAACTCATTGTAGATAAAAACATTCACATAGTAAGATTAAATTGAATCCATCCATAGATTCTATAATTACTTCCACTAAAATATAATTAATAAATGAAACAGTTTTAGATGAAAGTAAATTAATAATTAGTGCCCATTTCATATGAAAGTAGGATTGCCCCTCATTGTAAATTAGTAAATTAATAATTGTATACGTTATTTGTTAGTTTAATTGATGAAATGAATTAATTGAGTAGATGAATTAGAAGGAGTACGGGATACACATTTGTTGTTGACATTACTGTTGGATTATTTTGTTTAGTAAATGTTTGGTTGGTTAGTTTTAAAAGTGGCATGACCACTGGATTATTGTCCATATGGGAGTGGGATTTTTCAACTTTTTTTTAAAATTACTTTGTATATCGAACAATATATATAGTATGATAATTAAATGAAATATACTTGAAATTAAATATAGTGCGCATAGATACTAGCCTTCTAGTTCTTATTCGTACGCATTCAATAGCCCTTAGACCCGTTCGAGAGTCATTACCCCTGTAATGAGATCTCTCGAATTGTCCCGTTTGGACAGTTTGAGACTGTATAATTTCTGTATAATATTCTTAGTGGCTTAAAGTTGTTACTTTTGGAGGAAGTTCTGCAGTCGTATCTTAATGTTCTCTGGGTACATACTAGATTAACAAGTGTGACTGTTATTTCAATTGATCAATTGAAATAACACTCACACCTTCCAATCTACGTCGTGTACTTGGAGAACTACGGCGATATGCTGTCAATTTTTTTTCAAATCGTAACAATGTGCATGAGCTGTTAAGTATATTACAGAAAAATGCGGTCTTGAATGGGATAGGGACACTCATCCTTTAGAGGAGATTGAGGAAATAGAAATTAAATGATGGGGTAATTAAATGAAACATACTATAAATCTAAGTTTTGTTTACCTTTAATAGGTGTTTAGTTGTGGTAGCTGTGATGGGATATTCGAAATTCAAAGAGTGGATGGGTGAGACGAATAGAATGGGGGATGTGTTTCGCAGAGGTGCTAACGAATTTGTGAAATATGCAAAGATATGTCATAATGATGAAGAATTTCCATGTCCGTGTGCTAGGTGTAAGAATGGTAAGGTGTTTGAGTGGAAAATAGTTGAACTACATTTGTTAAGATAGGGTATGCAAGATAGTTATCGATTTTGGAGTTTTCACGATGAATTGAAAGTTCCTTTTGTCCCCGACCAACCTTCAGAATAACCTTCAACAAGTAGAATAGATGTAGAAGGGAACGACGTAGATCATAATATGTTAGAGGATTTAGTTGATGATGCGTACGGAGTTTATGAAGAAGAGGAGAATGAGGTTACTGATGATGTAGAAGATTCAAGTGCTCGTGAAGATAACACGATAAAACTTGATGATGACTACCAAAGTTTAAAATTTAAGGCGACCCAACCATTATACTCTGGCTATGAGAAAGATCAAATAACTTTACATGCCATGGTTGGTTTGCACAATTTGAAGACGCAGTACGGTTTGTCTGGTAATAGCGTGATGAGAATTCTGAAATGGGTGAAGGGCTTATTACCCAAGCTGAATAAACTTCCAAATAGCTATCATGTTATGAAGAACAGTTTGAAAGGTTTAGGAATGAAGTATAAATTGATTCATGCTTGTGTGTATGACTGCATACTATACCGAAAGGAGTATAAAAATCTCGATCGTTGTCCGGTATGCGATGAACCTAGATATGTCCAATCTACTAGTAAGGAAGGCACAAGCTCAAAAGTATCTCAAAAAGTATTGAAATATTTTCCCATTGGGCCTAGATTAAAGCGATTTTTCACAGTATCATGGATTGCAGAGGCAATGACTTGGCATGCTAGGGCAGAAGTATGGGGTAATATCATGCGTCATCCTATTAATTCTACTTCCTAGAGGAGGATGAATTTTAAGTATCCCGATTTTTCTCGAGAACAACGCAACATTCGTTTGGCTATATCAACAGATGATTTCAATCCATTTGTAAATCTATGCACCAATTAGAGTGTATGGCCAGTGATCCTAGCCCCCACTCAACCTCCCTCATTCACAGTGTGTGAGACCTAAATTTTCGATGATGGCTTTGTTGATACCTGGGCCAAAGGCACCAAGTGATGACATTCATGTCTACCTGGCTCCTTTGGTAGAAGAATTAAATGAGTTGTGGTAAGAGTGTGTGCAATCATTTTAATCTTTTAGAAAAGAAGAGTTTACGCTGAAAGCTATGTTGATGTGGGCAATTCATGATTTTCCAGCTCATGGGACATTATCTGGTTGTGTAGTACATGGTTATTTGGGGTGTCCTATTTGTGGAGAGGAGACTGAATCTCTTCGTCTATCCTCTAGCTTAAAAAATGTATCCCATCGCCACAGGAGGTTTTTACCCCCAGCTCATAGTTTCAAATCTGAGAAAGGTTCCAATTTTTTATTGGGTGTAATCCAAAATATATTTGAATTGGATTATATAAGCTTCAAAGAGGTTGTATTTTACTATGATTGGGTAAGAGTTGAGGATAAAAATGCTTGTAAAGTTGATCCTATCACCAATTTGATCATGGTTAACTTGTCAAAGTTGAAGAGCAACGACCACGTGAGTGATGAGCCATTTGTTTGTGCATTTCAAAAGGTTAAAGAAGTGTTTTATTGGGAGTATATCAACAACGAGCCGTGGTCAATTGTCCAACACGCGCCAAGGCGTCTAAATAGTAGTGTGGATGACTTGGCTGCTCCTATCGAATATCAATCCATTTTTTATGATAACCCGAATTTGAAATAATTTTTCAATTTGTAATAAATATTCCAATTTGTACCGAAACATCCATTTTTAATGCTTTTAATTGATTTGCACTTTATCATTTTCACTCTTGTGTAGTGTGCGTGTGTGGAGAGGAGATTAATACATAAATATTCCAACTACATTTAAGTTTTGTTTCTACTAATCCATGAATATACGCTTCTTACCTTTAATAGGTGATTAGTACATAGTTATTTGGGGTGTCCTATTTGGGGAGAGGGGACTGAATCTCTTCGTCTATCCGAACACTAAGAAATGCCATAATCCTAGGGAGTGATGTTCTGCAAATTCCTCCCACCCGTTATGTAGCCAAACATCACCAGTTGAAGTTGTCAATTCCACTTTCCATACCCCACCACTTGGAACCTCTAGCAAAACATGGGAGACCATTGGAAGGTGGAATTGACAACTTCAACTGCTGATTTTTGGCTACACAACGGTTGGAAGGAATTTGCAGAGCATAACTCCATAGGATTATGGCATTTATTAATGTTTAGATATGAAGGGAATTATATTTGACACGATCGCCCGGGGTACATTATTTGGAACGAGGTGCCATATGAGCTCAAGTTAGCTGTTTGGGTGACACTACAGGTAATGTATTTATATTTATATGTCAATTTTGATTTCGATTTCGATTTCGATTTCAATTTCGATTTATATTTATATTTATCAATATTTGCGGGGCGGATACTAATTTTACTTTATTTTATTTCAGGGGACAGGCAGTGGCCCTGGGGGTAGGCCACATAGGCTCGATACTTATGTGGCTCTTCGAACGAGAAGGGAAGGATAAGGATGTGTCCCCGAGCGTCGCGGTACAAAATCTCTTTTCTAGCTAAATAGTTTGTGGATTTGAGATAATTGATGGTGATGTTGTTTCTTCTTAAATAGTTTCTATTTTGAATGTATATTTGCATTATCTCTAGTTTATTTATATATATGATGTTTGAACAGGTACAATGTTGATATAACATGTACAAATATACTGCTGGGCAGTGGCAGTGGCCATACTGCCCAGCAGATTTTTTTTCAATTCTGCCCAGAATTGTCACGGTCAATGACCGTGACAATTTTTTAAAAGGGGGTCAATGCTTTGTCACGGTTATTAACCGTGACTAAACATGTCACGGTCAGGGATTGTGACACGACCGTGACAATTCTAACGAACTTATCACGATCAATGACCGTGACACGTCCGTGATAAAAAAAATTGTCTCGCCCCGAATTGTCACGGTCATTGACCTTGACAAGTCCAACTTGTCAAGGTCAATGACCGTGACAATTCGGCAGATTTGGTGTAGTGCGAAGAGACTGAGGAAAGTGACTCCGAGGACTCGTTCAACTTAATACACTGGGGCTGACACTCTGCATGGTTCATTCAAGCACTACATCCCTGGATCCATCCCACTTGATTAAAGCTGCTGATACAGCTCTCCTTAACTGGCATGCTGCGCCGGTTCTACTTGTTGAAATCCCACCTAACCCCAATGTTTATCCCATTTCTTCTTCTTCTGTTGTCTATCCTTGCTCAAATGTAATCGAGACCTCTTTTGATGAGGTTCTCAATGTTGTTTTTCCTATCAATGAAATAAATGAAGATTTTGAGTATCTTGTTGTGCCTTACATTAATTGTTTAGATTCTAATCAAACTTTTGATGATGATGATTTTGCAAATGAATAATTATTAACTGATCTAAATAAGGTTAATAACAAACAACATAACCGCGTTCCAGTTAATGAGGAAGAGATTGTTATTATTAACCTCAGTTCTAGTAGCCAACTGCCCGAGATTAGGATAGGGGATACCCTTGACGAGCATGAGCGCACACAACGCGAAGAATTATTGAAGGAATTCGTAGATGTCTTCACATGGTCCTATGATGATATGCCCGACGTTGATCCTAAAATTGTTCAGCATGAGATCCCCACTCCTCCAGATTATAAGCCAATTATACAGAAGTTGAGAAAGCTCCGCATCGAATGGTCGCTCAAGGTCAAAGAAGAGGTGGTCAGACAGATGAACGCGGGCTTCATTCGTGTGATCGATATCCCACATGGCTAGCCAACATAGTGCCTGTGCCGAAATCAAGAGGGAAAGTTCGAATGTGTGTAGACTACCGTGATTTGAACAAAGCTTTTCTAAAGGATGATTACCCGCTACCCAATATTGACATGATCGTCGACAACACGGCCAGTCATCCTCTCAAGTCATTCGTCGATGGGTTTGGCGGATACAACCAAATCAAAATGCACCCAGATCATCATGTAAAAACCACGTTCATCACCCCATGGGGAACCTTTTGCTACACTTTTATGCCATTTGGTCTCAAGAATGCTGGGGCTACCTACTAGAGGGCCGTCATGACCATCCTGCACAATTTGATTCACAAAGAAGTCGAGGTCTATATGGATGATATGGTTATGAAATCCAAAACTAAAGAAGGTTATGTTTCCGCTCTTCGAAAGTTTTTCGAACGACTACGACAGTATCAGATAAGACTCAATCCACAAAAATGTGTCTTCGGCATTACAAAGGGAAACTCTTGGGATTCATTATCAGTGAAAAAGTGATAGAAGCAGATCCTGCTAAGCTAAAATCCATACTTGAGATGCCGCCTCCCCGAATGGAGAAAGAGGTCTGAGGTTTCCTTGGGAAATTACAATACATTAGCCGGTTCATCAGCCAACTCACCTCCATTTGGGAACTAATTTTGAAACTCCTCCGAAAGGATTCAATAAAAGTTTGGAATGAGGCCTGCCAAAAAGCCTTCGAATGAATGAAACAATACCTGACTCAACCTCCAATACTCATACCACCACAACCTGGTCTCTCCTTGCTCCTATACCTAACCATAACCGACACTGCAGTTGGGTCTTTGATAGCTCAATACCTTGAAGATTCCCGTGAAGAAAGAGCCATCTATTACGCCATTGGTCGGATACGAAGTTAACTACACCGCTTTGAAAAAAGCATGGGTCGCACTTGTTTGGGTCACCCAAAAGTTACGACACTACATGCTCTCCTTCCCCATTAAACTTGTATCTCGAATGAACCCCATCAAGTACCTGCTTTAGAAACCCGCCCTATCCAGCCGAATGGCTCGATGGTTGATGCGCTTAGCCGAGTTTGATATCGTATATGTCAAATAAAAATCCATGAAAGTAAGAGCCATCTCTTACTACCTCGCTGATTACCCCATGGAAGAAATTGGTGACTGGATCTTCGAATTACCAGATGAAAACATCTTCTATGCTGCTCAAGATGACCTTCGATGAAAAATGTTCTTTGATGGCTCGGCCAACCAAAAGGGATATGGCATTGGGATACTTTTGATCACCCCAGATGACTCCCACACTCCCATCGCCATCAAATTGGATTTCCCCTGCACCAACAACATGACTAACTACGAGGCATGTATGGTAGGCCTCAAAGTTGCCCTCAAGAAAGGAATTCAATGCCTAGATGTCTACGAGGATTCTTCCTTCATCATTGGTCAAGTGCTCAGAAAATGAAAAGTCAAGGATGAGAAGCTCCAACCCTTCCATGCCCACTTAGAAAAACTAGCCTCCCAATTCAGAGACATCACCTTCCACTACCTACCTCGAGTAAAGAATAACCTAGCCGATGCCCTTACTACCTTAGCCTCCATGGTCGATATACCTGAAGGAATAACAATGGCCCCCTTCGTAGTCCAAAAGTAAGATAAACTAACCCACTGCTACCACATTGAGATCATCACCAAAGAAGATCCCGAGCTAGCCAACTGCTCGTATTATGATATTTGGCACCTCTTCAAGCACGGTAAGTATCCCGAGGGTTCTAACAGGAAAGACCAGGCAACCCTGCAAAGATTGGCCTCCCAGTACATCATATGTCACAAAGAACTATTTAAGAGAAAGTTCGATGGAACCTATTTACACTGCATCGCAGGGGCTGATATTGAAGAGGTGATGCAAAGAATCCACAACGAGGAATGCGAACCCTATATGAACGGTCACATGCTTACCAATAAGATCTTATGACAAGGTTACTACTGGACCACCATGATCCAGGATTGCACTGCCTATGTCCGGAGATACCTCAAATGCCAACAGTTCTCTAACCTTCAACACCTACCTCCTAGTGAATTATACAACATGACTTCTCCCTGGCCGTTCTCCACCTGGGGCATCGACATTATAGGAAAGGTTACACCCAAGTCTTCTAACGGACATGAGTTCATCCTGGTTGCCATTGATTACTTCACTAAATGGGTCAAAGTTGAGTCATACATAGTTCTGAATACCAAGAAAGTGGCCAAATTCATTAAGAAAAAATCATCTGCCGATATGGAGTCCCGCACGAGCTAGTGTCAGATAACGGGTTGCATTTCTAAGCAGAAGTCACAAAAGGGGTCAAAGATTATGGGATTGAGAGACACGAATCTTCTCCCTATCGACCTCAAACCAATGGTGCAGTCGAAGCCACCAACAAGAACCACAAAGCCATTATTAGCAAGATGACCAAAAGTTGTCGAGATTGGGTTGATCGAATCCCATACGCCCTCTGGGGATACCGAACCTATATTGGGTCTACCCCTTACTCTTTAGTCTATGGAATGGAAGCAGTCCTACCCGTGGAGCTAGAAATACCCTCGTTACGCGTCATGCTTGAAAGCAAGGTCAGTGAGGAAGACTAGCATCAAAGACGCCTCGACGAGTTATCACTCATGGACGAAAGGAGATTAAAAGCGTTGTATCACATATAAGGGTACCATCGCCGAATAGCGCATTCATTTAATAAGAGAGTCATAGACCGCGGTGTCCAAGAAGGGGATTTAGCCCTCAAAGAAATGGTAGAGCCCATCTGAGACCCCAGAGGGAAATTCAAGCCCAATTGGAGCGGCCCATACATTCTCAAGAAGATCTTGTCCGGCGGTGCTGCCATGCTCACCGACTTAGATGGAGAAGAGATGTCTCGTTCAGTCAACCTGGACCGTCTCAAGAAATTTTACCCCTATTCTTAAATCTTGGCGCGCTAGGACTCTTCTCATCTCCCTTCTATTCTAAAAAAAATCTCTTCATTTCCCTCTACCCAGAACTACGTGGGCTTGATCCTCTTCAAAAATCATTCTCATAAAAATTAAAAATTTCAAAAACCCCCAGAGGTACGTAGGCAGCTTATACGTCTTATATGAGCATGGTCCCTTCTTTTTCATAAAAATCTATTTTTCTTATCTCCAAGAATGACAGTCCATTCAAATATATACTTGAACAAAAGGATTATGCATGCCTTAGCGATCGGTACAGATAATTCAAAATACAGAATTCATCAAAAGGCACAGCTAGATGATCAAAAACTTATTTATTTCAATAATAAGAAATTATAGTGAAATTACATAAGAAAAGGATCGGATAACTCCCTTCCCTCCTACCTTCCTCGAAAGCTAAATAAATCCCCAAATTTGTTCCCCAGTACAAAAAAAACTCTCCAAGATCCCAACCCATAGCTACTAGAGGAGCCCGCTCCATCATAGTCATCTACATCCTGGGGTCCCCAAGCTTCCCCTACCTGGATGGAGTGACGTAGATGCTATATGGACCGATAGGCTCGAACTAGCCTCGAAAACACCACAACCCCTCCCTCCATGGTATCAGATAAGGCAAGCTATCTTTGTCCAGTCTCCACTTCCAACATCTTGCTAACTACACTCCTCTACAACCACTTCATATAATCCTCGGGGATGCGTCAAACTATCCCAACGGACTCAAAGGGATGAGTCATCGGACGTCAACTCTCCCTCAAAGAGCCAAGCCGCATGTGTAGACGCTCTGTCAAATCTTCTACCGAAAAGAAGTCTAGTGTCTGAGGTGACATGATCTGCTCCCAGCCAAATTGGCACAGAAGCCGCCAAGGGAAATAAAAAGAGGTTTGTCTAAGACCAACCAACCGAACATACAGGTATTCTTCCAGTTCCAGAATAGGCAGCAACTGTCCCCACCAAGGTACTGACCATTACATATTTAGAGCCCCATGCTCCACGAACCAGTTCTCCCAGCTCTCAATATCTAGGCCAACACCGATGAAATGGCACAAAAATAAATTGGGTACAACCGACAAAGGGTGTTCCGGAGGAGTCACTAGGCAAAATCTTTAAGGAAACCACATGAACAGCCTTGTGGGGCTACCCCTCAGAAAATCCAAACAACCTTCTCGCCAGGCATCCAGGCCATTTAGAGTCTCCGCCAGTAGCAGTGCTGCAGGATTGTGATTATAGGACATCCATGAGGTAATAGCTGCAAGTTGTGGGTCCACCAGCAGCTCCCCAGTCACCATCCGTAATTTTGAAACCAATCCTAAAATGATAGCTCCGGCATATCCAGCATCACTAACCTCCTGCAAATACACAGACCGCAACACCTCCGGGGGAGAAATCATACCTCCAGCCACCAGTGATCTGGCCACTGAGGACGAAATATAAAGAAGCCCAGCCAATAACTCCCAGGGAGAACGGGAAAACTAAGGCAGAGCTGCAAAAATGCCGGGATTTATCCCCAAAATGGCAGAAAATTCCTCATAAGTTGAACAGACTTCTTCCAAGCTAAAGCGGAATACATGGTCTTCAGGGTACAAGAATTGTACCGCCGCCATCAACATGTTCCACTCTATGGTCCGATGACGCCATAAAGAAACTCGACACATGTTGTGAGCATCGTAGTCGACGTTATAGGAGCACATCGGCTCCAAAGTATCGAGGTAGTTGGCAAACTCAACGCTACCAGGGAGGGCCATCTCACAGAATAAGAAAGTAGGAATGTGAGGGTGTGAGGAAAACACTCCACTCTTACCTCTCTTTTATACTTAAAAACCCCCACAAAAGACATAACCCCTGTAGAAATCGGAGGAAATCCTGCCCCACAAGGTACCAAAGGTTGAAGAGGGTACCAATCAAAGCTTTGAATTGATGGGACTGGACTGCCCTGCCGATAGGCAGGATAAGGTGCTTGCCAATCGGCAACCCCTACTTTTGGAAATTTTCCTTTTTTCTCTTTTGTCAAAATTCAGAAAACTCAAAATAAATTGATATTCTCAATAAAATTTCAAAAATCCCCTTTTCATCTTTATATAAATTCTCATTTTGAATAAAATTTCTTTCAAAATCCTAAAAAAATTTCTTTTTACGGTCTCAGCAGCAAAGTAAAAAGTGCATGTGCATTCATTCATTCATCATTAACCGAAGATAATAAAAAAAACTTCATTGCATTACATAGATATGTTTCTGTGCTACATCATTTTGCAGGAAAATAAAGAAAAGTATAAAAAAAACAAATAAGACTCAACCCGAACCCACATTATCCCTCTCTCTCTTCACCTCTCTCTCCTAAGAGCTTCCACCCCTACGATGCGCTCTCTTTCCTCGACGGCGAGATGACGCACCATCACTACCTGAACAAGACTCCTCCCCAGATGAGGCAGACAACACCAAGTAAGAACGAACAGGAACTGCATCCCGAATATGGGCAGTCGCCAAAGATATCCAGTCCTTAATATCCCTCAGTCAAGTGGTGGACACCCGAACACGCTACAAGAAAAGGCAGAATCAGTATCAAGAAGAAAAGATCAAAAGAAACCAAAAGGAAGGAAAAGAAAAGAGAAAAAAGATATACCAAAGGACGAAGAACCTCCTCTGTCAAACCCAACTCCTACGGGTCCATCGCATGAGGACGCTGCAGCATAGGAACCATCCTTCGATCAGCCTGTCGAATGTTGTGTGAAGGAGTATGCAGCCGCATAAAGGGAACCTCTAAAGTCACTGTCATCGCAGATGTCGAAGGACCGCCACCACTGTGGGAGGACCCCACTGGCCGACTCGAACCCGCAGGAGGGAAGGGCCGTGCATCATATATGCTGGGCGCCATCAGCCAGCTCTTCATAAAGTCCATATAATCATACGGCATAGCTGTATCAGTGTACATCAGGTAGGACTCACCAATCATCATCGCGATCCTCACATCCTTCGATAGAAGTCGCTCCCGTCTCATAGATATAGGGGCCTCGCAGGTGGCACCACCACCTCTCCCTCAGCAGTCTATCGGACCACCCTCTCCCCGAGATACCAATAGTGGCCAAACTCATGCTCCAGCAAATGCCTCATCTGCGTATTTACTCCAGTCAACCCTGTGTCCTGAACGGTCATCCCCTAAAGGTAAAAGGTCACCTGAAAAATCCCCAGCAGATATGAGTCAAATACAAAATCAGAGCACACAAAGGTCTTAGACTGAAGAATATGAAAAGTCTTACGCTATCACTGGTCAGGCCATTCAAGACCTGGCGCACCACCTTTAGAGAGAGAGACCGACTCGACTACCGATTGACCTTGCGCCATCGATGCAACCAAAAAAAATCCCCAAGAGCCTTGTCCTTCAAAGCAATCAACTGGGTATTATACCCGATCACCTCATAGAACCACGTTTGCCAAATACAAGAAATTCGTTATCAAAAGAGATGCATAAGGAAAATGTGAATGCATGAAAGGAAAATGCACAAAATTACAGAATACCTCAAAAAGATACATGGATCCAATGAAAGACTATCGGCAGCACCGGCTGAATGCATCCAAGAAAAAATAAAGGGTCGCCAAAGTCAGGCTCCACCAATCATAGAGAGGGATGTTTGAAAATATCCTCAGATATGGTAAAAACCATAAGTGGACAACGTCACCGCTTGACACCACCAAAAATCCCCCCAACACCAGCAAAATGAACAACCGGGTCATCTGCCTCACCTGCAGCCCGTCCTCCACATCGATCACTCTGACCAATAAAACATCCTCAGGTGGCACCACCACCTCTCCCTCAGCAGTCTATCGGACCACCCTCTCCCCGAGATACCAATAGTGGCCAAACTCATGCTCCAGCAAATGCCTCATCTGCGTATTTACTCCAGTCAACCCTGTGTCCTGAACGGTCATCCCCTAAAGGTAAAAGGTCACCTGAAAAATCCCCAGCAGATATGAGTCAAATACAAAATCAGAGCACGCAAAGGTCTTAGACTGAAGAATATGAAAAGTCTTACGCTATCACTGGTCAGGCCATTCAAGACCTGGCGCACCGCCTTTAGAGAGAGAGACCGACTCGACTACCGATTGACCTTGCGCCATCGATGCAACCAAAAAAAATCCCCAAGAGCCTTGTCCTTCAAAGCAATCAACTGGGTATTATACCCGATCACCTCATAGAACCACGTCTGCCAAATACAAGAAATTCGTTATCAAAAGAGATGCATAAGGAAAATGTGAATGCATAAAGGAAAGTGCACAAAATTACAGAATACCTCAAAAAGATACATGGATCCAATGAAAGACTATCGGCAGCACCGGCTGAATGCATCCAAGAAAAAATAAAGGGTCGCCAAAGTCAGGCTCCACCAATCATAGAGAGGGATGTTTGAAAATATCCTCAGATATGGTAAAAACCATAAGTGGACAACGTCACCGCTTGACACCACCAAAAATCACCCCAACACCAGCAAAATGAACAACCGGGTCATCTGCCTCACCTGCAGCCCGTCCTCCACATCGATCACTCTGACCAATAAAACATCCTTCAACAGCGACAGACGGATGGAGTCACCAGACACTATCCTTCCCACATCACCAAGCATCGCGCGCATCGCCTTCGGCCTTACTCACAAAGTGTGATCCACCTCTATCTGCTCTCCATCACAATCCAGCCCCAGTAGCTTCTACACATCTATGGGAGTCACAATCATCTCCCCAAAGCCAAAATGAAAGGTGTGGGTAGTGTCCCACCACCTCTCCCCCAGAGTGCATAAGACTTCCGATGAACGAGACGTCTCATCTAGCACAGGCGCTAACCTCCCAAAGCCTGATGATGATACCACCCAATGCACCATAGGTGGAAGATGATCCCAGACATCCTTAAGCCCCGTTGTCCCGCGGGCACGCATATTCGACAAAGAAACATCAAACTGCCAAAAGAGAAAAACCTTGTCAGAATCCAAGAAAAGAGGAAAATCACAAAAAAAAAAGAATGCCAAAATTCATTTTACTTACATAACCGCCAGGGTTCACCACCCTCGAAGAGCGATGACACGACGGCTCCCGCAGCAAGGTCCGCTCATCCGCAACCGGATCGAATGCATAAAAAGATTTCTCGCTCAGCATCGCAAGAGGTGACCTGGCCCTCCACTCCACGTTTGCACAGTCATCAACAGCTAACCATTCCCGATGTACTGCAGTGCTCACAAAAGAGTCCATTTTTTAGAGTTCGGAATGCTAGAACGATTCGCAGAAGAAAATCACAGAAAGAGAGAAGGCAAGAGGCTGTGAAAATGAGGGAAATTCGCCCCTTTATATAGGATACTAAGGGTCATGCCGATCGGCATTGACCCCCACCTACCGATCGGCACTAACCCTTTGCCTTCTTGAGGCATCCTAAAAATATGTGCCACTGCCGAATGACACCCTCCACACCATGCCGATTGGAACCTCCCTTAAATTTTCGTACAAAAATTCCCATAAAATACCAGAAACCCTTGAAAAATCCTCAGAAATTTCCTAAAAATCCTATAAAGGATTTAGATCATTTTCACCAAGAAAATTTCACACTTCCTCAAGTGGAACCCCTTTTTCCCCAGTGGAACTCTCAAAAGACAAGCGAACCTCTCCCCGACAACGTCCCCAAAGTACCTCCAAAATATAAAAAACTTCAGGATCATATCCTATTTCCCAAAGGTCTTAAATCTCCCCGAGAAATACGTCCAAACCCTGGACCACCTAATCACTTCTCCAACATCAAATTGGCTTTTCCGCAGGTACAGTCTCCAAAAGACACAAGGATTTCCCCAACAATCGGCTCCCCAGCTCAAATCAAAATCACGATTTAATTTTTACGACAGAGTTCCCCAAGAACTTCTCACCAAAAGCCCGAAGAATTGGCTTCGACCCGCAGAATTGGCCATCTCAACTTAAGCCCGCAGAATCGGTCATCTCACCTAAAGCCCGCAGAATTGGTCATTTCACCTTAAGCCCGCAAAATTGGATTCGACCCACAGAATTGGTCATCCCATCCTTAAGCCCACATAATTGGCTTCAACCCGCAGAATTGGTCATCTCATATTAAGCCCGCAGAATTGGTCATCCCATCCTTAAACCCGCAGAATTGGTCATCTCACCTTAAGCCCGCAGAATTGGCTTCGACCCGCAGAATTGGCCATCTCATCTAAAGCCTGTAGAATTGGTCATTTCAACTTAAGCCCGCATAATTGGCTTCGACCCGCAGAATTGGTCATCCCATCCTTAAGCCCGCAGAATTAACTTCAACCCGCAAAATTGGCATCCCATCTTTAAGCCCACATAATTGGCTTTGACCCGCAGAATTGGTCATTTCACCTTAAGCCCGCAGAATTGGTCATCTCACCTAAAGCCCGCAGAATTGGCTTCGACCCGTAGAATTGGTCATCACACCTAAAGCCTGCATAATTGTCTTCGACCCGCAGAATTGGTCATGCCATCCTTAAGCCTGCAGGATTGGTCATCTCACCTTAAGCTCGCAGAATTGGCTTCGACCCGCTGAATTGGTCGGTCATCTCAACTTAAGCCCATAGAATTGGCTTTGACCCGCAGAATTGGTCATCTCACCTAAACCTCACAGAATTGGCTTCAACTTGCAAAATTGGTCATCTCACCTTAAGCCCATAGAATTAGCTTCGACCCGCAGAATTGGTCATCTCATCCTTAAGAGCGCAGAATTGGCTTCGACCCGAAGAATCGGTCATCACAACCTAAGCCCTCAGAATTGTCTCCGACCCACAGAATTGGTCACCCCCATAATTGCTTTGGTCATCACTTCCTTTAAGACCATCCCCAGCATGTTTCTTCAAGCCCACAGAATTGGCTTCAACCCGCAGAATCAGTCACTCTCATCTTCAAGCCCACGGAATTGGCTTCGACTCGCAAAATTGGTCACCCTCATCTTCAAGCCCCCATAATTGGCTTCGAACCGCAGAATCGGTCATCCTCTTTCTTAGGTCCTCGGAATCAACCTCGACCCATCCTCTTTCAAAGGCATCATGTGGTGTCTATTTGACGGCTATCATTTATTCCAAACTCACACGTCGAGGGGCTCTGTAGACACTCCATTCTAATACCCCCCCCCTAACCTCTCCTAAGGTCCCTAGCACCTCCCTTCATCATTGCAAACCCAAGACATACCCCAGGTACTGACCTAAAGGCCATCGAGCACTCCCAGACCCCGTTTGACCAAAAGTCAAACTCTTCAGCTCGATCGAGACTAAATGAATATTTGAAGGGCACTAAAACCCCTTTCTAACGGTCCTTCTCGTGCACGATTCTGACTTACCATGCGGACGAACAACCCGTTTTTCCCCGAACTCGATTAGGAGGCCACCAGACGCTCCTAGGCTATGTTTGACCAAAGTTAACTCTTTAGCTCAATCGATATTGAATGAATCTTTAAAGGGCACTGAAACCCCTTTCCAACGGTCTGCCCCGTGCACGATTTTGACGTACGGTACGGACGAACGATCCGTTTTACTCCGAAAAGTCACCGAATGGTTCTAGGCCACGATTGACCAAAGTCAACTGCCCAAACCAGGTCAATCTCTTTGGAATGTTGAAGTACATCTCCTAACCTTTCTATCGGTCTACTCCGTGCAGGATTCTGACTTACCATGAGGATAAATGATCCGTTTGTGTTCGAACTTTCCTCGTCCAAAGGACCGACGAGCGCTTCCAAGCCACATTTGACCCAAAGTTAACTCCCGAACCCGAGAGAAGTCCAAGTAATTTTAAAGGTCTCTAAAATACCTTTCCAATGGTTCACATTGTGCACAATTTGGATCAACAGTTTGTGCTCTACGACCGATTTTCTGAAGGAACCTGAAAGAGACTGCCAAACGGCAGGTTCCAAGCCCTGCCTATCGGTAATGTGCCTAAACACACCTGCCGATTGGCAGGACCAGGACTATGCCAATCGGTAATGCCCCGGGCCTATAAAAAGTAGGGTCTAACCTCATTCTAAAAAGAGAAGGAAAATCAGAGATCCATCACTCTCAACAAGCTCAGAAAACCCCTCTCGAAGTCAGCGTGATTTCCACATCCAAATCCCTTTTCAACCTTCACCTTTCATCACCTTTTTCATCAAACTTGGTGAATTAAGTACTTTCCATCATCATCCAAGTGCAAGGTCTTCTCCGTAACATCCAAGATCAAGCTCAAGATCTTCAAGAAGGTCCAACTCTTTCAACTCTCTCTTTAAATTCCCCTAAATTCGCATTAACTTGTTTTGTTACTTAGCATTTTTTCTCTCATCTCACATATCTTAATATACTTTTTATCTAGTATTATCGCACATCTCTTATTTTTATATAAATAAAACCCAAAAAAAATAAGAAAAAGAGGGTTTTCTCATATATTCCAAACGGGAATACTCACACTTTTCTCACAACCAAAACACTTTTTTACACACACACCCATATAAGAGAAGTCCCCAATTGGATTTATGGGATAAATCCCACCCCTCATTTTGCATACGAACTACGTGGAATTTGATGCCTCTATAAGCTACGTAGGCATCTCGGGGTAAAACCCGAGATTCGAGTCCTTTTTATACTTTTTTCCTATTTTTCTATACTCTTTAAACTTAACTCTCTTAAATTCTATGTATGTATGTATATATATATATATATATATATATATATATATATATATATATATATATATATATATATATATATATATATATATATATATATTCATTCTTAATGGCGTATTATTTCACATGCGTTATCATTCCCTTATAATGATCGACGCTGGGATAATCGCATAAATCTTATTTTCTAATATTAGTTTTAGGAACATTCCTATGGATGACTCTCTTTATCTCTTCCATGATACAAGTCAATGATTCCTATCTCCACTACGTATACACATGCACACATATCATGAGAAAATAAAGGAAAATAGCAACAACCCATGAGAGATCGTAAGGGCGGAATGGGTGCCTAACACCTTCCCATTTCGTAACTTAGCCTCCGGACCCCTTTCGAATCATTTTGGTTTCGTATGTATCAGTATGTCTTTGGATGTTGTCCTTTGGTATGGGTCTCTTTTCTTTTATCTATTTTGAGTAAAATAGATTGGAGACTCTATCTCTCTACATTTTTCACCTCATTCACTGACGCCGGTTGAAGCACTCCCGAGAGGGACGCGCGAGACCTAGAGGGATCCTCTCCCACCGCGAAGGGATATATCCGGGGATGGCCACAGGGTGAGATAATTATTTTTCATGCGAGGATTTCCACTCTAAATTATATGTGTGCCCATACCTTGGGGGTCTGGGAGGGCTTTCCCCCTCTCTCTGGTGTGCGCACGGGATTGCTCTCTTTCTCGGGGTACTCGGTGGTCATCAATGTGGGGTAATATGTAGAGATAAAGTCGCCATCCTATTTTGGACAAAATATGCAAAAGAAATATTGTCTCCTAGAGAGAATATCATAAACAACAATATTGATGCTTTCGACACCAAGTAGTTCAAAGGTTCGGAGATTAAGTTACAGAATGGGAAGGTTCTAGGCACCCATCCCTCCTTTTGGTCTATCATGGGCATGTGTTATTCTCCTGTTAGACTTTGTGACGCATGTGCTTATGTTCATAATATAGATGGAGAATGTAATCGTTCAACTCGCGTCATGGAAAAGGATGGAATGAATTCATCCTTAGGAGTGTTCATAAAATAATAATTCAAAATATAGTATAATTTTTTGTCGAATCACAACTCGTTATAGAAGAACGAATGTATACATCGAACAAGACAAAATCATGAAAGAATATGACATCCATTAATAATATAGATATAATAAAAATTATATAACTAATGAGCATAATAAAGGACTCGAATCTCAGGATTTACCCATGATGCCTTCGTAGCCCAAGGGGCATCAAAGTCCACGTAGTTCGAAGATAACATAGGGTGGGGTTTAACTCATAAATCCAAACGGGGGATATCTCTTATATGTGTGTATATAAATTTGATTTAAGTGTGACAATGTGTAGTGAGAATTCCTCTTTCGAAATTTATATATAAATCCTTTTTTCTCATTTTTTGTTTTTTTTTATGAAAACAAGGTATGTGCAATACTACTAATAAATGTTTGATATTAATGTTTGTGATGTAATGAAATAAAGTACTAAAGTGGAAATAAAACAACTAGTGCTAAAATAAGATAATTTAGAGACAAGGATGGAGAATTGGACATCCTTATAAAGACTTTAAGTGGATCCTGAGTGTAGATTCGCTGATCTTACAACGAGGTGATGGTGGTATGAGGAGATGGGGGGATTTATTATGAAGTATGAAAAGGATTGAATGAATTTGAAAAATGGGATTTTTAGGAGGGGAACAACCCTGAATTTGAGAGAATGTTCTCTGAATTACAGAGAGGGATGTTCAGGAGTTCCCTTCAAAGTGAGGTCATGGCCTCTATTTATAGGTCCAAGGGGGTATCGATCTGAAGGGTCATGGACTTGCCTATTGGCATAAAATCCCATACCACCACTAATAGGCAGGGTCCTGAGGGTGATATTCGGCAGTCTGGGACATGTTTTTGGTAAAACCATCATAAAATGCGAATAATAATTCAGAATCATGAAGGAGGTGGAATCGGTGGAAAGGGTATTCAGAGATCTTTAATAATCAATGAGACAATCTCGGGTTCGAGAGATGACCAACGTCAAATGGGGACAGGAAGCACCCATTGCTCAGTGGAAAATGCATCATTCATCCAAACTATAAGGCCGATTTATAAATGGGATGAACCATTAGAAAAGTTATTCAGGGCCTTTCGAGGTTCCATTGAGTTTTATTCGATTCGGAGAGTTGACCGTGGTCAAATGGGGTCAAAAGTGCTCGATAACCCTTCGAAGTAAAATGGGTCGTTCATCCGTACTGTAAGGTTGATTCGTGCATGGGATGGATCATTTGAAAGAATATTTAGAGACCTTCAAAGATTCATTAAGCTTAGCTTATTATAAAGAGTTGACCAGAATCTAATGGCACTCGGTAGCGCCTGATGGCCTTAAAATTAATTTTGAAGGTAAACCGATCATGTGTTCTTATCGTATTGCCAATTTACGCACGGGGTAGATTTTCACAAAGTGGATTTAGAGTCTTTCGAAGATTCATTGAGCTTTCACTCAGGTGAGAAAGTTGACTACAGTCAAACGGCGTCTGAGATCACCTGGTAGCCTCTTGATTAGTTTTTAATATTGAAATAGACTATTTATCCTAACCATAAGGTTGATTCACGCATGAGGTAGACCATTGGAAAGGGGTTTAATGGACCTTCAAATATTTATTGAGCTTCAGCACAGATAATAAAGTTAACTAGAGTCAAATAGAGACCGGGAGCATCCGATGGCCTCTAGATCAGTTTTTGGTGTAACACGGATCATTTATTAGTACCGTATGATAGATTCATACACAAGACAGACAGTTGGAAAGGGTAATCAGAGACCTTTAAAGATTCATTGAGCTTTTTATCGAATAAGAAAGTTTATCAGAGTCAAACGGGGCCCGAGAGTGCCCAATAGCCTCTAGATTGGTACTTGTAGTATGATTTAGGGTTTGCTATGAATGAGTGAGTTATAGGGAACTAAGAGGTTATTAGGGGGTCCTAGAATGGGGTGTCTTCATAGAGCCCCTAGACGGGATATCTTGGAATAAATGAAGGCAGTCGAATGATAAACACTATATCGACATTACGGAAGAGGATTTTAGGTTAATTTTAAGGACCCGGAGGTTGATGTTGATCGATTTAGAGGGTCAAGGCCTAATTATGAGGACCTAAGGAGACGAGGATGAACGATTCAGTAGGTCGAGATTAATTTTTAGGACCTAAGGAGACATGGATGACCAATTTAGTGGGTCGAAGGTGTTAAGGTTAGTTTTAAAGGGATAGGGAGACCAATTCAGTTGGTCGAGGTCAATTCCAGGGACCCAAAGTGATGATAGGGACAAACTATTCTACGGATTAAGGTAAATTCTGAGGACCTAAAGTTATGATGACCAATTCTAAGGGCCGATGTAAATTTTGAGACTTTACGTTGTGATCACCAATTCTGTAAGCTGAGGTTGTAACAATCAATTATGAGGACCGAGGTCAATTTTGAGGACCTTAAATTTTGACAACCAATTTTAAGGATCGAGGCCAATTCTGAGGACCTTAAGTTATGATGACCAATTCTGAAAGACGAGGTAAATTCTGAGGACCTTAAGTTGGGATGACTTATTCTGAGAGGTAAATTTTGAGGACTTAAAGTTATGATGACCAATTCTATGAGCCGTGGTTAATTCTGAGGACCTAAAATTGGGATGACCACTTCTGAGGGTAAGGGTCAATTCTGAGGACTTTAAGTTTTGATGCCCAATTCTGAGGGTCGAGGTCAATTATGAGGACCTTAAGTTATGACGACCAATTTTGAGGGTCGAGGTCAATTCTAAGGACCTAAAGTTTTGACGACAAATTCTATGGGTCATGGTCAATCTGAGGACCTAAAGTTGGGATGACCACTTCTGAGGGTTGAGGTCAATTCTAAGGATCTTAAGTTGTGACGAACAATTCTAAAGGCCGAGGTCAATTTTGAAGATCTAAAGTTTGTATGACCGATTTTGCAGGCCGACGTCTATTTTAAGGACGTAAAGTTGTGATGACCAATTATGAGGGCCAAGGTCAATTCTGAGGACCTAAAATTATGACGACCAATTATGCGGTCGTGGTCAATTATTAGGACCTAAGGCTTTGACGACCAATTCTGAGGACCTAAAATTATGATGACTAATTTTGTCGGTCGTGTTAAATTCTGAGGACCTAACGTTTTGACAATTAATTCTGAAAGTTGAGGTCAATTATGAGAACCTAAAGTTGGGATGACAACTTCTGAGGATTGAGGTCAATTCTGAGGGCCTTAAGTTATAGCATAGGGAATTGCTCTCCCATGGAAATTTAAATAATCTTAGGGGTGCAGGTGCACTTTTGGTTCCACTAGGTATTGTGTTGTCTTGAAACTCCACTGGGGGATGTTTAGTTTGAGGTCCTGATAGGAGAATTGTAGCAGACTTGGATGCGGGCGCATCATTGCCTTTGTTGTGGAGTATGCTAAGGAAAGGAGCGTAAGATTAATTTAGCTGGGGATTTTTAGAGTTAGTATGGGGCTTAGTTCTCAAAAAATGATTTTCTTGAGGACAATAATGCTCCATATTTTTCAAGGATTTTTGGAATTTTCTAGGCAATTTCAAAAATTTTCAGGAATTTCCTAGCACTATTTGTACAAAATTTGAAAAGGACTTTTGATAGGAAGGCTTAAGGGGGTGCCAATAGGTAATGGCATGAACTCCTAGTCTTCCTTGGGAAGAGGAAAAGCCGTTGTCAATCGGTATGGGCTGGAGCTACCGATCAGTATGCCCTTTAACAATCTATACAAAGGGGCGATCTCTCCCCATTTTTTACACCTTCAAGTTTTGAATCTTCTACTTTATCTCTCTAAAAATCGTTCCTAAGTCTTTTTTTTCTTTGAGGCTTTAAATGACTTGTTCTCCAAGAGAGGTGTACAACAACAAGTGGTTAGCTGTTGATGGCTTGGCCGGCCTGAAGTGGCAGTCTATGGCTCCCCTTACATTAATCAATAAGAATGTATTTGATTTGTTTTATCCTGTAACTGATCAGCGTACCCTACTACGCAAGCCCTCATATCACCGCTCGTCTAGGGTGAAGAATCCTAATGGCTATGTAAGCATTGTGACTTTTAGTATTCCAGTTTATTTTTATTTTTGTTCTTTATGCTAATGAAGAGTTTTTCTTATTCTTTTTTAATTTGCAGACTGACATAGCTCCTTCGAGGATTAAGTCTCTAGGGACAACCTGGTTGAAATAGGTTTGGGAGAAGCTCCCTGTTGTTGTGAGCTGGATGATTTCATATGTCGGTTTTGGCCGTTTGGCACAGGCTTTGGATGAGATACCACATTTTACTACGATGTTATGTGCTCTAGGGGAGAGGTGGTGGGACACTACCCACACATTTCATTTTGGATTTGGAGAGATGACTTCTACTCCCATAGACGTCCAGCAGCTGACATGTCAAGATTGCGAGGGGTTTCAGATAGTAGTGCACTGCACATTGAGGGTGACATTGGAGGTGGTTTCGGTGTCATCGTGGGACGTAGGTAGAATCATATCGGGGGATTCTATCCGCATATTTATTTTGAAGGAGACGCTCTTGAGGAGGAGGGTGGACGTGATCGATGGGCGGCAGGTGAGACAGATGGCTCGTCTATTTATATTGCTTCTGCTTGGAGGGTTCTTGGGGACGAGGAGCGGAGACGTCATCCATCTTTGGTTCTTACCATACTTGTGGATGATTTTAGACATTCAACTGTACGATTGGGGGAACTTGTCTTTGGTGTCCCTTTATTCTTCTTTGGATGCTTTTATTCGGTGCTACCGATAGACTGTTACGGGGGCCACGCATCTTCTGAAGGTAATTTTGTATTTATTTTCCTATTTATGCATTTCCTTGCATTCTTTTTTTGTTCTTTTTATTGATTCTTGTCTTTTGCAGACGTGGTTATATGAGGTTATTGGGCATAATGCGGGGTTGGTGGATTTAAAGGATGATGATTTGGGGGACTTCTGGCGGAAGTCCAACTGGTGGTCAAATCAGTTCTTATCTTTAACGGATGTGCAGCAGGTTCTAAATGCTCTGACGAGTGACTAAGTTATTTTTCATCTTTTCTGAGTTATTCTTGGCATCTTTATTTCTTGAGTAGATATTGATTCTTTGTTGAGTATTGCAAGTGACCTTCTATTCTTGGGGGTGACTCCACGGGATACGAAGGTGATGCGCATACATGCGCAGATGAGACGGTTGATTGTGTATGAGTTCGGGTACGTATGGTACCTGGGAGATAGGGTGGTGTGGCAGATTATGGAAGAAGCAGTGGTGCTCCCACTGTCTGCGCCCCTTATGCATATGATGCAGGTGAGGGAGATGTTAGAAGATGCCAAGGCAGTAGCGATGATAGGCAAGCCCTATATGTACTACATGGATACAAAGGCGAGCTATGATTATTTGGATTTTGCGATGAGCTGGTTGATGCCCTCCTGTATCTATGATGTGGAGAACATGCATCCACCCACTACGGTTTTGGGTAGGGGTACCAGTGCACTGATGGGATAGATGCATAGCACGGGTGGTGTCACATCGGTAGCGACGCCGACAGAGGAGGCTTCGATCACTCAGGTTATTCCCCCTTCTTATAATTTTAGAATGAGTAGAGGGGAGTCACTAAGTGTGACACACCGTCCTCATGTCTCGGTGTCTGGGTTGATGGGGATTACGGATGAGGCCCTCCGGTCTGAGGTATATTCTTTATTTTTTCTCTTTTTTGTTTCCATTTATTCTTTCTTTCTCTTTATTAATTGATTTGTTATCTGTTGTTTCTCTTTTGCTTGCAGTATGTTTGGGTGCTGACCAATTGGCTACGGGATATCAAGGACTAGATGACCTCCATGTCTGATTATACCAAGAAGTCTGCTCCTTCCTGCTTTGTGACCCTGCCATTTTAGATGATGGTTTTGGTTCTGGGAGTGGAGGATCCTTCGCTCATCACCAAGGAAAATGTGTTCGTCATAGAGGTTAAGGGTTTGAAAGGAAGATTGAAGGTTTGGGTTGAGTCTCATTTGTATTTTTTCATTTTTCTTTCTATTTGCAAAATGTAATCATGTGAAGTAAGAATATATATGAAAAATATACATTTTCTTTTTGGTATTTTTATCTTAATTTAATGACTTAACCTATATGTGCTTTTAATTTTCTGTTGAGAGTGTTTATTTTATGCAAAGATAAAGATAAGTATGGAAATGATAATCAAAGGAAAAATGTTTATTTTGTAGAAAAAGGGAGTAAAAGTAATTAACTCAGGAAAAATATTTTTTGAGTAAAAATATATTTTGAGAATGGATATGGTTTTTTAGGGAAATATTTATCAAATCAAAGGAGTAATTTAAAAAATAATGACCCGGGGGTAATTTTTCAAAATAAGGAACCTTTTGGAAATTGATTTTGGTAAAAGAGGAAAAATGGAAATTTTCAAGATAAGAAGGGTGTAGATTAACATACCCCTTGACCTGCCTATCGGCATAGGGGTCAATTCAAACCCCCACTAGCCTTTGATTGCACTTTCCTACCCATCAGTGTACTTCTGTAGGGCTAAGAATTAATCGAGTTTCTAGAGTTTTTATTTTTTAACAATGATTTTGAGTATAAAAGGAGGGGCATGGGGTGTGTTTTTTCCACCAAACCCATATTTCTCTTAATTCATTTCATTTCCTATTTCCAAATGGATTTTCCCGTGTATAAAAAATTATGCTCTTATCTTGAAGGTTTGGAGGTTGTGTGCCTTTACAATGTTGATTATGATGCTTTCAACTTGCGTCGGGTTTCTTTGTGGCGTAATCGAACCATAGACTGTAACTTGCTAGCAGTGGAGGTACAATTGTGGTACCCTAAGGACCATGTCTTCTATTTTAGTCTGGATGAGGTATGTCCTACCTACGAGAAATTCTCAGCAATGTTGGGGGTGAGCCCCTGTGTTGCGGCGGCTAATTTTTCTCATTCACTCGGGGCATTTCTGATGGAGTTGCTCCATATTTCTCCTTCGAGATCTCGTCTGTTGGTCACTGGATGGATTATTTATCTTTAAGCGGTTATGTATTCAGTGCGCTTGAGGGGTTTTGACGATGCTTGCTTTGCTGGAGATGTTTCCTTGGGCCTTAGTATGAGGCTTTTACTGGTGACAAGGGACTTGATGACTAATCCCCAAGTGGTTGTGATAACAGCATGGATGTCTTACCGCCATAATCTTGCGGCGGTGGTACTGGCTGAAACCAAGAATGGTCGTGATGCTTTAAAAGAGAGTCGTTCTAACTTTCTGAGGGGAAGCCCGATAATGTTATTCATATGGCTTCCAGAGAGGTTTCGTTTGCCTAACCCTCCTGGGTATCCCTTGGTAGGTGTGCCAAATATCTTTTTCCATCCTTTATTTAGTTTTGGCCCATCTGGAACTAGGTCAACTGGTTTGTGGATCATAGAGCCCGATGTCTTTATTGGTCAATGCCATAGTGGGGAGGCGTTCAACCTTTTTTGTAGCTTAGAGAGTACCGATATGTGCAGTTGGTTGGCCTTCGCCAAACTTCCTTTTATTCTCCCTGGAAGCTTCTGTGCGAAGTCAGATGGGAACAAATTGTGCATCCTCAGATAACTAACTTCTTTCCTATGGACGACCTGACTGAATAATTGCGGATGATATTGGGATCCTTGTGGCAGCGCCGTCAGCCGTCTACCCATCTATCACAATCTGTGGGAGGAGTCTGGCATGTGTCTGGGGACTTTCTGAAGTGGTTGTGAAAACGGGTAGTGGAGAAGATCATAGAGGCAGAGACTTATAAAAGGTGGTTCATCGCCTTCGACACCATAGAGCAAGATGTTGTGGTTTTTTCCAAGCTTATCAGGGCGTACCGCTCCCTGGAGCGTATACAGAGTGTTAACCAGGAGTGGGAGACTTAGGAACCTTCGGGGGGCGAGAATAATGATGAAGCGGGGCCGTCAGGTAGTTAAAGGTAATGTTTATGAAGCTTGGATGATATTTTGTGATGCTAGGCTAACTTTGGTGCTTTTTATTTTTAGGGTTTGAAACAATTTTTGTGGAGATTAGGTTTGGGGTTTGTTTAAATATGGCTTCGTCGGTGGAGGGGATGGTTTGTTTAACTCCCTTCAGTGATACTTCATGTAACAGTGATATATTCCTTAAATAGAAATAAAAATGATTTTGATCATATTTTGTTGTGCCCCTTGAGTAGTTTTGCATTTGAATTATCCATACCAATCGCTAAGGCATACATAATCCTTTTGTTCATGTGAATGATGGAATGGACCTTTGTTCTCGGGGATTAGAAATGAATAGAATTTTGTGAAAAAGAAGGGGATCATGCCCATGTATGGAATATGGGCTGCCTACATACCTCTGGGGATTTTGAAAATATTCACGAGTCTCATTTTGAAAATGATTTTTTTTAAAAGGATCAGGTCCCACATAGCTCTGGGTGGGGGAAATGAAGATTTTTTTAGAATAGAAGAGGGATGAGAAAAGTCGTAGCTCACCGAGATCTCAAACTAAGGTTAAAATTTCTTGAGACGGTTCAGGTTGATTGGACGGGTCATCTCTTCTTTTTTTAGGTCTATTAGCATAGTGGCGCCAACTGAAAGAATTTTCTTCATAAGGTAAGGGGCCTCTCTAATTCGGTTTGAATTTCCCTCAAGGGTCCCAGACATTTTCTATGATCTCCTTGAGGGAAAGGTCTCCTTCCTAGACACCGTAGTCCTTGAATTTTTAGTTGAATGATCGTGATATCCGGCGATGATACCCCTGTATATGGTATAGAGCCTTAAGTCTTTTTTCATCCAACAGTGATACTTCGTCAAAGAAGCTCTGGTGCCAGTCTTTTTCGCTAATTTTGCTCTCGAGAATAACATGTAGGGAAGGTATTTCTAGCTTAATAGGTAGGACTGCATCCATGTCGTACACTGTAGAATAACGGGTAGCCCATATAGGCATTTTTATTGAAGTGCAGTAGCGCTGGAGGGCGTAAGGGATCCAATCGGCCCAATCTCTGTAACTCTCGATCATTTTGCTAATTAAGGTTTTTAGGCTTTTATTGGCAACTTTGATAGCACCGTTGGTTTGAGTTTGATAGAGAGAATATTTGTGTCTCTGAATCTCGTACTCGTCGACTAGTTCTGTAACCTCGGCTTCAAAGTGGAGTCCGTTATCTAGTACTAACTCATGGGGAACTTCGTATTAGCAGATGATGTTCTTTTTGATAAACTTGGCCACTTCTTCACATTTAGCACTACGTATGACTCAACTTCGACCCATTTGATGAAGTAATCCATGGCGGCCTTGATGAATTCATGTCCATTTGAAGCTTTGGGAGTAACTTTCCCTATGATGTCAATGCCCCAGGTAGATAAGGGTTAGGGAGAGGTAATGTTATATAGTTTTCAAGGAGGCAAGTGTTAGAGATTGGCAAACTGCTGACATTTGAGGCATCTTTGAACATAACCAGTGCAATCTTGAACCATGGCGATCCAATAGTATCCTTTATAGATGATCTTCTTAGAAGGCATATGACCGTTTATATGGAGATAGTATTCCCCACTGTGGATCTTCTGCAACATTTCTTCAACCTCATCCCCTGCTATGCAGTGAAAATGGATTCCATCGAAGTTTCTCTTAAAAAGAACTTTATCATAGAAGATGTACTGGGCATCCAGTTTGCGAAGGGTTACACGATCTTTCTTAGCTGCGTTTTGGGGATACCTTCCATGTTTAGGGAGGTTCCAAATATAATAGTAGCATAACCCAGACATATCAGAATCTTCCTCGGTGATGGTCAAGTATATGAGGAGGGTGAGACTGAGTTGCAGATGCATAAGCACCGGAGGTCGGGTGAGGTATCGCTTGATTTGATCAAAGACTTCTCTGTAGGCCTTATTCCATACTCTAGTTGAGTCCCATAGGAGAAGTTTGAAAATGGGTTCACAGATCGAAGTTAGTTAGCTGATGAATCGACTGATGTACTTTACTTTACCCAGGAGTCCTCGGACTTCACTTTTTGTCCATGGAGGTGGTATCTCAAGTTTGGCTTTTAGTTTGGTGGGGTCCCAAGAGTTTTCCCTTCGTGATGTCGAAAACACATTTTTTATGGATTTAGCCGCATTTGGTATTGTCACAATCGTTCAAAGAAATTTAGAAGGGAGGGGATATGATGTAACCGAGTCTTAGATTAAATAATCATGTCGTCTACGTAGACTTCGACCTCCTTGTGAATAAGGTCGTATAGGATTGTTGTGGAAACCCTTTAGTAGGTAGCCCTGACATTCTTGAGTCAGAATGGTATGACAGTATAGCAGAAGGTTCCTCTTGGGGTGATAAAGGTGGTTTTCTCCTGATGGTTAGGGTGAATATTGATTTGGTTTTATCCGACGAATCTATCAACATACGATTTGAGGGCATAGCGATTTGTTTTGTCTATGATCATGTCGATATTTGGGCAATGGGTAATCATACTTTGAGGATTATTTATTCAAATCTCGGTAGTCGATGCACATGCAGATTTTTTCTCCTGATTTTGGCACGGGGACGATACTAGCGAGCCATGTTCAGTATTTGACTATGCGAATGAAACTAAAATTTAATTACTTGACCACTTACTCTTTGACTTTGAGCGACCATTCAATATAAAGTTTCCTTAGCTTCTGTTTAATTAACTTACATTCTGGGAATGTCGGGATCTCATGCTGAGCTATTTCAGGGTTAATTCTAGGCATGTCATCGTAGGACCATGCGAAGACGTCCACGAATTCCTTCAATAATTCTTTAAATTCATCACACTCATGCTCATTAAGGGTGTAACCTATCCTAATTTTACGTTGATGGATACTAGAATCGAGATTAATAATAATAGTCTCATCAACATTAATTTGAACGCAATTATGTTATTTGTTATTCTCCTTATTAAGATCAGTTAAGAATTATTCATTTGCAAAATCATCATCATCAAAGGTTTAACTAGAATCAAGACAAATAATGTAAGGCACAACAAGATACTCAAAATCCTCATTTATTTCATTTTTGGGGAAAACATCATTGAGAACCTCGTCAAAAGAAGTCTCAATTACATTGATATCGGGAAAAGGAAAAGCAACAACAGGTGAAGAGACTTGGATAGGTTAAAAAGTAGGGTTGCATTGAATTTGATCAGGTTGGACTGGTACGACATTTCTGTTGAGCAGAAGCATGTCAAAAACTTTGATTTCAGTGGATGGGTCCGATGACATGGTGTCTGAACGAATTATGCAGAGACTCAGCCCTAGCGTCTATATGTCGAATGAGTCTTCGAAATCACTTTCCTCAGATTCTTTGGTAATTATAGTGGATTTCTTAGTGAGAGGTTGCACGTCATGTTTGTAGTCTTTCGCCCAAGAGTTACTATCTTGAAAGAAGATTTCCATCCCCGATTTCATCTTTTTGTCAACATGGTCATACCATGGTTCATGGAACCACAAAAGGGGAAGTTTTTACCCTTTTTGATAAATCTTCCATTCAAAGAGTCACTTGAAAAAGTCTTTTCATCTTCCAAGCTTCTTTTTGGTCTCGATCGATGGAGTGATTTTAGTTTACCAGATGAGGGTTGGTAAGCTAGGCCATATGGAGGAAAAGCCTCCTTCAGGACTATGGGCTCAAGGATCTATTGCTAGCGTATCCCTAACACCTTCCCGGGCATGAAGTGCATGTTCTTGAACATCTAAATCACATTGGCATTACCATGAGGGTTGTGTTCTGGACAGACTTGGGCTTTGATGTCGTCCCCCACTGGGAGGGGAAGTGGATCAACTCTGAAACCAGAGAAGAACGTGTTATTCATCCCATGCTGGATTTTTAGTATTGGGATTGTCTATGTTGTTGTCATCCCAAAAAATGGTGATAACCTGAGCTTTGGTGAAGAACTTTAGTTTTTTATGAAGGGAAGAAGATACCCCTCGTATGTTGTATAACAATGGATGCCCAAATAGATTTTTGAAGCATGCAGGTATGTCGATGACTTGAAATTTAATGACATGATTGATAGGTCCAGCCTCTAGTGTGAGTTTTATGGACCCCATTGCTACTCGGCGGGTATTATCATAAGCATGCTCGGCGACAGAAGTGGGAGTGAGATCACTGACTTTCAGTTCCAAACAGTTGAAGGTTCTGAGCGAACAGACATTGAGAGAAGATCCGTTGTCAAAAAGTGAAAGTGGGACTCTCTTTCCTAAGACTTTATCATAGATGTTGAGGGTATAATTTTGATCAGGGCCGAATATCTATATCTCTTCTTCAGAAAAGGAGAGGAGTATGGAAGAGGTTAAAGACCCTACCATATTTATGGCTTTTCGGGAGTAGTGGAAGGAGGGATTGTGGGTCCGATGAGAAGTTTTATTAACACATCTTGGTGAAACTGAGAGGATATAAAAAGACCCCATATGGTGGTATTAGATTGGGTTTTCTTGAGCTGATCAAGGACTTTGCTATCATCAATCGTCATTTTTGGCATGGGAAGTTCTTTAAAAACTCCCTTTCCCTTATCTATTTTGGTTACATAAGGAATTGGATATTTATAGTGTCTCTCAGACCTGGTTATGTGGTTTATAGAAGCGAGGAAGAAAAAAAACCTCGTGGATCAATTTACCTCGGGCTGAATGGCTACCTTATTGATTTCTCCTAAGAGATCTTCGAAGGATATCATTCCACACAAGCTGGCTACTGGACTGACTTCTTCCTGACTTGGTTCATCATCTGACCTATTAAAATCATCCCCCCATCCGGTAAAAACTATGTCTTCTTAAAAAGAGTAATCAATACAATTGATGACCTCAATGACTTCATCGTACAAATCTTCTAACTCAGTGAGGTGGTGTAGGAGTGAAGGGACCAACCGCCCTTGAAGCTTCAAAGTGATGAGAAACTCCAGAATGCTAAAGATTTCACTTATCTGTCGAAATAGATCGACCATGGTCTGTACCACATCATTTATACTGACCTCTTCAACAGGTATCACTCACTCATCTGATTTCCTAGCCCACTTCCAGGCTTCCATGAACAAACCACTAAATTTCTGACACTCAAATGTCATCTCGACGGGAAATATAAACCTAAACTCTAAGAGTTGGTTCAACACAACCAGTAATTCCATGTCTCCCCCCTCAGATCTGGTGTGGACAGCAATGTAGGCCCTCATAAGGAGTGATAAATATTGAGCGGTGAAATGTGTAGGGTGTAGGAGAAAATATGGGCAAACCTTGAGCAATTTGGATGAGACTATAGGGGTGATGGATTCTTTTCTAGGCATGATTTGATTAGATGGGTCAAATTCTGCTCATTTTTTAGAAAGATGGTATTTTATGTGCTGGAAATGGGTTATGAGTGGTATTGGGACTAGGATTATTCGGTGGGGCGATGATACCCCGACCAATTAGGCCTTAGATCACATTCCTAGGGTGGAAGTATTGGTCAGTGGTATGACCTGAAAATTGGTCAAAATCACAGCGGTCACTAGGTTTGAAGATTTTAGGGAGTGTATTTGGTAATAGATGGGGGTCCAAGGATTTGATAGGATTTTGGCTTAACAAGGTCTGGTAATCCTTGGACAGGGGAGCATGAAGCTTGATGTACTATTTCATGTCAGTATTAGGGTGACCTTCAAGGTCCCAAGAGGTAGAAGGTTGGAAAATGTTATTAATGGTTAAGATTGTAACACTGACAGGCTTCACATACTTCTGGGGAGTGAATTGTCCGATCACTTTCTTTAGTTTATATTCCACTTTGGTAATGCCTTCTTCAATTTCTACATGAGCCTCTCGAAGGGTTCGAAAATGTGGGTAATATTTTCCTCCCACGGATCCACGGATAGGAAATAAGAAGTTCTTCTTCACAATACTGACTTGTTCCTCCTTGAAGGGTTTGTTAGTCATGGTCACACCTTTATATGAACCTACTGAATATTTCCCTAGAATTTTTCTTAAGAAGCTTCATATCTCGGCACGTAACCTCTAACTCCTCATTATACTTGTATTGAGTCATGAATTCTCAGGCGACATCCTCCCAACTACGGATCCGGGATTTTTCAAGAGGAAAAAACCACCGAAGGGTAGTTTCTTTCAAGATTTTCTAAAATAACTGGGACATTATCTCTTTAGAGGCACTAAAGAGGGTTATTGCTCGGTGATAGCTTCGAAGGTGAATAATTGGGGGTCTGCTTCTCGATGTCTGTCATCTTGAACTTCTCTGGCAGTCTAGCTTTGGGATAGGGAGATATATGTGTGTAGTCCATGTAGTTCCTGATATCGTGAATTGGTCAAATTTCTTCAACAGTAGTTTGAGGTCTTTCTTGACCTCGCTCAGTTCCTCCTCTTTAGGATCCACGGGTAATGGAAGATTTGCCCTTTGTTCAGCAAGTTTTGGAATCAGGAGTTGAGAAGGTGGCAGCCCATAGAAGGCGGTGCATGCGGAGCATGATTATACTTTTTTTAGACCATGATAGGCTCGAGGGAAGTTAGACCCATGGCACGAGGAAAGAGAACCTCAATTTTATTTAATATGGACCCGGTATCGTTGCATTTCATGGACCTCAATTTTAAGGTGATAAATTTTGCCACTGATTTGTGCTAAGAGGCCATCAAAATATTCTTCTAATTCGGTGCCTGGTTAGTGTTCTCCATGAACAACTCGTGAAGGTAAATCCCAGACTCGGGTGAAGTAGCTGAAAAACCAGCGAAGCTTCGGGGCGGTTTGATGGAAGATAGAATCCAACAGGCAGCCAGACTAAAATCGAGGATGCCATCGACCTGATAGGGAAAACGGTTTGAATTTATTTTTGAAAGAAGGAGGGTGAATATTTTTGGTATTTTGAAAGGAGGAGAAAAAATGTTTTTGGCATTTTTTTTTTCAAAAATGGGGTAAAAGTGAAAGGAATCTCAGTATGATTATAATTATTAGTGTTATTATTAGGTTTTCACTTGCATTCGGTTTGCCTAAATTGAGGAAAAGTACCGGACAGGACCCAAGCCTGGGAAAATAAGGTTTGGCAATATATATATGACACAATTTGACTTATTTCTAGGCTCATGAACAGAGTTCTGTTTTGGAGTGTAAGGCGTTACGTCAAGCATATGAGCCGAATGATATCATAATTCATGAGCCAAAGCCATCATCTCAGTTGTGGAGGCATAAATTGGGCTTTAGTAGCTAGGGCAACACCCATAAATTATTTTGTTATCTATTTCGTTTAAAATTTACCGAAGTTAAACATTTTATAATAGTATTATTTCAATTTTTAATGAATTTTCATATAATCATTACATTGTCATTTTTATCAATGTTGAATTAATTCCAACTTTGATAAAACTCAATTCTACACAAGATGTCAATTTAAGTAATTATAACTTTTATATTCTACATAACTGCATTGGGGGTTGATATTAAAAAAAATCATTTTGGTAGATTTACAACGAGGACCATTGTCATGAAATTTGGAATGCTCCACATTTTTTAGGATTGTCATTGTTACAAAGAAAAAATGTGAGAGCATTTTAATCAATTATATACTATATTTAACGAAATATTATTTAGTTAATAGTAGAGTGCTAATATCATAAAAAAATATTACGCAAAATAAACCTACGCTATTTATAGCGACGTAAAATGAATAGATATGGAGAGGATACTATATTATCCATATCCTTTTGGATATCCTAGATTCGATTAATATCTGTATATATATATATATATATATATATATATATATATAGAGAGAGAGAGAGAGAGAGAGAGGGAGGGAGGGAGAAAGAAAGTCTCCTGGAAGGACTCTCTATGGTACAGACCCTGGTACATACAATTTTTTAAAAATAGTAAAAAAAATATTTTATTTGATGAAACTTCATGGATATGATCTTCACGGTGAGAAGATCATCTCCAAATTTTTTTATCAAAAAATTCAATAAAAAAACCATTGAGATGAGGTGATATGTAAAAAAAATGGTATAAATATGCATTTTCGACCGTTGAAATCTTTTTTTCAGCATCCCACTCTATACATCACACTTTATATATCACACTTAGTTCTAGGCCCTAAGAAATGTTTTTTTTTTTATTTTTTATTTTTCTCTTGAAATTAACCTTTCAATAAACACATGTTGAAAATTTTGGTCCAAATATATTTTCTAGCTATTTTCAAAAAATTCTGATGATGCAGCCCCTTATAAATAAGAAATTTTCAACAATTTTTTGTTGAATTTTTAAAAAATACCCAGGAATTGTATTTTGACCTAATTTTTTGAACATGTTTTGATTGGAATGTTAACTCCATGGGTAAACTAAAAAAATTGAAAAAAAAGTTTTTTAGATTCTAAAACTAGGTATGATGTTTGGGTGATGTAGGAAGCATGATGTATAGGAGCCTCTCTCTCTCTCTCTCTCTCTCTTTATATATATATATATATATATATATATATATATATATATATATATATATATATATATATATATATATATATATATATAGTATTACTCTTGTGCGAACCAGTCCGCATATTAAGAGTGCGGACCAGACATGTGTCACCTCGCGGTGAGCCTAGAAATTATCGGCTAAATTATAGGCACACTCTCTCCCTATTCTGGGCTCACCGCCAAGTGACACATGTCCGGTCCGCACTCTTAAAATGCGGACTGGTCCGTACAAGAGAAGTACTATATATATATATATATATATATATATATATATATATATATATATATATATATATATATAGAGAGAGAGAGAGAGAGAGAGAGAGAGAGAGAGAGAGGCCCCATCGTGTAAGGACTCCTTATGGTGCAAACCCCAATATATACAATTTTTTTAATATACTAAAAAAATGAATTTTTTGATGAAACTTCATAGAAATTATATCCATTGTGAGAATATCATCTCCAATTTTTTTCCTCAAAAAATTCAATAAAAAAACACTGAGATGAGGTGATATGTAAAAAAATAGTATAAATATGTATTTTCGACCGTTGAAATTTTAACGATCATCTCACCCACTTTTTGATTGAATTTTTTTATGAAACTTTATGGATATGATCTCTACAGTGTGAAGATAATATCCATGAAGTTTCATCAAAAAATTCAATCACTCAAGTGGTTGACGCCAACCCAAAATTTCAACGGTCGAAAATACATATATATATATACCCTTTTTTTGACATATCACCTCATTTTAATAGTTTTTTAATTGAATTTTTAATGAAAAAATTTGGAGATGATCTTCTCACCGTGGAGATCATATCCATGAAATCATTTTTTTACTATTTTAACAAAATCAGTATGTCTCGGAATTTGCAGCATAAGTAGTCCTTACACGAGACTTTATATATATATTGTGTTTCTCAAGCATTGATTTGACAATTTGCAAAAGTTTAACAAAAATTAATTTCTACACAAATTCAAAATAAAACAAAATATTATACTATAGATGACTACCGAAAAAATAGAATTAACTTTTAGAAGGCTAAAAACAAGTACTAGCATTTAATGCATAGTAAGTGACCCTTTACTGACTCGATAATGAATCATATCGGGCCAATTGGAATTTCAGAAATCACTTTAGTGAGAAAATAAAGGAAGAAGTATTGATCCGTGTCACAATAATGTAATTTTTTTTAACTACACTCTATTAGCAACACCATTATGTATGAATTTATGTGATTATGTAAAAAAAAATGGATAATGTCTCGAGTCATCGTGACTTTAAACAAAATATTTTCAATATAAAATAGAGACATGAAGTGTAAAGTGGTACAAAAAACAAGAGACAAATGAATATAATTTTCTTATTATGATTATACATTAAATAATGTGTGGTTTAGATTTTTGTCAATCAATTTTTCAGATAATAAATTATACACACACATGTGTGTTTATGTGTGTGTGGAGACCTAAATACAAATTAGGGAGAATTCCAGACTGGTTAACCAAGCCCAATAGCACTTGGGGCACGTTCGACCCATCTTCTTAATAACCAGGATTACTGTCATCATTCGTCATGTGGATAATTACAAATATATCAACAGTTGCAATCAACTCACGTTGGTTATCCAAAATCTAGAAAGATATATTCAGGAAATCACCACATGAGTTTATCTCAAGCCCAGGTAGTTCCTTGCTTGATTCAACCACTACGATTTTACATAACTATAAATACATCCCACACCCCAGGGATAAAGGGGATGTAATTTCAAAAAACTTAAAAGAAACTAATAAGAAATACAATGTCCTCTTCGTAGACATAGGCAATTTTTTGAACTGCGTATATTTGTATGTTGTGTGATTGACATATTTACATTCATAGGGAAGCAAATCAAGATGCTTATTTCTTGGATAGAAGAGGTAGCAAGAATGCAGAAGATGTTTTCTCCCATAATATAGGGGATTTTCCAAATCAATTGAAGGGCTTGATAAAAGTGGATTCATGGGGTCTTCCACAATTTAAGCATGTCTAAGTGTATATGGGGCTTAATCTTTTCGTCATCAGGATTTAAGTTAGCTCTAATTTTTTCTATTTGTTCTTTTATTGTTGTAAGGGTTTTCTATTATAAAGAGGCTAATTTATGCTTAAGTCAGTTTTGTTATTTTCGAGAGGATATGTCCTGTAAGCTACGTAATAGAGGCATGTTCTACTAATTATGCCACCTGGAGAGGCTATTTCTCTATCCATCAATAAAACTTGTGGGGGTTTTATCCCACTTCCTAAAAAAGGTCTTAATTGTTATTAATGTTCACTCGTAACTGGCTCCGTCTGTGGGAATTAATTTTCTTTACAAAAAAGCAATTTCTTCAAAGAGTAGTTATAATGTCTCACCAATCAAATAGTGCTCCCCAACCTAGATATGTGCGAGTTGATTTGAATCCACTGAGAGTCAGGTCTAAGGTTCGTCAAGATGGGAATCCAAGGTTCCGACCGAATAATAACCTTTGGAGGAAATCCACGGGCAGCCTAGATATACCTAGATCATGATTGGTCGATGCCAACGAAGCAATGCTTCAGCAGCAAGAAGAGGCAACCCACCTCCAAATTGAAGAGAATTCTCTCCTCCAATGATGACTAGAATAAATGGACAGAGAACTCCGCTAGAACTATAAACGCCATGCTCGGAATCCTAGCCCTCGGGCGATCATGACTCCAAGTCGAGGAAGGAGCACTAGGCGCAACCAAGAACTTTCATAGAATGGAAGTCATCAAGGCAGGCACCATAGAGACAACGAGTGCCATAAAGATGACATAAGGAGTTTTGTTCGAATGGAAGTGGACCAACCTAACTCACCTGAAGGACAAGTTAACTAAAGAGCTAGGGAGGAGATCTCTTATCACCCACATGAAGTCTCCTTTCTCAAAAACCATGAAGGAGGAGGAAACCCCGAAGAAGTTTTTACCCCTACGTTCAAGGTCTTTGATGGCAAGACTGATCCCATCAACCATGTTCGGCAGTACAGGCAGGTTATAACTTTGTAGAGTAATAACAATGCTCTGATGTGTTATATTTTTCCTTCGGGCTCAGATGACGTTGCCCAAAAATTATTTGAGAAGATTTCTCATAGGTCCATCAAAAGTTTTAAGGTGCTCACTGAATCCTTCACTGCTCTCTTCATCACTAGCATCTCTCATTCTAAGAGAATGGATTTACTACTCACGATGACAAAGAAACCATAAGAGTCTCTGCGAGAATACGTCAAATGTTATAGGAAAGTTTTCAATGAGGTAGAATATTTCTTGGAGAAGTTTTTGTGGCATCCTTCAAGATAGGTCTACCCCCTGATTGGGCATAAATATTGTATATTTATCCCCTTAATTTCGGTACCTTTGTGAACTCGAGTGATGCAATTGATATGGATTTAACTCGAATTTATGCTACCAACCTTCGTTGGCAAGTATTTCGTGTTTTTTGTTTATCTGATGTGTTTTATAGGTTACTTATGCAAGCGGTGCGAAAGAGAAATCGAAACAATGAATGAAACGCTATGAAGGCAAAGTCAAGGGAATTTTTATAATTCTGTAACCTAATACCGGATGTGGGGCCAACTAGAACATTGAAGATCTCGAAACAACGTGAATACTAGAAGAAACAGTACCCAAATCTGAACTACGGTGAAAGAGTTATGATCATTTGAAGTTGAGAAAAAATCCAAGAAAGAAAGAAGAAAACAAGGAAAAATTCTAAGTGTTGGAATTAAAGAAAAGAGGCCCAAAACCAACAAGATTTCCCAAACCCCAGGGTGAACCGGTTCAGGGCGTGAACCGATTTGGGGTACCTACAAACCGGTTCGAGGGTCCTGATGCGTGACTTTTCCCTTTAATTCTGATTGGTCCAAAAGAGTCCCATTATGTGCAAACTCCTCTAAAACGTATTTGTATTGTTGTATATACATAGAAAATATAGTTTTGAATAGATTTTGATAGAGAGAAGAGTAGGGGAACAACATAGGAACATAGTTTTGCATTGTTGCTTGAAGATTGATTAATTCCGGGTTTGGTATCAAGTTTTAATTCAAGTTTCATTCCCTCTATTATTTCCCTTGCATGTTTATTCTTATTGCATGATTCAAACAAATTCTAGGCTTATAACACTTCCTTGCATGTTTCAATATAGTTTCATCATGATTACTTTCGCATGAAATGTAATTAATTCATGCATAGTTAGGTTCAACATGTTTGGCTAGATTGTTTAAGGTCGGGATACATGAACTCAACCTGATGTGATAGTTGTATGTGTATAAAATTAATCCTCTAAATTTAAGGATTTATTATGACCGTATTGCGTAGCAACACAACAATTGTAGATATTTGGATCTTATTTACTTCAAGAGTAACCGGGATGATTTAGAGTGCAATTCGAGTGTATCTATCGCAATACCGATTTACTCGTCCTCTGATTATGTATGGTGCGGGCTTGAACCCCATATATGTAATGCTTGGGAGTACTAAATTCTGGGTCTAATTAATCACTTAAATTTACGATTAGTTTTATACCAGCAATACACTAGGGTTGAGGGATTGTATTCCCGACCTATTTTTCTCATCATATAATTCAAGTTTTAGTTTAATCATCTTCAGTCTTTTAAGTAATTTAGAGTAATTGCATTTAGTTGTAGTTGTTTCACCATTTAAATCACCTGTTCCTTCTTCTTAGAGTTGAATTTAGGTTATCCATATGTCCTTCCGTCGTCATGATTTTCTCATCCTATTTCCCTGTGGAGACGATCCCGACTTACCGGGTTTATTACTAACGCGACAGGCTTGCACTTGAGCCTAGAGAGAACGCACTTTAGAGACACATTCTTAGTCGCGTCAAGTTTTTGACCCCGTTACCGGGGATTTAGGTAGACGTAGGTTAGATTTCATTAATCTAAAACTTCGACCAAAAAAAAATTCAAAATCAAAAGCATAGAAAGATACTTCATCTCTTAACAACCCGTTAATGCAAAATTCTGAACTCACTCCGATTCCCAAAAATACTCCAACAAGTATTCACAAAAACCCGATAGTTGAGTACAACCCCACTAGCCTTCACACTCTAAATGTTCCATAATTCTGGGTTCCATCTCCCACGCCTACACACACCCCAACATCCCTCTTAGGACACACCACAGAGCACGCTCCGAGCATACCAAGTGAGGATACAGAGTCATCAAGTGAGAGATCCATGTCACAACATGGTAGTTTAGCCACCGGTGAGGAAGAGGTCCCATACCGCCCTTTGAGAGAAATCTTATATCCCGAGTGAACAGTCATTTCGGGATACATTTTACTCCCATATAATGCAGGATAATTTTGCTTTAGGAATGGGATGATTCAGATACTTCCCAACTACCATGGAATGGAATCAGAAAATTCATATCTCCACATTTGGGAATTTTAGGAGGCGTGTGAGACCCTTAGTGATCAAACTTGCACAAAAGATGTGATACGCATCAAACTCTTCCCATTATCTCTAAAGGACAAGGGTAAGACCTGGCTATGGTCTTTACCTCCAAACTCGATTACATCATGGAACGAGTTGCAATCTAAATTTCCAAAGAAATTCTTTCCTACACATCGAACGAATTCCACCAAGGCTCAAATTCAAACCTTTCGACAACTAGAAAATGTGTCATTCGATCAATGTTACGAGCATTTTAATTATTTAATCACTTAGTTCCCTCATCATGGACTAGATAAACTGTAAATCATTTCCTTCTTCCATAATGGGCTGAATATAAATTCCAAACTCATTGAAACCATGTGTGATGGTCCCTTTGTCGATTTAGACACCAACGATGTTGAGCTTCACTTGAGGTATGTCGCCGAGACTACCCAAGCATGGGATACATCTGACCCTAGTGCTCATAATCGAATGTGCCAAATTACCACCACACCATCAGCGATCGGCCTATTTCACGTAGAAAAGGAAACTATGACGGCCAGCCGACTCGATCTACTTGAGAAAGGGTTGCGAGAAATACTTAAGATATGTGCAAGAGGACCAGCTAGCTCCATCCCGAACCCCATTGAGAGGGTGTGTTCTATTTGTGAGGTGGGACATTCAACAGAGGAATGCCCGACGATACCCGCCCATAAAGTTATGCTTCAAGAGCAAGTGAGTGGTATAGGAGTATTTAAGGGTAATTTCGGTGCACCGCACGGGAATTCTTACAACCCTTCATGAAAAAACCATCCTGGTTTTAGCTATGGGCAATAAAATTTTATTTTGAATCCTAATTCACATGTTGCCCCTCCACCACCATCACACTTTCAACAAGCACCTCATATGCAAGGACATGTGCAAGCACCATCACCTCCAGGGGCATATATCACTCCTCCGTGGAGAAATCTCGAGGATACGATAAACCAATTTATCAATGCCCAGAATGCAACCACTGCTAGACATGAGCGCATGATCAAAGATATAAATGCGACTATTTCAAAGATACAATCATTATTAAGTATCCAAGAGAAGGTCAAGTTTCCTGCCCAGGGCCAATGACCCCCCAAGGTCAAACTAGTATTAGCTCCACCTCTACAGAACATCAGGAGCAATGTCAAGCTGTGACCACTCTTCGTAGTGGGATATTTGTTGATTTATCATCTCCTCCACACAACACAACCAAATACATGGAGATTTCTCCCGGTACGAAAGAGGCCGAAGATGTCCCCTTGAAATAGGGTGATAAAAAAGATACTAGTGAGGCAGAGGTAGTAGTGAAACCATCCTCTGTGGCACCATTTTCTCAAAGACTAGTTCCTTGCCACAAAGGAAACCCCCGTGATGAAGTGCTAGATGTGCTAAAGCAAGTAAAGTTAAATTTACCTTTTCTCGATGCCATTAAGAAGATTCCATCTTATGAAAAAGTCATCAAGAACTTGTTAACAGTAAAGAGGAAGATGAAGGTAAAGAAAAACGTATTTTTAGCATAGAACGTGACCTCCATTCTACTTAATGATCTCCTTCCAAAATTCAAAGATCCTAGTGCACCCACCATTTCCTGCATCATTGGAGAAAATAAAATTGAAAAAGACTTACTTGAATTGGGAGCAAATGTCAATATTCTCCCTTACGCCATCTCTAGGCAACTCGATTTGGGCGACCTCAAGCCCACAAAGATCACTCTCCAATTGTCGGATTGAACTGTGAAGATCCCAAGAGGTATATTTGAGGACGTGATAGTCCAGGTTAACACTTTCTACTTACCGATAGATTTTGTTATTTGGGACACAGAGCCCTCCTTCTCTTCGAGCAATCATGTTCCCATTATTCTCGGGCGCCCATTCTTAGCTACGGCTAACACAATAATCAATACTCAAAATTGGCAGATGCAATCACCTTTAGGAATATGACCTTAGAGACTAACATCTTCCATATAGCCCAACATGTAGGGGAAGAAGATGATCTTCACGCGGTGAGCTTAATCGATGAGATTGTAGAGGAGTACTCTGAGGAAAAATATTGTGGAGATGCTTTAGGGACTGCTTAGTGTTGAGCCACGAGAGTGAGGGAGCGTATACTGAATTCGAGAATGAAGTTGAGGAGTTGAGAGAGTTACTTGATGAGAGAGCGTCGGATGAGGACGCGAGAGATGTGAGTTGGGTTTCTCAATTCGAGGAGTTACCGCCAAGGGAGGCACGCATGCTTCCCTCCAGCGACAAAATTCCAACCCTCGAATTGAAGAAACTGCCCTCCCATGTTAAATATGCATATTTAGGAAAGGACGAGACATTTCCTATTGTTGTCTCCTCTAGCCTAGACAAAGAGCAGGAGGGTAAGCTATTAGAGATTCTGAGGAAGCACCAAAGTGATTTTGGTTGATGTATTGATGATTTAAAGGGGATAAGTCCTTTGATTTGCACCCACACTATCCACCTCGAAGGGGATGTAAAGACCTTTAGAGAAATGCAACGAAGGATAAACCCCAATATGAAAGAAGTGGTGAGAACCGAAATCATTAAGTTATTGGATGCCGGGATCATCTACCCAATATCGGATAGCAAGTGGGTGAGCCTTATTCAAGTTGTCCCGAATAAGTCGAGCATGACAGTGATTGAAAATGCTAAGGGAGAGCTAGTTCCCCAACGAACCACCACCGGGTGGTGCGTTTGCATTGATTACTGAAAACTCAATGCCGAAACTAGGAAAGACCATTTCTCCTTGCCATTTATTGATCAGATGCTTGAGAGAGTATCGGTCCACCCTTACTACTGCTCCCTTGATGGTTATTCCAAATATAACCAAATTGAGGTAGATATACTTGACCAAGAGAAAATGACCTTCACTTGCCCCTTTGGTACATTTTCTTACAAACGTATGTCATTCGGCTTGTGTAATGCACCCACGACCTTTTAAAGGTGCATGTTGGGTTTATTTAGCGACATGATTGAGAGAGGAGTTGAAGTGTTCATGGACAACTTTAGCGTTTTCGGCACCTCTTTCGATCGTTGTCTGGCGAATCTGGCAAAAGTACTTACCCGGTGTGTGGAGAGAACTTAATGCTAAATTGGGAGAAATTCCATTTTATGGTCACTGAGGGAATAGTTCTTGGCCACATAGTTTCATCCAAAGGTATGGAAGTTGATAGAGCTAAGATAGATGGCATAGCCGATCTACCCACTCCAAAATCGCTCAAAGATGTGCACTCCTTCTTGGGCCACGCGGGGTTTTATCTAAGTTTCATTAAGGATATTAGCCACTACACCAAAAAGGATAAATTGACACCCTTTAGCCGACCAGCTTTATCACGGTCATTGACCGTGACAAAAAAACACGTATTTTTTGTCACGGTCATTGACCGTGACAAGGCCGTGACAAAGACTTGTCACGGTCAATGATCGTGACAAATACTTATAATATTGTCACGGTCAAGGACCATGACACGTTCGTGACAATTTGTTCAGTAAAAAAAACCTTACGCTTTCTTTTTTTCCCACCGTTTTTGGTTTTCCCTCTCTTTCTCTCTCTAAGTGATTTCGAGCTCTCTTTCTCTCTCTCTGGTATGTTTTTTTCCTCTCTTTATCTTTCATTTCTATATGTGTGTGTATATATGTGTGTGGTGGTGTGTGGTGGGGAGCAGGGGGCAGGGGGTGGTGGGGGTGGGACGGGGTGTGTGTGCACCTGTGTGTGTACGTGTACATGTGCGTGTGTGGTGGGGGGAGGGGAGGGACAGAGGGCTGGGTGGGGGGTAGGGGTGGGGGTGTGTGTGTGTGTGCAGGTGTGTGTGTGTGTGTGTGCGCGTGCAGGTGTGTGTATGTGTGTGGTGGGGTGAGGGGGCAGGGTGTAGGGTGTATGTGTGTGTGTGTGTGTGTGTGTGCATGTGTGTGCGTGTGGGGGGGAGGGGGTGGGGAGGTGGTGGTGGTGGTGGGTGTGTGGGGTGGGGGTGGGGGGGGGATCTCAACAATTATATAACTTTAATTAATAAATTGTATAGCTTTAATTGTATAGTTTTATATGAAAGTAAATTAATAATTAGTGCCCATTTCATATGAAAGTAGGAGTGCCCCTCATTGTAAATTAGTAAATTAATAATTGTATACTTTAATTGTTAGTTTAATTGATGAAATGAATTAATTGAGTACATGAATTAGAAGGATTACGGGATACATATTTGTTGTTGACATTGCTGTTGGATTATAGTGGATCGATGTTGGGTTGGTTAGTTTTAAAAGAGGCATGACCACTGGATTATTCTCCATATGGGGGTGGGATTTTTCAAATTTTTTGAAAAATTACTTTGTATATCGAACAATATATATATAGTATGATAATTAAATGAAACATACTTGAAATTACATATAGTGTGCAGAGATACTAGCCTTCTAGTTCTTATGCGTACGCATTCAATAGCCCTTAGACCCGTTCGAGACTCATTACCCCTGTAATGAGATATCTCGAATTGTCCCATTTGGACAGTTTGGGACTGCATAATTTTTGTATAATATTCTTAGTGGATTAAAGTTGTTACTTTTGGAGGAAGTTCTGCAGTCGTATCCTAATGTTCTCTGGGTACATACTAGATTGACAAGTGTGACTATTATTTCAATTGATCAATTGAAATAACACTCACACTTGCCAATCTACGTCATGTACTTGGAGAACTACACGGATTTTCTGCCGAATTTTTTTCAAATCGTAACAATGTGCATAAGCTATTAAGTATATTACCGAAAAATGCGGTCTTGAATGAGACAGGACCACTCACCCTTTAAAGGAGATGGAGGAAATAGAAATTTCTATTGTAAATTGAATTTGAATATAAATAAGACATAATTAAATGAAACATACTATAAATCTAAGTTTTGTTTATACTAATCCATGAATATACGCTTCGTACCTTTAATAGGTGATTAGTTGTGGTAGCTGTAATGGGATATCCAAAATACAAAGAGTGTATGGGTGAGACAAATAGAATGGGGGATGTGTTTCACAGAGGTGCTAACGAATTTGTGAAATATGTAAAGAGATGTCATAATGATGAAGAGTTTCCATGTCCGTGTTCTAGTTGTAAGAATGGTAAGGTGTTTGACTGGAAAACAGTTTAACTACATTTGTTAAGATCGGGTATGCAAGATAGTTATCGATTTTGGAGTTTTCACGATAAATTAAAAGTTCCTTTTGTCCCCGACCAACCTTCACAACAACCTTCAACAAGTAGGATAGATGTATAAGGGGACAACGTAGATCATAATATGTTAGAGGATTTAGTTGATGATGCGTACGGAGTTTATGAAGCAGAAGAGAATGAGGTTACTGATGACGTGGAAGGTTCAAGTGCTCGTGAAGATATCACGATAAAACTTAACGATGACTACCAAAGTTTAAAATTTAAGGCGACCCAACCGTTATACTCTGGTTGTGAGAAAGATCAAACAATTTTACATGCCATGGTTGGTTTGCACAGTTTGAAGACGCAATACGGTTTGTCTGGCAATGGCGTGACATGAATTCTGAAATGGGTGAAGTTCTTATTACCCAAGGAGAATACACTTCCAAATAACTATCCTGTTATGAAGAACAGTTTGAAAGGTTTGGGAATGAAGTATAAATCGATTCATGCTTGTGTGTATAACTGCATACTATACTGAAAGGAGTATCAAAATCTCGCTCATTGTCCGGTATGCGATGAACCTAGATATGTCCAATCTACTAGTAAGGAAGACACAAGCTCAAAAGTGCCTCAAAAAGTATTGAAATATTTTCCCATTGGGCCTAGATTAAAGCAATTTTTCACAGTACCATGGATAGCGGAGGCAATGACTTAGTATGCTAGAGTAGAAGAAGGGGGTAATATCATGCGTCATCCTATTGATTCTACTACCTGGAGAAGGATGAATTATGAGTATCTCGATTTTGCTCGAGAACAACGCAACAGTCATTTGTCTATATCAACAGATGATTTCAATCCATTTGGAAATCAAAGTGCATGGCCAGTGATCCTAGCCCCACTTAACCTTCCTCCTTCATAGTGTATGAGACCTGATTTTTCGATGATGGCTTTGTTGATACCTGGGCCAAAGGCACCAAGTGATGACATAGACGTCTACCTGGCTCCTTTGGTAGAAGAATTAAATGAGTTGTGGGAAGAGGGTGTGAAATCATTTGACTCTTTTAGAAAAGAAGAGTTTACGCTGAAAGCTATGTTGATGTGGGCAATTCATGATTTTCCAGCTTATGGGACATTATCCGATTGTGTAATACATGTTTATTTGGGGTGTCCTATTTGTGGAGAGGAGACTGAATCTCTTCGTCTGTCCTTTAGCTCAAAAAATGTATACTATTGCCACGGTATCCCCGGCTCATAGTTTCAGATTTGAGAAAGGTTCCAATTTTTTATTGGGTGGGGTTGAACATAGGCTACCGTCGAGAAAACTATCGGGTTCAGAAATTGAAAGTAAATCTTCTGAATGTGACCCTAATATGCCAGGTAAGAATCCCAAATTTAAGAATGTCAAGCATAAGAAGACCCCAACTGGGAATGAAACTGAGACAAGAAAGGCATGGTCTAGGAGGTCAATTTTATTTGACTTGCCTTATTGGAAGAATAACCCGGTGCACCATGTATTGGATGTGATGCATGAAGAGAAGAACTTCGCTGAACATATTGTGGGAACTTGCCTTGGGGGAGTCATTCGAAGGATGGATAAAATGCACGAAAAGACCTTAAATCGTTAAAATGTAAGACACAACTATGGTTGAAAGAAGATAGTAGGGGAAGGACAATAAGTCCCCCTGGTGCGTTTACTTTGACGAGTGGGGAAAGGAAGCTGCTTTTAGACACAATATATAATTTGAAGGCCCCATCTACTTTTTCGTCCAACTTGCAAAGGATTGTGAATTATTCTACTCATGATTTACATAAGTGTAACTCCCACGATTGGCATGTGATCATGCAATTGGTTCCTCTATTGTTTAAGCACTGTTTCTCCAAGCACAAGGATTTGTGGAGGGCTATTATGAAAATTAGTATTACCTTCTCACTCTTGTGTGAGAAGGTAGTCAATAGAGAACACATAGTGGCCATAAAATTGGCGGTGACCGAAGCGATTTGTGTGTTGGAGAAGTACTTTCCCCCAACATTCTTTGACATAAGTCTTCACTTGTTGGTACACCTATGCGACGAGGCACTTCTTTGTGGTCCAGTTAGATATCGGTGGATGTATCCGTTTGAAAGATTGATGAAAGTTTTTAAAGATTATGTCAAGAATACGCGATACATTGCAGGATCAATTGCAGAGGAATACATAACCGTGGAGTCATCAATATATACTCGGGAATATATGCCTGACTCGACTAGCGTTGATGACACTGATGAGTTCGTCGATGATGGTGGTCATGTGATGGGAAAACGAGTGATATTAACGAGTTTGCAACATGAACAAGTAGCTCATTATTTATTTGACACACATGAAGATGTCGAAGAATGGAAAAAGTAAGTTTCGATTATTATAATGTTTAACATTATTTTAGATTATTTTATACATGATTAATTTTGTAATATGCAGAAAATATGAAGCCTGTGAGAACAATAAAAGACGAAAAATAATGGTACAATCAGACAGCGAATTTAGGTTGTGGTTGACACAAGAGGTAATTATAATGAAAATGGTTGTTATATAACGTTACATTACACTCAAATTTTACAACTAATATAATTAATTTATCTATATTCTCAGCTCTTAAAGACGGGTGATGCGACATCAAGGCTTGCTCGTCTAGCCACTGAATCCTTGTTCATGGCACAAGAGTACAAAAAGTATCGATTGAACGGTTACATTTTCGGCGCTAAAGTGTACGAGGAAAGTATAAATGTACAGAACTCGAGCATTTCATACAAGGCTCTTACTTTCTTTCGAGCGAGTGCAAAAGTTAAAAACCTAGTTAAAGCTGAAATGACTTACTATGGTGTAATCCGAAATATATTTGAATTGGATTATATAAGCTTCAAAGAGGTTGTATTTTACTGTGATTGGGTAAGAGCTGAGGATAAAAATGCTTGTAAAGTTGATCCTGTCACCAATTTGATCATGGTTGACTTGTCCAAGTTGAAGAGCAACGACCACTTGAGCGATGAGCCGTTTGTTTGTGCATTTCAAAAGGTTAACCAAGTATTTTAATCGGAGTATATCAACAATGAGTTGTGGTCAATTGTCCAACACGCGCCAAAACGTCTAAATAGTAGTGTGGATGACTTGGTTGCTCCTACCGAATATCAATTCATTTTTTATGATAACCCGAATTTTAAACAATTTTTCAATTTGTAATAAATATTCCAATTTGTACCAAAATATTCCAATGCGTTTGGACAGTTTGGGACTACATAATTTCTGTATAATATTCTTAGTGGCTTAAAGTTGTTACTTTTGGAGGAATTTTCTATTATAAATTGAATTTGAATTTGAATTTGAAATTTAAGTTTTGTTTATACTAATCCATGAATATACGCTTCTTACCTTTAATAGGTGATTAGTACATAGTTATTTGGGGTGTCCTATTTGTGGAGAGGAGACTGAATCTCGTCGTCTATCCTTTATATTCGAACACTAAAAAATACCATAATCCTATGGAGTGATGCTTTGCAAATTACTTCCAACCGTTGTGTAGCCAAACATCACCAGTTGAAGTTGTCAATTATACTTTACATACCCCACCACTTGGAACCTCTAGAAAAACATGGGAAAATATGGAAAGTGGAATTGACAACTTCAACTGGTGATGTTTGTCTACACAACAGTTGGAATGAATTTGTAGAGCATAACTCCATAGGATTATGGCATTTCTTAGTGTTCAGATATGAAGGGAATTATATTTAACATGATTTCTCGGGGTACATTAGTTGGAAGGAGGTGCCATATGAGCTCAAGTTAGCTGTTTGGGTGGCACTACAGGTAATGTATTTATATATATATTTATATGAATATTTAAATTTAAATTTCGATTTCGATTTCGATTGTTATGAATATTTGCTTGTTGGGTGGCACTACACTCTTGTGAAGTGTCTTGCAGTGGATGTTTCTTATAGTGGAACTGGAACTGGAAATTGGTGCTAGATTTTCTCAAAAGTTATCCTCTTCTAGAGATTCTTATCTTTGAGGTACGTCAAGGGTTCATAACATCACTTCCAGCTAAATAGTTTGTAGATTTGAGATAATTGATGGTGATGTTGTTTCTTCTCATATTAGGGTTTTTCATTTTGTTGTGAACAAATCGGGACATCGTGGTTGGAATGGTATGTACCTGATTGTTTGAGATCACACCTAAAGACAATCGAAATTACGAGATTGGGGTCGAACAATGGAGTTGAACAGTTGGGTACTTTGTGGAGAATGCCAAAGTTTTGAACAGGTACGGGATTGTTTCTATTTTGAATGTATATTTGCACTATATCTATTTTATCTGGATATATAATGTTTGAACAGGTACAATGTTGCTATAATAGGTACATATATACTACTGGGCAGTGGCAGTGGCCATACTACCCAGCATATTGTTTTTCAATTATGCCCAGAATTATCACGATCATTGACCGTGACAATTTTTTTAAACACTGTCACGATTTTGTCACGGTCCTTAACCGTGACAAAGCTTGTCACGATCAAGTCCCGTGACATGACCGTGACAATTCTAACAAACTTGTCACGGTCAATGACCGTGACAAGTCCGTGACAAAAAAAGTTGTCACCCCCAGAATTGTCACGGTCATTGACCTTGACAAGTCCAACTTGTAAAGGTCAATGACTGTGATAATTCGGCAGATTTGGTGTAGTGAGTGCTATCGTTAGGCCCTTAAGCAACCTCCTTATGAAGGATACCCCATTTGAGTGGAATGGAGCATGTCAAAGAGCTTTTGAAAAATTAAAAATCATGCTTGTGTTCGCTCCCATCATGCAAGCACCGGATTGGTCCCTACCATTCGAGCTCATGTGTGATGCAAGTGATTTTGCAATAGGGACTATTTTGGGCCAACGTAAGGATAAAAAGGCTCATGTCATCTACTACACTAGTCAGACTCTTACCGGACCACAACTCAATTACTCCACTACGGAGAAGGAATTTCTAGCCGTAGTATTTTCTCTAGAAAAATTTCGATCCTATCTCATTGGGCCCCCCATCACTTGTTTCACCGACCACGTGACTCTCAAGTACCTACTTGCGAAGAAGGACGCAAAGTCGCGCCTTATAAGGTGGATCCTACTCCTAAAATAGTTCAATCTCTCCATAAAAGATAAAAAAAAAAAGGAGTAAAAAACGTCGTTGCTGACCATTTACTAAGGCTTTCGTCCGATGTACCTAGCGATCCGATACCTATAGACGAATATTTTTTGGATGAGCAACTCTTTGCTACCTCTTCTTTGCCCTGGTTTGTGGATATAGTGAATTATCTTATCACGGTAGTCGTACCTCCCGAGTGGACATCACAAGCTAAGAAGAGGTTCATTACTTGGTCACGTATGTTTTTTTATGACGATACCTTCCTTTTTTAAATATTGCGTTGACCAAATCATCCGACGGTGCATACCGGATGACGAGATACCGAAAGTCATCCAATTCTGTCATTCGAAAGCTTGTGGAGGTCACTTTTCGATGAAAAAGATGGTCGCTAAGATTCTTCAAAGCGGTTTCTATTAGCCCACAATATTCCGGGATGTGAGCAATTGTTGCAAATCTTGCGATAGGTGTCAATGGATGGGAGCGATAACCCGAAGAGACATGATGCCATTAACCCCGATACTCACTATTGAGATCTTTTACTGCTGGGGTATTGACTTCATGGGCCATTTTCCCCCATCTTTTGGTTTCCTATACATCTTTGTCGTAGTAGATTACGTTTCTAAATGGGTGGAAGCCATAGCTACCGAAACAGATGACATCAAAGTGGTGATTAGGTTCCAAGAGGAACACATACTTTCTCGCTTCGGTGCTCCGAAAGCGATAATTAGTGACAATGGCACGCACTTTTGCAATAGACCATTCGAGAACCTCATGGGAAATTATGGCGTCATTCACAAGGTTGGAACAACATATCACCCACAAACGAATGGGCAGGCCAAATTAGTGAATCGAGAAATCAAGCACTTCCTCGAAAATACCGTCAATCCCAACCGGAAAGATTGGTCACTTTGATTGAATGATTCATTATGGGCCTACCGCACCGCATACAAGAACCCACTCGGCATATCCCCATTCATCTTTGTGTATGGCAAAACTTGTCATCTTCCCGTCGAGTTAGAGCACAAGGCATATTGGGCCATTAAGAGATTAAATTACGATATGGACAAAGCCGGTGAAGCTCGCAAGCTTCAACTTAATGAGTTAGAGGAGATACGCAATGACGTGTATGATAATGCCAATATTGCAAAAGCCCGGACGAAACTAGCACACGATAAGATTATTCAACAAAAAGAGTTTCAACCGGGATAAAAAGTTCTCCTCTATAACTCACGGCTTCATCTATTTCCAGGTAAATTGCGATCTCGTTGGACTGGCCCATTCATTGTGAAGAGCGTATTCCCCCACGAAGCAGTTGAAGTGAAAGATCCCAAAGGGGGAGATGCAATCAAAGTCAATGGACAACACCTAAAGCTATATATTGAGGCGTGCATAGAAGAGATCGACACCATTTGGTTGTCGGACCCCGTTTACGGGGTCAAGTGAGCTGAAAATGAGAAGTCGTTGCACCCCCGACGCGTATGGGGTGATTCTTGTGTACAGTATTAGTGTAGGATTTAGGATGTTTAGGAGTCCGGAGGCACGTTTCATAAGCGGGATTGAGGTAGCACACTTGTCGAGAGATCTTGCACGCATTTTGAGGGCGTGGTCAAGGGATTTTTAGGGAACCTAAGGGTATAGAATATATTCAGGGGCCATACGCATGAGAGGAAGCATGAGCGAACACTTAGTTCTTTAGAGAAGAGGGAAACCAAATTTCCAGGCCATCAGCTTCCCCCGAGCCCCAGGGTGAACCGGTTCGGGGAGAACCAGTTCGGGGAGAACCGGTTCGGGGGTCCTGCCAAATTCTTCCACGCCTTTTCCAAATTCATCCTCTTTTCCTCCTTCCCTTCATTCATTTCCCCTACGAAAATTCACCCTCTAAAACTTCCCCCTACCAATTAACTCCCTCCGTACCTATCCTCATTTCCCACCATAAGTCACCCCCACCCACCTATAAAATTACCCTCAACCCCTCTCCATTTCTCACACTTCATTTCACTCTCCCTCTCTTCTACACCATATCCTCTCCATATCTATCTCTCTCTCTCTCGCAATGCCGCGCCACCGCCAAGACAATTTCTGCCCTCACAAATATGACGACACCACCATTCTCAATGACGAAGGTGCAGGAGTATTTCGGTGCGTCGAAGAACGCCATTGGGCTGAGCACTATTTCTCGGCCACGCGCCTAATTTATATCGAGCGGTTTGTTAATTGGGAGGAGCTGCCCCATGACATCATCGCCCTTTTCAACCGTCGGGGGTGGTGCTCATTTCTCTCTCCTACGAGCAATAAAGTTTTTGAAGCTGAAATTCGCCAATTCTACGCGACGCTCGTTCATAAATCCTCCACTCTTCATGAGGCCTATCTTAAAGGGATTCGAATTCTATTCTCCGCCTCCATCATCGCGCGCAAAATGAGAGAAAAAGGGGTTGTTCTCCCCGTGCCCTTCAAATATCCCACCAAAGCCGAATGTATCGCCCATATGGCACCCGAGGAGGAATGGTTTCACGATTTTTTCTAATAGGCAGCCTTTCGGATACGGTGCGATTCACGCACCTCATTGCATGTGGAGCAATCCACCAACGACTCGGTGGTCCGGCTGCATCACAGCAACTTCCCATACCATTTCCTCGACCCTAAGAGCACGATTAATCTGGCTCAACTCTTCTACGCGAACATCCTCAATGATGCCTACGACGAGTGGGGCAAAGCGGCGCTCCCCTACGCCCTCCTTATTACGGAAATTATGATTGATGCCGGGGTGGACGATCCGGGCAGCAAGTCTGAATCCCCCTACCCATTGGAAGCACTTCTACCACCCGTAGCCAACGCCAAATGAGGGTGGCCCATCCCGACCATCCTATTCTCGAGGAGGATGTGGGGGAGGAAGAACATGACGCCCCAATGACGGATGTGGGGGAAGAAGAAGAGTATGACGAAGACAAGGACGATGATTCCCACTTTGAGCTTCCCGGTTCGGATTTTGATAGGCGCCTTTCGATGGTGGAATCCCGTTTTGACAGTTTTATCACCCAATAAAATTGAGACCAAGCGACCTATCAACGGGATCAAGAGGCCTACCGAAGGGATACGAGCATGATGCATCATCTCCAAGTGCATTTATACGAGATCAACTTCGGCGGACCCCCTCCGACTTTCTTCTATGATCCATATGATCCCAGCGCACCCGGTCCATCAAATCTGCCTCCTCAATGAAGCCATTATCTTTTGTTTGATGTTTGTGTCTTGTGGTGGTTGTTTACATTGTTAAGTTGTGTGCTCTACCCTCTCCTTTGTAACCCAGGATTCTCCAATCTATAGAAAAAAAAATTCTGAATTTCTGTTTTAATTTGTTCGTTTTATTTTCTCGCACTTTTAATTCGCTTTAAGTTAGATTTTAGTCCTTTTTGCTTGAGAACAATGCAAAAGTCTAAGTTGGGGGGGGGGGGGGGGTCACAAGTGCGTCTTTCTAAAACTTAACAAATTTTCAAAAATGCCCAAAAATCTCAAAAAAATCATATTTTGAAAAATCCAAATATATTTTTCTTCAAAATAAATAAAAATTGGAATTGAAATTTTTCAAAAATATCATTAAAAGTCGGTTTAAAGTCTCAAATTGTAAAAATATAATACACAAAGCCGGAATTGACCAAAGATGGAAATTGAGCGAACATAGACGACTTAACGAATAAGTGTGGAGATTAATAACCCCGGTGAGATTCAACCCTTTTATTTTTGTGAAATTTATAAATCAATCCGAGTTAATTGTAAACTCAAAGTTCTTTTCAGCGGTCGAATAAGCCGTCCAGGATCTCAAGTATTTCACTTTGATCGGTTTTGAGAAACGTGTGTGATATTGCCTTGAAAAATGTGCCGAAGAAATCTCTAAATTAAATTCATCTCGAAATGCATATGGTAACGCAATTAGTATTTTGGACAATGAAGTAGGCCATCGTTTGTTACCCAAAAATATTGGCCATAAAAAAAAGGTGGGAAAAATTATCCCTTTTGTAACCCAAAAATGAGCCGAATAATTTTTCCTTTCGTTTGGTAACCCGAAAAACCCAAATAGCCCGGAATTGTGAAAAATGGAAAAAGTCAGAAATTAAGTCCGAAAAGTATAGAAAATGGGCAAAGAAAGAATAGCTATGCTCAACAAAAATAGCAAGAAAAGAAAATCATAAATATATATATATATATATATATATATATATATATATATAGAGAGAGAGAGAGAGAGAGAAAATAGAAAAAGAAGAAGAAAATGAGCAAAAGCCCAGAAAAGCGCTAACGGACATCATAAGCAAAATTTTCCAATTCCGAAATTCTTAACTTTTCCAATTTTACCCAATACACCTTCAACACGTAAAAGTCCTAACCGACTCCAAAATTGTGAAATTGGTTACCGCGTGGAGAGCCAAAACACAAAAAGATAATAAAAGAGATAAAAAAATGAATTAGAGGCAATGTTCCCGATTTCTTATAACCGTAATCCATTGATGAGATCCAGTTACCATAAATTTCCATCATTCTACTTGTGTGCGTAAACTTGGTTCCAATACATTTACTCTTATAAATCACGCATACCGAGAGAACATAGCCACCCCCGAGTGATTCGTTATGAGAGCATCTCGTGAGAATTTGAAATCAAAATGAACTTTCGGATAAGTAACGTAATGGTTAATCGGTGGAAATTCGCGGTTAAATTTCTGGCTTCGCACACACGCACTATGATTTGAGACTCTTAAACATGAATTAATGATGACTATTTTCTGAAAAAGTTAGAATTATATAATTTTTGCATATTTTGAATTTTCTTTGAGTCAAATTTTGTGAGTATATTCACTGCAAACCCTCACGAGACAACACTCATCCTACTAGGGTAATCTAGGGGTTTAACGGCTTGTTGCATGCGCTAAATGCAATCGCTTGCCTGGAAAAATGTATTATATCCCAATAAAGTGTTTAGAGGAGTTTTGATGATATTCTTTATCTTTTACATTGCCCGGGACGCGCAAAGTTCTAAATTAGGGGGATTTGATTAGGCATAAATATTGTATATTTATCCCCTTAATTTCGGTACCTTTGTAAACCCGAGTGATGAAATTGATATGGATTTAACTCTTATTTATGATACTAATCTTAGTTGGCAAGTATTTCATGTTTCGTGTTTCTCTTATGTGTTTTACAGGCTAATTATGCAAGCGGCACGAAAGAGAAAGCGAAACAATGAAAGAAAAGCTATGAAAGTAAAGTCAAGGGCATTTTTGTAATTCTGCAGCCTTATACCGGATGTGGGGCCAACTAGAACATTGAAGATATTGAAACAACGTGAATACTAGAAGAAACGGTACCCAAATCTGAACTACGGTGAAAGAGTTATGATCATTTGAAGTTGAGAAAAAATCCAAGAAAGAAAAGAAGAAAACAAGGAAAAATTCTAAGTGTTGGAATTAAAGAAAAGAGGCCCAAAACCAACAAGATTTCCCGAACCCCAGGGTGAACCGGTTCAGGGGGTGAACCGATTTGGGGTACCTACAAACCGGTTCGAGGGTCCTGATGCGCAACTTTTCCCTTTAATTCTGATTGGTCCAAAAGAGTCCCATTATGTGCAAACTCCTCTAAAACGTATTTGTATTGTTGTATAAACTTAGAAAAGATAGTTTCGAAGAGATTTTGATAGAGAGAAGAGTAGGGGGACAACCAAGGAACATAGTTTGGCATTGTTGCTTGAAGATTGATTAATTCCGGGTTTGGTATCAAGTTTTAATTCAAGTTTCATTCCCTCTATTATTTCCCTTACATGTTTATTGTTCTTGTACGATTCAAACAAATTCTAGGCCTATAAAACTTCCTTATATGTTTCAATATAGTTTCATCATGATTTATTTTGCATGCAATGTAATTAATTCATGCAGAGTTAGGTTGAACATGTCCGGCTAGATTTTTTAAGGTCGGGATACATGAACTCAACCTGATGTGGTAATTGTATGTGTATAAAATTAATCCTCTAAATTTAAGGATTTATTATGACCGTATTGTGTAGCAACACAACAATTGTAGATATTTGGATCTCGTTTGCTTCAAGAGTAACCGGGATGCTTTAGAGTGCAATTCGAGTGTAGCTATACCGATTTACTTGTCCTCTGATTATGTATGGTGCGGGCTTGAACCTCATATATGTAATGCTAGTACTAAATTATGGGTCTAATTAATCACTTAAATTTACGATTAGTTTTATACCAACAATACACTAAGGCTGAGGGATTGTATTCCCGACCTGTTTTTCTCATCATATAATTCAAGTTTTAGTTTAATCATCTTTAGTCTTTTAATTAATTTAGAGTAATTGCTGTGACACCCCGCCTAATTAAATGCCGGGTGATCAGTCCTTTATTAAATTATAACCAAGGTGAACGGTTGGTTCATTATTAGCATCACTATCGCAAAATAACTTTTCTAATTAAACACCCTAAATAATTAAGCTAAGTGACAAAACCATTTTTAAAACATCAATTTCCAAATTTAAATTAAAACCAATGCTTAAACCTTTTCATAATCCACAGTTTTAAAAATCCCAAAATAATAGGACTCCAAAATAATCCAAGTAATATAAGAAATCAAATAAATAATTCCATCATGAAAACTTCGGAGGAAAACATCCTGACAGTAACCATCCAAAAATATAAATACTGGAAATATACATTCACAATCTCTGATAAAACCGACTGAATAAATGATATAGGGCGACACATTCCCAACTGGATAAAGTAAGAATAGAAGTGGAATCAATAATAAGATCGTCTAAGCAAAAGGCCTGCAACCCCCACCTAAGATACAACACGTTCTTTCCAAAGGATCCTATGCAAGACGCCCCTGTGGCTGGGCACCTGTAATATATACATATATATACAAGAGAGAAGAGAAAATAGGAAACGGGTCAGAGCCCGATTGTGAAATAGTTTAAAATTAGTTTAGAAAGTATTTAAAATGCTTACCGGCTAATGCAATAATCATATTAGTGTGGAACTCCCTTGGGAAATTCTCACCTCTCTTCTAATGTGCACACCTATCGCACTAATACTCTCAACAGTTTAACTTATCTTAAGTTACTCATAAGATTTCATGCCGACAATTTCTAATGTTAAGAAAGTTAATTTTATTTAAAGCAAAGTTCTCACATAAACCTCTTTGATTATAAAGTTTCCCAGTAACGCATTATCCTTTTCAAACACTTATTCCCAAGTTGAAATAATTATTCATTTCTAACATACCATAGTCACAGTAGGTAGTTTCCAAATTTCAAGTTTAAATATATATTAACTACTCATATAATATATATATAACAACGACACCCCACATAACATTTATGGTGCGGGCATACTCTGCTATCCAGTCCCCGTATCACTCGTACTAAGGGAAATACTAGTTAGGAATCACTCTCGAACTGTATTAAGAAAAAATGCATACATATTGAGGCGAAACTTAGTTCCAAGTCGCTAAGAGGTCAGCACATACCCTCACGTCTCTTAGGACCGTCTGACTATCGATCCGATATCTTGTACCAAGGATTCCTATGTTCTAGGGTACGAGTCAATATCCCCCATAAAGGTCCCATCGAGATAAGACTGTCCCAGCGCAATAACCTCAGGGATAGCAAGTAGCGCGGGCATGATTTTTACACGTACATAGTATATACACAAACACAATCATATATGTATACTACTATTCCCATTTCAAATTTAGGTACACCCACGGCCCATATTCATGATATTTATTCTCATTGCACATTGCTATATTAGCCCGTATAACGGTTTATCTCTTTTATTTTATTTATGGGATTATTTCAACTTACTACGTATCACTCGTAAATCCCTATCTTCCCAAGTGTAATTGCAGTACGTACTCATTCATTTTACAACGTAACTTCCTTACGAGTCTCACCCTTTAAACACACACATTCCCGTTATTTCTTAAGTGTAAAATACCTCTGTTAAGTATTAAATTTCGTCCAAGATTAAGGGTTCCATTTTTATAAAGTCCTACTGGTCCTTTTCACCTCCCAAAATATCCAAACAATATTGTCCAAGAATTTCTATTCATTTAAGTTGGAACCACCTATTTAAAAAGGGAAATTGGAGTTTTCCAGGAGGGGTCGATCGATCGATGGCAGGTGCTCGATCGATCGATGCATCGATCGATCGATACTCCAGGTTCGATCGATCGATCCAGCAGGTATGGCGAATCTGCAGAATTTCCAGTTACGGGAATGTTACACAAAAATCATTCAAATCAACATTTTTTATTTCCAAACTTACAACCAATTACACCACAAGTGTTATACTTCGAAATAATGATTATTCTACGTAAGGCATGCGAGTTTCCATCAATTATAACGAATTAAACAGGTTAAAATCCAGAAAATTTCAAGAACCCTAATAACTCCTTTATTTAGTTTCTTTCCATTCTTTTACCAGATTTCATACTCCTAATTTACTTTAATTTCGTGGTTCAATCTCTACATGTGAGTTTGTTTTCTAGAATACATCTATTACCCATATATCATGCAATTCAAGTCTCCAAAATAGGTTTTTCTTTCACAAAAACTAGTCCTAATCATTCCTAGGCTAATAGTATTGAAGCATTAACTGAAATAGAGCAAGATAGGTATTTTCCTGGGAATTCTTGGTTCAAATTTGTGGAGTGATTGGTGTGGTTGTGATCCTCAATGCGCGATCTAACGTTTGGCGGCGACGGCGGTGCAAACGGTGGAGTTCTTGGCCTAGAACTCCTTGGAAAGCTTCTCCTCTTCCTCTCCAATGGTCATCTTTGGTTTATGGTGGTTCTAACCCTAGAATATGACTCTTACCATCTGATATACCCTTAGAAATTTCGTGGGTTTTCATGCCCAAAAATGTAAAATGTCCAAAACGCCCTCCCGGGGTGTTAATTAGGCCTAAATACGCCCCGAGACCCAAACTAAACTCCCGGGCACATTATTTTGACTATCTAGACCCTTTCGGACACATTGAAGCACTCAAAATGACGATACGGGTGACTTATAATTAATTCACTAATAGTCCGAATTTAATCCCGACACGACACAACCGCGTCCCGATAAATTTCCAAAATTATCAATTTAAATTCTCGTGATAATTTACTAAATTTAAATACACCTCTTACTTTACTCATAAAGTAACTTACAACAAAATTCCAATAATTACTAACTCTAGTCACACTAGTAAGTATTTAAATGATTTTTCAGATTAATATTAAATTAATATCTCTAATTAAATTCCCAAAATTAAAAGTCATAAAAATACGGGGTGTTACATACTTCCTTCTTAATAACGGAATTTCATCCCGAAATTCGAAAAAAATATGGTGTACCTGGCAAGAATAGCTCTGGGTACTTCTCATGCATGTCTGTCTCACGCTCTCAAGTGGATTCCTCCACATTATGATGCTCCCACTGGACCCGGACAAGTGGGACTACCTTTGATCTCAATCTCCTTTCGCTGTGGTCTAGGATAGCCACTGGTCTCTCCTCATAAGAGCTGTCGGGTTGTAAGTCAATCTCCTCAATCGCGAGGTGGGTGTGGGCCATGTCATCCCGAAGGTATCATCTTAACGACGAGATGTGGAATATGTCGTGAATGCGATGTAAGTGTTCTGGCAGTGCCAATCTGTATGCTACCGGATCAATCCTCTCGATAATGGGAAATGGTCCCACGTACCTCGGGGCCAATTTCCCTTTCTTTCCGAACCTTATCACTCCTTTCATAGGAGATACACGTAGTAATACTTGGTCCCCCATATTAAATTCTCGGAAGAACCGTTTTGCATTGGCGTAGTTTTTCTGCCTGTCCTGGGCTACCCGATGCAACTTCTGATAATCTCAATCCTAGCAGGGGTTTCCTGAATCACCTCTGGTCCGAGTAACTTGTTATCCCCCACCTCTAGCCAACAAGTTGGGGAACGGCAAGGCCTGACATACAATGCTTCAAACGGAGCCATGCCAACCGTGAACTGATAAGAGTTATTATAAGCGAACTCTACCAGTGGAAGGTCTGGCTCCCAACCTCCCCCAAAATCAAGGACACACATGCGTAGCATATCCTCCAACATCTGATTGGTACTCTCTGTCTGTCCATCTATCTATGGGTGGTAAGTTAAACTCAACCTCAACTCGGTACCCATGGCCTCCTGAAAACTCTCCCAAAAACGCGACATAAAAATTTTGTCTCTATCCGACATAATATTCAGGGGTACCCCATGTAGTCTAACAATATCAGAAATGAACAACTGAGCATACTGGCCCGCGGTATAGTCTGTCCGTACTGGCAGAAAATGGGCCACTTTGGTCAAACGGTCCACAATCACCTAAATGGAGTCGTGTCCCCGCTGTGATGTAGGCAACCCAGTAATAAAATCCATGGAGATACTCTCCCACTTCCACGCGGGTATTTCCAATGGCTGAAGCAACCCCGACGGTTTCTGGTGGTCCACCTTTACCAACTGGCAAGTAGAACATTTGGACACGAACTCAGCAATGTCCTTTTTCATCCCACTCCACCAGTATTATCGCCTCATATCCTGGTACATCTTATCTCCCCCAGGATGCACTGCAAATCGGAACCCGTGAGACTGGGACATTACTGCATGACGTAAGTTTGCTCCTTCAGGAACCACCAATCTCCCATTAAACCTCAAACCCCCATCAAAACTAACAGAATAGGACTCAGCACCCTCAGCTAAAAGTCGTACAATCTGTTCTTGGCAAAATGGGTCTGCTGTCTGTGCCTGTATTACCCTCGTAACAATCTCGGGTGTCATTGACATGGCAAATACGAAGGAATGGGCTACCGCATCCTGGTGACTCAATTTTTTCCACTTTTCTTTCCAAATGTCCGCTACATCGTCAACCGGCCTACGGCTCAACGCATCAGCAACTACGTTAGCCTTCCCCGGATGGTACTGTATGTCAAACTGATAGTCTTTCACAAACTCTAATCACTTGCGCTGATGCATATTCAACTCTCGCTGAGTGAACATGTACTGCAGTGACTTATGGTATGTGAATACGCGAAATTTCTCCCCCAATAAATAGTGTCTCCATACCCTCAAAGCAAAGATGACCGCTGCTAACTCTAGGTCATGTGTGGGGTAATTCCTCTCGTGCGGCTTAAGCTTGCGGGAGGCAAAATCTATAGCCTTCTCCTCCTGCTGAAGTACTCCCCCGAGTCCCCGTAAGGAGGCGTCGGTGTAAACTAGATACTCGATGACTGGCTTTGGTAAAGCAAGGACTGGTACTGAAGTAAGCTTGTCTTTCAGATCGTCGAAAGCCAATTGACAATTATTTTCCCAAACATATGGTACCCCCTTGTGAGTCAGGTTCGTCAATGGACCCGCTATCTTGGAGAACCCTAGAATGAATCTCCTGTAATACCCGACTAACCCCAAGAAACTACGCACTTTCGTCGGTGTCGTGGGTTGTCCCCACTCCCTCACCGCTAACACCTTACTCGGGTCAATCGCTATCCCCTGTTCAGAAACAACATGTCCCAAGAACTGTACTTCTCGTAACCAGAATCCGCACTTCTTGTACTTAGCATATAGCTGATGCTCTCGTAGAGTCTGAAGAACCTGCCTCAAGTGCTCAGCATGCTCTTCCCCAGTGTGTGAATATATCAGGATGTCATCTATGAAGATGATGATAAACTGATCCAAGAACTCTCTTAACACCCAGTTCATCAAGTCCATGAATACGGCTAGAGCTTTTGTAAGTCCAAATGGCATCACTCTGAACTCATAGGACCCATATCTCGTCAAGAAAGCAGTCTTCGAAACATCCTACTCCCTAATACGTAGCTGATGGTATCCTGACCTCAATTCTATCTTCGAAAATAAAGTTGCTCCCCTCAGCTGGTCGAACAGATCATCAATTCGAGGCAACGGATATTTGTTCTGTATCGTGACCTTATTTAGCTCCTGGTAGTCCACACATAGTCTCAGTGAACCATCTATCTTTTTCACAAACCACACTGGAGCACCCCAAGGTGAGGTACTCCTACGAATGAAGCCCTGATCTAACAGTTGCTCTATCTGATCTCTTAACTCCCGCATCTCTGCTGGAGTCATACGTTATGGAGTGCGTGCTATCGGTCGGGTATCTGGTAATTAATCAATGATAAACTTTATCTCTCGACTGGGGGGTAGGCCTGGTATCTCCTGAAATACATCAGAATACACACGAACAACTGGGATCGAGTCTAAGGGAATCACGACCTCCTTAGAGGTATCCTCCTCTATGTAATATAAATGAGCGGTAGAGCCTCCCTCTGGGCGAGGCATCGCCACTACAAACATCTCCTGCCCTGGAATGGCAAAGACAATACTCCCACCGAAATAATCTATCATGGCTCTATATGCTGCGAGCCAATCCATACCAATAATGACGTCGTGCTCATGCATATCTAAGACTAACATATCTGCAGGTAAGATTAAGCTACCAATCCCTACTCCCACACCCCAGCATATAAAGAAAATTAACGACCCATTTCCCAGTGGTGATTCTACGCATGTTACAGTACTCTCTGCTGTGGCTAATAACCCTAAGGCCTTCGCGAACTGAGTAGCTATAAAACAGTGTGTCCCCCCAGTGTCAAATAAAACCCGACCCATAGTACCATGGATAGGAAACGTACCCTCAATCGTGGGTGGTGCCTGTGGAGCTGCTGCCTGGTGCACGTTATAGACACGTCCATACTGTAACTGCCCCTGCTGCACTAGAGCTGCTGGAATGGCTGGTAGGGCTGGTGCCTGAGCTGGTGTTGGGAGGGCGACTGGAAAAAGTGGCCTATGTGGCTCATTATGGGCACCCTGCTGCTGTGGGGCCCTATCTCCCTCTGGGAAATCCTGGCGCCTGTGGCCATTCTTATCACACCCGAAGCATCGGCCCCTGAAGTTTCCTCCCCTCTGTCCCTGCTAAGTACAACCCTGTTGGCCATTACCACCCCGCCATTGGCCCTGCTGGCCCTGCTGAAAACGCTGTTGGCCCTGATGGCAGTGCTGCTGACCCTACGGCTGACGATGTTGGCCCTGCTAACCCTGCCTAAATCCCCCAAATCCCTGCCTAGAGTCACCTGATCGGAACCTCTTGGCAGGGTCCTCCTGATGGGAACTCTGCTCATGCTGACGAGTCTTCCCCTGAGATGTCGGTGCTCCACTAGCACCACTACCCCCTGTCCTGCCCTGCTGGCTGGACTCTCCTACTCGCTTGTTTCCCTGTAGATGGAAGCGGTGATCCTGGCAGTGTAACAAAGCAGCATTGAGTACGTCCATGTAGATACTCAGTGACAGGTTGCCTATGAGGTGCTGACGGATCCTCCAAGCCAATCCGTCCACAAACAACAATATCTTCTTTCCCTTCGTGGGTGCCTCATCTGGCACTATAGTGAGAAGTCTAGTGAACTCCTCTTCGTACTCGGCAACAGTCAAATTCTCCTGTTTCAGACTCAGTAACTTCCTCCCCATCTCAGTCTGCACGACGGATGGGAAGTATTTGTTGTCAAACCACGTCGAAAATGACTGAATAGTGATAATATCCATCTCCTCCAAGGTGGTAGTGGATTCCCACCAATGCAAAGCGTCCCCCACCAGCTTAAAGGAAGCCAACAGCTGTTTCTGCACGTCTGTGCACTCGTACATGCGCAGATGTCAGAAACCGAGCGTCCGTGTAAATACGTTAGTCGTTGTTATCGGCTTCCAACCGCAATACAAAAACCTAAACTATAACTACACTCTTGTGGAGTATAGTGGCTAGTTTGGGTATCGAATCCTCAGGGAACTAGGACGAGTGAACGTGACGACAAATGTAAGACTATTAACCCTAACTTGACTCTAAAAAGAAATAAAAATAAGATGATTGAGTGAGAAAGGGAAAAGGGAAAATAAATAAGTTAACTAAAACTAATTGGAAAAATTGAGGTAGAGACACAATCCCCCAACCCTAGTGTATTGATGGTATAAAACTAATCGTAAATTTAACTGATTAATTTGACCCGGAATTTAGTACTCTTAAGCATTACGTATACGAGGTTCAAGCCCACGTCATACTTAATATGAGGATGAGTAAATCAGTATCGCGATAGTAGCACTCGAATTGCATTTTAAATCATCACGAGTACCCAGAGTCAAACGAGATATAAAGATCTACAATTGTTGTGTAACTACGCAATACGGTCATAATCAATCATTAAATTCAGAGGACTAATATTATACACATGCAATTAACACATCAGGTTGGGTTCATTTATCCCAACCTTTAAAAACCTAGCCTAACATGGTGAATAATAATAAAAGTGCTGGAAATAAAAGTTACCACGACTGAAGAACAAGAACATGCAAGAAGAAATCAAAGATTGAAGAAAAACCGGAAAAGCTCTTGAATTAATGGTGCAAAGTATGTAAATTCTTCTCCTCGATGTTCCTACTTGTTATGGAGCTTTTACATCAGTGAAATCTCAATAAAAAGAGTCCTAATGACTAAATATATAGCCTAGAGGTCGTTTAGAAGAGTCCCCAAAACATAAAACTCTTTTGGCTAAAAGATAAGCACAAAATAAAAATCCCGTATCTGCCAATTTGTCACACTTAGAAAGCGTGACTAATTTTGTAACGGATTCTGAGCGTGACTAATGGGAGAACCAGTTCGGGTTCTGGGTGTACCGGTTCGGGTGAGTTGGCTGGTTTCTGGGCCTCTTTCAACACTTAAAATATTTTCCAACTTTCTTCTTTTCTTCCTTGGATTTTTTCTCAACTTCAAATGATCATAACTCCTTCACCGTAGCTCGGATTTGGGTGCCGTTTTTTTCAGTATGCTCATTGTTACAAGATCTTCAACTTTACAGAAGGCCCCACCTCCGGAATCGGGCTGAAGAATTACGAAAATGCCCTTGAACTTGCCTTCCTAGCCTTTCTTCTATGATTTTTCCGCAACTTCAAGGGATCATAACTCTTTCACCGCAGATCGGATTGAGGTGCCGTTTTTTCCAGTGTTCTTGTAATTGAAAGATATTCAACTTTCCAGTTGGCCCCACTTCCGGACTAAAGCTACAAAATTATGAAAATGCCCTTCAACTCCCCGATTCTTGGCTTCTTTCACTATTTTGAGTTCTCTTTTCCATCTTTCTTGCATGAAATACCTGTAAAACACATATGAGATACAAAAATACGAAATAATTACCAAAAAGGGTTAGTAGCATAGATATGAGATAAATCCAAGCTATTTACACCGCACGGGATCGTAAAAATACCGAAATTAAGGGGATAAATGTGAAGAATTTATGCCTAATCAGATGCCTCTGGATATCTTTCTTCCATTGGCTGGGTACTATAATATCCGAACTGCCCGCAAACTTTGGGGGATGCGCCTTTTGGAAGGCATCCCTAACTTGCTCCCATGCAGATGGAAGTTGTGCCAGTACTGACGCCACTGCCTGAACCTGGGCTAGAGCCTACTGTACTACCGCTAGCGTGGCATTCACCGCCTGAGAAACGATAGCGGCTACCTCGGTTGCGTTCATCGTTCCCTGAGCCGGAGCTACTGGTTGCTCGGATTGGGCACGCCTATCCTTAGGTGCATGTCTTGGAGGCATCTGAAACGTAAACAAATTTATTATTCTACAGTTATTATCAAATCTTAAATAGTTGAAGACGTAATCGTAAAAGCAAGAATACAACAATCCTAAAATAGGGCTCTATAGCAAGAACGCTAAGCTGAAAGCGAAATAAGCCGTACAGATCCTAAAGGACACTAGAACCTGATGCTCTGATACCACCTGTGACACCCCACCTAATTAAATACCGGGTGATCAGTCATTTATTAAATTATAACCAAGGTGAACGTTTGGTTCATTCCTAGCATCACTGTCACAAAATAACTTTTCCAATTAAACACCCTAAATAATTAAGCTAAGTGACAAAACCATTTTTAAAACATCAATTTCCAATTTAAATTAAAACCAATGCTTAAACCTTTTCATAATCCATAGTTTTAAAAATCCCACAATAACAGGTCTGGAAAATAATCCAAGTAATATAAGCAATCAACTAAATAATTCCAACATAAAAACTTCGAAGGAAAACATCTTGACAGTAACCATCCCAAAATATAAATACTGGAAATATACATTCACAATCTTTGATAAAACCGACTGAATAAATGAAATAGGGCGACACATGCCCAACTGGATAAAGTAAGACTAGAAGTGGAATCAATAATAAGATCGTCTAAGCAAGAGGCCTGCAACTCCCACCTAAGCTACAACACGTTCCTTCAAAAGGATCCTATGCAAGACGCTCCGGTGGCTGGGCACCTGTAATATATATATATATATATATATATATATATATACAAGAGAGAAGAGAAAATAGGAAACGGGTCAGAGCCCGATTGTGAAATAGTTTAAAATTAGTTTAGCAAGTATTTGAAATGCTTACCGGCTAATGCAACAATCATATTAGTGTGGCACTCCCTTGAGAAATTCTCACATCTCTTATAATGTGTACACCTATCGCACTAATACTCTCAACAGTTTAACTTATCTTAAGTTACTCATAAGATTTCATGGCGACAATTTATAATGTTAAGAAAGTTAATTTTATTTAAAGCAAAGTTCTCACATAAACCTCATTTGATTATAAAGTTTCCCAGTAACGCATTATCCTTTTCAAACACTTATTCCCAGGTTCAACTAATTATTCATTTCTAACTTACCATAGTCACAGTAGGTAGTTTCCAAATTTCAAGTTTAAATATATATTAACTACTCATATAATATATATATATATATATAACAACGGCACCCCACATAACATTTATGGTGCGGGCATACTCTGCTATCCAGTCCCCGTATCACTCGTACTAAGGGAAATACTAGTTTGGAATCACTCTCGAACTGTATTAACACAAAACGCATACAAATTGAGGAGAAACATAGTTCTAAGTCGCTAAGAGGTCAGCACATACCCTCACGTCTCTTAGGACCGTCTGACTATCTATCCGATAGCCTGTACCAAGGATTCCTATGTTCTAGGGTACGAGTCAATATCCCCCATAAAGGTCCCATCGAGATAAGACTGTCCCAGCGCAATAACCTCAGGGATAGTAAGTAGCGCGGGTATGATTTTTACACGTACATAGTATATACACAAACACAATCGTATATGTATACTACTATTCCCATTTCAAATTTAGGTACACCCATGGCCCATATTTATGATATTTATCCTCATTGCACATTGCTAGATTAGCCCGTATAACGGTTTATCTCTTTTATTCTTATTTATGGGATTATTTCAACTCACTACGTATCACTCGTAAATTCATATCTTCCCAAGTGTAATTTCAGTAGGTACTCATTCATTTTACAACATAACTTCCTTACGAGTCTCACCCTTTAAACACACACGTTCTCGTTATTTCTTAAGTGTAAAATACCTCTATTAAGTATTAAATTTCATCCTAGATTAAGGGTTCCATTTTTATAAAGTCCTACTGGTCCTTTTCACCTCCCAAAATATTCTAACAATAATGTCCAAGAATTTCATTCATTTAAGCTGGAACCACCTATTTAAAAAGGGAAATTTTAGTTTTCCAGGAGGGGTTGATCGATTGATGCGTCGATCGATCGATAATCCTGGTTCGATCGATCGATCAAGAAGGTATGGCGAATCTGCAGAATTTCCAGTTACGGGAATGTTACACAAAAATCATTCAAATCAACATTTTTGATTACCAAACTTCCAACCAATTACACCACAAGTGTTATACTTCGAAATAATGATTATTCTACATAAGGCATGCGAGTTTCCATCAATTATAACGGATTAAATGGGTTAAAATCCATAAAATTTCAAGAACCCTAATAATTCCTTTATTTAGTTTCTTTCCATTCTTTTACCAGATTTCATACTCCTAATTTACTGTAATTTCGTGGTTCAATCTCTACATGTGAGTTTATTTTCCAGAATACATCTATTACCCATATATCATGCAATTCAAGTCTCCAAACTAGGTTTTTCTTTCACAAAAACTAGTCCTAATCATTCCTAGGCTAATAGTATTGAAGCATTAACTGAAATAGAGCAAGATAGATACTTGCCTGGGAATTCTTGGTTCAGATTTGTGGAGAGATTGGTGTGGTTGTGATCCTCGTTACGCGATCTAACGCTTGGCGGTGACGGCGGTGCAAACGGTGGAGTTTTTGGCCTAGAACTCCTTGGAAAGCTTCTCCTCTTCCTCTCCAATGGCTGTCTTTGGTTTATGGTGGTTCTAACCCTAGAAGATGACTCTTAGCATCTGATATACCCTTAGAAATTTCGTGGGTTTTCATGCCCATAAATGTAAAATGTCCAAAACGCCCTCTTGGGGTATTAATTAGGCCTAAAAACGTTCCGAGACCCAAACTAAACTCCCGAGTACATTATTTTGACTATCTCGACCCTTCCGGACACATTGACGCACTCAAAATGACCATATGGGTGACTTATAATTAATTCATTTTTAATAGTCCGAATTTAATCCCGACACGACACAAGCGCGTCCCAATAAATTTCTAAAATTATCAATTTAAATTCTCGTGATAATTTTACTAAATTTAAATACACCTCTTACTTTACTCATAAACTAACTTACAACAAAATTCCAATAATTACTAACTCTTGTCACGCTAGTAAGTATTTAAATGATTTTCCCGATTAATGTTAAATTAATATCTCTAATTAAATTTAATAAATCCCCAAAATTAAAAGTCATAAAAATACGGGGTATTACAATTGCATTTAGTTGTAGTTGTTTCACCATTCAAATCACGTGTTCCTTCTTCTTAGAGTTGAATTTAGGTTAACCATCTGCCCTTCCGTCGTCACGATTTTCTCATCCTATTTTCCTGTGGATACGATCCCGACTTACCGGGTTTATTACTAATGCGACAGGCTTGCACTTGAGCCTAGGGATAACGCACTCTAGAGACACATTCTTAGTCGCGTCACCCCCAAGGTCAATGCTATACCATATTATTGACGATCCCATGTCACGTGTTAAGAAATATGCCAAGGTGGAGGATGTGGTCCACACCAGTTAGGTTGAGACTGGCCACACCAAGGAAAACAAAAGGGACGATATGGAGAACAACCCCAAGAAGGGGAACAAGAAGCAGAATGGAGCCAAGAATAGGGGCAGAAAAGATTCCTCTAAAGCTTTTCAAGCCGTCAACACAGTTTTTAAAGAACCATTCTATAAAATTCTGGCAAAGATCAAAGATCAACAGTTCCTAAAGTGGATAAAGAAGATGGGAGGGATCCGACCAAGAGGAACAACATGTTTCGATTCACTATCTATAAAGAAAATGGACAGAAGACTGATAATTATACGGTGCTCAAAGCTTATCTAAGGGAATTAGCACAGGCTGGGCATTTGAATGAATACATTAAGACGAACTCTTACCGGGTCGTTACTTATGGCGACTAGAAACTAGATAATGTCCTGCACAATGTGATGGGACACAAGTTCACGATCATACAGGGGGCATCCAACCTCAAGCAAATTCAAGGGAACACTATTCGAATGGAGCTCAAGAAAGTCACAGTCATGATGGAGGCCTTCCAAATAGATCCCACCAAAATCCAAGATGGCAAGCATCGGTGATTAGAAGACGTCGACTATAACAAGCGTATCCTTTTCACAGGGGAGGATTTGGTTGGGGTAAGGACCCCGAACCACGATGCGCTGGTAATCACTCTCAGAATCACGATTTGGGATGTGGATAAGTTTCTAGTGGACCAAGGGATCTCTTCAGAGATGATGTACCTGGAGCTCTTCTACAATCTCAAGCTCAAGATTTCAACTCTTAAAGAGGAGACCGTCCCTCTGGTCGGCTTTGTAGGAAAGATGACCATGCCCTTAGGAAAAGTGATCCTGCCAGTGAGGGCAAGGAATATTTTGAAACTAATATAATTTTTAGCGGTGGATATTTATTCTCCTTATTACACCATTCTAGATAGAGGGTGGCTTCATGCCATGAGAGCTGTCCTTTCCACTTACCACTAGAAGCTCAAGTGTATCATAGATCGGGGAATAGTAGAGATCAGAGGCGATCAAGTTGTCGTTAAGAAATGTTATATCGTTGCCATCCGATAAAAGTAGGAAAATAAGAAAGAGAGAGAGAGAGAGAGGTTATTCTGGAGGAAGTCCAGGGTGGGGCTACTCCATCAAAATAGCAACTACGACATAACCAACCAGTGGTGGAAGAAACCACGATCCACCCAGTTGACATGGTCATTGAAAACCTCGAGGAGGTTAACTTTTATAAAATTCGATCAGAGGGGAATTTTTTTTATTGAGACAACACGACCAACCTCGAAAGGGAGAAACTGATTACCTTCCTGAAATGAAGCTTGGATATATTTACGTGGGAACCATACGATATGCAGGGAATTGATCCTATGGTTGGTTGTCACTGCCTCTACATGGACCAGACATTCAAGATGATTGTACAAAAATCCCGTCAAACTTTCCCAAAAAAGTCAAAGGCAGTAGAAAAAGAAGTAGGAAAAATTCGAGAGGAAAGGTCTATTAGAGAAGTTTAATTCTTGAAGTGGCTCTTGAACCCGAGCATGGTTCGTAAAAGCAACGAAAGCTGGAGAGTCCATATAAATTTCATTAACCTCAACAAGGCCTGCCCCAAGGATAGTTACCCCTACCAAAGATAGACCAGCTGGTCGATGCCACAACAGGCCATGAGTGGAGGATTTTCTTATATGCTTACTCAGGGTACCGCTAGATTCCTCTGTTTAGTCCCGACCAAGATAAGACTTCATTCATAACGCCATTGGGTTTATATTGTTGCAAGATCATGCCATTTGTCTTTAAGAATTAAGGGGCTACATACCAGAGGCTGGTCATGAAGATGTTCTAACACCAGATAGGAGAGACCATAGAGGTGTATATTGATGACATGCTCGTTAAAAGAAGAAATAAGAGCGACCATCTCTAAGACCTGGACAACACCTTTGAAATCCTCGAGCACTACCGAATGAAACTCAACGCCAGCAAGTGTTCATTTAGGGTCCAATCAGGAAATTTTTTGGGTTACGTAGTCAGTAAAGGGGGATTGAGGCAAATCCAAAACATATAGAAGCTCTCAACAGGGTCCAACTTCCATAAACGTTGCTCGATGTCCAAAAGTTCACTGGGATGCTCGCAACACTCAACCGCTTTATTTTAAAGTAATTCGAATGCTACCAACCATTCTTCTAGCTACTCAAAAAGGAGAAAAGCCTCACCTAGAACGACGAGTGCTCTAAATCCCTCAGGGAAATCAAATCTTGCTTACGCAAACCTCTGTTGCGGGAAATTCCCGATCAAGGGGATCCTCTTTACCTTTACCTCGTAGTATCAACTCATCCTGTCAGCTCAACCTTGGTCTGCGAAAGGCAAGCGAAGAAATTTTCTGTTTACTATGCCAGAAAAATGCTCCTAGATGCTGAGAAATGATACTTGCCTTTGGAGAAATTTGTTTACGCATTAGTGATCGCTTTGCGAATGTTGAAGCATTATTTTGAGGACCATTCCATTACTGTAATTACTTCTCCCCCCCCCCCCTAATTATCCTTCGCAAGGCTGACCTTTTTGGATGGATGTCCAAATAGTTTGTTGAGCTTAGGAGGTTTGACATTCACTTTTAACCGATGACAACAATTAAAGAGTAGGTTCTTACTGATTTTATTACAGAATTCACTCGAGATGAACCCACCGACCAATCGTTGGTTGATTAACCAGAGATGCATGAGCAGGTCCAGGAAGAAAGATGGACGTTGTATATTGACGGTGTCTATAATTTTGAAGGGGATGATATGGGAATTGTCACATAACTCCCGAGGACGCAATGATTGGGTAAGGGATCAGGTTAGGATTTGAAGCCTCCAATAATGAGGCCGAATACGAGGAGCTTATAGTTGGCCTGTGCAAGGCCCACTTGTTGGGGGTAAGACGGCTCAATGTTTATTACGACTCTAAACTAGTGTCCAATCAGGTCAGTGGGAATTTCAATGCCAAGGATGACAACCTCCCTCACAGTCGTACACAAGTTAATTACAAAGTTTGAGGAAGTCCAAGTTCAGCAGTTCCCCCGGGGGCACAACAGTCCTAACGACACCTTAGAAATCCAAAGCTCTGTAGTGGACTTAGATCTCAGGAGAACAATTAAAGGCTCAATATTGGTAAAATAGTGAGCACCAAGCACGTCTTCTAAATCGACAAGGGTCCCAACTAGATGAACTAGATCATAACATACTGCAGAACGAAACACTGTCGACCGACAAGAAATTGACCCATCATGTTAGAGTGAAAGCCGCTCGTTTCTACTTGGACCCGTGGGGCAAGTTTTACAAAAGATCCTTCACAGGCCCTACCTCCAATGCGTACACCCAAAGCTTTACAAATTCATTATGTGGATAATTACAAACGTATCAATAGTTGCAATTAGCTCACGTTGGTTATCCAAAATCTCGAAAGAGATATTCAGGAAATCACCACAAGAGCTTATCTCAACCACTATGGTTTTACACAACTATAAATATAACTCACACCCCAGAGCCAATGGAGATGTAATTTCGAAAACTTTGAAAAAAACTAATAAGAAATACGGTGAACTCTCCGTGGATGTAGACAATTTATCGAACGCCGTATATTGGTGTGTTGTGTGACTGACATATTTACATTCGTTCTTTAATTATATTTGAGTCTTTTAATTGCGATTAATTTACACTCACAATATGTATAGTTAGAATAATAAATAATAGATAGTACTTCATATACGAACAAATATCTGTAAATGTGAATAGTGCACTTTGGATACAAATACCTTAATATTTATATCCATAACCCTATTTATTTTTTCGAATATTCAAGAGTGTCATCCAAATTTGATTTTCTAAAATTCTATACGAAGAAATAATTACTAAAAACGAATTCGAATACGATGGCTTAAGATTTTCAGATTTTTATATACACCCGTAGTTGTTTATACAATGACTTGAAAAGTACAACACCTGCAGAGTAACACCGTCCTTCTATATCATGGGGTGTGTGTTTTTCTAACCTTGATAGGAGTGGTTTTATTAATTACTTGAGGTTTAAGACCAGGGTCCCTCCCTTGTAGGGTGCATGGTTTTGGCGTATTAGGCAGGGCCTTCTCATATGGCAGTCCACAGGTCTATATATACACAGTCCTGTCCAGCTTAATTAAACTAGAGCAAGAGCAAGCCCATCCCCATTCTCCTCTGTAGTAGTGAAGTGAGCTTCAACTTCTAGGGGGGAGGAGAGGAGATTGATTCATCAATGGTTTTCTTCATAGTGGTTTTTGGTGTGGTTCTGGGGGTTTGCCTCTTCAGTACCGCTTTGCTTAGATGGAATGAGGTCCGTTACAGGAAAAAAGGGTTACCCCCTGGCACTATGGGTTGGCCAGTTTTTGGTGAGACTACTGAGTTTCTAAAACAAGGTCCTAGCTTTATGAAAAACCAGAGAGCAAGGTGATTCTTCTTCTGCCTTCCCCTTAACTCTCTCATTCTCTACAGTTTTACTTTGTGGTCTAAAAACTGCTAATTCAACTGGACTGTGATTATAGTTTTCAATGAAGTGAGAACCAATAGTTCGTTAACCTTTCTATGAAAAGAATCCATAGTCTCTCGATAATCAACAGATTTATGTTGGATAACTACATTGACTTCCCTTGTATTTTGATTGAATTCCACAAGTTTCCCGCTTTTTTGGAAGTTTGTGAAAATTTAATTGTTTTTTTGTGTTAGCACAGAGAAACTTTGCAGTTTTTCAAATTTACCACACAAGAAAGGTTTTTAATACTTTATGTTTGTTCGTTAAACATAAACTTTGGAAAATGATGAATATTGAAAAATTACAAACAGAGTCACTATAACTTCAAGAAAGATTGGGGTCAGTCATGGTAATACAGGGGGAAGTCAACATAATTATCTCTTTGCAAGAAAGAAAACGTTCATCTGCATGAAAACCCACGAAGGATGTCCATATATTTGTAACAAATGTCAATTTCTGGTGTGTTTGGAGAATGTATGACTACTAACTATTTAGGTGTGAATTTACCATAATAGGTACGGGAGTTGTTTCAAATCCCACATATTGGGGTGTCCTACGGTAGTTTCAATGGATCCAGAGGTGAACAGATATATCCTGATGAATGAGGCAAAAGGGTTTGTGCCTGGGTATCCACAATCCATGCTGGACATTTTAGGGAAACGCAACATTGCAGCTGTACACGGTTCCACTCACAAATACATGAGAGGGGCACTGCTGGCACTCGTTAGCCCCACCATGATCAGAGAACAACTTTTGCCCAAAATCGACCATTTCATGCGGCTCCACCTCGCCAATTGGGCTAACAAAGTCATTGATATTCAAGATAAAACCAAAGAGGTTTGTACAACATCATCACTAATTTATTCTAAGCACAAATAAACGTTTGGGGAATGTTCTAGAATCATTTTTTTTCGAAAAAGATTCTTGAAGTATTTTTTTGTCTATTTTTGTATACATTAAAAGCAGTTAAGGTCAGTTTCTTGAGGAAGAAAAAATATTTGAAGGGGTTTGCTTGCATCCCACCCCATTATTTAAGGTTATTTATACTTTAGCCCACATTTTGTTGTGTATTTTGACTTTGTCACCCCAAATTTTTACTGATAAACCTCTTAAATGATTAGTGAAAAGGGCATCATGATAAATACTTTTTAGCGTATTAAACCTATATTACGTAAAGTTTTAGGGTGTCAAAGTCACAATACCCAGAAAACTGGGATGAATGTTTAAATAACCGTAACTTAATTCATTATTGGCTTTACCTAAATATTTCCCACATTTTTTTTTCCAGATGGCGCTTCTATCATCACTAAAACAAATTGCCGGTATCGAATCTGGGTTGATGTCTCAAGCTTTCATGCCTGAATTTTTTAAGCTAGTTTTAGGAACTCTTTCATTGCCTATCAACCTTCCAAGCACGAACTATCACCGCGGTTTTCAGGTAAATTGCTTAGCAAATAATTCATCTCTGTCTTGTATATAGTATAAATAATAAACAGTACGGTATATTTATGGTTATATTCTTGTACAGGCAAGAAAGAATATTACAAGCATGTTGAGACAACTTATAGAAGAAAGAAGAGCTTCCCAAGACAACCAACATGACATGCTTGGTTTTTTAATGAATGGTGAAAAAAATAGACATCAGCTAAGTGATGAAGAGATAATTGATCAAATTATCACAATCTTATACTCTGGCTATGAAACTGTTTCCACCACTTCTATGATGGCCGTCAAGTATCTTCATGATCATCCAAGAGTTCTTAATGAGCTCAGGGTAAGTCATAATATTTACTACTTTTAAGAATATTTTTCAGTTCTATTCCTCATTTAAATTGGTGAGTATTATTGATCTAACATTGATTATAAATTTTCTAGAAAGAACACATGGCAATTAGAGAAAAGAAAAAAGAAGAGGATCCCATCAACTGGTACGATTACAAAGCAATGCGCTTCACTCGTGCTGTGAGTAAATTGGAACTCTATAATATGTACAACTTTTTTTAAATTGAGTAAATGTGATTTTAATATGTGCGTGTATGATGCAGGTGATCTTTGAGACATCGAGGTTAGCCACAATTGTTAATGGGGTTTTGAGGAAAACAACTAAGGAAATGGAACTGAATGGTGAGTGTCCACTGTCCAGTCTGTTTAAGATATTCGTAACAAAATGGATATAATAGTCTTTAGGGGCTCAAGGAGATGTACTAGAGTACGTTCACTTTTGGGCACTTTAAGTATTTGTAATCATATTATCGTTGTTAATTTGATCATATTCCTACAATAGACCCTACAGTATCGTGATCCACATGGCACACCTACCATTCCAGCCAGATGATTTGAGTAGTGACCCATATCTTCTTTAAATGAATTATCATAACTATTGTGGAGCATCCAGTTCCAACCCAAAACAGAGGTCCTGTATATTAAATTATATGGATCAGATTATCAGTATTATATTTGAGGTTCCAGAATGCATTTATTGATTTTTTTGGGTAAAAGCCCTTTTAAAATTTCTTACATTAACCGACGCATTGTTAACGCTTCAAGTGCATCATCAAAAATAGTTAAATATGCTGAGTTTCTCTAAAATTATTCAAGATCTGATGTACGATGAGGCGCAAACCTTTGAATTTTGCAAGTGAAATTTATATCTTCAATGTATCATTAGTGACAAGAGAGGAAACTCAAAATTTTAATAATTGTGTCTTCACCTGAAAGTTAAGTATTAGTACCCATATAATGAATTAATTTTTAATAGTGTCAATGAGCCTTTAGCCCCTAGTTTTACTCCACATCTATCAACAAAGTCTTGATGTAATCGTTATAACAGTAAGCTATGTAGCTAATATCATCACCTCCTCTGTGTTTTGACAGGCTTTGTTATTCCAGAAGGATGGAGAATATATGTATATACAAGAGAGATCAATTATGACCCATGTCTATATCCTGATCCACATACCTTCAACCCATGGCGATGGATGGTTTGTGACCATGAGCTCTACTTTTTAGTCAATGATATATTAAGTGAAATTCTACACTGACTTGTAATTGAGACACAAAATAAGTGTCTTGTTGACGTGACTTATTTGTGTATTGATTTTATACTAAATAATAATGAGTGACCTCGAATATCATTTAATGCACTGATGGTCACTTGTTTTCAACTTCACTTATGAGGCAGTGTAGACCTACTCATGTTATATTATTGCCAAAAGAAAGTTCAATTTATATTTTGGAATTTGAGTTAAAGTGACTAACATGGCTATTATTGCTATATGCAGGACAAGAGCTTGGAGACACAAAACAACTTCTTTATATTTGGAGGAGGCACTAGGCAGTGCCCTGGAAAAGAATTAGGAATTGCCGAGATTTCTACATTCCTTCATTACTTTGTAACTAGATACAGGTAACAACAATTATTGGAAGTTTATTTTATAAGCAATAAATTCCTCCTGATGATCAACCAGAGGTAGAGCAACAGTTGTTTAATATCTAAATGTACTTTCTTATTCAATGCAGATGGGAAGAAGTTGGGGGAGATAAGCTGATGAAATTTCCAAGAGTTGAAGCCCCAAATGGGCTACACATAAGGGTTTCAACTTGCTAACCAACCTAATACGTATGTACATAAGAGAGACATAGCATATTAGAACAACAAGGATGTACAATTATGTTCTAACACACTAGATATTCAATGAAATTGAGAATTTCCATTTTTAGAAGAGTTTTAACCTGTTCCATAAACTCTGATGTAGTGATGTCTCAATCTTAAATTACTTCATTCCTTTTTGGGAAAGGAAGAGCCCATTGTACAAGTTATGTTGACAACTCTCATTATTCAGAGTTCTTGAAATTAAAGTTAGGGCTTTTAGGTCTCAGAAGTTGAAGTAATGAGAGTAAAATGTGAGTAAGTCCAAAACCCAACAAACATTGAATGCAGCTGTTAATTACATGAGTCATGAAATAAAGAGTGATCACCAGTCGAATATCATTTGAATCGAGAAAAAGTTACTTAATTTCAAGTCATGGAAATAGAATTGGAAGGCTAATTTTAATTCCACACAATTGAAATTGGCCTTCCAATTTTAATTTCAAGTCTTGGAATTGGGTTGTCAAACGAGTCCTTAATGATTTCAAACTAGGGCTTGATGAAATATAATCATTTTATTTGTATAATAAAAGGTTCACCAAATTTTAAGAAAGTTTTAGCAACAAATTTTACTTACAAAGTATGTAATCAAATAAGTCTGATAAAATAAATTCCGAAAAGTTCATCAAGTAAAGAGAACTGAATATAAACATGTGGATGTTTTAGATAGCCAAATAACAAGTAGTTTTTTTTTATTTTAGTCCCATTTTTTAAATTTTGTCTCTCTCCCGTCCCATATTTTTTTAAAATTGTTTTAAGTCCCATAACCGTCCTCAACTTCCCTCAACTTTCATATAACATCTTTTAATCGCTCGTCTTTTTTATTTTTTTTATATAGAGAATAACAAGTGTAAAAATGTATGATCAACAATAAAAAAATAATAACATGAAATTAAAGACACATATATTAAAAAAATAGGACCAAAACTTGTAATCCCAATAACAAATTCAAAATGCACCACAGTTACTGAGATGTGTTTGGAAAGCTTAATTACATTTATTTTTCAAAATTTTAAAATTTTAAATTGAATGTTTTCCAATCTAATTTAAAACATGGGATTGGGTTTTCCAATCAAAACTCAAAGTAGACGCCCCACATTAAATTCATTTGTGCAGCCGCCAAGTGATATGCTTCAGCACAATAGGTTGTTGGGCTTCTTATAGCATCCACATTCCACAAATTTGGGTTGACATGGTACGATAATAGGTTAGCTGGGTCATAGCAAAATAATTGTTGTGTACTGGTGAACAATGGGCTGAATGAGGAGACCTATTGGAAGCCCAATCAAACACTATCAGATTTAAAATATTTATTGTTTTAAATTTGTAGTGATATAAGTAACACAAAAAGCTTTAAATGTCCACATTTCGTGAAGTTAATTGCCTCGTCCATCTATTTTACAAAAAAATAATAATAAGGGTTATTTGCACGTGACTCTCCATCAATTATTGCCGTTTGAGGGTTGACCTAAAGAGAAAAATAGTTCACCATTAACACTTAAATATTGTTTGTTGACTTAACATATTGTTATTCATGTTCTTCCTATACCCCTATTAAAGAAAAATAAATAAATTATTGTTGTTGCAGTAATAAACAATTAAATGCAGAATTAAAATTAGGAACGAAATTATCCAATTTTTGGAGCAAATAAATCTGGGGCAGAATAAATATAAGAAACCCCGAACTGGACAGTCAAGAACACGGCTGAGTCGCGGACAATGTCGCTCTCTTTAAGGTGTTTCGCGGCTCTGCCCAAAGTGTGCTGACAGTCTCGAAGCCCCGCCACCCCCAGGATAAAACAGCCTCCAAAATTAAAATACGGATTTGATAAAGCACAAGAATCAATCCGGTCTGTGTACACCCATTCTGTATTAACTGCTCGATTCTAAATAATATAATTAATCTGTATAACGAACGAGATTAATTATTCTGGGGAAAAAAAATATTCTGGGAGAAAGGAAGAAGTTATTCTGGGAGAAGAAATTTTTTTTCAATCAGAACTGTGTTGAAAACGGAGGTCTCAACCTCTTTTTATGCAAAAAGAAATTACCGTTAAAAAATTAATTTTTAAAGCCCAAAATCGTTAATTTATTTGTCCAAAAAATTAATTCTTAATGAGCCCAAGCCCAAGACCCAGGACCCGGACCCGGACACGGACCCGGACACGGGCACTGGCCGGGCTGGACGGACGGCGGCGGCGCGCGCGCGTGTGTGACTTGGCCCATTGGGTCTGCCCCACATACCCACAAAAACTTGAATGCCCAAAGGGCTGAACCTTTGTTCCCAAAAAATTGTAAATATACACAACACATTTGAACTCTCCCACCGATGTGGGACACGGAGAGAACCAAACCTTGTTTTGCAACTTAAAACAACAGCTGTCTTTGACAACTGTTTCCAACAATCCCCCACTTGCAAAACTTGAAAACATTTTATCGAGCAATAATTCATAGAATTGTGCATAAGCAAAGGTGTCTTTCGACTTGAACCTTTACGTAGTAAAGATGATTCAGAATATACTAGAGTAACCGTAGTTTTGAACTCTATCTCTGACAACATCCCACACACAACCCTACTTGGGTGTAAGTCTAATAGCTAGCACGTTACGGCCATGTGCTTCTATCCCAGTATAGTGAACGCTCTAGGAATTTGCCCAAAATATCCATAGGAAGCGGCCACACTTCCACATTCACATAGGTGAGTCTATCAAGAATACTCCTGTAGCTAAGTACCCCACTCAAAATAAAGCTATAGATCTCATTAAGAGTTATCATAACTCATCCTTAACTCGCTTCAGGATATCATGCTCCTTAGGGATGGACTCGGAGTAAAACCCCGTTCTATATTAATTAATAATCGCATGATTCAACCCATATCACTTGTGACTTGTTATTACCCTTTGAACATATTTCTTGGGATCTCCAGTCTATATGTTGGGTTACCATCACAAATGACTCATTTATCCAAGGGCTTTAGTCCCATCCCTTTCGTAGTGTTCCACACCTTCTCCCTAGCTAGTCCTTTCGTCAAAGGATCAGCTAAGTTCTGTTCAGACCGTATATGATCCACCCTCACAGCACCCGTAGAGATAAATTCTCTAACAGTACTGTGCTTACGACGTATTTGTCGTTTCTTACCGTTATAATAACGGTTCTCAACTTTTGCAATAGCCGCGGTACTATCACAATGAATCAAAACGGCTGGTATCGGTCTTTCCCATAAAGGGATATCTGACAGGAGGTTTCTTAAACAACCTGCCTCTTCACTAGCAGCAGCTAGCGCTATCATCTCAGACTCCATAGTGGATTGAGCCAAAATAGTTTGTTTCTTAGATTTCCAAGAAATTGCACCACCAGCGATGCTAAATATATATCCACTAGTAGCCTTAGAATCATCAGATAGGGTGTTCCAATCAGCATCACTAAATCCTTCAAGGACAGCGGGATGCTTATTATAGTGTAATCCGAGGTTCATCGTCCTTTTAAGGTACCGCATGACCCTCTCAATAGCATGCCAATGCTCCATACTAGGTCTACTAGTAAATCTACATAGTACTCCCACAGCATAAGCTATGTCAGGTCTAGTGCAATCTGTAGCATAACGTAAGCTACCAATAATGCTTGCATAAGCATTTTGGTTTACACTGTCGCCAGTGTTCTTAAATAACTTTACACTAGGGTCAAATGGAGTACTAGCAGGTTTACAGTCAAAGTAATTATATTTCTTTAGAACTTTCTCAATGTAATGAGATTGATCCAAAGAAAGTCCCTTTTCTGACCTAGTAATATTAATTCCTAATATTACACTAGCTTCACCCAAATCCTTCATATCAAAGTTGGCACATAATAATGATTTAACATTTTCTACGGCATGAATATTGGAACCAAATATAAGCAAGTCATCAACATAAAGACATATGATAGTGCAAATGTTCTCAACATATTTATAATAAATGCATATGTCACTTTCATTAATTTTAAACCCATTAGAGATGACTAGGCTATCAAATTTATTATGCCATTGTTTAGGTGCCTGTTTGAGTCCATAAAGAGATTTATCTAATTTACATACTTTATTTTCTTGACCGTGTACAATAAAACCTTCAGGTTGATCCATATAAATCTCTTCTTCTAATTCTCCATTTAAAAATGCAGTTTTAACATCCATTTGGTGTACAATTAAATCATTTAAGGCAGCTATAGCAAATAGTACACGTATAGACGTTATTCTAGTCACGGGTGAAAATGTGTCAAAAAAGTCTACATTTTCTCTCTGTCTAAAACCTTTAGCAACAAGACATGCCTTATATTTTTCAACAGTGCCATCAGGTTTTAATTTCTTTTTAAGAATCCATTTACACCCAATAGTTTTACATCCAGGAGGAAGGTCCACTAAATGCCAAGTTTTATTTGTTTCCAAAGAATCCATTTCATCATAAATGGCCTCTTGCCATAAATCGGCATCTAAAGAAGATAAAGCTTCTTGAATAGTGTTAGGATCTTCCTCTAAAGTATAAGCATAAAAGTCGGGACCAAAATCTTTTTCCACACGAGCCCTTTTACTTTTTCGAATTTCTAAAATGGATTCATTATTTTCTTTATTTTTATTTAAAGAAATATTAGTGGATGACTCGCCCCCACCATTCCTCAATTTAAAAGGAAATTTATCTTCATAAAAATCGGCGTCATTTGATTCAATAATTACTTGATTTTTCAAGTCATAAAATCGGTATGCTTTGCTATTAATAGCATAGCCTATAAAAACGCACTCATATGCTCTACTTGCCAATTTAGACCTTTTAGGGTCGGGTATATGTACATAGGCTAAGCACCCCCACGTTCTAAAGTATGACACGTTGGGCTTAATATTTTTCCAAATTTCATAAGGAGATATTTTCATTTTAGTCTTAGGAATTCTATTAAGCACGTGACACACAGTCAAAATAATTTCACCCCACCAATGTGAGGCAGCGCTTGAATTTAATAAAATAGCAACAACTAATTCAGTTAATGTCCTATTTTTTCTTTCGGCTTTACCGTTCATCTCGGGCGAATAAGGGGCAGTTTTTTCGTGAATAATACCGTGGGTTTTATAAAATTCAATAAATGGTCCAGAATCATATTCGGTGCCTCTATCACTACGTAACCTTTTTATTTTCCGATTAAATTGATTTTCAATTTCATTTAGGAAAATTTTAAACATGTCAAACGCTTCACTTTTATTTTTCATTAAATACACAAATGAATAATCGGAACTATCATCAATAAAAGTCATAAAATAACGTTTGCCATTTCTAGTTGTGACACCATCTAATTCACAAATATCCGAATGAATTAAATCAAGTGGTTCAGATTCTCTATAAACAGATTTATGTGGTGTCTTAGTGATTTTTGCTTGACTACACCATTCACATTTTTCAAAATCATTTAATGATAATTCGGGAATTAATCCTAAAGTGCTCATATTTTTAACAAGTCGTTTATTAACATGACAAAACCTAGCATGCCAAATATTAAATGAACAAGCAATATAAGCAGAAGGAGAAATTTTATTCATTGCATTAACATTCAATTTAAACATCCCATCAGTGGCATAACCCTTGCCTACAAAAATTCCATTTTTGGTCAAAGTAAATAAATCAGCACCAATAGTTTGAGTAAAGCCAGCTTTGTTGAGAAGATAGCCCGAAACCAAATTTTTCCTTATCTCGGGAGTGTGAAGAACATCTTTGAGGATAACAGTCTTTCTCGAAGTGAACTTCAATTCCACATTTCCAGTACCAGCAACCTCAGTGGAGTGAGAATCACCCAACAACACCTTCTTATCTGCAGTCTCAGAATAAGTCTTAAACAGACTACGGTCATAACAGATATGGCGGGAAGCGCCAGTATCCAACCACCACCCTTCGGCACCGCTAACCATGTTGATTTCTGAAATCATAGCACATAGGTCCTCTTCGATCAAATTCACTTGTGCTTGTGGCACATTGCGACATTTGCGAGCCATATGGCCAGGCTTGCCACACTTGAAACAGAGAAACTGTCCCGAGTTGCTAGACTGTCCATTTCCAGGGTTCTTATACTTATTCTGAGTCTGAGTCTGATTTTTAAAATTCTGGTTGTGGCTCTTTTTATGATTTTTCATATTTTTTCCGTTTGCTTTTAAAACAACTGGAGTGTGGCTCTTTTTCTGATTTTTGTTGTTAGACACAACAAGAATTTCATCTTTATAGTCCTGTTTTCGGGATTCTTCCTCAATTCTCAATTTAGTAATTAATGACTCTAGTGAAAATTCTTTAGACTTATGCCTCAAAATATTTTTAAACTCTTTGAACAGTGGAGGCAATTTATCAATAATTACAGCCACCTGAAATTGCTCATCTAAAGCCATGCCCTCGGAAATAATTTCATGGGCAATCATTTGCAAATCATGGGTTTGAGCAACAACAGATTTGTCATCCGTCATTTGAAATTTCAAATAACGATTGACGGCATATTTTTTATCACCCGCCTCCTCCGTGTCATATTTTTTTAAAAGTGCGTCCCAAACATCTTTCGCAGTTTTATAATTGACATAATAGTCATAAAGTTCGTCACTTAAAGCATTCAGAATATAGTTCTTGCACAAAAAATCATTTTCCTCCCAATTTCTAATTGTTTTGCTTTCCTCAACAGTAGGTGGATTATTTACTACGGGTTTGTCAAATTGAACACATGATGCGACTTTTTTCGTAGTTAAATAAAATAGCAATTTTTTGCTCCAACGTTTAAAATGAGTGCCTTCATATTTGAAAGGCTTATTTAGGTTACTTGAGTTGATTTCGTCCATGGAAGAATAAGAACACCTTAAAATTGTTGTTGCAGTAATAAACAATTAAATGCAGAATTAAAATTAGGAACGAAATTACCCAATTTTTGGAGCAAATAAATCTGGGGCAGAATAAATATAAGAAATCCCGAACTGGACAGTCAAGAACACGGCTGAGTCGCGGACAATGTCGCTCTCTTTAAGGTGTTTCGCAGCTCTGCCCAAAGTGTGCTGACAGTCTCGATGCCCCGCCACCCCCAGGATAAAACAGCCTCCAAAATTAAAATACGGATTTCATAAAGCATAAGAATCAATCCGGTCTGTGTACACCCATTCTGTATTAACTGCTCGATTCTAAATAATATAATTAATCTGTATAACGAACGAGATTAATTATTCTGGGGAAAAAAAATATTCTGGGAGAAAGGAAGAAGTTATTCTGGGAGAAGAAATTTTTTTTCAATCAGAACTATGTTGAAAAACTGTGATGAAAACGGAGGTCTCAACCTCTTTTTATGCAAAAAGAAATTACCGTTAAAAAATTAATTTTTAAAGCCCAAAATCGTTAATTTATTTGTCCAAAAAATTAATTCTTAATGAGCTCAAGCCCAGGACCCGGACCCGGAGCCGGGCACAGGCCGGGCCGGACGGACGGCGGCGGCGCGCGCGCGTGTGACTTGGCCCATTGGGTCTGCCCCACATACCCACAAAAACTTGAATGCCCAAAGGGCTGAACCTTTGTTCCCAAAAAATTGTAAATATACACAACACATTTGAACTCTCCCACCGATGTGGGACACAGAGAGAACCAAACCTTGTTTTGCAACTTAAAACAACAGCTGTCTTTGACAGCTGTTTCCAACAATTATTTGTCACTCTTACTCTATGCACTCCCCCATACCCCCCCCCCTCTTCCAAGACAAAGTCCAGTTATCTCTCTCTCTTACACCTTTGGTTAGTCGTGCCCCGCTCCCGACACCGGATTCGACTCGCCTCTACGTATATATATAACCAAATCTTTCATAATCTGAGTTTTTTTCTTCCTATTTTTTTCCTTTTTTAGATCTAGTAATGTGTATTCTCGATTTTATTTAAAGTTAGGAAAAAAATATATATTTTGTAAGTACGTCATGCATAATGGAAGTCATTTTTTTCGTAGATGATCATCTCACTATTGAGATCATCTCTAAAAGAATTAATCATAACATTCAATTGTTTATGATTAAAAAAAATGAGATGCAAAACTGATGATAATATACATTTTTAATCATTTAAACTTTTGATGATCATCTCACTCACTTTGAATTGATTTTTTTGATAAATTTTTTTGTAGATGATCTCGTGTGGAGATCATCTCCAAAAATATCATCAGAATTTTTAATATTTTACTATTAAAAAATGATTTGCACCATCTCAGGTCCGCACGGAAGGCATCATGTATATGTGTGCAGATGTGTTTGTGTGAGAGAGAGAGATAGAGAGTTAATTACCTATGGTCCTCAAACTATTGAGTTTGTGTCAATTAAGCCCTTAATGTTTTCTTTGTTTTAATTAAGATCTTACAAGAGTAAATTTGTAGTAAATTAAGCCCTTGATGCATGTTGTGATCCAATAGGCCCTAGAAATTTCGAATTTGTGTCTAAGAGATCCTATTTTAAAATAGATTATTTTGTTCTTTTTCAATATAATTATATTTTGACGCCTTAAATTTCTAACATTATCATAAACATAAATTATAGGTTGAAAACCAACTCTACAACTGCTACTCTTTGAAATAATCTTATATCAATTAAATTATAGGCAAATATACGAATTTATAATAATATTATGATTTGTTTTTTAAAAGAATAAAAAGTTTGTCTTAATTACAAATATGATTAGAGTGACTTTTATGGTACTAGATGTAGTATCTCTAATAGTTTTAACTTTATATTTTTACTTTCTTAGATTAAAGGCCCACTATGGTATGCAAATCAAATCGTATCTAAAGGTTGTGACCAATACCTAAATGTAATTGTCTTAGGCACGTGGCTTTCGCAAGTTTCCGTTTGGTTAATCTCTACCCCACCTTCCTTAGGCCAGGCACACATATTTGCTTTGTTTCCTACTTCAGACCGTAACTATAGGTAACTATTTGAATTGTAGGATAATAGGGCTAGATTCAGGAAGACAGTAATATAGAAATACAATATTCAAAGATCACAATGTTCTCTTTGAAAGATAAACTTATATTAAAATGGAAATATTATAAAGATAGAAGTGTGTTTATATACTGTTATGATAGCAGAATGATTGTTTATTCTAAGAGTATCTTAGACACCATACTTCTTCTTAGATGAGTATTATTCAATTAATCGGTGTTCCTTATCATTACGTATGCATGCCTCTTATAGGCACTGCCGGACACCAAAATTGGACTTCAAATGTAAATAGAAGTACAATAATTCAAAAGCATCAGACACTAGTACAATAATTCACTCCACTATTAGACACCACTACTAAAAACAAAATAAAAACACAACAATAAAATTATTAAAGTGAGACGGCTCCCTCTTCATGTAATAATGTCAGCCTCACAGTGGGTTCTCAATATTATGCCATCCTTCTTCATCAATACTTACTCAGAAGTGAGATCCATAGTCTTCAAAGTTTAGATCATATGTTGTTATTTTATATTATCTATCTTCATGTGTTATGATAAGATCACAAAGCACATCATACCCTCTTATGGATAATATTTTCCCTCGTTTGTACATTTCAAATATCCATATACTAAATCTAATGGTAGATTCAAGTCTAGTAGCTCTCTTGCCCAATAAGGGGAATTGCAATATGGTTCTTCCATGATAAACAAGATTAAATTATTATTTTACCAATTCATTAGAAAGCATACTTTTTATCACCTAAAATTGGTATACTAATTTTTTTTACCCAAAATATACTAATTATCAACAAATAACAAATAAGAGATCTAAACTACTGAAATACAAACACTAGAGAAAACAGTAGAAAGATGAGAAGGGGGGGGGGGGGGGGAGAGTAAAAAGTGAATTTAAGTGGTTCAGCCCAAAATGGTGCCTACATCCACAAATGCGGTGTTGTTTGTATTGATTTACTGGGGAAAAACCATTGACAAATAAAATAGTGAAGTTATCAAGTTTTCATTAAAGTTGAACAACATAACAATAAGGAAAATAATTTTAGATCCCTAAAAATGTAGGTGGTGTGTGCTATTTATAGGCCGTTAGTGTATGGAGAAAAAAGAGTTCCACATGACTCATCTGTATAGGATATGTGAGTACACACTTTACATACATGGTGAGAGAATAATCATAAGTCAGTTAAAGTCACATAGGGGAGGATATTTGCATTTCTTCCCATGTGCACGTACCTGAAAAGGTTGTTGATGTCATCCAATCACGTAGTACATGCCTTTCATAATGGAGTTAATTAACATGGTGAGCTAACAGTGTTAAATAATGGAGTTAATTGCTCTGTTAAGTGCTGAACTGACTTCTTGTCGGTCGACCTGATGATGTATGAGGTCGACCTCATGTTAGTCTAGGTGTCATATTCTAATGGGTCCGTGAGCCATCCCATATTTATAGTATAATAATATCCCCTAAGACTTTACTCATGATTGTACCTTTTAGAAGATATAATGAAGTGTTGCATCGTTTGGGTAAGTTCTAAGTAAATTGAGTGAGTGAAGTTTTAAGTGCATGATGTCGTTAGATCAGATTCTTGTCGGCTCCGGAGGTCCTTAGCTGAGCACATGGACTTGCGAATATTTTTAATTGTTTGTGCTTGAGGTGCCATGTTCAAGAACTGGAAGTGGGGGCATGCACCATTAATGCGCGTGTGCCTAGGGCAGTGTGCGCTTTAAAGTGTGAGTTATCTTTTTAAGGTGTGATGTCACGCCTATTTTCAAAAAAGCAATCAAAATCGCCTCAAACCTATGAAAGGCTCTTCCCAAGTCATTTAAATTTTTTTACAACCCATATCAATAGCACACTATCTCAGAGTGAGAGAGAGAAAATATTTACATATCCTTCAAACTTCTTCTTACTCCGGATATTTTTTCACGGCCTTCCGTCATTTCCAGTCATTTTCTTGCCTGAAAATCTTGCTCCTGGTGATGGTTCTTCTTTCACAGCGTTTGTTTTTTTATTTTAAGCACTTTTCTGAGTTTTTCTTCACCGTTTGGAATTTCAGGTATGCCTTCGCCCCATTTCTTTAGTTCTCTATGGCTTCTCTCTAATTTCTCTATTTTTTTAGTTACGATTGGCTTCTTATTGTTGTTAATTTGGTGTTTAGTTAGTAAATTTGTGGATTTTAGGTGGCCATTGCGTTGGTTGGTCTAGGGTTTCTTAGATTTTAGGGTTTTTTGGATTTTCGAGGGTTTTCCCCCAAATCCCTTGCTTGCAAAGATACACAACCCCTTAACCATTTTCCTTTCTCAAAACTTACCCTATATAAGTGAATCTTTGTAGGTCGAGAGGGTATTGAACCAAAATTCCCATTTGAACGAGAGTTGTCCTGGTTTATTCAAGGGGAAAAAAGAAGTTACTTTGCAAATTATTCGACCTAAAGACGATTTGGCTCATCCCGATTTCACTCACTATATTTCAAATTTTATTGGGTTTTCTCCTCAACCCCTAAGTGTAGAATATAGTAGATCAAAATTCCTAGGTTCCATGAACTCTGACGGTGCTCACCCTCGGTTTGGTGGTAGGAATTATGCAAATACGGCCTTCGAGGTGTCCTTAGTTGACCTTAGGACATCTACTGAAGAGGCCATGTCTAAGTGTTCTTCTTAGCCTTCCACTTCCCCTATCGTTGTCCCTGTAGATGCAGAGAGTACCTCTAGTTCTAGCAACTCATAATATGCAACAAACACTCAGGCCTAGTATCATGATTGTTACATGACCTAGGACGAGATGGTGGACTTGAAAGAATTTTATTCTATCCCCATTAATGTAAAATGCAGGTTGCCAGGTCCCGATGAAAGGGTATATGATCGGCATTTGATCGATGAGATTTGTTTCCCTTTCAAAGCTTTGCATATTGGTGTTCACCTTCCTCTCCACCCTATCATTAGGTCAATATTGAGAGGTTATGGGGTGGCTCCAACCTAACTTCACCTAAATTATTATAGGATGATCCTTGGGGTATTGGTATATTGGAGGAATCACTTTAGGTGTGATATTACTGGGGATGCCTTTAGGTTTATCTCTGGATAAAAGAAAATGTTAAGGCCCCAAAGTACTTTTATTTCTCCCCTATAAAATCCCATAAAAATTTAGCGAAGGTGGCCTAAACGATAAACCACAACTGGAAAACCAAATTTTTATTTTTGAAGGATAATTGGGAGATCGGCCCAAATGAGAGGGATATAAATGATAGAGTTCCTCAATAATGGGGTGGGCCGAACCAAATTGGTATATAAGTTCCCACTTTCTATTTTACTTTTTTCCTTGACTGAGTCGGGTTATAACTTGTATTTGGTCTTTTGTAGAGAAGAAGTCTCTTAAGTTGTCAACACTCTAAAGAGTTTGGTGAGTAAAGTCTACATGGATGACCTTGATACCTTTGAGCACATATTTAACTTAAACAAGTTCGCATAGCTTGGATATTATAAACCTCCACGTCAGTTCAAGCTCAAGTGGTAGCTTAAGTATCAGCTACAACTGAGGCTGAAGAAGAGGTTGATCAAGAGGTTTAAGAGGGTAATAAAAATTTCTTCAAGTGTTAGGTCGTCTTTGCATTGTAGTTTTACTAATTATTGAGTTTTATATGCAACTTTTACCCCATCAGGCTCTGTTTTTTGTGTTGAACCTTCTGTTGGGATAAAACCTAAGAAAACTTACCGTAATTCCCTTGATCTCATTTGCAAAAGAAAGGATGAGAAAGAGGCCAAGAAGAAAGCCAATGCTAAGGACAGAGAGCAAGCTCATGCCAAGGTCGAAGCTAAAAAGAAGTCTGATCTTAAGGCTAAGAAGAAGGCCAATGCTAAAGCTAAAAAGAATGTTGATTCCAAGGCTAAGGAGAAAGGAAAGGCCATTCCAAATCAGATCGACACCACTGATCCTCCTGTTACTGGCAACAAAATGATAATGGAGACATCCTATTTGTAACACGACCCGACTCATCCAAGGCTGGAACAGTAGAGGTTAGTGAGGCTTATGTTAAAACCTGTGATGATCGGCGGGCATCCACACTACAAGAAAAATGAGTATTTGGGACGGCCGTGTCATTTTGTCCCTTTTGATATACCAAGAGGGACGGTAATTAAAAACCATCCCTTTTGCTAAATTACAATTGAGATGGTTTTTAAAATCCGTCCTATTTGCTATACAGAAAGGGACGATTATTAAAAATCGTCCCTTAAAGTATGTGGGATTTTTTAGCGCTTTTTTTTCCCGGGCTAATTTAAGGGATGGATTTTTAAACCATCCCTTTTTCTATACCAAAAGGGGCGATTTTTAAAAAATCTTCCCTGTTGCTATACCAAAAAGGACATTTTAAAATCCGTCCCTTTTGGTATACCCCTTTAATTTTTAGTTTTATTCCAAGCAAATATAAGGGACGAATTTTTAAACCGTTCCTTTTGTTATACCGAAAAGGATGATTTTCAAAATTCGTCCTTTTTATATGCTAAAAGGGACGGATTTTGAAACCGTCCCTTTTGATATAGCAAAAGGGGCAGATGTTTCTGACCCTTTTGATTATTTTTCCCTCATATATTTTCACTTCTTCAAATTCAACCCACGACCTAACTCATCTCACTCCCGCTCTGTTCTCTCTCTCTCTCTCTCTCTCTCTCTCTCTCTCTCTCGCATCTCTCAATCCCCTCTCTCTCCCTCTCTCTCTCCGCCGCCCCACCCTCCTCACCCCTCCGCCGCCCCACCCCGCTGCACCCCTGTGCCGCTCCATCCCCCTCTCCCTTCGCCTCCTCCTCACAGCTCTGCCCTAGTCCCGTTTGCCCCTATCCACAGTCTAATTTGTAGGTGGGGCTGACTTCGCATACGGCCCTCACCTCTCTCTCCGAGTCTCCGATGACCTTACTCACCTCCTTCGACGGCTTGATATTGTGGCTCCACTCTCATCCGATAAGTTCTTGCTCAATTCATTTTTTACTGTTGAGAATTTGAGTTATTTTTTGTTGTCAAGAACTCGTTTTCATTTCATTCATTTTTTTATAAATTTTTTAATTTTATTCATTCATTAATGTACTCATTGTTATTTGTTAATTTGTTTTAATTTTAGTTGTTAATCTATGTTCTGTGTTAATAAATTGAAAATATATTAGTGCTAAGGTAAATGTATCAAATGCATTTTAGGGGTCATGGAAAAAAACTATAAGTTTGTATAGTTTGAAATTATTTATTATATGTGCATACATGTTCTTTTTATGTTCATATTAAGGCTTACAAAATTTTATAGTCTTTCTTCACATATCCCAAACTTTTAAATCCATATGTACTTGAGACTTGAATTTATTTTGACAGTTAAATATCTTAGCTATCACTTAAACCAATATCTCTTTAGGCTAAAAAAACATTTTAATTCGGATGCTAATATGTTTGGGTCTGCAGAGCCAAGTGGGTTCTCTACAGTTGATGCCATCTGTGGGGTGGCCTGATCCCACGAAGCTAGCGTGCTACTGCTTATGGTTCAACCTCTATCGGGATCCTCCGCCAAGTACGTTTTTCATCTTTTGATCGTTGATTTCTTGATTTAATTATTTTGTGTTGAGAATGTTTAGGGCTACGGTTTTTTCATTTAGAGTTGTTCATTTTTCATATTTTGTGTTTTGGTTTTGCAGGTACTGATTTGGTGATTATATTAGTATTTATATGGTTTAGCAAATCGGTATACTCATCTCTTTCTCCCCATATTTTTGAACGCACGGTGCTATATAAGGGGTATTCAGGTTAAAATGAAGTATCATGATACAAAAATTAGTTTAACCTCAAATTTTGTGTGTTTTCTTTGTAGAAGAGAATAGTAATCCCAGCTCTAGATTCAATTCTATAACTGTGGTAGTGACGTGGAAGGAATTTAATTTATTGACATCTACTGAATGGTTTAGATGTTCAAGATACTACAATTTTTTTAATGTTGTTTCAAGTTCACACCTTCTAGTGTTGTATTAAGAAGTTAGGTGTGTGTGCCCATTTTGAACAACCTCTGGTTTTCTTCCTTTGGTTTTGAATTTATTTTTTTTGGTTCTACCATTTTTTTAATTGAGCAAAACTGTTTGCATAAAATTAATTATTTTTCACTGGCATAGGATACATTGATGTTGGGGGTGAACTACTATCAAACATAATCTGAAATTGCACCGCTGCTGGCATAGGGAAGGTTCTGATGGGCGTTGGGTGTAACAAGATATTCAAGTAATGGACAGACCTATGATGAACTTTATTTTAAGGTTAAATATGCATTTATTCATTTTTTTAATTATTTTGGGTTTGGATCCTATTTATTTCTAAACCCCGTAATTTTAATGCTTTTGTGCCCCCCTAATGCCTCAAACATATTTTTGAGTGTTTTTTTGTATACTAAGCCCAATATGTTTGAGATGTGATAATTTCCATGTAGAACCTAATTGTAGTAAAGGTACGAAAGAATAGGTAATAAACATCAACTAATCAATTAAATACCTTGCAACCCTCTGCTTTTGGATATCAAGATGAAATTTCTTAGTTTCTACTACAATGTCTGGATCCATTTATTCTAAATTTTAGTGTTCATAGTAAACTAAGTTATGATTGGAGATTTAAAACCAACTTTTCCTTTGAGTAACAATTATTTCTTCCATTATTTGCTTTGCAGCTACTTACTACACCAGATTTGTTGTCTTGATATTCTGTAATGCTCCATCATGGAAATGATCAATAGGTTTGTGGACACGACACTCAATGGTACTATGTTTAGAATGTGTAGCATTTTCTTATATCTCTAATCAACTAGGGTAAGCCTGTGTCGATGATACGAAGATAATTTTCTTAGGTGTTCATGCTTATAATAGGAGATTTCCTAGAACAGCCACAAAGCGGTCTTTAATGATGTTAACAGCGAGAATACGACGATAATTTTAAAATAGTTAGACTTCGGCATAAAAACAAGCCGTCTAATGGTGAAAATGTAAAACAGCCATAAAACGGTCCAGTAAGAGGCACAATCACCTCGTACGGAGCCAATGTAACTTGTACGAACTGAACGCATAGTCAAGGGATTCCCGATTTGAGTATACGAGGAGAATTTGTAAACAGTTAAACTTAGGCTTAAAAACATGTCGTCAAAGGGTGAAAAAGTAAAATAGCAGCAAAATGGTCCCGTAAGAGGCACGAGCACCGCACACATGACCATTGTAATTTGTACGAACTGACGGCGTAGTCATCGGACTCCCCGTTTGAGTATATGATGAAAATCTGCAATCGATTAGACTTACGCTTAAAAACATGCCATCAAAGGGTGAAAACATAAAACAGCCACAAAACGGTCCCGTAAGACACACTGGCACCTTGCACGGAACCAATGTATTCGTACGAACCGACCGCATAGTCACCGGAATCCCGGTTTGAGTATACGACCAGAATTGGTAAAAATTAAACTTCGGCTTAAAAACATGGCGTCAAGGGGTGAAAACATAAAAAATCCACAAAACGATCCTGTAAGAGGTACGATCACCTCGTACGGGACCATTTTAAATCGTACAAATCGACTGCGTAGTCCCTGGCCTCCTGGTTTAGGTATACGACGAGAACTTGCAATCGATTAGACTTACGCTTAAAAACATGCCGTCAGAGGGTGAAAACATAAAACAAACACAAAAAGGTCCCATAAGAGGCATGAGCACCTCACATGGGACCAATCTAACTCGTACAAACCAACCGCGTAGTTACCGTCTCCTGGTTTGAGTATATGGTGAGAATTCGCAAAATTTAAACTTAGGCCTAAAATATGGCGTCAAGTGGTAAAAATGTAAAACAGCCATAAAACGGTCCTGTAAAAGGCACACGCGTCTCGTACCGGACCAATGTAACTCGTACGAACCGACCACATAGACACCGGACTTCCGGTCTGACTAAACGACGAGAAATTTCAAAAAATTAGATTACGGCTTGAAAACATGGCGTCAAGGGGTGAAAACGTAAAATAACCAAAAAAGGGTCCCGTAAGAGGTACGAGCACCTTGAACGGAACCAATGTAACTCGTACCAACTGACCGCGTAGTCACCGACCTCCCGATTTGAGTACACGACGAGAATTTGCAAATTTTAGACTTGGACTTAAAAACATGGCGTCAATGCGTGAAAGCGTAAAATAGTAACAAAACGGTCCCGTAAGAGACACATACACCTCGCACGGGACCAAGGTAACTCGTACGAACCAACCGCATAGTCACCGCCCCCCGATTTGAGAATACGACGAGAATTTGCAAAATTTAGACTTAGGCCTAAAATATGGCGTCAAGGGGTGAAAAAGTAAAACAGTCACAAAATGGTATCGTAAGAGGTGCGAACACCTGGCACGGGACCAAAGTAACTCGTATGAACCGATGGCGTAGTCACCGGACTTGCCGTTTCAGTATATGACAAGAATTTGCAATCGGTTAGACTTACGCTTAAAAACATGCTGTCAAAGGGTGAAAACATAAAACACCCACAAAACGATCCCGTAAGAGGCATGAGAATCTCGCACGGGACCAATATAACTCGTACGAACCAATCGCGAGTTACCGACCTCCCAGTTTGAGTATACAGTGAGAATTCGCAAAATTTAGACTTAGGCCTAAAATATGGCGTCAAGTGGTGAAAACATAAAAAACCCATAAAACGGTCCTAAAAAAGGTAGGTGCACCTCGCACAGGACCAATGTAACTCGTATGAACCGACCAGGTAGAGACTGGACTCCCGATTTGAGTATACGACGAGAAATTTCAAAAAATTAGACTGGGGCTTAAAAACATGGCGCCAACGGGTGAAAATGTAAAACAACAACAAAACGGTCCCATAAGTGGTACGAGCACCTCGCACAGGACCAATGTAACTCGTACAAACCGACCACGTAGAGACTGGACTCCCGATTTGAGTATATGACGAGAAATTTCAAAAAATTAGACTGGGGCTTAAAAACATGGCGTCAACGGGTGAAAATGTAAAACAACAACAAAACGGTCCTGTAAGTGGTACGAGCACCTCGCACAGGACCAATGTAACTCGTACAAACCGACCGCATAGTCTCTAATCTCCCGATTTGAGTATACGACGAGAATTTGTAAAATTTAGACTTAGGCCTAAAAACATGGCGTCAAGGGGTGGAAGCATAAAACAGCCACAAAACGGTCCCGTAAGAGTCATGAGCACCTCGCGCAAGACCAATGTAACTCATACGAACCAACCGCATAGTCACCGGCCTCTCGATTTGAGTATACGACGAGAATTTGCAAAATTTAGACTTAGGCCTAAAATATGGTGTCAAGGGGTGAAATCGTAAAGCAGTCACAGAACGATCTTGTAAGAGGCACGGGCATCTCGTACGGGACCAATGTAACTCGTATGAATCGATCATGTAGTCACCGGCCTCCCGGTTTGAGTATATGAAGAGCATTTGCAAAATGTAGACTAATGCCTAAAATATGGCGTCAAGGGGTGAAATCGTAAAATAGTCACAAAACGATCCCGTAAGAGGCATGGGGACCTCGCACATGACCAATATAACTTGTATGAATTAATCGAGTAGTCATCGGCCTCCCGATTTGAGTATACGAAGAGAATTTGCAAAATTTAGACTTAGGCCTAAAATATGACGTCAAGGGGTGAAAAAGTAAAACAATCACAAAACGGACCCGTAAGATGTACGAACACTTGGGACGGGACCAAAGTAACTCGTATGAACCGATGGCTTAGTCACCGGACTTTTCGTTTGAGTATACGACGAGGATTTTCAATCGGTTAGACTTACGCTAAAAACATGTCGTCAAAGGGTGAAAACATAAAACAACCACAAAACGATCCCGTAAGAGGCATGACCACCTCGCACCGAACCAATGTAAGTCATACGAACCGATCGCGTAGTCACCAAAATCCCGGATTAAGTATACGACGAGAATTTGCAAAATTTAGACTTAGGCCTAAAATATGGCGTCAATAGGTGGAAACATAAAACAACAACAAAACGGTCCCATAAGAGGCAGGGGCACCTAGCACGGGACCAATGTAACTCGTACGAACCGACCGCGTAGTCACTGGCCTCCCGGTTTGAGTATACGATGAGAATTCGCAAAATTTAGACTTGGGCCTAAAAACATGGCATCAAGGGATGAAAGCATAAAATAGCCACAAAACGGTCCCGTAAAAGTCACAACACCTCGCACGGGACTAATGTAACTCGTACGGATCGAGCGCATAGTCACCGACCTCCCAGTTTGAGTATATGGCGAGAATTTGCAAAATGTAGACTTAGGCCTACAATATGGCATCAAGGGGTGAAATCGTAAAATAGTAACAAAATGGTCCCGTAAGAGGCACTAGCACCTCGCACGGGACCAATGTAACTCATACGAATCGACCGCATAGTCACCGGCCTCCCAGTTTGAGTATACGAAGAGAATTCGTAAAATTTAGACTTAGGCTTAAAATATGGCGTCAAGGGGTGAGAACGTAAAACAGTCACTAAATGGTCCCGTAAGAGGTGCGGCCACCTCGCATGGGACCAAAATAACTCGTACAAATCGATGGCATAGTCACTGGACTCCCCATTTGAGTATACAATGAGAATTTGCAATCGGTTAGACTTACACTTAAAAACATGTCATCAAAGGGTGAAAACTTAAAACAGCCACAAAACGGTCCCGTAAGATGCACGAGCATCTCGTATGGGACCAATGTAAATCGTACAAACTGATCGTGTAGTCACCACACTCCCAGTTTTAGTACACGATGAGAATTTACAAAATTTAGACTTACGCCTAAAAGATGGCGTAATGGGGTGAAAATATAAAACAGCCACAAAACAGTTCCATAAGAGGAACGGGCACCTCACACGGAACTAATGTAACTCGTACAAACCAACCGCGTAGTCAACGGAATCCCGGTTTGAGTATACGAAGGGAATTTGCAAAAAATTAGACTTGAGCTTTAAAACATAGCGTCAAGGGATGAAAACGTAGAACAACCACAAAACAGTCCCGTAAGAGGTACGAGCACCTCAACCGGGACCAATGTAACTCACACGAACCGACCGTGTAGTCACCGGCCTCCCGGTTTGAGTATACGAAGAGAATTTGCAAATTTTAGACTTAGGGTTAAAAACATGGCATCAATGGGTGAAAATGTAATACAACCACAAAACGGTCCCGTGAGAGGTAAGAGTACCTCACACGGGACCAACGTAACTCGTATGAATTGATCGCGTAGTCCTCGGCCTCCCGGTTTGAGTATACGAAGAGAATTTGCAAAATTTAGACTTAGTGTTAAAAATGTGGAGTCAAAGGGTCAAAACCTAAAACAACCACAAAATGGTCCCGTTAGAGGCACGATCACCTCGAACGGGACCCATGTAACTCATACGAACATACCCCGTAGTTATCGGCCTTTCGATTTGAGTATATGATGAGATTTTGCAAAAATTTAGACTTAGGATTAAAAACATGACATAAAAGTGTGAAAACGTAAAATTGTCACAAAGCAGTCCAGTGAGAGGCTCGAGCACCTCACACGGGAGAATTGTAACTCGTACGAACCGATCGCGTAGTACCCGGCCTCCCGATTTGAGTATACGATGAGAATTTGCAACATTTAGACTTTTAGGCCTAAAAACATGGCGTCAAATGGTGAAAACGGAAAACAATCATAAAATGGTCATGTAAGAGGCACGATCACCTTGCACGGGACCAATGTAACTCGTAGGGACCGATCGCATAGTCCCCGGCCTCTCGGTTTGAGTACACGATGAGAATTTGTAAAATTTAGACTTAGGTCGTAAAACATGATGTCAAAGGGTGAAAATGTAAAACAACCATAAAACAGTACCATTAGAGGCACCATCACCTCGCACGATGCCAATGTAACTCGTACGAATCGACCGTGTAGTCACGGGACTACCGATTTGAGTATACGATGAGAATTTGCAAAGATTTAGATTTGGGGTTAAAAACATGGTGTCAACGGGTGAAAACGTAAAACATCCACAAAACGGTCTCGTGAGAGGCAAGATCAACTTGCACGGGACCAATGTAACTTGTACGAACCGATCGCGTAGTCCCCGGCCTCCCGATTTGAGTATACTACGAGAATTTGCCAAATTTAGACTTAGGGTTAAAAATAAGGCGTCAAAGGGTGAAAACCTAAAACAACCACAAAATAGCCCCGTTAGAGGCACGATAACCTCGCACGGGACAAATGTAACTTGTACGAACGGACCCTGTAGTCATCGGCCTCCCGGTTTGAGTATACGATGAGAATTTACAAAAATTAAGACTTACGCTAAAAATCATGGCGTCAAGGGGTGAAAATGTAAAATAGTCACAAAATAGTCCCGTAAGAGGTACGAGCACCTCGCATAGGACCAATATAACTCGTATGAACCGACCGCATAGTCTTCGGCCTCCCGGTTTGAGTATACGACGAGAATTTGTAAAATTTAGACTTGGGCCTAAAAATATGGCGTCAAGGGGTGAAAGCATAAAATAGCCACAAAACGGTCCCGTAAGAGTCACGAGAAACTCACACTGGACCAATGTAACTCGTACGAATCGATCGCATAGTCACCGACCTCCCAGTTTGAGTATACGGTGAGAATTTGAAAAATATAGACTTAGGCCTAAAATATGGCGTCAAGGGGTGAAATCATAAAATTGTCACAAAATGATCCCTTAAGAGGCACGGGCACGGGCACCTCACACCAAAACAATGTAACTCGTATGAATCGATCGTGTAGTCACCGGCCTCCCGATTTGAGTATACGAAGAGAATTTGCAAAATTTAGCCTAGGCCTAAAATATGGCGTCAAGGGGTGAAAAAGTAAAACAATCATAAAACGGACCCGTAAGATGTACGGACACTTGAGACGGGACCAAAGTAACTCGTATGAACCGATGTCTTAGTCACCGGACTTTTCGTTTGAGTATACGACGAGAATTTGCAATCGGTTAGACTTACGCTAAAAACATGTCGTCAAAGGGTGAAAACATAAAACAACCACAAAACGATCCCGTAAGAGGCATGACCACCTCGTACGGGACAATGTAAGTCGTACGAACCGATCGCGTAGTCACCGGCCTCCCAGTTTGACTATACGGTAAGAATTTGCAAAATGTAGACGTAGGCCTATAATATGGCGTCAAGGGGTGAAATCATAAAACAATCACAAAACGGTCTCGTAAGAGGCACGAGCACCTCGCATGGAACCAATGTAACTCGTACAAATCGACAACGTAGTCACCGGCCTCCCAGTTTGAGTATACGACGAGAATTAGCAAAATTTAAACTTGGGCCTAAAAATATGGCGTCAAGAGATGAAAGCATAAAATAGCCACAAACGGTCCCGTAAGAGTCACGAGCTCCTCGCACGGGACTAATGTAACTCGTATAAACCGACCGCATAGTCACCGACCTCCCGGTTTGAGTATACAACGAGAATTTGCAAAATGTAGACTTAGGCCTAATATATGGTGTCAATGGGTCAAATCATAAAACAATCACAAAATGGTCCCGTAAGAGGCAGGGGCACCTCGCACAGGACCAATGTAACTCGTACGAATCGACCGCATGGTCACTGGCCTCCCAGTTCGAGTATACGAACAGAATTTGCAAAATTTAAACTGAGGCCTAAAATATGGCGTTAAGGGGTGAAAACGTAAAACAGTCACAAAACGGTCCCGTAAGAGGTGTGGACACCTCGCACGGGACCAAAATAGCTCAAACGAACCGATGGCATAGTCATCGGACTCCCTATTTGAGTATACGACGAGAATTTTCAATCGGTTAGACATATGCTTAAAAACACGCTGTTAAAGGGTGAAAACTTAGAAAATCCACAAAATGGTCCCGTAAGAGTTATGAGCACCTCGTACTGGACCAATGTAACTCGTACGAATCAATCGTGTAGTCACTAGACTCCCGGTTTGAGTATACGGCGAGAATTTATAAAATTTAGACTTACGCCTAAAATATGGCGTAAAGGAGTGAAAACATAAAACAACCACAAAACGGTTCCATAAGAAGAACGAGCACCTCGCATGGGACTAATGTAAATCGTATGAACTAATCGCAAAGTCATCGAACTCTCGATTTGAGTATACGAAGGGAATTTGCAAAAAATTAGACTTGATCTTTAAAACATGGCGTCAAGGGATGAAAATATAAAACAACCACAACACGGTCCCGTAAGAGGTATGAGCACCTCGACCGGGACCAATGTAACTCATATGAACTGACCGCGTAGTCACCGGCCTCCCGGTTTGAGTATATAATGAGAATTTGCAAAATTTAGACTTGGGCCTAAAAACATGACGTCATGGGCTGAAAGCATAAAATAGCCACAAAATAGTCCCGTGAGAGGTACAAACACCTCGCACGGGACCAATGTAATTCATACGAACCGATCGCGTAGTCACCGGCCTCCCGATTTAAGTATACGAAGAGAATTTGCAAAATGTAGACTTAGGCCTAAAATATGGCTTCAAAGGTTAAAATCGTAAAACAGTCACAAAACGGTCCCATAGGAGGCACGAGCACCTCGCATGGGACCAATGTAACTCGTACGAACCGACTGCGCAGTCACCGACCCCCGATTTGAGTATACGGTGAGAATTTCTAAAATTTTAGACTTAGGCCTAAAATATGGCATCAAGGGAGGCACGTGCACATCGTACGGAACCAATGTAACTCTTACCAATCGACCGCGTAGTCACCGGCCTCCCGATTTGAGAATATGAAGAAAAGTTGCAAAAAATTAGACTTGGGATTAAAAACATGGCGTCAAGGGGTGAAAATGTAAAATAGTAACAAATCATTCTCGTAAGAGTTACGAGAACCTCGCACGGGACCAATGTAACTCGTATGAACCGATTGCGTAGTCATCGGCCTCCCGGTTTGAGTATATGACGAGAATTTGTAAAATATAGACTTGGGCCTAAAAATATGGCGTCACGGGGTGAAAGCAAAAAATAGCAACAAAACGGTCCCGTAGGAGGCACGAGCACCTCGCACGGGACCAATGTAACTCGTATGAATCGATCGCGTTGTCACCGGACTCCCTGTTTGAGTATACGACGAGAATTTGCAATCGGTTAGACTTACGCTTAAAAACATGCCGTCAAAGGTTGAAAACATAAAAGATCCCCAAAACGGTCCCATAAGAGGCACGAGCACCTCGCACGGGACCAATGTAACTCATATAACTGACCACGTAGTCACCGACCTCTAGATTTGAGTATACGATGAGAATTTACAAAATTTAGACGTTGGCCTAAAATATGGCGTTAGGGGTGAAAACATAAAACAACCACAGAAGAGTCCCATAAGAGGCACGACAACTCGTACGGGACCAATATAACTCATACAAATCGACCGCATAGTCATCAGCCTCCCGATTTGAGTATACGAAGAGAATTTGCAAAATTTAGACTTGGGCTTAAAAATATGGCATCAATGGGTGAAAGAGTAAACCATCCACAAAACGGTCTTGTGAGAGGCAAGAACACCTCGCACGGGACCAATGTAACTCTTATGAGCCGACCGCATAGTCCCCGGCCTCCCGGTTTAAGTATACAACGAGAATTTACAAAATTTAGGCTTAGGGTTAAAAGCATGGCGTTAAAGAGTGAAAACCTAAAACAACCACAAAATGGTCCCATTAGAGGCACAATCACCTCAAACGGGACCAATGTAACTCGTACGAATCGACCCCATAGTCATCGGCCTTTCGATTTGAGTATACGATGAGATTTTGTAAAAAATTAGACTTAGGCTAAAAAACATGACATAAAAGTGTGAAAACATAAAACAGTCACAAAATGGTCCAATGAGAGGCTCGAACACCTTGCACGTGAGAAATGTAAGTCATACGAACCGACCGCGTAATACCCGGCCTATCGGTTTGAGTATACGACGAGAATTTGCAACATTTAGAATTTTAGGCCTAAAAACATGGTGTCAAATGGTGAAAACATAAAATAATCACAAAATGATCCTGTAAGAGGCACGATCACCTCGCACGGGACCAATGTAACTCGTAGGGACCGACCGCGTAGTCCCCGGCCTCTCGATTTGAGTATACGATGAGAATTTGTAAAATTTAGACTTAGGATTGAAAACATGACGTCAAAGGGTGAAAATACCACAAAATGGTCCTATTAGAGGTACCATCACCTCAGACGGGGCCAATGTAACTCGTACGAACCGCCCGCATAGTCACGGGACTCCTGGTTTGAGTATACGACGAGAATTTGCAAAGATTTAGATTTGGGGTTAAAAACATGGCGTCAACGGGTGAAAACGTAAAACAGCCAAAAAACGGTCCCGTGAGAGGCAAGAGCACCTCGCACGGGACCAGTGTAACTCCTACGAACCGACCGCTTAGTCCCCGACCTCTCGATTTGAGTATACGACGAGAATGTGCAAAATTTAGACTTAGGATTAAAAACATGGCGTCAATGGGTGAAAACCTAAAATAACCACAAAATGGCCCCGTTAGAGGCACGATTACCTTGTACGGTACCTATGTAACTGTACGAACCGACCCCGTAGTTATCGGCCTCCCGATTTGAGTATACGATGAGAATTTGCAAAAATTTTGAGTTAGGCTTAAAGACATGACATAAAAGTGTGAAAATGTAAAACAGTCACAAAACGGTCCAGTGAGAGACTTGAGCACCTTGCAGAGGAGAAACGTAACTCGTACAAACCGACCGCATAGTCCCCGGCCTCCCGATTTGAGTATACGATGAGAATTTGCAAAAATTTTGATTTGGGCTTAAAAACATGGCGTCAATGGGTGAAACTGTAAAATAGCCACAAAACGGTCCCGTGAGAGGCAAGAGCACCTCGCACGAGACCAATGTAACTCATATCAACTGATCGCGTAGTCATCGGCCTCCCGGTTTGAGTATATGACAAGAATTTGCAAAATTTAGACGTAGGGTTAAACACATGGCATCAAAGGGTGAAAACCTAAAATAACCACAAAATGGTCCCGTTAGAGGCAAGATCACCTTTCACGGGACCAATGTAACTCGTACGAATTGACCCCGTAGTCATCGGCCTACCGGTTTGAGGATACGATGAGAATTTGCAAAAATTTAAACTTAGGCTTAAAAACATGACATAAAAGTGTGAAAATGTAAAACAGTCACAAAATGGTCCAGTTGGAGGCTCGAGCACCTCACACAAGAGAAATTTAACTCGTACGAACTGATCGCGTAGTCCCCGACCTCCCGGTTTGAGTATATGATGAGAATTTGAAACATTTAGACTTTTAGGCCTAAAAACATGGTGTCAAATGGTGAAAATGTAAAACAATCACAAAACGGTCATGTAAGAGGCACGATCACCTCGCACGGGACCAATGTAACTCGTAGGGACCGATCGCGTTGTCCTCGACCTCATGGTTTGAGTGTATGACGAGAATTTGTAAAATTTAGATTTAGGTTTGAAAATATGGCGTCAAAGGGTGAAAACCTAAAACCACCAAAAAGTGGTCACGTGAGAGGCACTAGCACCTCGCACGAGACTAATGTAACTCGTACGAACCGACCGCATACTCCCCGACCTCCCGGTTTGAGTATACGGTGAGAATTTGTTAAATTTAGACTTAGGCTTAAAAACATGGTTTCAAGGGATGAAAACGTAAAACAATCACAAAACGATCTATTAAGAGGCTTGAGCACCTCGCACGGTGGAAATGTAACTCGTACGAACCGACCGCGTAGTCAAGGGACTCTCGGTTTGAGTATACGATGAGGATTTGCAACATTTAGACTTTTATTTGATTACTGATATATTTTTTACATAGGTTTAAACATTATTTGATTACTTATATCTTTTTTGTTTTGTTTCTTATATTGTTTTGCAAGATAACATTTTATTCACGTGGAACACATGAACTAAGCAATGGTTTGCGACAGGTAGATTTTTTATTTATTATTGTTGTTGATATGCGAGAATGTTGTTTTAATTTATTTTTTCTACCGTGCGGGCTTTTGTGTTGATTAAACAGGTTGGTTTTCATGTATAAACAAAGGAGACTCTATCGAATTTTTTTAAAAATTATAAAGAATTGTTGATATGGGAGATTTTTCAATTTTTTTTTCGCCGTGTGGGCTTTTGTGTTGATTAAACAAGTTGGTTTTCATGTAAAAACAAAGGAGACTCTGCTGAATTTTGTTAAAAATTGTAAAGAATTTTTTATTTGCGAAATTCTTATTTTCAATTTTTTTATGGCCGTACGGGTTTTTGTATTGATTAAACAGGTTGTTTTTCATGTATAAACAAAGGAGACTGTCAAATTTTTTTAAAAATTATAAAAAGTTGTTAATACGATTAATTAATATATATGGATATTTTATTTTACTATAATATTATTTTGATAAAAAGATTATTTATTGATTGTAGGTTGTGCACAAGAAGTTGAAGAGACATGTTTTTTAGTGTGTCTACTATATGTGACACTAAGAGAAGTTTTTGAAGCGGGACAACCATACTTATCATCATAATTTAAGGATGATATTTTTTTTGACAATTGTATATCTTATTAATTAGTATGATTTTGTACACATTTAAATATTTCGACTTCAATGTAGTTTAATGGAAGAAATTGTTATTGGATACGTGCTTCAATGAATATGGTTGATATATTTCATTTATGATTGGATGATTTGATTTATAATGCAAATTATATGTCATTTATTATTGCAACAGAAACCATATAACAATATAATTATTTATGATAATTTTTTATTTATCAACTGGGACGATTATAAACCATCCCTAAGACGTATTTGTATTAATTGGAAATACCTGTTGGGACGATTTTTATCGTCCCTAATACTTATTTTTAAATCAATTGAAATTACCTTTTGGGACGGTTTTTACCGCCCTAATTGGTTTGCCAGAATCTGAGTAGTATCAGGGATGGTTTATCCGTCCCTAATACTATTGGCGGTAGTGGGAATTTTTTCGCGGGAACACCATTTGGGACGGAAAAATCCGTCCCTAATGCCAAAAGTAGAGCGTCCATGAATTAACATTTAGGACGTTAAAATCTGTCCCTAAAATATTTGCAACGCCTAGTATAAAGGACGGATTTTTGCTGTGTAATACCCCGTACTTTTGGCTATATTTATTTATGGGATTAATTAATTAAATGCGTATTAATTGGAAATTAATCCGGGTTATAAATACTAATGTGATGCGAATTGGTATTTGATTATGTGCATATATGATTATATATGAACTTGGTATTATAAAATTTGTCGTGGGATTTACATACGGCATTTTAGAAATTTTTGTTGAGACGCGTGGGATCGCCGCGTCACGGTATAGTATTTTGATAATAAAAGTAAATTTAAAATCTATAATCCTTATGGTCGTTTTGAGTGCGCCAACGCGTACGGAAGGGTCGAGATAGTCAGAAAACACTAGTCGGGGGTATAGTTTGGGTCCCGGGGTATTTTTAGGCCATACCGGCAACTTAAAGGGTATTTTGGCAATTTTACATTTTGAGGAATTAAAAGTGACGAAAATTAGAGATGTAAATCTGATGTGGATTTAACCCATTAAGCCCATTAACCAAACCATATTAACCTAGAAAGCTACGTAGGTTATTAGAAGAGTTTCATAAGTTTCCCAAATCAAAACCCTAGCCACCTTAAGCCACCATTGGAGAAGGAGCTTGGAGAAGGAGAGAAAGAGAGAAAATTCTGCAGAGATTCTTCACCAAATCAACAACAAATCCGGAAACAAACAAGGCAAGTGGTTTAATTATGTTTAATTTCAACAAATGTTCTTTCCATGTTAGAAAATTGAAGATTTATAATTGTTATTGGAAGATGAATGAAAACCCATGATTAATTGGACTTAGGTTCTGAATATTGAGGATAAATTGTATGTAGAATAGTTTGTAGATGATTAATCTGATGTTAATACATGATTGGGTGAAAGAAAAACGGATTAAATTTGATAAATTGAAGGTTCCAAATTCTAGGGTTCATGTTCATGAATGAATTGGGGAAAAGTTTAATTATTTCTAAATTGATTGATGATTAGGGTGAATAAATCCATAGAAACGTGATATGATGTGGTTATATTATGTTTAGGATTGTTTAGAGACTTTAAAACAATCGTTGGGATAAATTTTAGAGGTTATTTGAGGAGTAAAAATGGTGAAAAACGTGTTTTGGAAAAATCTGGGCCGAAGCTGGTAGCTCGTTAGAAGCAGCCCCTAGGTCGTTCGAACGAACTCGTTCGAACGAGCTTCTAACGAGTTGACCAGTCGTTACTAACGAGTAGGGATTTCATTCGATATCTCGTTCGAACGAGATATTGTTAGAAGGGACAGTTCGTTCGAACGAACTGGGATCTCGTTCGAACAGCCTCGTTCGAACGAGACTTCTAACGAGCTGACAGTCCAAACTCGTTCGAACAGTCTCGTTCGAACGAGACTTCTAACGAGCTGGCAGTTTGGGCCATTTTGGACTGTTTTGACTTTTGGAGTTCCGTGAACTTATTCGAGGATATTGATATCATCCCGTAGTTGTAGTAATGATAGAATTGGGACATTTGGGTATTTATGAGGGGGAAATTACATACGAGAGTGGTATTACATGGACGGTTTGGGTTGAGACGTGAGTGTCTACTACGACGTGAGAATAGTTTATGGCGCGTAAAATGATAAACCAGAATAGTATATATTGCGATAACTATATATTGGTACTAGATTGAGAATAGTACTACGATTAAAATACGGTATTACTAAGATGTGTGTTTACTTAGTATTGGTATATGGATTGTGTGTATGACATACCTACCATACTTGCTATCACGGGAGGTTGCGTTCGCTTAGGACCCTCTAATCCTTGTGTGCCTACGGGGGGGATATAGACTGGTACCTTGATGAACATAGGTCATAGAAAGACTTATTGTGATATTAATAAGTCCGCTGATCGTGGGAGCGTAGGTATGTGCGTGACCCATGTGATGGTGACTGTGTTCGCCTCCATTATTTGTGATGTGTTATCGGTAAACTATTCCTGAGAGATTCGGAATAGGTAATCCTTATGTACGTGATGTACCGGGATGGATAGCAGAGTATGTGTGCACCGCAGCTTAGTTCTCGGGGTGCTTGTATTGTATATTTATGATGTAAATAATATACGGTTAATTAATAAGAACCCTCATGTTAATGTTGTAAATATATTACAGTGTTGTTTCGAGATATATAACGAGTTAGCTGATAGTTATATATATTGCATATTGAGTATCTGAGTTTACGTTAAATCCCTATATAATTACGTGCGTTATAATGTTAATAAAACCGGGTAATAAGGGTAGGTCCTATTACAGTCTAGCTAGTTATGATGTCACTTAGCTAGTGGTTTATATCGTTGTAAATGGGTACTTATGTTAGGAGTGCACAGTTAGACGAGAGGTGAGAATATCATGTGAGTGTACGTCCTAACATGTACTTTGCATTCAATGTTTTAAATGTTTTTAAAGCACTTGCAGGTTTTTAAAATATAACTCCACTTTCGGGCTCTGACCCGTTTGCTTTTCAAATCTTTTTCTTGTAAAACCATTTTAGGTGCCCAGCCACAAGGACACCAAGCATAGGATTATTATTCAGGTGACAAGCTGTAGCTGTTTGTGGAAGCTACAGGGATTTGCATGTAGACGCTTCTATCTTTTGGATTCCAGAGTCACTATCTATCAGTTGTTGGGCATGTTGCCCCTTTCTTTAGAGACATCTTTTACATTTCAGTTTTCAGACTTTAGCATGTATTGTTTCAGTTTATTTATTTCCGTTGTGGGATTGTAGTGAGGAGTTTTTCCTCCAGACTTTATTTACTGTTATGTGATGGTTATTCGTTTTCCTTCATTATGGTGAATGGTGTTATAGTATTCTTTATTACACTTGTTGCATGTTAATCAGACTTAATTAAAATTTGGCACTTACTTTTTAAATACTAGGTGGTTAGTAATAAATCAAATGTTTTCGACAGTGATGCTATTAACTGAGCCAACTTGGCATTTTGAATTAATTTAATAAAGGAGTAGCTACCCGGTGTTTAATTAGTCGGGGTGTCACATGCTGTTGCAAAATCCGTCCCTAATACTCTTTGGAGACGGTTAATCCCAACCCCAACTTCCTGAGGCCAGGCACACGTATTTGCTTCGTTTCCTACTTCAAACCGTAACTATAGGTAACTATTTGAATTGTAGGATATTAGGGCTAGATTCAAGAAGATAGTACTATAGATATATAATATTCAAAGATCACAATGTTCTCTTTGAAAGATGAACAAATATTAAAATGGAAATATTATAAAGATAGAAGTGTGTTTATATAATGTTATGGCAGAAAAATGATTGTTTATTCTAAGAGTATCTTAGAGACCATACTTCTTCTTAGATCAATATTATTCAATCAATCCGTGTCCCTTATCATTACATATGAATGCCTCTTATAGGCACCGCTGGACTCCAAAATTGGACTTGAAATGTAAATAAAAGTACAATAATTCAAAAGCATCAGACAATAGTACAATAATTCACTCCACTATTAGACACCACTACTAAAAACAAAATAGAAACACAACAATACAATTATTAAAATGAGACGTCTCCCTTTTCACGTAATAATGTCAGTCTCACATTGTGTTCTCATTATTATGCCATCCTTCTTCATCAATTCTTTCTGAGAAGTGGGATCCATAATCTTCAAAGTTTGTATCATATGTTGTTATTTTATATTATCTATCTTCATGTGTTATGATAAGATCACAAAGAGCATCATACCCTCTTATGGATAATATTTTCCCTCGTTTGTACATTTCAAATATCCATATAATAAATCTAATGGTAGATTCAAGTCTAGTAGCTCTCTTGCCCAATACGGGGGAATTTCAATATGGTTCTTCCATGATGATGAAGATTAAATTCTTGTTTTACCAATTCATTAGAAAGCTTACTTTTTATCACCTAAAATTGGTATACTGATTTTTTTAGCCAAAATATACTAATTATCAACAAATAACAAATAAGAGATCTAAACTACTGAAATACAAAGACTAGAGAAAACAGTTGAAAGATGAGAAAGAGAGAGGGGGAGAGTAAAAAGTGAATCTAAGTGGTTCAGCCCAAAATGGTGCCTACATCCACAAATGCGGTGTTGTTTGTATTGATTTACTGGGAAAAAAACATTGACAAATAATTATTGAAGTTATCAAGTTTTCATTAAAGTTGAACAACATAACAATAAGGAAAATAATTTTAGATCCCTAAAAATGTAGGTGGTGTGTGCTATTTATAGGCCGTTAGTGTATGGAGAAAAAAGAGTGCCACATGACTCATCTGTATAGGATATGTGAGTACACACTTTACATACATGGTGAGAGAATAATCATAAGTCAGTTAAAGTCACATAGGGGAGGATATTTGCATTTCTTCCCATGTGCACGTACCTGAAAAGGTTGTTGATGTCATCCAATCACGTAGTACATGCCTTCCATAATGGAGTTAATTAACATGGTTAGCTAACAGTGTTAAATAATGGAGTTAATTGCTCTGTTAAGTGTTGAGTTGACCTCTTATCGATCGACCTGATGATGTATGAGGTCGACCTCATGCTAGTCTAGGTGTCCTATTCCAATGGGTCCATGAGCCATCCCATATTTGTAGTATAATAATAGCCCCTAAGACTTTACTCACGATTGTAGCTTGTAGCATATATAATGAAGTGTTGCATTTTCTGGGTAAGTTCTAAGTAAATTGAGTGAGTGAAGTTTTAAGTGCATGATGTTGTTAGACCAAATTTTTGTCGGCTCCGGAGGTCCTTAGCTAAGCGTATTTACTTGAAAATATTTTTAATTATTTGTGCTTGAGGGGCCATGTTCAAGAACTGGCAGTGGCGACATGTACCTTTAATACGCGTGTACCTAGCGCAGTGTTCACTTTAAAGTGTGCGTCATCTTTTTAAGGTGTGATGTCACGCCTATTTTCAAAAGAGCAAACAAAACCGCCTCAAACCTATGAAAGGATCTTCCCAAGTTATTTCAAATTTTTTACAACCCATATCAATAGCACACTATCTTAGAGAGAGAGAAAATATTTGCATATCCTTCAAACTTCTTCCTACTCCGGATATTTGTTCACTGCCTTTCGTCATTTCTAGTCATTTTCTTGCCTAAAAATCTTACTCCCGGTGATGGTTCTTCTTTCACAGCGTTTGTTTTTTTATTTTAAGCGATTTTCTGAGTCGTTCTTCACCGTTTGGGATTCCAGGTATGCCTTCGCCCCATTTCTTTTGTTCTCTAGGGCTTCTCTATAATTTCTCTATTTTCTAGTTGTGATTTTCTTCTTATTGTTGTTAATTTGGTGCTTAGTAAATTTGTGGATTTTAGGTGGTCATTGAGTTTGTTGGCCTAGGGTTTCTTAGATTGTAGGGTTTTTTGGATTTTCTGGGGGTTTTCCCCAAATCCTTTTCTTTCAAAGATACACAACCCCTCAACCATTTTACTTTCTCAAAACTTATGCTATATAAGTGAATCTTTGTAGGTCGAGAGGGTATTGAACCAAAATCCCCATTTGAATGAGCGTGTACTGGTTTATTCAAGGGGAAAAAATAAGTTACTTTGCAAATTATTCGACCTAAAGATGATTTGGCTCATCCCGATTTCACTCACTATATTCCGAATTTTGTTGGGTTGTCTCCTCAGCCCCCAAGTGTAGAATATAGTAGGTCTAAATTCCTAGGTTCCATGAACTCTGACGATGCTAACCCTCAGTCTGGTGGTAGGAATTATGCAAATACGGCCTTCGAGGTGTTTACAGTTGACCTTAGGACATCTACTAAAGAGGCCATATCTAAGTCTTCTTCTTAGCCTTCCACTTCCCCTATCGGTGTCCCTGTGGATGTGGAGAGTACCTCTAGTTCTAGCAGCTCATAATATGTAGCAAACACTGACGCCTAGTGTCATGATTGTTACATTACCTAGAATGAGATAGTGGACTTGAAAGAATTTTATGCTATCCCCATTAATGTAAAATGAAGGTTTCCAGGTCCCAATGAAAGGGTAATTGATCGGCATTTAATCGATGATATTTGTTTCCCTTTCTAAGCTTTGCAGGTCGGTGTTCACCTTCCTCTCCACCCTATCATTAGGTCAATATTGAGAGGTTATAGGGTGTCTCCAACCTAACTTCACCTAAATTATTATAGGATAATCCCTGGGGTAATGGTATATTGGAGGCATCACTCTAGGTGTGATTTACTGGGGATGTCTTTAGGTTCATCTCTGGAATAAAAGAAAATATTAAGGCCCCATAGTACTTCTATTTCTCCCCTATAAAATGCCATCAAAAATTGGTGAAGGTGGCCTAAACGATAAACCACAACTAGAAAACAAAATTTTTATTTTTGAAGGATAATTGGAAGATTGGCCCAAATGAGAGGGATATAAATGATAGAGTTCCTCGAGAATGGGGTGGGAGGAACCACATTGGTATATAACTTCCCTCTTTCTATTTTACTTTTTTCCTTGACTGAGTTGCGTTATAACTTGTATTTAGTGTTTTGTAGAGAAGAAGTCTCTTAAGTTGTCCAACGCTCTGAAGAGTTTGGTGAGTAAAGTATACATGGATGACCTTGCTACCTTTGAGGACATATTTAGCTTGAACAAGTTCGCAGAGCTTGGATATTATAAACCTCCACGTCAGCTCAAGCTCAAGTGGTAGATTAAGTATCAACTACAACTGAGGCTGAAGAAGGAGTTGATCAAGAGGTTGAAGAAGGTAATAAAAATTTCTTCAAGTGCTAGGTCGTCTTTGCATTGCAGTTTTACTAATTATTGAGTTTTAAATGCAACTTTTACCCCATCAGGCTCTGTTTTTTGTGTTGAACCTTCTGTTGGGATAAAACCTAAGAAAACTTATCGTAATTCCCTTGATCTCATTCGCCAAAGAAAGGCTGAGAAATAGGCCAAGAAGAATGCCAATGCTAAGGACAGAAAGCAATCTCATGCCAAGGAAGAAGCTAAAAATAAGTCTGATCCTAAGGCTAAGAATAAGGCTAATGCTAAGATAAAAATAATGCTAATGCCAAGGCTAAGGCTAAGGCTAAGGAGAAAGGAAAGGACATTCCAATTCAGACCGACACCACTAATCCTCCTATTATTGGCAATAAAAGGACAATGGAGGCATCCTACTTGCAACATGACCCAAGTCATCCAAGGCTGGAATAATAGAGGTCAGTGAGGCTTATGTTAAAACCTGTGATGATCGGCGAGCATCCAGCTCAATAGTTAGCAAGGAAAACTAAAGCCAACCACTAGTGTCCTATGGTTGAGGAGTTTAAGTTTGATTCTAATAACCCTATCATCCTCGAAGCACTAAAGAAGGATCCAAAATACATTATTCATCACATGTGAAATTCTTTAGATGTGCTTGGCTATCATGAGTACAACCCTGATTTCGAGTACCTTAGAATCTTGAGTCTTGATGCTTTGTGGGCACTTGCCCAGCACAAAGTGTATGTGGTAAGTTTTTAGGCTTTATTCACTTAATTTTTCATTATTTTCCCATCACAAAGTGTACATCAAATATTTGTAAGCATACCTAATACTTTGTAAGGTTTTGATGTTGGTTGATATCATTTACTTCATTCTTTTTCAGAGTGGCATATCGTCCACCATTCTTCGAGAGAAAGCTCATACAACCATAACTCATGCTCAAAACTTTGATGAAGAAAGAAGGAGAACTAAGAGCTTTAATATTAGTTCAATACTTGGAGATAAAAAGTGATTTCTATATAGGAGGAAGCCAACAAGGTTAAAGAGGAGATGAAAAAGACATGTGATGAGCTAAACAAGAGAGATGACCAGTTGGTGGGGAAGATATTGGCCCTTAGTGTGGTTGAGGAGGAAAACATAAAGCTCATAGATAATGTAAGCAATGATGCTACCAGAATCCAGGGCTTGGAGGAGGCATTGGCTAAGGCTGGTGAAGCACTTACTAAGGCTGAGTAAAATGCCACCGAGAACTAAAATATTCCTCTGACTTGACTGTGGAGATAATAACCTTCTTTGCTGAAGGCTATGATGAGCTGAAAAATGGGTGATGAAGCATTACCCAGATATTATTGTAGTCGTATTCACTTGGGAAGGGGATGATGATGAGGCCATAACACTAGCTATGGAGTTGAATGATCAAGAGTAAAAAGATCTAGATTTTGCATAAATTTAGCAGGTTTCTTTCACCAAGTCTAACATACCCATTACTTCTGAAGTGGCCCTTGGGAATTATGATGAGAATCCATAGGAAATTTGGATGATTGAGGCAGCTGACGACAATGCTTCTCAAGTTCCACTAGTTAACCAAGAAACTCCTGCCACCTCATATCTTTTACTTTCGTTATGAAGCTTTATTTGTATTTGCTCATAACTTTTGAACAATTATATCTACTTCTAATAATTTAATTTGAATAATTTTTTCATTTAAATGAAAATATTTTCCATTCTTCTTTATTTATCTTTGTGCATGTTATTTTTCTCACTTTGCTTGATTCTCTGCCAAAGCTATTTTTCTCGGCTAAGCTATTAACCCCCCACCTATAATCAAGTGTTTTTCAGTGTATGCAAAATATTCTTCACATAGTTAATGTGGTCAGATCTTGTCGACCTGATTATATTTTTAGTCTTATGGTCAGATATTATCGACCTGACTTAACTTACTAGCTTTTTTTTAAAATTAGTATAGGTCTGCCATTAATTTTAGTGCTATGGTCTTGTGGCCATATTTTGTTACGCAGGCCTAAATTACTAGCTACTAGTTGAATGGACTTCAGTTGTCCTGATAGGATTTTTATAAGTGAAAACTTCAGGTTCCCATGTCGATTGTGCAATCTTTTGGCCATAAATAGTGATGTGCTTGTTTGTTTTGGGATTTGCCATTTCTTTATCCAGCCTACTAGTCATTTGGGTCGAATCTTATCGAAATGATCATTTGATAACTTTGGTTTCCTAGATCTGCCAATTTTTTTATCATGGCATGTCTAAGACGAGGCCCCACATGAAGTGTGGTCAGATCGTATTCAATCTAATCCATTCATCGCTGAGATGTCTTAGGCCTGAGCTTTTTGCACATCTCTTACGCTGATGAACTTTGTAATAAATATTTTCTTGTCACTTTTCAAAGATGGAGAAGTCTCGGCCTTAACTGTCTTTTCTTTATTGTATGTGAACTCTATTATAAAGTCCACTATAACCTGCCCCTTGATGGTTGCTCTCGGCTCATATATAATATTATATTCTCCTAATTCCATGGCCCAAACCATTAGCTTCGACCTCAGATGGTTATGGATAAAGTATTATCCCAATCCTCATTCATAATCTTTATCTGGTTGTACCCCATATATGCATCCATGAAGCTGAGCAGCTTGTGCCTAGTATTAGATTCCACCAGTTGGTTAATTCAGGGTAAAAGATAGTGATCTTTTAGGCAGGCTCAGTTGAGGTTGTTGAAATCAAGACACATGTTCCATTTATTCTTCTTATTTGGGACCATCACAACATTGGAGAGCCAATCTAAATATTTCACATCTTCAATTAAGTTTGCTTTCTTTAATTTTCCCACTTTTTCTTTTATGGGCATTGCATACTTTACAATTTTGAATTCGTAGCAGAGGACAGTTGCATCTATTTCAAGCATGTCCCTGTGGCTCCATGCCAACACATTCTTCCTCTGCCTCTGATAATTTACAAATTCCTTCTTTAAAGTTGGATCTAGATACGAACCGATCTGGGTTGTCCTTTCTGGATTCTCATCATCCAGTGCAAGTGGCTCTATCTATTCTATCATTTTACTTGTGACCATCTTATCTTCATCTCAATGATTTAATGTCTCGATCAAATAAGTTTGGGTCAACTTCTTCTGCTCCTCTCATTCTGCAGAATTGTAGTATCATTCTTATGCTTCCGCCTAGTTTCCTTACACCATACCAATGACATAATTCATAAGTAACTTCAAGCACTAATGGACAGAAGAAGAGATCGCTTCTAACTTTTTCAAACCAATCCTGACGATGATAATATTGTAAGACAACACTAAATTCATACCTAAGATAAATAAATGCATAATCTTGGTTCGAAAGATTGGCTATGTCCCGATAATGACTTCCAATTTAATTGTTCCCAAAGGGTACACTTTCTCCCATGAAAAACCTATAAGTAGGCGGTGGTACACTTGCAGATTTCTCTCTGCCAACTTTAGTCTCTTAAAATAGTCATAAAACTGTACATCTATAGGGCTACCATTGTCTACCAAGATCCTTACAACTTTCTCTCATGGACCATTATGGTGATTACCAAAGGGTCGTCACGTGGATACAACAAACCATAGAAATCATCCTTAGAAAAACTAATTGTTAAGTGAACTTTACCTACCTTACGAGGACAGGTATGCATTGATCCGGGCATGCTCACCTCGCTGACGTGTGAAAAATCTTTCACCTCATTTAGGTATGCCTTCCTCTATGCTGGTTCATCTCCGCCAGTAGCATCCCCTCCAATAATGAAATGACATTGAAAAGAAATCATTCCAATATTATCCAGTTGTTCCTCAGGCTTCTTGGGCAGATCATGATTAGTTCCATCATATAAATCACCATCCCGGCCTCACTTCTCTTCACCTTTATCCTTGAAAGGAGACTTTAATCATCTCCTATCTTTCTAATCGTCTATGGGTTCAGTTGCTCGACCACACTTATCCACGTATTTCGTCAGCTTGCCTTTTCGAATCAAACCCCCAATTGCATTCTTCAAAACCATGCACTTATTAGTATTATGGTCATAGTCGTTACGGTACTCACAATATTTTCTTTAATTTCTTCTCCCTAGAGCTGATTTTGACCTTCCCAGCCACTTAAGGTCATCACTTCCTCGAATCTCGTTGAGTATGTGATAAATGCCTACAGTAAGAGGTGTGTATTCATCATACTTCTTTAGCTTATCTGAGGTTGGCTTCTTAGATTATTTAGTGTTTTCTTTCTTATTTAAGATTCTACCAACATTGAATTTTAAATGAGTATATTCTTTTGTAGCCATTGCCTCCTTAACATTCATTATCTTCCTCACCTTGGCCAAGAGTTTGGTCATTATATTTTATGGCTCTTTCTCCAGATCCCTATAAAGTTTCCAAGGTAACATGCATCTCATTATGGAAGTAATTACAATCTTCTCATTGTAGTCTATCACTTCTTTCTCTTTCTTGCTAAACTAAATAATGTACTCCCATATCGTTCCATTAACAAGTGAGTCATCCTTTTCTTGGGCTTCGTTCCGAAGCAAATTTTTTTTACAAATAAGTTAGCAAGGTACCTAAAGCTATAAATATGTCCCTTATAGAACCCATTATACCAAATCTAGGTTGATCCAGTTAGAGTGCTAGAGAAGTCCCTACACCTCATCTTGCCTAGAATAGAGCAAATATTTGAAGCATCCTAGTACTTCCCCATATGATGCATTAGATCATAATTTCCATCATATCTTGGTGTTATCGCAGGAGTTTTGAACTTAGTAGGCGTTGAATAACCCACTATATAAGGTGTAAAATGTTAATCCCTGAACTTACCCCCTCTGTAAGGTTTTTTTATCTGTATTAAATTTCTCAACAGATCTTCCAAATGTTGAATTGACCCCTTTCAGGGTTATTGCTTCTCCTTCTTGACATTTATTATCTTCTCATTTCATCCATAGCACTTAGTCGAGCTCTTTTATTTTCTTGAAGTGTGCTCGTACCTATCTGAGCCTCTCATAGTCTGCCTAGACCTGGTCGAGCATTTGATCCTTTAAGTCTTATATCTTTAGGACTCCTCCTTAGGTTCTCTGCATGGATGTGATTGTGATTCCCTTAGGCCTGGTGTGCCTGCCTCATGTCCCTGTATGGGGACAGAGGTGGAATTTCACACCTTTGACATGAGTTTTCCTAACTTTAGGGGTGATTGGGTTCATTTTTTACCTATTTTTTCTGGCTAGTATGTTCTGCATTAATTATTTTATATTCTCCATCATAGCCTCTTGAGTTCTAGCCAAGTTCTGCAGGACTCCCTGTAAATATCCAAAACTAACTAGTGTAAAGGGAGGAATACCCTCTCCAACCCTAATGCCTTCTAGAATTTCATCCAGTCTTAACTGAACTTACGCCAAAAATAGAGTATCGCAACAACAAGTAAATATAGTTGCAGGAAATGTAAATGAAAAGGAGAAATATGGAGATATGAACGAGAATTCAAGGAATTATTAAGAATCAAACTGAAATTGCTTATAAGAGAACTCTAACCCTGTGAAACCAAGATGAATTGGCTCGCAATTCATTGGTTCACTGAAATTGGGTATCCTTGAGCCCTAAAAAATAGAAATGGTGGAAAACAATAATGGAAAGTTGTTTCTCACAAATGGTGCCAATTTTTTATCGCCTAAAATAGGTATGTTCATTGTCTTAATCGAAATATAGTAATTATTAGCAAGTAACATATAAGAGATCTAAACTATTGAACTATAAACACTAGATAAAACAAGAGAAAGAGAGAGAGAGAGAGAGAGTAAGAACGGGATTTACATAGTTCGGCTCAAAATGGTGACTATGTCCACTGGTGCAATGTTGATTGTATTGATATACGGGGTAAAAGATATTAACAAATACAATAGTGAAGCCTTAAGTTCTCTCTAGAGTTCGACAACATAATAGTAAGGAAAATGATATTAGATACCCATAAATGTTGATGATGTGCGCTATATATAGATTGTTCGTGGAGAGAGAAAAAAGAGTTCTACGTAGCTCACCTTTATAGGCTAAGTGAGTACATATTTTGCATAATGGTGAGAGAATAATCATAATCTAGTTAAAGGAACATGGGGGAGGATATTTGTATATATTTCCCATATGCACGTGCTTGAAAAGTTTGGTGATGTCATCCAGTCACGTAGTAGGTGCTTTCCATAACGGATTTAACTAACAGAGTTTGCTAATAGTGTCAAATCACATAGTTAATTGCTATGTTAAGTGCGGAGTTGATCTCTTCTTTGGGGATGACCTGATTGTTGTATGAGGCCAACCTCATGCCAGTCTAGGTGTGCTCTTCTAATGCGAGTAATCCCATATTTATGGTATAACAATACTAATCATGAAAAAACCTATTTGTCTTCATTTATATGGATCATATGTAGTTTCTTCAAGATCATTGTAGATCCGTTGATAATGATAAGACATATAATTTTCTTCGTCCTGAATTATGACTATATAATGAGCTGCATTAAGTTGATCTTGAATGAGTAGTCTCAAAACTGAGACACCCATTTCCCCTAAGCTTAAGAAGTTTATAAATTTTTATAAACATATATTGTTAGAATTTTATAAAGTTAGAAAGTTAATAACCTACTCGATGAAGAGGATCTTCAAAACTTATAATCATTTCCATTCTCCACATCGATATTATTGGACCTTCATATAACAAAAGTTTGGGATTTATGGAGACTTTAACTACTCTTTCAGACTTCATAACTCCAAGGAGGCATTGTTCTCCCAGTTTTATGATTAGCCCTAGATAAATGCCACCTTCTAAATACATTAATAAATAAATCATTCTTTATATTTTCTAATACAATGGTTGGAAGATGAAAAATAAAAGTTAGTAATTAAAATGTTATTAAGGTTAGTGCAACATCGTGGGCTGCCTTAATTAGATCATTCGCATAACAATTCTTTCCACCAAATTGCAATTTTCATACAGTGGTCTTATTGTCTTATGATACAAAGTCCAACATTTTCTTTATTTTTGCTAGGAGTGTTTCTTTCTCTAGCTAAGAGAGTCTTTGATTCTTGTTCATCTGTAAATTCTCTCATTAGACTATCAGCTAAACATTTTTCTTCTCATCTATATGTCCTATAGAAAGTGTAATTATTTTTAACTAGAGATGTCATCGCAAGAATTTTCCTTGTGTCTGCTTGTTAGATAAATTTTTATCCCCAAAATCTAGTATGCATATGCAGTATATTCTTATTAAAAGTAATCTTGGCAATAAAAATATTAAAAACTTTTCATTGCCTTTAATTATTGCCAATATTTTTCCCATTGTAGGATAATTACATTCATCTTGATTAAAACTTTAACTCTAGTATCTACACAGTTTATTTTCTTCTTTTATTTTTAATAGTGCACTCCAATGGTTATTACTTGAATTTATTTCCTTAACAAAGTCATATTACTCGTTTAATAACGTTAATGTTGAAAGATGTTTACATTGTTCTTTTATCGTTTTACTAATGTAGAATCGATAGAGTTCCATGCCTAACCCTAATCTTTCTTTAATTTATTTTGTAATGATTTTTGAAATTTTTTAAAATCCTTTATAAAATCTAATTCACATGTTAATCAACCTAAAAATCTTTTGAGTTTTTTTAATCTATCATTTTATCTGAAAACTTTTTGATTTTTTTCAAAAATATGTTTTTGCATTTTTATTATTAATGGTTTTATTTCTAATCCTAGAAACTCAATCGCATGTTGTGCATAAGTGCACTTATTTTATCCTAACATAATACAATGTTCCATACATTTATTAGTTATTTCATTTATGTATATTTTGTATGCTTCTGTAATGACCTAGAAAATATAAGAATGTCCTTTTTATATACTAGACAAATACTACTAAGACTTTATATCATCCATTCTTCTCTGAAATATTTATGGGGCATTTTTTAAATCATGTGGCATTACTAGCCACTCATAGTGCCTTTCAAGAGCTTTGAACAATGTTAGTGGAATACTATTATCTTTCATCTTAATCTGCTAGTAGCCACTTTTATAGTCCAATTTTTAGAATCGGTAGGCACGTCGTATTATATTAAAAAAGTCATTTTTATTTGGAATGAAATAACAAAAAAAAATAGTATTATCATTCAATTTCTTATAATTAATTATCTTTCTATCATTTCTTTTTTTCTTCTAAATGAATCCTAACTATAAAGGCCAAACTATTATGAGGACTCTGACTATATCAAATTAACTCTTTCTCTTTTAATTTTTTTAATTTTAATATAAACTATTTTACATTTCTTATGTATTTTACTCTAATTATTTTTGTAGGATCTATAAGATTTGTTTTTGCCTTTATCTTATCGTTATCCTAAAATATTAATGGATACTTGCTAATTTGCATCTTTTTTCTTGGTCTTCTTTATTTATTCTTTTAGTTATATATCATTAATACTAAAAGTTGTTTTTCAATATTGGGGAATGCAATCCCCCGTATTTTTATGCATTAAATAATTACAAAATTATCTTATCTTATTTGCCTGTAGTGACATGTGATGTCACTATTTTATATGTTTATATGTGCTATGTAAATTATATAAGAAGACAGGTTTAAAACATAGTAAAATATTAAATAAATATTTTAAAGTGACTATGTATTATGGATGACTATGGAATGATTAGGGATTTGGTATGGAGGGTTTCCTTATTTGTATTATTCCCTCGGTGTCGAGTCTCAATGATAGTGAAGTAATTTTCTATAATGTCATGTCGCACTAAATTAATAAATAATTAAATAATTGACTTTCGAACTCCTACCGACTAATTTAATAATAGTACAAAGTTAAATTAGTAATTGAGTTATGTTGTATTTTTAGTTAGTTATAGGACACATATAATATCCGTTTTAGTCTAAAAGTATGGGTTTTAGGCCCATTGGGTTAGTATAGGATATGGAAAGTGTTTTAGACTTATTGGAGATATTTTTTGCCTTTATATGAGGCCCGTATTTGGGCTAAGCCTAACTTGGTGGGATTAAAGGTTTCAGGAGGTCATTAAGATTCCATAATCCACACTTCATAATTAATGAGACTTCCTAAGGTCTAGAAAGAAGGGGCTTCAAGATAAGAGAAGGATTTGTGTTGATTTGGCATAATTTTCTCACAATTGTGATTGAGGCAAGTTTATTTAGAATTTGAATCTAATTTTTGTGTTATCATACTTTTATTCATTGAAATAGAAAGTAATATAATTAAAATATGATTTAGAGGTTTAATTTGATTAATTGGTAATTAACTTAATTAGATTAAGACCTAGTTTAAGTGCATAGGATGAAATCGGATGCCTTGTTCATGAAATTTAATTGGAATTCATATAAAATGGTATATAGATATGATAACTGGTCATATAGATGTGAAATTGAATCAAGTTGCGTTGAATAACTAAACCAAGGGCTCGTAACTTAAAGTTGCAATTAATCCTTTAATCATGTCACAAGTGTTTAAAATTGATTTAGATAGGTTTGGATTGATGTTACTAAAACTATATATGAAAGGAATTGATTTTTCATTATGGTTTGAGAAGTTGTGGGTTATTTAATTGAGTCTTAAGGGTTCAAATACTATAACAAGGAGGAAGATGAAATCTGGGACCATTGATCGATCGACCCCTAACATTCAATCGATCGACCCCTTTAGTTTGGCCCAAGGATGAGTTCATCATTGATTTGGATGAATTTTTTTGACTTAGTGATTGATTAGGGTAGTTTCTAGGCCAATTATGTATATGAAGGATAATATTGTTTTGAAGATTTGAATTTTGGTTTTGGAGTGAGATTCCTAATTTTATGAGCATTAGTAGATTGAGTAATATAAATTAAGACTTAGTAAACCTTGTATGCTTTTGTTTACTATTCTTTTACTTTTATGCATTGCATGAGTGCTCATGGGTGACGTACTATGAGGAATTCCATTAGGGGGGCTTATGATGTTGATCGCAATGGTACCCTAGTGATAGAGACGGATTGTACCATTGTCATTTTTACCCTTGAGTCTCAGAGCCAACGTACCCGTATCTCGAGGGGGAATTCACGGAGTTTATCATCGTATAGTCTTGAGTATGGTAGTCTATACAAATGACGGGAAGACGTAGAGATTTATCACTTTGTTGGTGATGAGGTCTTAGTTATGGGACAACCTAAGATTATACCTAGTACGCATGAGTGATCCCCGAAGGCGATATGTATAAACCTTCATCATGTGCGGGTTTGAGTTTAACCTATTTATATTGTACGTGTAGGAGACCGTACTTATGTAAATAACAAGCTTTGTAACTGTCTTTACTTATCTCTTTATACACTTGAGATGTTCAGTAAAGTATTATTATGAATCCAATGGTTATTTAATCGTTGCGTATAATACTTAATCATGGGTTCACTTGGGCGTGGGTTTAAACGCATGTGATTTTTAAGGTTGTTTGGGTCGGGGTAAACTTAACAACAACTAAAATATGAGTGAAAGATAAGTAGTGATATTGTAGCTCAAATTCAATTATAATCATATTCTACTTAGAGTTATTGATAACGTTGTTGTTGACTTTACTTTTTAGGACCTAGATCATCATTCTTGACTTAACTCTGATCTTTAGATTTGCATTTCATCCTTTGTTGCCAATTTTAGGATGTAGGTGTCGAATCTGCGTGCCCACTCTCTGTACTACTATTACTTTTTGTTGAGTCAGATTTATGTAGAAATTTTATTTTTAGATATTGGGATTATGTTGAGATAGTTTTACTATTGTGTGTCAGACTTTAGTTATGCTAGTGGTGGTATCACATGTTATTGGGATTCCACTTAATTATTATTTCAGTCAATTACTGTATGCACTTTCTTTTATTGTTAGTTACTTATAATGGTACTCATTTGTATCGACTCATGTATTATTTATTTTAGATTTGATTAACCTATTATTAGAATATGCGGGGTGTGGATGCAATTATTATGCAACACAAATAAATATGAGAGAAAGATTATCAAGAAGAGGACAAGGAATACAAGATGCCAATCACACAACAAAGGATGTACGTGGTTCAGCCAAGATGTGCCTATGTCCATGGTGGTGCAGTCGATATTATTTCTATATCCTCCGGAGAGTGATTACAGAGAATACAACCTGTCCTTTTGCCCCGAACCTAGGGTTTAATATATACATGTGCATGTAGATGAGTGGAGGTGATGGGTTCCTCCATGTTTTCCATTTCCCCCATAACTTCCCTTCATGGGATCGTGGGGGGAGACCGGATCAATTATAAAAGATGAGGGGCCTGGACTTTGGGCCGCCAGGACTGGGCTACTCGTCCAGGCCCATAGTTCTAAATTTTGGGTATCCACAATTGCCCCTAAATCTGTTGGGCCACGTTTATGGGTCCAATGGATTTAAATGATCAGCCATTATGGCTGATTTGTGATTCTTCGAAAACTGTGAAGTTGCTTTGGCGGCACTCGCTTCGCTATCTGTGCGCTATGATTAGAATTGAAGGCTTGCTGGGATAGCCACTTTTTCTTCCGTCGTTTCAGCCTTTCCAGTACTCTACCTTCTTCTGAGAACTCTAGCGCCTCGTACCTTCTTCTCTGAATCCCCATTCCCATTGCTTCTTAGTCGTCTTGATCTTGTGCTTCTTCATCACTCGAACTGATCTTCTATTTTGTAAGTTTCCCATGCCCTTTCTTTGTACTTTCTCTTTGGTTTGTAGAATTTCTTGAGTTTTTCAATGGAGAAGATTGGAAATAGGTCAATCTCTGAGTTCAGGAAGTTCTACAATATTCCTGAGTGGGTAGATATTGAATGTTTTGCCTCCCCTCCTAGGAACGTTAGGGATATAGAGGATGCCCACTGGATCCATGTTTTGTTGCTCTCCCAAGGGGGACTTACTTTTCCCCCTAATGATCTATTTTTGCATTTTTTTAGTTATTTCAATATTGTTCCCGCATAGTGCTCGCCCAATGTGTGGAAGATAGTAAATGGCATCCATAGAATAAACCAGTTGTATGGTACTAGGTTAGGACTTGCCGAGATCTGTTTCTGTTATTCCTTCTCTCGAACTAGCTCAGGTGTCTTATACCTCAAAGCTAGGAGTCCTGATAGGGTATTGGTAGTAAACCTACCTGATTCCTATAAGTATTACTAGCAAGAGGGTTTCCTCGTTAGGAATTGGCAGTTCCCTCCCCAGTTTGAAGGGTCGAGGTCTGAGAGGTTCATCGTCCCTTTTTACGGGGAAGAATATATAGGTAGACATTGTACTGTTGTTTCAACCTTTGCTGACTTGTGACTTTTCTAACCTCTCTTTGCTTTTTCTCCCACAGTGAGGACAAAGAATTTGGAGCCTGCTCTCAGCGAGGTTCGCATCTCGGAGTTGGTGAAAGCTTGGAATATCAGGGAGCCTCTGGGTGACGGTGAGCATCCCAGGTCTGCTGCCTTTTTGCTCGAGTAGAAGAACGCAGGCTCCAGCTTCATAGCACGGCCTGTGGATAGTGTTCCAGAGTTTGATTCTTTCGGAGAGACTACTGCTAAACCTATCCAGTTGGACGAAGAGGAGAGTAGCTCTGAGAGTGAGCCTGCAGGAGCTGCGAGTAATTTGGGTGGAGGGAGCTCTGACAGTAGCAGTTCTTCTGAAGAGGATTCTGAAGCTCGAGGATCGTCGAGCACTTCCAGCAGTTCAGGCGAAGAGATGCCTCCAAGGAAGAACCTGATTAGAGACGATGATGATGAGGACCATGTGCTTCTTGCACAGAGGTCAAAGAAACAAAAGTCTTCTTCTGGGGCCGTGGCTACTGGTTCTCGGTCTTCCACTCAGGAGAAAGAGAGGAAGAGGAGATAGGAAGAGCAGGTGAGAGAGAGGGAGAGAAAGAAGGAGGAGGAGAGAAAGAAGGTGGAGGAAAAGAAGAGGGTGGAGGAGAGGAAGAGGATGGAGAGGGGGAGAGAGGAAGATAGGAGGAAGATGGAGTCGAGGACGAAGGCTGGGCAAGCCTTGGTCCCGGTGTCTGCTTTGCCCGAGGGGGCCTCAGTTGCCACTTCTCCTCAGCTAGCTCCTGCGCTGCTCGAGAGGGCAGTTCTTCCTGCAGATCGCCAGAGGGTGCTGGGGTCTGATCAATTAGCCCTTCAAGCTAGCCAGAGACTAGCCTTGGTAAGGTTCTCTCCCTTTTTCAATTCCTTAACAAGTTTTAATAGTTTCTCCTTCTTGATTTCTTCTTTATTTTTGGCAGTTTGTGACTGACTTCGCCGTGCTCTATCGTTCTCGTGACGAGTTGGTGAGAATGAATGGCGAGCTGGAGCAGCAGAAGTCCGCTCTGGAAGTCAGGGTTTCTCAGCTGGAGGCTAATTTGAAGGCTGTTGATGCTGCCCGAGCTTCCTCTGATCTGGCCTTTATCAATTCTAACCGAGAGAGGGATGCGGTGGTTAAGGAGCTGAGCGAGCTGAGGCAGGCCTATGAGCTAGTCTGCTCGAGCAAACTGGGTGTTGTGGAGGAGAACAAGGCTCTGACCGAGTAGCTGAAGGAGAAGGAGTCCCATGTATCCACCATCAAGGAGGATTCATACAACCCCGGGTGGACTGCTGCTTATGAAGACGCCGAAGTTCAGATAGGCTATATCAGCCGTTTGAACTTCAAGAAGGGCTGGAACAAGGCCCTCCTAGCTGCTGGTGTTGATGCTGAGTCTCCTCTGTTCGACGAGCATGACCCGGGTCCAAGGCCAACTGTGGACGAAGAAGCCCCTGCCCCAGCCATCGAGGGTGTTGATCTTACCTCTCAAATAACTCCTGCCGATGCTGGTCCTTCCCAGGAGAATGAGGGCATCCCTGTAGAGGGGGATGCCTCTGCTGTTGCTGACAAGAGGAAGCAGCCAACCACCTCTGGGCAGCCTGAGGTTGCTAGTTAATCCTCTCTTAGGATTATTTTTGTACTTCTGCTTGTAATTTTTCCATTTTCTGCTCGATGTACTTGACCTTTATTAATGAAATAAAAAGGCTTCTTTTTCCAATGCATTGATTGATTTTTCTTTCCCTTTCCCTTTTATGTCTTATAGTTGACTGATATAGAAGAATATATTCCTGCCACATCTCAATTGGGCAGGACTCTTAGTCCCAATGCCAGTCCTCAGGTTCGTCAGGCCTTTGTTAGGCTTTGCAAGTCTATTAGGTCAAGGAATCAAAAGTATAAGGAGCAGTCCGAGCTAGTGGCTAGGCTGAAGGACAGGCTCCAGGATATGGAACGCATTGGTGCCTCTGTACAATAGGAAGTCAATGTACTGAGAGCTAGGTTGCTGGAGGCCACCGAGATAAATCAAGTTGGGGAATTCCTGCAGCAGGAGAATGAAAACCTGAGGAGGGAAGTCCTGCAACTTAGAGAGCATGCGCCGAGCACTGTTTCAGCGGTTCTGCAAGGCTCCTCGTCTTCGCTAGCTGGACATACTCCTCCTATTCCGCGAGGTTCCACTTGTCCTCCCCTCCCGCGAGCTGGTAGGAGCACCAGGGGCAGGAACAGGGAAGCAGAAGAACAACGGGATAAGGAGATGGAAGAGCTCCATGATGATGTCCGCCGAGCATATGTAACTGCTGTTGGGCTTCAAAGGGACGTTACTCGATTGCGGCATTTATTCAAGAGGGGTCCTTGACAAGCGTGGGCTGACGATTATGATCAAGGCTGGCTAGATGCTCCCACATGACTATTCGAGTTCGAGGAACTTTCTTTCATCAGAGGGTGGTTGAGTGACTTGAAAGAACTTCAGGTCCCGAGGAACTCGATGTTATGGTATCGTCACGAGATGTCCTCCTCCACTCTGATGCCCAATCTATTCAGGAGGGATGATAAATGGATCCCCATTGATGCTATTCCTCGGCAACTATTAGAGTTGGACGCAGATGAGGTTATGGAAGAGCTGGTCCCTGCTCCTGATGATGGACGAAGAGCTAGAGTGGCAGACTATCTTGTTCGGAGGCTTCCGCCTTCTTGAATTTTTTGCCAGTTGTTTTTCTTTTGATAATGTAAACGCTCTGGGCGAGCTTCGCCGACTAAACGAGTATTATCGTTGTTGTAAATATAATAAGTTGTTATTCTTTTTTGATAATGTAAATGCTTTGGGCGAGCTTCGCCCACTAAACATGTATTATCACTGTTGTAAATATAAGAGATTAATGAAAAGTTCGTGTTTTGGGCAATTTTGCCGACTAAACGTGGTCATCCAATCTTTTTATATTCTTGCTGCTTCATAATTCTTTTTGTTTTGCCATGCAAGTGTCCCCCCAGTCCAGTATAATACCAAAATACCATTGTTCCCCATTTTACCTTTTAGGTTGTGTCGTCATTCGGTATTGGATGTCTTCATCCGGTCAGGATTTTGCTCAACCAAAGTAGGTTTGATGGCCAGTATAAAATCTGTTCGCATTGCCTAAGAATCCTCTGTAGGGCTTTATATATTGCCAGGGGTAGTGCTAAGAGGTCTCTCGTGTTTCATGACGATGACCTGAGGAGGGGTATCCCCCTGCTATATCGACCATCGTGCGTGTGATTTGGAAAAAGATGTGTGATAAAATGCAGTTACTGATTTCATTAGTAATAAGGGGAATGAACTGTTCCTTTCGCATAACAAATACAAGAAAAAGATTCAACAATAGAATTCCTTGAGAATCTAAAAATAGAATTTCTTGAGATTAGTTGCATTCCATGCTCGTGGTATCTCTCTGCCCTCTATCGTTTCCAAATGATATGCACCTTGCAGGTCATCCCTAGTTACTTTAAAGGGTCCTTCCCAGTTTGGGCCTAGCTTGCCGTCTGATGACCTTACTGTGTTGCCCAGGACTTTCCTTAGAACATAGTCCCCAACTTGGAATCTTCTCGGGTTAAACCTTTTGTGGGAATGCTTTGCGAGCTGTTGCTGATAGCTCGCAAGCTTTACCAGGGCCAGTTCTCTACGCTCGTCGGCGAGGTCGAGTTCAGCGAGCAACGCCCTATCATTCTGGCCTTGGTCGACAAGGTCAGATCTCATTGTTGGCAAGCCCGCTTCTAGTGGAATGACTGCTTCCATGCCATATGTTAGCGAAAATGGGGTTTCTCCTGTTGCTCGCCGAGGAGTTGTTCAGTATGCCCATAGGACATGGGGTAGCTCGGTTGCCCATACGCCCTTGGCTTGCTCTAGTCGCTTCTTCAATCCATCAATCACAATTTTGTTGGAAGCTTCTGCTTGCCCATTGCTCTGAGGGTAGGCCACCGAACTAAAGTTGTGCCTGATCCTGTGTTCGTTACGAAAGTCCTGAAAGGGGCCACTCTCGAATTGTGTCCCATTATCAGTGATGATGGTTATGGGGATTCCGAATCGAGTGATTATATTCCTCCATATGAATCTTATCATGTCAGCGTCTCGGATGTTTGCCAATGGTTCTGCCTCGATCCATTTGGTGAAGTAGTCAGTTGCAACCAACAGGTATTTGCGATTGCCGGCAGCAGTGGTTAGTGGTCCCACGATGTCCATCCCCCATTGGGCGAAGGGCCACGAGCTGGTCAGGGATTTTAGGTCGCTGGCTGGTTGGTGGACCATTGGAGCGTGAAGCTGGCATTTCGGGCATTTGCGGACATATACTGCGAAGTCCTTTTGCATATATGGCCACCAATAGCCTTCCTTCATTGCTCGAAAGGCTAGAGACCTTCCTCCGACATGACTTCCACAGATTCCTTCGTGAAGCTCGAGCAGCAGTTGCTCGACATCGCCTGGGTGGACGCATCTAAGGTAAGGATCGGAGAAGGACTTCTTATACAAGTCACCTCCTGTGGATAAGTGAAAGCGAACAGCTTTGACTCTTATCTGGTGGGTGGTTTTATTATCCTCGGGGAGCGTGCCCTCCTTTAAATAGTCTCTTAAGGGGTCCATCCAGCTGGGGGTTGATCCCACCTGGAGTATTTGTTCCACGTTTGGCAGCTTGCTGTTGTGGTTAATGCTTGAACAAATGAGGAAATCGATGGGAATGACCCTTTTAAGGCTAGAATCAAATGCCGAGCTTAGGGCTGCTAAGGCGTCGGCATGACTGTTTTGCCCTCTGGGAAACTGCTGGATGTTGATCTCCTCAAAGCTCGTCATTAGTTTCCTCACCAGGGCGAGGTAGGCTGCCATTCTTTCATCCTTCGCGTTGTAATCTCCACTTATCTGATTGGAGACTAGTTGAGAATCGTCGAACACCTGTAAACGTATTGCTCCAAGAGTTTGCGCCTTTTGGAGACCGAATATTAGGGCTTCGTACTCTGCTTCGTTGTTGGAGGCTACAAATCCAAGCCTGATTCCTTGCTCAAGGATGGTGTTTTCTGGGGTGATGAGAACGATGCCTACGCCTGCCCCCTTTGAGTTGGAGGCTCCATCAACGAATAGTTTCCAGGTTTCCACTGTTGCTGGGTCCTCTTTTTGCTTTGTTGGTTGAGGTTGGTCGGGGAGTTCTTCGCCAGTGAATTCGGCTATGAAATCAGCGAGGATCTGACCCTTGATGGCGGTCCTTGGTTAAAATTGGATGTCGAACCGGCCGAGCTCGACTGACCACTTAGACAATCTGCCCGACAAATCCGCTTTCCTTAGGACCGCCTTAAGGGGGTGCGATGTAAGGACGATGATAGTATGAGCTTCGAAATAATGCTTCAGTTTCCTCGAGGCTATCACTAGTGCAAAGATGAGCTTCTCCAATGGCAGGTACCTTTGCTCGGCGTCTAATAAGGTCTTGCTCGCGTAGTAGACGGGGTGTTGGATTCCTGCGACCTCGCATATTAACGCTGAGCTGGTAGTGTGACTGGATACCGAGAGGTACAGGTACAAAGAATCCATTTGCTGTGGTATGGCAAGCAGCGGTGGAGAGCTTAAGTAAGACTTGAGCTCGTCCAAAGCTCGCGAGCAGTCCGGGCTCCATTCTATTGGTTTACTCCCTTTTAGAAGCTGAAAAAAAGGCTTGCACTTCTCGGAGGATTTGGAAATGAAGCGATTTAAGGCAGCGAGCATTCCAGTGAGCTTCTGCACGTCCCGGACTGTTCGAGGGGGTTGTACCATGTTGATTGCATCGATCTGGTCCGGATTAGCTTCTATGCCTCTCTTACTGACCAAGTATCCAAGAAATTTTCCTGACTGGACACCAAAGGAACACTTACTCGCATTAAGCTTCATTCGGTACTTCTTGAGGATTTTAAAGGTCTTTGACTGGTCTGAGATGTGATTTTCCTTCTTCTTGCTCTTAACGAGCATGTCATCGATGTAGACCTCCATTGTGTCTCCCATTTGATCCTTGAACATTTTTGTGACCAGCCGCTGGTAGGTTGCCCCTGCATTCTTGAGCCCAAATGGCATGACCTTGTAGCAATACAACCCAACCGTCGTGATAAATGCCGTTTTGTCCTCGTCTGGGGCATACAAGGGGATCTGGTGATATCCTGAGTATGCGTCCAGGAAACTCATTCGCTCGTGAGCTGCAGTGGTGTCTACTAGTTGGTCTATCTTTGGGAGGGGGAAACTATCCTTTGGGCATGCTTTGTTAAGGTCAGTGGATGCAAACTCTCCACTTCCCATTGTTCTTCGGAACTACTACTGGGTTGGATAACCACTTGGGTAATTGTACTTCCCGTATGGATCCTGCATCCAGTAGTTTTTTGACCTCCTTTTTGACTGCTTTAGCCTTCTCGGGTGCAGTTCTTCATGCCTTCTGCGTGACTGGATTGAATATGGGGTCGACGTGCAGCTGATGACAGACCATATCAGGATCAATGCCAGGCAGCTCGTATGGTTCCCATGCGAAAACATCTACGTTGTGTCTCAGCAAGGTCGTCAACTCCTTCTATTCTTGATCGGTGAGAGATGCTCCAATCAAGAAGACTCTGCTACTATCACCAACTTCGGCTATAACTTCTACCAGGTCCTCGATGACATGCTCGGAGGGGAGGAGCCTAGTCTCCTCTACTCCTGGTCTTCCATACTTTAGTTGCTATTTGGAAGGTATCACACCCTCTTCAACTTTCTCGCGGGTTGACCAGCCTTCTTCTTTGGCTTTGGTCGGATGGCTGCTATGAAGCACTTCCTCGCCATCGCTTGGTCACCGTGGATCTCCATTACTCCTCGCTCGGTTACATACTTGAGCTTCTGATGGTAGGTCGAGGAGATCGCCTTCATTGAATGAAGCCATCCTCTGCCGAGGATGGCTTGGTACGGCGATTCGATGTTAACTACCAAAAACTCAAGCATCTTAGAGACGTTCCGAGCACGAACTGGTAGCACTATCTTGCCTAGGGGCATGGTCATTTTCCCAGCGAAGCCGACCAAAGGAACAGTAGCTTCCTTTAGGTCGGCGACGCTCAACTTCAATTTCCTGAACAGGTCGAGGTACATTACTTCGGATGAGCTTCCTTGATCGACGAGCATCTTGTCGATGTCAAAGTTGGCTATCCTGAGTGTAATGACCAGGCATCATGATGTGGGGTCCTTACTCCCATCAAATCTTCATCCGTGAAAATAATATGCTTGTTATAGTTGACGTCCTCTGCTCGTCGACGCTTTCCTGACTGTGACTTTGCTGGATCGATTTGAAAAGCATGCATTACCACTATAAGCTTTTTCATCTCCATTCGAGCTGAGTTCCCTTGTATCTTCTTGACGTCAGATACTCCATGAATTACGGTGAACTCATGTCCAGCATCATCCTTCAGCATATTATCGGGTCTCATCTCTCTGTTGGCAGTCACTTTCTCTGCCCTTTTCTCCACAAAGTCGTTCAAATGCCCGGACTGGACCAATTCTTCGAGGTGAGACTTAAGAGCCTTGCAATGCTCGGTCTTGTGCCCTCCCTCTTTATGAAAAGTGCATCTCAACGCATTGTTCCTCTTCGAGGGATCTCCCCCCATCTTCCTGGGCCACTTGATGAATGGCTCATCCTTGATCTTCGCGAGAACCTTATAAATTGGTTCTTTGAAGACGGTGTTGACCGCCTGGAATGCTTTCGACGCGTCCTGGTTCCCTCCATTCTTGGAGCCATTTTTGCCTCCGTTCTTTCCTCCTTTCCTCTGGTTCTCAGTTTTCTCACCTACCCTGGTAGTGAGCTTAGCTCAACCGTTTTCTCCTATATTAGAGTGGGTGACATCTTCCACCTTTGCGTATTTCTCGATTCGGGCCATAAGGTCGTCAATAGTCATAGCTTCCTTCTTCGTCAGGGATTGGTAGAGGAGGGAAGAACTAGGGAGCCCAATTTTGAAGGAGGCCACTGCCACCTCCTTCGCGCAGTCCTCGATCTCATTGAATAACTCCCAGTACCTCTTCGCGTATTCTCGGAGGGTCTCTTGAGGCATTTTCTTCATTGTCAGTAGAACATCCATCCTTTTGGGATGGGAGCTACTGGTAATGAATCGGGCCGTAAAGAGTTCGGCTAGGGATTTGAAATTCTTGATCGACGGGTGGGGGAGCCTTTCGAACCACTTCTGTGCTACATCATGAAGGCTCGAGGGGAAAATACGGCACATCAGGGCATCCCGGCGACTCCAGAGGGTCATGATCTGTCGGTATTGCCTGACGTGATCGATGGGATCAGTCTTTCCGTCGTAAATCTTGAACCTTGGAATGGAAAATTTCTTGGGAGCTTCCTCCTCTTCGATTTCTCTTGTGAAAGGTGACTTCATCTGGGTTTTGAGAGCTCACCTCGCGAGCTCTCTAGTTGATCTTGTTCCATGGTGAGCGGGATGCTGGTCCATCTCCCTGCGGACCATGTTTCGTATGTGCTCGTCGCTGCGAGCAGGGCTCTGGTGGCGGCGAGCTCTTCGCAACTGTTCGCGGAGGTTGTCGTCTGATTCGCCTCCTTCGTCCCTTTGAGATTCTCGCCTAAGGCTCCTTCCTCGGCTGCGAGACTTGCTCGCCTGAGGGCTAGGAGTGCGATATGGGCGTCTCCGATTATCAGGGCGAAGCTCCCTTTCTAGTCTTTCCAGTCTTCTTTTCAAGCGAGCATTCTCAGCCTCGTATCTGCGAGAAGACTCCCTCTGCTCGTGGAGCCTTGCCTCGTACACATCAATCAACCTGGATATCTGCGTGGACCTCGCTGGTCCCTGACTTTCTTCTAAGGCTGTTCTTTCTAAGCGAGCTCTCTGATCTGAACGTCGGACTTCAGACCTAATCCTGCGAGGAGCAGGTGGCTCTTAAATATCTCCTGCATGGGGGGCATTGCTGCTGTGACCAGACATCTTAAACTCCTTTCTTGATGTGGGCTCTTCTCAGGGAAAGATGAACGTTTCCCATAGACGGCGCCAATTGTGGATGCAATTATTATGCAACACAAATAAATATGAGAGAAAGATTATCAAGAAGAGGACAAGGAATACAAGATGCCAATCACATAACAAAGGATGTACGTGGTTCAGCCAAGATGTGCCTACGTCCACGGTGGTGCAGTCGATATTATTTCTATATCCTTCGGAGAGTGATTACAGAGAATACAACCTGTCCTTTTGCCCCGGACCAAGGGTTTAATATATACATGTGCATGTAGATGAGTGGAGGTGATGGGTTCCTCCATGTTTTCCATTTCCCCCATAACTTCCCTTCATGGGATCGTGGGGGGAGACCGGATCAATTATAAAAGATGAGGGGCCTGGACTTTGGGCCGCCAGGACTGGGCTACTCGTCCAGGCCCATAGTTCTAAATTTTGGGTATCCACACGGGGTATCAGATTTGGTATCGGGGCATTCTAGGGTCTAGTGTCCTAGGATCTTGAGTGCCTTCATTGCCTTTATTCTTTGCATTCTTTAATACTTTAGATATTTCATATTTAGTTGTTTATGATATAATACTTCTACACTTTCTAATACGCTTTTGTTTACTATCTTTTAGATGGTGGCCACCCGTAGATGCTAGGTATGACCGATTATGAGCACCAAGTTAGAGGTAATCGCACCTCAATTGTGACAGCAGCCACTGCCACTACCATAGGGACATGATCCAGTTATAGCGCTAGCAAACTTAGTAGCTATCATCGTACAGATAGTGGATGCGACAATGGCAGCCGTGCCGCCACCACCTGTGGTTGTACCTATACTTGCCCCACCTGCTACTTCTTTATGGGAGCGTGCCGGGAGTGCTTTTGGAATGGGACATCCGCTAGAGTTCTTAGGATCTACAGATTATATTGTATCTCTACGGTGGAGGAACAATATTGAGAGACACTAATGACCAGTGGAGTGCACAAATGTGTAGTAAGTGACTCTTACGAGTTTTATATTGGTTAGGGATGTGTTGTATTAGTGGGAGTTTATTACCGCCACATGGGATAGGTTGCAACTAACCTTAGCACAGTTTTGGATAAAGTTTGAGGGAAATTAATTTCCTTTATCACAACAAAAGTGTTTGAGATATCAGTTTAATACACTAAAGTAGGATGATCGAGCGGTGGATGAGTATGATCGAGAGTTCACTTGCCTTTTCATTTTGCACTAGAGATTGATAGTTCTAAAGAGAAAAGGATGGAACGTTTTATCTGAGGCTTGATATGTGAAATGGATAATTAAATAGGTACTGATGGGAAACCCACCATTCACTAATTAAACACGAATAATGGATGCTGCATTACTCCATTGTGATGACCATCAGGAGTTTTAGTGAGAGAGAGAATCGAATAAGGAGAAATGAGAAATCGACCAAGGGCCGAAGGCTCCAGATATCGAAGAGTTGTCTTGAGGGAAGGGAGGATTCGACCAACATAGAGAAGGTCAGCACATAGGGAACATCCATGTAAGATATTTTTATGGATGACCATCATCGTCAGGGCAGTCAGTGACGTCATGACCATTAGGGTGAGAAGAGCCAGCAAGTTCAGGGTCAAAGACATCATGATACGCCCCAAGGGCAAGGGAATCAAGGCCTCCAGTAGGCAAACCCATTCCCGGGGATATTATATTCTAGTAGAGATCGGGGTCACTCCTATAGGAGGTGCCCTAAGGGCCTTTAGGCTTGGCCATGATAGTTTTAGTAGGAGAATCACCAGACTCTTCCATTCCTATCCAATATCTAGTATTGCCACTCGCACTGTAGCATTCGGTATTGCCTCCTCCGAGGGATTAGGCATAGGGAAGCCCACATCTATATTGTCAGTGTGTGTTCAACGTCTACTAGCAGGACCAAATTAATATAGCCCCAGGCAATTTGGGGGTATGTTTTATGTTTATGGTAATTACGCTCAGGTACTTTTTGACTCATGCGTGTCGCATTCCTTTTCTAGTTGAAGTTTTTCTTCCTCATCGAGTTTGGTAAATATAGCGACGGGCATGTCAATGTATGTGGATACCCCAGTAGGTAGGGGTGATGCCTTATGTCAGGTTTGTATAGAGGTGGTAGTTGAGGTCGGATAATTATGTTTTTCCATCGACTTCTTGTTATTGGATGTCTATGTATGATGTCAAATTGGGAATGAATTGGTTAGCAATGTATCACGCTCATATTGATTACAGCAAGAAGGATATCATGTTTGCTATTTCTGGACAAAAGATTTTTCTTATCGCTTTGCCTAGGCTCGAGGGGGATTCTAGCATGCATTTATGCTATACCGACGAGAGTACATTTGAGGAGATCAATATATCATTAGATTAGATTTCAATCATTCAGGACTTACAGACGTATTTGAGGAGGTATTAGGATTACTGCCTACAAGAGAGATTGATTTATATTTTGATTTTACTCCAAGCACCGGGCCCATAATGAGAGCATCGTACTGTATCGCTCAATTAGAGATGCGAGAGTTAGGAAGAAAATTGAGCAGTTATTGAACTAGGGGTTCATACAGAGGCGCACATCTTCGTGGGGAGCTCTTGTGTTTTTCGAAAAGAGGAAGGATGGTTCACTCCAATTGTGTGTGGATTATAGGGAGATGAACAAGGTCAAAATACGGAACAAGTATCCGTTTTCATGTATCGATAACATGTTCGATCAGTTGAAAGGTGTCTCATTCTTTTCCATGAATGAATTATGCCCTATTTATCAATAGTTATGTATTCGGGAGGAGGATTTTTTGAAGACATATTTTCTTACGCGCTATGGATCGTATGAGTTCTGAGTCATGCCATTTGGGTTAACTGGCGCACCGACATTTTTCATGGACCTGATGAATCGAGTGCTTCGTCCATACTTGGATCAGTTTGACATTGTGTTCATTGATGATATCCTAATATATTATCGTTTTACAGATGCTTTGAGATAACAAGTTGTACCCTAAGTTCTCTAAGTGTGGTTTTTGGCTCAGAGAGGTATAGTTTTTAGGGCATATCTTATCTGCGGTTGGGGTTTTGGTGGATCCTAGCAAGGTATCTATTACTATGGAATGGGGATAACACACGATGCTTACGAAGGTTTAGAGTTTCTTGGGAAATGCACTACATGAGGTTCATTAAGGGGGTTTCAAAGATTTATGAACCACTAACTCACCTCACTCGAAAGGGAGTACCGTTTGTATGGAATGTCGAATGTCAATGAGCATTTGAGGAGCTCAAGGAGAATCTCTCCACCGCACATGTTCTTTCTTTATCGCAAGGAAGCATCGAGCATATGGTTTATATTGATGCATCATTTCAAGGTTTAGGAGGAGTTTTGTTGCGGGAGGAGCAACCCATACCTTATGCTTCTCGTAAGCTTAAGTCGCACGAGGTCAACTACTTGACTGAAGACTTAGATTTGGGGGTAGTAGTTTCATCCTTCGTATCTGGAGACACTATTTTTTGGGTGAGAGGATAACTTCGTTATCCAATCACAAGAGTCTTAAGTAACTAGTCAAACAGAGGGGTCAAAATATAAGGCAGCATAGATGGCTCGAGTTCGTAAAAGACTACCACTTTTTGATTTAATACCATCCAAGGAAAGAAAATGTTGTAGAGGATGCATTGATCTGGAGGACGACTGTTAATTTAGGGGAATTATGGGAAGAGTATGAAGATGATTTACCAGATATTTTATAAAAAAATCCAGGAGAGTGAATTTGTATGTAATTTGGCTTTATTCCATGCTGGACAAAACTCTTTTAGTCATAAGCTAGGACTTGAGTTGTTGACCTTTCAAGCTTATGACGTGGTATCTTGAAGACGTAGCGGTCAAGTTAGAAGATTTATATCATTTTGTCAAGTTTCATGCTCGTTTCCGTCTTCATGCTCCGAGGATCTCTCAGGTATGGATGCGTATATATTTTGATCCTTGGATATTTTATTTTTGGCTGTTAGGATTTTTATGAAGTTGTTTTTAAAAGGTTTTAAAATGATTTATTCCTTTTTATATTTTTTAAAAGAAAAACAACTTTTTCGTGACCTTATTAGAACGAAATTGGTAAGTCGTTCAAACGAGATATGGTACCTCATTAGATACTATTCAAATGAAACATCAAATTATTTGTTTTTTACCCTTCGCTAGAATCTCATTGGATATGTTGTTTGAATGAGATACTATAATTAGTTTGAACGAGGTACAATGTCATTCGAAAGAATCTGCAAAATTTTATTTTATTCAAGATTTTTTGAACTTTTGTTTATCCTTATCTCATTTTAACAACCCTCTTATAAATAGGAGTGTAGAGCAGCAATTGTTTTTAGACTTTTTTAAGCTTTAAAAGTTCCCTAACTTGTTTAAAAACCTCTTTAAAAATGATAGTTTATTCCCAAGTTGTTTATGATACAAGCTTTAATTCATATATCCTTACATGATCATGTTTTTAGCACCAAGGTTAATTCTCCACATCTTTCTTAAAATCGTTTCATATGGTGGACTCTGTATCATCTGTTTATACACGATGGAATCCGTGGTGTGGTATTGCAGTAAAGAAGCGATGGATTTTGTGTTCCAATTTGTTGACGACTGCTGAGTTATTTAGTGAATACTGAGGCATGTGTGGACTTGTATTTTATTACAATTTCATTAGTTGATTCCTACATTACCATCGCAGAGGATAGGTTGAAGATTGAATATGCGTCAAGGCTCACAAGGGCATCGAGTAGTTGTGTAATTCGTTAACTTTTGTAAATTTTATCGTAATGAATTTGTGTGGATGGTCCGTCCAAGTTTTTTCCTGCTGTGGGACTTCCTCGTATATCGTCGTGTTGGGATTTATATATTTTACTCTTGCTTATACTCACCTAGATGCATGCTTAGGTCAAGACTAAAATTGGTAAATTAGTTTTACATGACACTTGAGAATTTCAAAATTGGTTCAAGTAAATTAAAAAGTTGTGTAGTTAAAATTTGGTGGCGTTTTTCTCTATAAACCCTAGGGCACTTACCTTTCTCAAATTCGCATTAGAGTAGGAACACAAAGTTATCGTGTAGATTCGTCTTTTCATGTTATTTTAGGGTTTTTTGGGTCTCTCTCTCTCTCGTGTTTGTTTTTTTCCTCTTAATAGGTCATCATGGTGATAAGTTGTCCGACACATTTAGCGATGACAATGAGTTTGATATTCGAGATGAGTTTAATGAGATTTCGTAATCGTGCTGAAAAATTAGCTCATCTGAATTTGAAGTTTGCGAAAAGAATTAAATTTCTTGAAAAATAAAATTTTTATTTTAAAACTGAAGTTGACTTTTGCGAACTGTTCAAAATCAAAGAGATATCCTTTGTGAGAAGATCATGGACATGAATCGTGATTTCTAAAAATTTTATGTGTATAAGAAAGAGAGTGAGGATCGATTCGTATGTTTAAAGAATGAATTAGAGGACTCTAAAAATTCTAGGGTTAAGTAACATGCAATTGGGTATAATGATAAATCGATAAAAGATTTAAGGGCATGTGAGACGACTCTTAGGAATAAGTTTTCTTAAATTGGGGTGGGGGTGGGGGGAGAGATAACCTTCTAGGAATGATTGAAAATTTGAAGAAGGAGTTTCTAACATTTGAGAAGTCTAAGTTTTTTCTCGAGTATATAATTATTATGTTAGAAGATGATCTAAGAGACTCAAGTAGTGTTGGTATTGGCTTCGATAATTAAATTTTTTCTTCTGCTAAAGACAATAGCATTATTTGTTTTAGAGTGTCAACTATTATCCACGATGTTAGACAAGGTCAACCCGAAGGCCGTCTTTCGCATGTTTACACGGGTTCACATTGTGGTAGCAAGGGTCACCTTAGAACGCTTTGTTATGATCTTAGAAAAGGTCCTAGGAAGTATAGATCCCATGTCACCACAGTTTTCAAATCCCGAGGCATTAGGTATTCATTTATATGGGTTGGGTAATCATTTTCTTATACATTGAATGTTAGACTGGTTGATTCTTGCAATCTTGCACATGACTCTTCACATGTTATATCTTATGTGTGATTGTTTGTATGTTTTCATACATTAGCTTTTGCACTTCATGTTATATATGTTTTCTAGTTGTATGATGTTTATCCTTTTTGTATTTTGATTTTTCCTTTTTTGGGTCTTATTGAGAAAAATGCATAAATATTTTGTTTGTTTTTTGAGTTTGATTTTGATAAGTGGTATCATTTTTGAAAAATGTTTAAAAAAACTCAAAAAGATTTTTGATTTATGTGTATTTTGATTTACACATTTTGTGTGGCAAATTGGTGTGTTTGAATCCACTTCATTTCTTATTTCCATGTGGCTAGGACATTTGATTATGATTTTCAATGCCTAGAATGTTCTTAATCATACTTGCAACGAGCGGTTTTAAAATGACTTGCTTAATGGATTCACTTTGCATATGCCTCCTTACACACATGCATGAGCTTTTTTGGATTTTAACTTCATATGTTACATGAACTAAGTGAGATGTTCTCCTAACAATCTTGTCACACACACACACACACACACACACACACACACATATATATATATATATATATATATATATATACACACACACACAAACTTGATTGGGGGATTTGTGCATGTAATAACCATTGCCCGTGTGCTTGATTTTTATTGAAAAAAATTATGTTTTATTTACTCTTTGAGTAAATTGGTATCATCAAAATGAAAGTGAAAAAATGATATAACTATAATTTTGTGGGTGTTATAAGTTGAAGATAAATGGGTTTGCATAATGAGTCATGGTTATTTCATGTTTGACGTTATTGATTTGCGACTCGTTAATATTTTCTAGGCTAGTGTACATTACGTTTGTTTGGCCATTATGAGTTCTTTGTACCTATCACTATGACGCTAAATCTTTGTTTCATAAATTCAATGCGGTCATATAGAACTCCTTGGACATTTTTGAGTGATTGGGTTATTTTTTATTTATTTCTATTTCATGCCTCTTCACTACATACCAAATATTTAGACCCATCGATATTATGCTAGTGTATAACGTTTATGGTCTTCGTGTCATTTTGTGATCATTTACACCTATATATATATGTTCCTAAGTGTCATTGGTATATTTTTCATATTTATATATATATGGTGTCTTTTGTTTTTTATTCTTTGCGTTTGCATTTAATCGATGATTGCCATGTGTTGTATCATTGAATCAAACTGCAATGATATATGATCATATTGGTATCTAATGTTTCTCGTTTACATTGGTGTCTCATGATTCATTATGAATTTAAGTTGGTATTGCATCAATATTGATATTGATTGATCATTGTTTGGATTATTTGTGCTTCTGCTACCATGTTGTGTTTGTTGCACTTCACACCATTGCATGATATTATTATTTCCTTTATATTTCCTATTGATATCACATGATCTCATATTTTGGGGGAGATATGGTTTATGGTGGATAAATAGTTTATTATGTCTTCTTTATTTGTGTATTTCTAAGCAAAAAGGGGGAGAAATGGTATATTTCACTTTACTGTTAGGAGGAGATCTTTATCTTAGGGGGAGACGTCTTACCTAGGTCGGTTCGTTAGATATAGGGGAAGTTTTATTCTTATACAAATTTTACGTATTATTATATTCTCTTTTCATTTGAATGTATGTTTAAGTTTGTAGGTTTACAACACGTGATAAAGTTACAGGCACGCAAAGCTATTCAAGGTTTATGAGTCAGTCGAGTTATACTTTTTCCTTTTTGGGTTGAGGATTGAGTATTTTAGATGATCTTGAAGGCCCATAGAAGTATTTTTGTAGGTTGTGTCTGAGACTAGAAAAATGGGGGAGACTTGTAAAGGAAAACTCTAATAAAGTCAATTTGTATGTAATTTGGCTTTATTCCATGTTGGACAAAACTCTTTGAATCATAGGTTAGGAATTGAGTTGTTGACATTTCAAGCCTAAGTTATAGTTTCTTGAAGACGTAACGGCCAAGTTAGAAGATCTATATCACCATATCATATTTCATGCTCATTTCCGTCTTTATGTCTCGAGTATCACTTACGTATGGATGCGTACATATTTTGATCCTTGGATATTTTATTTTTTGGTGTTAGGATTTTTATAAAATGTTTTAAAATAATTTTATTCCTTTTTATATTTTTTAGAAGATATTTTTTTTGTAACCTCATTAGAATGAAATTGGTAAGTTGTTCGAACAAGATATGGCCCCTCGTTAGAAACTATTTAAATGAAACTTCAAACAAAGTGCTTTTTTACCCTTCATTGGAATCTCGTTGGAAATGCCATTTGAATGGTGTTCGAATAAGATAGTATACTCCGTTCGAATGAGGTACAATGTCGTTCGAACGAACCCGTGAATTTTTATTTTATTCGAGATTTTCCAAATTGTTTTTTATTCTTATCTTGTATTTAATAAACCTCATATAAATAGTAGTGCGGAGAAGCAATTTTCTTTGAGACTTTTCCAAGCTTTAAAAGTTCCCAAACTTGTTTAAAAAGCTCTCCAAAAACCTTAGTTTATACCAAAGTTGTTTAGGATCCAAGTTTCAATTCATATATGATAAAAAGGTCCCATTTTAGGAACCAATGTATATTCTCTACATCTTTGTGGTAATATTCTCGTATGGTGGACTCTGTATTAGTAGTTTACACATGGTGGACTCCATGGTGTGGCGTTGCGGTGAAGAAGTGGTGCATTCCATGTTCCAATCCGTTGACGATTATTGAGTTGATAGGTGGATACCGAGGCTTGCGTGGACTCACACGTTATGGAAATTATGTGGGTGGATTCCAACGTTATGACTGTGAAGAAGATGTTGAAGATTGAAGACACGTCAAGGCTTGTGAGGGCGTCGAGATGTCGTATAAGTCATCTATTATCTTTTATCAATCCTTTATCATAGTGAGTTTGCATGGTTAGGCCATCCAAGGTTTTTTTCGTTGTGGGTTTCTCCTACAACACCGTTTTGTGATTTACTTATTTTACCCTTTCTTATACTCACCTAGATGCATGTTCAGGTAGACTAAAATTGGTGAAACAATTTACACAACACTTGTGAATTTATAAATTGTTGCAAGTAAATTAAAAGATTTTGAAGATAAAATTTGGTTGTGTTTTTTCACTACAAAGCCTAAGGCACTTAGCTTTCTCATATATGGGTAGCATAGTGGAGAACAACACGTGAGATGGAACTAGGTGATGCTTTCTTAGCCGTTGTTACTATTACCCCGACTATCTTATCATGTGTGCTTCACGCACATGTTTTTAGCAGAAGAAGATTCATCTCATATTGGTGGATTTCCTTCCTTTCTAATTAGATTAGATGGAGGATTATAGTTCTAGGTATGGCTAGTAGTGCCATAGGATCCATAGGTTGGGAAGGTAGTGTTAGCCGAGGCCCATGGGTCACGATATACGGTGCATCCCTAAGGGGATAATATGTACTAAGATATACATAGATCATATTGGTGGTCAGGAATAAAGAAATATGTTACTGTATTTGGTCTAGGTGTGCCACTTTTTAATTAGAAAAAGTGGAGCACCAAAGATTGGTGGTAGAATTATAATCATTGGAGATTCCTCAGTGGATGTGGGAGATCATCACCATAGACTTTATTGTGGGGTGTCAAGATTATAGAGAGGACATAATTCCACATGGATCATTTTCTATAGACTGAAGAAGGTGGCTCATTTCTTTCTAGTTAGTACAGACTACACTACAAATAAGTATGAAAGATTATTTATGGCAGAGATAGTTCAACTACATGGGGTAGCATTAGATATCATGTTCGACAAGAATTGTACTTTCATTTCTCGATTTTGAAGGGGTTTTTCGAATGTGATGGGGTGTAACTAACTATGAGCATAACATTTCATGCTCAGTCAGATGGACAGACTAAGCAGGTGAACTAGATTCTAAAAGATGTGCTTTGGGCTTGTGTGTTAAACCTCAAGGGAAGCTGGTACACACACTTGCCACTTATAGAGTTTACTTACACTAATAGTCACCAGCAGACTATTAGGATGACACCTTATGAGTAATTTTACTGGCAACCGTATTGTTTTCCTAGTTATTAGTTGGAATCATGAAAGGATGGATGCTTGGGTCGAATATTATCCGCGACATCTCAGAGAAGGTGGCACTCATCCGAGCATGGATGAAGATAGAAAAATATTGACAGAAAAGTTACACCAATAAGAAAAAGCGTAAACTATAATTTCAAGTGGGGGATCATGAGTTACTGAGGATCTTTCTGATGAAGGGTGTGGTCAGATTCGAATCAAAGGGGAAGTTGGCTCCCCGATACGTTGATCCCTTCACAATACTGGATAGGGTGGGCTCAGTGGCATATTATTTGGTCTTACTCAATCACCTTCAGCGGGTACACAATGTCTTCTATGTGTACATATTGAGGAAGTTTGTAAGGGACGAGAACGCTTATTAGCACATTGACCTCGATAGCATTGAGTTACAGGAAGACGACAACTATGAGAAGAGGACACAACTTATTCTTAACCGGAGAGTGCAGACTCTACAATCGAAGGTCATTCTATTAATTAGAATCTAGTGATAACACAACAGTGAGGCCGAGTCTACCTGGAAGATAGAGGACAACATGCGGGAAAGATACCCAGAGTTATTCTAATCCGGTAATAATTTCTAATTTTGATGAAGAAATTCCTGATTTTAGGGGGGGTTTAATATCCCATATTTTTATGCATTAAATAATTGTAAAATAATCTTATATTATTTTCCTATAGTGAAATGTGATGTCACTATTTTATATGTTTATATGCATTATGTAAATTTTATTATAAATTAGATTTAATAGACGGTAAAACTTTAAAAAAATATTTTAAGGTGACTGTGTATTATGGGCAATTATATAATGGTCAGGGATTTTGTATCGAGGATTTCCTTTTTTGGATTATTCCCTAGGTGTCGGGTTCCAATGATCATGAAGTAGTTTCCAATAATGTCGTGTTGCACTAAATTAATAACAATTAAATAATTGACTTTCGAACTTATACTGGCTAATTTAATAAAGGTACCAAGTTAAATTAGTAATTGAGTTATGTTGTGTTTTGTTTTAGTTATGGGACGCGTATAATGTTTATTTTAGTCTAAAAGTATAGGTTTTAGGCTCATTGGGTTAGTATAGAATATGCATTACACCAAACTAGGAAAAATATCACTCTTCACCCGAGCAAGGTTATCACGATCAAAAACCGTGACAATAAAACATGCGTTTATTGTCAGACTCCTTAACCGTGACAATTTGTGTTGTCACGGATTTGTCACGAACTTGAGAAAGTTGTCATGGTCTTTGATCGTGACACGTCCGTGTTAACTTTAATAAAATAAAACTCTAGTCTTCTTATTCTTTCCTCTTTCCCTCGTTATTCTCTTCTTTCCCTCACAATTCTCTCTCCCCCTCTACGAACAGGGGACCATCTCTCTTTACCTCTCCTCCGTCGTATCCTTCCATCTATCATCTCTCCTCCCTCTCTCATTCGGCCATCTCATCTCCCCTCCCTCTCTCTATGAACTAGTATCTTTCTATCTCTCTCTCTCGTATGCATTTCAGTGTGTGTGTGTGTATTAGCGTGTGTGTTAATGTGTGTTTTAGTGTGTGTGTGTGTGTGTATTGGGTATAAATTGACATTAGTATTTTGAAATTGATATTTTGTATAAGTTGAAATTGGTATTCTAAAATTGGTATTTGTATATTGAAATTGGTTTTCTAAAATTAAAATTTGTACATTGAAATTAGTAATTCGTATAAATTGATATATTATGGTAATTGGTAATTGGTATAATCTATTATGGTAATTGGTACTTGGTATAAATTTATATAAATTGGTTATTAGTATAAGGTATAAATTGGTATAAATTAGTAATTGGTATAAATTTTAAGTGGGTTTTCCTTTATAATTATCTCTCTCTCTCTAATTGCTGCAGCGGCGACCCCCTTTACTCCTCCTCACATATTTCGGCGACCATCTCTCTCTCTTTCTACACACATTTCAGTACATCTTTCTCTCTCTCTCTCTCTCTCTCTCCCTATATATATATATATATATATATATATATATATATATATATATCTTTACTATTCTAAATTTGTAACGGTTGGGATCGAATTAATTGGTACCATCTAAGGGTGTGCCATGTCACCACTTGAACATTGTGACATGGAACAGTGAGACAAATCACTCTTCTAACCCTCCCCCCCCCCCCCCCAAACCCTACACGACCTCTCATTCTATCCCCGTCTCTCATTTGATTCATCCCTCCAAACCCTACCCCTATCCTCCCTCTATCCATCTCACAAACCAGTTGTCGCCCCCTCCTCCTCTCCTCTTTGCGTTGCCCTTCCCCCACAATAAACCCATGCCCACAAGTTAATCTCCTTCTTTTTTACACACACATACACATACACAAAATTGCACCTTTTCTTCCTCTCTCTCTTATAAACAAAAAATCGCACCATCAGATGTGTTTGTTTCACGGGTGCAATTTTTGCCTGGTAGTGCATTTTTGGATTTCTGATGGTTCGATTTGTAATTGTGTCTTTAATTAATTCCGATGGTTTTATTTGTGATTGTGTCTTCAAATCTATCAACAAATTGTGTCTTTAATTATTCAAGGTGTGATTTGTGAAGTTCTGATGGCTCAATTTTTTTCACACACACATGTGATGCTATGATTTTCTTCAGATCTGTCAACACACACATCTGAATAACTCGAGGTGATTATTTAATTTGTTGTTAATTATTTCATGTATGTGGTTCCAGAATAGGGTTTGCAACAAATGTGAACTGGAGATCACATCCCTCAAAATCAACAACAAACTCATCAGTAACAAGTATTAACTTTTCAACTTTAAGGGGGATTGATCTTGATTTTATTTCTCACTATATTACCTGAATGGTTCTATAATCGATGGATTTTTAATTTTTTTAATGGTATTTTGTGTAGTCAGTATTTATATAAGTTATTGGCTAAGCACCAGAAGCTTGGACAATTCTTGCAACTGCTTCCGATATGCAATAGACTTCTGAATTAAGGTTAGTTTCCTATTCACTATTTTTTTTATCATTATTGAATCTAGGTTTCTGAGTTTGTACCAGTATTAGTTTCCTATATGCAATAGACTTCTCATAAAAAACAGGAACAATATTAGTTCTCTTCCTATTTTGAGAGCCTCCTTAATTTGCAATATTCATATTGCAAATGTTTAACCGATTTGATAAATCGTACAGTGATGTTTCAATTCATTTTTTAGATGATAACTTTTGTATTTTTGTTCTTTCTTATTTAGTGGAGACTTTTTTTTAATTCATTTCCAAAGTGAAGATTTTTGATAAAACTTCAAGTGTCTCACTTTTTACTATAACAAATGATTCTATTTTTTCGAAGGTGATGTCTCTATACAATAAGCAGAGAGAAGAAAGTGTTGTCATTTGTTGAGAGCAAGTGAAGGTTCCCACTGTGGAGGGTTATAAGTAGAGGTTACAGTTTCACATTTTAATCTGGAGAAAGCTTAGGATCCAAGTATATTGGAGGAGGTGGTTTCAACTTTAAGCGAGGTAGAAATGGTGGTGGACCTGGTATCCATTCAGGAGGAGGCTTAGGTGAAATTGGAGGTGTCCAGTGAGGAACCTATTGAATATAAGGCTTCATCTATGGAAAATGCAGAACAGTGTGATCCTCAGTTAGCTGGTAGCGATGAAGATGTGACCAACCATTCTGTTAATAATAATGAGGAGAAGATGGTTTATACCAATTATGGTGGTCCCTTACTTTTTACTCATTGTCTTCAGAGGCAGTGATGCCAGAGTCATTTGAGTTTGGGTCAATAAATTGAAGTCGGATACATCATTCTCCTGAAAGTACACATTGAAACATTTTTATTTTTCCTTCAAGTTGTTTTTTTCCTCTTATTTGAAATGTTGCTTTCTATTTTAGTCATGTGAGATATCCATACGCTTTGTGCTTGCTGCTACTTAGCTAATAATAAAGTTTCAAGTTCCTTTTCTTCTTTAAAAAAAAGAATATTCATGATCAACTTCATCTCATCATTGTTGATGTCATAATTACTTATGTATTGGTTGTTTATGTTTTTCTCAGATGAAAGATAAACAAGGAAGACTTCACTTCTTTGGGATTTATGTTGATAAAGAAGGAAGACTTTAACTCACTCGCTATTAACTTCTGATTTTTCTTCTTTTACCATTAATATATTTGTCATTTTATATAAGAACATCGACGGGAAACACATCGAGAACAAAATCTCTTTCTATCTTTCGTGTGGGAAGCCACTAATATTACTGTATATTCACTCCCAAAACGTGAGTACTGAGGATCAAAACGTGTCGTTTCGTGTCGTTTCATTCTGTGTCTAAAATTTCATCCATTCTGAATTTAATATGAAAGATATCACAGTGATATACTTTGTGAGCTTCATGTGCAGATACATGTACCATTGTCCTACTCTTATTTGTAGGGATTGTATTTTTGAGAATTTCATTTATAGCTTTTATGTATTATGACGATGAAAAGGGGTCTTAATGGATTCGAATGGATCAATAATCCATCAAGTCCAAGATAAAGCAACTTGATGATGAAAAGGGATCCATAGAAAAACGTATTTGGAGTTGAGAAATCAAGGGGGTGGTTCATATGAACATGATTCCCAAAACAAGTAACATCCTATTATTTATTTGGCTACTTTTTTTGGCTATTTTGGGGTAATTATTGAAATGCTATTGTTTTTTTTAGCTTTTCTCATTTTTTTCACAGAAGATGCTATTATTTTTGTGTAGATGATGAATTGCTACTAAGTCAAGTCCCCTCTAGATGAACTGTAGAAATTTAAATGCTATGGAGGGTTGGAGATGGAAATATTAGCGTGTTATGGGATCAAAGGTTTGAAGTTTTTAACCGTGGGTCAATCTTTTGCCGAGAAGCACTGTGCAGTTGTGAAATTTATAAAGCAAAGGTAATAAATAAGATGACATTTGATACCATAGAGAATATTGTACATTCTAAATGAAGCAATGAGTATACATTGGCAAAAATCATGTGTTTTTGTAACCCTTAAGATATGTCTTGATAAGCAAACAGGTGCGTTCTTTTTAACTTGACTATTTTTTCAAATTATTTACTATTTTTCAAATGTTTTTATAACAGTTTTTAAAATTGTTTACTGGTTTTCTTCTTTTTTAAAATTATTTACCGATTTTTTAAAATTATTTACTGTTTTTACTGTTTTATATAATAACAGTTTTTTATATTAACAGTTTTTTTATAAATAACTGTTAATATAAAAAAGTGTTATAAAAAATAGTTAAAATAAAAAAACTGTTAAAAAAATTTTAACCTGTTATTTTTTAAAATATATATCAAAACAGTCTTTTAAATTTATAAATAGCCGTTAATATAAAAATAGTTAATATTAAGTAACTGTTATAAAAAAAATAGTTAATATAAAAAAATTGTTATAAAAAACAGTTAATATAAAATCTATTAAAAAAAAGTAAAACCTGTCATTTTTTAAAATATATATCAAAGATAGTTTTTTAACTGTTTTTACAGTAAAAAAGATCGTGCCGTGCTGATTTTATTGGGGTGAAAAACAAAAGATTTCATGTCATGTGTCATGTCTCTTTTTAATTGAGTTGTGTTCGTGCTTGGTTTAATAAATGATTTGTGTCATGTGGCTTTTTTCGGGTCATTCGTTCGTGTTAGATAAAAAAAATTAGATTTTGTGTTAAGTTTTAATAAAGATGTGTTTGTGTTAAGTAAAAAGAATAAGACAGAGTGATAGAGAATTTTGTTGGAGTGGGAATAACTTTACTCTATATAATATTTGACTAGCTATTTTAATTGACTAACTATATTTTTTGTTTTGTATCAGGTCACATTTTGAAAACTACGGACATTTATTATACTAGAATGTGCGGGACGACTTCAGTTGATATATATGTGATTGTTTTTACGAAGTTTCTTTCATTAAAATATTTTTTAGATTTTACTTTTGAGATCATTAAATATTGTTGGATCGGTTGTTATCCCTTAAGAGAGTGGATTTAATGGACACTTTGTTTATTTGAGGCACAATCTGGATTCAGTTGATGAATATTTTGTATGTCATGTTACATGTGAATTTGTTTGATGAATTTAGACTATTTGAATGTTGTTGGACAATTTGCTATTTGTTAAGCAATGTGGATTGTCCTACAAATAAAGGAGATTATGGCCAATTTTTTAAAAATTACACTTTTTTGGTTGGGAAACAATATTTTTGCCATTTTGCAATTACATACTTCAAAAAATTTTGCCGTTTTGCGATTACATACTTTCAAAATTTTTGCCGTTTCGCGATTATGTACTTTCAAAATTTTCGTCGTGCCTTCAGGCACGCGCATTTCACTAGTGTATATATATATATATATATAGACACACACACATATATGTTTGTTCTCATAAATTGTGATATAATGTTTTTAATATTCTTGATTAGGCGTGAAAAGTAGTGCGTGTCAAAACGCTAATCGTTGTTTTCTGTTCACCGCATTAATACAAAAACCTAAAGTTATGACTACACTCAACAGGTGAGTATAGCGGCCAAGTACGGGTATCGAAAATCCATAGAGACGAGTTGCTAGAATATTACTTGGTTTAATACTTCTAAATAAAAGTGTAAAAGAAAAATTACAACAAAAAGGAAAAGATGCTAAAGGGAAAGATTAATCTAGGCGAGTATTTAAACTAGACTAAAAAAAGTAGTAAAAACTATAGGTTACGTCGAATATCCCTCACCCAAGTTAATTAGTATAAAATGGTTACATGGATCGATGAGTTATTACGAATGCATCTCGTTTCGACAATTAATTAAATCAAGGGTTGTCACACCCCTAAATTCGTATAAAAGCCTAATAAGATTTTGACGTCAAGAAATATCCCGGAAATTACACACGCAAGGTCGTAAGCACGAAGCATACATGATATACCTCGTCAAATCTCCTAGGAGTAATAACTAGGACAACGCACTCAAAATAGACCCGTAAACTTCATCACCAAAGCAAAGCAACATGTCAACCCGAAATGAGTTCAATCCGACATAACCTAGACTAATTTAGCTAGAAAGCATATTAAAAATGCGTTAAATGAAAGCAGTTAATAAACGCAATAAAACTAACTAGAAAGCAATAAATGAAAGCATGTAAATAAAGCATGTAAATTAACTACAAAGCAAGAAAATAAGGAAAGACAAACTATATTAATGGAGAGGGAAGATGAATAGTCAACTTACAAACCCAAATGGGTGTCAAACCAAGAGGAAATGAAGAATGAGCTCTTAAACCCCCAAAACCCTAACCTAAAACTATCTAAAACTAATTATTTTACAAGGTATATATGAAAGTAGAAACCAAAATTGGTTTATATAGTAAGTTGGAAAATAAAATAAAGGAAAAAGAAAAGAAAAGGAGAAAAGCAACAAATATCTAGTGATCGCGGTCGACAGGTTGCAGGAGCGCGGTCGACCACGCCTTCAAGTTAAAATCCACTCTCTCCTTTCCACAAAAAAAGTTCAAACCGCAATCGACCAGTTCTCTATTTCTCAGCCTTGTTTGGTCCATGAAGAGGGGGAAAGGTGCACAAACGGAAACGACCATAACTTCATCATCCGGACTCCAAACGATGCAAAGTTTACGGCCACGTGACGCTAGCTCAACGAACTATGTATACGTGGAATTTACATGAGCCGGAGATGAAATATGAATTGACTAAAATGCCCTTTAAGTAGCATCCGATGACGGAACTTCTTCGAAATGCAACGGATCCTCACTTTTAGCGTTCCAATACCTACAAAAGCATAATTAACCCCTGCAAAGCATGTATATATCCAAATCCAAGGTTGTTTGGTTAATGAGAATAAATATAGGCATTTAGGACCGTAAAAGTTCTAGAATTCATAAAGATATCAGGCGGAAATATGCAATATTCGATACGAATCACACCCCCTAACTTAGACATCGCTAATCCCTACTGATGAAACAAACAAAACCAGACCACAGAAAGAATCAGATTGTCGTTCCCGCCTCAACCCCGATCTTTGGATTTTTATTTAATCATTTGCTTATGATTTTAGTACGTAGGTGTCGAGTCTGTTTACCCACTCTCTTTACTACTATTTACTTCTTTGAGTCGGATTTATATATTATTTTTCATATGTTGAGATTATGTTGAAATAGTTTTATTGTTGTGTGTCAGACTTTAGTTATGCCAGTGATTGTATGGACGTTGTTCGACTTCCACATGATTATTATTTCAGTCAATTACTTTATGCACTTTATTTTATTCTCAGCTGCTTAGATTGGTAATCAATTATATTGACTCATGTATTATTTATTTTATTTGTTATCAAACTATTATAAGATTTTATGGGGTATCACAGGGAAAGATTACCTTTTCACCATGTTTGCTACGGACAAAGTCAATTTTGTGATGTGTTACTACAGTTTTTATCTTAAAGACTTTCATTTTCTTATTATTTATCGTAAAGATGACTGAATGAAGGGTTTTGAGTACAAGGGCTATATGTAATACCCCATAATTTTGAGAGCATATTTATGAATATTCTATAAGATTTTAGTTGGGATATTTTATTTTAAATGAAAATGTTTTTTTAATTAAAATAAAAAGCAATTTATTTTTGTTTGAAATCGAATCAACCATTTAAATTCAAATTTAATTGGCTTTTGGACATTTTATAATGGTTTAAATATATAAAGTTGATAATTTTAATGCGTTAACTTAGGCTCCAAGATAGGGTTTGAGAGAGGGGCTATATAAGGAATATTGTGGGTGATTATAAGGAAAGAAAGATGAAACATAATGGACCAAAATGAAATCAAAAGCGTAATAACAACGGGAATGAGAAGAGCCAATTTGGAGTGTTTAGATCTTATTTTTGAGTGCATTCAGATGAGTTTTGAGAAAAACTCAAAACACATACTTGACCTAATTTTTCGTGTAGAATCCAAATCTAAAATCATATTGGCAGTTTGAATAATATTCAGAGCTGATTTTTTGGGTTTTCAAAATAGGCCTACAATTGTGAATTTTGACTCTCTTGAGGTAATTTCGTTCCCCCATGGTTAATTTAGTGTCCTACACTTATTCAATTGCAATGTGTTGAATTTATATTTATTATATACTCGTATATTATATTCTTTCTTGCACCCATTTTGTATGTGTTTTTTTCATGCCGTGTAGTTTGGGGTAACGAAACTACTTGATTTTATGAGCATTTTGGGTATTAAAATGGGTAGAAAACGTGTAAACTTGATTTATGGAAATTGAATCTGAAATTTATTTTAATTAGGAGAATGATATTATGATGATTATTATTAGAGAAAGGATAGTCATTCCTTAGCCAAACCCCCAGCTGGACAGGGTATTCTGTCGACTACAATTTTGTTTATTATCTAAAGACTAGGCCATGGACTCCGATTGGCGAGTATGTCAACTTTTATTATGCTGGTGATGATAAGATTTTAGGGAGGTGATGCCTATTTATGATGGGTCGTGGGCTCAATTTATGTTATTTATTTTGGAGGGCATTGGATTGTTCCGAGGATAATTAACAGGATAGTGGACGGTAGTCCATACCGTACTGTGAGAAGTGCAGTGGGAATTTTGATATTGGGTCTTGGGTTTTGTAGTGATGCGCTGAGATCATAGGTGATGATTATATTATTGGAATTTTGGTTTGAGTGTTTGCATACACTCATGTTATGATGCACGCACACACGAGTATGTGTAGTTACACTTGGAGCATTTATACGAGCTACTTTCTCGCTCACCCTCCCCCCCCCATATTTTTTTGTATTTCAGGTTGATGTGAGATGATATTTATGGTATCGTTGGGATTGAGACCGTCACTAGAGGCTCTGGATATTTATTTTCAAAAGTTTATTTGTATCATTTTGTTTATTATAAATTATTTTGTAAAAGGACATTTGAGATTTAATAAAATTGAGAAATTTTATTCATCGATTTATTGTTTATTCTTCCGCAAATTTATTCTCAATCCAAATGGTATTGTTTTATAAAAAAACTTCTCTAATTTATCAATATTTTTCAGTAGCTCCTCTCGGAGTGTTACAAAGTGGTATCAGAGCATATGTTATTCGTCTTCTCGGGCTTCGAGTTATTGGTTCGTTATGTTGTCCATTGAGAGAGATTTGGTTTATGTTCGATCTTATTTGGGTGATGTCGAACTTTCTCTTTGAATTTAAGGAAAGAAAATTATAGTGATTTTTGAAGACGAAATTCCTTTTGTAGGGGGGAAGAATGTAATACACCGTAATTTTGAGAGCTTATTTATGCATATTCTAAAAGATTTTAGTCGGGATATTTTATTTTAAATGAAATGTTTTGTATATTACATTTAAAAATAATTTGTTTTGGTTTAAAATCGAATCAACCATTTAAATTCAAATTTAATTGGCTTTTGGACATTTTGTAATGGTTTAAATATGTAAAGTTGATAATTTTGTATTAATGGTCAATATAATAATATGCGTTAGCTTAGGCTCTAAGATAGGGTTTAAGAGAGGGGCTATATAAGGAATATTATGGATGATTATAAGGAAAGAAATATGAAAAATAAAGGACAAAAACGAAATCAAAAGTGTAAAAAACGAGTGGAATGAGAAGAGCCAATTTAGAGTGTTTGGATCTTCTTTTTGAGTGCGTTCAGATGAGATTTAAGAAAAACTCAAAACACATAACTGAACTAACTTTTTGTGTATAATCCAAATCTAAAGTGGTATTGTAGTTTGAATAATGTTCAGAGCTGATTTTTTGGGTTTTCAAAACAGCCCTACGATTGTGGATTTTGACTCTCTTGAGGTATTTTTGTTCTCCCGTGGTTAATTTATTGTGCTACACTTATTCAATATTATTGTATATCATGATATGTGTTGAATTTATATGTATTATATGCTCGTATATTATATTCGTTCTTTCTCCCATTTTGTATGTATTATTTTCATGCCATGTAGTTTGGGCTAACGAAACTAGTTGATTTTACGAGCATGTTGGGTTATAGAAAGGGGTAGAAAACATGTAAACTTGATTTATGGGAATTGAATCTGAATTTTATTTTAATTGGGAGAATGATATTATGATGATTATTATTGGAGAATGCATAGACATTCCTTAGCTAAACCACCCGCTGGACGGGGTGTTCTATCGAGTAGAATTTTGTTTATTATCCAATGACTAGGCCATGGACTCCGATTGGTGAGTATGCCAAGTTTTATTATGGCAGTGATGCTAAGATTTTATGGCAGTGATGCCTGTTTATGATGGGTCGTGTGCCTAAGTTATGTTATTTATTTTTGGGGACATTGGATTGTTTCAAGGATAATTAACAATATAGTGGACGGTAGTCCATACCGTACTGTGGGAAGTGCAGCTTGATACTTGGTCTTGGGTTTTGTAGTGACGCGGTGAGATCAAAGGTGATGATTATATTATTGGGATTTTAGCTTAACTGTTCATATTGCATACACTCTTGTATATGATGCACGCATACATGAGTATGTGTAGCTACACTTGGAGCATTTATACGAACTATTGAGTTTCTTGCTCACCCCCCCCCCCCCCTAGTTTTTTTGTATTTCAGGTTGATGCGAGATGATATTTATGGTATCGTTGGGATTGTGACTGTCACTAGAGGCTTTGGGTATTTATTTTCAAAAAAAAAATTGTATTATTTTGTTTATTGTAAATTATTTTGTAAAAGGACATTTGAGATTTAATAAAATTGAGAAATTTATTTTTTGATTTATTTTTTATTCTTTCGCAAATTTATTCTCAATCTAAATGGTATTTTTTTATAAAAAAAAATCTTTAATTTATCAATATTTTTCAGTAGCACCTCTCGGGGTGTTACACCCTCTAAAAATTATTTCCTATTATGAGATCATGCAACAGTTGATTCATTGCCCATTGTCAAATTTTGTATCGCCTCATTGTGGATCATAGGGTTAATATTATCTATCATAAATCCAATTGGATTATCTATATTTCTATAAATATTCAGGAATTAACGATTTTTTTTCCAAACAAGTTGAACATCCAATTTCTAAGTAAGCACATAGTTCATATTTATTAAATCATTCTATACATATATTAATCGTAATATAGATATGGTTAACATTAGTGTATTATATAGATAACTTATTTTTTTCTTTTGATTGGAAATATTTGTTGATAAATTCTTCATATTATTTTTGTGTCATTTCATTTACTTCTTTGGTCCATGCCATTAGATTGTATTCATTTTCGTATATATATATATATATATATATATATATATATATATATATATATATATATATATATATATATATATTAGTGGATATGTATACTAATAGTGTTTAATCATTTATTTCTCTTCTACTTGGTGCCAAACTTGTGTTATCAATTTCTTCAATGTTCTGAGAAGAGCTTCCTTCTTGAGAATTATTTTAAGAGAAGAGTTACCTTCTTAAGACATACTTACTCTTGGTGTTTTTATCTTAATATTCCACTCTTTATCAATTTTTATTACACTTTGTTTTTTGTATTAATATTACTTTGTTTATTAAAACTTTGTATACATCTACCATCTAATCTAATTTCACTTGGATTATATCTTTTTGATTTTATTCTATCTATTTGTATTTAATTTATTGGTTCGAATTTATATGCATCCATTATTCTATGTTGCACTTTGGTATCTATAGTATTATCTAATTTATAAACTATATATTCCAAAATATTATTAAAGGGAACGTCATATTATACATATATATATTTATGCAATTTTTGTTAAGAATCTATTTACAAATTCATCCTCTAAACTAACATGGTATCTCAGTCTAGTGATCATATTGGTCTTGCACACAAATTAATTTTTATTCTACTACTTATTGATGTTCTAACATTTCTTTGCCTAACATTACATAAAAATGCATAAATATCTACATCCTAGCCTGTATTAAACAAAGGTGTTATTTGTACTTGCACATTTGCAATATGTATATGCTAATACGTATTATCTTTTTATGGTTTAATATATTATCAAAATAAATTAAGTTTATTTCTCCTACATTATATTCACAAACTTTTTTTTTGCATCTCCTTGCATTCTTTCACACATGTATTTTCTTTTTTGCCTATAAATTGATTTCTAATATACTTCTTCCTTATGTACAAATGGTAAGATTGAATCATTACTTATATCTTTATCGTATGTATTTTCTTTTACAAATTATTCACTTCTTAATTCCCCTATAATAACTTCATTTGACATCATAAAATTTATTCCATTATCATTATGCTCTTCATTTTCTTCTTCTTCTTCTTCTTCTTCTTCTTCTTCTTCTTCTTCTTCTTCTTCTTCTTCTTCTTCTTCTTCTATTATCTAAGTATACCTTTATTATTAGTAAAAGTTATCTAGAGATTCTTCTAATTCCACATAATCTATATTTCCTAAAAAAATTATTAATTTGTTATTCTTTTTATTTCTGCATTGATTCACATAATGTTCTATATCTGCACACACCTAACATTTACAAGTTTTTTCTTATCTGTAAAGTAATTATTCTCCTAAAAATATTATTCTTTTAAACAAAGGTTTTCTATATATTTTGTTTTCTATTTTTCACCTCTATTTATTGAAACGTTTGTTTCCATAAAACTTTTTCCCTTTTCTATACATCTTTTTATCATCTGAATAACCCCAGTTATTTGGGTTATGCTAACAATTTGTGATTTTTTTTTATTTTTCTTCTTTGCTTGATTTTAAGACGTTCTTGCTCAACCCATTCTCCTATATACATTATTCTAACTCTTAATGAGCCTATTCTTTGACACTTTAATTCTCTTAGCCATATTTATATTTGTTTCTCTATGTTTTGATTTATTAGGTTCTCTTTGATACCTTATTCTAGTTCCTAATTAGTATCTTCTGAGCCTGTCAATTATTTTAGCCATTTTTGAATTTTTTTTTTCTCTATGTTTTGATTTATTGGGTAAGGTAGTTTATGGAAAAATATTATGAGATTAGTTTTTATAAATCCTAGTTTATAAAAGTAAAAAGTGTATTCACATAAATAATTTTCTAGAAATTCCACATTACAAATTTCTATATTATTTATCTTTATTATTTACATATTCTCATTTGCTTATCTTCATAATATTCATTACCTATGAATTCTTTTTATAAACTTATTTAACAATGACTTTGAAGTAGTATCCTATCTTAGAGTTGTCTTATTGGTTTTTCCTAAATTAGCATACTCATTTGCTATTATTTCTGACATACTATGCTCGATATAATGCATAAAACTTTTCACATTTCAACTACTATTATTTAGATTTAAAATATGATGCATTTCTCTTTTTCATTGTCTCGGTACTTCTCCAGCATTTATGGCACAATCTATATTTAATATATAGCATGTATTACTAATTGGTTTAGCGAGACTTCCTTTAAAAAGATTTATTTTCTTGCTATAAAATCTCCAATGTTAGGTGTTGCGCAACACTAAAACTTCCTGGTTAGTGGGTTTCCATTGTATAGAAAACTATATCCTAAAGTTCTTTTTTTATAATATAGTTCTTCATTGAATTTTCACTTTGATCAACACTAAAACTTCTAGGGGTGTTTCATATCTATGACTTGGTTTGACTTCATATTTAACTGGTGTTATTGCGATGTTCATTTTGTGTGTTTCTTCTTTATTAAAATTAGTTTATTCTAAATTTTCAAGAGAAATGTGTTCTATGCCCTCAAGACCTATTAATCTTAATTTTTTATGCAAATCTTCTTTTATTTCTAATCTAACGTTACATATTTCTACAATTTTAATTTCATTTATTTTATCTAATTTTTTTTGGCTATTTCAAGGTTAGTTTATTTCTTAGTCATTTTTTCTAGTTGTTCCAAAGTTTTGTTACTAAAATCTATTTTATTTTCTTTTTCTGGTAGAATAAGTTCAAAAGGATATTCAGGTTATCTTTCTCTAAAGGTGTATAGGTCAGAATCCAAACGTTTTTTTTTCTTCTTCCATATTTACTAATATTTTTTTTCTTTTATGCTAAAATGCAGGGTGTTATGGATTCACTTGTATCTTAGGTAAACACATATAAAGATCCAATGTTTAGCCAAGTTTTATCTTGATTAGATTTAAGTACGCATACAATATAAAGTCTAAGATAAATATGTCAAACTAAGCAATCAAACTAAAACAAATCAAACAAAAGAATAATTGAGGAAAAATCCCTTACGGGCAAAACCTTTTATATTCAACATTGTTTAAGATAAGGCAAACACTTAACAACTTATAGATTACTTAGAGATCCAAAAATTATAAAACATTGTAGGTCTTCAAATCTTCAATCGAAAGTGATACAGTCCAGTACCACCCACAGGAAGAAGCTCTTCCATCGGTATCCACCGATTAGCCTCGGGATGAGGAATCCTTTCTTCTTTGGTAGCAGAGATCAAATCTCTACAAAGATCAGTAGTAGAGCAGCACTCTACAAGGTCTTGATTGTGTATGTGTAACTAGGGTTTGACAAAACGCAACAAATCATCTTTGGGAATGTGATTTGGAAAACCAAAAGTGTTTTCGGAAAACTAAACTTATGAGACTTTTTGGACACGTATGTAACATCATTTTTCACCAGAGGTTCTGAGAAAATTAGTCCACAAGAGTCCATTTTATAGAAAACATAAAAATCGAGGCAAGGAAGTTTGTTCGAACAAAATGGCCTTTCATTTGAATGAAAATAATAGTTTCGTTCAAACGAGTTTCAGTATCGTTCGAACGAGAAGTCTAGTTTGTTCTAACGAGCTTCCAACGACCTTGTTGATTCCAAACAATTAAAACCAAATGGAATAAAACAAGTCACACAACACAAATATTCACATAGTTCGACAACAACCAAGTCCACGGGGTTTTTCTCCTTTCTTATTACTTTGATTATAATAAAACTAATTACATGGACCTTTTCCCCGAAGTAAGGGTTACTTTTATAGAAGAAGAGGTTGTGTCTTGTAGGGCTCTCGAGCTTGTTGATGCAGTTGTGGTTTGATCGTAATGATCTTACTCTTAGTTCCTTACCAGTTGGACTCTTATTTATTGTTATCTCAAGTTGTGATCCTTTTTCTCATTATGTCATGCAAAATTCATCTAGTCTGAATTATTCGAGTTATTTGGATAATTCTCCCATAATTAACTTCAAAGCTCTGTGGCCTGAATGGGATGGAGAGGTTTGACTACCATAGCGAAATGCACTGGTCGACCTAGATGGTTGGCCACAATCTGAAATGGTGATGTTTGTCCATTCTTGGGAAGAACTTTTTGGGTGAAAATTTTGATCTATTTTGTCCGTTGGGCACCTGAAGAGCACGCTTGTATTTTCTCACATTAGTTGACGGTAAACTAGTAAAAATCCCACTTAAAAGTTGAAGTGTCTCCACCAATTATGGCATTAGGATTCATTTTAAATGATGAGATGCCTTGAAATTTTAACCAAGCTATTAAAAGTTAGGAATTGCCATTTTGCTCCATCACTTCAACTATTCAAAGCATCATAGGTTTCTGTAAACTTCTCCACTTGTAAGTTTCCTGGTCTATCATATGCTCAGTTTTTCTTGCAATAATTTTCTAATTTTCCTCCTTTCTACTGCTTTTTTCTGTATTTGAGAAAAATAGCTTATGTCGTGAATCATAATACTTTAGAGGAATTTAAGGGAAAATACTCCATTCCTGATTGGGTAACTACAGAGTGTGCCGATATACCGACGAATTACTATGACATTAAAGGTGGCCAATGGATTCATACTATCTCGATTACTGAGGGGGTAATAAGGTTCCCCCCAATTAGCTCTTCTTGGATTTTTGTGAATTATTTCACATGGTTCATGCCTAGTGTTATCCAAACACATGGAGGATCATGAATGGTGTTCATAGGATAAATGAATTGTATGGAACTCAAATAGCAATCCTAAAAATCAAATGTTGTTATTCTTGGTCAAAGACGAATGATAACATCTTTTATTTGAAGGTAAGAAAATTGGATAGGGTTTTAGTCATTAATATTCGTGACTCCAACAAGGGACATTGGGTTCATGTGTTTATTTCCATAAATTGGCAATATCTACACATTCATAAGGGTGGTGAATCATATAGAGGCTTTGTGTGACCTGTCGGGGGAGGAGAATAGGTTGACGATACTTTCTCTTCAAATTATGTTATTGTTGGTTGATTGTTGGATAAAATAAATACTAATATTTTCTTTCTTGTTTGTTTTATTCAGTTAGGTAAAAAAAAAGCCTTATCATTTCAATCGTAAGGAGATTATTAAGGTTTGGAAGCTAAGGAGGCCTTTGATTCTAGGTGCATAACACCCTAGGCCGGTGTCCTTTTTGCTTGAGTATACCAACTCTATGTCCATTTTTACAACTAGGCATGTGGATTCCATTCCTAAGATATCAGTCTCTTCAACTAGTGAGGAGTTCTCAAGAGCTTCTACCTAGTCCCCTTTAAACATGTGAATGTGAATACCATACAGTAACACCCCGCCTAATTAAATACCGGGTGGCCAGTCTCATACCAAATGAAAACATAATATACAGTTGGCTTATTCTTAGCATCACAGTCGAAAACATTTACAACTCACCCAATACCCAATTAAGCTAGTATTAAAAACTTTCCAAATTTTAATTCAACAAAATCCACTTTTAGTTTAAGAATAACACAACACATTTTATTCTACATCACTAATAACCGGACAGATAACACAAAAGAATTTAAATGCAATTGGAATAAACATTCCCAAATAATAATCCAATACAGTAATCCCAACAATATTAAATGTATTAAAACGACACGAATACAAGAGTATTTGACTCAGATAGAAAAGATAACTGAATTCCTTGGGGCGACATGCCCTAACTAAAAGAATACTGTGAATCAAATGAAGATAGGCGTCTAAGCAATACTCCATATCTACATAGCTCGTCATAATCCTCTAAGGTTGGCGTCCTTGCAGCTGGACACCTGATATAGAAGGTACAATAGAAAAGAAAATATGCAAGGAAACGGGTCAGAGCCCGATTGTGAAAATGATTTTTAAAACAGCAAGAACTTAACAAGTGCAATAAAGCATTTATTATGTACATGTTAGTATCCAACTCTCACTTGCTATTCTCACCTCTCATCTAGAGTGCACACTTAACGTTTCCTATTAACCTCCTAGTTAATGGTTCCTCCTCACTAATTTCCATAATATGATTCTATTCTATATCATAACCCCGTATGTCCCATACCATACATAGTATAATTATTCATATATGTTACCCATTACCATGAATCATTTCTCATTAATATGAATTAAGCTCTTCAATAAATATTTATTAACTTAGTTTAATTCTCTTTCTCTATTCACCGTTATCTACAATTATCACACAGTAGATTGGTTTAACCACAATATACACATTCATTCATTCATTCATTATATATGTACACATATAATACGGCACCCCGAGACACAGATACGGTGCAAAGCATTACTCTGCTATCATGTCCCATCATCGCTGGTCGTCGAATAAGGGACAAAAGGTTCGGTAAGGATTCCTCGAACCACAAACAACAACACAAAAATTGGAGGCGAACATAGTTCTCGTATCCATGGGTCACGCACATACCTACGTACCCATAGTCAGCGGACTTATCAACTCCCCGATAAGTCTTTCATAGACCTATGTTCTCGAGCGACAAATCAAAGATCCCATGGATTCATCAGGATATGACTGACCTCACGCGCAAACCTCCCGTCGATAGCAAGTAAGCTAGGTATGTCATACACATAAATTATCAATCAATCAAATAGGCATTGTCATCTACCTATAGATATAATATTAACAAGGTAATCACACTACCATAAGATAATTCCCATACGTAACATTATATCTCTTAAATCCTACGTATTAAAATATTATGACTTTACTTCTTTAATTTAATTATCCCCGAGCCTCACTCATTACTCAAGGGTCAAATAGGTTTTCCTCAATAGTATATTTAGTAAGAAATCACTAATATCCTACTGGTCCATATCATCATATCTCCCGAATTACTACGAATTAAACTCTCCCTTAATTAGGATTGTAACCGATAGTTTCTAATCTCTTATAAATATCTTCTATCACTAGGATTGAATACCATCATCACATGGCCCATAGTCTATAGTGTTTCATTCACACGATATGACTTATCAACAAAACCAATATCCTCGCGTCCTATAACATCTCTCCACTGCCGACGTCGTTAAGGTTCATGCGCGGAATGTCTCGCAAACCGAAATCCAAACAAGGAACCCCTCCAATACACTACTACTTAACTTTGTTGGTCGTGGAGGTCCGTCAACTTCAAATACGTAACCGGAATAACCTCATCCCCTCTTTCAACCAAATGTGGTTTGAACTCCCATCTCTATCCAAGAGCCATACCACTAAGCGCTTGTACTACACTCAGTCCTTGCGCAATAATAATGTGCTTAAACTCAGTCCTTGATGTTAAAATTGTAACCCTAAGGCTACCAAGGTGTTTTATTAAATCTCCCCTACTGGACATATCCTTAATCCTCATGCATACCAATTAGAATCCAACACATGAATCTAGCAACTGAAATTTCTCCCAAATAAATTATCAAAATTCTAATCAATTAAATCCCAATAATATTCATTCGATTCTTATCTAGGGCTTACTGATCTTCTCTAAGTCCCATATTATCCAATTAATAATCACCAAAGATCTACAGAAGGTTTGGGATAAGAACCAACATTAAAAAGAAACAACTTTAACAATCCTGTGGAGGTCGATCGATTGAAGGCAGGGGGTCGATCGATCGATCGCCCAGGTAACAACCCAGTTTTTTCTGCATTTCTTTTACTACGGGTTTAACCATTTCTGAGCATTCAAATCCTCATATTAACAACCCAAATGACTTATAATCCTTACTACATGATATATCAACATATATAAATGATTTCTAATGCTCTAAACATCCTAGAATCATCAAGAGATTGAATTAAAAACATGTTTATATCCTCTTTTTCCAAAAAAATTATCAACATAATATATTCAAGAACACATCCATGGTTATCATTATTTCATCAACAGATTTATGATTATTTCGTGGATTACTAACTACCTACAACATGAGTTTGATTCCTATATATTTTCAGTTTCCAGAAATCCATTAACAACTCTATCTTTTCATCTTCCAAACATGCAAAATCTCATCTTTTTATAACTATCCTAACATGGACAATATACAAACTTAAATTTCAATTATCAAACACTTGCCTCTATTGAAGATCTGATCCTTTGGGTTGAATAACACAGGTGGTTCTCCCTTTCTCCGGCCAACTTTCGGTGGTGGTGACCTTTGACCTTTGGTTTTCCTCCTTTCCAAGCAAGCTTCTCTCTTCCCTAGCAACCTTTCACTCTCTCTAGGAAGATGACTTCTCAATTTTGTGTAGAAGAGATGAAATGAACCTACGTACACTAATCTCCAATTATTTATAATAAGACAAAACCCGAAATCACTATTCATATCCTTGTAAAAATAACTAAAATGCCCTTTTGGGCTGTCTTTTCATTTCCAAATGACCCGAGACCCAAAACCAATGCCCTTATAGACTTTTTTTGACTATTTCAACCCTTTCGAATGCAACGACGCAGTCAAAACGACTATAAGGTTGATGTAAAAATAAATTTTCTTTTTAATTTAACAAATTAGTCCCGACACGTCCCATACCGCGTCCGACTAAAAATTCAAATTACGGAATAAATAACTCACCGCAATATCAATAACATCACAGTCATATATTACCTAAATATCTTTAAGTAATATACAGAATCATTCATTTTAATATCCACAATTTGGATAAAACCCAAATGAATTAATTTATAATAAAATCAAATTAATCCATTAATTTAAAATATAATCAATTTTAAAAGTCATTAAAATCACGGGGTATTACATACTTCCCCCCTTATAACAGAATTTCGTCTCGAAATTCGAAAAGACAAATCATACTGGTAAGGTCAACTCTGATTAAAAATCTCACATCGCAAGTATTCTACGTCGTACCGCCCATACAGTACATTAACGAAAATCCCCATTGATGTTATACGCCAAGCCTCACCATATTGTTTCAACTGAATCCAATTTAAACTTTACGCAACCTTCCCTATACCATCCTCGTGACAAAGTTTGGGAGAGGCGATCCTTAATCATTTACTAAATAAATCCTGAAGTCACAACTACTTACTATTTCACAATTATGAAAGATACTACAATCCAACCATCCAGGGCGCCCATACACCCTATCGTATAACTTTCAATATAATATTTATCACAAAGGTTATAAACTCATATACTAAAGACCTAACTTATTTCGACTCCCAGTGGTTATTAGTTTCATGCGTGGGGTGTCTCGCAAGCGAAATCCAAACAAGGAACCCCCCCGATACACTACTACCTAAAGTAGTCGGTCATCGAAACTCCTCAGGTCCTTAGTCAATAGTTTATAACCTCTTTACATGTTTTATCGATTTCAAATTAAAAGTCTACTCATTTATTCTCTTATAAAAGACAAGATGCTAGCTAGTAGTAGTACATACGCTCTTAAATAACACAAGTCAATCCACGTCGATAGTCACATCATGTTCGAACATGCCTAATATAAATAACTCCATGATAAAATCAGACTCACGTGATGACATGTAAAATATAGGTGTCCCACAACCCATCGGTGAGTCTACGTAAATAAAGTTCCATAGGCTAAGTTTAGTAACCCTTTTTCCCAAACAATATTAATCTCTACTAAAATCAATATACGCCTCGTAATTCCTTAGATAGAAAACATACCCTCATTTGCGGGTGGTGGTGGTTGAATCGCACTATTATAACTTTGCTCCGATGAGTCAAGAAAAATTTTACCCCAAATTTTCAGTTCTAGTTAACCACACTCCACTATATGTCCAAGTCTTTGAATATATTGCCTTCGTTAGGTAACACACACAATTCTCGCATTTCTAGAACTTCTACTGATGACTCTCCACAATTGTCCATTATAGGGGTGACCTCGACCACGGTCATCAAACTCGAGCATACTTCATAACCTCCTAAGTACTACCTCCGCTATCCGTCCAATGGCCCTCATCTGCCATACTTCTTGTACGAACCCGTCCGAACGCAAATAAGATTCACTAATATCTACATTATAGAAGGAGAATGAAATCTCACCAAGGAAATCAACAATCCTAAACATAGGGCTCTACATCAAAGAGCGCTAAGCTGAAAACACAGTAAGCCATACAGACCCTAAAGGACACTAGAACCTGATGCTCTGATACCACCTGTAACACCCCGCCTAATTAAATACCGGGTGGCCAGTCCCATACCAAATTAAAACAGAATATACAGTTGGCTCATTCTTAGCATCACTGTCAAAAACATTTACAACTCACCCAATGCCCAATTAAGCTAGTGTTAAGAACTTTCCAAATTTTAATTCAACAAAATCCATTTTTAGTTTAAGAATAACACAACACATTTTATTCCACATCACTAATAACCGAACAGATAACACAAAAGAATTTAAATGCAATTGGAATAAACATTCACAAATAATAATCCAATACAGTAATCCCAACAATATTAAATGTATTAAAACGACACGAATACAAGAGTATTTTACTCAGATTGAAAAGATAACTGAATTCCTTTGGGAGACATGCCCTAACTAAAAGAATACTGTGAATCAAATGAAGATAGGCGTCTAAGCAATACTCCATATCTTCATAGCTCGTCATAATCCTCTAAGGTTGGCGTCCCTACTGCTGGACACCTGATATAGAAGGTACAATAGAAAAGAAAATATGCAAGGAAACGGGTCAGAGCCCGATTGTGAAAATGATTTTTAAAACATCAAGAATTTAACAAGTGCAATAAAGCATTTATTATGTACATGTTAGTATCCAACTCTCACTTGCTATTCTTACCTCTCATCTAGAGTGCACACTTAACGTTTCCTATTAACCTCCTAGTTAATGGTTCCTCCTCACTAATTTCCATAATATGATTTTATTCCATATCATAACCCCGTATGTCCCATACCATATGTAGTATAATTATTCATATACGTTACCCATTATCATGAAATTATCTATAATTATCACACAGTAGATTGATTTACCCACAATATACACATTCATTCATTCATTATATATATACACATATAATACGGCACCCCGAGACACAGCTGCGGTGCAATGCATTACTCTGCTATCATGTCCCATCATCGCTGGTCGCCAAATAGGGGACAAAAGGTTCGGTAAGGATTCCTCGAACCACAAACAACAACACAAAAATTAGAGGCGAACATAGTTCTCGTATCCATGGGTCACGCACATACCTACGTACTCATAGTCAACGGACTTATCAACTCCCCGACAAGTCTTTCATAGACCTATGTTCTCGAGCGACAAATTAAAGATCCCATGGATTCATCAGGATATGACTGCCCTCACGCGCAAACCTCCCGTCGATAGCAAGTAAGCTAGGTATGTCATACACATAAATTATCAATCAATCAAATAGGCATTGTCATCTACCTATAGATATAATATTAACAAGGTAATCACACTACCATAAGATAATTCCCATACGTAGCATTATATCTCTTAAATCCTACATATTAAAATATTATGACTTTACTTCTTTAATTTAATTATCCATGTGCCTCACTCATTGCTCAAGGTTCAAATAGGTTTTCCTCAATAGTATATTTAGTAAGAAATCACTAATATCCTACTGGTCCATATCATCATATCTCCCGAATTACTACGAATTAAACTCTCCCTTAATTAGGATTATAACCGATAGTTTCTAATCTCTTATAAACATATCTTCTACCACTAGGATTGAATACCATCATCACATGGCACATAATCTATAGTGTTTCATTCACACGATATGACTTATCAACAAAATCAATATCCTCGCGTCCTATAACATCTCTCCACTCCCGACGTCGTTAAGGTCATGCGCGGAACGTCTCGCAAAGCGAAATCTAGACAAGGAACCCCACCAATACACTACTACTTAACTTTGTTGGTCGTGGAGGTCCGTCAACTTTAAATAAGCAACTAGAATAACCTCACCCCCTCTTTCAATCAAATGTGGTATGAACTCCCATCTCTATCCAGGAGCCATACCACTAAGCGCCTGTACTACACTCAGTCCTTGCGCAATAATAATGAGCTTAAACTCAGTCCTTGATGTTAAAATTGTAACCCTAAGGCTACCCAGGTGTTTTATTAAATCTCCCCTACTGGACCTACCCTTAATCCTCATGCATACCAATTAGAATCCAACACATGAATCTAGCAACTGAAATTTCTCCCAAATAAATTTTCAAAATTCTAATCAATTAAATCCCAATCATATTCATTCGATTCTTATCTAGGTCATACTGATCTTCCCTAAGTCCCATATTATCCAATTAATAATCACCAAAGATCTAAAAAAAGGTTTGGGATAAGAACAAAAATTAAAAAGAAACAACTTTAACAATCTTGTGGAGGTCGATCGATCGCACAGGTAACAGCCCAGTTTTTTCTGCATTTCTTTTACTACGGGGTTAACCATTTTTTATCATTCAAACCCTCATATTAACAACCAAAATGACTTATAATCCTTACTACATGATATATCAACATATATAAATGATTTATAATGCTCTAAACATCCTAGAATCATCAAGAGATTGAATTAAAAACATGTTTATATCCTTTTTTCCAAAAAATTATTAACATAATATCTTCAAGAACACATCCATGGTTATCATAATTTCATCAACAGATTTATGATTATTTCGTGGATTACTAACTACCTACAACATGAGTTTGATTCCTATATATCTTCAGTTTCCAGAAATCCATTAACAACTCTATCTTTTCATCTTCCAAACATGCAAAATCTATCTTTTTATAACTATCCTCACATGGACAATATACAAACTTAAATTGCAATTATCAAACACTTTCCTCTAATGAAGATATGATCCTTTGGGTTGAATAACACAGGTGGTTCTCCCTTTCTCCAGCCAACTTCCGGTGGTGGTGACCTTTAACCTTTGGTTTTTCTCCTTTCCAAGCAAGCTTCTCTCTTCCCTAGCAACCTTTCACTCTCTCTAGGAAGATGACTTCTCAATTTTGTGTAGAAGAGATGAAATGAACCTACGTACACTAATCTCCAATTATTTATAATAAGACAAAACCCAAAATCACTATTCATCCCCTTGTAAAAATAACTAAAATACCCTTTTGGGTTGTCTTTTCATTTCCAAATGACCCGAGACCCAAAACCAATGTCCATATAGACTTTACTGACTATTTCAACCCTTCAGGATGCAACGACGCAGTCAAAATGACTATAAGGTTGATGTAAAAATAATTTTCCTTTTTAATTTAACAAATTAGTCCCGACACGTCCCATACCGCGTCCGACTAAAAATTTAAATTACGGAATAAATAACTCACCGCAATATCAATAACATCACATTCATATATTACCTAAATATCTTTAAGTAATATACAGAATCATTCATTTTAATATCCACAATTTGGATAAAACCCAAATGAATTAATTTATAATAAAATCAAATTAATCCATTAATTTAAAATATAATCAATTTTAAAAGTCATTAAAATCACGGGGTATTACATACTTCCCCCCTTATAACAGAATTTTTTCTTGAAATTCGGAAAGACAAATCATACTGGTAAGGTCAACTCTGAGTATAAATCTCACATCGCAAGTATTCTATGTCGTACCGCCCATACAATACATTAACGAAAATCCCCATTGATGTTATACGCCAAGCCTCACCATATTGTTTCAACTGAATCCAATTTAAACTTTACACAACCTTCCCTATACCATCCTCGTGACAAAGTTTGGGAAAGGCGATCCTTAATCATTTACTAAATAAATCCTGAAGTCACAACTACTTACTATTTCACAATTATGAAAGATACTACAATCCAACCATCCAGGGTGCCCATACACCCTATCGTACAACTTTCAATATAATACTTATCACAAAGGTTATAAACTCATATCCTAAAGACCTAACTTATTTCGACTCCCAGCGGTTATTAGTTTCATGCGTGGGGTGTCTCGCAAGCGAAATCCAAACAAGGAACCCCCCCGATACACTACTACCTAAAGTAGTCAGTCATCGAAACTCCTCAGGTCCTTAGTCAATAGTTTATAACCTCTCTACATGTTTTATCGATTTCAAATTAAAAGTCTACTCATTTATTCTCTTATAAAAGACAAGATGCTAGCTAGTATTAGTACATACGCTCTTAAATAACACAAGTCAATCCACGTCGATAGTCACATCATGTTCGAACATGCCTAATATAAATAACTCCATGATAAAATCAGACTCACGTGATGACATGTAAAATATAGGTGTCCCACAACCCCTCGGTGAGTCTACGAAAATAAAGTGCCATAGGCTAAGTTTAGTAACCCTTTTTCCCAAACAATATTTAATCTCTACTAAAATTAATATACGCCTCGTAATTCCTTAGATAGAAAACATACCCTCATTTGCGGGTGGTGGTGGTTGAATCGCGCTATTATAACTTTGCTCCGATGAGTCAAGAAAAATTTTACCCCAAATTTTCAGTTCTAGTTAACCACACTCCACTATATGTCCAAGTCTTTGAATATATTGCCTTCGTTAGGTAACACACACTATTCTCGCATTTCTATAACTTCTACTGATGACTCTCCACAATTGTCCATTATAGGTGTGACCTCGACCACGGTCATCATACTCGAACATACTTCATAACCTCCTAAGTACTACCTCCGCTATCCGTCCAATGGCCCTCATCTGCCATACTTCTTGTACGAACTCTTCCGAATGCAAATAAGATTCACTAATATCTACATTATAGCAGGATAATGAAATCTCACCAAGGAAATCAACAATCCTAAACATAGGGCGCTACATCAAAGAACGCTAAGCTGAAAACACAGTAAGCCGTACAGACCCTAAAGGACATTAGAACCTGATGCTCTGATACCACCTGTAACACCCCGCCTAATTAAATACCGGGTGGCCAGTCCCATACCAAATTAAAACAGAATATACAGTTGGCTCATTCTTAGCATCACTGTCAAAAACATTTACAACTCACCCAATGCCCAATTAAGCTAGTGTTAAGAACTTTCCAAATTTTAATTCAACAAAATCCATTTTTAGTTTAAGAATAACACAACACATTTTATTCCACATCACTAATAACCGAACAGATAACACAAAAGAATTTAAATGCAATTGGAATAAACATTCACAAATAATAAGCCAATACAGTAATCCCAACAATATTAAATGTATTAAAACGACACGAATACAAGAGTATTTGACTCAGATAGAAAAGATAACTGAATTCCTTTGGGCGACATGCCCTAACTAAAAGAATACTGTGAATCAAATTAAGATAGGCGTCTAAGCAATACTCCATATCTTCATAGCTCGTCATAATCCTCTAAGGTTGGCGTCCCTACTACTGGACACCTGATATAGAAGGTACAATAGAAAAGAAAATATGCAAGGAAACGGGTCAGAGCCTGATTGTGAAAATGATTTTTTAAACATCAAGAATTTAACAAGTGCAATAAAGCATTTATTATGTACATGTTAGTATCCAACTCTCACTTGCTATTCTCACCTCTCATCTAGAGTGCACACTTAACGTTTCCTATTAACCTCCTAGTTAATGGTTCCTCCTCACTAATTTCCATAATATGATTCTATTCCATATCATAACCCCGTATGTCCCATACCATACGTAGTATAATTATTCATATACGTTACCCATTACCATGAATCATTTCTCATTAATATGAATTAAGCTCTTCAATAAATATTCATTAACTTAGTTCCATTCTCTTTCTCTATTCACCATTATCTATAATTATCACACAGTAGATTGATTTAACCACAATATACACATTCATTCATTCATTATATATATATACATATAATACGGCACCCCGAGACACAGCTGCGGTGCAATGCATTACTCTGCTATCATGTCCCATCATCGCTGGTCGCCAAATAGGGGACAAAAGGTTCGGTAAGGATTCCTCGAACCACAAACAACAACACAAAAATTGGAGGCGAACATAGTTCTCGTATCCATGGGTCACGCACATACCTACGTACCCATATTCAGCGGACTTATCAACTCCTCGATAAGTCTTTCATAGACCTATGTTCTCGAGCGACAAATCAAAGATCCCATGAATTCATCAGGATATGACTGCCCTCACGCGAAAACATCCCGTCGATAGCAAGTAAGCTAGGTATGTCATACATATAAATTATCAATCAATCTAATAGGCATTGTCATCTACCTATAGATATAATATTAACAAGGTAATCAGACTACCATAAGATAATTCCCATACGTAGCATTATCTCTTAAATCCTACGTATTAAAATATTATGACTTTACTTCTTTAATTTAATTATTCACGAGCCTCACTCATTACTCAAGGTTCAAATAGGTTTTCCTCAATAGTATATTCAGTAAGAAATCACTAATATCCTACTGGTCCATATCATCATATCTCCCGAATTACTACGAATTAAACTCTACCTTAATTAGGATTATAACCGATAGTTTCTGATCTCTTATAAACATATCTTCTACCACTAGGATTGAATACCATCATCACATGGCCCATAGTCTATAGTGTTTCATTCACACGATATGACTTATCAACAAAACCAATATCCTCGCGTCCTATAACATCTCTCCACTCCCGACGTTGTTAAGGTTCATGCGCGGAATGTCTCGCAAAGCGAAATCCAAAAAAGGAACCCCTCCAATGCACTACTACTTAACTTTGTTGGTCATGGAGGTCCGGCAACTTCAAATACGCAACTAGAATAACCTCATCCCCTCTTTCAATCAAATGTGGTCTGAACTCCCATCTCTATCTAGGAGCCATACCACTAAGCGCTTGTACTACACTCAGTCCTTGCGCAATAATAATGGGCTTAAACTCAGTCCTTGATGTTAAAATTGTAACCCTAAGGCTACCCAGGTGTTTTATGAAATCTCCCCTACTGGACCTACCCTTAATCCTCATGCATACCAATTAGAATCCAACACATGAATCTAGCAACTGAAATTTCTCCCAAATAAATTATCAAAATTCTAATCAATTAAATCCCAATCATATTCATTCGATTCTTATCTAGGTCATAATGATCTTCCCTAAGTCCCATATTATCCAATTAATAATCACCAAAGATCTAAAAAAGGTTTGGGATAAGAACCAAAATTAAAAAGAAACAACTTTAACAATCTTGTGGAGGTCGATCGATCGCACAGGTAACAGCCCAGTTTTTTCTGCATTTCTTTTACTACGGGGTTAACCATTTTTTATCATTCAAACCCTCATATTAACAACCAAAATGACTTATAATCCTTACTACATGATATATCAACATATATAAATGATTTCTAATGCTCTAAACATCCTAGAATCATCAATAGATTGAATTAAAAACATGTTTATATCCTTTTTTCCAAAAAATTATTAACATAATATCTTCAAGAACACATCCATGGTTATCATAATTTCATCAACAGATTTATGATTATTTCGTGGATTACTAACTACCTACAACATGAGTTTGATTCCTATATATCTTCAGTTTCCAGAAATCCATTAACAACTCTATCTTTTCGTCTTCCAAACATGCAAAATCTATCTTTTTATAACTATCCTCACATGGACAATATACAAACTTAAATTGCAATTATCAAACACTTTGCCTCTATTGAAGATCTGATCCTTTGGGTTGAATAACACAGGTGGTTCTCCCTTTCTCCGGCCAACTTCCGCTGGTGGTGACCTTTGACCTTTGGTTTTTCTCCTTTCCAAGCAAGCTTCTCTCTTCCCTAGCAACCTTTCACTCTCTCTAGGAAGATGACTTCTCAATTTTGTGTATAAGAGATGAAATGAACCTACGTACACTAATATCCAATTATTTATAAAAAGACAAAACCCGAAATCACTATTCACCCTCCTTGTAAAAATAACTAAAATGCCCTTTTGGGTTGTCTTTTCATTTCCAAATGATCCGAGACCCAAAACCAACGTCCATATAGACTTTTCTGACTATTTCAACCCTTCCGGATGCAGCGACGCAGTCAAAACGACTATAAGGTTGATGTAAAAATAAGTTTTCTTTTTAATTTAACAAATTAGTCCCGACACGTCCCATACCGCGTCCGACTAAAAATTCAAATTACGGAATAAATAACTCACCGTAATATCAATAACATCACAGTCATATATTACCTAAATATCTTTAAGTAATATACAGAATCATTCATTTTAATAGCCATAATTTGGATAAAACCCAAATGAATTAATTTATAATAAAATCAAATTAATCCATTAATTTAAAATATAATCAATTTTAAAAGTCATTAAAATCACGGGGTATTACACATACCTGTCGCTGAGGAGTACAACATGGCTCTGAGAAAGAGAAACATTATGCTTGTGGATTATTTTGATCTCCTCACCTCCCCAAAGGCAAAAGTCACCAAACAAAAGGAGGTCAGAGGTCCCTTCAATATCGTTACTCTTGTGGATTCTCCCGATAAGGATAAGGAGAAGAAGGACAAAGCCACACCCTTTTCTTCCGTTGATATTCCCACCAAGAAGGTGGGTTCCCCTAATATGGGAAAGGTCCACCAAACCATGTCACTGGATAAGAACCCGTCTTTGTCCATTGGTCTACTGAGGTGGGGCATTGTGGCATTGGACTGAGAATAAGTCGACGGGCTAACCTCTAATCATCTTTCTTCTCACATCTCACATGCGTTATCTATGGTAAGTCTAATAAATTTTGGTTTGATTACTTCCTTGTTTTGATTATTGTGCTGACTTGTGATAATCTGTCTTTGTAATTTATGGCGAACTTTGTTACCATGCTTGAGAGGGGGCCCAAATAGGTCAAGACTAACAATGACATGATGAAGGCCTTAGATAAGTCTTAAGAGTATCTTGTTGCCGCCAAAAAGGCTTATGATAACGAGAAGAAGTCCACCAACTTAGAGATGTTCATGTTGAAGATGGAGATTGGCTAGTTGAAGAAGGCTACTAAAGATTATCCTCGGATCTAGGCAGCTACTAAATATGAGGTTTTTATCAGGGGTATATGGAATTTTAAGAAATGTTGCGATGCATCTTTGATCAAGACCGATATCCCTTCTTAATTTGAGCATTTGGGGGAGCATGATTCGATTGTCCACCAAAGGACAAAGAAGACAAAACCTTAGGCAAGGACCAAGAAAATCTGGTGGGTGATCAAGAGGTTATGGATGTTGATCAAGGCAAGGCCCCAAAACCCTAAGAGTGAGTGAAGGAAAAGGAGTCTCAAAGCTAGTTAAAATTAGCTTAGGTTCCAAAACTCCTTGTATTCTTATGATTTTGAATGTTTCAAAGGGATTGACCCACTATTTGGTCTAATATATAATCTTTTGTTATAATTAAGTCATTGTATGCCAGTTGCTAAATTATTTCTATAATGTTTTGTAATCGTCTTTTTTATGCCTGGATTTTTTTCTTTAGATTCGTGTAGTTTGAAAATAGGACTATAGAGGCCCCACTTTTTTAAAAGGATAATGACCTGGATATAGTACTTATTCGGTATGCCGATAACCAGGCTCGTGGTGCATTTTTTCTATTTGTAAAGATCTTTAAAAGATGGCAGGTGATTTTAATGAGCAATCTGCTTTGACCGCTGATCTAAAAAGAAAAGTTAAGAATGTCAGTGATATTGCAAAGTTATCGCCGACCAAAACTAATTATCTAAGGTAGAAGATCGGCGAAGCTGAGGAGCACTCCAAGAGAGATGGCGCGATCAAGATCAGACTATGTAGAGACATAATGAAATTAAAGTATCTCTTTAGAAGGGCTCCTTGCGCAGTTTTAGCTACTGGTTATTATGACGAATGGGTGATGCCCCTCTTAAACTGGATAAGGATAATCAAGTGGCTTATAAGCATGTTTGGACGAATGCCCTAGTTATTATAAAGGTCCCTACAGACTCCAAGCTATGGTACTGGTACCAAGTGGAGTGACCTACTTACAGTCACCCCCCATTTGGAAATGATGAAAGATGAATTGCTCTCTATGTGGTTACCCTTTAGTTAGTGAAAGATTATTTGTCAGCACATGATAGTGATGATGAGTTTAGGCCCAACCCTGATGATAGATGAAGATATGCAGTTGCTAAGATGATAACTCGTCAGAGATGATTACTTTGCGCCAGGACTGTATATGTTCATTTTGTACTTCTTTTAGTATAGGTTTTTTTAACAGGAATGCTTTTATGAAATTGTTAGTTAATTCCATGTTTTTTATTTTTACATATTTATATCGAGCATGTTTTTATGATTTTCCTTACCTTTTAGAAAATTTCATCACACCATCTTAGGCATAGGTCAAACTATGGCAAAAATGCACCTGTTCATAGAGCCATTCACTCGTTCAGGATTTTTAGCTGACCAAAGTCGAATCAGTTAGTGCCTAGGGATGCCCTTTGGTATTTTGCTTGCTTAGGAAATTCTTGATGTTTCCATGTTTTTATGATGAAATATTTAACTTAAAGGTTCGATAAGTGCAGTTAGGCCAAGACATTCATGCTTGATGAATGACTTCAGGTCGGTGATAATAATCATTTGCAAATAAAAAGAGTTGGTCTTCCATTTGGAACAATAATGAAGAAAAATGTATTAAATTGAACCTAAAGTGTTCCAGGAAACAGAACTGCAAAACTTAATATGCGTTAGAAATGATTTTTTTTAAAAATAAAACGTCCTAAGATTGGCCGCATTATAGGCCCTAGGGATCTCCATATCCCCCGATGATTTCTAAATGGTAGGCTCCCTAGAAGTCATCTTTAATGATTTTAATGGTCCTTCCTAGTTAGGACCTAGCTTGCCATTTGAAGGCTTTTTTGTGCTACCAAGCACTTTCCCAAGGATGTAGTCCCCGAATTGGAACCTTCTTAGATTGAAGCCTTTGTTGTATTACTTGGCCAACTGTTATTGGTAGGAAGCTAACTTGATTAACGCGTGTTCTCCCCATTCATCGATTAGGTTAAGCTCGGTCCTTATAATTTCTCCATTAAAGTATTGGTCGATAACTATAGTCTTCATGGTTGGCAAGGTAATTTCAAGAAGGATAATAGCCTCCATCCCATAGGCTAAAGCGAATGAAGTTTCCCCAACCAACCTGTTGGGTGTAGTACGGTATGCCAAAAGGATGTGGGGAAGCTTATCCACCCAAGAATCTTTTATCTTCTCTAACCTCTTTTACATGCCATCGAGCACAATCTTATTGGAAGCCTCGTCCTTCTTATTTCTCTAAGAGTAGGACACTAAGCTGAAGTGGTGCTTGATAATTTGGTTATTGCATAAGTCTTGGAATGGCCCACTTTTGAATTGTGTCTTGTTGTCCATGATGATCGTACTTGTCAAGCCAAAACCAGTTATGATGTTCCTCGAGTTGAATCTGATCGTATCAGTGTCTTTGATCTTTTCCAATGGTTTAGCTTCAATATATTTTGTGAAATAGTATACGTCGCCCGGGAGATACTTGGGATTTTTTGGTGATGTAGGTAATGGGATCACAATGTCCAAACGCCATAGAGAAAATGTCCATGGACTAGTTAATGACTTTAAGTTGTTTGTCGAATGATGAAGCATGGGAAAGAATGTTTGACACTTTTCGCATCTTTTGACATAAAAGACTTCATCCTTCAACATATATGACCACTGGTAACCTTCTTTTATTGCTCTGGAAGCCAAAAATCATCCTCTTGTGTGGCTTCCACAAATACCATCATGAAGTTCATAGAGGATTTAGTCGACATCATTTGGATGTACACATTGAAGGTAGGGACCTGTGAAAACCCACTTCTAGAGCTTGCCTTCAGGTGATAAGTAAAAATGAGAAGCTTTTACCTTGACCTAATAGGCTTATTTTTAATTAGCCTCTAGGGCATCCTCTCACAAGTAAGTTGTGATTGAATCCATCCAATTAGGATCTTTTTGGATAATGAGGACTTGCTTAGCAACCTTTAGTCTAATGGTACTAAGTTGGGAAAGGAACTCTACTGTAATACCCCTTACTTTTGAGTATTTATTTTTATATTAAATTGTCGTGTGGGTTAGTTATTTAAAATAAAGGAAAATCGAAGTGAATATTAATTTGTGTGATTTAAGAGTTAATATTTATGAGTATTGCATACATACCATCTCGTGAATGTAAATAGTGTAATATTATTTTATGTTGCGTCGTTGCCCACTAAAGCGACGGTTATGGTTTATATCCCAATCGGATTATTTTTAGAAAGGTAACATGACATTGGGATACAAAATTTTTAACAATATCTTGGATGTCAGTTTAGAGGGCACGGTTAGTCCGGGAAGGGTCGTGATAGTCAAAATAAGTGTTGTGAGTGTTTTTGGGTTCCGGGGGTACTTTCGGTTAGTTATGACTTAAATATGAAGTTACGAGTCATTTTATATATGTAGTAGCATTTAATGTTAGACTTAAGTGTATTTGAGCTATTTTGGGTATTTAGTCTTGCAAGAGCAATTAAAGCTCATTTGTGTTTAACCTAGAGAGAGAGAGAGGATAAGAGCTCGAGAGAAAGAGGAGAAACGAAAGAGATTTATGATTTGAGCTTGGAATCGTATCAATGAGAAGAACTACGAGGCTTCAATCTTGAGGAAAGTTATTAAAATTACACAAATTTATGATTGTGTTTGAATAATTTGTATAAATGGTTAGTGTTCTTGAGTTTAACCCATTTAAGGATTTTGATGATTTTGTTGTTTCAATCCTCATGTATACGATATAGACTTGATTGAAGGGTTTACATTAGTGGGTTATTATGTGGGAGTATTTTGGATGATGTTGGTTGATGATAGTTGGTTTAGATGGTAGACGAAATGGTTTAGAGATTTAGGTTTTAGTTTAAACCAGTAGCTAATAATGGGTTGTCCGACCCAGGCGAATCGATTCGCTCCTTGGCGAACTGATTCGCCAAAATGGTAGGTTACAAGTCTGAGGTAGCGAATCAATTTGGGATAGATAAAATTGATTCACCAAATGTCTATCTTTACAGAAACCTTGGTTCCGTCGAACGAATCGATTCACTTTCTGGCGAATCAATTCGCTTTCAAGGGCGAATCGATTCGAAAATCCTACTGTTTTAAATGATTTTCCAACTTTGTTTCAACTCCTTTCCTCTTGGGTTTAAAGCTTAGGAGTATTATTATATGATGTGTTATAGATGAATATGACCTTATATAAGGATATTGATACCCTAGGATAGTAAATGGGAATCCGAGCCTATTTTGGGGATTAGTTACGAGAGTATAGTGCCTCATTTGGTTAAGTAAATGATAGTAGGATAGGTATATAGTTGGATTATGTTGTTTTGACTTTCGGGGTCTAGTATAGAAGGGATTGTACCTTATAGCCCAAATTTCCTATATGTATATTCTTTCGGATAAGACTCGTATATGTAATTTATATATCTTGTGGTTATGGCATATATGTACATACCCCTCTAAATACTATCATAAGGGAAGATATGCGAAAGAGGAGAATCCCCCTGGCTAATGAATGAAGGGAGAGTACAGTCCTCAGGCCATAGCACCAGTTGTTACATTGTGTGATTGTTTTATTCGAAGTGAAGTAATTTTGGGTATGGTTACGTCTCACTATCGAAGGTATATAGTCGCTTCCAATGCGTTGTGATTTAGGATTTCCTAAATAGCGAGATATCGACTGTGGGTACCCAGGTGGTCATGAATATAGGCCCTGGAAGATGATAGCAATTAGGGAACGCATCCAGTGGGGTAATTATCAGAACGATGGTCTTAGAATTTGTTATTGTATGAATGTAACTGTTCTCACCGAAATTGTGTTTTAACACAAAGGATTAAATGGAATTGCGAACCAACTCTAATTATATGTGATCCTCCATGCTTAAATGACTTGTGAGGATAAATGAATGAGAATCGGTAAACCAAGTATATTGTAGATAGTTAGGTTATCCTTGTTAGTAATCGGGTAGCTTAACTTAAAAAAAAATGTAAGCGTTAGGGTGCACTTTAGAGGAGGGGTGAACATAATGTCTTAAGTGAAGAGCGAGCTTAACGTGTTTATGAAATCTTGTATTCATAGATTTTATGCATCTTATTCGCTTGTAAATCATATCAAATCGGGCCCTGACCAGTTTATATTTTGTTCTTTTTGTGTGGTTCTTATTATGTTCAGGTGCTCCGCCGCAAGGGCGCTCATTCTGACCTTCCCTTCCAGTGTTAAAGGAACGACAACATTTTGCAGATGTTGTAGGACTTTTGTACTACACGCATCAATTTTGTTTGGATATTCTAGTTATGATTCGTCAGTTATATTCGAGCGTGTTGTCCAAGTTTATTACTTATAGTTATTGTTATACTTGGTGTGACCTTTTTGTATCAGTCTGTTAACCGACAGCTTATTCTGTTATGTTTTATTGTAATGCTAGCAAAATGTTAGTTGTATATATTAACCTTTTGTTATGTTAAGTAGATGACTCAAAATGTTTTTATTAAGTTGAAAAGATATTTGACATCCGTTTTTAAAAATGTTGGGTGATTGTCTCGTATTATCTTTTATGCGATAGTGATGCTAAGAATGAACCATTTAAGATTTCTATTTTTATTGGAGTAGCGGGCTGGCCACCTCTTATTTTAATAAGCGGGGTGTCACAAATGGTATCAGAGCATCAGGTTCTAGAGTCTTTAGGATCTGTGCGGAGTTATCACGTTCTACCGTAACATTCTTGGAGATAGAGCCCTATTATTAGGATTGTTTTGTTTATGCATGTCTATGATCTTCCGCAAGGATAAATTTTTCTAACTGTATGCTGATTCAGTTACTTTTTATCTCAGATGCCGCCTAGACGAGGTCGCCCGACAGGGGTGAACTGAGTTGCATATGATGTAGATCCCCCACCATCGTAAGGAACTATGAATGCGATGGAGGTGGCTAATATTGTAGCCCAGGTAATCAATGCTGCAATGACTGCTATGGCATAACAGCTTCCACAAGCTCAAGAACCGACAGCACCGATGGCTCAAGACCATACTAGACCCTCCGTGTGGGAAAGAGTTAGATAATCCTTCCAGAAAGGTCACCCTCCAGAATTTTAGGGCGACATTGATGTGATCGTGGAAAATCAATGGAGGAAGGATATTTAATGCCATATTCGAATGGTGGAATGTAGCAAGGTGTGAAAATAGATCCTCGCCACCTTTAAACTAGTGGAAGTAGCTCTCTAATGGTGGGAGTCGGTGACAACCCCAGAACAAAGGAATAGCACGACTATCTCAGAATTTTGGGTGCTTTACGATCGAAAGTATTTTCCTCCAGTAGTACAGAAGGAGATGAGGAGGAAGCTTCATGATGTTACTTAAGGAGAGCGATCAGTGGTGGAGTATGAAGAAGAATTTACTCATTTGGCAAATTTAGTGCCGGACGAGGTAAGTACGGAAGAGAGGAGGATCTTTAAATTTGTCAGGGATTTGATTTAGAGGATAAGGCAGCATCTGTTGGGGAACCCTTCCCTTAAAACTTTTGGCGATGTGATGAATGAAGCTTTACTCCATTGCTAGGATCACTGCCTTCATTTGAAGGGGAGTAAGAAGATAGGAGATTCTGGACAATCTAGTAAATCGGGAGGGAATGGTGCCGGTGGAGTAATACCACCGCCATAGCAGTCAAGGAATAAACAGAAAGAGCGAGACCTTCAGTAGGGGGATCCGAATAAAAAACAACGCTTTGGGGGTTTCAAATTTGATGGAGGTGGTTTTAGGCAAAATAAGGTTCTTAGCACCAACAGCAAATAGTCCCACCAGGCCAAGTCGGTCGACAGAATAATGGAGGTCGAGGCCAACAGGTCCAGGGTGAGGGACAGTTTCAAAATAACAATCGGGGCTGACATTTGGAGAATTATATGGGACGTTGTTTTCAGTGCGGTGAGACGGGCCACATACAGAGAGATTATCCACAGTTAAACAGGGGGCAATTGCCTATAGGCAATTAGAATCAGCAGGCACATCTACAACATCTAGCACCTATTCCATCCATCCCACTGCAATAGGGACAACTTCAGTTTGGGTGTATGTATAAAGTCCAAGAAGCTTTGTTGCCTCCAGTACCGCCTGCACCACCAGCTATTTAGGGAAAGATTCGGATCCATGGGTTAGTGGGTCGGGTGTTGTTTGACACTAATGCAACACACTCCTTTATAGCTACGTACTTTGCTCGTTCCGTGGGATTGTTAGAGTGTGCCACTAGTACTCTCATGAGTGTAGATTCTCCCATGGGGGATGGCTCACTTATATTATTTATTTGTAAAGGGGTGGGAATAGACCTTGGTAGATTGTGCTTGGAAGCCAACTTACTCGTTCTTGATATGGTCGGTTATGATGTTATTCTGGGCATGGATTGGTTAGTGAAATATCGAGCCATGGTAAATTATTATGGGAGGAGTATAGTCTTTGCCATTCCAGGGCAAGAAATGTTTTTGGTAGCCATGCCTCTTCCGAAAGGAGGTTCGAGCACTCACTTGTACTGTATAGAGGAGGAGATTTCACAAGATATAGTTATTTACTATGACTCGAATCCTGTTGTTAGAGAATTTGAAGATGTTTTTCAGGAAATCCATGGCTTACCTCCAAGTCGTGAGATTGAGTTCATAATTGACTTAGCGCCGGGAACTAGGCCGATTGTGTGAACTCCATACCGTATGGCTCCTTTAAAAATGCAAGAGTTATGAAATCAAATTCAACAACTTTTGGGACAAGGGTTCATTCGGCGTAGTACATCGTCGTGGGGTGCCCCTATATTATTCGTGATAAAGAGATATGGTTCCCTCCGATTATGCATTGACTACCACGAATTGAATAAGGTAACCATTCGATATAAATACCTGTTACCTCAAATCGATGATTTGTTTGATTAATTGAGAGGAGCGTCCTACTTCTCTAAGATAGATCTGAGGACTGGGTACCATCAGCTGCAAATTCGAGAGTAGGATGTGTTAAAAACCACATTCTTGACCAGGTATGGGTCCTATGAGTTTTTTGTTATGCCTTTTGGGCTAACCAATACTCCTACAATATTTATGGATCTTATGAATCGAGTATTTTGGTACTTCTTAGACCAGTTTGTGATAGTGTTTATTGATGACATTCTAGTCTATTCTCGAATTGAAGTTGATCATGCCGAACACTTGCAATTGGTCCTGTAGACTCTACAGGATCATCAGCTATATGCCAAGTTTGAGAAGTGTGGTTTCTGGTTACAAGAAGTGAAATTTTTGGGGCATATCGTGACAGTTGAGGGTATATACATAGACCCACCCAAGGTTGTAGCGGTGAGGGAATGGGATCAACCCATAACGCCAACTGAAATTTATAGCTTTCTGGGTTTCGCAGGATATTATCTCCGTTTTATTAAGGGTTTTTCGAATATTGATGGCCTTTTAACGAACTTGACCCGAAAAGGAGTGCGTTTTGTTTGGGATGACTCCTGCCAACTAGCTTTTGATAAGCTAAACCGTATATGATTTGGAGCTTGCCGCAGTAGTGTTTGCCTTAAAGATATGGAGGCATTACCTTTTGGGTGAGAAATTTAGTCTCTTCACGGACCACAAGTCTTTGCAATATTTTTTCACACAGAAATATTCAAATATGCGGCAACGTCGGTGGTTAGAGTTTGTAAAAGACTACCAATTCGATATCCACTACCACCCAAGCAAGGAAAATGTGGTAGCTGACGTGCTGAGTCGAAGACCCATGGGGAAATTAGCGAAAGTGTTGAAATCTAAGTGGAAAGAACTTGGCCAGGATGATGCTGTAGCTAGAGCGTGCATATCGGTGTTGACCATTACGCCTGATACTATAATGCGAGTAGTAAAAGCAAAAGTAGGGGATAAAGACGGTCAAGACTGGGTATGACAATTACTGATTAAGGGAGCGGAGCCATACTCTATTAGTTATGAGGGTGGGTTAGGTTTCCACAAAATACTTATAGTCCCGAACGAAAGGGACTTGAGACGCACTGTCATGATAGAATCCCATGGTTCGAGATTTGCAGTACATCCCGACGGGGATAAAATGTACCAAGATATGCGCGGTCAATATTGGTGGTAAGGAATGAAAAGGGACATCTCTGAATTTGTTTCCCAATATGACACTTGTCAGTTGGTAAACGTGGTCCACCAGCGACCAACTGGAATGTTGCAACCACTGGAAATACTGGTGTGCAAATGGGAGAGTATCTCAATGGATTTTATCACTAGATTGGCAATGTCGCAAAGTGGTCACGATTCTATTTGGGTTATTGTCGATCGTTTGACAAAATTGGAAAATTTCCTACCGGTGCGAACGAATTACAATACAACACGTTTTGCTCAGCTTTTCATAGAGGATATTGTGAGACTTCATGCTGATCAGTATAGTGTCCGACCGATATAAAATTTTTGTATCCCATTTTTGGCGAAGCTTCCAAGAGGCGATGGGAATCGAATTGCGGCTGAGTACAGTATACCATCCGCAAACAGATGGGAAAATGGATAGGGTCAACCAAATGTTGGAAGATATGCTTCGTATGAGCATACTTTACTTTAAAGGAGGATGGGAGCAATAGCTTTCGTTGGTTGAATTCGTATTTAACAACTCGTACCAATTCATGATAGGTATGGCACCGTATGGGGCATTGTATAGATGATCGTGTCAATCGCCTGTTTGTTCATTAGAATTAGGGGACAATAAGCTCTTTGGACCTGAAATGATCCAAGACACCTCTTCGAAGATTGAGCTTATTTGAAATCTCATACGAATTGCACAGTATAGCCAGAAAAGTTATGCCGATGCGAATCGGAGGCATGTGGAATTGGAAGTGGGGTATCAAGTTGTGTTGTGAATATCCCCAATGAAAGGCATGATGCGGTTTGGGAAGCAAGGCAAAATTGCGCCAAGATATGTAGTCCATTTTCCCATTATTGAAAGGATATTCCCTGTAGCATATCGACTTTCTTTGCCGGAACACCTACAACGAATTCATGATGTATTCCATGTTTCATCTTTAAAGAAGTATAAAAGATGCGAGGGAGCTCATTGGCATGTTCCATTGGATGATATTGAGTTGCAGCCCGACATTTCTTATGAGGAACAACCAGTTGCCATCTTAGACCATGGTGAGTGTAGACTAAGGTCGAAAGTGGGAAACTTGGTTCGAGTCCAGTGGGGACACCACAATGCCGAGGAATCAACTTGGGAACGAGAGGACGATATTCGAGAAAAGTATCCACACCTCTTTTTACCAGGTACATTTAAATTTTAGGGATGAAATTTCCTTGTAGGGGGGAGTATGTAATACCCATTACTTTTGAGTATTTATTTTTATATTAAATTTCCGTGTGGGTTAGTTATTTAAAATAAAAGAAAACCGAAGTGAATATTAATTTGTGTGATTTAAGAGTTAATATTTATGAGTATTGCATATTTACTATCATGTGAATGTAAATACTGTAATAGTATGTTATGTTGCGTCGTTGCGCACTAAAGAGACGGTTATGGTTTATATCCCAATCGAATTATTTTTAGAAAGGTAATATGACGTTGGGATATGAAATTTTTAACGATATCTCGAGTGTCAATTTAGAGGGCACGATTTCAGCTAGTTATGACTTACATATGAAGTTACGAATCATTTTAAATATGTAGTAGCATTTAATGTTGGAATTAAGTGTATTTGAGCTATTTTGGGTATTTAGCCTTGCAAGAGCAATTAAAGCTCATTTGTGTTTAACCTAGAGAGGGAGAGAGGAGAAGAGCTTGAGAGAAAGAGGAGAAAAGAAAGAGATTTGTGATTTGAGCTTGGAATCGTATCAACGAGAAGAAATCCAAGGCTTCAATATTGAGGCAAGTTATTAAACTTGCACAAATTTATGATTGTTTTTGAATAATTTGTATAAAAAGTTAGTGTTCTAAAGTTTAACCCTTTAAGGATTTTGATGATTTTGTTGTTTTAATCCTCATGTATATGATATAGACTTAATTGAGGGGTTTACATTAGTGGGTTATTATGTGGGAGTGATTTTGGATGATGTTGGTTGATAATAGTTGGTTTAGATGGTAGAAGAAATGGTTTGGAGATTTAGGTTTTTGTTTAAACCAGTAGCCAATACTGGGTTGTTCGACCTAGGCGAATCAATTCGCTCCTTGGCAAATCGATTCACCAAAATGGTAGGTTACAGGTCTGAGGTAGAGAATCAATTCGGGATATAGCGAATCGATTCGCCAAATATGTATCTTTACAGAAACCTTGGTTCCCTCGAACGAATCGATTCGCTTTCAAGGGCGAATCGATTCCGCTAGAGGCGAATTGATTCAAAAATCCTGTTGTTTTAAAGGATTTTCCAACTTTGTTTCAACTCCTTTTATCTTGGGTTTAAAGCTTATGAGTCTTATTATATAATGTGTTATAGATGAATATGATCTTATATAAGGAGATTGATACCCTAGGATATTAAAGGGGTATCCTGACCTATTTTAGTTATTAGTTACGAGAGTATAATGCCTCATTTGGTTAAGTAAATGATAGTAGAACAGGTATATATTCGGATTGTGTTGTTTTGACTTTTGGGCCTAGTATAGAAGGGTTTGTACCTTATAGCCTAAATTTCCTATATGTATATGCTTTCGGATATAAGACTCATATATGTAATTAATATATCTTGTGGTTATGGCATATATGTACATACCCCTCTAAATGCTATCATAAGGAAAGATACGCGAAAGAGGTGAACCTCCCTGGCTAATGAATGCAGGGAGAGTATAGTCCTCAGGACATAGAACCAGTTGTTACATTGTGTCACTATTTTATTCAACGTGAAGTAATTCCAATTATGGTTACATCTCACTATCGAAGGTATATGGTCGCTTCCCATGCGTTATGATTTAAGATTTCCCAAACAGTGAGATATCGACTGTGGCTACCCAGGTGGTCATGAATATAGGCCTTGGAAGATGATAGAAATTAGTTAACGCATCAAGTGGGGTAATTATAGGAAGTATGGTCTTAGAATTTGTTATTGTATGAATATAATTGTTCTCATCGAAATTTTGTTTTAACGCAAAGGATTAAATGGAATTGCGAACCAACTCTAATTATATGTGATCCTCCATGCTTAAATGACTTGTGAGAATAAATGAATGAGAATCGGTAAACCAAGTATATTGTAGATAGTTAGGGTATCCTCGTTAGTAGTCGGGTAGCTTAACTTAAAATAAAATGTAAGCGTTGGGGTGCACTTTAGAGGAGGGGTGAACATAATGTCTTAAGTGAAGAGCGAGCTTAACGTGTTTATGAAATCTTGCATTCATAGATTTTATGCATCTTATTCACTTGTAAATCATATCAAATCGGGCCCTGACTCGTTTATATTTTTTTATTTTTGTTTGGTTCTTGTTATGTTCAGGTGCTCCGCCTCAAGGGCGCTCGTTCTAACCTTACCTTCCAGTGTTAATGGAGCTACAACATTTTTTCGATGTTGTAGGACTTTTGTACTACACGCATCAATTTTGTTTTGGATATTATAGTTTTGATTCGTCAGTTATATTGGAGCGTGTTTCCCAAGTTTATTACTTATAGTTACTGTTATACTTGGTGTGACCTTTTGTATCAGTCTGTTAACCAACAGCTTATTCTGTTATGTTTTATTGTAATGCTAGCAAACTGTTAGTTGTATATATTAAACTTTTGTTATGTTAAGTAGATGACTCAAATTGTTTTTATTAAGTTGAAAAGATATTTGACATCCGTTTTTAAAAATATTGGGTGGTTGTCTCGTATTATCTTTTATGCGACAGTGATGCTTAGAATGGACCATTTAAAATTCCTATTTTTATTGGAGTAGTGGGTTGGCAACCTCTTATTTTAATAAGCGGGTGTCACAAATGGTATCAGAGCATCAGGTTGTAGAGTCTTTAGGATCTGTGTGGACTTATCACGTTCTACCATAGCATTCTTAGAGATAGAGCCCTATTATTAGGACTGTTTTGTTTATGCATGTCCACGATCTTGGAGATAGTGCCCTATTAATAAGCGGGGTGTCACATCTTCCTCGATGGTTATTTTAAGATCTGAGTCCACTGCTGATCCCAGAGTGGCCAAGGCATCGGCATAATTATTATTTCCCTGAGTGAATTATTGAATGTGTACCTTTTAAAACCCACCAATTAGGTCTTGAGCAGCCTACGAATATAATGACATCCTCTCATCTTTGGCATTGTAGTCTCCTGACAGTTGATCGGATACCATCCTTAAGTCACAATAGACTTCAAGGTGACTTGTGCCTAGGGATAAGGAATTTCACAATTCCGCGATGAGATTTTTATAATCGGCATTATTATTGGACACTTCAAAGCCAAGTCTAATCCTTTGTCCGATCATGGTCTTCATAAGATAAACCAATACAATCTCCATTCCTTCTCCTTTTGAATTAGATGCTCCATCTACAAAGAGAGCCAACTTTCTAGGTAGGTCAAGCTATTAGTTGGCCACCTGGTCAATGAAGTCCTTGTCGTTGGGCCTTTCTCCTCATGTGAATTTATAAATTAAGTTGGTCAATATTTGGCCCTTTATTGCAATTTTTGGCTAATAGTGGATATTGAACCTTCCAAGTTCTACTGACCATTTGGACATCTATCTAGATAGGTCGGCTTTTTTGGGGACTACCTTTAGAAGGAAAGAGGTGATGACTATGACTGAGTGGGCTTCAAAGGAATGCTTCAATTTTTATGAAGTAGTAACCAGAGAATAGGATAACTTTTCAAGTGGAAGGTGGTGTTTCTTAGCATTGAGGAGCATCTTTTTTACATAGTAAGTAGGATCCTGGTGCCCTTCCTTTTTTCACACTGAGGTCGAGTTGACTACTTGATTCGATACCGTGAGGTATCAGTTGATCGAAACCCTAGGTTTATGATTATGAGAAGAGGTGGTCATCTTAGGTAAGTTTTGATTTAGTCCAGTGCCTTCGGTCATTCCTCATTCCAAGTTAAGACTTTCTTTTTCTTCAGTAGCTGAAATAATAGTCGACACTTCTCAAAATATTTGAATATAAAACGATTCAGAGTTTTTTGTATTCCTGTTAACTTTTGGACATCACGAAGCATATTTGGCGGCTAAACATTATTGATTGCCATAATTTGGTCGGGGTTGTCTTCAATCCCCCTTTGGCTGACTAAGTATCCAAGGAACTTCCCCAAATGAACTCCGACATAACACTTGGTTACGTTGAGCTTTATTTTACAGTATCTGAGGACCTCATATGTTTTTTCCAATTCCTATTTTCTTTTGACAAGTATGTCGTTTTTGTAGACTTTCATGATGTTACCTAGTTGTTCTTTGAACATTTTGGTGATCGGCTACTGGTAGGTAGCTCCTGCATTTTTTAGGCCAAATGGAATGAATTTATAATAGTACAAACCGAGAGTGGTAATAAATGAGATCTTGTCTTGATCAGGGCCGATCAAAGAGACTTTATGGTTCCTTAATTATGCATTTAGACTTATCCGTTTGTGGCTAGCTATTGCATCAACCAATTGGTCGATTTTTAGCAGAGGAAAGCTAGTTTTGGGATAAGATGTATTGTAGTCGATAAAGTCTATATAGACTCTCCACTTTCCATTACTATTCTTCACTAATACTGAGCTTGATATCTATTTGGTGCGTTGAAGTTCTTTAATGGTCCTTACCCCTTGAAGTTCCCCCATTTCCTCTTCTACGGGCTTTGCCTTTTTTAGGGCTGCTCCATGAGCCTTTATAAGATCAACGGACATGTTGGGTCCACGTGAAGTCGATGTCTTTATTTTACCAAGAAAACATATCTTCAGTAGGCTACCAAGCATATCATAAGGATACCAAGCAAACACGTCTTGATTTTACTTCAAAAGCGAAATCAGTTCTTCTTATTCCTGGTCTATAAGTGAGCTACCGATCAAGAATTTCTTCTTTGGGTATGAGTTATTGAGCACTGCCTCCTATAATGGTTTTATGACCCTATCTGTAAGGGACACCCTTGTCTCTTGTACCCCCGATCTACCATACATTAATTGCTACTTTGGATGGTGTGGCTCCATCTTTCGTCACCTCAATGGAGACCTTTTTTTCCCTTTTTCTTCTCTTATTTAGGTCTAATGGAGGTGATAAAGCAATGTCGAGCAACAACCTAATTTCCATTCATCTCAAGTATCCCTTAGTTGGTGATGTATTTGAGATTGTGGTGGTAAGTGGAATGAAAAAATTGCATAGCGTGTATCCATCGTCTTCTAAGGATAGCGCTGTAGGGTGAGTTAATAGCCACAACTAGGAATTCGATCAACTTTGAGGTATTCCCAATTTGGACATGAAAACCCATCTTTCCTAGTGGCATAGCATCTTTCCAGTGAAACTGACCAAAGGAATGGTCGCCTCTTTCAAATCCTCCATTTTTAGATTAAGGTTGTTGAACATTTTTAGGCACATAACCTCTTAGGAGCTTCCTTGAACCACTAGTAGCTTATCCACATCCTAGTTTACAATTCTGAGTGTGATTACTATTGCATTATGATGCGGAGTCCTTACACCGATCACTTCATCCTTCGTGAATACACTGTACTTGTTATAATTTATGTCTTTCAAACATCAGTGCTGGCTCCTAGACATTTGGCAGGGTCAATCTGAAAAACTTCCATCACTGCGATGACTTTCTTCTGTTCCATCCAAGAAGCATTGCCTGGGATCTGCTTCGAACATGAGGCACTATGGATGAAACCAAATTTATGCCTCGATTCATCTTCTAGGACATTATATGTCTTATGTTCAATGGCAAGGTCATCTTTAGCCCCTTTCTTATCCACGTAATCGCTCAAATGGTCAGATTTAGTCAATTGTTCTAAACGGGACTTAAGGGCCTTATAGTTCTTCATTTTGTGCATATGTCCTTTGTGGTACACGTACCTGAGTGATTTATTTCTCTTTAACGGGTCTCCCCCACCCCACACACATCTTCTTTGGCCACTTGAGGAATTATGAATTCTTTATTTTACTCAGGGTCTTGTAAATTGTCTCCTTGAACACAGTGTTGATTTCTTGGAAAGATTTGGAAGGATCTTACTTGTTTTTATTCTTTGATCCTCCACTCTTATTTTTCCCCCTCTCTTTGGGGCTTTCTATTTATCACCATTCTTTCTCGTTTTTGAGGGGCCATCATTGTTATAGGCTTCAGTGACCACATCTTCCATCTTTGCTTATTTCTCTATGTGAGACATGAGGTTGTTAATAGTTTTTGCCTCCTTCTTAGTGAGGAAATGATGTAACATAGATCTACTAGGCAACTATATCTTGAACGATGCCACAGCAACCTATTCGGAGCAGTCCTTAACCTCTTCGTAAGTTTCCTAGTACCGCCCAACGTATTCCCGCAAGGTTTTCTCGAGATTTTTCCTCATAGTGAGAAGAGAATCCATTATCTTCGGATGAGAACTACTAGTGATGAACGAAGCAGTAAAGGCTTTAGCGAGCTACTTGAACTTGTTGATCGACCTATGTGGAATTTTTTCAAACCATTCTTATGCGATATCCCCTAAACTGAAAGAGAATATGTGGCACATAAGAGCATCGTCATGGTCAACCTGTACTGATGTATATGGTCAATGGGGTTGGTCTTTACTTCGTAGATTTTAATCCTAAAAGTTGTCAACTTCTTGGCGGCTCTGGATCTTTAATTTCTCTTGAAAAGGGGGATTTCATTTGGGTGATAAGGGCCCTCTTGCCAGTTTCTTGATGGATCAAGCCCCACGATTAACAAGGTATTGATCCATCTCTTTCTTGTTGAGATTTCGGATATCATGTCTATGATGTCCTACCACTTGATCTCATCTCATCGGGTGACTCCCGTGCTAGGAGTGCTCCTGATCACGACATGAACTCCTTCTTCGATTGCGAGATTTACTCGCCCGAGGGATAAGGGTCCGGCCGTTGCATTTGCATTTATTGTAACAACCCGGATTTTTAAATGGGTATTTTTTAAAATTAATTTTGAAAAATTCGAGGAAAATAAATTTTTGGGATTTAATTATATTTTTTATAATTAGATATGTTGAGTTTTATATTTGAACATTGGATTTTCAATCGGATTGTAATTGAAATTAAAATCGGAGTCATAATGGGATTTTAAAATAAAAATAAAAACTCGTTTGTCACGGATTTAGGCCGTCACTAATGGAAAATATTTTTTTAGTTAAATAGAATTAAACTAGGGGCTCTGGCAGAGGTGGCGTACCTGATCGATCAATTGATCGACCTAAGGAGTCGATCGATCGACTATGCCCAGAATTGAGGCGGTTCGGTGATTTTATTTGTAGTGTTAGAGTGGGGTTAGGATTCCTAATTAGTATATAACCATTATAATTCATGGGGGGACTTCTCATAATCACCTTTTCCCAAGTTTTTCACCAGAGAGCTCTTCCAAAAGTTTTTCCTCTCCTCCATAATCATCAACCTCCAACTTAATCAAGTTTTTGTCACAAGTTTTGAAGGCTTAATTGGAGTTTAATCAAGTTTGTTAAAGAACAACTCTTTGTTAATTTTTTGAGAGGAATCTAGATTTCTAATCAGATTCTCAAATCGATCTTCACTCAAGCATGAATACGCTATTCCTTTCCTTTGGTATTATGCATTTTAAGTATTACCCAAACCTTTAATCATGTTTTTCTTAAAAGAAACTAGTGACTTAATTAGGAAAAATGAACACTAATTATGGGACTATTTTTATTAAATCTTTTAATCTGAATAATATTCATAACCCTTGGGTACGTAGGATTGATGAGTGGATTTTGAGTTTTATTGGTGTAGGTTGCATGTAGAAAAACTTTGGTTTTGAATTAAATGAATTTGGGGACGTATAGCTCATGTAAATTGTGTAGAGATAATGAGATTTGAAATATGATGTATTTATGGTGAAAGCTCGTAGTATTTAATTTAGAATAATTAAATGGGATTAATTGGGTGTTTATGACGATGTGATAATTAAATTATAATTCAATTGAATTGGACTATTATGCGTAGTTTTATACGTTGACTTATTTATGCTTGTTTGCGTGACTTGTTGGTATTATTAAATTGCCATTGTGATGACGGGTTGTTGGGTATTTTTTTCTCTCCCTATATTTTAGGATGCCTTCTAGGTATGTGACTAGTGGTTAGGCCTTTTAATGATTTACGCCTTCTAGGTATGGGACTAGTGAGGGTAGATTATTGCGATTTTATCATGTCCAGGGGTGGGCTGATTTTTATGTTTTATCGTCGTCACGCTAGCCTAGGCATGAGACTAGGACGAGTAAATATTGAAAATTCATCTTATACGTTGTATAGGACGTATATGTACTTTGAGAACCCTTAGGTATGGGACTAGGGGGTATTTTGAGGATCTCACGTTGATTAAAAGGGTGGGGTAAGTTGTTAATTATGAAATTGAGAAATTGAGAATTTAATACCCAAGATAATAAAACGGGTATTAAAATATATTGCCGACATAATCAGCGAGGGCCGACAGTTTAAACGGTCCAACCAACGTTTTATGTCATGTCGTGTGTGGAATATCGTCATGTAGCAGGGGTGGACAATTTAAAAGGACCAGCTGGCGTTTTGGCGAGGGATATGTATTTTTTGGTGGAGAAATCACCCGAGGCGGGTGGACCGCTATTCTTATGTGAAATAAATTGAGAAAATGATAATTATGGTTAATTTAATTAAATTAACGTTTTGGGGCTGTGGAATAATTAAAATGATATTGATGTGTCTTTATCAGAATCTTTGGGGGTGGTTAGTAATTTATCTTGCTCGCGTTTAATTATATTCGTAATTAAAATATTCTATTATGATATTTATTACGTATAATGCTACTGTCTGGGTTCACGGACCCTATTTGAGGGGAGTAGTGGGTATTCATGCTCGAGGCTCTGACCTTGTGCATTGACTAACTTTTTCAGGTCTGGAGTAGCTGCATAGGATTTATTAGATATCGTTTGGAGGTGCAGCTGAACTTTATTCTTTTATCACTTTAATTAGTTAGACTTTCTTTTCAATCGTATTTATTATGAAACTTCATTTGGATTTTATTGGGACATTCCGTTCCAAAGTTGTTTGAGGATTTCAGTTGGATTATTCACAGTTGATTATTACTCAGTTTTCATTAAATTATTTTGGAGATTGGATTTATTCGAAGTTTTAGCATGTGATGGATCTTTTATCATTCAGTTGTAATTATCAATTGAGATTGATTCAATTATTTATCTGTGGATTGATTTATTTATGTCTCATATTTCTCTCCTACTAAGAATGGTATTTTATTTACTCACGCTCGACTTAGTTTTCGTGGCAGCCGATGCCAGAATTTAGCGGGGTGTGATAGATGGTATCAGAGCATGGTCTTAGATCTCGTAGGTTATGAGTCCATTTAGCTTTCGCGTTACCAATATTTGATCCTCTTTGTTGATTTGTACTCCTAGAGGTAGTGGGTCTAGCATACGTCGTAGTTGTGTTTCTTGGAGATATATAGTCTTGTGGTAAAAACGTTGTAGGCGTCGAGTTTATAATTAGTAAACTTGATGTGAGGATCCCTAAGATTAATTTTGGAGATGATAATTAATTGGCAGATCATTAGTATAAATTTTGGGTCTGTCCTATACCGATGTAGCGATGTAATTTACTTTGAGGATTTAGATATTGTAAAGATTATCGGAGATAGAATCGAATAGTGATTTGCGAGAGCGCGTGAGACGTCGTTACCCTCATAGTTATATATATATAGGCGATATATAATATTTTGTTGTTCGTAGGGTAGGTGCATTTAGGATTAGGTGTATGGGCACTCAATCATGGCATTCTACGGGAAGACATATGTGAGCCTTTTTTTATTTTGCACAATTTACATTTGACGTGTATGCTTTGTCTAATTTCGAGGACGAAATTCCTTATTAGTGGGGAAGTATGTAACAACCCGGATTTTTAAATGGGTATTATTTAAAATTAATTTTGAAAAATTTGAAGAAAATATATTTTTGGGATTTAATTATATTTTTTACAATTAAATATGTGAGTTTTATATTTGAAAATTGGATTTTCAATCGGATTGTAATCGAAATTAAAATCGGAGTCATAATGAGATTTTAAAATAAAAATAAAAATAAAAAGGCGTTTGTCACGGATTTAAGCCATGACTAATGGGAAATATTTTTTTTAGTTAAATAGAATTAAACTAGGGGCTCTAGCAGCGACGATATACCTGATCGATCGATCAATCGACCTAGTGAGTCGATCGATCGACTATGCCCAGAATTGAGGCGGTTCCGTGATTTTATTTATAGTGTTAGATTGGGATTAGGATTCCTAATTAGTATATAACCATTCTAATTGGTGTGGGGACTTATCATAATAACTTTTTCCCAAGTTTTTCACCAGAGAGCTCTTCCAAAAGTTTTTCCTCTCCTCCATAATCATCAACGTCTAACTTAATCAAGTTTTTGTAGCAAGTTTTGAAGGCTTAATTGGAGTTTAATCAAGTTTGTCCACGAACAACTCTTTCCTAATTTTTCGAGAGGAATACAGATTTCTAATCAGATTTTTAAATTGATCTTCACTCAGGTATGAATACTCTATTCCTTTCCTTTGGTATTATGCATTTTAAGTATTACCCAAACCTTTAATCATGTTTTTCTTAAAAGAAGTAGTGACTTAATTAGGAAAAATGGACACTAATTATGGGACTGTTTTTATTAAATCTTTTAATCTGAATAATATTCATAACCCTTGGGTACGTAGGATTGATGAGTGGATTTTGGATTTTATTGGTGTAAGTTGCATGTAGAAAATCCTTGGTTTTGAATTAAATGAATTTGGGGACATATAACTCATGTAAATTGTGTAGAGATAATGAGATTTGAAATATGATGTATTTATGGATAAAGCTCGGTGTATTTAATTTAAAATAATTAAATGGGATTAATTGGGTGTTTTTGACGATGTGATAATTAAATTATAATTTAATTGAATTAGACTATTATGCGTAGTTTTATATGTTGACTTATTTATGCTTGTTTGCGTGACTTGTTGGTATTATTAAATTTTCATTGTGGAGACGGGTTGTTGGGTATTTTTTTTCTCCCTATATTTTAGGATGCCTTCTAGGTATGGGACTAGTGGGTAGTCATTTTAATGATTTGCGCCTTCTAGGTATGGGACTAGTGAGGGTAGATTATTGCGATTTTATCATATAGGGGGGTGGGCTGATTTTTATGTTTTATCATCGTCATACTAGCCTAGGCATGAGACAAGGATGAGTAAATGTTAGAAATTCATCTTATACGTAGGATAGGACGTATATGTACTTTAAGAACCCTTAGGTATGGGACGAAGGGTTATTTTGAGGATCTCACGTTGATTAAAAGGGTGGGGTAAGTTGTTAATTATGAAATTGAGAAATTGAGAATTTAATACCTAAGATAATAAAACGGGTATTAAAATATATTGGCGACATAATCAGCGAGGTTCGATAGTTTATACAAGAAAGTCGGTGTTTTATGTCGTGTCGTGTGTGGAATCTCGTCATGTAGTAGGGGTCGTCAATTTAAACGGACCAGCTGGCATTTTGACGAGGGGATGTGTATTTTGGTGGAGAAATCATCCGAGGCGGGAGGACCGCTATTCTTAAGTGAAATAAATTGAGAAAATGATAACTTAGGTCAATTTAATTAAATTAACACTTTGGGGTTGTGGGATAATTAAAATGATATTGGTGTGTCTTTATCAGAATCTTTGGGGGTGGTTAGTAATTTATCTTGCCCACGTTTAATTTTATTCGTAATTAAAATATTCTATTGTGATATTTATTGCGTATAATGCTACTGTTTAGGTTCACGAACCCTATTTGAGGGGAGTAGTGTGTATTCATTCTCGGGGCTTTGACCTCGTGCATTGACTAACTTTTTCAGGTATTAGTGCTTGAGTAGCTGCATAGGATTTATTGGATATCGTTTAAAGGTGCAGCTGGAGTTTATTCTTTTATCGCTTTAATTAGTTAGAATTTCTTTTCAGTCGTATTTATTATGAGACGTCATTTGGGTTTTATTGGTCCATTCAGTTCCAAATTTGTTAGAGGATTTCAGTTGGATTATTCATAGTTTATTATTACTCAATTTTCATTAAATCATTTTAGAGATTGGATTTATTCGAAGTTTTAGCATGTGATGCATCTTTTATCGTTCAGTTTTTATTATCAGTTGGGATTGATTTATTTATGTCTCATATCTATCTCATGTTAAGAATGGTATTTTATTTACTCATGCCCGGCTTAGTTTTGGTGGCGGCCGACGCCAGAATTTAGCGAGGTATGACATTTATCTCCGTGGATCTCTCGCTCCGTCATTTCCTGACGTCACTGCAGATGTGCATTTTCCTCCTCTTGGAGGCATGTGGCCTCCTCCTACTGGGGTATTCGCTATTCATATGCATCGACTAGCCATGAGATCTAAGTGGATTTAGGTTGCACGTTGCTTTGCTCAGAGTGTCGCTCTGGTGGGCGATAACGTGAATGAGTAGCATCACGACTCTTGTCAGGGTAGATTTTTTATCATTCCCTGGGCGCTGGAAGACTGTTATGGTGGTTACCATTAAATGTCAGAGGTACACTGTGTGGATAAGACATGATTATTTGTTGGTTCTAACTAATTTAGGAAAAACTCATTTCCCACAAACGGCACCAATTGTAGGTGCATAAATCCCACAATGAATGATCCCAAACTAATAAAACCAAATAGAATAAAACAAGTCATGCAATACAAGTACTTACATAGTTTGTCAATAACCTATGTCCACAGGGTGTTTCCCCTTTATTATTAATTTGATTATAATAATAATAATTATATACCCGTTTTCCTGGGGGTAAGGGTTACATATATAGAAGAAGAAGAAGAAGAAGAAGAAGAAGAAGAAGAAGAAGAAGAAGAAGAAGAAGAAGAAGAAGAAGAAGAAGAAGAAGAAGAAGAAGAAGAAGAAGAAGAAGAAGAAGAAGAAGAAGAAGAAGAAGAAGAAGAAGAAGAAGAAGATGTCATATCATGCGGGACTTTGGAGCTTGTTGATGCTGTTGCGATTTGATCGTAATGATCTATCACTGAGATCCTTGATGGTTGGACACTTATTTGTTGTTGTCTCTAGTTGTTATTCTTTATCTCATTATCTCAGACAAGTGTCATCCAGTCCGAATCATCTGGGTAATTCGGATAATTCCCCCATAGTAATATGTATTAATATATAAAATTTAATGAAAATTTAAAGTAATATTTTTTTAAATCCGGCTAAGGTATTAAATAAGTATATTTTAAATACTTTAGGGGATTAATAGGCACAAATATAACTTCAGAGGCTAAACTGACTCAATTTTAATACTTTATGGGCTTGATAGGAATAGTCTTTACTTTAAGTGCTTGGTAGACACAAACCCAATACTTTAAGGGCTTCCTAAGTAATTCTCTCTCTCTTAAAGAGAGAAAGAGAGAGACAAAGAAAGTCTCATGTGAGGTCCTCATTCCTTGCGGACCAATTTTTATAAAAATAGTAAAAAAAATATTTTGAGTTGAGTTTTTATGTGTGATATTTAAACATTTTAGGGAACCCCTAAAAAAAAATTCAGATCCAAATGATTATTTATTTTTTTTGCTATTTTAAAAAAATCGATCAAAATATGTCAGCTTTTAAGTTTCTTAAAAGCTGACATACTTTAGTCCATATTTTTAAAATAGCAAAAAAAATGTTATTTCGAGCTTAATTTTTTTAAGAGTTCCCTGAAATTGGTCCGCACAGGTGGTATCTATAGGTGGTATGTACATGAACATGCATCTCTCTCTGTGTGTGTGTGTGTGTGTGTGTGTGTGTGTGTGTATATATATATGTGTGTGTGTGTGTGTGTGTGTGTTTACACATAGAAAATTTATAGGGAGAGAGCTTTTCATTTCATTATTATGTGAATACTCGAGGAGTATGTATGACCCCTATTTATAGTACATAATAAGTTATCCTAATGCACCCTTTAATAATTGTAGAATACTAATAGACATCCATAAGATACATATTTTATAACACTCTATATCCATTCAATGATTGTTGCCTCATTAAAAACTTACTAAGGAAAAACCCAGTGTAAAAAATCAAAGTGAAGGAAAAAGAATACAACTTTTGTGATCATTGAATCGGTGATGGGTGAGCTTAGTGTTTCCTCGTTAAAACCTTTAATAGGAAAATCGAGTGGGAAAAATATTATTAAAGGAAAAAGAGTGCAACTCACATATGTCCAAAATATATTGTTCTTCATTTCTCCCGGTTATTTGATAATCCCCTTGACTATATCATTTCTCCGATGATCTAGTCGATGCATTTCTATCTCATAAACAATCTTCTGAATGTTGCTTTTAATTGATGAATAGATGTTATAGGTTGTTACTTCAATTTCATTTTTCTTCAGAAGTTCAACATTCATAAGACTTGGGTGAAGACATGTGAACATGTCACTTTATCGGATCTATTTGACTTCAATAATGTAACTCTTATAGAATTTATGTGTTGCATAACTCTTCTTGAGTTCATGTACATAGAAGAGTTGAAATGTGTTGATTATATCTCCCTCAATGTAACCTCTTTGAGTTCGAGCTATATAAGAAACATTGCCCTCATAAGTTCTTTAACTGTTCCTTGTGAGAATCCCAAAGATAACCTGCATGTATATAACTAACAAGACAGAAAGGGTTAGATATAAAATACCTTGACATTAGTACCATGATTTTAAGCCAATGATAATTGTTTCTTACAAAAAGATTAATTGTAATTACTATGTCCAGTATTGTGTTATGTATAACAATATACTAATAACATTCATGTATGGTACTTCTAGACTAAATTTAACAATGCAATAGTAACATGCACATATGGTACTTCTTGACTAAATTTATATTTGTCATCCTCTTTGGAATGATATGGATATTTTAATATCCAAACACCGGAGATCATGTGTATACTAAAATCGTGTGCTTAATATATGTTAAATCATTGAAGCACTTCTCAATCCATTTGACTAATGGGTCTAGTTTTATGCTTGATCTGCAGACCGAGACAATAACTAGTTACCCCAAGGTCATTCATTTTTTAATTCCTTATTTGGATATTTTTCTTTCAATTGAGCTCTTCATAATCTCATCCTTTTAAGGATAATTTTATAATGTCACATTGGCATATAAGATTGTTTCCATACCCTTCCTTTGACAAGTATTTGCTAAAACAGTTGTACCTATATTTATTTGGATTGTGTATTGTGTAATGAATGTCTTAATGCACTTGAGTACGTACTCCTTATCTTTGTTTCAGGAAAAGAAAAACCTTCTATGATTTTTACATGTATTCTTTGTCTAAGTACCATATATAATAAGTTATTATATTCATGTGTCTCATATATAATAAATTTCAAAAACTGCTAAGCAAGGAAGATATCTTTTTACGATCGTAACGGGATGGTATATTCATATATAATTTTTTTGGTTTCTTCAAGAAACCCTATGCCATAGGCCATGCACATTCTATCGAGTTTATCACTTACCTTTCTTATAAACACGCATTCGTAACCTTTAGGGTTAACATCTTATAGGTTTGTATTATAGGTCCAAATACACCACGTATATTAAGAGACTCATATTATGCCATCATGGAATTTTCTCATTTTGGCCAATTTATTCTTTGTCAACATTCATTTATGGTACATGGATTTTCGTATCATTACCATTTTATTTTTTTGTAGCAACAACATATATAATTATACCATCGATGATCATTTTTGTCAATCTCACTTATCTCTTGTATATATATAAAATATAGATATCTTATTTAATATTAGGTACTTTTCCCTACTTTAGGGGCTTTATAGTCACTTTAGGAACTTGTGTCTTTTCAAAGACAAACCTCTTATGTAATTTTAGAGAAAGTGTTTTTTATTCATAACCTCTTCTAGAGCATTATTTATAACCTATTTTAGAGCGTTACATTTAACCTCTTATGGAGCATTATGTATAACCTCTTCTGGAACGTTATTTGGGCATGATTTTATTTAAACTCCACTACTAGAGAGTCAAGTAGTTGGGACATCTAGATTTCCATGCTTCTGGTGTGAAACAAATTTATTTGTTCCCGAATTTATTTTGTCCTACTAGAACAGTAATTTTTGCATTTAGTCCATATGACATTTGATGTTGAAATATCATTTTTCACTTTATTTTTGTATTGAGCGATACGGAGGATTAGATAAGACATGGTGAAAATATTTCATGATAATTATCGTCATTCTTCAAGAACAATTTGTACTTAAGGTACATTTTATCCTCCCCCTAATGGCGGTAAGAGTGTCTCATCAAAATAAAATTTCACATATAAGATAAACACTATATTTTCCATTGGTTCAATAAACACCATACATATATATATATATATATATATATATATATATATATATATATATATATATATATATATATATATATATATATATATATATATATATATATATATATTCCCTTGTGATAAACATCAATTAAAATCATAAATATTTTAAAAAATCATTAGACCCCGTTTACAATTTTAAAGGCTAGTGTTAAATAAATGAAGTGATCAAAATGGTTGTTCTATAATATCACCTAATTGGACAATGGAGCTTCAGGTTTATGAAAAAGTACAAGTCTACAATAATAAATATTGTATAGTATAACCCTATGAATAATAAAATGATTAATTTCTACTGTGAGCTTATGGATTTCAACACTAGAAATAATGCAAAATTACTTTTATTATTTATTAGTGTGGTACCCATGTATTCTTATGCCCATAAAATGAAGAAAATTTCTTGCAAAATTATTTTCATATAATTCGTCGTATATGAATGGGTAGGTACTATATAACAACATCACAAAGGCTCTTCTAGACCCGTAGGTTAAACTATGGATGAAACCTTTAGTATATCATATACCAAGTCTGAAAAAACTTCTTATTTTTTAGAGTACTGTTAGTTGTTCATTGTCTGCCAGACAAACGTCATTATATAATGATAGTTCACAATTATCAATTACAACATTCAATATATATTGTGAATTGCGTGCAAGTAGAAATATATAAATGCACAATAATGTAATAATTTATATTATGGCAAAGCATTTGGTGATCAAACTTAAATAAATGGAAATATTTTTTTTTAAAACCTCATATGAGATAATTATCAGAGATTTAAAAAATGGGATGGATATTAAAAACTTTAAGTTTTGTAACAACAAATCTTTGAATACTTATTAATCTCCAAAGAATTTCATATTTGAGGATATATATATTTTATTAAAAATAATCCAAAGAAATATGTCTAAAAATCATGCATTTTAATGACTTTCGATCATCACAAATTAGAATTAAATTATTATGCTTTAAGCACAAAAAACCTTAACTATACAGATATCAAATAAGGATGTATATTTAAAAGGAGGAAAAATTGTCCTATTAAAGTTTAGAACTTTGGCTTCATATAAACTACAAAAATGAAACTTAGGATTGCAGGTTCACAAAGCGCCTGATGCGAATTACAGGAAATATAAAATTTCAGACTTTATCATTTGTGTGAGAAATTTTTTATCTACAAAAATAATTGAACTTCAGTTTCAATATTATTAATGTCAAAGGAAATTAAATGCTCTATCATTTATATATCAGAACTTTTAGGTTTGAATATGGATAAAAATTTTGGACAACTTTCCAAACAAGTGTCAGATGTTTCTATTAACTTTTACCGATGATAATACAATTTGACTTCAAAATGAGGGACTTGTTTTCACATTCTCTATACATTTCCAAGACACCAATGTTTAGTAAATTATTGTAATGTGAAGAGTATATGAAATTAAATATCATTAAATGATAAGTTTAAAAGTCAAATGAAGCGAAAGGCCAAGAGACAAAGGTTAATGGTGAAACCATTAATAGGATTGTTTAAGGGATATTTAACCATTAAAAGAGTATGTAAAAAGATCTTACATTATTAAATAATGAAAAGACAAGAAGTGGAAATGTCATGCTGTAACACCCCACGATTTTGGGACTGAGAAATTAAATTTTGAGAAAAATAAAATTCATTTAAATCGGAAAATTATAGAATTTAGAATTTGAAGTCCAAAAATATAGAACGTTTCAAAGTATTCCGGATGATGATTTTGAGTGTACAGTCGATCCCGGATGGGTCGAGATAGTCAAAATGACTATCATTGGATTTTATTTCGGTTCCGGATTATTTTTAAGTTAGTTTTACTCGAATTGGAGTAAACGAGTCATTTAAAGTGTGTATTAACATTTAAAACTGGAATTATTATTTTAAAGGTTTAAGAGGCTTACGGATCAAGCCTTCTCATTTGAGAGAAAGAAAGAAGAAGAAGAAGAAGAAGAAGAAGAAGAAGAAGAAGAAGAAGAAGAAGAAGAAGAAGAAGAAGAAGAGAGAAAGAGAAAGGAAGAAAGAAAGAAGAAGAAAGGAAGAGAGAGAGGAAGAAAGCTTGGAGATTCTGTCCCAAACGCGATCTCGAGGATAATCCAACCTCTATAATTTCGATGCAAGTGTTTAATCTTGCTAAATATTTCATTTGTGTATTTCATTTCATAATTTGTGGATAAAAGTAATGGATTTTTGGTATTAATATCAAAACCTATATTTTTGGGTATTAAAATGGAATTTTGATGCTTATACTTGGGTTGTAGGGATGAGATGTAGGATGAGTTTATATGTCAAGAATATTATTGGGTTAAAGATTTGGGGGTTAGATGATGAGATTTGGGTGTTTGGGGATCTAGGGTTTGTTGAAAAATGGAAAAAGGGCCAAGACATCTGGTATGGCCGGTCGACCGCGGTCTGGGGACCGATCGACCGCACCCTAAGGGAAAAGCCTACTGCTTTCTTCGTAGGCAAGAATTTGGACCCGCGGTAGACCGGGGGTCTGGGACCGGTCGACCAGTCCCCTGTTTTAGCCCAAGATTTGGATCTCTTTTTTTTCTATTCTTTTGGGGTTTTATTCTTAGGGGCTTTCTTAATGGGCTTATTATGAAGGGTTATGATATTAGATTAAGGAAATAAGGCCCTAGGTTGAATAGGGGCTTGCGGTCCTATGTTAAATTGATTTCGGAGGGTGGGTTGCCTCTTTTAGTAATGAAATGAAGATAGAACTGAAGTGATTAGCGGATTATTTTATTATAATAGAGGTGGGTTATCATGAAGTGGTTATAAACGGTAGAGATAGTCCCTTTTTCTCACGTGCGTATTAATAATGGATATTTCGAGGTATAGTGGGGGATATCAGTGAGGACGGTAGTTCTAGCTTGAGGTCATAAGTGAGAGTAGATATAATTTAAGGTTTAAGAATCTTTGGGAGAGTGGTGAGGGTATTGTGTGACATTGTTGGTCGATAAATTGTGTCGAATCGTTATAGTGATAGGATTCTATTTAAGATATGATTGCGGACCGATGAGAGAAAGTGGTCGAGTATCCTTAGTAATGTGTAACTTAAGGAATAAATTGTAAGGTACTAAGATTAAGGGTTCATAAGAGAAAATTGAATTGAAGGCGAAATTGTGAATGATGGAATCGTACTATCAACTAGAATAGGTGTGTTCTAATGATTGGTCGGGAGAGTGGTTGTATGACTACGTGTGATTTATAATGGAGATTCCCATATTTGATGGGATCATGAAATGAATTTGGGATTGAGATTGAGGCTTATCGATTATTAATTAGGTGATTCCCTATGATCGAGATAAGTATCGTGGGTTGATGTATTTTTAGATATTACTGGAATGTATAGTGATTGTTATACACATTAAACTTTGGGGTAATAACTTCAATGTTGAATATTGGAAGACTATTCATATCATAGGGATAATGGATGAATAAGCTTCGAGTGAGAGATCGTATCAATATAACGAATCCAGCTATTATGTTTGGAGTTATGGCTATTATATTGAGGATTGAGGGATATACTAATAGTCGAGTTTATAAATATTACACCTACGAATGAGAGAAAGTGTGTATACTTATGTGGATATAGATATAATTGTATAGATATGGATATATGTGTATACTCATGTTGTAAATATCTAAATCGTATGTGATGGTTTAATTATATGATGGGATCATATGGATGTATATATATTGTGCATGTGAATGATATATATACTTGTATGGTTAAGCATACCGCGCACATGCTATCATTGGGAAGTTTTCGCGATGAGGGTGAGCACCCTGGCTCGAGGAGCAGAGTGTGGATAATCCCCAGGTCATAGTCGTCCATTGTGTTATTATGTGATTTACATTTTTTTGGGGATGAGACGTGGTGGGTATGTTTCGTCTCATTGCCGGTTAGGAACTATGACCACTTCCTGGACGTTGTGTGTGTGAGTTTATAACGAGGATGGGTGTCGTTTAGCCCCACCAGGTGGTCCACAGTATGCTACGTGGGTCGGGCACTGGGAAGATGATAGCATGGTGCAGTATATTGGCGATATATATAGCCGGTTATATTATGTGAATGGCCATTGTACATCATATGTGGTATGTACATTTGGCTATGTGAATGAATGATTGTATCTATATATATGTTTAGAGTAAATACATATATACTTATACATATCCTATAGATGGAAGGATATAAAAGTTATATGGTGTACATCTTGGGAGATTATGGTGTACTAGATTGTTGGGGGTTGATGTATAGCATTTAAGGAATATTTCGGTTACATCATCCCAAGGATATTAGTGGAGATTTTGAGGTTGTTCTTAGATAGTAATCTAAATTATAGTAGTAGTATTGGGGTGTATGACATAATAGATCCCCGTGATCGACATTGTCAAGGAGTAGTGTATTGGGGGGGGGGGGGGTTCCTTATTTGGATTTCGCTTTGCGAGACGCCCCACGCACGAAACGTAGCGCAATGTTGAGAGTGGAGAGAAGTTTTATCCTTATCAATTTGTATGCATGTTATTTAGAGATTAAATCATATGATTCAAACCGAATGTAAATGGGTAACGTATTGATAATTATAATTGAAATTATAAATCGGAATCAATTAAGTTTAATATGGCGTATTTGTGTAAAAATAATTAAGTGTGATTAGAATGGGTTGGATTCTTGGGTTATGTTAGGATGGCAGGTCTTGCGGGGATAGGCCGTGCCTAGTGTACAGTAGGTTGTCCTTATGGGTGGGGTAACTAAATTAAAACTTCAGGACGCGAATAGGTGCGCACTGTTAAAGGAGAGGTGAGTTTGGGGTTTCGTGAGAGTGAGATTCCACTTTAATTATGAAATAAGTGCATTTATATTTATTATGCATGGTTAACACACTTGCTAAATATTTTTACACTCGGACTCTGACCCGTTTATACTTCTCTCATGCTATATATATATATATATATATACACACACATTATTACAGGTGTCCTACCGCAAGGATGCCGGATGCTCTTCTATCCCGAGTCGTGGGAGCCGTAACGGGTGCGGACTGTCGCGTGATTTGGTTGGTAATCGCTTCCTACTTCTTTGTAAATATAGATAGGATTCATTGTGTACATCGGGATTATACTTTAGAGTTATTTATATTTGTTTATATTTCTTCCCCATGCATGTTGTACTGTCTGTGACCCGACAGTTTATTCGGGTATATTTCCTTGTATGTACTCATTGCATTTTATTCTAGAATTTCATTTATTATCGTACTTGTAGGCATTTTTCCTTTATCAGTAGTTCTATAGTGTTGGTTTGTTGTTCGTGGTGTGTTTTATTTAATTTTGGCATCCGCTTTTAATAGTTTCGGGTAGTTAGCCTTATATTATTTAGTATTGTCAGTTGATGTTGAGACTGAGCCATCTGAGATACCTGATTTAATGTAGTATAGGGCTGGCCACCCGTTATTATTTTGAGTGGATTGTCACAGATGGTATCAGAGCATCAGGTTCTAGAGTCTTTAGGATCTGTGCGGGTTTTCTGCATTCTTCCATTACTGTTCTTGATATAGAGCCCTACTGTTAGGATTGTTGTGTTCACTGTGTTTATCTTCTTCTGCGAAGTGTACTCACTTAAATGATATTCTGACAACTGTTGCTCTCGTTTCAGACGTCACCGAGAATATGTCGTATAAGGAGGGACAAGATGAGAGTTGCAATACCCATAACATATTTTGGGCACACTTTGATTGGAGGTATTTTCTTTCGCGATTCAGGCGGAGATACGGAGGAGATTTCTAGCGGTGATTTATAGCTATCTGACGATGGTCAAGTGAGAAGGAGAATTTCATGATCGATAAGGTAAGTACTAATGGTGAGAGAATAGGGAGCCCTTGGGAGGTTTAGATTGAGAAATTTTTTAACATTTGTTAGGAAACTTGGTGTTGGTGACTTTTACCGACGTGAGGTGTGAGGGGTGGTCCCAATATCGGGAGTATTGCCTTCTGGGAAGAGGGAGTGAGAAATTTAAAGTTTTGGGTCCATTGAGTAGGACTCAGGGACTTTTCGGTAGTCGCAACAGCGTCTTGTCCTTCGGGATGGTTAGGAAGGATTTATGAGGAAGATGTTTCTTTGAGGAGAATTAGGCCTTGGGAAGGAGTGAGCAAGTGTGGCCTTTATACGACATCTTTTGGGATATTAAACCGTTTTTTAATGAGCTAGTAGAGAGTTTCTCTATTGATTTTTGGGAGTGTGAATTGTCAAGGTTATTGTTTTCTATTTAGGCTAGGATGGGAAATTTTAGTGTTCCAATGGGGGAAAAACTTGTCTAGTGGAAAGGTATTGATGTGATGTAAGGGATTAGTATAACTGAGAGGTTCAAAGATTAGTAGATTTATGTTGAGCGGAGAATTTAACTCATAGTTGTGCTAGTTTTGAGAACTAGGTATTAGTTAGAGTATTGTATTTGTTTAAGCCGTGTGTCTAGAGACATAAGGTATTTGTTTGGCGTGTCGAAAGACATGGAATTATTTATTTTATGTACTGCATAGGCCTTCGGGCAATATCTAAAATATGAAAAATCTTTTATAAAAACTTAACCCTGGTTCAACTGATCTCAATCCCCGATGTAGCTACACATTAGTGTATTGGGAGGGTTCCTTATTTATATTTCGCTTGCAAGACCTCCCCCGCATGAATATAGCTAGTGTAAGGAATTGAGAAGAGTTCAACCAATTATATTACTAAGAGTTATATTATGATTTTGAGGCTAGTGAAGCCGAGTTATTATTATCCGAGTTGAGCTCGACGTATGGGGTGTATGGGCGCCCTGGGTAGTTAGTTTGATTTTTAAAATCTATATGGTTCGACGTGAGAACTAGGAAGGATTGGTATAGGGATCTAGAGGGTAGATGTAAGGACTACATGAGATTGAAGTCCTAGGCATATCCAAAATTTCGCGGGCGAAATTCTTGTAAGGGGGAAGAGTGTAACACACCACGATTTTGGGACTCAGAATTTAAATTTTGAGAAAAATAAAATTCATTTAAATCGGAAAATTCTAGAATTTACAATTTGAAGTCCAAAAATAGAGAACATTTCAAAGTATTTCGAATGATGATTTTGAGTGTACCATCGATCCCGGATGGGTCGAGATAGTCAAAATGACTGTCATTGGGTTTTATTTCGGTTTCGGATTATTTTTAAGTTAGTTTGACTCGAATTGGAGTAAACGAGTCATTTAAAGTGTGTATTAACATTTAAAACTGGGATTATTATTTTAAAGGTTTAAGAGGCTTACGGATCAAGCCTTCTCATTTGAGAGAAAGAAAGAAGAAGAAGAAGAAGAAGAAGAAGAAGAAGAAGAAGAAGAAGAAGAAGAAGAAGAAGAAGAAGAAGAAGAAGAAGAAGAAGAAGAAGAAGAAGAAAGAAGAGAGAAAGAGAAAGGAAGAAAGAAAGAAGAGGAAAGGAAGAGAGAGAGAGGAAAAAAGCTTGGAGATTCCGTCCCATACGCGATCTCGAGGATGATCCAACCTCTACAATTTTGAGGCAAGTGTTTAATCTTGCTAAATATTTCATTTGTGGATTTCATTTCATAATTTGTGGATAAAAGTAATGGATTTTTGGTATTAATATCAAAACCTATATTTTTGGGTATTAAAATGGAAATTTGATGCTTATACTTGGGTTGTAGGGATGAGATGTAGGATGAGTTTATATGTCAAGAATATTAAGGGGTTAAAGATTTGGGGGTTAGATGATGAGATTTGGGTGTTTGGGGATTTAGGGTTTGTTGAAAAATGGCAAAAAGGCTAAGACATCTGATATGGCCGGTCGACCAATTTGGACCCGCGGTCGACCGGGGGTCTGGGCCCGATCGACCGGTCCCCTGTTTTAGCCCAAGATTTGGATCTCTTTTTTTCCTATTCTTTTGGGGTTTTATTCTTAGGGGCTTTCTTAATGGGCTTATTATGGAGGGTTGTGATATTAGATTAAGGAAATAGGGCCCTAGGTCGAATAGGAGCTTGCGGGCCTATGTTAAATTGATTTCGGAGGGTGGGTTGCCTCTTTTAGTAATGAAATGAATATGGAACTGAAGTGATTGGCGTATTATTTTATTATGATAGAGGTGGGTTATCTTGAAGTGGTTATAAACGGTAGAGATAGTCCCTTTTGCTCACGTGCGTATTAATAATGGATATTCCGAGGTATAGTGGGAGATCTCAGTGAGGACGGGAGCTCTAGCTTGAGGTCATAAGTGAGTTTAGATATAATTTAAGGTTTAAGACTCTTTGGGAGAGTGGTGAGGGTATTGTGTGACATTGTTGGTCAATAAATTGTGTCGAATCCTTATAGTGATAGGATTCTATTTAAGATATGATTGAGGACCGATAAGAGAAAGTGGTCGCGTATCCTTAGTAATGTGTAACTTAAGGAATAAATTGTAAGGTACTAAGGTTAAGGGTTCATAAGAGAAAATTGAACTGTAGGCGAAATTGTGAATGATGGAATCGTACTATCAACTAGAATAGGTGTGTTCTAATGATTGGTCGGGAGAGTGGCTGTATGACTACGTGTGATTTATAATGGAGATTCCCATATTTTATGGGATTATGAAATGAATTTGGGATTGATATTGAGGCTTATCGATTAATAATTAGGTGATTGCTTATGATCGAGATAAGAATCGTGGGTTGATGTATTTTCATATATTACTGGAATGTATAGTGATTGTTATACACATCAATCTTTGGGGTAATAACCTCAATGTTGAATATTGAAAGACTATTCATATCATAGGGATAATGGATGAATAAGCTTCGAGAGAGATCGTATCCATATAACGAATCCAGCTATTATGTTTGGAGTTATGGCTATTATATTGAGGATTGTGGGATATACTAATAGTCGAGTTTATAAATCTTATACCTACGTACGAGAGAAAGTGTGTATACTTATGTGGATATAGATATAATTGTATAAATATGGATATATGTGTATACTCATGTTGTAAATATCTAAACCGTATGTGATGGTTTAATTATATGATGGGATCATATGGATGTATATATATTGTGCATGTGAATGATATATATACTTGTATGGTTAAGCATACCCCGCACATGCTATCATTGGGAAGTTTTCGCGATGAGGGTGAGCACCCTGACTCGAGGAGCAGAGTGTGGATAATCCCTATGTCATAGTCGTCCATTGTGTTATTATGTGATTTACATTTTTTGGGGGGATGAGACGTGGTGGGTATGTTTCGTCTCATTGACGGTTAGGAACTATGACCGCTTCTCGGACGTTGTGTGTGTGAGTTTATCACGAGGATGGGTGTCGTTTAGCCCCACCAGGTGGTCCCCAGTATGCTACGTGGGTTGGGCACTGGGAAGATGATAGCATGGTGCAGTATATTGGCGATATATATAGCCGGTTATATTATGTGAATGGCCATTGTACATCATATGTGGTATGTACATTTGGTTTTGTGAATGAATGATTGTATCTATATATATGTTTAGAGTAAATACATATATACTTATCCATATCCTATAGATGGAAGGATATAAAAGTTCTATGGTGTACATCTTGGGAGATTATGGTGTACTAGATTGTTGGGGGTTGATGTATCGCATTTAAGGAATATTTCGGTTACATCATCCCAAGGATATTAGTGGAGATTTTGAGGTTGTTCTTAGATAGTAATCTAAATTATAGTAGTAGTATTGGGGTGTATGACATAATAGATCCCCGTGATCGACATTGAGATTAAATCATATGATTCAAACCGAATGTAAATGGGTAACGTATTGAGAATTATAATTGATTAAATTATAAACCGGAATCAATTAAGCTTAATATGGCGTATTTGTGTAAAAATAATTAAGTGTGATTAGAATGGGTTGGATTCTTGCGTTATGTTAGGATGGCAGGTCTTGCGGGGATAGGCCGTGCCTAGTGTATGGTAGGTTGTCCTTATGGGTGGGGGTAACTAAATTAAAACTTCAGGACGCGAATAGGTGCGCACTGTTAGAGGAGAGGTGAGTTTGGGGTTTCCCGAGAGTGCGATTCCACTTTAATTATGAAATAAGTGCATTTATATTTATTATGCACGGTTAACACACTTGCTAAATATTTTTACACTCGGGCTCTGACCCGTTTATATTTATCTCCTGCTATATATATATATATATACACATTATTACAGGTGTACTACCGCAAGGATGCCAGATGCTCTTCTATCTTGAGTCGTGAGATCCGTAACAGGTGCGGATTGTCGCGGGATTTAGTCGGTAGTCGCTTCCTACTTCTTTGTAAATCTAGATAGGATTCATTGTGTACATCGGGATTATACTTTAGAGTTATTTATATTTGTTTATATTTCTTCCCCGTGGATGGTGTACTGTCTGTGACCCGACAGTCTATTCGGGTATATTTCCTTGTATGTACTCATTCCATTTTATTCTAGCATTTCATTTATTATCGTACTTGTTGGCATTTTTCCTTTATCAGTAGTTCTATAGTGTTGGTTTGTTGTTCGTGGTGTGTTTTATTTAATTTTGGCATCCGCTTTTAATAGTTTCGGGTAGTTAGCCTTATATTATTTAGTATTGTCAGTTGATGTTGAGACTGAGCCATCTGAGATACCTGATTTAATGTAGTATAGGGTTGGCCCCCCGTTATTATTTTGAGCGAGTTGTCACACATGCTTTAATATTTAATTTATTTTAAAACTAATCCCAACAAATATATTTGGAGCTTCTAGTCCAAATTATAAATTATTATTTTGAAATCTTTCAATATTCGTATCTCGTGAATAATCAAAACTTAGAGTTTTGATTTATGGTATATTTTTATTGGAACTTTATGTCCAAATGTTTTGAAATACTATGATAACTTCAGACCTCATATTTTCAAAATTAATTAGAAAAATTATATTCTAATTACAAATAATATTTTAAGAACTTTCGATCGCAATAATGATTATGGATCTTTGTATCACAAATATAATCGGGGGATTCTTCGTCTATACCTTGTCAATAAGATAATAAAAACTTCAAGTTTGAATGTGATATATTTTCTTTGACACTTTTAAGCCCAAATAATTTAGGAACTTCAAGTCCCAAAATTTGAACAGACATATGTTCAATTTTCATATTTGAATAATTATTCAGGAACTTAAGGTACTAATTGTAAATAATAAGGGAAACTTCATATTACAATATTAAATATATAAAGACTCTGAACGCCCTACCCAATTATATCTAAACTTCAAGTTTGATAAGGGATAAAATTATTTGGAACTTCAAGTCCAAATTATAAATAATCATTATGGAACATTTAATATCATTACCCTTAATATATAAAAAAATAAAACTTCATGTTTGATTACAAAATTATTGAATCTTTGAGTCTAAATTATAAATAATTGTTATGGAACTTTTAGTATCCCTTTCCCTATTATAGAAATCATCAAAACTTTAGGTTTGATTCTAGGGCATATTTTATTCTCATTTTCAAAATTTTGAATAACAATTGAGAAATTCAAATCCGAATTTTAAATGAATTAGAAACTTTCGGTCCCAAATTAAAAAATTTATATGAGAACTTCAGGTCTTTAATTAGTAGTTGGGAACTTCAGGATTCAAATTTAATATAAACATCTCGAAACTTCAGGTCCCAAATTTAAAATAATAATTAAGAACTAAAAGATTTAAATTTAATTATAAATGGAATTAGGGTCCAATCATTGAATGATAATTAGGAATTTCAGATCCTAATAAAAAATTGAAAACTTCTTGGTTCCATGATTAATAATTTAGAAATATTGGGTTCCAATTATATTTTGAGAATGTCGAATCTTAGTCTTTAATTTTTCATCATTTATACTTAAACATAAAGGGTAAATATTATATCACAAAGTTTGATAGGTGACAAAAAAATATGTAATCTTTTGAGATTAAAATAAAAGTACAAGGTTAACATAAAAATAATTAAAAGTGTAGGAGATAAACTATAACTACCTAAAAGTATAATATTCATTTGTAAACATACAAAACTCATATAGTCATTTTGTAGGTAACCTAAGCTTTAGGATTTTGACAAAATTAAAGTAAATATTTTTTTATTTAAAAATAAATGCATATATTTATATGTTATCTAGCTAAACAACTAAGTTTTTAGTATTTCTTTATTAATGTTGGTTATTGTCAAGATCTTAAAATTTTGGTTATTAAACAAAATTTAATAAGATATACCATTCATCACCTTTTATTATCGTATTATAAATATTGTTAATAGGAGTAGTTTTGATGCATTTGGAAAAAGACTATCTAAAATGGTACGCTAGAATTATCCTAACATTAAACCTTTACATGCGAAGGAAACGGTTCCTTAATACCTTTCATATTGAATGACTTTAAAATGGTACGCTAGACTATCTAAATAGTGTTAGTGTGAATGGTTTTGATAGCCAATCATTCCTATAGGCTTATGTTAGTTTGTAAATAAACAATATAAAATGACGTACGCCATCATCATTAATTAAATGACTTTAAATAAGTCTTTCAAATCATACTTGTGTTTGACAATTGCATAGGGTTTAGATCTATATGAAGGATTATAATAATGGAGTTGTAGCTTTATCCTCATTTAGTTGAAATCTTTTAGATCCTGATGAGAGTACAATTTTGACATAATGAGTTTCGCTTCCTGCTTTACTTTCACTTGACGTTTGGAAAGACATTTAGACATAAACTTCGAACGGGTTTCCAAATCTCAGATTAAAAAAATTAATAAACATCATGATGATAACATGCCGTAAAATAAAGGGCATTAAGAAAATATACACGGAGAGATATTTTCATTTCATGATTATGTGAATACTCAAAAAGTGTGACGCCTATTTATAGTATAAATTAAGGTATCTTAATAAAGTATTTAATAATTATGGAATATAAATGGATATTCACAAAATACATATTTTATAATACATACACAAGCATACATAGAGTCCTGCTCTTGTGCGGACTATGACGCATTTTAAGAATGCGGACCGAATATGTGTCACCTGGCGGTGAGCTCAGAAAAGTGAGAGAGTGTGCCTACAATTTAGGCGATAATTTCTAGGGGCACCGTTAGGTGACACATGTCCGGTCCGCATTCTTAAAATGCAGACTAGTCCGCACTGGAGCATTATTACACACACACACACACACACACACACACACACACACACATATATATATATATATATAACAATGCTCTTGTACAGATTAGTTCGCATTTTAAGAATGCGGACCGGACATTTGTCACCTAACAGTGCGTCTAGAAATTATCGCCTAAATAATAGGCACATTCTCTCTTTTTTCTGGGCTCACCGCCAGGTGACACATGTACTGTCCGCACTCTTAAAATGCGGAACAGTCCGCACAAGAGCATAACTGTATATATATATTAAATAGCAACAATTTCAAAAATGAAGAAAAACATCAAAACAATTGTATTTAAATATCTACATAAATAATTATAGAACTAAAAAAAGGAAAAAAAATCTATTAAAAAAAACAACAAAAAGATAAAAACAAGTTCAGAAATATTGATATTCACATATATAATGATATTTTTTCATCTCTCTGAACTTGTTTTTATCTTTTTGTTGTATTTTTAATAGATTTTTTTCCTTTTTTTAGTTCTATAATTATATATGTAGATATTTAAATACAATTGTTTTGAAGTTTTTCTTCATTTTTGAAATTGTTGTTATTTAATATATATATATATATGCATTTTATATTTTTTTTCATCTATTCTTGGTATTTTGAGATACTTCTTGTAATACACCGAGATTTTTAGTAAATAATTAGTTAGAAAAATAGTAAATTTAATAATTTAATTGAGAAATTTCTATGTTAAATAAAATAATAGGTTATCATGATTTTGCATGTTTTTAAATTAACAGTACTTAAAAAAATTAACAATGTGATTGGAATTTAATTTAGTGAAGCTTAAGTTAAATTAATAACATTGTGCTATTTTATTTTGATTGGACTTACAATGAGTGGATGACAATTTAACCCAACCCATCGATTTTCCTCCCCTCCCCTAATGGGGCTGGTTAAAACCCCGCTTAAAATAATAGGGACAAGTATGGCTTTCAAAAAACTCATTAATTAAACAGGGCAACTTCAGGTTTAGTATATACTAGGTGAAAACCCGCGCGATGCGTGGTTAAAACGTAAATTAATGCATAATAAAGACATAGAAGTATGAAATTATAATTAGAAATAAAAGAACTGAAATACAGTGAAATTAATGAATATTAGTGATCAGTAAACTCCAAGTAAAAATGCATAGAAAGATTTCCAATGTTTTACATTGTGATAGGAAGCTTCCTTTTTGGGTTAACTTCGCATTCGACATCATTTCCGTGAGAGAAACTGTCATTGTCTGTGATAATGATTGGATGTTGCGTTGTTGAGACTGGATTTGTTCCCTTTTATGTAAATGAGATATGATTAGAGTAAGAAAAGAAATTAGAATATAAAATTAGTAGTGAGTATCTAAAAAATACCTTTTGAATGTTGTGGTTAGTCATTGAAGTATTTCCGTATGAAGAATCTTTAAAAATGGTTGACATAGTGAAGTTTTCATAGCCACGTATTAAGTTGTAGTTATTGAGCTTGAGGCGGAATTTGTGAGAGGTACGAATATGGTGGTAGCTGTTTGGTCATTGACTGAGATTTGAAGTTTGTACCTATTTATGGAGAAGTATAAGTTGGTAAAAATTGAGGGGTAGAACAGTAAATGAAAATAACTTGTAAGAATATAATACCTCGGAGAAGGAATCAGTTTATCTGTGTTGCATGTTTCACAGAAGAAAGAAGTCATATAATGTTTAAGTTTCTTGTTGCAGTGATTGCATGCTGCATAATACCAGCCACCATATTCGTCTACACATGTGATTCTTGCGTTGCAAGTGACATATATAACCTGTGAAATATATAATATTTATATTATAAGTAGATAATGAAGGAGAGAAAGGAAATGTATATTTAAAAGGGGATACCTCATTTGGAGAGTAGGAACGAAGGGATAAGATATCTTCAATGGATTTAGATTCTCCATCAATCTGAATTTGTGAATTGTTGCCGCTGGTTGGATCAGTTGTCAGGATGAAAGAACGATTTTCGTTATGAAGTCTGTACATATATCATAAAGATACACCACTAATATGTCAGATGTTAACAAAGCCAATGCGAATTTGAAAAAAAAATGTAAACAGAATTATAAATCAGATGTAAAATTAGGGGTGGAAAAAAGGCATGCTATGTCTCCTCAATGGGGACATAAGGTATGAACATGGGGAGTCAATGGTATGAAGAAAGAGAAAACAGTAATGGTTTGTTGTTTGTGATTTGGGTTACAAGTGTATGTTTTTTTTAAAGAAAAAAAGATTGGCGTGACTATTATTTCACAAGTGTCACAAAAATCTTATACATGTGTTGCAAAATTGCAGATGCCTGCCTCCTCTTAATGTTTTTATATCACACGGCTACCAAGTACATTTGGACATGGACAAAGATTATGACAGAGTGTCTTTGTCGTTCCTCATTGAAGTCCTTTGAAAAATTCTGAGTGATATTCAGACTGGATTTATCTATTGAAAACATTAATCATTCCATTTCTATAGACTCTGAAAGTATTAAACAACTTGATTATAAATCATATGGGGGTAATAAAAGTTATCAATTAAAAAAACCTTAGTTAAAAGGAAGAATTTGAAAATAACAATTGACGTATTCAAGAATCACTTTTTTTTAAAGTGTACTGAACATAAATTCTACAAAACTAAAAATAAATTTTACAAAACTAAAAATAAATTTTACAAAAAATGTAAATAAAATTTAACAGTCTAAAAAACAAATATATGCAAAGTATTTTTTTTTTTGTAAGGATCTAAAACTGAATGTTTATAAAAAAATGTTAATTGGGCTATCCATTTGTCGTTGGACCTGCAATCCAATCTAAGTCATATTGTTTGGCAATTAGGATTAGGAGCTGGATTTAATGGATTATTTTCTTGATTTAAGTCAGATTGTTTGTCCGTAATTTAGAAGAGCTGACACGATTATAATTCTTTCTAAACCCTTCTGGACCAATTATGAACTATCGCCTATCGACCCATTAAAAAAAGTTAGGTAAAAGGTAGTATGGACATTAGTAGAGTGGAAATTTAAATAATTGATCGATACACTCTACATGGAATGCCTGTCATCTGTGTGGCCATTTCCTTTTCTCTGTTCTTAAATCTCCCAAATCTTCATCGTTGCCCCTCCTGCCTTTTTCAAACGATCCACTTCTTTCGAAGAAACATTTTTGCTCGATCATTTATGATTGAGAGGGGGGGAGATAAAGATGGATATATATATATATATATATATATATATATATATATATATATATATATATATATATAAGGAATGAAAGGGGAGCAGAATAGCTAAAGACAAAAGGAGGGGAGCTGTAGAGATGGACTCCTCAAAGAGCAAAAGAAAAACGTGAGGAGAGAGACACAGGGCTTTTCAATATTATTTGTAAACCAATTATTATAAAAAATGACTTTCATAGGTAGGTGTAAATTTTCATAAAGTTAACACCATAATGCATTATGATCTTACTTTTTATCGCAATATTTCGAGGAAAAGCATCCATGTTCATTTTCATTGCATCATAGTTATTTTAGACAACTGTTGTTATTTTTTGAACCCGTATGTAAAAAGATCCTATAAAGTCATAATCTTAATTTGAAAAGAAACTACAAAAAGTGACCACTCACCTTATCCAATCCAATGTCCACTACTATTAAACACAACTATGTTATAACCCTGCATGATGCGCGAGCTTTTAAAAATATATTACTATAATTAAACATGAAAAAATTTCATCTATTATCATTCATTTAACATAAAGTCGAAAGCTTTAAAATTCGTAATCCTCCCTCCAAATAGACTTCTCCATATCCAATTTTCCATTTTTGATTATAAAATCAGAAGGTGCTATATTTGGTACTACTCTTATTTTACACTCCATCATTTTTTTTGCTCTAACAGGTCCCATGAAAAATGATTTTTGGTCCAGTAGATTCTATTTGTAAACATATAATGAATATTCACTATATGTATAGATAGGACCTACTGGGAAAAAATATTACGATAGAACCTATCAAGATATGTCTTACGTAAATAGTACTTATATGTCAAGCTCCCTACAAATTTCCAACACATTTTACACGCACAAAAAGACCGATACACTTGTAGCCACGCTTATTTTAAGTATTTTTTTTTTATTTTAGGTAAATATTATATAGTACGCGTTTGTCGTTATATCAGTATTTGTATATATTTAGGGGTGTACTTATTATATTTTTAGTGCTCTTTGTTTTATATTTTTATTTATATTTCATATTTTTTATTATTATTTTATTATGAGTCTTTTTATGATTTATTAGTGTGTGCGTTTTAGATTTTATTGTGAGTCTTTTCATTATTTTATTGTGAGTCCTTTTTTTGGTGTATATATATATATATACAGAGAGAGAGAGAGAGAGAGAGTCATGTGCACGCCAAATTTGAATACTTTCTGGCGCAAATTTATTTTTTTTAATATTAAAAAAAATTATGAGTTGATTTTTTTATGCGGTATTTAAACATTTCAAGGGGCTCGTACCAGCTCAAAATAATTTTTTTTGATATTTTAAAAAAATCGGTCAAACTTTCACAGCGTTTAAAGTGCTTTAAAAGGTACGAAAGTTTGACTGATTTTTTTAAAATAGTAAAAAACGTTTTTTTCAGTTGGTTCCTTAAAAGATTTAAATACCACATAAAAAAAATTTAAATAAAAAATATGTTTACTATATCAAAAATTTGATGTGCAAATTTGGGTGATACTTTTACAATTCCATGCTCATGCATGAAATGTTATGTTAAAAGTGTTATTTTTTTTTAAAAAAGATCTTTTTTGTTTTGTTTAAGAATACATGTGTCACCTGACAATACGCTAATATCTCTTCTTTTGGATCACCCAATTAACCAAATTGATTTTTCCTCTCTCTCTCCTCTTATCATCATCTGCGACCTCTCATCCATTTGCACCATCTCCCATCCACCATAACCCTCTTACCCGCAACCCATCTCAACTCCACTCCGAACCCAACCACGACAGCTCCTGTAATAACCAAAACCCGACTCGAAAGCTGCCTAACCCATTTCTATCCACTCCGACCCTGTAACCCCACTTGCCCCCTTTATACCTTTGACATGAGACCCATAAACCCAGGCAGCTGCCTTGCCCCCGAACCTCATCCCTGCTCAAACCCATAACCCGCTCCCGAATCCGGTCACCAAGGCAGCCCCTGCCTTCTACCCAGCTGACCTTACTTCCATCCAGATCCTATTCTACCCAGGTCTTCAAAATGAAAGAAATGTTCAAATATATCAGACCTAATCTCAACCCTTCAACTTCACAATTATGTTTACAACCCTTTCTCATTCTCTTAATTTGATGACTTTTGAGTGAATTCAAACCATTTCAGGTATTTATAATAGGACATCTGGAGCAACAGAATCTTATAGGTAAAGAAAACGAAGAGGCAAATCAAAGAAGAAATCTGTGAAGCTAAAAAAAAAATCAAGAGGCGTAAGAAGACGATCAGACCCACATTAATATTGATTATTACGTTAGCCACTTGGGAGAAGAGAGTGATAGAGATGCATATATTAATACCAAGTTTCATTTTATAAAAGATAAAAGATTGGTGCTGTAACTGAGTTGCCATGTGGATATGTTAATAAGAGGGAGATTTAAAGAGATAGAGATGCCACGTGGATAGCTTTAGAAGAAGTTGTCATTAAATGCTTGTTTAGCATTTTATAGTATATAGAGATAAGTATAACCTGCCCCACCCCGTTTATTTCTTATATTTACTTATATACCCATCTTTGCTATATTATTTCCACCAAAACCTTATATATATATATATATATATTAGAGAAGTAGACTAAAACCATGCTTTACGCAATAGTTTTAGTTATGGATTTATTATTGAAATAAAATTATTTTTTCCTATTTTAATGGGAATCATGTATAGACATAATGTATGCATTATTTTATATATTTATGTCTTTTATCTACTCTGTAGGTGTTCTGGTGTGTAGAGTATGGCTTACACACGGAGAATCAGATCACCAGTTCTTGTGGAGTATAAGCTTTATTTTCCAGTCTTAGAGGGAACTGGACACACCGTTTGTAAGGCTGTAGCACAATATTTTAGTAGGTTTATCTTGATTACGGGAAATAGTATATTTTCAAATTATTGTGCTAGTACACTTTATGTGTATTGAATGGGACCACATTGACGTCATTGTCTTTATACTGATTTTATAAAGCAATGTACACCTCGTGATTATTAGGCTTACTTAAGTTTCTCAATCTAGATATGATTAACGGACACATGCACTAGTTATTTATTCCTTTGACCTATCAGGTGAGATTCATTATTGGATCAATAATCGTGATAAATTGGATAATGGTGATTAATGTATGAAAAAAGTCTTTTATTGATGGAATCCATGTCTCGGTATAGATACTAGTGATGCCCCCTTGAGATGCTTATAAGTTTTGTATGTGGCAAACCCTACAGGTGGATTATGATAGTTCGACACTACAAATAAGTTAAGTTGGACCGCTCAAGGGCTTAAAGAAGTTAATCAAATAAATTATCAGTAATGTATTTTACTAATAGGTATCTGTAACCTTAACGTTAGAAGAATTAAGTAATTAATAATGAGGAGATCGAAATATAATTTTTAGTTGAGGCGTGGAGTTGCAATTATAATATTTTAGTGGTATTAATTTTAATTAAGGTATTGGGATTAGAATTCGGGAAGGATTAGGTTTTCTCATGCCCATTAGGAACCACATACTTATCTCTCCTTTGGGTCCCTACTATAGCTTATATATATGCACCTAAGGATCATTCTTTCTTAAGCTAGACATCACACTTTGATACTCAAAACCCCAATTCAGATTTGTGAGGAAGAGAGGCAGTAGAGACGAAAGAGGAGAATAGAAGGTGTTCACAAAGAAAGAACCCACACTCTGCTCATAACTATTCAGATCAACAATATATTAGAAGACCATGAGGTGCATCGGGCTTGCGTTCTTGGTCAACTATCATAAAATACGGGTTGTGCTGAGACGAGATCAAATTATAGAGATCTCAAAAGTAGATCCTTCTTCCATCTTGTAGGATTTTGTGTATGTATAGTTTTTTTTGGTAGTTCAATCTATATGCGTATTCAATAGACCCTTGGACTACCACTCCAACAATTAGTATCAAATCCTTATTGATATTGCGTATAAGTTGAACTCATCCATGTTGTCCAATTAAAATAATCGTATATGTGCATAGATATTGGTTGGAATATAAACATGTGTTAACTTCTGTTTTACAGCAATCTAATCCCACTATTATGCTCACGTATTTATGTTTATGTTCTATGTGATTGGATCCCACAATGATTTAGTCATGGCTATTTTCTTACTCTGGATTAATGTAATATTTATGTAGAATGTGAACTCTTCATGGAGGCATAGGACATCTATAAATTTTTATTATTTTGATCTTGATTTTCCATAGAGGAGTGTGAAACCAGATCAGTGATTGGGGGCTATTTTTTGCACAGAAATCAGTTTCTACAGTGTTAAACGGAAATTTGTATGGACAGGTGGAACCCCGTGTCGTTCTAACATAGTGGCAATATGAAGTGTTTGGGTTTAAGGATGACTATTGAGAACTCCAATCTACGACAGAGTTGTATCTTGACCACAATAGTCAGGAATCCTTATTTATCTCGATTATTCTGTTTATGTTGATTTATGTCTTTATTATTCATGTTTTAATTGTTGGGTTGTTAATACATGTTAACAGTTCCCTTAGAATTATGGACAACATGGAATACCAATCGGACTTATATCATGTAGATTATAATGTGAATAATTTATAATTATTTTGAATTGTGGACATTAATATGTGTGGTTAGAAAATAAAAAATTGAGTATTAATTTTTCAATGACGATGAAGGGTATTTAAAAAATTTATCACACATTTGCTTGATGCGTTAAAATAGGGATATCCCAGTATTTTTGAAAATATATCAAATGTCCTAGATTTTTCAAATTAATTATAAAAAATTGGACACGTTTTTTATATATCCCTCAGAAAGTTTTTTAAATTACTAAGTGGGAGAGGGAATTTTCCAAGAGAAAATCCCACGGTCTCCATCAACGATTTTTAGACTTCCAATAATAAGTAGCTCCTCTAACGAGGAATTCTAATTATTGTGGTGGTCGATATAAGTTTCTTTACAGGTAATTTTTTATTCATTATTCACTTAGGTAGCCCCTAAAGGAGGAGTCTATGTGATATGAGATAATCTAAAATTAGTTGGTGGTATACACATAGACATAAAATAATGGTAGGTTCTCCAAAGAGGAATGCTATGATTTTATGGGCTAAAGAGTTGGCTATTTAATTTTATTTGACATAAGTTTTGTCTACATAATAAAATTAAAAGGAATTAGCCTACCTAATTTTTTTTGGAAAGTAGGTTCTCTAAAGAGGAATATTATTCAAATGGTAATCGGGATGCCGACGAAATCTTTTCAAATTGATAGAGGGAACCATATTTTAATTTAGAATTCAAAAGGTTTATACCTTATAATAATTCATTTTATTATTTGATTCTCAGTATTGAGATTGGAGATCTTTCAATCCACTTGTTTTCATTCTCAAGGAAAATAAATTAACTGGACCTAATTTCATTAGCTGGAAAAGGAATTCGGATATTGTGTTGAGTGCTAAAGGGTACAAGTTTGTGCTCTATGGTCCTCAGCAACCTGGTGAGGAGGCGATCGAACAAGAAACCCGGGCTTACCAGAAATGGATCAAGGCTGATGAGATGGCGCGATGTTATATTTTGGCATCTATATCAAATCTTCTGCAACACTAGCATCAATCAATGAACCATGCCTATGGCATGATACTGAACCTCAAAGATATTTTTGTTAATCAGAATCGTTCTACAAGGCAGGTTTCCATGAAAGAACTCATGAACACAAGCATGGCTGAAGGTACCCCAGTGAGGGAACATGTTTTAAGGATAATTCTCTTCTCAATGAGGTTGAAATACTTGGAGCAAAAATCAATGGGGAAACCCAGGTCAATATTGTTCTTCAGTCGCTGCTTGAGTCCTTTAAGCAGCTCCGCCCAAATTAAAACATGAACAAACTTTCTTACTCTTTGGCGGAACTACTTAAAGAACTACAAGTAGTTACGGGTCCTGAAGTGATTTTGTTTATGAGAAAGGTTCTACTTCTAAGCCTATGAGAAAGAATAAAAAAAGTCTCACAAACAGGTTATGGTCCCTCAGGCAGCTCGTCGGCCTCAGGGAGGTGTGAAAAAGCCTAAGGGCAAGTGTTTCCACTATAAGCAGTCAGGACACGGGAAGAACAATTGTTAGGTTTTCCATAATAAATAAAATAATGCAGGTAAATTCCATTCATTTGTCGTTGAATCATGTTTTGTGGTTCTTACTACCAGTACCTGGTGCGTAGATACGGGAGCCACTAATCATGTATGCAATTCTTTTCAGGGGTTCCAGGAAACCAGGTGATTAAATGATGGAGAGATTTATCTGATTATAGGAAATACTACGAGAGTAGCAGTAATTACTGTGGGAGATATCCGTTTAAGATTTAATAATGATAGGAGTTTACTTTTAAAATATTGTCTTTATGCACCTTCCATTAGAAGGAATTTGATTTCAGTTTCTTGCTTAGCCTTTAATGGATATTCAGTTTCTTTTAATAAACTCGTGGTTATTAAAAAAAAAATATTTTATTTGTTCTATTACATTAGATGATAATCTTTATATATTTTAATGAGAATCATGTATGGACATAATGTATGTATTATTTTATGTATTGCCAATATCTTTTGTTCTACTCAATAGGTTTTCTGGTGTGTAGAGTACGACTTACATAGAGAGGATCAGATCACCAATTCTTGTGGAATATAAGTTTATTTTTCACAGTCTTATATGGAGCTGGACACACCATCAGTAGGGTTGTAGAATAATATTTTATTAGGTTTATCTTGATTACGAGAAACGGTTTAGTTTCAACTTATTGTGCTAGTACACTTTTATGTGTATTAAACGGGACCAAATTGAGGTCATTGTCTTTATGCTGATTTTATAAGACAATATACACCTCGTGATTATTAGGCTTACTAAAGGCTATTAATCTAGATATGATTGACGAACACATGCACTAGTTATTTATTCATTTGACCTATCGAGTGAGATTCATTATTGGATAAATAATCTTGATAGATTGGGTAATGGTGATTAATGTATGGCAGAAGTCTTTTATGGAGGTAATTCATGTCTCGGTATAGAGACTGGTGATACCCCCTTGAGATGCTTATAAGTTTTATATGTGTCAAACCCTACAGGTGAATTATGATAGTTCGACACTACAAATAAGTTAAGTTGGACTGCCCAAGGGCTTAAAGAAGTTACTCATATAAATTATCAATAATTTATGTTATTAACGGGTATCTGTAACCTTAACGTGGAAAGAATTAAGTAATTAATAATGAGGAGCTCGAAATATAATTTTGAGTTAAGGAGTGGAGTTGTAATTATAATTATTTAGTGGTATTAATTATAATTAAGGTGCTGGGATTAGAATTCGGGAAGGATTAGGTTTTCTTAGGCTTTCTTGAGCCCATCAGGAGCCACATCCTTATCTCTCCTTAGGGTCCCTACTGTAGAATGTATATATGCACATAAAGCTCATTATTTCTTAAGCCTATCAGCACTCTTTGATACTCAAAAACCCAATTCAGATTTGTGAGAAAGAGAGGCAGTAGAGAGGAAAGAGGAGAAGAGAAGGTGGTCACGAAGAAAGATCCCACACTCTACTCGTGACTGTTCATATCAGGAATACAGTAGAAGACCATGAGGTGAATCGGGTCGGCGTTCTTGATCAAGTATTATGACATACGGCTTGTGCTAAGATGAGATCAAATTAAAGATATCTCGAAGGTAAATCCTTATTCCACCTTGTAGGATTTTGTATATGTGTAGTTGTTTTGTAGCTCAATCTATACGCGTATTCAATAAACCCTTGGACTACCACTACAACAATATATATATATATATATATATACTAGGGTATGCCCGTGCCTGAAGGCACGATGATAATTATCTATAATATGTAATTGCAAAATGACGAAAATTTTCAAAGTACGTAATTACAAAATGGAAAAAATTTCGTTCCCCAACTAAACAAAGTGTAATTATAAAAAATGGTCTTTAAAAAGTTGAGCTTAACCCCCAATAATAATGACATATTTGACATAACTCTTGGAAGAATGGGGACACTTTCGTCCAAAATACAATAAGGGGTAAAGTACTATTTTAACTATTTTTAAATATATAAAAATCCATTTTAACTGTTTTTCATACATATTCGTTTTAACTATTTATATAAAAAACAGTTTTTATATACTATTTAATTGCTTTCATATAAAAAAACGGTTTATCATAATTTGCCTCTAATGTGATGTATTATTCTTAGAGGACAAATTCTAGACCATAATTAAGACACAATTATAAATACGTTCTGAATATTGGGTAAGAGTGATTACGTTCTGAAATTCAAGACTCATTTTTCCTTACACTTTTACACTAAATAGTCCTCTTAAACCCACCAACACTTGGCATGAAACCCAAACTTCTTACACAACTTCATTTTGAACACATACAATTAAATTCACATAATTCTAGGCGAGCATCTAATAAAATCAATATATTACATATGGAGCATTTCTCATTATTTTTGTTATATATAAGACAAATAATTATAAACAAATTGGGCAAAATTTCCTCTATTTATAAGACTATCCACCATGCTAAAGAAGTAAAAAAATGTACCTCCAACAAAACTAATAGTCCGTAATAACAATAATAATAATATGTCTTAAACATCGTATAAATAAAATCACAGTTCAACTCAATTCGTGGAAATAAAAGCCATACATCAATAAATATGTAAATAACACCAATACGTCAATACTTCAATAAAGTATTCCAAGTGTTTAAATTGCTAACAATGTAGACAATCAACAAATTGAAAATTCATGAAACCTATAAAGTTTTTCTCTCCACCATTCCCCCATATAATATGTACGAAGTTAAAACCCGACTCCTCAACCCATGATTCATATATTATGGGAAATGTTATCGGTACCATTTATGAAGATCTCATCCTAATTGCAGTGATTCAATACTCTATTATTTATCCTTGACAACCTGCCAAATGGAAGAACTGTTAACGTGGTCGATTCTTTTCAATATGAAAGTATAAATATTAGAGTTTTAAAAAACTACAAAAAATGTAATGTTCAAATATTGGGATGGATAAATGCACAATATGATTAAAAACAAACAAATATTATTTAAAGCACCAATGTAGACACTACAAAAGTTCAAATACTTGCTACTTAATCTACCAACATAATGAAAATACCATATATCATGATCACAAATGAAAATACCTACTTGTCACATTTTTGGTTTCGGGCATCAGAAGAGGGTGACTGTCAGATGAATTGGTGTCGTTTGGATGTGCCTAGGAAGTCTAAGCATAGGAGGACTCATGAGGAGGGACCAATCCAAATGGAAATAATCCGACCTTACACAGGATTTGAGTCATATATGCAGTCGTAGGTTCTTACATGCTCTCTGCTGAACATTGGACAAATAAATTTCCTAGTGAATCATTTGCAATCAGAAAGTTCAACAAAGGAATTTCCTACTGAACATTTGACAGATCATACCAACCAAACATTTGCAAAATTAAACAACATTCATTGCAATTCATATACATAAATTCCAATTTGCTCATTTGGAGACAAATTTCAGTTTGAATTCATTTAGATCTCTAGTAGTCAAAGGCCTGTTAGACTGTCATTTCATGCCGACATAAAATCAGTTGCACTACTTGTCACAGTTCATGTACACATAACATGATACCTGCGTTTGTAGCCTAAAAACATAGGATTGCCAGAGATTTCCAGAGAATTTACATGACAGTTCACGAACTTCATAAGACCCTTAGATAAACCTCTACTATTTGTTAAGTGTTTTACACTATACTAGTTTGGGGGAAACACTACTGTTGTATTTGTTGTAGACTGCATTTGATATACTTCCATTGCTATATTGGTTTGGGGAAAACACTAATTACAAATAATTGAACACAACAAATCATACTAAAGGTGCATATCAGACATACAAATCATACATATAATTGAACAGAGCAGATCATGTGCATATATTGACATAACACACACGTTGTACCTAAAAACCATGAAACCCAGGTTCTTCTCACCGTCATTAGCAAACGATACCTCATATTTGAGTAAAAAACTGTCGTTCAAATTAAGTTATGACCCTCTTTAAAAAAAATTAAAGATCTATACCTAAAACACATGTTGGATAGGAAAATTTTAGCCAAAATTTCAGCAGGACAAAATCATACCTCAACTAATAGCAAGAACTAAAAAATTATTTAACTTTAGTGGCCTTTGTGGGTGTTGGATAGAAAATACAGGTGGTGATTTTGTATTTGTGTAAAAAAAAACCTATAGATGAACAAAGCATATCATGTGCATATATTGACACAACACACACGTTGTACCTGAAAACCATGAAATGAAGGTTCTTCTCACCCTCATTAGCAAATGATACCTCATATTCGAGTAACCAACTATCGTACAAATCCTTTAGTCACTCGTCATAGAATACAATATCATGCAAATTTTCTTGACACCACTCATGTATTGGAGGCTTTTTTGTTTTCGATCTTGGAGATGACTTTTCGTCCGCATCCCTTAGGTGTAAGTTGTCGATGGCTTTTTTAATTTTTAACAGAGAACGATTGAAAGAGCTGTTGGAGCGCCTAACAATATTTCCAAACCCCTGCCAAACCTGAAAAGTCTTAATAAATATCTCCAAAACTACAAAATCAAAATACTTGTGTGCTAAACTTGGTTCTAATCTCTAACATTCTGGATAAAAATCTTGGTCCTAATCTCATTTTCATCCAAGGAAAAGAATATTGATTGTAAATATCAAATTGTTCTCGTTTCAAACCATCACAAAGTCCATTCATATCAAATTAAGTTATGGTCCTCTTTAAAAAAAAAAATTAAAGATCTATACCTGAAACACATGTTGGATAGAAAAATTTCAGCCAAAATTTTAGCAGGACAAAAGCATACCTCAACTAATAGTAAGAACTAAAAAACTATTTAACTTTAGTGGACTTTGTGGGTGTTGGATAGAAAATACGGGTGGTGATTTTGTATTTGTGTAAAAAAAAACCATAAATGAACAGAGCATATTATGTGCATATATTGACACAACACACACGTTGTACCTGAAAACCATGAAATGCAGGTTCTTCTCACCCTCATTAGCAAATGATACCTCATATTCGAGTAACAAACTATCGTACAAATCCTTTAGTCACTCGTCATAGAATACAATATCATGCAAATTTTCTTGACACCACTCATGTATTGGAGGCTTTTTTGTTTTCGATCTTGGAGATGACTTTTCGTCCGCATCCCTTAGGTGTAAGTTGTCGATGGCTTTTTTAATTTTTAACAGAGAACGATTGAAAGAGCTGTTGGAGCGCCTAACAATATTTCCAAACCCCTGCCAAACCTGAAAAGTCTTAATAAATATCTCCAAAACTACAAAATCAAAATACTTGTGTGCTAAACTTGGTCCTAATCTGTAACATTCTGGATAAAAATCTTGGTCCTAATCTCATTTTCATCCAAGGAAAAGAATATTGATTGTAAATATCAAATTGTTCTCGTTTCAAACCATCACAAAGTCCATTCATATCAAATTAAGTTATGGTCCTCTTTAAAAAAATAATTAAAGATCTATACCTGAAACACATGTTGGATAGAAAAATTTCAGCCAAAATTTCAGCAGGACAAAAGCATACCTCAACTAATAGTAAGAACTAAAAAACTATTTAACTTTAGTGGCCTTTGTGGGTGTTGGATAGAAAATACGGGTGGTGATTTTGTATTTGTGTAAAAAAAAACCATAAATGAACAGAGCATATCATGTGCATATATTGACACAACACACACGTTGTACCTGAAAACCATGAAATGCAGGTTCTTCTCACCCTCATTAGCAAATGATACCTCATATTCGAGTAACCAACTATCGTACAAATCCTTTAGTCACTCGTCATAGAATACAATATCATGCAAATTTTCTTGACACCACTCATGTATTGGAGGCTTTTTTGTTTTCAATCTTGGAGATGACTTTTCGTCTGCATCCCTTAGGTGTAAGTTGTCGATGGCTTTTTTAATTTTTAACAGAGAACGATTGAAAGAGATGTTGGAGCGCCTAACAATATTTCCAAACCCCTACCAAACCTGAAAAGTCTTAATAAATATCTCCAAAACTACAAAATCAAAATACTTGTGTGCTAAACTTGGTCCTAATCTCTAACATTCTGGATAAAAATCTTGGTCCTAATCTCATTTTCATCCAAGGAAAAGAATATTGATTGTAAATATCAAATTGTTCTCGTTTCAAACCATCACAAAGTCCATTCATATCAAATTAAGTTATGGTCCTCTTTAAAAAAAATAATTAAAGATCTATACCTGAAACACATGTTGGATAGAAAAATTTCAGCCAAAATTTCAGCAGGACAAAAGCAAACCTCAACTAATAGTAAGAACTAAAAAACTATTTAACTTTAGTGTCCTTTGTGGGTGTTGGATAGAAAATACGGGTGGTGATTTGTATTTGTGTCAAGAAAAACCATAAATGAATGAAGATTATTATTCAAAATATTCGATTTACTGTCAAAGAAAGCCATAAAGATGCAAAAGAAAGCAGAATGATATGGAACACGAAACATATGCAAGCCATGAAGATTATACTTAATTCATAAACCTATAATCAACTCAACAAAGCCTTTTCCCAATTATTTGGGATCCGCTACATGAACCCAAACGAAAATACTAAGCATGAAAAATTTGTACATATAACATCTTTTCAAAATACATTACTAAATGAAATCGTCAACTACAAACCCTAAAAAACCTAAATAAAAAAGAAAAGGAGTATACCTGTTTGGGATTTTTAGGAATAATTAGGTCAGCTTGGAATTATATACCGATAAATTACGCCCAACAAAAAATTATTTTAAATTAAAACCACATAAATCAAAACCCCCAAACCCAAAGAAATAGTGTACTTGTGAAATGGATAAAAACAATGTGAAGTAAGGTTCATTCTAAAGGAAATTGGAGATTACTATTCCTAAACTCATAATGAGGAATCTACAAACAAACTATTCCAGATCATAAAAAATAATATAAAAAAGTTTTGTGAATCCTAGAATGAGGCATCTACAAAAATAAACTTTTCACTCTCCACTCTAAACCAACATTCTCTTCAATAGATAATGCCAAACTGGACAAATGTTGCATCACCCAAACAATAGATACTTAAGCCAACAAAATCAAATAAATACATATGATTTGCTATGTTGATGGTGTTCCATCTGCAAAACGTAACATTGATTGATCAAATAAATCATCCAAACAAAAGAAATTTAAATAATCATCAAGGACATTCCAAGCAAAGAACAAAAATTTATTTCAAAGTCTCAACAAAGTAAAAACTGGGGATATTTTACCTGATTTTTAAAGAGTGACATTTTCTATTGATGTGGTTCGATCTGCAAAACATAAAATGGAGAAAAACAAAAACAAATTAGATACCCAAAATGAAATAACAAATAGTTCTTGGATCTGGAACAAATTGACAAAACGCATAATGTGAACCTCTACATAACCGATTTGAAAGAGAACGCTAAAGAAAAATAATGAACAATATAGCATAATGATTAGAGTATACTTGGATGGTTAGAACAAAACCCACAAATCAAGCCTAACAAATCAAGCATTAACATAATTACAAAATCGCACCCAAAAAATTATAAAACTCGCACCATGTAAAGAGAGAGAAAAAAATCCTACCAAAGGCTAGCAGCGGGGAGAAAAGAGAAGGCAAGGGGGCGGAGCGGGGAGAAAAAAGGGTATGGGATGGGTTAGTGCCGAAAGAGATGGGAGGGTTTGTGTCATGGGACCGAAATGAATTTTGGCATGTGTATAGGAGTGTGCGGTGAGAGAGAAATTGTACATTTTAGTGTGTGTTTACCAAAATGTCCTTGTGTTTGAATTAAAGTGAAAGAGGGGGAATGAATTAATGAGGAAAAAAGAGGGGGAATTCAAAATTGTCAAGGGCAAAAGAGGTAGTGCAAAAACATTCATATAGATGACATCATCAATGAAGCTTATGACATACATAAGTTTTCTACTTTATTATATAGATGGAGAGGTTCAGAAGTGAACATAAAAGATGAATATTTTAATGAACCTTAAAAAAATACCTAACACCCAATCAATTGTAATTCTTTTGTTGTAATTGGTTCACGCCAACAACAATGAACACGAGTGTGACACGCGCCAGCATCAACGGACATGCGTGTCACACGGGTGTATTAAAAAACACGCGTGTCCATAGAACAATTTTAATTTATCAATCTAAAATTATAAAGGTGTGAGAAATATTAATCCATCAATCTAAAATTATAATCCATAAATATAAAGGTGTGATTATTTGTAGGATTGGCTCTTCCTTGTAGAATAATTTTAATCCATCAATCTAAAACTATAAAGGTGTGAGAAATATTGTAAATCTCAAAAATAAATTCAAGTGGCTTGGATTGCAACTCACGCACACAAGCCTAGATCTACACTAATTAATACCAATTAATAAGTGCGGATGTGTGTGATTTGAAGTAAATTAATAATTCACGCTAGGGGTGTCGATAGGCCCGAGGCCCGCCAAGCCCGCCCAATAAAAAAATAGGGCTTGGGTAAGGTGAATAGGCCCACAAAGCGGGTTTGGCAAAATTTGATAGGCCCGATTTTTTTTAGGCGGGCTTAGGTATGAATTCTTAAGCCCGATGAGGCCCGGCCCGAGAATTATATATATAATATTAATATATATATATATATATATATATGTGTGTGTGTGTGTGTGTGTGTGTGTGTGTGTGTGTGTGTGTGTGTGTGTGTATTAATTTATTATTAAAGTTTAAGACTACAAAGTTATAAATAAATATATAGAGTGAGTAACTTTTATAAATATAAAAATATATACTAAGTCTTTTTATGTAGAGTGGTGAACTTTATATATAGACTTTGTAATATATCAAGTTTAAAATAATTATTTAATTAAAAAACTGTTTTTGATTAAGAAAAATATATTTTTTTATTTAAAAAAAAATTAACCGGGCTTGGCCAACGGGCCTGGGTAAAGAGTTTTCAAATCTGGGGGGCTTGGGATTACATAATAAGGCCCGATCTAGGCCCGCGTGGGCTTGGGATAACTCATAATTTTATAAGCCCGACCGGGCCTGCCCAGGCCCGGCCCATGGCCACCCCTAATTCACCCCACAAATAATCACATAAAACCATATCTATGAGAAAAACATCCATATAGGGGAAAAAACCTTAGGTACACGTATCACTATAATTCAATTTAAAAAGGAATATTATAAAATACGAGAAAGTACCTCTCACTTTAACCACAAAAGGTAGTTAGTTATGCATATTTCATCTTTCCCCCATTGAACAAGAATCACTCGAAACTCCCCGAAGCATGAGAGGAAGTTCATACTCATTCGATGAATCAACACCTTGAGCCAATTAATCCAATGATTCACTTAATCTGATTACATCTAGTAATAGATCTAAAATTGGAAATGATTATGATGTAAGTTTATATTGAATCTAATCATTTTGGGTTTGAAAATCAATTCACTCATAAAAGTCCTAACAAATAGATCAAGTATGGATCTAGTCAATTTGATCAATTTAGGGAGGACATAAGTAATTTTAATAGATACTCTAAAAAAATCTAACGAAAATGAGTTAGAACGATATCTTAAATGTTTATCTCCTCTCCTCTCTTTGAAATTTTGGTGCCAAAAGGTATTTATATGCATATTCCTGAAATAGGGAAACTGTGCGCACGGTGATAGATTATATCCGTGCGTATGATACAACTCTTATTGGCTTTTATTAATCCACGGGGATATGTCTCGTGTTCATTAAAATCGTGCAAACTATTATAAGTTAACACCGTGTACATACTTGTGAACGATGAGACTAGTTTTCTATTTTGTGATGGTTTTAATCAACAAAGCTCAAAGTTTTTTTTTTAAACTATACACATTTGATAAGATTGCCTAATACTCGAGGTCCAAAAGTAATTTTATCAAAAGCATGCATGTGTGCAAAGCGTGGATATCACAAACACTTCAATGAAAAGGATATCAAGGTTTGCGCAGGGTCATAAAATTATAGATGTACTATGTGCAAGTTAATATAATTGGAGCAAGTCTCTTATCGATGACTTCTATAGAGAATCAAGCAACGGAATTAATTATGCAAGATTTTATATTTTGACACGTGAGATATCCATTACAATACATTGTTAACCTTATGCATGGACATTAAGGGGTATTATTGTTTGTATTATAGCATTTTAGGTTCCAGTGTCCTTAGGATCTGGGTTATGCCTAGTATGTTTTTCGAGTTATGTCTATTTGTGTCTAAATTCCGTGAGGAGTTATGAATATTTATACTCTTATTTGAGTATTATATAGTTTATCCTTGAAGATTGTGAATACAAAATGGTAACTTATAGGACCAGGTGTCACTTCAAGTGAAAAAGGGTATGCTCTCAATCCTCCATCTTGTTATATCTCTTATCTTTAGATGTATGAGGTGAGAATAGGCTGAGACACATATATATACATGTGTGTAGTTATGTACGTGTGATGTTAATAACTTTAATATGTGATATTTTTCATGGGATGGTTTATTTTTCGCCGATGGATGACTGTTGGAGAAGTCTCACCCAAGTACGGGATGGTTATTGGCGTAGTCTCACCCAAGTATCAGGCGGAGGGGTCAGTTTTGGTATGGTTGATTGTTCGAGGTATGGTTTAATTTCCAAAGAATATTGATGGCTAATACGGATTCATTTAATAAATATTAGGAAGGATTATAACCGATCATGGTTAATTTTCTATGTGATGGTTGAATTGTCAAATATATACAAATTAGGATTGGTCATGGTTCTAATGTTAGATGTCATAGCCTTGTTAATATTCCATAACATAGTTGATTTTCTTCAGATATAGACTTGCTGATAAAGCATTCCATATAGAATGAGTCTTGCTTCATATGCCTAAGGATTAAGTGATTAGCCTAAATTATTTGCTAAGCTAAATATATAGGTAAGTGGTAAATTATGAAGATGAAATTCCTTTGTTATGTGGGAATAATGCAAAATCTAATGATTTTTTAGTATCTTAAATTTTATTTATCTTATAGATTTAATTGTTATGTGATAAATTAATTAATTAATCAATTCTTAAGAATGAATCTTGTTTCATAGGCCTAAGGATTGAGTGATTAGCCTAAATTATTTTCTAAGCTAAATATATAGGTAAGTGGTAAATTACGAAGATGAAATTCTTTTGTTAGGTGGGAAGAATGCAAAACCTAGTGATTTTTTAGTATCTTAAATTTTATTTATATTATAGATTTAATTGTTATGTGATAAATTAATTAATTAATCAATTCTTAAGAATGAGTCTTGTTTCATATGCCTAAGGATTGAGTGATTAGCCTAAATTATTTGCTAAGCTAAATAAATAGGTAAGTGGTAAATTACGAAGATGAAATTCTTTTGTTAGGTGGGAAGAATGCAAAACCTAGTGATTTTTTAGTATCTTAAATTTTATTTATATTATAGATTTAATTGTTATGTGATAAATTAATTAATTAATCAATTCTTAAGACATAAATTTCAAACCTGTGGTCTAAATTCGTTAAAAATCAAATAAATATTGTTTTGAGTATTTTACACTCCTTTTAGGTTTTAGTTTTGCATTGACTTGATTCGGGACAAACCTTTGAGTTATTATATATTTCATCGGCGTTATTGAGATGTAAGGCTACATCACTTGAAGACAAGAGAGAAATGCATCGTGACTAAGATTACCGGACCGAAACGGAATAGTACATAACGAAATGGAGATTTGGTAAAGGTGGCAGATTTATAAGTTTCTAATTCCTCATAGTGTATTTTAATTTCTTGGAAGTGATAAGACAAGGCTTTTATATAACCCACTTTTGGAAAGGTTTTAAAAACATTGGTTATAAAACTTTTGTCAAGGGTCTTATTTTAGGGTCCTCGTTCGAACTAGGTCTCCCTCGATCCAAATGGTTTCAATAAAGAGCATGGAGAAAACCTCGATCGAAATCAGTGTCTAAATGAGGAACCCTCGATCAGAGACTATTTTGAATAAGGTCTCATTGTCCATAAAAAAAATGACCTTCGACCGAAGTTTTTATTGATTGAGGGTTCCTCGATCAAAAGCTCTTGTTCGAATCAGGAATGCTTAGTTCTAATGAGGGTATTTGTATTTAAAGACATATTTGAATGGATCTCTTTTAATGTAAATATTTAAACACATTCAGATGCGTATATCAATTGATGAAGCTCAGTTTTTTTGTAACCCTAATTTGGTTTTGCAGAAGTTCTTTCCTTTCAAAGATCATGTCAAATTTATACAACTAAAGTATACTCTAGGTTTACAAATCTTTGGTGATATTATACACTCAATAATGTTATCATGTAGTGTTATATGTGGGCACTTTTCACCAACTCAGATCAGTGGATATTGAGGCCTTGGAGGTTATGTTGTGGTTTTCCTATATTAGAAGCGGCCATCACTAATAAGGGAAAAGGCGGAGGAGCATAACGCAAGGGATCGTCATCATGGTGGCCACCCTTGTTGTATGTGTAAGTTGTGTCTGAGTCCTTACTAAGTTTTATTCAAAACATTCAATACTAGTGAACTTTAGGTGGGTTGGGTGCGATAGTGATTTTTCCCACGACGGCGTCCACTCTAAATTAGTGTGCTTTATGTTACTGCTTTTAATATTTTTTCCGCTAATTAATCACTAACTGCATGCAATTTTAACTAAACAATAATTAATTCCGTAAATAAAATTTTTTCCGAGTTAAAAAGGATTTTAAATATGCCCTAAATTGTTAATTAATTAATTTAATTAATTACTTAAATATGCCTTAAATTGTTAGTTTGGTTGTATGAATCTCATAGAAAAAATCCTTCAAATGTCCCATCTTTTTGCATAATGTGCACTAGTACATAATATGCTGGACTTTGTCATTAGGATGCTTCGAAAGCTTTTTCTTCTCTTGTTATGGGTGAGAACTTTTACAATTAAGAGCCTTTTGAGAACGTTTGACAAATGTGGTATGGATTTCACATTGGGCTTTGCATAAAATTTATCGAGTCCAATACCACTTTTATCATTCGAAGATCAGTTTTAAGATAAAAGCATTTTTTCTAACCTCTTGGGGTCTTAAAAATCTACTTTCACACTTTGAGTTTAGAGAAGATCATTTTCAGGAAAAATGATCTTTTCTTTTAAAGAGTCATTAGAATTTCATATTATTTTAACTCTGTTTGCATAATATTTATTCTTTCTTGCAAACTATTTCTTTGTTTCTCCATACTTAGGAGGATTTAGCTTTAAGTGGGTCTTTGAACATCCACATTGCTCAAATTAAAACATTCCTCCTTTAATGAAATTATATATCTTTTCAATCATTCTTAATTTCAAGGAAACTTTCAAACATTTTTTATGCTAGCATTTTCAACTCACAGTTTATCAAAGAAAGTTGTAAATGATAATCTTCTTCCTGAAAGGATTCTTTGCTAGAAGAAGCGGAAGAATATAAATTCTCAATCTTAGAAACTCCCTCATCTCTTGAGATTGAAAGTTGACACGCCTCGTTTTCATTTGGCTTAACACCATTAAAAGAGCCTAATATGTTCGGGAGAGAAAAATCATCTTTGAAAATATACATCTCGCACAATATAACACTATCTTCCCTGGTAACTCAAAAGAAATATTTCCTTTAGATGATTAAACCTAACAAAAAGAGAACTATTTATAATACTTGTTAAGAGTGTGTAAGCTGGAAAGGAAGAAATGAGTAGGCTGAATCATCCCATCAGTAAAAATTAATTTTTGGAAATATTTCAAAATGATATTTTGTTTTATAGAAAAGGTATTTCTACTGACAGCATTCATTGACCCTTTGTTTTAGCAAAGGTCTCACTTCACTAGAGTGAACTCTTAGCGAAGCTAGATTTTTCCTACGAGACGAGATATATAGGATTGTGACCTATGAGATATTTCATTGGATCGAAGTTTTGCATCATTGTAGAAAGATATCGGTGAAGGAAGTCGTGGATACCTCTAGGGATTTTGCCAAAGGATCTCGAAGAACTCGTTGTCAATGAAGGTACACTTCATTGTAGCGAATGCTCAAGGACATCACCCAAATGTCTTTTAATCATATATTTTATAGACAAAAATACTATGACATTTGTAGACGATAAAAACAAAATAACATATTATAAGGTTTTAAAAAGAATTTCATCATTTTTGGTTTTTATAACCATGAAAACTAAGTTCGCTAGGTCATGCTTACCTTCATCCTAAAGTGATCGATGTGATATTGGGATGAAAGAATTTAGATTCAATATCTTACACATTGATGAAGCTTTTCTAAGAGCTCGTGGGTAAAATGTGTTTTGAAAACCCTTATAAGAGAATCTATCAAAGCGAGGGCATAACGAGTATACTATACTCTTATAGATTTCATTTGTGTGCACGATACATATCTTAATGGATATTATTAATGAACCTATATCTGTCTTGTATTCATTACAACCATACGCACGGTTGTACATTAGTGTCATGCCCAAGCTTGTGCATAGTGAGCCTAATATCTATCATTGTGATCGTTTTAATTAATAAATCCCAAAGATGTGTTAAGAATATTAAACATTTAAAAATTATTTTGTAATATACTTAAGGTCCAATAGAATGTTTTATGAAACCCTTGCATGTGTGGAAATCTTAGATATCATAAACACTTCAAACAAAAGGATATCTAAGTTTGTGTTGGGTCAGAAGCTTGTAGACGCGTTAAGACACCGATGTCGAATAACGTCCAAATCAATTTAATAGGATCAAGTCTCCCAGCTACGACATATACATGAGAATAAAATGATGGGTTTGATTATGCAAGACTCAATGTTTTGACATGTGACATACTCAATTCTATATATAAATTAATTACAATACATTTTTACAACATATATGTGGACATTAGGGGGTGTCATAGTTGGTATTAGAGCATCCAATTTCTAATGTTCTTTGTATTTGTGTTGTGCCCATTTTATTTTTTGCATTGTATCTCATTATGTATAAATTCCTTAAAGAGTTATAACTCTTTATACTCTTGTGCGAGTAATGCGGAGCGGATCCTGACGGGCCATGAATGAATAATGGTACTTTATAGGTTTGGTGTCACATCAAGTGAATAAGGGTATGTTCTTAATTCTCCAACTTGTTATTCCTCTCATCTTTATATGCGTGAGTTGAGAATAGGTTCACACACATACACACACACACTCACACACACACACACATATGTGTGTGTGTGTGTGTGTGTGTGTGTGTGTGTGCATGTGTGTGTAGATAGAGGTACATGAGTAACCCCACAAGTATAGAAGAGTTTAACAAGCAATACTCAATCAAAAGGGATACACGATCAATCCCCCAAGACATAAAGAACATAATACAAAGATAAGTATTCGAGAAACCTAAATTAGCTTAGAAAGTCATGTGAGCAGTACTAGTAAAAGAGGGTGCTCGAGCAACCCAAAGCTTCAAAAGTAAGTTTAGAAGTATCAGCATGAGGGGGCTACTCAAGCAACCCCAAAATTGCTCCCAGAATAAGATCAAGTACACGAGCAGGATTTGTATGCCTAGTGATGTAAAGTTGTGAGCAGTTACTCAAGCAACACAAAAATATGTATTTGAAAGCCTCATTTACTAACACTTAGATGACTTATTTTTACATAAGGTTTACTTAGCAAGAAGCCTTAGTCGAGAAAGCATCGCTCGAGCAAATGGCTAGTCGGGACCTCTTGAGAGTTTTAGTCTCGAGGCTGGGATATAAGTCTTGTTGGTCAAGCTAAGGCTCAACCACTTTAATATTTTAGGAAAAAGAGAATACTTAGGCGGGGTCCCAAGAGGTCACTAACACTCACACATCACACAACCCACATTTATATATTAGCGAGCAGTAAATGACTTGCCCGTACGACATTTTAACAAAGCCAATGGCGAGTGATCATTAAGGTTGCTCACAAGTTTTTAAATTGTTCACAAAGCAACCATTTATAAACAGATAAAATAGTTCTTTTGGCATCATAGCCGAAAAAATCACCTTTTTGAGCACCATTACACTAGGTGTCACCCCACAATAGAAAATCGTGGTAGAGAGTGATAAATAATAATAACAAAAAAATGCATTTTCAGTTATTTATCACGTGGGAATATCCCTTTGGCGTGCATGTTCCATGTCAGCCTAATGTTTTACTATAAATAGAGAACTTGGGGCACAGTCACCATCGCCATCTCATTATCACCATTACTCTGCACAAACTCCCATGGATATTCTCTCCCTGATCTTTCCTAGATATTGAGGTGCTTATCTCTCCACCCTCAGAGAATCACTGCTCTCAAGTGGCTCATTCCTTTATTTACGACTGAAAAGTTGTATTCGATCATTGTTTTCTCAATGTTGTAACCCAAAACATTATTGTTATATTGAAAAGTTAGTTTTTGGTTCCTGATTTTGTTCTTGAAATATTATTACCTCAAAGATATTTTCCATTGTAGTGGGTTATGCTCACCCACTTACAATTATTAATAGACCCGAGGACCAGGAGGTATCCTCATAACTATGGAAAAAGAATGTTACAATGTTTCCATACATTTGGTCTTTAAAGACACCCCGACAGGAAATAGAGTTCAAAATGACCAAGCTATCAATGAAGAGGTTGTTGTTATAGGAGCGAGAGGTCCTGGACCCTTTATGGGATAGATGAGAAACTCAGTTTCTTTACAGATGAACATAATGAATCTGATGAGTTTATTTTTTGATTTTCTGAAGAGGCACAACATGGACATGGAAAGTTTGGGATAAGATTATGCTACGCTAGTGGTGGCTCCTATTAGAGAAGCGATTGAAAGATAAGGGGTTTCAGTAAGGATAGTGGTGGACTATCTGACCCCAACACCCACGAACTCATCGACAACAAAGAAAATAGAGGTGGAGGAATCGCCATCCAAGGCGTTTATAATGAAAAAAGTGAATAGGCTCCTCTCACTTAAGCAGAAATATCTTCTCATTATGAGGAATTGAAAAATCCTTATCCAGACAGTGTCAATGAGAATCCATCCACCAAAGTTCATGAAGTTCAGTAAAAAAAGTAAAATGCTAGAGATAATGTCAAACGGTTCATGGAATACCTTGGTGTGCACCGCAATGATCAGAATTTGAGGTTGAAGGAATTATCAAAGGCTCTCACTAGAAAATCTTACTCGTGGTACTCCCATCTGGTGCCAAATTGCATTCCCACTTAGGAACAGATGCACAGATAGTTCTTACAAAAATTCTTTTTGATCGGAGATGAGTCTACTTTTAGGCATTTGGCCTAAGAAGTGCAAAAAACTGGTGAGGAGCTGATGGAATACATTAAGAATTTTAAAGATAAATCTCTGGATGTCCACGAGCAGGCCCCAGAAGTAAGGTTATTGCAGATTTGCATGGACGGCTTACTCGAGGAGTATACAGTTCACTTGATCAATGAAACTTGCAAGGGAACCTTTAGGGAGTTGATTCGAGGAACAAGGAATATAGTCGTTATCATAAAGACAAAACCCCAGAGTTGGAGGACTCAAGTGGCTCTTTCAGGTCGTTAGGCAATAAATGGTTAATTATGTGGATAGCATCCCCAAAAGAAAGAAAAGTGGTCAAGGACCCAAGAATAATGTTTTAGAAAAAAGAAAGTTTGGAAATTATGCTCCACTGCCGCTAATACGTAGCGTTGCAAAAGCCATGGAATGTTACCAGATGTTAGTGCATGAGGGGGTGGAAGGTTCTCCACGCTTGAACGGTCAAGTACCCACAGCAACTAAGAAAACAAATGTGAAGTTTTAGGACCTGCACCAGAGGGTCCATCATTCTACAAAATATTATTATTATATGCGTGAGATAATAAATGTGTAATTTTCAAATGGCACTATACCGATTCCAACCATGGATGTCAATGAGAACCCATTGCCTGACCAATAATATGGTTCTGCAAATATGGTCATGACTTGGATGAAATGAGAGAGTCCGAGTAATGGTTGGAAAATGATAAAGCACGTGGCGAGTGGCTGTTTGGGTTAGCCAATATAGATTTCAAGTGTGATTGGGATGAAGAGTTGGAAATTAAAGAAGGAAATGTCAACGTGGTCCTTACTCTTGATGGAGGAGGAACGTCTAAGGGTGATTATGTTTGTAATGCTTAAACTTTCGAGGTGAAAATAGATTCATAATGCACGATGATCATAAAAAGACCAAAGTTCAAGTGGTTTTTTAATCAAATTGGATTCAAATATGAAACTAATATAGCAGTTACTAAGAGGATTCTCGAGTCATTGAAGACTGAGGGGATCCATCCATCAATTGGCATGAGCCCATTAGAAGAATTATCAAAAGGTACATCTCAGAGGTGGTGTTTTTTGAGGTAGATAGATAGGTAACATTCTTCCAAAATAGACCTATATATGTTACTACTATAGTAAATGGGATTAGTTTCCTGATAGCACTGTTAAATGGTCGAAAATCGATCAAACATCATACCCATAAGCACTCTCTATGAGACAGGTGTCTCGCAAGAGAAAATTATGCCAATTTTTCTAGTGATTTCAGGATTTGATAGCGCGGGAATGCAGTCACTCGGATATGTTAACATTGGAATAAACTTAGGAAATTTTTACTTACCACATTAAATTCCATGTCATTAACTTCAATATAAGTTATCCGTTGCAGATAGGCCGCATGTGGATGCATATGTAACACCCCGTATTTTTATGATTTTTACATATTGGATTAATTAAATTAAATATGGGAAATTAATTGATAAATAATCCGGATTAAAATAAATATTAACTAGCGAGATAAGAGTTAGTATTTGTTAGTGAGAACTTTATTGAATATTACTGAGCGAATAAAGTAATAAATAATTGTGGATATGATTGTGAAGTGATATAAATTATTACGAGTGAGAAATATGACAGTTACAGAAATTAAGTCAAGATGCACGTGTCAGTCGTGCCAGGACTAAATTAATGTAATAAAAGTAAATTAATTATATGTAATCCAAATGGTCATTTCGAGTGCGTCATTAAGTCCATAAAGGTCGACTTAGTCAGAAAATTCTATCCGGGGGTTTAGTTTGGGCCCCGGGGCAATTTTAGGCCTAACCGGCATCCTGGGATGGTATGTTTGTAATTTTTGTTTTTACCTATGAAATTAGGAGAGGTATTATGTCAGTTACATAAGGGAGATTAGGGTTCTCATTCGTAAAATCCAAGGGGGGGGGGGGGGTTACATATGAAGAGGAGAGGAAGAGACAATTCTAGAAGTCAAGCCAAGAACAACCATCTTGCTCCACCGACACCACCATCGTATAGATTGGAAAATGTGGAACACAATCATACCAACTAGACTAATGGATCAGACCTTCACTTTCGAGGCAAGTGTTTAAACTTGCTTAATTTAGATCAATAATGGAACTTATGTTAGTGTAGGTTCAATTTGAATATGAATATGGTGTTTATTTGTTGAAATTGGAGAGTTAGACTAACTAATTAGAATCTGGAGATAATCAGGTTGAACTCTTCATGTATGTAGATTAGTAATCATGAATTGAGAATTCATTATGATGAACGAATCTGAAAATTTTGGTATTCTTTAATTTGAATTTGAAGAACTAGGGTTTAATGAACTAATTTGGAGATTTCGCAATTTACTAATAGTTATGCCTGATTTAATGATCCTGGGTTGTTAGAAATCATATAAATATATCAGAACATCGATTAGAATTTTCGGGTTGGTGTTTGGGATGATTTTGTAGATGTTTTTGTATCATTAATGGTGGGAAAACGTAGTTTCAGGAGGTAGAAGTCAACCTGATCAGTTCATTATTCTACAGGATCTGATCGGTTCATTTTTTTACGGATTGGATCGGTTTGTTTTTTTTACAAATTCGGATCGGTCAGTTTTTCTGCAAATTTCTATAAAGGTCAAACCAAACCGATCATTCAAGATCGGATTGGTTCATTTTTTGGGCAAATTGTTCTACAGTTATTTCATGACTCCTTATGATATGTTAGTAGTATAAAAGGGGGATGAGATACTGTAAAAGATACTTGGGATTATGAATCTCTTTACATGAGGTACAATAGAGAGAACAACTGTAATTAAATAATATTAGGAGTATAGTGAGAGGTATATCGCATACGAATATGTATTTAGGTTGAATATACCTGCTAATTGGAATAGGTTGCGTGAATACCTACATGATTGATTTAATATGTGTATAACATACCTACACTACTTGCTATCGCGGGAGGTTATTTATGATAGGGTACAGTCTTATCCTGATGAGCCCAAGTGGGGGGATTTTAGATTTGGTACCTCAGAACATGGAACTTTGGTACGGGCTATCTGTTATAACGATGGTGATGACAGTCATATGGGTGTGTAGGTATGTGCGTAGCCCATAGACTTGGAACCATGCTCCCCTCCAATATGTGTGATTTGTATTTCGATGGCTCGTGAGTGATTTTGAATTATTAATCCTTTCTTTATATGAGATGTACCGGGACTTGATAGCAGAGTATGCATGCACCGCAGCTGAGTCTTGGGGTGTTGCTTTAGTATACATATAATAATATTGTGATAGTTATGTATATGTTCTTGTGATATTATCTACTGTGTGATAAATTTAGATAAAGAAGATGATGAATTCTTAAATAACTTAAGTATGTGAACCCTTAAACAACTTTTGTGAAACTTATACTCGGGATAATATATATATAAGAACAATGCATAGTAATGGTACAGAGGGATTTTGGGATATTACTACGGATGATAGAAAGATAGTTTATACCTACAAACTAGTTAGATGATAATTATGTCTAGAGTAGTCTAGCGGTACGTTAGGTGTGCACATTAGTTGAGAGGTGAGAATCTCAAGTGAGTGTGCAAAAATCTAACATGTGTTTTATATTTGCTTTACAGCATCTTTAAATTACTTGCTAAATTATTTTAAAATATTTTATACTCGGGCTCTGACCCGTCACTTTCAAAAATCTCTTTTCTTGTGTATTATTTTAGGTGCCCAGCCACAGGGACACCAAGGTTAGACTATTGGATCTTTTTACGTGTTGCAACTATTGTGGAAGTTGCAGGTCCTCGCATTTAGAGTCCTCTACTTCTATCTTTTCGGTTCTACTATTTAGACTTCTCAGTTAAGGCATGTGTCTCCCATTCTCAGTGTATTTATATCAGAGGAACATTGTACTTATTTATTTCAACATTTCCATTTCAGTTGGATTTATTATTATTGGTTTGGATTTTATTTGACTGGGATGATTATTCCAATTTATTATATTCAGTTGGATGATGTTTACTCCTTAGTTATTTATACATGAAAATTGTGAATGTTTTAATATTTTAAATTAATGGACTTAAAAAAATTCAATAAAATGTTTTGACACTAGATTAATTAATCATTAGGTGGTTAAAACGAAAATTATTTTTTCGACAGTGATGCTGAGAATGAACCAACCAGATATTCTATTTTAAATTTTATAAAGGACAGGCCACTAGGTATTTAATTGGTTGGGGTGTCACAGGTGGTATCAGAGCATCAGGTTCTAGAGTCTTTTAGGATCTGTATGGCTTACTTTACTTTCAGCTTAGCATTCCTCGATATAAAGCCCTATTTTTAGGATTGTTGCATTCTTGATTGTGATTCCATCTTCAGCTATCTGAGATTTAATAACTGCGGACTTATAAATTCTTCCTCGTTTCAGATTCCTCCAAGATGTGCACCGAGGGACAAAAATTCCCAACCCAAAACCCAGCCAGAAGAGGCTCAGGGTATGATGAACGTTGTAGAGGTTGCCGCCATTGTTTCCCATGAAGTTAAGGACGCATTAGCCGTGGTTCAGTAGTCTTCACCACCGATACATGTAGCAGCACCAGCTCCAGTACATGCATTCCCTTCTGTTTGGGATCGAGTCAGAGATGCCTTTCAAAAGGCACAACCCTTAGAGTTCCAGGGGAGTTTAGATGTTATGGTAGTGAGCCACTGGAAAAAGGACATCCAGTGGCACTTGAGGACGTATGAGTACACAGAGGTGCAAAAGCAGGTACTAGCTACTTTTAAGCTAGTGGGAGTAGTGCTACAGTGGTGGGAGTCCACTACTACTGCAGAGGAGCGCGATTCGATGAGTATAAAAGACTTCTGGGAGCAGTTTGATTGCAAAACATTTCCCCCCACCATTCATACTGAGATGAGGCAAAAACTACTTGACTTCACCCAGGAGGGGAAGACTGTGGAGGAGTACGAGGAGGAGTTTACTAGATTGGTGAACTTGATACCAGCAGAGGTTCCCACTGAGGAGAAAAAAATTCAGATTCTCATGGATGGTCTGACCTGGAGGATTCGACAGCATCTTCTGGGTAACCTTTCCTTGCAGTACTACACAATGTACTTAATGCATCTTTGTTACACTGTCAAGACCACCGATTTTATATCAAGGAGAGAAAACGTGGAGGGGAATCCAGCCAGCAGGGCAGGACTGGTGGGGGTAGTTCTAGTAGGGCACACGCATCTCAGGTCAGCATAAGTAGGGTGAGCAGGGTTCCCATCAGAGGGATTCTGCTAAGCGATTCAGATCAGGAGGATTCTTCCAAGAACAGGGAGGTTTCAGGTTAGGCCACCAGGTCCAGCTTGGCCATCAGGGCCAGTAGGGATAACAGGGCCACCCGGGCCAATAAAAGTTTCAGCATGGACAACAGGGCCAAGGGAGAGGTGGCAACGTCAAGCAGGACCAGGGTTAGAAGGGTCAGAGGGGAGGAAACTTTGTCAGTAAGTTCTTCATTTTTGGCAACACTGGTCACAAACATCAAGATTGTCCATAGAAGGATAAGGCCCGCAACAGCAGTAGGGTGATCATCAAGAGCCCCAGCGACGGATATTTCCATCCTCTCTCCCACCTCTAGTTCCATTACCATCTTTGTCTGTCGTTCTAGTAGCCCTGATTCATCACGGATAGCTTCAGTATGGGTGTGTTTACAACATCCACCAGGAAGTTGCTCCACATGCTCCACCCACAGTTGAGGGTACACTTTCTATCCATGGATTTATGGGACGTATTTTGTTTGACACGGGAGCCTCACACTAGTTCATAGTCACTAGTTTTGCACCGGTCGTAGGGTTGTTAGACATGTCTGACAGTATAGTGACTTGTGTAGACTCACCGTTGGGTAGTGAGTCATTGATTTTCTTCATATGTCGAGGTGTAGGTTTAGTAATTGGGAGTCTTATTTTACCTATCGATATGCTTGTTTTAGGCATGTCTCAGTACGGCGCTATTTTTGGGATGGATTGGCTAGTCGCGTATAGGGACATGATTGATTGCTTTAGTAGGAGCATTATTTTTGCTATCCCTGGTGAGGAGATGTTTATAATGGCGATTTCTCACCCCGAAGGAGGATCGTCCCCTCACTTGTTTTATATATAGGAGGAGACCTCAACGGGAGTTACGATTTCCCTTGATTCGATTCCGGTTGTTTGTGAGTACGCCGATGTATTTCAGGATATACCTGGACTACCGTCGAGTAGAGAGATATAGTTCATGATTGATTTAGTACAGGGCACACGTCCGATAGCTCGTGCATCACACCGTATGGCTCCTATGAAAATGAAGGAGCTACATGATCAGATTGAGTAGCTATTGGGATAGGGTTTCATTCGGAGGAGTACCTCACCTTGGGGTGCCCCAGTTCTACTTTTGAAGAAGAGGGATGGATCCTTGCGATTATGTGTGGATTATCGGGAATTAAATAAAGTCATGATACGGAATAAGTATACATTGACTCGAATCGATGACTTTTTCAAACAGTTGAGAGGAGAAGCATTCTTTTCAAAGATAAATTTGAGATTGGGATACCATCAGTTACGGATCGGGGAGCAGGACGTGTATAAGACTGTCTTTCTGATGAGATATGGATCCTACGAGTTTTGGGTTATGCTGTTTGGGTTAACCAACACGTCGGTGGTATTTATGGACTTGATGAATAGGGTTTTTAGAGATTTCTTGGATCAGCTTGTCATTATCTTCATAGACGACATCCTAATTTCTTCACGAATCGAGGAGGAATATGTCGATCATCTATGTAGGGTTTTTAGACTTTACGAGAAAATGAGTTGTACGCAAAGTTTAAGAAATGTGGGTTCTAGCTGCGAGAGGTACAAGTTTTAGGGCATATTATATCCGAGAGGGGGATATCAGTGGACCCCAGCAAAGTGTCAGCGGTGAGGGAGTGGGGACAGCCCATGACACCAATGGAGGTGCGGAGTTTCTTGGGGTTAGCCGATTATTATAGATGGTTCATTCGAGGATTCTCGAAGATTACGGGTCTGATGACTAATCTGACTCGTAAGGGCGTACCGTATATTTGGGATGATGCGTGTCAATTGGCGTTTGCTGAGAAGAAGGACAAGCTGACTTTAGCACCCGTACTAGCCTCCCCAGGGTAGGAGTGGAGTACCTTGTTTACATTTATGCATCATTACAGGGGCTTGGTGGAGTAATAGAGCAAGAAGATCAGGCTATAGTTTATGCTTCCCGCAAGCTTAAGTCTCACGAGAAGAATTACAAGACCCACGACTTGGAGTTAGCAGCAGTCGTGTTTGCACTTTGAATTTGGAGACATTATCTCTTGGGAGAGAAATTTTGCCTATTCACAGATCATAAATCACTGCAGTACTTATTCACTCAGAAGGAGTTGAATATGTGCCAGCGCGGGTGGCTTGAATTTGTGAAGGACTATCAGTTTGAGATCCACTACCACCCAGGGAAGGCTAACGTAGTGGCTGATGCATTGAGTTGTAGGCCAGTAGGTGAGGTGGCCGAGGTGTGGAAAGCGAAATGGAAGGAGTTGGTATATCAGGATGCAGTGGCCCGAACATTCATGTTTGTTTTGACAGTTACACCTCACATTGTGACGAGGGTTGTATAGGCCCAGATAGCAGATCCGTTTTGTCAGGAGAGGATTCGACACCTTCTGGCAGAGGGAGTGGAGTCTTATTCAGTGAGTTTTGAGGGAGTCTTGCGCTTCAATGGACGTCTAGTTGTTCCAGAGGGGGAGGATCTGCGACATCCGGTGATGACAGAGTCGAATGGATCTCGATTAGCGGTACATCCCGATGGGGATAAGATGTACCAGGATATGAGGCGATAGTATTGGTGGAGTGGCATGAAGAGAGACATTTTTGAGTTCATCTCAAAGTGTGCCACCTGCCAGTTAGTCAAGGTGGACCATCAGATATCGAAAGGGCTTCTTCAGCCATTGGAGATCCCGATGTGGAAATGGGAGAGCATTTCCATGGATTTTATCACAGGATTCCCTACTTCTCAAAGGGGTCAAGATTCCATATGGTTGATTGTGGATCGATTGATAAACGTAGGCCACTTTTTACCAGTACGGATGGATTACACAACAGGTCAGTATGCCCAGATATTCATCGCTGAGATTGTGAGATTACACGGAGTGCCCCTTGATATTGTGTCAAATTAGGATAAGATTTTGTGTCTCTCTTTGGGGAGAGCTTTCAGGAGGCTATGGGTACCGAGTTACAGTTGAGTAAAGCTTACCACCCACAGACTGATGGGAAGACCGAGCACACTACTCAGATGCTAGAGGAAATATTGCGTATATGTTTCCTTGATTTTAGGGGAGGTTGGGAGCAGTACCTTCCACTGGTGGAGTTTGCTTATAATAAATCCTATCAGTTCACAATTGGCATGGCCCCATCCTAGGTGTTGTACGTTAGGCATTGTTGTTCTCCTACATGTTGGTTAGAGGTAGGGGATAACATGATACTAGGGCCGGAGTTAATACCGGACACGGTAGCGAGGATTGAGATGATTCGGAGTCGTATACGGGTAACTCAGGACAGGCAAAAAAGCTATGTCGATGCCAAATGGTTCTTTTGGGAGTTCGTTGTGATGAATCGGGTTCTTCTACGAGCATCTCCTATAAAGGGGATAATCCGATTTGGGAAGAAGGGGAAGTTGGCACCGAGGTATGTGGGGGAATTTTCCATTATCGAGAGGATTGGATCGGTTTCATATATATTGATATTACCGGAGCACTTGCATCGTATACATGACGTGTTTCATATTTCTTCATTTAGACGATATATTCGGGATGATTTGGCTCACACTCATATTGCAATGGAACAGATTGATTTACAGCTTGATAGTTCATATGAGGAGAGACCGGTGGCTATCCTAGACCATAGCGAGAGGATATTGAGGTCTAAGGTAGTGCCACTTGTGCGCATTCAGTGGGAGCACCATAATGTCGAGGAGTCTACTTGGGAGCGCGAGGATGAGATGCGCGTGAAATATCCAGAATTGTTTTTACCCGCGATACTATATTTTTCCGAATTTCGTGAAGAAATTCCATTGTAAAGGGGGGAGTATGTAACACCCCGGATTTTTATGATTTTTACATATTAGATTAATTAAATTAAATATGGGAAATTAATTGATAAATAATTCGGATTAAAATAAATATTAACTAGCGAGATAAGAGTTAGTATTTGTTAGTGAGAAATTTACTGAATATTATTGAGAGAATAAAGTAATATATAATTGTGGATATGATTGTGAAGTGATATAAATTGTCGCGAGTGAGAAATACGACAGTTACAGAAATTAAGTCGAGACGCGCGTGTCAGTCATGTCGGGACTAAATTAATGTAGTAAAAGTTAATTATTTTTAAGTAATCTGAATGGTCATTTCGAGTTCTCCATTGAGTCAAGAAGGGTCGAGTTAGTCAGAAAAGTCTACCCGGGGGTTTAGTTTGAGCCCCGGGGCAATTTAAGGCCTAACTGGCATCCCGGGAGGGTATTTTCGTAATTTTTATTTTTGGGCATTAATTACCTACGAAATTAGGAGAGGTATTATGTCAGTTACGTAAGGAAGATTAGGGTTATCATTCACAAAATCCAAGGGGGAGTTACAGAGGAAGAGGAAGAGCCAATTCTAGAAGTCTAAAGCCAAGAACAACCATCTTGCTCCACCGACACCACCATCGTGTAGATTGGAAAACGTGGAACACAATCATACCAACTAGACTAATGGATCAGACCTTCACTTTCGAGGCAAGTGTTTAAACTTGCTTAATTTAGAGCAATAATGGAACTTATGTTAGTGTAGGTTCAATTTGAATATGAATATGGTGTTTATTTGTTGAAATAGGAGAGTTAGACTAACTAATTAGAATCTGGAGATAATCAGGTTGAACTCTTCATGTATGTAGATTAGTAATCACGAATTGAGAATTCATTATGATGAACAAATCTGAAAATTTTGGTATTCTTTAATTTGAATTTGAAGAACTAGGGTTTAATGAACTAATTTGGAGATTTCGCAATTTACTAATAGTTATGCCTGATTTAATGATCCTAGGTTGTTAGAAATCATATAAATAAGATCGATTAGAATTTCTCAGATTGGTGTCTGGGATGATTCTGTAGAAGTTTTAGTATCATTAATGGTGAGAAAACATAATTTTAGGAAGCAGAAGTCGACCGGATCGGTTCGTTTTTCTACAAATCCAGATTACTCTAGTTTTTTGCAAATTTCTATAAAGGCCGAACCGAACCGATCATTCAGGACCCGATCGGTTTATTTTTTGGGCAAATTGTTCTACAGTTATTTTGTGACTCCTTATGATATGTTAGTAGTAGAAAAGTGGGATTAGCTACTGTAAAAGATACTTGGGATTATGAATATCTTTACATGAGGTACGATAGAGAGAACCATCGTAATCAAATAATATTGGGATTATAGTGAGAGGTATACCGCATACGAATATGTATTTAGGTTGTGTATACCTACTAATTGGAATAGGTTACGTGAATACCTAACTAATTGACTTACTATATGTATAACATACCTACATTGCTCGCTATCTTGGGAGGTTATTTAGGAAAGGGGACAGTCTTATCCTGATGAGCCTATAATACCCTAAATTTTTATGGCTTTTAATTTGGGGATATATTAAATTTAAATCGAGATATTAATTTAATATTAATCCAAAAATTATTTTAAATATTTACTAGCGCAACGAGAGTTAATAATTATAGACAATTTGTTGAATATTACTAGATGAGTAAAGTAATATATAATATTAATTTTATTAAAATTGTCACGAGTGAATAAAATGGCAATTATGGAAATTTAAATCGGAACGCGTCTGTGTCGTGTCGGGACTAAATTATTATTATTAAAAGTGAATATATTATAAGTCACCCATATGGTCATTTCGAGCACACCAATGTGTCCGAAAGGGTCGAGATAGTCGGAAAAGTATACTCGGGGGTTTAGTTTGGGCCTCGGGGCATTTTTAGGCCTAATTGGTATCTCGGGAGGGTATTTTAGACATTTTGTATTTTTGAGTAATTAAACCCACGAATTTACCTAAGGTATATCAGCCAATTGAGTTAGGCTTTTAGGGTTAACAATCACAAAACTTAAGACCGACCATTAGAGAAGAAGGTAGGAAACTTTCCAAACAATCCAAGGCCAAGAACTCATCCGTTTACACCGCCACTACCACCAAAACGTAGATCGCACGAAGAGGAACACAACCATACCTTTTCCATCCACAAATCAGACCCTTGAATTTTCAGGCAAGTATCTATCTTTCTTTTCTTTTAGTTATTGTTTCATCCATATTAGATTGGGACTGTTATACACATGTTTCATAAAAGAATTTGAGGAATTTGAGGATTCAATCACATGTCTTGGTGGAAATAGTTATATTCTGGACATCCCAATCATATGTAGAGGATAACCCATGATTTTGTATGAGTTTAGAAGCAAGAAATCTGGAAAAGAATTTAAAAGAATTAAAGTCTTATGAAAATTAGGGTTCTTGTTAAATATGATGATTTACCCCATTAATTCCATACCTTTGATGAATTTGGACATGTTTCACGTAGGAAATCATGTATATAGGTATATGTAACTAGTAGTAATGTTGTTTAGGAGCTTGAGAATCGTTAATGGTGTTTTGGAGAAATTTGGAAGATGAAACCCATAGGTTGAAATTGCAGTTTCTGGGCAAGAACTGCTTGATCGATCGATGATCGATCGATCGACCCCCTTTCCTCGATCGATCGACCCCTCCTAGAAAACTGCATATTTCTCTCCTTTTTGTTTAATCCGGTTTAAATACGTGGGAACCCTTGATTATTATTTATAGAGTATAATGGGTCATGAGGAGGACCAGTAGGGTCTAAATAGACTCCGTTGAATGAAATTTAATATTTGATGAAATTATGGGCTAACGGGGAATTTCGTTGCACATTAGAGATTGGGCGTAAGTTCGTTAATGAATTGAGGGACTCGTGAAAGACTTAGACTAGAAGGTTAGAGAGGATATACCTAATGAAATTGTATTTAGCAAGAGAGAATACTTCGAGAGATGATAAGTAAGTATGAAATAAATTATGAGTGGGAATAAAAGATATAAATCCCTTATGCGAAATAATTGGATAAAATTGTACTAAATGCGGTTAATAATAACTATGGGTCATGGGAGAACCTTATTGGAAATTATGTATCTATATATGGTCGTGTGACTGTGTACATATATGAAATATTTTATTTGTGAATAATCATACCTTCTCTACTTGCTATCACGGGGGTTATCGCGCCGGGACAGTCATATCTCGATGGGACCTTTATAGGGGATATTGACTTGTACCCTAGAACATAGGATTCCTTAGTATAGGCTATCTGAGTGATAGTCAGATGGTCCTAAGAGACGTGAGGGGTATGTACGGACCTCTTAGTGACTTGGAACTATGCTTCGCCTCCATTTTGTGTGTATTGTGTTAATACAGTTCGAGAGTGATTCTGAACTAGTATTTCCCTTAGTACGAGTGATACGGGGACTTGATAGAAAAGTATGCCAGCACCATAGAATTTATGTGGGGTGTCGATAGTATATATAATATATGAGTGACTGATATATATATATATATATATATATACTTATATATGGAAACTTTCTACTGTACGTATAAGTAGTTAAGTAATGAATAAATGCTCCAACTTTATAATAAGTGTTCGGGGACTTTGTAATGGTACGGTGTTGCTCTAAGTAACGTAATAAATTTTGAAGAGAATGACTTTCTAAAACGAAATATTATAACTTTCTAATTCTTGGGATAAAACTTTATGGAAAAATAAGTTAGATAAACTGATGAGTTTGGTAGTACGGTAGGCGTGTACAGTAGATGAGAGGAGAGAATTCTCAAGAGAGTGTCGTATACTAACATGGTTGTTACATTAGTCGGTAAGCATTTTAAATACTTGCTAAACTATTTTAAACTGTTTTACACTCGGTCTCTGACCCATTTTCTGTCATCTTGTCTCTCACTCTGGTATATATATATATATATATATATATGTATTACAGGTGCCCAGCCACAGGGGCGTCATGCTTAGGTTCTTTGGATTGGACGTACTGCAACTTATGTGGAAGTTGCAGGCTCTTGCTTAGATGACCTCTTCATTGATTCACTTTCTATTTTAGTTTTCATAGTTAAGGCATGTGTCGCCCGATTTCCTATCCCATTGGATTTGTCAGAGATTTATGTTTATGTTATTTCCAGTATTTAGTACTCTTTGGGAGTTAACTCTTGTCGTGATGATTTCATTTATAGTTCATAACTTGGGTTGGTTTATCTAGATGGTTTAATTCTTATGTGGTGATTGTCATCCTTATTATTCATGTGATTCTTAAACTGTTGATTATTAAAAAGGTTTTCATATTAGATTTTAAATAAAATATAAATAAGACTTTAAATTGTGTTGACACTTCGCTTAATTATTTAGGGTGTTTAAATTGGAAATTTTATTTTGCGACAGTGATGCTAAGAATGAACCAACATTTCACCTTGATTTTAATTTAATAAAGGACTGATCAGCCAATATTTAATTAGGAGGGGTGTCACAGGTGGTATCAGAGAATCAGGTTCTAGTGTCCTTTAGGATATGTATGGCTTATTTCGTTTCCAGCTTAGCGTCTTTGATTTAGAGACCTATTTTAGGACTGTTGTACTCTTGTATATATGCTTACGCCTTCAGATATTTGAGATTTGATAATAACTGTAGACTAATGGAAGAATGATATTCAGAGCCATCTGCGCATGTATGAGTGCACCGACGTGCAGAAATAGTTGTTAGCTTCCTTCAAGCTAGTGGGCGCCACTTTGCAGTGGTGGGAGTCCACCACCACCTTGATGAGAGGGAAAGCATCATGATTCAGTCATTTTGGGCATGGTTGGACCGCAAGTACTTTCCATCCGCCGTGTAGACTGAAATGAGGCGGAGGTTACTGAATCTTAAGCAGTAGGGTATAACCGTTGCTGAATACGAGGAGAAGTTCACCAGACTTCTCACTATAGTACTGGATGAAGCACCCACTGAGGAGAAGAAGATATTGTTGTTTGTCGATGGATTGACCTGGAGGATCCGTCAACACCTCATAGGCAATCTATCATTGGATGCTTACACTGACGTACTCAACGCTGCTTTGTTGTACTATCAGGATCACCGCTTCCGTCAGTAGGGGAGCAAACGAGCAGGGGAGTCCGATCAGCAGGGCAGGACAGGGGGCAGTAGTACTGGTAGGGCACCAGCAGCCCAGGGACAGACCCGTCACAGTGAGCAGAGTTCCCATCAGGGGACCCTGTCAAGCGATTTCGATCAGGTGATTCCAGATAGGGATTTGGGGGATTTTGACAGGGTCAGCAGGGACAGTTTAGTCAGCAGGACCAGAAGGGCCAACACCGTCAGCTGCAGGGCCATCAGCATTTTCAGCAGGGCCAGTGGCGGGGTGGTAACGGCCAACAGGGTCATGGTCAGCAGGGGCATAGGGGAGATAACTTCAGGGGCAGATGCTTCGAATATGGCAAGAATGGCCATAGGCGCCAGTATTTCCCAGAGGGGGATAGGGCCCCACAGCAACAGGGTGCCCGTAATGAGCCGCAGAGGCCACTCTTTCTAGCCGCCCTCCCAGTTATAGCTCAGGTGCCAGCCCTACCAGCCATCCCAGTAGCTCCAGTTCAGCAGGGGCAATTGCAATATGAACGTGTCTATAACGTCCACTAGGCGGTAGTACCTCAGGCACCACCCGTGATTGAGGGTACGTTTCCTATCCATGGCACTATGGGTTAGGTTTTATTTGATACTAGGGAGTCGCACTATTTTAGAGCTACTCATTTTGCACGGGCCTTAGGATAATTAGACACGGTAGAGAGCACCGTGACATGCGTAGACTCACCACTGGGGAATGGGTCTTTGATTTTCTTTATATGTCGGGGTGTAGGTATAGAGATTGGTAGCTTGATTTTACCTGCAGAAATACTATTCTTAGAGATGCATGAGCATGATGTCATCATTGGCATGGATTGGCTCTCTGCGTACGGAGCCATGATTGATTTTTCGGTAGGAGTATTATCTTTGCCATTCCGGGGCATGAGATGTTTTTGGTGACGATGCCTCACCCAGAGGGAGGATCTTCCACCCATTTGTATTACATAGAGGAGGATACCTCTAAGGAGATTGTGATTCCCCTGGATTCGATTCCAGTCGTTTGTGAGTTTTTGGATGTATTTCAAGAGATACCGGGCCTACCCCGCAGTCGAGAGATAGATTTCATCATAGACTTGATGACGGGCACTTGTTCGATATCACCGTACTGTATGGATCCAACTGAGATGAGGGAGTTACGGGATCAGATAGAGAAGCTATTAGGCCAGGGCTTCATTCGTAGGAGCACCTCACCTTGGGGAGCTCCGGTGTTATTTGTGAAGAAAGGAAACGGTTCACTGAGGTTACGCATGTATTACCGGGAGCTGAATAAAGTCATGATACGGAATAAATATCCATTGCCTCGGATCGATGACCTGTTCGACCAGTTGAGAGGAGCAACCTTCTTTTCGAAGATAGATTTGAGATCGGGATACCATCAGCTACAGATTAGGGAGTAGGATGTGTCGAAGACTGCTTTCTTGACGAGATATGGATCCTATGAGTTCAGAGTCATGCCGTTTGGGCTGACAAATGCTCCAGTCGTATTCATGGACTTGATGAACCAAGTGTTCAGAGAGTTCTTGGATCAGTTTGTCATTGTCTTCATAGATGACATCTTGATTTATTCACTCACATAGGAGGAGCATGCCAAGAACTTAAGGAAGGCTCTTCAGACTCTATGAGAGCATCAGCTGTATGCTAAGTATGAGAAGTGCGGATTCTGGTTACGGGAGGTACAGTTTTGGGGGCATGTTGTGTCAGAATTGGGGATATCGATTTACCTGAGCAAGGTGTCGGAAGTGAGGGAGTGGGGATAGCCCACAACACCGACATAGGTAGATAGTTTCTTGGGGTTAGCCGGGTACTACAGGAGGTTCATCCGAGGCTTTTCAAAGATAGCGGGTCCGTTGACAAATTTGACTCGCAAGGGAATTTCGTATGTTTGGGATGCTGCTTGTCAATTAGATTTTGATGAGCTAAAAGATAAGTTGACTTCGGTGCCAGTTCTTACTTTTCCCAAGCCGAGAGTGGAGTACCTGGTGTACACTGACGCCTCTTTACGAGGACTCGGGGGAGTACTTCAATAGGAGGAGAAGGCTATAGCTTTTGCCTCCCGCAAGCTTAAGCCTCATGAGAGGAATTACCCCACCCACGACCTAGATCTAGTAGCGGTCGTATTTGCACTACGAATTTGGAGACATTACTTGTTGGGGGAGAAGTTTCTCTTGTTCACAGACCACAAGTCACTGCAGTACTTGTTCACTCAGTGAGAGTTGAACATGCATCAGCGCAGATGGTTGGAGTTTGTGAAAAGACTACCAGTTCGAGATACATTATCATCCGGGGAAGGCTAACATGGTTGCTGATGTGTTAAGTCGTAGACCAGAAGGATAAGTAACGGTAGTGTGGAGAGTGAAGTGGAAAGAGTTGGGACACTAGGATGCGGTAGCCCGTTCCTTTATATTTGTTATGTCAGTCACACCCGAGATTGTTACGAGGGTGATACAGGAATAAGCGGTGAATACTTTTTCCAGGAGCAGATTGTACCGCTCTTAGCTGAGGGTGTTGAGTCCTATTCCGTGAGTTCTGACGAGGTTTTGAAATTTAATGGGAGATTAGCAGTCCCGGAGGGAGAAGACTTACGTCATGCAGTTATGACACAGTCGCATGGATCCCGATTTACGGTACATCCCGGAGGGGATAAAATTTACCAAGATATGAGGCTGAAGTACTAGTGGAGTGGGATGAAGAAGGACATTACAGAGTTCATGTCCAAATGTCCTACCTGTCAGATGGTAAAGGTGGACCACCAGAGATTGTCAGGATTACTTCAGCCGTTGGAGATACTTACGTGAAAATGGGAAAGTATTTCCATGGACTTCATCACTGGGTTGCCTGCATCACAGCGGGGTCACGATTCCATATGGGTGATAGTGGATCAATTGACCAAGGTAGCTCACTTTCTCCCAGTACGGACAGACTATACCACAGGCCATTATGCACAGATATTCATTGCCGAGATCGTTAGGCTACATAGAGTGCCCTTGGATATTGTGTCTGGTAGAGACAAGATTTTTGTGTCGCGCTTCCAGGAGAGCTTTCAGGAGGCCATGGGTACAGAGTTGAGATTTAGTTCAGCTTATCACCCACAGACAGATGGATAGACAGAGCATACCAATCAGACGTTGGAGGATATGCTACGCATTTGTGTCCTTGATTTTGGAGGAGGTTGGGATCCATATCTTCCACTGGTGGAGTTTGCTTATAATAACCCTTATTAGTTCATGATCAGCATGGCCCCATTTGAGGCATTGTATGGCAGGCCTTATCGTTCTCCCGCTCGTTGGCTAGAGGTGGGGGACAATAAGTTGCTAAGGACAGAGGTGATTCAGGAGACTTCAGTTAGGATTGAGCTTATCAGGACTCGCATTCGAGTAACCCAGGACGAGCAGATATGCTACGCCGATTCAAAACGGTCTTTCTGAGAGTTTAGCGTGGGGGACCAAGTATTACTACATGTGTCTCCTATGAGAGGAGTTATGAGGTTTGGAAAGAAAGGGAAGTTGGCTCCGAGATACGTGGGACCATTTCCCATTATCGAGAGGATTGGGCCGGTGGCATACAGATTGGTTCAGCCAGAGCACTTGCACCGCATTCACGATGTATTCCACATCTCATCATTGAGATGATATCTTTGGGATTATATGGCCCACACCCACATCGCGATAGAGGAGATTGACTTACAGCCCGACAGCTCTTACGAGGACAGACCAGTGGATATCCTAGACCATAGCGAGAGGAAATTAAGGTCGAAGGTAGTCCCACTTGTACGGGTCAGTGGGACCATCATAATGTGGAGGAATTCACTTGGGAGCGCGAGGGAGATATGCGCGAAAGATATCCAGAGCTATTCTTACCAGGTATGCCTTATTTTCCGAATTTCGAGACGAAATTCCGTTATTAGGGGGGGAGTATGTAATACCCCGAATTTTTATGGCTTTTAATTTGGGGATTTATTAAATTTAAATCGAGATATTAATTTAGTATTAATCCAAAAATTATTTTAAATATTTACTAGCATAACTAGAGTTAGTAATTATTGAGAATTTATTACTAGATGAGTAAAGTAATATATAAGATTGATTTTATTAAAACTGTCACGAGTGAATAAAATGGTTATTATGGAAATTTAAGTCGGGACGCGCCTGTGTCGTGTCGGGACTAAATTATTATTATTGAAAGTGAATATAATATAAGTCACTCATATGGTCATTTAGAGTGCGCCAATGTGTCCGGAAAGGTCAAGATAGTCAGAAAAGTATATCCGGGGGTTTAGTTTGGGCCTCGGGACATTTTTAGGCCTAATTGGCATCCCATGAGGGTATTTTAGACATTTTGTATTTTTGGGTAATTAAACACACGAATTTCCCTAAGGTATATCAGCCAATTGAGTTAGGCTTTTAGGGTTACAATCACAAAACTTAAGAACGGCCATTAGAGAAGAAGGTATAAAGCAATCCAAGGCCAAGAACTCATTCGTTTACACCGCCATTACCACCAAAACGTAGATTGCATGAAGAGGAACGCAACCATACATTTTCCATCCAAAAATAACACCCTTGAAATTCCAGGCAAGTATCTATCTTGCTTTTCTTTTAGTTATTGTTTCATCCATGTTAGATTAGGACTGTTATACACATGTTTCATAAAAGAATTTGAGGAATTTGAGGATTTAATTACATGTCTTGGTGGAAATATTATATTCTGGACATCCTAATCATATGTAGAGGATAACCCACAAATTTGTATGAGTTTAGAAGTAAGAAATCTGGAAAAGAATTTAAAAGAATGAAAGTTTTATGAAAATTAGGTTTCTTGTTAAATATGATGATTTACCCCATTAATTCCATACCTTTGATGAATTTGGATATGTTTCATGTAGGAAATCATGTATATAGGTATATGTAACTAGTAGTAATGTTGTTTGGGAGTTTGAAAATATTTAATTTCGTTTTGGAGAAATTTGGAAAATGAAACCCGTAGGTTGAAATTGCAGTTTCTGGGCAAGAACTGCTTGATCGATCGATCGACCCCCTTTCCTCGATCGATCGACCCCCTTTCCTCGATCGATCGACCCCTCCTGGAAAATTGGATATTTGTCTCCTCTTTGTTTAATTCGGTTTAAATACGTGGGAACCCTTGATTATTATTTATAGAGTATAGTGGGTCGTGAGGAGGACCAATAGGGTCAAAATAGACTCCGTTGAATGAAATTTAATATGGGATGAAATTGTGGGCTAACGGGGAATTTCATTACACATTAGAGATTGGGCATTAGTTCGTTAATGAATTACCTACTTAAATTGTATTTAGCAAGAGAGAATACTTCGAGAGATGAGAAGTAAGTATGAAATAAATTATGAGTGGGTATAAAAGAGATAAATCCCTTATGCAAAATAATTGGATAAAATTGTACTAAACACGGTTAATAATAATTATGGGTCGTGGGAAAACCTTATTGGAAATTGTGTATCTATAAATGGCTATGTAACTGTGTACATATATGAAATACTTTATTTGTGAATAATCATACCCGCACTACTTGCTATCACGGGGGTTGCCGCGCCGGGACAGTCATATCTCGATGGGACCTTTATGGGGGATAATAACTTGTACCCTAGAACATAGGATTCCTTGGTGCAGGCTATCTGAGTGATAGTCAGACGGTCCTAAGAGACGTGAGGGGTATGTGATGACCTCTTAGTGACTTGGAACTATGCTTCGCCTCCGTTTTGTATGTATTGTGTTAATACAGTTCGAGAGTGATTCCGAACTAGTATTTCCCTTAGTACGAGTGATACGGGAAATTGATAGCAGAGTATGCCAGCACCATCAAATTTATGTGGGGTGCCGATAGTATATATAATATATGAGTGCTTGATATATATATATATATATATATATATATATATATATATATATATATATATATATATATATATATACTTATATATGGAAACTTTCTACTGTGCGTATAAGTAGTTAAGTAATGAATAAATGCTCCAACTTTATAATAAGTGTTCGGGAACTTTGTAACAGTACGGTGTTTCTCTAAGTAACGTAATAAATTTTGAAGAGAATGACTTTCTAAAACTAAATATCATAACTTTCTACTTCTCAGGATAAAACTTTATGGAAAAATAAGTTAGATAAACTGATGAGTTTGGTAGTACGGTAGGCGTGCACACTAGATGAGAGGTGAGAATTCTTAAGAGAGTGTCGCGTACTAACACGGTTATTACATTAGCCGGTAAGCATTTTAAATACTTGCGAAACTATTTTAAACTATTTTACACTCGGGCTCTGACCCATTTTCTGTCATCTTCTCTCTCTCTGGTATATATATATATATATATATATATATATATATTACAGGTGCCCAGTCATAGGGGCGTCATGCTTAGGTTCCTTGGATTGGACGTGTTGCAGCTTATGCGAAAGTTACAGGCCCTTGCTTAGACGACCTCTTCATTGATTCAGTTTCTATTTTAGTTCTCATAGTTAGGGAATGTGTCGCTCGATTTCCTATCCCGTTGGATTTGTCAGAGATTTATGTTTACGTTATTTCCAATATTTGGTACTCTTTGGGAGTTAACTCTTGTCAGGATTATTTCATTTATAGTTCATAACTTGGGTTGGTTTATCTATATGGTTTAATTCTTGTGTGGTGATTGTCATCCTTATTATTTATGTGATTCGTAAAATGTTGATTATTAAAAAGTTTTTCATATTGGATTTTAAATAAAATTTAAATAAGACTTTAAATTGTTTTGACACTAAGCTTAATTATTTATGGTGTTTAAATTGGAAATTTTATTTTGCGACGGTGATGCTAAGAATGAACCAACCGTTCACCTTGATCTTAATTTAATAAAGGACTGATCACCCCGTATTTAATTAGGCGGGGTGTCACAGAGCCCAATTGAGGAAATTTTAGATTTGGTACCTCAGAACATGAAACCTAAGTACGGGCTATCTGTGAAAACGATATTGATAATGGTCATATGGGTGCGTAGGTATGTGTGTGGCCCGTAGACTTGGAACCATGCTCGCCTCCAATATGTATGATTTGTATTTCGATGGTTTGTGATTGATTCTGAATCATTAGTCCTTACTTAGTACGAGATGTTCCGGGATTTGATAGCAGAGTATGCATGCACCGCAAATGAGTCTAGGGGTGCTGTTTTAGTATATATATAATAATATTGTGATAGTTATGTATATGTGCTTATAATATTATCTACTATGTGATAATTGTAGATAAAGAAGATGAAAAATTCTTAAATAACTTAAGTATGTTAACCCTTAAACAACTTTTGTGAAACTTATACTCGGGATCGTGTATATATAAGAACAATGCATAGTAATTGTACAGAGGGATTTTGGGATATTACTACGGGTGATAGAAAGATAGCTTATACCTACAAACTAGTTAGATGAGAATTATTTCTAGATTATTCTAGCGGTACGTTAGGCGTGCACATTAGTTGAGAGGTGAGAATCTCAAGTGAGTGTGCAAAAATCTATCATGTGTTTTATATTTGCTTTACAGCATCTTTTAATTACTTGATAAATTGTTTTAAAATATTTTATACTAGGGCTCTGACCCGTCTGTTGAAAAAATCTCTTTTCTTGTGTATTATTTTAGGTGCCCATCCACGGGGACACCAGGGTTAGACCATTGGATCATTTGTCATGCTACAGCTATTGTGGAAGTTGCAGGTCCTCGCATTTAGATGCCTCTACTTCTATCTTTTCAGTTCTAGTATTTAGACTTCTCAGTTAAGGCATGTGTTACCCATTGTCAGTTTATTTATGTCAGAGGAACGTTGTACTTATTTATTTCAGCATTTCCATTTCAGTTGGATTTATTATTATTGGTTTGGATTTTATTTGACTGGGGCGATTATTCCAGTTTATTATATTCAGTTAGATGATGTTTATTCCTTAGTTATTTATGCATGAAAAAGGTGAATGTTTTAATAGTTTAAATTAATGGGCTTAAAATAATTCAATAAAATGTTTTGACACTAGCTTAATTAATTATTAGGTGTTAAAACGGAAAAAAATTCGACAGTGATGCTAACAATGAACCAACTAGATATTATGTTTTAAATTTTATAAAGGATTGGCCAGCCGGTATTTAATTGGGCGGGGTGTCACAGCATACTCATGGAATTGTGCCTTTTATATTCCACCAGTATGAGAAATCCAACATTTGTGGGACAGAATTAGTGATCGAGGCCGCAGAAAGACCTTTCCTAATGGAAGAGGCCCATTTGGTTGATGCAACATTCTATGCAGAGCTGAGTGAAAAAAGGAAGAAATTTTTTACAAAGGAAGAAGATGAGCCCCGAGCAGTAAAAGAAGGAGGCAAAGTCAAAAAGTTTGTACATGACAAGTTAGGTCCATAAGTGGTACCTCTTGAAAGGAAGGACAAAGAAAAAAGCTGGAAGAAGGTGCAAGACCTGCTCGGACTTGAAAGAAAGTTATTTTGCCTAATGCCAAAGTTATCTATTATTTATAACAGTTTGCACGGACAACATTTTTGGCTAAGAGCGTTGACTCCACAATCGAATGTTTTATTATTAATGATTCCCATATAGTGGAACATTTTTAAGAACCATAGGAAGCATCAGAGTGTGTGCAAGATGGACCCCGAGAGCATCTCTAAGAGGTTAAAGAATAAAACTTAAGGGAAGAGGTTAGCAATGAGAGGCCCATATTCATCTCTAAGGGTTTGAATCCAAGGCAACGAGAAAAAATTATCAACCTGCTCAAGGAATTCATAGACGTGTTCGCATGGAAATATATCGAGATGTCAGGCATAAAACTTGAGGTGAGCTCTCATAAGTTAATATTTTTCCTAATGACTTACTAGAGAGACAGCCATGCGCACTCATAATGCTAAGATATATCTAAACATTAAAGTAGAAGACAAGAAGTTGCTCGCTGTTGGATTCATCAAACCTATCAAACATCCTGTGATGCTATCAAGTATTGTGATCCTTGCTACGAAAGACAAGAAGAAAATATGAGTCTGTGTGGATTTAGAGATTTAAATTGGGCCTCCCAAAAGATGAATTTCATTTGTCGAGAATTGATAGTTTGGTAGACGTGACAACTGGACACAAAATGTATCATTTTATGGTTGGGTATGTTACTTACAATCATATTAAAAAGGATCATGTGGATGCATAGAATACGGTCTTCAAGACTCCTCAAGGTAACTTTCACTATACAGTTATGTTGTTTATCTTGAAGAATGCTGGAGAAACATACTAGCAAACTATGACGAAAATATTTCATGACCTATTTCATGATATATTAGAATTTTATGTGGATGGCCTGGTGGTAAAATCCAAGAAGGAGAGCAGGTATATTCAAGATCTTAGAAGATATATTAAACGCTTTCGGAAGTATAAGATGAGGATGAAACTCTCTAAACGTGCCTTTGGGGCTACTGCAGTTAAATTCCTTGGACTCGTCAACAATAGGAAAGTAGTGCAAGTTGATGTCGAAAAGAAAATGGACATTTTGATGATGCCACCACCGAAAAATCAAAGACAACTCAAAATCTTCTTAGGTAAAGTTTCTTAATTGAGAAGGTTCACACCAGCATTGGCAGAAGTCACTCACTTTTTCTGTCCGCTCATGAAAGATAAGGTGAAATGGGTATGGAGGGTGAGAATAAGAAATCATTCGGAAGAATTAAGGAGATTTTGACTTCTCCTTCAACTATTATTCCTCCAGAAGCAAGTAAACCTTTGCTTGTATACTTAACTTCTATCGAGCGATCTATTGGGGATTTACTTGCCCAAGATAAAGAAAGGAAGGAACGACCTGTGTATTATTTCTCCTAAGTGATATTTGGGATAGAATCCAGATATACAAGTGTGGAAAAGAATTGTTTGGCCTTTATCTTTGTGGCCCAGAAGTTAAGGCACTACCTACTCGCATTTACCATGCATATTATTATCGCCTAAAACAAGTATACTAAATGGGCCTTATCAAGAGTACACTAATTATAAACTATAACTGATAAAAATATATAAATCTTATAAATTTAAATCTATATCAAACAATAGAGAGAGAGAGAGATAGAGAGAGATGGAAATCAGGTTTATGTGGTTTGGCCCAAAGTGATGCCTCCGTCCACAGGTGTAGCATTGATTGTATAGATTCTAATAAAAAAAAGTCATAAATAAAAAGTAGCTACAATCTCTCGTTATCACTCTAAAAATGGATATCATAAAAATATGGAAAATATATCTCAATCCCTTTACAATAAGGGTTTGCATGCTCTGTATAGGCTGTTAGAGGAAAAAGAGTAGGGAATGACAGGTGTCATGCCTTTATAGGTTAGGCAAGTACACATTTTACATGCAAGTGGGGAGGATAATCATGAGTTTGTTACGCACACATGGATAAGGGTATGTGCATATCTCCTACATGAGTACGTGATGTGACTAGTGGTGACGTTATCGTATCACTTGGTGCGGGCCGGGGAAAATAGTGCTAATTAATGAAGTTGGATAATAATTAACTAACACTGTTAAAACGGACTCTTGGGACTCTCTGGCCAACCTCGTAACTGTGGTCGACCAAATTCATTGCTGAACCGGCCTCATAACTGTGACCGACCAGATTCATTGTTAAGCCGACCTCCTTGTTGTTGTGGGTAAGGCTATGTGTTTTCTTCTAAATGTCCCATGAGGTGTTCCATATTTATGGTATAACAAAAGCCCCCAAGACTTTACTCATGATTAGAATTATTAGCAGGTTATTTAGAGTGTTGGATTTTCTGAGCAGTTGCTAAGTGAATTGAGTGAGTGAAGTGTTTTTTGAAGATTGTTGTTGGATTCTTGAATTTTGGTCATATTAGAATCATCTCAACGCGTGCTGAGAAAATTGACTTGTGGATTTTTTTCTTAAAATATTAAATTTGACACGTGTTAAGCGTTGGGCAATGCATCAGGCGTGATTATAACACGCGTGCCTGGGGCAACGTGCGTCAATTTTGCAAAGCATCGATTATTTTCCAAAGATATGATGGCATACGTTGCTCTAATAGGGGTAATTATTACTATAAAATCCTAGTTTCTAATCATTTTAAGTTTTCCAAACCCTTTCCTTTCACACGATCACCTTTAGAGAGAGAAAACTTTACTGCTTCCAAAATCTTATGTCTTTGGCTAATTTTCCCTTCCTTCTGCCATCTCTGACTGGATTCTTACCTGAAAATCTATATTCCAGTGAAATTTTCTAGTTTCCACTCGCTTATTGATTGAGCTTTGGCACTAGATGGGTCGTCTTCAACCTTTTAGGGTTTTAGGTGTGTTGTTTCTCTCTCCTACTGCTTCTTAGGGGGTTTTCTAGGTTATTCTAACTGAAGATTCCCACACCTTTAGGTGTCCATTGAGTTACTTGGCCTAGGGTTTTACATTTTTAGGGATTTCTAGGTTTTTCATCCCAAAATCTACTTTATCCCCAATTAGGCTCCATTTTGCCTCCTAATTCCATTCTTTGATAAATTATGAGCCTCGCGGTCAGAGGTGGATTTGACTGAATTAGAGAACTCTTTCCCCGACGTCATTGATAAAAGGTTCCCCAAACCTATCCATGTTGTTTGACTTGAGGACAATCCCAGTCACCCTAAGTATACTCCTATGGTAGCCTCTTCTATTGGGTCTTCAACACATCCCCCCACTGTGGAGCATAGTTATCCTGGATTCTCATAAACCGTAGGTATTGGTAAAGTGAACCATCCTATGGGTGATGAGGAACTTGCAAACACAGTGTCTTACACCTTAATCATTGACTTAGATGCCTCTCCAAAGAGAGCTATTCCTGAAAGGCCTAATGTTTCCACATCTCCTGTGGTTGTTCCTCTCAGAGAGGAAAGTACTCCAAGAGGCTTTAATTCTTAAGATCCATCCACCATTGATGCTCAAAATTAGGGTTGTGAGATCAATAAGGATGAGCGGGAGGAGTTAAGGGATAGATATAGCATCCCCATTAGAATTTCCTCGAGACTTCCCGATTGAGATGAAAGAGTATATGATCAGCCCAATGTTGATTATATATGTTTCCTAATTTGCGAGCTGTAAGTAGGAGTTTGATTTCCCCTTCACCTGATCATAAGGCCTATTATGAGGGATTATGCAGTGGCTCCAAACTAGCTTCCAACAAATGATTACAGGTCTATTTTAGGGTCGATGGTTTACTGGCAATCCCATACTGGTTTTGACCTAACTATGGGATTTTTTATATTTATATATGGCATGAAAGACAACGCCATGGCCAATCGGTACAATTATTTTTCCCCCAGAAAGTTCGACTTAAAGATGGTGAAAGTTGTTTAGACAAGCAACCATAGTCCCAATAACCAGTTTGTGTACATAAGGGGTGATTGGAGTTCCATTCTAATGAGAAGAAGACTGGTGTAGGCCAGATCGTATTGGTATATACCTTACTATTGTGCCTTTTACCTTTTTTCAAACTTATTATGTGTTGACTTTGCTTTTGCTCGACCTTTCTGTAGATAATAGATCTCCTCAATTGTCGGTCATTCTAAAATGGTTGGTTATGAACACTTGCACTCCGAACCTAGTTGAATTTGAGAAGCTTTTATCCTCAAAAAATTTATAAAGATTGGATATTATACTCCTCCTGGAGGTGATACCCCAAGCGACGATCAGATAAACTTGGTGGATGAGGGAAATATTTCTACTGAACAAGGAGGGCGAGCTGAGTAGGAAGGACCAGCCGAGTAGGTCGAAGAAGGTATAAGGATTTTCTTTATCTTCTCATCCTTAGCTTACCACTTTTACTTATGTTGTCTTTGGTTTAGCAATTTGACTTTGCTAAATGACATTTTTTGTGCAGTATCTACTCACAGTTCTTTAGCTTTTTGAGTTGAGCCCTCATTTGACATGGCCCCTCCAGCGATTGATCTTGTCACTATAAAAAAATTAAAAAAGAGAAAACTAAATGCTGAAGCCAAAAAAAATTGGACCAATGCTGATGTCAGATCAAAAAATAAGGTCAATGCTGAGAAGAGGTCCAACACCGAGGCCGGTAAGAACGTTGAATATGCTGCCAAAAGGCAGGTTAAAATGGATGTTGTTGCAAAAAGATAAAGGTAGGGGAAAGGTTGTTGCCTCAGATGATTTACCACCCCCGTGAAGTAAGAGGCCTAGGGATGGTCATGCATCTTAACCTCATCCCATATAATAAAAAAGCAACATCCCTACGAAATGGGTCCACATCGGTGGGCAGCCTGCTCGATGTTTGGTCCGACGTGCGTGATCATCTTCCCTTTAATTATGGTGATGTGAGCCCCTTTACTTTCGATCTTGAGCACACAGTGACAATGGAGAAGATGAAAAATAATGTGAACTCTATCTTCTTCCACACAAATAATGTTGTTGAAGTGTTGGTTATCACGGGTATGCCCCTTATTTCTAATTCCTCATAAGCTTCAATGTTATCGAGTTGTGGAACATGGTGTGACACCTAATGTTTATGGTAAATCATCACCCCCGGTCGCATTTCCTTCATTTTACTATTATATTTTGTAATGTACCGATCTTTTTGCCTTCCTTTCAAGGCACGTGCCACTATTTTAAAGGGGCATGTATCATTGTACCAAAATGCATACAACAATGTAATAAAGGCTAATATTGAGCTCCTTAACCACAAAAAGATCATGTTTGAGGAGCTGAAGACTGTGTAGGTTGATTATGACAAGTCCTTCACTAAGACTAAGGATAAGGACGACCAGTTTGCAGTGAACATTCCATCCTTAAACTAGTCTGAGGGAAAAACTAAGAAGCTAAAGGAGCAGGTCAAAACTGATGTTGTGAAGCTCAAGAGTTTAGATGAGGTGTACAAGAAGAGTTCTAGGGATATTATTTCATCTAATGAGGCCGTTAGGAAAACCTGTGAGGCCCTAGATAAATCTTATGAGGACCTTTCCCGTGCTGAAGAGGAGGGAGTTAGGAAGTATAATCATTTGTTGAACACAACATTGACATGGTGACCATCTTCCTGGTGGGATATGATGAGCTGAAGAAGAGGGACATTAAGCATTACCCCAACATCTTTGAGGTCGTATAGACATGGGAAGGGGACGATGAATAAGTAAAATCTTTAATCATTGAGTGGGAGGCGATGGATGTAGATGAGTTTTCTATTCAATACGATGAGACCGGTAAAGTCGATCAGACTATTGATGTAGAGATTACTCTTCTTGTTTCTCTAGAAGTTACTCAGGACATTTTCATGGATAATGCTCTTGCTACCCCTATCGCCCAAGTCAATCAAGAGACTGGCTAGACTCCTAAAGTTGCTCTAGGAACTGAGAATATAGCTTAGTACTTATGACTTTTTGTCTTCATGAACCTTTTGTATCTTCCTATCCATATTTTGTAATGAACATTTGGGATTATGCTTGATTTAATCTTTAAAATCAAATTTGCTTCAATTTTTTGTATGAATGCATGTATATATTTTGATTTTATGCCAATTATTTTAATTGGGTACATTTTTAGCCACCACTTGTAGTTGAGTGTATTTTGCAAAAATATTTTTGACAAGTAAATGTAATTGGATCTCCCCGGCCTTCTAGTTAATCTAGTTTTATGGACTCATGGTGGGATCTTATCTAGATACGTAGTGTTAGGGTTAGCATGCTAGTAATTTAGACTTACGATCGTGTGGTCGGATCTTGTCGACCTTATCTACCTTACTAGCTACCCATTTTGGACGAACCAGAGTTATCCTGACTTAGGATCTACCAATGATTGTGCTAGCTTATTGGACATATGGATGGATCTTATTATCCTGACTATGTCTTTGCATTAGTTATCATAGTTGACCAAATGTACTCGAATGTACACCTGTGTGAGTCAATTATTGTTGGATCTTATCATCCATATAGTTGTACTGAATTTGTTAGATTTGGAAAAGACTTCCTGATCGTGACCAATACAAAGATGAGCTCATATATGAAATATGGTTTTGATCATGTTTGATGTGCTCAGCTTTGAGATGTATTCGGTCTAGTCTTCTTGCACATCTCTCGTATCGATAAAACAGACATTGAAAAATGCAAAAAAGCTTGAAATGACAACATATGTAGAGGATGAAATTATGATTCTCATTCATATTTGAAGACGTATTACAAGGAAATAAAAAATTTTGACATGGAATTTTGGTCGTTTGATCTGTAATATGCTCATCATCACTGGTAGTACTTCCTCAACTCTGTACGTTCTAGGTCGTACGATGCCAGATACTCTATATAGGTCATTCGAGTTTGTCTCCAACTTGTTTCCTTTCTAAATGACCTTCTTGAGCACATAGTCTCATTCCTTTAAGGTGCTCGATTTTACCCTTTAATTGTACAATCGAGCAGTTCTTTGAATGTAGGTTGCCACTCGTAGTGCCACACTCCCCCTTACTTATTTTACAAGATCCAGATGAAGTCTTCTCATCAAATTGCTCCTTGGTGAGTTAAAGTTGAGTACCCAAAGGTTTGGGTAAACCAATCTCAGTGGGAACTACCACTTAAGTACCAAATGCCAATGTGAATGGTGTCTCGCATGTTGACATTCTTAGTGTCATTTTATACACCCAAATTACACTCTACAGCTCATTGATCCAGTTTCCCTTAGCCTCATTAAGACTTTTCTTAATTTCATCCAAGAGAGTATTTTCATCACCTTTGTCTGCCTATTTCACTATGGGTGAGCTGGACCAGAGTGCAACTTTTTGATCCCAGATCGAATATAATAGGCTTTGAATTTTTTATTATCAAACTGAGTACTGTGATCCATGATAAAGTCATGTGGCAACCCATAACAGTAAATAATGTTCTTCCATATAAAATAGAATACCTTTTCATGCGAAGTCTTTATTAGGGCTCGTCCTCCACCCACTTGGTGAAGTAATCCAATACTACGACCAGGTATATAAATCTTCTCTTTGTCTTCAGTAAAGGACCTACCAGATCAATGCTCCCACATAGCGAAGGGCCAAGGGGATGTGATTGGCGTCATTGTAGCTCTAGGCCTTTTATGAATCACAACGTACTTCCAGAACTTGTCACACTTCCTCGTATATCTCTCCTACTTCTTTCTTAGTGGGCCAGTAATACCCTTGGGTGGCCATTCATTTCACCAATGATCTGTCTATTCAATGGGCCCTACACGAGGCCTCATGCACTTCCTTTATTAAGTCATTAGCCTCAGCAGTATGGACGCAGTTGGGTAGTGAATGATAAATCCTTTTTGAAATAATATTACCCTTTCTATTATGTACCTTGTCTCCTTATAGCAAAGTCGTCTCACCTCTTTTAGGTCTTTCGAAACTACGCCGATCTACAAATGTACTCGAATGGGGTCTATCCAGGATGGTACCATGTCTAACTCCATCATAAAACACATTCTTCATTGGAATTGTGCTGCATTGAGACTTCTACAAGTATTGTTTTTCTCAATTATTTTCTAGTGACTTATGCCAAACAGGAGTGCATCTGCCCGTATGTTCTCAACCCTTGGTATTCTGACCATTTGTACAATCAAGAACTTTGACAACAATGCTTTCACATTTGCCAAGTACTTAGTTATTGAGTCTTATCATACCTCATAAACTCTGAGGACTTGGTTCGCTATGAGCTGAGAGTTACTGTGCATTGATAGTTGTTCAACGCCCAGTGATGATGCCAATCCCAATCCTAATATAAGGGCTACATGCTCTACCTCATTATTGGAGGCCTCAAAGTGGAATATAAGGGCTTGCTCCATATCATCCTCGTCAGGTGTCAAGATTATCAGGCCTTCTCCGCTATCGTTGGCAAGTGATAAGCCATCCATGAACATCTTCCAAACTAGAGGCACGTCTTTGAAGCTACCTTCAACTAAACATCCACTCCTGAATAATTTTTCATTTGCTCCATATCGTGATTCCCTTCCTCCAGTGGGGTGATGACTATGGTTTGTCAATGATATGGTATGTTGGATTTGTTGAGCTCTCATCCTGATAAGTATTCTCAGTTGTCTTCGTCTCTGAGCTCTTTTCTAGATAAGTTTGATTGGTTGTCTTTACAGTTGATCTCTCTTCCGTAGAAGTCTGCTTTACTAGTTTAATTATTGAGCTCTCTTCCAAAACAGTTTGCTCAATGGTTTTCTCTTCGCATGTAAATTCTGCTATAAAATCGACCACTTCTTAGACTTTAATTGATGTTCTGGGTTCATAATGTATGTCATGCTCTCCTAGTTCTACTGCCCAGGAAACCATTCTTCCTAATTTCTCAAGTTTATTAATAGCTTGTCATAGAGAAAAGTCTATATAAACAACAATAGTATGAGCTGGAAAGTACGGCTTCATTCGGCGAAAAGCTTTAATCAACACCAAACCTAACTTCTCCGATCTGGCGTACCGGATTTATGCTCCACTATATGCCTTATTGGTGTAATAGACAGGCCACTGCACTCCTATTTCTTGTCGGACTAATGTCAAAGTAACTGTTAATTCTGACACCACCAAGTATAAATAGAGTTTCTCATCTAGGACTGGCCTAGACAAAAAAGGCTCAATTCTTAAATATTTTTCAATTCCAGGAATGCTACCTCACACTCATCATTCTACTCAAAGGTCTTTCTTATCACCTTAAATAATAGAAGACATCTATCAGTGGCTCTTAACATAAATTTGTTCATTTCTGCTACACGTCCCATCAACCTTTGAATCTCCTTTTTGCTTTGGGGAGGCTTCATATTAAGCAGTGCTTGGATCTTGTCCAAAGTAGTATCTATAATCCTCTTGTTGACTATAAAGTACAAGAACCTCCCCTCCTTGACCCCGAAGACACATTTTGTAGGGTTGAGCTTCATTTATTTCTCTTTCGGCTGATCAAAAGTTCTCACAAGGTCGCTGATATGGTCAGCAGACCTCTTGCTCTTAGTTATCATATCATCGATATAGACTTTCATAGTTTTTTTTATCTCATCTTCAAAAACTTTTTCAATATACTTTGGCATGTTGCACCCGCTTTTTTAGCCCAAAAGGCACAACGTTGTAGCAGTAAGTCCCTCGGCTAGTGATAAACGAGGTTTTCTCCCTATCTTTCGGCTTCATGTTTATATGATTGTACCCCGAATAGGCATCTATCAAATTGATCAGTTTGTTTTCGAATGTGGCATCGAACAACTGGTCAAAAGTTAAAGGATAGTGATCCTTAGTACAAGCCTTTTTTAGGTTTGTGAACTCGATGCACATATGCCAATTGTCATTCTTCTTCCTGACCATTACTACATTTGAAAGCTATTCTGGGTACTTCACATCGTCGATGAAATATTCCTTTTGCAATTGACCCATTTCTTCTTGGATTGAAATTTTCTTCTACTGACTTAATAAATGACATTTATGTTTCACTGGCTTGGTGTCCTTTATTATGCTGAGCTCGTGATAAAAAAAATTATGGCTCTATATAGGCATGTCCTCGTGGATCCAGGAGAACACATTATTTTTCTTCCTTAAGAATTCGGTTAACTCTTTCTTAAGAGTCGGGGTTATTGACGAGCCGAGTTTGACACCCCGCCTACTAAAATATCAGGTGGCCAGCCCGTGATCAAAATAAAATGTTGGTCGCATATGTATCATTCTTAGCATCCCTATCGAAAACTTTTTAAAGTTACTAACCACCTAGTAATTTAATTAGACTGGTGCCAAATTTTATCTTTCATTAATTAACAACAGGTAGAAAATAAATCATAATAATAAAACCATCAACACAACTAATAACTAAATCCTACACAAATGAATAACATAAATTAAGATAATCGAATCAATTATTGGTTTAACAATAAAATACAACAGTAATTGAAATAATAACTTAGATACACAAAGTCCGATAAGTAGAATAAATACAAAATCTGACGGCAACATGCTCAAATGAGTACTGAAAGTTCCTACACAAGGAGTAAATGAACGAAGCGTCAATAACAAAGTCCTGCAACTTTCACATGAGCTGCAACTGCGCATTCCTGAATAGAATCCTCAAACTGGTTGTCCCTATGGCTGGACACCTAAAATGTTTTGGAAACGATTTTGACAAGGGTCAGAGCCCAAGTAAAATATTTTGAAAATATTTAGCAAGCAGTTAAATTGCAATAATTAAATATACATGCACACTTTTCATATTTAAGCTAGTGTCGCACTCTCTTGAGGCATAGATCACCCCTCATCTAATGTGCACACTTAACGCCTGCCTTCTACCTTTCCTAGTTAAGCTACCCCACCTAACTAGACGTAACAAGTCTCCTTCTACATACTAACTTATTGTACCCACCCGTATTACCCATGCAATATGTTACCGAATTTCCATGTCTTTTATCCCATTATAAATTTCCCAGTATATGTTTATTTCTCTCCATAATATAGTTATTTTTAATGTCACTATCTTTCTCTTCTACTAAACTCACACAGTATAATAAAACCACATATATACATATATCACTTTGTTATACATATACCAACACTGCACCCCTAAGATGAGTTGCGGTACGAGTATATTATGCTATAATGTCCTGGTACATCATCTACCAAACACACGTAGTAGAATAAATCTCAAGTATATATATTTATCACACTAATTATATATATATAATACAGCACACCTAGGCTAGGACCTGCGGTGCATGTATACTCTGCTATCAAGTCTCGGTACATCACGCACTGTATAAAGGACTACGGATTCTGAATCAATCTGGAATCGTATCAATAAAAATCACACATATTGGAGGCGAACATAGTTCACATACCCATGGGTCACGCACATACCTACGCTCCCATGGTCAGCCGACGTATCAACTCACAAATAAGGCATTCACAATCCTATGTCCTTAAGGTACCAATCAAAATCCCCCCAAAATCACACAAAGATAAGATGGTCCTTTTCCGAAAATCAACCTCCCGTGATACCAAGTATGGTAGGTATGTCATACACATAATAAATCATACAAATAAGTATAGGTATACACACAACCTATATCATATATTCCATACATAGCATATATATCTCCCAAAGATCCTACGTAATATTTAATTTCAATTATATGTCTCATCGTATATTCCCGAGTATCCCTCACTACTCGAAGTGTGCCAATTTTCCTTTAAAATATTGCAGTTGGTAATTCACTCATATCCTATTGATCTAAGTCATAGGTTCGCTCATCCCCCGAATTCGTTACATTTTAAATTACACCGATTAATCTAATCAATTTAACATTAATTAATTTATTAAAGTACTGTCACCTAACTAAAATACTTTGACTCACTCATATGGTTTGTATCTTTAGAATTTGTTACACAAAAATACACTATTAAGGTTAGCACCTCTCGTTAAATTCACTACTCGATAATTTATTATATATCTCTATAATAAATTAAACCGGTTAATCTGTGCCTAACTCCCGTAGCACTAGCCTGAGAAATATTATAGTCAAAACCCCGACTCTTAATTTAATTACTATCACTTCAATTAATTTTTCCAAGTGGTATCACTCAACCAAAATGCCCGGACTCCCTTTATTGGCCCATATTTTAACCTTTTAGAATTCATTTCACCAAATTCAGTTAATAAGTTTAACACCCTTATTAAATTTAATAGTCCTTAATACTTATCCCATAAGACTCTAAGTATTAGGTTCCATTTAATTTCTATCAATTAAATTCCACCTAAGATACCAGCCCGTATGCTAAACTCATCCAAAATTAACATTCGAATACGTTCGTACATTTTTTACATATATTATCGAGTGTCGTTCATTATAAATACTCCTAAATCCATACCCCGAATTCATCCCTATCTAATCTAAGGATAAAATAATGTTCCTTTGTATTTTTACAAAGTCTTTCACTCATCTACAGACATCTTCAAATAACCCAAATTTATTTCTTCTTAAAGATGTCGGTGTCGCGCACCGTATCATAGAAAAATCATATCAAATACAAAAAAATTAGAAAAATACGAGGTCGATGCCCACACGACCGTGACGAAAAGATCTACAATCTTATGTTTTACAATAACTGAATGGCTCGATCGATCGACAAATTGGGTCGATCGATCAGATACCAGTCATCTTCCCCTAGTGCTTTTTCCACCATTTTTAAACTTCGAAGCTTTTCAACTTCAATCCAGACCTTGATTACTTTATCTCCCATATTTATTTCATCTATAAACATGTTGAAAAACTTATATCACATTAATCCTCAGTAATTTTCATTCAAATTCTAGGGTTCATAAATTGGGTTTTTCTCAATACCCCTTAAATAACAATTCTAAATTCGATTCAATAATCCGAACTCAACAATAGTTTCTATAGGTCTTCGATTCTAAATCATACTCTAGCCTCATATGATATTATTCTCACATCAATTTCACCCTTAGTGGTTAAATCCCCAAACCTCAGATTTAACATGTGATACCCTCCAAAAACGTTTTATGCTATAATAACTCATCCCAAAATGAATATGGTTTACACCCACCATGATATGAATCGCAACACCGCAATTTAAATGAAAGCAAGTTTAACTACTTGCCTAGATAATTTCGTATGGTCTGATCCTTTGATGTAGACGAAGATTTTGACGAAGAACACATTAATCTCCTCTTATTGATTGGGTTCCCAAAATATGCCCAATTTGTTCTCCCAAACTTCCTCTGCATATTTAGGTTTTCTCCCATTGAATTATGGCTGCCCCCAACTCCCTTAATAGGCTTTTATTTGGCTAATCTCGTTTTTAGACTAATGGGCTTAATTAAAATGGCCCAAACACTCCCGTGTGGGCCCGATTATGCCTAAAAATGCTCCGAGACCCGATTACTACCATCGTGTACTCTTTTTCGACTATTTCGACCTAACCGGAGTCAACCATGCACTCAGAATTGCCATACGAACTACTTTATAACATTCTCACATTTTTTACTTCCAAAAATGCCACACAAAATAATCTGTATAATTTTAATTTTAATTTTCCAATTTAAATAAATCCACCAATTTAAATAATTTCTCCAAATTATAAATTTAAATGTCTCTAAAAATGAATAAGCTCCATTTCTCCCAAAATGATTAAATTTGTTTCATTTCTAGGGCTGGCAATTTTTTACACGACAACCCGTTTATGGTAATGATCTGAACATGACATGATTAGCTTGTATAGAATTAAGAGTACCCAAAACTTATACTTAAATAAAAATCAACGCGGCCCGAAAATGACACGACTAACCCGAATTGCCACCCCTATTCATTTCTCCCAAAATGATTAAATTTTCCCAAAATTAATTAAATTCAAAGCTCTCGAATTTACAAGGTGCTACATACTTCCCCCTTACAAAGGAATTTCGTCCTCGAAATTTAGATGAGCCTAGTACTCAAAGCCTCGAATACTTGCTTACTCACATGTCTCTAAGATCGCTACACATATTCCTACCTCTTCTAAACGTGAATTATATTAAAATTAAATTAATTATCCAAGGCACCCATACACCCTATACTCGTGCATAACTGCATAAAGGTTACTCGACTCCACTAGCCTTACATTGTAATAAAATTTTCAACTTGCAGTCATAACTACCTGAATGCATAATAGCCAAGGTACCAAAACTATGTGCTAGTGACCAAACATCTCCCCACTTCCAACGGTGTGCTAAGTTTCATGCGTGGGATGTCTCGCAAAGCAAAATCTAAACAAGGAACCCCCTGATACACTACTACTTAACATTGTTGGTCGATGAGATATGTTTAGCCTTCAGTCCATAGCAAGTACTCCCAAATCCCGTCTCCTGACATAAGCATATACTCGACCATTTTCATGTTACCAAAGATATCATATAATATAGTGCCCCTTACTATCACTATTATCTTAGCACAAGTTAATCACAAGCTATATATCCTCGCTCGTCACTAAACATATCCACTCTGAATCTCATCAGTAAATATCCCTACTCACCGGGATCAAATATAATAATACAAACACTTTCTCATAAGTATATTATGCAACACACGATAACATATATACACGAATATATGTAGACTAGACCCTCTTTCAGGTTATAACTAGCACAAATAAATCATATCTCGGAACAACAAACACAAAGTCTCACCATTTTATACACTATAGCCCAAACATTTCAGTACAATTATCAGTAACGTCTCGTACGTAATATATTTATCTGAAGCTCAGCTTCGCACTCTCGGCGTGGCTATGTCATACGGGTATTCTCGATTACCCCAACTTACAAATTAAGTCCTTCGCGACCCTGACCCACCCATTAACTTGTGGTGCAAAAAATTTTCTCAGTGCATCCTTCGTAGCACTACCTGGCTCCTCCATTGACCATATATCGTATAAGCTCTCAGCTTAAAGTGTTTCCTCTACTCGTTTAATAATTTAACATTTAAAACCGATGCACTAGCATCCAACAACGTCTCGTTATTCCCAACATGTATTGCGATCCATGTGTGTAACCTCCTGTAACGAAGTTCAAAAGAACTTTCCCTTATGCACTATCCCCTAGCATTGTCGGTCATCGAAATCCGTGCATTCCAAGCACATAACCAAGATATCATAAATTTTATCTCCCAACACATAAACCAAATCATTTATGCCCATATCTCTCAAGGTGTCACACGATACTATGCTCTTACTATGACTAAGTTCTCAGCACTTACACAACAATGAGTTAAATATCTCCACTCAACAATAAACTCACATACCATGAATCTCATTAGTAAAAGTTCCTATGCACAGGGATCCAATATAACTAGACCTATGTACTCTCTAATGTCTACTATGTAAAACTATCCTCGCGATCTTGACCGTCTTTTAAGTGAGACATCATAAAAATACCCATCCTAACCCGGAACAACGAACATGATAGGCTTGTTGTAACCGCTCACCATCGCTTAACAATTTGTACTTAGGATAGAACCATACCTTGAATATTACCTCTCAAAATGAGATAGCCTCATAAGATATATATATCCTCTCCGTTTTCACACCCTCTCCCCTGCGGATGGATCTAAAGAGAGCCCCTCAAATCAACGGTGAATAACCACACACTATAATTGTATTTATGATACCTATACTAAACCCTTTTCACATGAGAATCTACAATAACACCCGTCATTCTAGCCAAATTTTCCCTATCCTCGCTTGTGTATTTCACCACGAGTCCATTTTCAACTTACAGACCCTTTTTTTTATTCTCCGTATCCACCTCATTGGGTACGAAGTTCGATAAACAAGTAAACTCTCCTTTATGTCCGGCCACTGTCCTACCCTTCTGGAGTAGGACTGGAATTTCCTTTACCCCTCTGTTTAAAAAATTGATGAGGGGATTTGGGGTTAAACCACACCCCAATTTCCTTGTTATCCATGGTATCTCTACATGGTTGTGGTGACCGGCTCCCACCACTACTACGCCGCTCTTATGAGCTAAAATTGTGCCTGAAATTTAACCCTGGGTGTCACTGCACCCCACCCTACTCAATTGCCTTTGGGTTATCTCTTTCCATTAACCCGCTACACTCCCCCTCTTTCTCGAATCCTCGCGGATGGCTCTTCAAATGAGTTCCCCCTGACTCCACCCCTTTACCGAATGCACTGGGTGAGTTTGAATATGCACCACCGCTTTCTACAAAGGTGTTTAGGGAAACTAATGCACCCTGGTATTTATCCTAACGCCGTTTATCGTAAACAATAATTATGGTGACTTCTATCGCAATAACCGTTTCCAGAATATTCCATGCATTCTGCTGAGCCTCCACTCTTGCAGTTCTTCTAACGGCCCTCGCTGGCCGTCCCAAAGCTATTTGGTGTACGAAGACCAATCGAACTCATATATAAATCGCATCAGCTATACTTAATCGTAGGAGAACGTAAGTCATATACGTGAAGGAATATAATAATCCTATAATAAGGCTCGATAATAAAGAACGCGACGCTGAAACATAATAAGCCGCATAGATCCTAAGGATTCTAGAACCTGATGCTCTGATGCCATCTGTGACACACCGCCTACTAAAATACCGGGTGGCCAGCCCGTGATCAAAATAAAATGTTGGTTTCATATGGCTCATTCTTAGCATCACTGTCGAAAACTTTTTAAAGTTACTAACCACCTAGAAATATAATTAGACTAGTGCCAAATTTTATCTTTCATTAATTAACAACAGGCGGAAAATAAATAATAATAAAACCATCAACACAACTAATAACTAAATCCTACACAGATGAATAACATAAATTAAGATAATCAAATCAACTATCGGTTTAACAATAAAATACAATAGTAACTGAAATAATAACCTGGATACACAAAATCCGATAAGTAGACTAAATACAAAATCTGAGGGCGACATGCCCAAATGAGTACTGAAAGCTCCTACACTAGGAATAAATGAACGAAGCGTCAATAACAAAGTCCTGCAACTTTCACATGAGCTGCAACTGCGCATTCCTGAATAGAATCCTCAAACTGGTTGTCCCTATGGCTGGACACCTAAAATGTTTTGGAAACGATTTTGACAAGGGTCAGAGCCCAAGTAAAATATTTTGAAAATATTTAGCAAGCAGTTAAATTGCAATAATTAAATATACATGCACACTTTTCATATTTAAGCTAGTGTCGCACTCTCTTGAGGCATAGATCACCCCTCATCTAATGTGCACACTTAACGCCTGCCTTCTACCTTTCCTAGTTAAGCTACCCCACCTAACTAGACGTAACAAGTCTCCTTCTACATACTAACTTATTGTACCCACCCGTATTACCCATGCAATATGTTACCGAATTTCCATGTCTTTTATCCCATTATAAATTTCCCAGTATATGTTTATTTCTCTCCATAATATAGTTATTTTTAATGTCACTATCTTTCTCTTCTACTAAACTCACACAGTATAATAAAACCACATATATACATATATCACTTTGTTATACATATACCAACACTGCACCCCTAAGATGAGTTGCGGTACGAGTATATTATGCTATAATGTCCTGGTACATCATCTACCAAACACACGTAGTAGAATAAATCACAAGTATATATAATTATCACACTAATTATATATAGACAATACATCACCCCTAGGCTGGCACCTGTGGTGTATGCATACTCTGCTATCAAGTCCATGTACATCACGCACTGTATAAAGGACTACGGATTTTGAATCACTCTAGAATCGTATCAAGACAAATCACACTTATTGGAGGCGAACATAGTTCACATACCCATGGGTCACGCACATACCTACGCTCCCATGGTCAGCTGACGTATCAACTCACAAATAAGCCATTCACAGTCCTATGTCCTTAAGGGACCAATATAAATCCCCCCGAAGGCACACAAAGATAAGATGGTCCTTTTCTAAAAATCAACCTCCCGTGATAACAAGTATGGTAGGTATGTCATACACATAATAAATCATACAAATCAGTATAGGTATACACACAACCAATATCATACACTCCATACATAGCATATATATCTCACGAAGATCCTACATATTATTTAATTTCAATTATACGTCTCATCGTATATTCCCAAGTATCCCTCACTACTCGAAGTGTGCCAATTTTCCTTTAAAATATTGCAGTAGGTAATTCACTCATATCCTATTGATCTAAGTCAAAGGTTCAATCATCCCCCGAATTCGTTACATTTCAAATTACACCGATTAATCTAATTACTTTCACAGTAATTAATTTATTAAAGTAGTGTCACCCAACTACAATACTTTGGCTCACTCATATGGTCTGTATCTTCACCCTTTAGAATTTATTACACAAAAATCCACTATTAAGGTTAACACCTCTCGTTAAATTCACTATTTGATAATTTATTATATATCTCTATAATAAATTAAACCGGCTAATCTGTGCCCAACTCCCATAGCACTAGCCTGAGAAATATCATAGTCAAAATCCCGATCCTTAATTTAATTACTATCACCTCAATTAATTTTTCTAAGTGGTATCACTCAACCAAAATGCCCGGACTCCCTTTATTGGCCCGTATTTTAACCTTTTAGAATTCATTTCACCAAATTCAGTTAATAAGTTTAACACCCTTATTAAATTTAATAGTCCTTAATACTTATCCCATAAGACTCTAAGTATTAGGTTCCATTTAATTTTTATCAATTAAATTCCACCTTAAGATACCAGCCCGTATGCTAAACTCATCCAAAATTAACATTCGAATACGTCCGGATATTTTTTACATATATTATCGAGTGTCGTTCATTATAAATACTCCTAAATCCATACCCCGGATTCATCCCTATCTAATCCAAGGATAAAATAATGTTCCTTTATATTTTTCCAAAGGCTTTCACTCATCTACGGACATCTCCAAATAACCCAAATTTATTTTTTCCTAAAGATGTCGGTCTCGCGCACCCTATCGTAGGAAAATCATATCAAGTCCAAAAAAAATAAAAAATAAAATACGAGGTCGGCACCCACGTGACCGTGACGAAAAGATATACAATCTCATGTTTTACAATAACTGAAGGGGTCGATCGAGCGATGAATTGGGTTGATCGATCGATCGACCAGATACCAGTCATCTTCTCCGAGTGCTCTTTCCACCATTTTTAAACTCCGAAGCTTTCCAACTTCAATCCAGACCTTGATTACTTTATCTCCCATATTTATTTCATCTATAAACATGTTGAAAAACTAATATATGACATTAATCCTCAGTGATTTACATTCAAATTCTAGGGTTCATAAATTGGGTTTTTCTCAATACCCCTTAAATAACAATTCTAAATTCGATTCAATAATTCGAATTCAACAACAATTTATACAGGTCTTCGATTCTAAATCATATTCTAGCCTCATATGATATTATTCTCACATCAATTTCACCCTTATGCTTAAATCCCCAAAACCCAGATTTAACATGTGATACCCTCCAAAAACAAAATCTGCTATAATAACTCATCCCAAAATGAATATGATTTACACCCACCATGATATGAATCGCAATACCATAATTTAAATGAAAGCAAGTTCAACTACTTGCCTGGATAATTTCGTAGGGTCTGATCCTTTGATGTAGACGGAGATTTTGATGAAGAACACATTAATCTCCTCTTATTGATTTATCTCCCAAAATATGCCCAATTTGCTCTCCCAAACTTCCTCTGCATATTTAGGTTTTCTCCCGTTTAATTACGGTTGCACCCAACTCCCTTAATTAGCTTTTATTGGGCTAATTCCGTTTTTAGACTAATGGGCTTAATTAAAATGTCCCAAACACTCTCGTGTGGGCCCGATTATGCCTAAAAATTCCTCGAGACCCGATTACTACCCCCGTGTACTCTTTTTTGATTATTTCGACCTATTCGGAGTCACTGTGCACTCAGAATTGCCATCTGAATTACTTTATAACATTCTCAAATTTTTGACTTCCAAAAATGCCACACAAATAATCTGTATAATTTTAATTCTAATTTGCCAATTTAAATAATTCCACCAATTTAAATAATTTCTCCAAATTATAAATTTAAATGTCTCCAAAAATGAATAAGTTCCATTTCTCCCAAAATGATTAAATTTGTTCCATTTCTCCCAACATGATTAAATTTGCCCAAAATTAATTAAATTCAAAGCTCTTGTATTTACGGGGTGTTACACCGAGCTAAGTTATCATTTTTAAGTACTAATTGACCAACATTATAGGCTCAATCTCCTCGACTACCTAGCCTATGACCAGCTTATCTTTATCTCGAGGATTCAACATCTCGATCTGATAAGTAGTGGCTAATTTCTTCTGCTCCTCATGTTCTGTCGACATGTAGTAGCATTCGAGAGTCTCTACTTGATTTCCTTTCACTATGACAACCCCATAGATTATAAGGAATTTCATACACTGGTGGATAATAGATTAAATAGTTTCAAACTTCTTCGGTCTGACCCTACAAAATATGATATTATAGGTCGAGTGGACATTCATGTCTAGGGTAAAAAAAATGAATCATCTCCATTTGGCAAGTTGGTTATGTACCGACCACAACCTCAAGTTTAATTGTTCCCAACGGGAACACCTTATCCCTGAAAAACCAATAAGAGACATGTGGTATACTTCCAATTTGCTATCTCTCAACCTTAACTTCTTGAAATAACTATAAAACAGAACGTCAGCCGAACTACTATTGTCGACCAGAATCCTTTCCACCTGACTTTCATGCACTATCATTGTGATGACTAGAGGGTTACGAATAAAGTACACCTAACAAGTCATCTTTATAGAAACCAACGATAAGACGATCTTTATTTACCTTTCTGGGGTAAGTCTCCACGACGTCACCCAAGTTGATTTATCTGATATGAGCACAAGACTTTGCCTCATTGAGGTAGGATTTTCTTTCTTCATGTTCATCTTCTCCCCCAACGTCACTTCCTTCTATGAAATGATGCCCAAAGGATATCATCTTAACTTCATGCACGTGTTCCCTTGGCCTCTTAGGAAGATCTGGATCATCCTCTGAATCGTCCTCTTTATCCCTTTTCTTCTCGTTCGCCTTCTTTCAAGGGTACTTTCATCGTCTTTTGATTTTTTGCTCATCTTATCTATCGAATCGACCACCTTTATCAATGTACTTCATCAGGTTACCCCGCCAGACGAGAATTTCAATCTTGTTCTTTAAATCCAGGAAATTGTCAGTGTTGTGAATATGATCCTTATGGAATATGTAGTACTTACTTTTATCCCTTATGTTAGGAGGAACCTTAAATTTCCCTATCAATTTTAGGTTATTACTCCCTCTAATCTCATCGAGGATGTGGTGCACACCTACGGTCAGTGGGGTATATTCGTCGAACTTCTTCATCCTATCAGCCTTCTTGCGGTCTTTGGAATCTTTCTTTTCTCTGAGCTCTTGCCAGCATCGGGCTTAGAATGTCTTAACTCTTTCGCCACCATTTCTTCTTCAGCATTCATAATTTTACCATCTTTGGCCAATAACTTTGACATTGTTCTCAGCGACTCCTTAGCAAAGGCCCAATACAACTTCCTAGATAACAAACCACTCATGATTACTGTGATGGATATCTTCTCATCATAATCAATCACCTCTAGCTTATTGATATTAAAGCATATGATAAACTCTCTGCTCGTTTCATTCATTTTTTAATGGATGCTTAACAGTCGAGCCACCGTCTTGCCCGGCTTTGTATCGAAATAAAAATTATTGACGAAGAGATCATTCAGTTGCTAAAAGTTTGAGATATAGCCTCTCGATAACCCATTGTACTAAATCTAAGATGATACAGTGATCGCTGGAGAATGCTCAATAACACATATCATCGGGGATGGAGTAGATATCTGGAATGGCTTAGTACTGCTCCATACACATCATATGGCCGAACTTGTCATCATATTTTGGGGTGATGATAGGAGGTTTGAACTTAGCGGGCATTGGAAAACCCATGATTGATGATGTAAATGGTGACCCTTTAAAAAAAACTCTACAAAGGGTTCTTGATCTTTATAATCTCGCCGAAGCGATCTTCCAAATGTTTGTAACAACCCGCCCTTTTTGGAGACACTTAAATTCCATAATTTATTATAAATTGACAATTTGGAGAATTTCATGAAATAGTGATTTTTGAGGATTAGATGATTTTAGATGGATGGTATATTTACGTTTGTTGTTAAGTAAATGAATTGGAGTATTTCAATATTATGTCGCCATTGGGTAAAGCGACAGAAGATGATATTTTAGTAGGAATACCGCATTTAATTATTTTGGGTTGAAATAGTGATTTGCGATCAAGTACCTCGGATGAAAATTTCGACTCCGTCGTGAGTCTCGTAATGGCCGAGATAGTCGGAAAAAAGTGTCTAATTATCGAAATTGAGTTTCGGGGAATTTTGGAGTTAAACGGGCTCATAATTGAATAAACGAGTCGTTTTTGAGTTTTAGGGGTATAAACCCTTTCTCCTTATATAAGGAGGGAGCGAGGGAAAGAATAGAGAGAAAAGATAAAGAAAAGAGAGAAGAGAGAGAGCAGGAGAGAAAAAGAGGAGAAAAGGGGAGGTTCCGGCCAAACTCCGCGGGATTCGGCTCGAGGTCTTCGAATTTTATCCACGAGGCAAGTGTTTACTTGCTTTATTTATTTTTGAGCATAAATATCTCATATCATTGTTGGTATAACAAACCCTAAAGATTTTGGGTTGGGTTTTCGTGGATAAAATGGGTTTTGGGGAGTTAAAATAAACCCCTAAAATTTCATAATTAGAGAAACTTAGAAATTAATCGAAATAAATTGGTGGTTTAGGGTTCTAGGATGTTTAGAACCCTTAATATATGTGTATTTGTAGTTGGGTGAGGTTGTAGGACATTGGGTGAGGCGACAAAAGCTTTAGTAAGCTTTAATGGCCGAAAACAGCTTCTCGGAGAAGAAGCTGTCCGGCATGGTCGATCGATCGACTGGCAGAGGTCGATCGATTAAAGCCTCGATCGATCGATGACCAAGGGTCAATCGATCGACCCTACAGGAACTTGGGTAATTTTCCTAGGGTGAATTGGATGGGATGAATTCCAATTCCAATTAATTCGAGGTTAATTATGGGATAACATAAGGGACCTTTTAGGACTATATGGTCCTCTAACTAAAGGAATTTAGGAGGGTTAAGTGAGGGTTTTAAATGTATAACCCTTAAACTATATTTTCGAGGAAAATAGGTAAGTTGAGGATTTATAATTTTGGGGTTCCTAAAATAGGGTGGGGATCCCTAAATGATTAATTGGACGAGATGCAATCCTTGGGTTCGTGGGAGTGGAAACCACAACCTCCTTAATTTAAGAGTATTAGGGGGAGCATAATCCCCGGGATATTTCTATGGGCTTTTAGGCCTACGTAATTTATGCGTATAGGAAAGAATAATTATATTAATATTGGTTGAGTAAATCCTATGAGGTTATTAGGATGGAAATTGGGAGATATCCATTAAATCCTTAAATGAGATTAAGGTATGTATTGTTCATCAAAGTAAGGAAATACTTTGGGTTTAGTATCATGCATATATAAATACATGATTATGATTCTTTGAGAGAATCTTTGGGATTATCGATCATCGCTAGAAGTGATTGGCAATTATGGCCATATATATATATATATATATATATATATATATATATATATATATATATATATATATATATATATATATATATATATATATTCCTGGAGGAATATATAGTATGTATACTATGTGATTAAAGTATATATGAAATATGATACGGAGGTGTATTATGTAGTATATTCCTTGTGTATGAGAACAAGGTAATATATATGTTTATGAGAATAAGAAATGCACGGTTTAAAACTTGGTACGTAATGAATAAGTACAAATGGTTTTATAAATGTAAAATATGAATGACTTCAAAATGGAAAAGAAATGATTTTTATAAATAATAAATTATGTATACACACCTCTCTAAATCTCTTTCATAAGGGAAGTTCCGTGCGTATGGTGAAGCCCCCTGGCTAATGAATGCAGGGTGGATATAGTCCTAGCCCATATGAGCGATTATTGTATGTTTTCTGCACTGGTGAGGTAATTCTGGGTGTGGCTATGACTCTCCCGTGGGCATATGGCTCCTTCCCGACGTCTTGCGTTGTAGGATCCCAGGTTGTCTTGATGATAGGCCCTGGAAGATGATAGCCATTTACGGACGCGCACAGTGGGGAAACCCGGACGGGCGGTCTTAGAAAGCGTTATATGATATGATATACAACTAGTTTCAATAATGTGGGACATTATTGGTATTAAAGAAATTTATGACAATAAATTGGCTTTAATTACATTTCCTGGATAGAATAAGGGAAATGGGATAAATGATTTGGCTTCAACTGCATTTCCTAGATGGAAGAAAGGAAATGGGAGCATACGAAACGATAAAGCATTTTTATGATAATAAAATTGGCTTTTAAATACATTTCCTGGATATAAGAAAGGAAATGGAAAGTTTTGAGATAAAAATGAAAAGTATTGATAAATACTTTGTATATGAATCCTCATTCCGGGAGATGAATCCGGATGTGTATTATAAAGATAAAATTGAATTGGTAAACCTCAGTCTCGGAGATATTATCCGGATGTATATTGTAAGATGTATATAAAAAGGAATATGTTATGAATGTTAATATATAAGTATGTATTTATACTTTAGTTTTATGCTACGGGCCTAATGGATCTCTACCATTAATCCTGCCAAGTAGTAGTGTATCGGGGGGCTTCCTTGTTTGGATTTTGCTTCGCGAGACACCCCACGAACGAACTTAGCGCAGTGTTGAGAATGGAGAGAAGTTTAGCCCTTAGTGCTCGGGTTGTAGTGGTTTCTAGTAGATGGGGGTATTAGATTAGTTAGGCAGGGTAGCTTAACTAGAAAGTTAAGTGCGTTAGGTGTGCACTGTTAGAAGAGAGGTGAGGGAGATCTCATGGGAGCGCGATACCAATTTAAATATGAGATAAAATCTATTTTTCTAAAAATAAAGCATTTATGCACTTGCAAAATATTTTCAAACTCGGGCTCTGACTCGTTTATCTACTTTTCCTCTCTTGCTACATATATATATATATATATATATATATATATATATATATATATATATATATATATAGGTGTCCAGATATAGGGACGCCTGGATGACACTTATTTTGAGTCAGACGTCCACTGCAGCAGTTGTGGATGCATGCAGGTTTTCGATAGTCGTTTCTATCCTTGTAATATAGATAGGAGGTATTGTATAAACATTCGGGTTAATAACCCAACAGCATTTATTTATTCTTTGAGTACATCATTCAATATGGTTGTATATTTTGACCGAGTGTTCGGTTATTTTATTTAATTTCAGTTTCATTTATACAAACTGTGTGAATGTTTTAATTTAGTAGTTGTTTAAAAAGAGTAGTAAAGTAAAATTTTGACGTCAGCCTAATAGGTTATTAGTAATTAAATTGGTTTTCGACAGTGATGCTAAGAATGATCCATATGAGACTCTTGTTTTAACTTTATATAGGAGTGATCGCCCGGTATTTTATTAGGCAGGTTGTCACAATGTTGAATGGAGCCCTTCTAGGGTTATTATTCTCTCTCGCCCTTCACTATGGTAGACTTACTTGTTCGGTCTCAGCTTTAAGCTGATCTCTCTTCCTGAGAAGTTTGATCGATTTTGGATGACCTTTGCACACTTGTCTTAGATTTAGCCAAGCCATTTTTCCTTCTCGTCTCAGACCTTCTAGGCTCTTCCCACTGCTCTTTTGGTTCCCTGCGCTAGTGTGCCATCATTTCTCTTGGGCCCAGACGATAAAATGCAGATCCCTTGCTTAGTCTTTCCATAACACTTGGTCTCTCTACGGAGTAAGTTTTTTCATCATCATAACCAGCTATCCTAGTGGTGGACATTGCCCCTGGGAGGTAAGACTTGTCGTCTTGTGACCCAGCATACCTGAACCTTCTACCTTCATCTCATGAGTCCAAGTTCAGCCTCATGGGATTCTTCACTGCTCTATCGTGGTGAGTGTGTCTCCTATCTTTGTAAGGGAAGAGAGGTGGTAGATCACGCATCCTGTCAGAGTTTTCACCCCCTGTTGGGGTAATTAGTTTTGCTCTAGGCCTATTCTACCGGACAAAAATTAATGTGTCAACAGCTTCACTCTCTCTTACATTGCTTCCTGGCCTCTAGCCAAGCTCATTAGGATTCCCTGAAGGTTACCCAACCAACAAGTGTTAAAAGAGGAATTCCTTATGCTGCGCGGCTACTTTATGTGTTTTCCCCCATATTTCTCAGAACTTGCAGAAAACAAAGTACCGCAAATGCGAAAATATAATGCACCAAAAAAAGTGATCGAAAATGCAGGGAATAGAATCCAAAATAGGGAGAATTATATCCGAGTAAGGATTCCAAGAATTAAAAGGAAGTTTTGGCTTGATAAACTCTAACCCACTAAAATGCAAATGAATCGAAGTGTGATTCACTAGTTTTTTTTAGAACTGGGTATCCTCGAGTGATAGAAATCAATAATGGTGAAAAGCGATGATGGCCAGCCAATAGGCAACTAGGTATACTAAATGGGCCTTATCAAGAGTACACTAACTATAAACTATGATCGATAAAGAGATATAAATCATAGAAATGGTCATCTATAGCTAACAATATAGATAGATGAGAGAAAGAGATGGAAACCGAGTATACGTGGTTTAGCCTAAAGTTGTGCCTACGTCCACAAGTGTAGCATTGATTATATTGATTCTAATGGACAAAAGCCATAGATGAACTGTAGCTACAAGATCTCATGCTCATTTTAGAAATGTACAGCATAACCGTATGGAAAATATATGTCGATCCCTTTACAATGAGGGATTATGTGCAATATATAGGTTGTTCGAGGAGAGGGAGTAAGGAATGACGGGTGACATGACTTTATAGGTTAGGCAGGTACACATTTATATGAATGTGGGAGAGGATAATCATGAATTTATTATGCACACATGGAGGAGTATATTTGCATATCTCCTACATATGTGCGTGATGTGACTGATGCTGACTTTATCTTATTAGATGGTACAGGTCTGGGCAAGTTAATTAATAATGTTTGTTTAACGGTTAACTGACACTGTTAAGATAGAATGCTATAACTATTTATCCAACCTTGTCAATGTGGTTGATCGGATTCGTTACTGAGCCGACCTTATAACTGTGGCCGACCAGATTCGTTATTGAGCTGACATTCTTGCTATTGTGGGCGAGGCTATGTGTTATCTTCTGAATGGACCACGAGGTGTTCCATACTCATGGTATAACACAAATTATCACCAAGTGTGATTATATCAAGTACCTGGTCACGCAAACCATTTCAATAGGGTGATAGGGTAAGTGGTCCTACTACTTTTAGAATACGATTTGAAGTGCTTTGCTCTAAAGGCCATCAAAATTCAAGTTGGAGCAAATCTCCTTGAAAACTTCTCAAGCCAAAATTTTGAGCTTCCAGGGGATAATTTTCAAAATTGTTTGGTCAAGGATATGGAATAATGAAAGATGGAATTATATGGATCGTCTACATAAGGTATCGGAGGTGCAGGAGTCATACTCTCTAATGACAAAGAGAAACTCACCCTTTCCTATAAGATGGACCTCAAGTGCTCAAACAACAAAGAAGAATATGAAGCGCTCATAATTGGCATGTTAGAAGATTTGAGAAGAGGGTTTAGAGTATTATGTATACAAGGAGATTCTAACCTCGTGGTAAAGCAAGTCAATGGATAATTCTCACTCAAGCATGCCAATCCTGTTCCCTATAGTAATTATCCAAAGATTGTTGAATCAGTTCCGAGCTGTGAAGATAGAAAGTCACCCTAAAACATTGAATAGACACCCCAATGCTTTAGCAACGATTGCTCAAAAGTTAAAGATGGATGATCTCAAGGCTACGATCACCATTCAATGGAGGACAGTGCTTACAACGATGAGATCTTTATTTCTATGTGAGGATCCTAAAAATTGGATATTCTCAAAAGAAAAATAATCAGAAACATATAGTATGTGTGGTTACTTGGCACGGTGCATGGGAGAAGAAGGGGCTCATAAAAAGTTTCAAACAATGCACACAGGGCATTATGAGAATACTAACATTCCATTTTATAGGCATTTGTAACGAGGGGGCTACTACTGGCCCACTATGAGCACAAAGGTTTTCGTCTTCAACAAGGCTATTTATAATGCCAGACTCAATTTGATAAGCCAAATAAATCTAACTTCATGGATATATTTGAGGATTGGAGATAACCTTATACTACCTTTCTTAAAGATGAAGAGCTACCCTTCGAGCAGGCAGCTGAGATTTACATAATGAATAGGGTTGATCGGTTCTACCTGGTGAAAGAGAAACTTTATAAAAAGGGGTATAATGAGAAAGCTCTAAAATGTGTCACAAAAAGAGAAGTGGCAAAGGTGATAAAGGAAGCTCATGAACCATCCTATATGGGTGGAGCAAAATTGTATGACTAATTGATGACTCTGGGGTACTACTCTCCAATGATGGAAGAAGATTCCACAGACTTCATGAAGAAGTGTCGAGCATATCAAGTGCATGGAAACATGGTCCATGCCCCCTCAGTTAACCTACAAAGTTTGGTTTCTCCTTACCCATTTCACACTTGGGCATCTAATTTGGTAGGAAAGATCAGCCCAGCCTCCCATAAAAAATCTTTCATTCTAATGGTTACAGAGTTATCTACCAAGTGGGCAGAGGAAATCCCCTTGAGAAGGATTACTGCTCAGGTAGTAACTCAGTTTATTCGAGAATATATAATTTACAAGTTTGACATTCTAGAAGTCATAGTCATAGACAATGGTAAGTAGTTTGTATGCAATGAAATGGGTTTGCTCATAGACAAGTATAAGATCATTCACAACCATTCAATCATCTCCTGCCCCAAGGGACCTGGACATAAAGAAAAACTAATAAAACCTTAATTAATATTTTGAAGAAGATGTTAAAGGATCTACCTGAAACATGGGATGAGAGATTACAAATGGTTTTATGGGCCTATAGAACCTCTAAACGGAAGCTAATAGGATTCACTCCATTATCTTTAGTTTATGGGACGGAGGTTATCTTACTAGTGGAATTGGTAGTATTGTCAGCGCAAGTGGCTCTGAGTCACAATTTGTTGCATGATCCAAGACATGTGCAATTGGAAGTTTTATATGAGTATCATAACAAGGAAAAGGATAATTTCAACATCTATACCCAACAACTGTCGAGGGCTTATGAGAATATCGTCAAGCTAAGAGAGTTCCAAGTGGGAGATTTAGTTCTACAAGCATTTACTCATCATTTAAATATCATATATGCCTCTAAGTTCAAGCCTAACTAGGAAGGACCATTCATGGTACAAGGGGTAGAAAAATTAGGATACTGTTAGATTTCAGAGCCTGAGAGTTATTGTATTCATTCGATCAACTACAAGTGGCTCAAGAAGTATTATACACGAGGTATCTTAGTGTTCATCTCCTTTACAGTTTGAAAATTAAAAATTTCTCTTTTGATAAAGAAATCCCTCTTTTATATGATCACTACTAGAATATATAAATTTTGATACAATGAATGCAATAGCTCATGCTTGGTTATGCCAAGTTTTCTACATTTTTATAATGGTAATTATAATACTTATTAATTTACATATCCAATAAGTTTTATGTTTTCTTATGTATCGACTTGGAAGATTGCATACAGGATACATTTCAAAAAATTTAAGATTATAATTTTTTAGTTAAATGCATATAATGAGCAAAATAATACCAGGATTCCCACGGTATAAGGGAAAAAGTTATTTTCACATAGAGAGCTGCACTGCTCGCCATATTTTAAGGGGATATACTTTCAAGCTAATGTCCTCATAACGAAATATAATGAGCAGTGAAGTAAAAAAATTCCAAAAGTACAAGGAAATAAAAATGTCGTAACAAGTTCATATTTTCTCGTAACATTATAAAGGAATATACTCCCAAGTTTTAATTTCTCTTTGATAGTGAGCATAATAGTACAAAATTTTCAAGCTTATCTCTACTCGCAATATTTTGTGGGAATATGCTTGAAAAGTCATTATTGAAAAAGCTCACATAATAAAATATGGCGATCATGGCAGTAAGTTCCCAAAGTATAATGGTATTGTATTATTCAGTCAATGTTCATTTACTCACAAATATTTGAAAACATGCAGAATTTGCGAGCAGGCATCCCCACAGTATGTGGAAAAGACCATAGTATAAAATTTACATGTGAATGTTTTTCATACAAAGTATTTGTGAGCAGATAGCCCCAGAGTATAAGGGGAAAATAAATAAAAGTGAAAAGTATACGCACGAGAGAAATAACATCCGACATTTCATTTCAGAAAAATTGCCCGCTCGAAAGACATGCGAATATATTACAAACATGAGCAAAGAGTTACAAAACTAATTATTTGTTAAAAGGAAAAGGATATTCTTTGCCCTATAGAAGCCCTCCTGGGGGCACCCACTTCTCTCTTCACATCCTCTTAAATCTTGGCAGTATGAGCATCACCTTCCTCCATGCCAGATAAAAACTTGCTCAATTCAGTTTTAAAGGACTTGTTCTTCTCTCTCAAGGCGTCCACTCGCTGGCATCGTTGCCCAGCCTTGGCATTCTCGAAAGATTTAGCCTTCATCAACCTCCTCATTGTAGGATGAATACTTGCAAATGAGAGGTTCCAGCCAATCCAATTTAAAATGGTAACAATTCTCCAGGCCTTTGATAGCAGCCAAGAAGTTACGAGCGCCATCGGGAGTTATCTCATTTGGCAAAGTTGAAGTAAATAGACAAACGTGGTTGGAGAGTATCTTTAGATTGGTAATAAAAATGCCTTCGATTTTACACATTGATTGACTTATTAAAGTTTTGGTTTGATGCTCGAAAATCAAATCCAAGATAACTCAGTTTTCCTGGAAAAACCTATCCACGTGGCACTCATACCATAAGTCATTTATATAGTCATCAGGAGTATCCATATCTACAGCATTGAAGCCAGTATCCAGAGAACTAACATCAGAATCAGTAGCAGATTCCTCACCAACTTGCTCATCCTCAGCCATATCGGAGTGAGTGGCTTCAGAGTCTTAATCGCCTTCATCACCAGTTTCTATTCCTCGTCTTATTGATCATGATGAACAAATATATAACAGATACACACCAAGTAAAGAAATAAAAAATTTATAGCAGAATGAAGAGAAGAAACCCACTCGCATGTCGATAGGAGTTAGTATGCTTTGCGAGATGCTGCATTTATCTTTTTGTTTCAATCTGAGGCTCCACATCCACAGGGACGTTCGCACCTTCAATATGAAAATAAAGAAACAAACTGAGAGTATTCAAATATATGTAAAAGTATAATCAAATGAATAAAGGGTATGGCAGATTAATACCCGAGGCTCCACGGGTAAAGGAGCGCTCACAGTACTAACCTAAAAATAAGGAAATAGAAGGTGACTAATCAAGCATTTGAACAGTAAAAGCAAGTAAAAATCTAAGGTATGATATTTTAATACCTGAGGCTTCGTAGTCCTACAAACAATCATAGCGCTCACCTACAAACAAGGAAATAAGATGAGTAACTACTCGAACACTTACGAAGTAAACGAAATTAAGGTATGCCAGTTTAATACTTGAGTCTCCGCGGTTATAGGAGAAATCATAGTGCTCACTTACAAATAAGTAAATAGGATGAGTGACTACTCGAACGCTTACGAAGTAAACAAAGTTAAGCTATACCAGATTAATACTTAAGGCTCCGTTGCTATAGGAAAATTTGTAGTGCTCACCTACAAATAAGGAAACAGGATGAGTGACTACTCGAACACTTATAAAGTAAAAGTAAAGGTATGCCAGTTTAATACCTGAGGCTCCGTAGCTATAAGAGCACTCATAGCGCTCACCTACAAATAAGGAAACATGATGAGTAACTATTTGAACACATGTAAAGTAAACAAAAGTTTGGTATGCCAGTTTAATACCTGAGGCTCCGCGGCTATAGGAGCATGATCGTGTGGAAAACCGAGCGTCCGTGTAATACGCTAGTCATTGTTATCGGCTTCCAACCACAATACAAAAACCCAAACTATAACTACACTCTTGTGGAGTATAGTGGCTAGTCTGGGTATCGAATCCTCAGGGAACTAGGACGAGTGAACGTAACGACGTTGGATAGACAGGGAAATCCTAACTTTGACTCTAAAGAAAAAGGAAAATTTATTTGGTTTTGAGATTGATTAAGCTAAATGCGATAATGAAAATGAGCAAAGATGCAACTAAATTACTCTACCGAAATGGAGGATGACTGATGATTTCAACAACTTTTTATTTTTAATGATGAGAGAAACAGGTTGGGAATGCAATCCCCCAATCCTAGTGTAGTGCGGTGATAATGTTAATCATAAATTTATTTGGTTGATCTGACCCGAAATTTAGTACTCCCAAGCATTATGTATACGAGGTTCAAGCCCGCGTCATACCTAATCTGAGGATGAGTAAATCGGTATCGCGGTAATGACACTCAAATTGTACTCTAAATCATCACGAGTATCCAAAGGTAAACGAGATATAAAGATCCACAATTATAATGTAATTACGCAATACGATCAAAATCAATCATTGAATTCATCGGATTAACTTTATACACATGCACTAACACATTAGGTTGAGTTCATGCATCCCAACCTTTTCAACTTAGCCGGACATATTAAACTGAACGATGCATGAAATAATAACGTTTCATGCGAGCAAACTCATAATAACACTAGATCGATATACGTAGTTAAGTATTATAAATGCAGAAATTCATTCAAACCATGCAAGAAAACTGAAAATCACAAAAATATAGCTGAGATTACAACTTGAAAACAAACCCGGAAGTGTATGGATCTTGCAGCAATAAATCAAAATTATGTTCCTAGATGTTCTCCTCACTTTTTCTCTATCAAAAACTACTCAAAAATATCCAGAACGGCTGTTCCTAAGTTACTACCTACCTATCCCCTACTTCTTGGAGAGTTTTAACCTAAAAGGAAACTTTAGAGTCAATCAGAATAAAGGAGGCAAATTCGTGCATAAGGCCCCCCGAACCGGTTTGCATATACCCCTAACCGGTTCGCCCCCCAAACCGGTTCGCCTCTGGGTTCGCGAATGTTTGCTGGTCTGGGGTGCTTTTTCTTCCATTCAACACTTAGAATTTTTTTCTTGTTTTCTTTCCTTTCTTCCTTGGATTTTTCTTCAACTTCAGCGGGTCATAACTCATCAACCGTAGCTCGGATTTGGGTGTTGTTTCTTCCAGTGTTCTCTTTGTTCCGATCTCTTCAACTTTACAGTTGACTCCTCCATCGGGATCTGGCTGAAGAATTACCAAAATGCCCTTGAACTTGCCTTCTTAGCTTTTCTTTCATTGTCTCACTTTCTCTTTTGCGCTGCTTGCATAATTAACCTGTAAAACCAATAAGAGAAGCATGAAACACGAAATACTTGCCAACGAAGATTAGTAGCATAAATGTGCGTCAAATCCATATAGGTTACATCACTCGGGTTCACAAATCCACTGAAATTAGGGGAATAAATATACAATATTTATGTCCAATCAGAGCACTTGTAACGCTCACCTGTAAACAAGGAAATAATATGAGCAACTAGTTGGAACACTTATAAAATATAGACGAATAGGTAAAGGTATGACAGTTAAATACTTGAGACTCTACAGATAAAGGAGTACTTGATAATACGCAAATATTGCGTATTTCATCTCTCGAAGCTATGCATTTTAGCCCCTTTGGGTGCCTTAATTTCTATATTTAAACCCGTTAACCAGACAACCTCAGTTTATCTTGTTAACACGCTATATGAGGTATAATTGGGATTCTCTAGGTATTAAGGTACTAAGAATGGAGTTCGGACGCATTCCGCGCAAGTTCCGTACGTAATCGCACGTTCAAGGGCAATCCGATCATTTCACAGTTTGGGCGCCAAGCCCGGAATCTACATAGAAGTTGTATCCCTCCTCGCAAGCTTCGCGTGTCCGTGAATGGTACGCCATTCTGATCCCTAACGAAGAAGTTACGGCATTTCTAGCGGAGGAGAAAATAATGAAACCATAAGAGGGGAGAATAGGAAGAAAAGAAATGCAGAAGGTTGCCTTGGTTCTGCCCTGTTTGATCGATCGGGATGGATCGATCAATCCTTCATTATTTTTCCACGATTTTAACTATCGATCGATCGACCAAAGGGTTCGATCGATCGATCCCCTATTTTCTGCAGATATTTTCCTTTTCTTTTCTTTCTTCTTTTCTTTTATTCCAACTTACTATATAACCCAATTTTGTGTAATAGATTCATTATTCAGTTTTCTTTAGTTTAGCCGAGCGTTTGTGGGTTTTGAGAGCTTAACTTCAATTCTTCTTGGGTTGACAACCATTTGGAGTTTGTATGTTGAACTTTCATCTCATTCACTATTAATATACTTGTTCTTGCCTATTTCTTGCTTTATAGAATAATTTCCATGCTTTCTTAATTAGTTTAATTGCTTTATTTCTTATTTTCCTAGTTTAATTAGTATAAATTAGCTTAGTTCATTATGTGCCCTTAGATAAATAGGGTCGGGATGTCGTTCCGCCATTAACGGGCCCCGAGCTTTGAAAATTAGGTTTTGTGTAAAATTGCGTTTAATTGAACCCGCGCGAATTAAAGTCGGATTATTATGCATTTAACTTTCATTGTCATGCAACGTTAGTGCTTATAGCGATAATCCGAGTTTAATCCGCGTGCGACCATTTTTGGATTAAATGTTTAATCTCGCAACTTTGGATTTAATTCCTTATTGTGTGATGTTTATGATTAATTAATAATGCTCGATTAAATTGCTCTCGAGCCGGAATTTTGATTATTAGTTGTTTAGAACCGTATGGTTGGATGATATCCCGATCCTCGCTTTACTTTTATTTAGACTTAACTTATTCTTTTCTTTTATTTACATCCAACCATCACCTTTTTACACTTCTATTCCTAGATTAATAGTTTGTTATGATTTATCAAACATTCTCTGTGGATTCGATACCCGACTTACTGCTATACTCACCAGTTGAGTGTAGTCGTAACTTAGGTTTTTGTATAGAGTTGGTGAGACGAATATAAAACGACCGGTGCGTAGGTGACTCTCGCGCCGCGGCAAAACCCTGTCTATCAAAATGGCGTCGTTGCTGGGGAATGTTTTGATTTAGATTGTAATTATCTTATTAGTTCGTAATATTCTTTCTGTTGTATTTCTATCCTTTGTTTTAACCTTTTTTGCAGGACTTCTACATTTGAACGCCTAGAAATGCTTGAATTTTTCCCGTTGCACATTGCTTTGTGGAATTTGTCCTCTTAAGCCTTAGTTGGGGTAAGCATGTCTTATTCTAACTTTTCTGGGAATCCTAATGATAACTCCAAAAATTTCGGTAAACCTATGACTTTTGATCAATACTTGCAATCCTAAAAAGTTGCAACATCTAAAATGACATTGGGTGAGTATTACGAAAGTCAAAGTTTGGATTACATCAATTTTGGGCATGATCATTTTGATTCTGGGTCGCAAGATCCTTATGATAAGAATTTTGAAACAAATTGTAATCATTTTCAAAATTCTTATGTTAATGACTTTGAGTGTAGTCCCGAGAACAATTTCCAAACCTCTCAATTCCAAGAATCCGCTCCTCGACCTATGACTTTCGGTGAGGGATTGCGCATGCTTGAAAATGAGAGGATTGAAACCGTTATCGAGAAGAAAATCGTTGTTGGGAACACGAGTTGGATTTACTATTTGAATCCGACGACAACTTTTCTTCCGAGACTTACAAAGTCGAGAATTGTTTTGAACCAAATGAGGACTTCGTTCCTACTTTGGAACAAATCATCCTTGACTTGACCCATGGTATAGTAGAGAATGAAAACGAGGACGAAAAGGGCATAGTATCCATTTGCAATGAATTCGTTTCTTCTTTGATTTTCAAAGAAGAAAGTTTCATTGTAAACGATCCTATTTCTTCCGAAATTCAATTTTCAAGCGATGATCACTCATCGCCAGAGATTGGCTTTCTTTCATCCCCGTCTTTATTCTATATGGTCACACCAATTCTAGTACCCGATGAATCGGTTCAAAACTTTTTAGTTCCAAACCTTTTCACTGACGAGGAGTACTCGCTCGAGCCGTTTTCCGTGACGGCATCTTTGCCCTCATGTGCGCTGCCTCCCATTCCAACTTTAAAATACTTAGGAGATGATTCAATTTTTATCGTCCCACATGTGTATTTGTCGCTCGTCCTATCCAAATCCCCCATCCTCCCTCCCAAAGTTTTAATTGGGGATGGTTCACTTTTACCGCCTTACACATGCCTTCCGTCGTTTGAACGGAATTCTTTTTTTTCGGGAGGCATGCATGTTCGGGAGGGTCCATTGTTGATCCGTCAGAGTCAAATTGTGTTTTGGATGGACCCTCAAAAATTTCAACTTTTAGTATATAGCTAATTGGACATCCTATGTGTAGGTTGTAAATACTAACTTCTTCATTTTTATTTTCTCTTAACTTAGCCTAGTGTAATTAGTTAATCTCTTTTTATTTCTTTTTGTATGATTGGTTCTAACTCTTTTGTAGGTTCAACGGACTTGAATTTGCGGAGACTATGCGCCCCGGCACACAATTGTTAAGAAAACAATTAAAAAAGTCACAAAAATATTTTTTTCTTTATTTTTCACACACTCATTCTCACGCATTTGCATTTGTTTTTCTTTTCTTTTTTATTTTATTTTTTCATTTCTTTGTGAACATGCGTGTGTGCCGCTCGTTGTACATATTTTTGATTTTTTTGTTAGTATATGTGTAGGTATGTGCATACTTAGCCCAATTCTTTGTTTTTTTTTCTTTGTATTTTTATTTACCTATACCTATATATATATATATATATATATATTTATTTATTTATTTATTTTTACATTTCTACCCCCCCCCCCCCTTTGTACCCCTAATTGCATTCCCCCCCCCCCCCCAACCATTTTTAAATTGGAAGCAGTAGGCCTTTTACTGCTTGATCGATCAATCGAAGCCCAAGGGTCGATCGACGAGTAAAAGGCCGAGATCTGTTTCTTTTTTCCACTTTCCTTCATTTCTTTTTCTCTCTTCTCTTCCCAATTTCGTGCCCTAAATCCCCCACCACATTTTCCTTCAATTATCATCCACTTTCTACACTTCCTTCTAACTTATGTATTTGTAGATTTTGGTTGATTTTTTCCAAGTTTTCCATGTTTAATCCATGTTTTGACATATACTTAATGTGTGTGGTTTTATCCCTGTTTTATGTTGTTCCAACTGATTTAACTTGTGATTCTTGATTGATATCCATTCATGAACACATGTATATTGTTGCATTGTTGTTTTGTTCATGAATGGAGCTCATTTGTTGGTTCAAAATGGTATTTTTCACCCTCGTCGCACATTACGCACGCCAAGTGTTCGCTGAAATTCCCCAAACAGTTTTCAATCCAGTTTTTTGGCACACACGTGGGTGATTTTCACTCGTTGTCGCATGTCGACACATTTTATCGCAATGTTGAATTTTTTTCCCTTGATTTTCCGCACGTTCACCCACTATTTCAACTTGTACACTAACTAACCATTAATTGTGCTTACAATTTTTTTGTATTGCTTAATTATTATTTTGTAGGTTGAAATGGCCGCTATCAAAAAATACAAGTTCACTAGGTGCATGCCCAATGGGGGCGTCGAGGGGTTTCACTGTGAGCAGGAGCGAGATTGGTATCAGGCCTATTTTCAGACATCCAAGTGACCGCTGGGTTATCATTTTGCCTGGACCCTTGATCACATACCACACGAGGCGCGGGTTTTATTGCGTCCACAGGGATGGGAGCCATTTCTCGCTACCAATGGGCGCATCAATGAAGATCTACTCCGTATGTTTTATGCGACATTGGTAGAGGTGAGGGGGTAGGGACCTACTACATATGAGGCCATGGTCCATGGGGTGCGGATACCTTTCCTCCGTTCTGATTTGGCAGCTTTTATGGATGTGCCAGACCTCGCGAATCCTGTTAGTTTCTTGGATAGCGATCTTTTCGAGCATGCGACGTTGATAGAGGCCCTTGCGCCGGGCGAGGTTTGGAAGAAGGGTGCTTTCCGTTCGACGGCAATGGCAGACTTACCTTCTGTTCGACGGCAATGGCAGACTTACCAAGAGTTCTCCACTACATCAACGTCCACTCATTCATGGTGATGAACAACCGATCAGAGGTTCGTCACAAGCACGCAACATTGATCTACACTATGCTTCATAATTTGGGCGAAATCAGTTTGCCCAAAATATTTTTGGAGACAATGCTTGCGACAACAAAGGAGATTGCCTGGAGATTTTCACTTCCTTTTCCTGCCCTCATCACGAGGATCTGCACTTCTCACAGCTGCCCAGAGTACGATGTTGATCGCAAGCGTGAGCCACTAGGGCTTCTCACAAAGGACAGTATCTCGAAGATATTGACTTATGCTTCGAGGGAGCCGGGGAACAAAAGACAGAGGGCAGATGCGCCTGACAGGACAGAGACGGCTGACATGGCAGCGGAGGAGGCCGAGATTAGAGGTATGGAGCAGGGTGAGGGTTCTCACGTGCCACACACAAATAACGATGCCCGCTTTGAGGCATTTCAGGCCGTGCAGGACCAATGCTGGGAGGAGACCCAGCTCAGGTGGGCTACATGGGAGTCCCGCCTGGACCAGCAGCAATTAGAGCTGAAACAGCAGCAGGTCGAGCAGCGGCAGGAGTGGGCCGAGTAGAGGCGGGCTAGAGCGCAGCAGAGGCATGAGTACCGAATGATGCAGGCGATGATGCGAGACCTTTACTTGTAGAGGCATGATCCGGACACAACGCTACCTCCTCATTTTCAAGATCCTTCTGATCCTAGTGGTTCCGTCCACTAGGCTACTGTTGTGTTGGGTCATTTTGACATTTCTGGGGCAGATACTATGTTGTATTTTTTTTTCTTTCTTTTTCATAGTTGTAATGTATTAAGTTGTTTTGTATGGAACTTATGAAATGAGCAATGAGAATGTAGTTTGTGGTTGTTTATTGGATTTTGATGTGTGTGACCTTCCATTTTATAAAATCAAAAAGTTCGCCATCAATTTATCTAGTATTTGCACTTCAGCCCCTCATATTATTGTGACGTGTGACATAGATTCTTTTAACTTAATACATCGCTATATATTCTTCATGTGCTTTGTACTAACTTGTTTTGCAGATTCATTTGGACTTGTACTTATGGAGATCGCTCCAAATTTGGGTAATATCATTTTTTTCCTATCTTTGTGTTGTGTTCTTTAATGGATGTATTGGGGACAATGCAACATTTAAGTTAGGGGGTGTGGGATATTCTATCCATTTCACTGTTTAGTCCTTGAATTTGACTACAATTTAGTTACAAAGCATGTTTTTGTTAAAAATTAAAAAATTTCAAAAATATTTTCTTTCTTTTTTCTCCTTTGTTGGGCATTTTGCCCTAGTTTCTGATGATAAATTTTAATAATTGCCCGATCCATTAGACAATTCAACGATGCATGTTCTCGATTTTAGAAGTTATTAGACTTTAGTCCTCAAATCATTAATATTATGAATAACTTCATGAATTAAACTTTATCCCTTGAGCACATGCATTTTTCTTGATTATATTGATTTGGTTTAAGATTTTCATAACTCGGTAGGCTTTGTTGCATTGTATATACTTACACCGAGTGAGATTAGAGACTTATCTTCATTTGTGAGTGTATTTATTCTTTCATTGACCGTTCATTAATTGAGTTCATACTTGAAATGTGTTACTTTATCATGATTTTCATATATTGTTTTGACTCGATAATTTCATAAACTTTTTGAAATGATCATAGGCCATCTTTGTATATCATCCATATGACCTTGACCTCACCTTTTATATGTTCCCTAGTCAACCCACTTGAGCCTAAATACTAGCCTTTCGTTTCATTACCCAAATTCCCATAACCAACTCCAAATTGGAGTTTTATACCATACATATTACCTTACATACCCTTGTTTGAATTGTAATTTGGGATTGAATGATATTGTTATTTTTTGGTTGCAATTTGAGCATGAAAAGAGTGAGAAAAGAACAAAGTGTAGTGAAAAAGAGAAGAAAAAGAGAAAGTTGAAAACAAAAGAAAAACAAAAGAAAAAGAAGAAAAGAAAAAGAAAAAGAAAGAGAAAGTTGTATATATTGTTTGTAGTGATTCAATAAGCTTGTATTACTCTCGATTGTTATATCTAATGCTCGTTTGGAAATCATTGTCCAATTTTAAAATTGCCCACTTTTTCCCATTATCCCGAGTTTCATCCCCAAACACTTTGAATCCGTATATACATCCCTTTCATTTCGTACCCTAACCTGGCCTACATTACAACCCTATTAAAGTCCTATGTGATCTTAAGTAGATGTAATTTAAAGGTTTAAATAGTTTTGATAATCTCTGAAAATGCATTTTGCCTCTTTTATATGTGTGGTATCCTTTCACTGAGATTACAGTTTTTATTTCCTATATAGCGCTCTTCATTTGTGACATGTGCGCGGCCTAGTTTCCATTTACATTTACTCCTAATGCCCGCATGTCCCGTGTGTTACCTCCCTGTTTCAAGTGAATTCATTTGATGAGTGTAATACCCGTGAGGATTGACTTTTATGCATGCTTTGATATTTAGTATCTGAGTTATTTAAGTTTTTGCCAAATCATATTTTGCGTGTGCTCACTCCCCTCCCACATGTTAAAGTTACAATTCATTGAGGTGCATTCTATAATGTTAATAACTACGGACTTTTCACGTGAATTCGTTTGCGTTGCTAATAACATGTTTAAATCTTGTCTGTATTATTGAGTTTGTCTCATGTGATTGGGCATATTTTGAGGAAAATGTATGATGTTTGTGGGTATCATCCCTGAAAACCCTCACGAGATGACACTCGTCCACTAGGGTAATATAGGGGTTTAACGGCTTATTGCATACGCTAAAAGCAAACGAATCGCCCGCGAAAGTGGCCTTACACGTTTATACCATATTTTTGTACTTATCCTACTTTTGGTTTACTTGTTTTTCTTATTGCATCCTATTTCATTGCTAGGGACTGGCAATGTGTAAGTTAGGGGGTGTGATAATACGCAAATATTGCGTATTTCATCTCTCGAACCTACGCATTTTAGCCCCCTTGGGTGACTTAATATCTATATTTAAGCCCGTTAACCATAAAACCTTGGTTTATATTTTTAACATGCTATATGAGGTATAATTGGGATTTTTTAGGTATTTCGGTACTAAGAATGGAGTCCGGACGCATTCTGCACAAGTTCCGTATGCAATCGCACGTTCAAGGGCAATTCGGTCATTTCACAGTTTGGGCACCTAGCCCAACGTCTACACTAAAGTTGTAGCCCTCCTCAAAAGCTTCGCGTGGCCGCTAACGGTGCACGATTCCGATCCCTAACAAAGAAGTTACAGAATTTCTAGCGGAGGAGAAAACAACGAAACCATAAGAGGGGAGAAGAGGAAGAAAAGAAATGCAGAAGGCTGCCTTGGTTCTGCCCTGTTTGATCGATCGATCGATGAAAAGGATGGATCGATCAATCCTTCATTATTTTTCCATGATTTTAACTATCGATCGATCGACCAAAGGGGTCGGTCGATCGATCGATCCCCTGTTTTCTGCAGATATTTTCCTTTTCTTTTCTTTCTTCTTTCCTTTTATTTCAACTTACTATATAACCCAATTTTGTGTAATAGATTCATTATTAAGTTTTCTTTAGTTTAGCCTAGGGTTTGTGGGTTTTGAGATCTTAGCTTCAATTATTCTTGGGTTGACAACCATTTGGAGTTTGTATGTTGAACTTTCATCTCATTCACCATTAATATACTTGTTCTTGCCTATTTCTTGCTTTGTAAAATAATTTCCATGCTTTCTTAATTAGTTTAATTGCTTTATTTCTTGTTTTCCTAGTTTAATTAGTATAAATTAGCTTAGTTCATTATGTGCCCTTAGATAAATAGGGTCGGGATGTCGTTCCACCATTAACGGGCCCCGAGCTTTGAAAATTAGGTTTTGTGTAAAATTGCGTTTAATTGAACCCGCGTGAATTAAAGTCGGATTATTATGCATTTAACTTTCATTGTCATGCAACATTAGTGTTTATAGCGATAATCCAAGTTTAATTCGCGTGCGACCATTTTCGGATTAAATGTTTAATCTCGCAACTTTTGATTTAATTCCTTATTGTGTGATGTTTATAATTAATTGATCATGCTCGATTAAATTGCTCTCGAGCCGAAATTCTGATTATTAGTTGTTTCTAGCCGTATGGTTGGATGATATCCCGATCCTCGCTTTACTTTTATTTAGACTTAACTTATTCTTTTCTTGTATTTACAACCAACCATCACCTTTTTACAATTTTATTCCTGGATTAATAATCTATTACGATCTATCAAACATTCTCTGTTGATTCGATACCCGACTTATCGCTATACTCACCAGTTGAGTGTAGTCGTAACTTAGGTTTTTGTATAGAGTTGGTGAGCTGAATATAAAATGACCGGTGCGTAGGTGACTCTCGCGTCGCAGCAAAACCCTGTCTACCAGTACTCGTAATGCTCATCGAAAATAGTGCATAAGAGGAGTAATTATTCGGGCATTTATATGAGCAGATAAATATGAAGGTATGAGTAAAATGCCTGCAGCTCCATGGATACAGAAATTCTCGAACCAGATGTGTGAATAACCTAAAAATAAAAAGATAAGTTATTCTTGAGTAGCAACACTCATCAAAAACAAACATTCCAGGTTCCTAAGCACTCACAGAAAGAGAAATGCTCGGTATAATCACAGTACCTATGTGAGGCATAGTAGGTTGAGTGGAAAGGAAAGAAAGAAGGAAGGAAGGAAGGAAGGAAGGAAGGAGCACTCGTTCCAACTTAATAGCACAGAGCAAATCATACAAGATTATAACTCAAATCGATAAACTATTAAAGATCGTTCATGAGCACTAAGTTACCTGCTCTAAAGAGGTAACAGGTATAGTGGGACCACTCGAAGACACAATAAAAATTAGCCAAAAAAGAAGATTATGGATCTGAGGCCTATAGTTAATTAGATAAATGTACTCGATGGATAGATATCCTACCCGAGAGAGGAAACTTTAGGATAATTACCCCAGATAGAAAGAGAATGCCATTAGATGAAGAGAAACCACTTGGCAATAGTCCCTACAAAGAGTAGAAAATAGTAACCTATCATTTTGTTTTTATCAAAAAGATCAGAAAAAATAAATATTGGTATACCCCTATAGATCTAGCTGACACAATGACTGAGGGTTGGCTTGCCCCAGACGGAGCTGTTCCACCACAAGCAGAGATTGAAGGATTAAATTGATATCTATTTCTATAAATAAAAATTATAAATATGAAAGTTGAAATCCTTATTGGGTACAATCAAAGTAAAAAACACTTCAAGAACTTGGGGAGTGCTCGACGCAAGGCCATCTATATGAGCAGTTATAAATGAACTCTCGGCAGTAGTGGGGAACACAGTCGAGAGCTTTAAATAAAAAGCATAAAGTTAATACATAAGCACTCATACGAGCTTCTGTTTCTTTAGCTCTTACAAATAAAATAATGGCCAGAGAAAATAAACCTTTCGTGCAAAGTTCAAAGAGGATACCAACATTGAGTTCCTTACACATGAAAATAGAACACGAGAGAGACGGATGGGAGAAAAATCAAGTGGAAGGACAATACTCATCATTGATGTTTCGTTTGTTCCCATAAATGAGACCTATTAAAAAAAGAGCAAAGCATTAGTCACTGAATGAAAACTAATAACAAAATCTTAGAGGAAAATACTTACAGGTCCTAAACGAGGGACTTGCCCATACAGTAAAGGTCTAGTTGTGGGGCTAGTTGAGTAAGGGGAATAGATCATGACTCATCATTATATTCAATAGTTTGTTCCTGGTCCAGTATAATTTTTCCAGTGGCTAATAAAGAAAGAAGAAGCGCCAGACGAGTGACCTTCATTGATGCCAAGTAATTTAATATCATTTGAAAATGAATTGTGCTAATGATAAGAATGATTAATTCTACGATAAATAAGTTCATCTTTTGATGAGTAGGATGTAAAGTGAGCACTTGCATATCCATTGCTTTTATTTTTATTAAATAAGAGAGGAAGAACAAGAGTATCTTCCACTGATTGAGAGGGAAGTGGAGTAGATGATTGAGAAAAGGTTGTTTCAACAGCTTCGTAACCACTCTCACGAATATTTTGGAGAGTTTCTTCAATACCATAAGTATTTGTATATGAACCTTGATCAACCAAGTGGCTTTGTTTGTTCATCTCTTTCTCCTATATGCTCAAGTCTTGACTAAAGATGTTTTAAACTTTGATTCAGAAGTCCCACCAAGTTCAAAGGATCAAAGCTACAAACATTTGCATCCGGATGCTTTCTTTTAGAAATTTTAGACTTGACATTGACTTGACTTCTGATTGCATTACTCCTGGATGCTTTGAGCATACATTCTCCCCTCATATAGGATTCACCAACATGGTAGTAACTTGATCTAGAGGAGTCATTATGATTTTATTATAGTGCCATGTCTTTTTACATGTTCGCTTTATCAGAAATTTATTAGAAAAGGAAATACCTATAATATATGACTCATGAGGCACGTTTCAAATACATGACTTGATAAGCTAAATCTGGCATTGCCAGAGCATAAACCATGAACGACTAATAGAAGGCAGGTAATCACGAGCCGATATGAGAAAATTAGGAAATCAAACAGTACGATGAACCATACCTCCCAGATTAAATCTTAAATAAGACTCTAAGTATAACTCCTTGTGAGAAAGAATGGAAGATAACTCGGGCATAAAAATACACTGGTCATACCCAAACCGTCTTTTCACTACATCAGAATGGTAAAAATCCACTCATTGCCCCAATTCAGTTAGAGAAAGGAGAGTACAGGGCAAAATTAAAACCATAGTGGATATATGGGGACAATCCCTCACAGACTCAGCATCAACAGGCGGATCAAAACATGCGAAATAGAGCAAAGTAAAAGTAATCATGATAATTATCCTCTCGAAATCTCAAGAAAAGATTCTTCAGTGCACAACTCATCTTTTCGAACCAAAGAAAGACTTTTGCACGAGGGGGCTAATGTAGAGGGGTACATGAGTAACCCCACAATTATAAAAGAGTTCTACGAGAAGTAATCAATCAAATGGGATTCATGAGTAACCCCCCAAGACACAGAGATCATAAGACAAAGATAAGTATTCGAGTAATCCAAGTCCGCTCCAAAACTCATGCGAGAAGTACTAACAAAAGAGAGTGCTCGAGTAACCCAAAGCTCCACAAGTAATGCAAGAAATACCATCCAAGGAGGGTGCTAGAGCAACCCAAAGATCCATATTTTATTCAAGCAGTACTAGGGGAGTAGGGTCCTCGAGCAACCCAAAGCTCCAAAAGTAAGGCGAGAAGTATCAACAAAAGGGGGTTGCTCGAGTAACCCCAAGATAGCTCTCCGAATAAGAGCAAGTACATGAGCAACCTTTATTTGGCTAGTAAAGTAAAGTTGTGAGCAGTTACTCAGACAACATAGAAATATGCATTTGAGAACCTCATTTACTAACACTTAGTCTTGTTGTTTTTACATAGGTTTACTTAACAAGAAGCCTTAACCGAGCAAGCAGGGCTCGAGTAGATGGCAAGTTGGGACCTCTTAAGAGTTTTGGTTTAGAGGCTGCAAGGTAAGTCTTGCTGATCAAGATAAGTCTCAACCACCTCAATAAGGACATAAATTTCCAATTGAGTCCCTGTATTGTTTTGACTTAATTCCGTGAATAAAACTGTGTTTGTAATATGTCATAGGGAGAATTTTATTTTATCACGATCCCACTTGGTCTATGACGTATTGAAGAAATTAAAGACGTTGCGGCAAAGCTTCAAAGAATTAATCATGCCGATGTTTAATTGGTGCAAGTTTAATCGTCTTCAAAGTTAATTTCATTCCGAGATCACTCAGGTATGAATGCGTATAATTAATGGTGCTCGGAATTATTTTATAAAAGATAAGGATGTAATTTTTATAAAGAAAAATGTTTTTAAATGTTTTAAAAGTGTTTTAAAAGGTTTATACTACGTTTTTATTCTGATAAGTTCGAATAGGAGTTTGACTTATTTAAATCTCTCTTTGAAGGACGTTTTGATAAAAAAAAATCAAAAAGTCAACTCTGTTGCTCGAACGACATCAGATCTCATTCGAACGAGATGCTGATGTGGCTGCTTAAGTTGGTCAACGACACATTTTTCAAGGCGGTGTTTAAATCCTATTTAAACAGTGTTTGCATCAGAATTTCGTATGTGTGCATTCTAGAAAATAGTTTTACGAACCAGAACCTTGTTTGCACTTGTTTTCTAAGGTTTACAAAGCATAAACACATCCTTAGAGTTTGCAAAGGTCTAAGTTATCATTCTTATATGTTTACGTGATCTTGTTGCACCAAAGCTGTTTGTTCTACACATTTAACACAAAGGGTTTTGCGATGAAGAAGCAACGGACATCGTGTTCAACATCGTAGACGTATCAAAGCCATATTGGTGGACACCGAGACATACGTGGACGCGTGTGTTATGGACAGAGATCGTGGAAGATGGAATTTTTGTGTGGGCACTATTAAAGAACGGTTGAAGATTAGAAGGAGCGTCAAGACCCATGGGGATCGAGTCTTAGTGTAAGGCTAATCTGTCTTTGTAAAACCATTATTCATAGTGATTGTATGGCTTGGGCCGTCCGAGGTTGTTTTCCCGTTTTGGGTTTTTTCCTCGTACATCCGGCGTTGTGAGTATTCTTTACTTTAATTTAATTGCTTTAATCACTAGATGCATGTTTAGGATTAATCAAGATAAAACTGGATTAAAGTAAGAATTGGGTTTTCACAACTTGGTTTGGTGCATAATTAAAAGTTGGATATTTTCGGAGAAAAATTGATTTTGTTTAAAACACACATATTGGGCACTCTTCAAATTGGTATCAGAGCTAGAAAACATTTTTATTTGTTTTGTGATCCCGTGTGTTTTCAAAGATGAATTCTGGATATAATGAATTTTCTCGAATTCCTGTTTTTTATGGCACTAATTACACTTATTGGAAAATGAGAATGAGATGTGCTTTAAAATCTATTGATGAGCGTGTTTGGCTTGTAGTTGAGAAGCATTGGAAACCCCCTGTCACTATTGTAGGTGAGGTCACTAGTTTAAAGCCTGTTGAGTGTTGGACCAAAACTGAACAAAGACTTGCACAATATAATTCTAAGGGTCTGCACGTTATTTCTTCACATGTCACACAGGAAGAATATAATAGAATTATGACTTGTGAAACATCAAAAGAGGCTTGAGATATTTTAGCACTCACTCACTAGGGCACTAGCACGGTTAGGGCATCAAAACTTCAAAATCTCCCTACACAGTTTGAGACCACTAGGATGTTAGAGAGTGAGACCTTTGATGAGTTTTACACTAGGTTGTCCAAAATTGTCAACTCGTCGTTTAACCTAGGTGAGAAAATTCCCGACAACCGTGTCATTAAGAAAATCCTTAGGTCATTGCCTAGTAGGTTTGATACGAAAGTGACCATTTTAAACTCCTTGGGTAGGTTAGAGTCAACGAAACTATAAGAGATTGTAGGTGACTTACAAACCTATGAAATCGACATGATTACCTCTAAGCAAGTGCCTAAGAAAGAAAAGGGTATTGCTTTGAAAACCCGAAAGTAGGAAATTAATGTTTCGGATTTCGATTCCGATTCCGATTCCGATTCCGATTTTGAGGATGTTGCTTTGTTGGCAAAGAAATTTAAAAAATTTATTAAGTTTCAAAAGAAATCGAAAGATGCCAAGAAATTTGAAAAATTCAAGAACAACAAAGTAGATCCCACCTCTAAGGATAAGTTTGGAAAGCCTAAGAGAGGTGAGTCGGATAAGTGTTTTGGGTGTGAGGGGTACGGTCACAAGGTTGAGGAGTGTCCCACTAGACTTAAGAAAGAGGGCAAGCAACCCGTTGTCTATAATGCCACCTTAAGTGATAGTGAACCGGAAGAGGGAGAAAGTTCCCCCATTGAGCGTAACTTTGTTGCGTTTATGGCATGTCATGTGAGCGACGACAATAAAACTCATGTGAATGACACTTTCGAGGAGGTTTTGAGTGAATCCCATGTTAGTGAGGGTGAAGAGAGTGACGAGGAGGAGGTTGATGTGAAAGAATTGCAAAATGCGTTTAATGAGTTGTATGCTGAAACGGTGAAGGTGAAAAAGGCTAACTCAAAATTGCAATTTAAGTTGAATGAGCGTGCCATAGAAAATAATGATAGTTTGGTTGAGGATCTTAGGGCACGTGAGAAGAAGTTTAGGGAGAAACTAGAGTTTGTGGAAAAAGAGAGAGATAATCTCCGTGGTTTGATGGAGTCCTTGAAAAAGGAGATTTTAGTGTGTGAGGAGTCTAGACGTTTGCTCGAGTCTAGGATTCACGAGTTGGAGGAGAGATTGATAGACTCGTCTAGAGTTAAGTTTGATTTGGAGGCTAGGTCGGAGAAGTTATATAAGATCCTAGGCACCGTCCAAATTAAGGAAGATAGGGGAGGAATAGGTTTTGGTGAGAGAGTTGTTCCCATTCCCCCAGCACGTGTGAGAAACACTAGGATGGTTAGAAAAGGTCCACATAAAGGTAATCATTCCCACCACCGCTACACTTGCTCATTTTGTGGTAGGAAAGGTCACCTAAGGCGTTATTGTTATGACCTTAAACAAGCTCCTAGGAAGTTTAAGAATAAAGTTTCACCGGTTACCCAAACCCCCATGCGTCGTTTTACACCTACTTGGGTTAGGAAATCGGATTTAGTGGCTTTAGAAATTAAACTTCAAGATTCTCGTTTAGGTGCACTTGATTCTTCCCCTGCTAAATCTAAAGGATGATAGTGTTGCCATGTTTGTCATATACTAGTTTGCTTCATGATATATTCATTGCTAGTATTATGACATGTGTATAATTTTGTATTTTAGTTTTCATTTGTTTAAGTCCTATTTGAAAAATACAAAAAGATTTTGTTTTTGAGAAAACTTTTGAAAATCCAAAAAGATTTTGCTTTTCTTTGAGTCAAAATATGTTTGAAAAGCCAAAAAGATTTTCAGTTTTTGTTTTTGAGTTTACATGTTTGATGTGGCATATTGGTGTGCTTGGACCCCCCCCCCCCCCCCCCATTGTTTCATTATCCATGTGGCTAGGACATTTGGTCATTATTATCGATGCTTAGAATGATCTTAACCATTGTTTATATGGGGTTGTTTCGAAGTTGATATGCATTTTGATTCGACTTTATATATATGTCAACATCGCACACATGCACGAGTTTATATGGATGTTTGACTTCTCTTGCATATTTGAATTTGGTGAGGCGTTCTTATCTCAATCTCGTCATCTATGCGTAAGTAGACTTAAGGAGAAGTGTGCATGTAATAACCGTTTACCGTGAGGATTTAAATTGGTAAAAATGATGAGTGATTCATGGGAAAGGGCTGCGAGAGTTCAAAATTGACTTGTCGTGAAAGCCACTGTTTAAAATAGCCTAAAAGAAAATGCAATATGCTAAGAAAAGGTCCAATATGATTTTCTCTAAGTTGAGAATGCTAGAAAACTCAAAAGAACTTGAAAAAGTATAAATATATGAGGGAGTTTGGTTGGAAAAAATTTAAATGGGTTTGCACAACTAATCCTAATGTTGAAACATTGCAATTTGACGCTATTGTCTGTAGAATCGTCAAAATTCTGGATTTGTGTGCATGTAGTATGTTTAGTTAATTAAGCTCACTCTTTAATTGTCATATGGCTATGATAAAGTTTGATTATTTATCGCTATCAATTAAAGCTCCTTGATCGTTTTGATGTGTTGGAATTGTGACTCATTTGTTGTAGTTTCACGCCCATTCATTCCATGTCCATGTTTGAGCACATCGGTACTATGTTTGCATGTAACTCACATTTTTAGTTTTTATGAGTTTTTGCATTTTGTGTTAAATGCTTACTGTTTTAACACTATTTTGCATCTGTCAGGCCCTTCCTGGAATTTTTTTGTGGAAATTTTTTCACTGGGCAATACTTTATATTATTTCTGGGAATCTGGAAATTTTGGCAGGTCGCGCGAAGTCGTTCAAACGACATCTCATCTCGCGCGAACGACTTCTGTACTTCGTTCGAGTGACTTCCTCATCTCGTTTGAGCGAAGTCCCTGGCTCGTTCGAATGACATGGTGAAAAATGGCTTCTGATTGGTTTGCAGTCCTCAGGTTCATTTTGATATTTTATTGGTACTGCGGGAAGCATTTCTGGACTGATTGGTTTATATGCAGGTTCTTTTATGTTCCAATTTGGTATTTTGCATATGAGTCCGTATATCACATTTGATTGGTATATTCTTTGTGTGATTCCTTGGTTACTAGCTACTGTTTTGTCATTACATGATCTTATTTAGCTGGTTGTTTCATGTTTATCTAGAGTTTTTCGCTTTTCAAAATTGGTATCAACTTGATTCTATTTGGTATCATATTCTCATGCTAGATATTTCAAATTGGTTTATCTTTTCACCAGATTGTCTATTCGAGACAAAAAGGGGGAGAGATGTATGTGATGTAGGGGGAGTTTTGTTGAGCGTTTCTATTGATATCTGGATTTACATAGTGTTTGATTATAATTCTTCCTCATTGGTATCAAATAATTGCTCACATATTTCAAATGATTTGTTTTTATGAGAAATATAAATTGATATCATTTGTTCCTCCATACTTCACTAGGTATTTGTTTGTCTGTTTCATGTGTGTCGGTAGGCTTTTGCGATTCGACATTTCAAGTCTACATCACATTCAGACAATTCATGCTTGTCGGTGCTACATATACTAGTACTTGTCCTGTATTTTTTATTTTGGGTTTATGGGATGGGATTTAGGCGTCATACGGCTTGATGGCCCGGTTAGGCATTTCACTGGTTTAGTTTTGTCCCGGAATAGTCAAAGGGGGAGATTTGTAAGGGCATAAATCTCCAATTGAATCCCTGTATTCTTTTGACTTAATTCCGTGAACAAAACTATGTTTGTAATATGTCATAGGGAGAATTTTATTTTGTCACCATCCCACTTGGTCTATGACGTATTGAAGAAATTTAAGACGTTGCGGCAAAGCTTCAAAGAATTAATCATGCTGATATTTAATTGGTACAAGTTTAATCGTCTTCAAAGTTAATTTCATTCCGAGATCACTCAGGTATGAATGCGTATAATTAATGGTGCTCGGAATTATTTTATAAAAGATAAGGATGTAATTTTTATAAAGAAAAATGTTTTTAAATGTTTTAAAAGTGTTTTAAAAGGTTTATACTACGTTTTTATTCTGATAAGTTCGAATAGGAGTTTGACTTATTTAAATCTCTCTTTGAAGAGACGTTTTGATAAAAAAATCAAAAAGTCAACTCTGTCGCTCGAATGACATCAGATCTCGTTCGAACGAGATGCTGATGTCGCTCGAACGACATGCTTAAGTCGTTCGAACGACACATTTTTTGAGGCAGCGTTTAAATCCTATTTAAACAGTGTTTGCATCAGAATTTCGTATGTGTGCATTCTGGAAAACAATTTTACAAACCAGAACCTTGTTTGCACATGTTTTATAAGGTTTACAAAGCATAAACACATCCTTAGAGTTTGCAAAGATCTGAGTTATCATTCTTATATGTTTACGTGATCTTGCTGCACCAAAGCTGTTTGTTCTACACATTTAACACAAAGGGTTTTGCGGTGAAGAAGCGACGGACATCGTGTTTGACATCGTAGACGTATCAAAGCCATATCGGTGGACACCGAGACATACGTGGACGCGTGTGTTGTGGACAGAGATCGTGGAAGACGAAATTTCTGCGTGGGCGCTATTGAAGAATGGTTGAAGATCAGAAGGAGCATCAAGACCCGTGGGGATCTATTCTTAGTGTAAGGCTAATCTGTCTTTGTAAAATCATTGTTCATAGTGATTGTCTGACTTGGGCCGTCCGAGGTTGTTTTCCCGTTTTGGGTTTTTTCCTCGTACATCCGGCGTTGTGAGTATTCTTTACTTTACTTTAATTGCTTTAATCACTAGATGCATGTTTAGGATTAATCAAGATAAAACTAGATTAAAGTAAGAATTGGGTTTTCACAACTTGGTTCGGTGCATAATTAAAAGTTGGATATTTTTCGGAGAAAAATTGGTTTTGTTTAAAACACACATATTTGGCACTCTTCACGTCAATATCTTAGGAAAGAAAGAATACCGAGGTAAGGGACCAAAGAGGTCACTCTCACTCACTCACATCACACAGCACATATTTACTTATCAGCGAATAGTCAGTGACTTTCTCATAAGACATTTTAATAAATCCAACGGTAAGTGACCCTCAAGGTCACTCGCAAGTTTTCAAATTTTTCACTAAGCATTCGTTTATAAATAGACAAAATAGTACTATTGACATCATGGCTGACAAGATCACCTTTTCGAGCACTATTACACCATGTGTCACTCCACAACAGACAGATCATGATAGATAGTGACAAATAGTAATAAAGACAAAAAAACATTTTAGATATTTATCATTTGGGAATATCACTTTGGCATGCATGTTCCATGTCAGCCTTAATGTTTTACTATAAATAGAACACTTGGGGCAGAGTCACCATCCTTATCTCATTAGCACTATTACATTGCACAAATTTCCACATATATTCCCTCTCTACTTTTTCCAAGATATTAAGGTGCTTTTCTCTTCACTATCAGAGAATCACTTCTCTCAAGTGGTTCATTCATTTATTTATTATTGAAATGTTATATTCAATCATTGTTTTCTCAATATTATAAATAGAAACATTATTTCTATATTTAAAAGTTGGTTTTTGGTCCCTGATTTTGTTCTTGAAATATTATTACCTTGAAAATAGTTCCCATTGGAGTGATATTAATAACTTTGACATGTGATGGTTAATCTTCCACCTAGGGAGTGACTGTTGACACAATCTCACCCAACTATTAGTAGTAAGGGTCAGTTTTGGCATGGTTGATTTGCCACAAATTGGTTGAATTGCTAAAGAATGTCGGTGGATAATATAGTCTCAATTACAAAATTATGGGAAGGATTACTATCAGGCATAATTGAGTTGCCATGTGATGGCTGAGTTGTCAAATGTAGACGGATTATGATTGGACATGGTTGATATGTTGGATGTGATAGCCTTGTTCATTTTCTATAACATAGTTGATTTGCTTCAAATTTAGGCTCGCTAATATGGTGGACTATAAAGAGTGGGGCTTATTTGATATGCCTAGGGCTTATTTGATATGCTTAAGGCTTGGGTGATTAGCCTAAACTATTTGTTAAGCTATAGGTATCGGTAAGTGGTGAATTTCAAAGAAAAAAATCATTTGTACGGTGGGAAGAATGTACAACCCATTGATTTTTTAGTACTTAAATTTAATTTATTTTCAGTTATATGATAGATTTAATTGTTATGTGGTAAATTAATTAATTAATAATACATCCTTCTTTGATAAGTTCGAAGCTATGTTCTAAAATTCACTAGAAATCAAATCAATAATTTTTTGTTGTTTACTCTAAATGTTTTAATATTGTTATTTTAGTTTCGAAATTGTAATACCCCGTATTTTTATGACTTTTAATTTTGGGGATTTATTAAATTTAATTAGAGATATTAATTTAATATTAATCCAAAAAATCATTTAAATACTTACTAGCGTGATAAGAGTTAGTAATTATTGGAATTTTGTTGTAAGTTACTTTATGTGTAAAGTAAGTGGTGTAATTAAATTTAGAAAAATTATCACGAGAATCTAAATTGATAATTTTGGAAATTTATCGGGACGCGCCTATGTCGCGTCGGGATTAAATTTGAACTATTAAAAGTGAATAAATTATAAGTCACCCGTATGGCCATTTTGAGTGCATCAATGTGCCCGGAAGGGTCGAGATAGTCAAAACAATGTACCCGGGGGTTTAGTTTGGGTCTCGAGGCATTTCTAGGCCAAATTAACATCCCGAGAGGGCGTTTTAGGCATTTTATATTTTTGGGCATGGAAACCCACGATTTTTCTAAGGTTATATCAGATGGTAGGAGTCATCTTATAGGGTTAGAAGAACCATAAACCATAGACGGCCATTGGAGAGGAAGAGGAAGAGCTTTCCAAGGAGTTCTAGGCCAAGAACTCCACCATTTGCACCGCCGTCGCCGCCAAACGTTAGATCGCGCAACGAGGATCACAACCACGCCAATCTTTTCCACAAATCTGAATCAAGAAATCCCAGGCAAGTATCTATCTTTCTCTATTTCAGTTCATGCTTCAATATATTAGTCTAGGGTTGATTAGGACTAGTTTTTGTGAAAGAAAAACCTAGTTTGGAGACTCAAAATTGCATGATGTATAAGTATAAGACTTATTCTGGAATTCAAATTCACATGTAGAGGTTGTACCACGAAATTTAATTAAGTTAGGAGTATAAAATCTGGTAAAAGAATGGGAAGAAACTAAACAAAGAAAATATTAGTGTTCTTGATATTTTTATGGATTTTACCCCTCTTAATTAGTTATACATGATCATGCCTTACGTAGAATACCACTTATTTGAGGATATAACACTTGTAGTATAAATTATTGGGAGTTTGGAAGACAAATATATTGGTTTTGATGATTTTGGAAGAAGAAACCCATAACTGGAAATTCTGCAGTTTCGTCATACCTGCTTGATCGATCGATCGATCGACCCAGGAGCATCGATCGATCGACGCATCGATCGATTGACGCATCGATCGATCGAGCACCAGCCATCGATCGATATCGATGGACCCCTCCTGAAAAACTCAAATTCCCCTTTTTAAATAGTTGGTTCCAACTTAAATGAATAAAAATTCTTGGACATTATTGTTAGAATATTTTGGGAGATAAAGAAGACCAGTAGGGCTTTATAAAAATGGAACCCTTAGCGTAAGACGAGATTAATATTTAACGAAGGTGTTTTACACTTAAGAAAATGGGAACATGTGTTTAAAGGGTGAGACTCGTAAGAAAGTTACGTTGTAAAATAAATGAGGACCTACTGAAATTACACTTGGAGAAATAGGAATTCACGAGTGTTACGTAGTAAGTTGAAACAATCCCAGAAATAAGTAAAAGAGGCAAACCGTTATACGGGATAATCTAGTAATGAGCAATGAGAATAAATATCATAAGTATGCGTCGTGGGCATACCTAAATTAAAAAAAATGGGAATAGTAGTATACATATATGACTGTGTTTGTATATATACTATATACGTGTAAAAATCATGTCCGCGCTACTTGCTATCACTGAGGTTACCGCGCTAGGACAGTCTCATCTCGATGGGACCTTTATGAGGGATATTGACTTGTACCCTAGAACATAGGAATCCTTGGTACAGTCTATCGGATCGATAGTCAGACGGTCCTAAGAGACGTGAGGGTATGTGCTGACCTCTTAGTGACTTGGAACTATGCTTCGCCTCAATTTGTATGTGTTTTGTGTTAATACAGTTCGAGAGTGATTCCGAACTAGTATTTTCCTTAGTACGAGTGATACAGGGACTTGATAGCAGAGTATGCCAGCACCATAAATTTATGTGGGGTGCCGATTATATATAGATAGATAGATAGATAGATAGATAGATAGATAGATAGATAGATAGATAGATAGATATATATATATATATATATAGATATATAGATATAGATATATATATATATAAACTCGAAATTTGGGAACTATCTACTGAGACAAAAGGTAGGTAAGAAATGAATAATTATTTCAACTTGGGTATAAGTGTTTGAAAACGTGTGAAGCAAAACTGAGAAACTTTATAATTAAATGAGGTTATGTGAGAACTTTGCTTTTAAAATTAAATCTCTTAATAACTAGAAATTGTCGGCTTGAGACCTTGTGAGTAACTTAAGATAAGCTAAACTGTTGGGATAAATAGTACGGTAGGTGTGCACATTAGAAGAGAGGTGAGAATTTCTCAAGAGAGTGCCGCACACTAATATGATTGTTGCATTAGCCGGTAAGCATTTTAAATACTTGCTAAACTGAATTTTAAATTGTTTTACAATCGGGCTCTGATCCGTTTACTATTTTCTCTTCTCTTGTGTATATATGTATATATTACAGGTGCCCAACCACAGGGGGGTCTTGCATAGGATCCTTTAGAAGGAACGTGCTGCAGCTTAGGTGGGAGTTGCAGGCCTCTTGACTAGACGATCTCATTGTTGATTCCACGTCTAGTTTTATTTTATCTAGTTGGGCATGTGTCGCTCTTTTCCATTATTCAGTTGGTTTTATCAGAGATTGTGGTTTGTTTATTTCCAGTATTTATACTTTGGGTTTATTACTGTCAGGATGTTTTCCTTTGAAGTTTTAAGTTGGAATTAACTAATTGGATGCTTAAATTGCTTGGATTATATTTTTCCAGTATAGTTGTTGTGTGATTCTTAAACGATGGATTATGAAAGGTTTTAAATGTTGGTTTTAAATTAAAATCTTAAATTTATGTTTTAAAGAAATGGTTTTGTCACTTAGCTTAATTATTTAGGGTGTTTAATTTGAAAAAAAACAAATTATTTTTGCAACAGTGATGCTAAGAATGAACCAACCGTTCACCTTGGCTATAATTTAATAAAGGACTGATCACCTAAAATTTAATTAGGCGAGGTGTTACAGGTGGTATCAGAGCATCAGGTTCTAGTGTCCTTTAGGATCTGTACGGCTTATTTCACTTTCAGCTTAGCGTTCTTGCTATAGAGCCCTATTTTTAGGATTGTTGTATTCTTGCTTTTACGATTACGTCTTCAGCTATTTGAGATTTGATAATAACTGTAGACTAATAAATTTCTTTACGTTTCAGATGCCTCCGAGACGCGCACCCAAGGATAGGCATGCCCAAGCCGAGCAGCCAGCAGCTCCGGCTCAGGGAACGATGAACGCAACCGAGGTAGCCGATATCGTTGCTCAGGCGGTGAATGCCGCGCTAGCGGTAGTGCAGCAGGCTCCACCCCAGGTTCAAGCAGTGGCGCCAGTACCGGCACAGTTTCCTTCTGCATGGGAGCGAGTTAGGGATGCCTTTCAGAAGGTGCATCCCTCGGAGTTTGTGGGTAGTTCAGATATCATTGTAGCCAATCAATGGAAGAAGGATATCCAGAGGCATTTGCGCATGTACGAGTGCACGGACGTGCAGAAACAGCTGTTGGCTTCCTTCAAGTTAGTGGGGGCCTCTTTGCATGTGGGAATCCACCACCACCTTAGAGAAGAGGGATACTATCACTATTCAGTCATTTTGGGCGCGGTTTGACAGCAAATACTTTTCATCCGCCGTGCAGACTGAGATGAGGCGAAAGTTACTGAATTTGAAGCAGGAGAATTCGACTATTGTTGAGTACGAAGAGGAGTTCGCAAGACTTCTCACTATAGTGCCAGATGAGGCACCCACTGAGGGGAAGAAGATACTGTTGTTTGTAGACAGGTTGGCTTGGAGGATCCGTCAGCATCTCATAGGTAATCTGTCACTGAGTACCTACACGTACGTACTCAATGCTGCTTTATTACACTGCCAGGATCACCGCTTCCACCTACAGGGAAGCAAGCGAGCAGGAAAGTCCATCCAGCAGGGTAGGACAGGGGGTAGTGGTGCTAGTGGAACACCAACATCTCAGGGGAAGACTCATCAGCATGAGCAGAGTTCCCATCAGGGGGACCCTGCCAAGCGGTTCCGACCAGGTGACTCTAGGCAGGGATTTGGGGGATTTAGGTAGGGCCAACAGGTTCAACATCGTCAGCCGCAGGGTCAGCAGCAGGGCCATCAGGGCCAACAGCATTTTCAGCAGGGCCAACAAGGCTAATGACGGGGTGGTAACGGCCAGCAGGGCCATAATCAGCAGGGACAGAGGGCAGGGAATTTCAGGGGTCGATGCTTCAGGTGTGGCAAAAAATGGCCACAGGCGCCATGATTGTCCAGAGGGAGATAGGGCCCCACAGCAGCAGGGTTCCCGTAATGATCCACAGAGGGCACTTTTTCCAGTCGCCCTCCCAGCACCAGCTCAGGCCCCATCCCTACCATCCATTCCAGTAGCTCCAGTGCAGCAGGGGCAGTTACAGTACGGACGTGTCTATAACGTCCACCAGGCAGCATCTCCTCAGGCGCCACCCGCGATTGAGGGTACATTTCCTATCCATGGTACTATAGGTCGGGTTCTATTTGATACTGGGGCGACACACTGTTTTATAGCTACTCACTTTGTGAAGGCCTTAGGGTTATTAGCCATAGCAGAGAGCACTGTGACATGTGTAGATTCACCACTGGGAAATGGATCATTAATTTTCTTTATATGTCGAGGTGTGGGAGTAGAGGTTGGTAGCTTAATTTTACCAGCGGACATGTTAGACTTAGATATGTACGAACACGACGTTATTATTGGTATGGATTGGCTCACAGCATACAGAGCCATGATAGATTGTTTCGGTGGGAGTATTGTCTTTGTCATTCAGGGGCAGGAGATGTTTGTAGTGGCGATGCCTCGCCCAGAGGGGGGCTCTACCGCTCAATTGTATTACATAGAGGAGGATACCTCTAAGGAGGTCGTGATTCCCTTAGAGTCGATCCCAGTCGTTCGTGAGTATTCTGATGTATTTCAGAAAATACCAGGCCTACCTCCCAGTCGAGAAATAGATTTTGTCATAAATTTATTATCGGATACTCGACCAATAGCACGCGCTCCATACCGTATGGCTCCGATAGAAATGCGAGAGTTACGAGATCAAATAGAGCAGCTGTTAGGTCAGGGCTTCATTCGTAGGAGTACCTCACCTTGGGGCGCTCCAGTGTTGTTTGTAAAAAAGAGAGATGGTTCACTGAGACTATGTGTGGACTACCGGAAGCTGAACAAGGTCACGATACGGAAATAATATCTGTTGCCTCGAATCGATGATCTGTTTGACCAGCTGAGGGGAGTAACTTTCTTTTCGAAGATAGATTTGAGGTCAGGATACCATCAGCTACATATTAGGGAGCAGGATGTTTCGAAGACTGCTTTCTTAACGAGATATGGGTCCTATGAGTTCAGAGTGATGCCATTTGGACTCACAAATGCTTCAGCCGTATTCATGGACTTGATGAACCGAGTATTCAGAGAGTTCTTGGATCAGTTTGTTATTGTCTTCATAGATGACATCCTGATATATTCACACACTGAGGAAGAGCATGTTGAGAACTTGAGACAGGTTCTTCAGACTCTACGAGAGCATCAGTTATATGCTAAGTACGAGAAGTGCGTATTCTGTCTACGGAAAGTGCAATTCTTGGGACATGTTGTTTCTGAAATGGGAATAGCGGTTGACCCGAGTAAAGTATCAGCGGTGAGGGAGTGGGTACAGCCCATGACACCGATGGAAGTGCGTAGATTCTTGGGGTTAGTCTGGTACTATAGGAGATTCATTCGAGGGTTCTCCAAGATAGCGGGTCCATTGACGAACCTGACTCGCAAGGGAGTACCATATGTTTGGGACGATACTTGTCAATTGGCTTTCGATGAGCTGAAAGATAAGCTGACTTCGGCACCAGTCCTTGCTTTACCCAAGCCGGGCGTGGAGTATCTGGTTTACACCGACGCCTCCTTACGGGAACTTGGAGGAGTACTTCAGCAGGAAGAGAAGGCTATAGCTTTTGCCTCTCGCAAGCTTAAGCCGCACGAGAAGAATCACCCCACCCACGACCTAGAGTTAGCAGCGGTTGTCTTTGCATTGAGAATATGGAGACACTACTTATTGGGGGAGAAATTCATCTTGTTCACAGATCACAAGTCACTGCAGTACCTGTTCACTCAGCGAGAGTTGAATATGCGTCAGCGCAGGTGGTTAGAGTTTATGAAAGACTATTAGTTCGACATACAGTACCATTTGGGGAAGGCCAACGTAGTTGTTGATGCGTTGAGCCATAGACCAGTAGACGATGTAGCGAACGTCTGGAAAGCAAAGTGGAAAGAGTTGGGGCACGAGAATACGGTAGCCCGTTCATTCATATCTGCCATAACGGTGACACCCGAGATCGTTACGAGGGTAATACAAGCACAGACAGCAGACTTATTTTGCCAGGAGCAAATTGTACGGCTTTTATCCAAGGGTGCCGAGTCCTACTCAATTAGTTCCGATGGAGGTTTGAGGTTTAATGGGAGATTGGTGGTCCCAGAAGGAGAAAACTTACGTCACGCAGTAATGACCCAGTCTCACGGGTCCCGATTTGCGGTGCATCCTGGGGGAGATAAGATGTACCAGGATATGAGACGGTAATAATGGAGGAGTGGGATGAAGAAGGACATTACCGAGTTCGTGTCCAAGTGTTCTACTTGCCAGATGGTAAAAGTGGACCACCAAAAATCGTCGGGGATGCTTCAGCCATTGGAAATACCCACGTGGAAGTGGGAGAGTATTTCCATGGTGTTGACGCCACTAAAATGGCAGTGGCCATTTTCTTATAAATGATGAGGATGAGAATGAAGATGAAGATAAACATTCACATCAAACATATAAGAGACAAAGGTTTTTAAAGTGGTTCGGCTATGAATAAAGCCTACGTCCACTGTTATTTTATTCCCAGGGGTTTACAATAACACAATATGGTGTAGAGAGAGAGAGGATGTGTATCTTGTGTATGGTGTTTCTTAGTTTTCTCCCACCGTCCCCCCCTTTTGGCTAAGGGAATACATGTATTTATAGTGATGGGAGATAAAGAGATACAATGTCTTTATACATTCAGACATTTATGTCTATATACAATGAATCTAATTGTTGGCCTTCTATGATGCTTGATCCTCCTTGAATTGCTTGGTATGCTATGTGTTGTCATCTATTAATACAGAATAAATGTACATTAAGGATCATTAAATGCGTTGTCATCTTCATTAATGCACATTAAATGCATAGTTATCCTTTGATCTTCCTGGTTGGTATGCCGACCAACTCTCCTCGGGTGCTGACTAACTCTCCTCGGGTGCTGACCAACTCTCCTCGGGTACCGACCAACTCTCCTCGGGTGCCGAATATTGCCACGTAGGATGACATGTATCCTTTTCTGATTGGTCCTCGTAGATGGAGAATTTTTTGCGTCAACAGAAGCCCCCAATGCTCCATGCTCCATGCTCCATGCTCGATGGTTTACTGAAAGGATGGAGTATTTATTCTGCAGCGTTGCTCGGTGCTCGTGAAATTCTTAATCTGTCTTCTTGATTTGTTCAACATAAAGTGCACTATCTCCTGGATGACATATGATGCAGGCTGATCGATGGTTGCTAATATCTCTTTTGAGGAACTTCATTAGTCAAGTGAACGTGTGCTATGTATCACCCCTGGGAATTTGGATGCAGCCATGCCATAGTATGCAGCTTGTAGCTTGTCATAATCTTCAAGTATGTTGATTGGTTTGCCAGCCGACCAACTGCTTCCTGTGTCGAGCAACTGAATGCTAACTTTACGTGCTTGATTTTTATGATTTATGCTCCTCTGAATACTTTGTCGAGTAACATACTAGCTTTTGAACCTAACTCTTCAATCTGATTAGTACCAAGTTAGTGGTGGACTTCGAAACATTTTCATACAACTTCTTCATCATTATTGGTCGGGATAGTAATAGTAAAGATTTCAGTGCTGTAGATGCTGAATTTGACTCCTGAACTTCAATATGCCTCCGTGTAAGTTTGTGGAGTTGAATTTGATACTCGACTTCATTATGTTATGAGAATGTGCCACCGAATGAACAACTGAATTTATAATAGAAGCCCCCAAGTGTGGAATATGAACTTTGAGTACTTTCTTGGCCTTGAAATAAGGCCGAGGAAATATTCCATGAAATGACTCCCTGAGATCTTTGCATGTTTGCATTTTCTGGCTTCTATTATTTAACTCAGTTCAAGTGTTTAAGAAGAATATATGTTAACATTTCAATTATGAATTTCTACATTTCTTCCATCATATGACTCTTGTCGACTTTTGAAGAATCTGTTTGAATTCCAACTTGGGAATTTCTACATGTGTTCTTTAGCTCAGTACGAGTGTTTGAGGAATAGATGTTTGAATTCTTAATTAGAAAGGCCTACATGTATCTCTTCACTTAACTCGATTAAGTCAAGTATGAAGCTCTATGCCCAGGATTGGGGTATGTATGAAATTAATCTGATGGTGCCAATTGAATTGTTGTTTGCAGTCTTGCTGCTGTATTGTGTGCAGTCTAGCTGCGTTGTTTTTGTTCGATATTGACCTTTTAAGGTCTTTATGTGCTGTTGATGAGCATCCAAGAATTGTACTGGGCAGATAATTTTGCCTGAGCACCTATTGAGGCTGAATCATATAAAAATTACGATTAGAATAATTATTCAGCCGACCAATATATAGTGTGCATCGGCTTCAATATTGGACAATTTAAATTTTTAGATAATAATATGTCATGTGAGCAGATTTTTATCAGATAGGTGCCCTATGTAAGACATAATTGTGTAATCTAGGATTTTTGTAAAATTATTTACAATCCCAATAAATATTAAAAATTAGTTCATTTTTAGAAATATTTATTGATTTTAAAAATATTTTTGAGGTGGGGTTGTAAACGGTAGATACTTGGTGTAATAAACCAAAAATATCTTTAAACACTATGTGGATAAACCAAGAGTCCTTTTTTGAACAGAAAAAGAAGTCAAAAAGTGAGACTTGAGCCCCAACTAGACACGTATGATTTCAGTTGTTCTTGCTTGGCCACAACCGCCGACCAACATTAGAATTGCGGTTTATCTTTCCTGTCATCGATTAGCAAATGGGAGGTTTAAAATTCTAAATTTGCACAACATCTTCCGCTGACCAACCATAATAACCTTGTAGTTACAGAAAATTGAATTTCAGGTCACCGATTAACAATAGGCGTCGCCGACCAAGAAGTAGATGATCGTCGACCTGTTTTGATGGTTCCGACCAGCGCTGGATGGTGCCGACCTGTGCCGACCACCAGTTGATTTCCCCCGACTAACTATATATAATGTCGACCATCATATAAGAGCTACCGACCAACAAAATGACCTGTTGACCCAATAGGCTTTGGTCGACCATTGATGTCGATCAAGAAATAAATATGTCGGACCAAGAATAAGATATAGTTGAGCAATCATATATGATCTCCGACTAGTGATGGCCCAATAATAGGTGTCATCGGCTGTCGCCAACTAAGAATAAGGCTGCCGACCAGGTATTGGATAGCGCCGACCTGTGCAGGTGCGGTTTGAATACCAATCGCTATTTTTAAGATCTAGCATCTCTTAAAGAGAGAAAGATGAAATCCAGAGTCTCAGTTTCTTCTAATAATCAGAATCTAACTTTTAGAGTCTCAAATTGATACACATGAGAATCATACAAATATATATTCTTGACTCGTTGATGACTATCTCCTTCAACCATCACAAAAATTTACAGAGGCATTAGATCCATCATTGAAATTAGATCCACAATTCATATCAAGACGTGGATGTCGCCTATTTCTGTTTTATCAATTCTCATTCAATAATGAAAATTATCGTGTGATTCACACAATTGGTAGATGAATTGAATTTGAATGGTCACTTTATCAAAACTAGTAAAATGAAACAGTGTGTACATGAAAAATATTGAATCGTTCTAAAGTTTATCCCCATTATAAAGTTTAGACTTGGGAGTCAAGTCAAAAATTATGATTTTAAATCTTACTGTTTTACAGATTTCTCAATAAAAATAATCTAACAGTTATGATTTTAAAATCATGATATGCAATATTTTGCAGATTTCCTAAATAAAAATTGGACAACTAATCTTTGTATATAAACATAAAAATCATGACTGAATCAAAAGATGTATGCACAGTATATAATTGATTATACATATAGAAAATAAAAACTTAGCTTTTGATGGAGAACAATGCTTGTAACACATTCCCACAGACGGCGCCAATCTGTTGAAGACAGAAAATGGCCACTGCCATTTTAGTGGCGTAAACAGCAGATAAATGATGAGGATGAGATTGAAGATGAAGATAAACATTCACATCAAACATATAAGAGACAAAGGTTTTTAAAGTGGTTCGGTTATGAATAAAGCTTACGTCCACTGTTATTTTATTCCCAGGGGTTTACAATAGCACAATATGGTGTAGAGAGAGAGAGGATGTGTATCTTGTGTATGGTGTTTCTTAGTTTTCTCCCACCGTCCCTCCCTTTTGGCTAAGGGAATACATGTATTTATAGTGATGGGAGATAAAGAGATACAATGTCTTTATACATTCAGACATTTATGTCTATATACAATGAATCTAATTGTTGGCCTTCTATGATGCTTGATCCTCCTTGAATTGTTTGGTATGCTATGTGTTGTCATCTATTAATACAGAATAAATGTACATTAAGGCTCATTAAATGCGTTGTCATCTTCATTAATGCACATTAAATGCATAGTTATCCTTTGATATTCCTGGTTGGTATGCCGACTAACTCTCCTCGGGTGCTGACTAACTCTCCTCGGGTACCTACCAACTCTCCTCGGGTGCCGAATATTTCCACGTAGGATGACATGTATCCTTTTCTGATTGGTCCTCGTAGATGGAGAATTTTTTGCGTCAACACATGGATTTCATTACGGGGTTGCCTACATCACAGCAGGGCCACGACTCCATCTGGGTGATTGTGGACCGTTTGATCAAGGTAGATCATTTTCTGCCATTAAGGACCGACTAAACCATGGGCCAGTATGCTCAGTTGTTCATTGCTGAGATTGTTAGGCTACATGGAGTGCCCTTGGATATTGTGTCAGATAGAGATAAAATTTTTGCGTCGCATTTCTGGGAGAGTTGTCAGGAGGCCATGGGTACAGAGTTGAGATTGAGTTCAGCTTATCACCCACAGACATATGGACAAACAGAGCGTACCAATCAGATGTTGGAGGATATGCTACGCATGTGTGTCCTTAATTTTGGGGGAGGTTGGGAGCCACATCTTCCACTGGTGGAGTTTGCTTATAATAACTCTTATCAGTTCACGATTGGCATAGCTCCGTTTGAGGCATTGTATGGCAGGCCTTGTCGTTCTCCCACTTGTTGGTTAGAGGTGGGGGATAACAAGTTGCTCGGACCAGAGGTGATTCAGGAAACCTCTGCGAGGATTGAGATTATCAAGGGTCGCATTCGGGTAGCCCAGAACAGGCAGAAAAGCTACGCCGATGCAAAACGGTTCTTCCGTGAATTTAATGTGGGGGACCAAGTATTACCACGTGTATCTCCTATGAAAGGAGTGATGAGGTTTGGGAAGAAAGGGAAATTGGCCCCGAGGTACGTAGGACCATTTCCCATTATCGAGAGAATTGGACCGGTAGCATACAGATTGGGACTGCCAGAGCACTTACACCGCATTCACGATGTATTCCACATCTCATCGTTGAGACGATACCTTCGGGGTGACATGGCCCAAACCCACATTACAATTAAAGAGATTGACTTACAGCCTGACAGCTCTTATGAGGAGAGACCAGTAGCTATTCTAGATCATAGCGAAAGGAAATTGAGGTCGAAAGTAGTCCCACTTGTACGGGTCCAGTGGGAGCATCATAATGTGGAGGAATCCACTTGGAGGGCGTGAGGCCGACATGCGTGAAAAGTACCCAGAATTATTCTTACCAAGTATACCTTATTTTCGAATTTCGGGACGAAATTCCGTTATTAGGGGGGAAGTATGTAATACCCCGTATTTTTATGACTTTTAATTTTAGGGATTTATTAAATTTAATTAGAGATATTAATTTAATATTAATCCGGAAAATCATTTAAATACTTACTAGCGTGATAAGAGTTAATAATTATTGGAATTTTGTTGCAAGTTACTTTATGGGTAAAGTAAGTGGTGTAATTAAATTTAGAAAAATTATCACGAGAATCTAAATTGATAATTTTTTAAATTTATCGGGACGCGCCTGTGTCGCGTCGGGATTAAATTTGAACTATTAAAAGTGAATAAATTATAAGTCACCCGTATGGCCATTTTGAGTGCGTCAATGTGTCCGAAAGGGTCGAGATAGTCAAAATAATGTACCCGGGGATTTAGTTTGGGTCTCGGGGCGTTTCTAGGCCTAATTAACGTCCCGGGGGGGCGTTTTAGGCATTTTATATTTTTGGGCATGGAAACCCACGATTTTTCTAAGGTTATATCAGATGGTAGGAGTCATCTTCTAGGGTTAGAAGAACCATAAACCATAGACGGCCATTAGAGAGGAAGAGGAAGAGCTTTCTAGGGAGTTCTAGGCCAAGAACTCCAACATTTGCACCGCCGTCGCCGCCAAACGTTAGATCGCGCAACGAGGATCACAACCACGTCAATCTTTTCCACAAATTTGAATAAAAAAATCCCAGTAAAGTATCTATCTTGCTCTATTTCAGTTAATACTTCAATATATTAGTCTAGGGTTGATTAGGACTAGTTTTTGTGAAAGAAAAACCTAGTTTGGAGACTCAAAATTGCATGATGTATAAGTATAAGACTTATTTTGGAATTCAAATTCACATGTAGAGGTTGTACCACTAAATTTCATTAAGTTAGGAGTATAAAATCTGGTAAAAGAATAGGAAGAAACTAAACAAAGAAAATATTAGGGTTCTTGATATTTTTATGGATTTTACCCCTCTTAATTAGTTATACATGATGAAAATTTGCATGCCTTATGTAGAATACCACTTATTTGAGGATATAACACTTGTAGTATAAATTATTGGGAGTTTGGAAGACAAATATATTGGTTTGGATGATTTTGGAAGAAGAAACCCGTAAGTGGAAATTCTGCAGTTTCGTCATACCTGCTTGATCGATCGATCGACCCAGGAGCATCGATCGATCGATCGAGCACCTGCCATTGATCGATCGACCCCTCCTGGAAAACTCAAATTCCCCTTTTTAAATAGTTGGTTCCAACTTAAATGAATAGAAATTCTTGGACATTATTGTTAGAATATTTTGGGAGATAAAGAAGACCAGTAGGGCTTTATAAAAAATGGAACCCTTAACGTAAGATGAGATTAATATTTAAGGAAGGTGTTTTACACTTAAGAAAATGGGAACATGTGTTTAAAGGGTGAAACTCGTAAGAAAGTTACGTTGTAAAATAAATGAGGACCTACTGAAATTACACTTGGGGAAATAGGAATTCACGAGTGTTACGTAGTAAGTTGAAACAATCCCAGAAATAAGTAAAAGAGACAAACCGTTATACGGGATAATCTAGTAATGTGCAATGAGAATAAATATCATAAGTATGGGTCGTGGGCATACCTAAATTAAAAAAAAATGGGAATAGTAGTATACATATATGACTGTGTTTGTGTATATACTATATACGTGTAAAAATCATGCCCTCGCTACTTGCTATCACTGAGGTTACCGCACTGGGACAGTCTTATCTCGATGGGACCTTTATAGGGGATATTGACTTGTACCCTAGAACATAGGAATCCTTGGTACAGGCTATCGGATCGATAGTCAGACGGTCCTAAGAGACGTGAGGGTATGTGCTGACCTCTTAGTGAATTGGAACTATGTTTCGCCTCAATTTGTATGTGTTTTGTGTTAATACAGTTCGAGAATGATTCCGAACTAGTATTTCCCTTAGTACGAGTGATACGGGGACTTGATAGGAGAGTATGCCAGCACCATAAATTTATGTGGGGTGCCGATTATATATATATATATATATATATATATATATATATAAACTCGAAATTTGGGAACTATCTACTGTGACAAAAGGTAGGTAAGAAATGAATAATTATTTCAACTTGGGTATAAGTGTTTGAAAACGTGTGAAGCAAAACTGAGAAACTTTATAATTAAATGAGGTTATGTGAGAACTTTACTTTTAAAATTAAATCTCTTAACAACTAGAAATTGTCGGCTTGAGACCTTGTGAGTAACTTAAGATAAGCTAAACTGTTGGGATAAATAGTGCGGTAGGTGTGCACATTAGAAGAGAGGTGAGAAATTCTCAAGAGAGTGTCGCACACTAATATGATTGTTGCATTAGCCGGTAAGCATTTTAAATACTTGCCAAACTGAATTTTAAATTGTTTTACAATCAGGCTCTGACCCGTTTTCTATTTTCTCTTCTCTTGTGTATATATTACAGGTGCCCAACCACAGGGACGTCTTGCATAGGATCCTTTGGAAGGAACGTGCTGCAGCTTAGGTGGGAGTTGCAGGCCTCTTGATTAGACGACCTCATTGTTGATTTCACATCTAGTTTTATTTTATCTAGTTGGGCCTGTATCGCTCTTTTCCATTATTCAGTTAGTTTTATCAGAGATTGTGGTTCGTTTATTTTCAGTATTTATACTTTGAGTTTATTACTGTCAGGATGTTTTCCTTTGAAGTTTTAAGTTGGAATTAATTTGTTGGATGCTTAAATTGCTTGGATTATATTTTTCCAGTATAATTGTTGTGTGATTCTTAAACTATGGATTATGAAAGATTTTAAATGTTGGTTTTAAATTAAAATCTTAAATTTATGTCTTAAAGAAATGGTTTTGTCACTTAACTTTATAATGCGTTTCGGTTTCACTTTCACCTGCTAATAAGAACTAAACATCGTATTAGATATTACCAGTTACATGTAAACGTCGTATTAAACCTTATAACTTCCATTCCATCCAATTAAAAGTGTATTAATATCGTAACCCAACACAAACACAAGGTCTCCCAACAACACCGGGAGTTAAAAAGTTTGAATAGGTCCGTAACCGCATAATCTTCGACACTAGTTTTCCGTTTCTCAACGTCCCACTTCAAACACACTTCAATCTATCTATATATTTATATATCTCCCCATCACATCTCTTGCAAAACTCAAACCAAATTCTCTCTCATTCTGTCTAACATGGCCACGGCACTCAAAGATGAGCTGGATATTGTGATACCCACCATAAGAAACCTGGATTTTTTGGAAATGTGGAGGCCGTTCTTTGAGCCTTACCATCTGATCATTGTTCAGGATGGTGATCCTTCCAGAACAATTAAGGTCCCAGATGGGTTTGATTACGAGCTATACAATCGTAACGATATTAACAAGATTTTGGGTCCTAAGGCCTCATGCATTTCCTTCAAGGACTCAGCTTGTCGATGCTTCGGCTATATGGTCTCCAAGAAGAAGTATATTTTTACCATAGATGACGATTGTTTTGTAAGTTTTAAACTATTTCACAAACTTTTCTCGGGTTACATTATTTTTTATATATACATAGTGTACACAGTTGCACACATGTACGTGTAGACGTACACAACTACACATGATTTTTGGTTGAAGGGGGAGAGACGAGTTTGTTTTGAGATTTTCTAAACTATTTTTCTTGTCTAATATTATTTTTAGATCCTGACTTCTATAGCGTTTCAATTTTGGTAGAATTCTAAAGGGTTATTATGACTATCACTCCACTATTGTTTTAATTTTTGTGTTACATTCCTATTGAAAAAATAACATAAATGAGATATACCTGTGAAAGCATTCGCTAAAGCAAAATTATTGATGCTTTTTACTGTTCGGTTGAAAACAGAATATTCAATGAAATTTATCATAAATTCGCTGTTTGTATATGCATAGATCATTTAACTCTGTTTTGAATTTATAATATTATTATTTGCAGTTGACTTGAGTCTCATAGCCTCTTTGGGTCTCTGATTTTGATATTGATAAATTTTGCAGATTTCTATTTGATTCTAGATTCTTACCTACTTGTCTCACCTATTTGCAATATTATTTTGATTTTATTGGTTGCATTGCCATCCACCCACTTTTGTATAGTGCTTCTTAGGTCCCAAATTAATAGTCGTGATTTTTTTTATAGTCCATTCCAAAATTCATAATCGTGTTTTTAAAAATAACATACTCTTTTCGTTTCAAATTAAGAATTCCCTTTTTTATTTTGGATTGTCCTAAATTAAGAGTCCACTGTTTTTTTTTTACATAATTAAGGAATCAAATTTTATGATAGTAAATAAGGATTGATCTTGATCATTTATTAAGTGTATTTTTAATTTATTTAAAAAATTATTAAAATTATGATCTTGGCCGTATGATTATCAAAATTATCATTTATGGTGTTGCGGTCCCATTGACCATTAACCAATATAAGAGAATTAACGGTTTCAAGGTGAGCCATGTCAAGTCCTCCGGGAGGGGTCGACTTGATTAGGGTTTTCTGAAAAGAAAAGAAAAAATTGACTAAGGGTCCATTTGGCAATCCAAATTCAGACCATGGAAATGGAATTGGAAGGTCAATCTTAATTTCACGGAATTGAAATTGATTTTCCAATTCCAATTACAAACCTTGGAATTGCCCTAAGATTTTGTTTGAGGACGATCACTATATCCAGCTGGATAGCTACATAAATGTAACTTGGGGATTTTACCAAGTTTACTACAGTAGTCTTTTCTATATAGTAATATTACAGTACTACGCATTTTTTATCAAACTGTCTGCACTAGTAGAAACCAATACTTCAAGGTGTTGTATTGCTGGATAGCTATATATATAATGTCATTTTCTCTTTGGTCTTTTGCACTTGTTAATTTTTGAGGTATTTTGACCTTCCCTACACTCATGTTGCAACTTTTGTGTTAAACCCCCTACCTTTTTGAAGATTTAAGATACACTCTCAAAAAAGTCTCCGAAGTTCACAATTTTATCACTTTTTCAGGGTTATTCATTATACATATTGAGCTTTAGCAACAATTTTTAGATTGTATCTCAAAATTTACTGTGATGAACTCTTAAATTTTCTTTTGATTATATTATTTGTGGACTAATTATTCTAAAACTCATCTTGATGCTTAGGTTGCTAAAGACCCATCTGGCAAAGACATCAATGCACTTGAACAACACATTAAGAACCTTCTCTCCCCATCAACTCCATATTTCTTCAACACCCTTTATGACCCTTACACTGAGGGAGCAGATTTTGTCCGTGGATACCCTTTTAGCCTTCGCGAGGGAGTCCCAACCGCCGTCTCTCACGGCCTCTGGCTCAACATCCCAGATTATGATGCGCCAACTCAGCTTGTGAAGCCTAGTGAGAGAAACACTAGGTTTGTTGTTTTTTCGCGAACCGTGAATTTAGAAATTATTCGTATTTAGTTGTTTATCGTGTAATGCGTATTGAGTATAATTCTTTTCGGATTTGTTTTTGTATCTCAGGTATGTGAATGCGGTTTTGACAATACCAAAAGGAACTTTGTTTCCCATGTGTGGTATGAATCTCGCATTTGACCGTGATCTCATTGGCCCCGCAATGTACTTTGGACTCATGGGTGATGGTCAGCCGATTGGGCGCTACGATGATATGTGGGCTGGCTGGTGCACCAAGGTGCCTTTCCTCTTTCTTTTACTACCTGGTTCAAGGATTCAGATAAAGAGTCAACTTGGTTTTGTCACCCGTAATTTCCAAATCGTTAACTTTATTTATATGTTAACAATATCAACAAGAGTCTTAATTTAGTCTTACTAAAACAGTCAAAATATGGTTGACTCGCCAAGTCAACTTGCAGTCATTGAGTCTAATTATGGAGTTACTGTTCTATTTTTAAAAATACGATCAAATACCAAAAGTAACTCCATAAAATATTGATTCCAAATAATCTTGACTATTAGAAACAGCCCCCTACAATATGAAAAAGTTTCTGACACTACTCTATACTACAAAAAAATAAATAAAAAGTTGGAAATACCCCCTTATGTGTAGCTATCATATTGTTGTTAAAACACTTGTTTAATGACACGTAGGGGGGGTTGTTGCAAACGATGCCAATAGTTCAAGTAGTTTTTTAGCAAAATCAATAGTTCACAAGGCAATTAGTGTTATAATCCCCTCGAGGATTCTTGCAATGAATTCTTTTGTCTAACACTCATACCTGAAAGGGAGTTTTGGACCTCAAAACATTGTTTTGAACCCTATTTTATCCCCATTTTCGGTCACCAAGATTGTGGTGAAAACACTATAGAAATACATAACTGGTTTCTTTGATGGTTGATTGTTTAGGTGATATGTGACCATTTGGGACTGGGGATCAAAACAGGGTTGCCCTACATCTGGCATAGCAAAGCTAGCAATCCATTTGTGAACCTGAAAAAGGAGTACAAAGGCATTTTCTGGCAAGAAGAGATCATCCCCTTCTTCCAAAACTCTACTATCCCCAAGGAGTGCACTACTGTTCAAGCCTGCTATATTGAGCTGTCCAAACAGGTTAAAGAAAAGCTTGGGAAAGTGGACCCTTACTTTGTGAAGCTCGCTGATGCCATGGTTACATGGATTGAAGCTTGGGATGAGCTTAACCCGGTTAAGGGTAGTGGAAAAGTGACAAACGGCACTGCCTAAATAATAATGCTAGATTGACAGTACTCTACTTTAGTTTTCACTAGCTCTGAGAATTCTCTACTTTTCAAACATCTTTTCTGTTTTTATGTTCTCTTCAAATTTTTGTAGTCATATTCTGATCAAATGCTTGGATTTACATTTTGATTGATATATAATATCTTTGTTATTTTTGATATATGAAATTGTAAGATAATAAAATGATAGTTGTATTAGCTTTGAGTCCAACTCGTGATTGCTTCAACTCCGAAGCGGCTGGGGTTATATGATTAAAATCCTTGTGGGTATAGTTATAATGTTTCTCTTTTTCCTTTTGACCTTTTCCAGTTGATAGGTCGACCAAATTTCAATTAGAAGGCCAACCAAAAGTGACCACACCTTCCTCCTAGAAGTCAATTTCATGGGATGCCATTAAGAGCCCTGCAAAATCCATGGCTGGAGGAGTCTTAATTGCATGTTTCAATCCGCCCCGGACAAAAACGAAAGCTTCAAAATACTCTTTATTTTTTTGTGCTGGAATAAAAATGCTATTCCAGGGCCGCTCTTAGTGTAGGCAAATTTATGAAAAAAATTAGATTTTAAACTTGTGCGATGCCATCACAATCTTGTGGCACTCCAATTCCTAATAAAATGACAAAAATACACTTGCAATCAAATGCAAACCTTCTTCGATATTAGTTTTATGTTATTTTTGTAAACAATTTACTATTTAAAAACAAAACAAATATCACAAAGTTTCAATCTTATTTTTTTTATTTATCAAGACACGGACAAATAAAAATGACACGATACCCCCGAACACAAAATTTTATTTTTTTGACAAACACATTCCAAAAGTGACACGATACGACATAAATCTTTTTTTATTTTTTTAACTAACACGATCTAATTAAAACGTAACACGATACGACATGAAATAAGATTTTTACCTAATACAAACACGACTCAAATAAAAGTGACACGACACGATACGGAATCTCATTGTTTATGTAACATAAACACGACGTAAAAAAAAAGTAACACGACCTGCAAAACATCACAAGGCTTTATTTCAACACTAATTTAAAAAATCTTATTTCATTCGTATCGTGTTACGTTTTAATTAGATCGTGCTATATAAAAATAAATAAAATTAGATTTTATGTCGTGTCGTATTAGTTAAAAAATAAAATTTTGTGTCGGGGTGTATCGTGTCGCTTTTATTAGGTCGTGTCTTGTTAAAAAAAAAAAAGATTACGTATCGTGATGTGTCATGTCACATTTTAATTGGATCGTGTAGGGATTTCATATCATCTCACATTTTAATTGTGTTAGGTAAAAAATTAGATTTCATATCATCTCGTATCGTGTAATTTTGTAATTAGATTGCGTTTATGTTAAATAAAAAAAATGAGTGAATACTAAAGTGTAAATCAATTAATGAGTAAATTATCAACGTAACGATGCTTTATTGTCAACTTAAGGATGCTTTATTTTTTATTTTAATAATTTTTCAGTATTCACTCATTTTTTTAAAGAAACAATTTTCTTTTAAAGAAACAATTTTCTAAAATAAATTTTTTTATAATCAAAACAGTTTATTTATTTTAGACACATGTTTATGATTGGTATAACGTAACACGTCATGTACAAACTACAGGATCAATAAATACATTTTTATCTATAAATACAAATTCTAACATTTTTATCAATAAAAAATGATTTTAACGTTCTATATAAATTTATATACAATTTATACAAAATTTTATTTTTTAACTTATACGACACGACGTAAAATCTTATTTTATTTTTTTTTATCTAGCACGATCTAATTAAAACGTAACACTATACGAATGAAATAAGGTTTTCTAAAAAAGTGTTGAAATAAACCCTTGTGAAGTTTTGCATGTCGTGTTACTTTTTTTTACATCGTGTTTATGTTACGTAAAAAATGAGATTTCGTATTGTGTCGTGTCACTTTTATTTGAGTCGTGTTCGTGTTAGGTAAAAATGAGATTTCATGTCGTGTTACGTTTTAATTAGATCGTGTTAGTTAAAAAAATAAAAAAAGATTTATGTCGTGTCGTGTCACTTTTGGAATGTGTTTGTTAAAAAAATAAAATTTTGCATCGTGGTGCTTTTATTTGACCGTGTCTTGATAGATAAAAAAATAAGATTGTAACTTTGTGATATTTGTTTTGTTTTTAAATAGTGAATTGTCTAAAAAAATAACATAAAACTAATGTGGAAGAAGGTTTGCATTTTATTGCAAGGGTAGTTTTGTCATTTTATTAGGAATTGGAGTGCCACAAGATTGTGATGGAGCGACAATAGCCGCAACCAAATTCATATAGAGTCGAAAGCGAATAGCATTGGGAAATGTAACACTATAGTGGAAACCCATATTTTTGGGGGTAAATAACCCATATATTAAATCCAAAGATATAAAACTATAGTCTAAAGCGCATAAAATAAATTACGAAAATATATTTTGAAGGGATATGCTACGTAGATGACCATATTTAAGTAATAAGAGAAAAGAAGATACCATAGTGACACTTAGAGTTGAGTTAGGAAGACAAATAGATGTCCCATTAAAGAGCAGAAGAAGAAAAGGTGTGAAAGATGAAATATCAACGAAAGAGGTGGGTTAGATTATCATTCGATTCCTATCAATTACGGAGAAACCCCATTTTTAATTAGATATAGTAGATATTAGAGTTTCTAGTTAAAAAGGGCTCCTAAAACAACAAGACTTGTTCAACTTAAAATCAATTTCAAAATTATAAGGTCCAAAATAAAAAGGCTAAAAACTCATATGCGTAAGTCCAAATCAAATAGGCACAAATCTACTCTAATACTAAACACACCAAATTTAATCCACTTTTAACACATACACTTAACACACCCTAATACGAATATTGATGGGAATGGCAATATGTGTCACTAAATTAAATACGATTACAAATTGACATAATTTTTTGTTTCTTCCTCACACGCAAAATAATCACATATAAAATAACTCTCACATGATCTTAAAAGATTCTCACAAAATTAATCTCACAACAAAAAATACTCTTAAATTCTACTCAAATTCTCAATAGAGAATACCCAAAATCAGCCCCCAAATATAATTGACTAATTTTATAAAAGAAGTGAAACCTTCAATTTTTCACCTTAGAAAAATTATCTACTAAACGAATGGTGAAAGTGCAAATTTGTGCATGAATCTAAAATAGAGATGGTCAAAAACACACAAATGATTTTTTGTCTTTTTCAAATTAAATTATTTAATTAACCCAATAAACTAAGCACCAATTTTAAACCGTTGTTGTGATAAACAAATTAACCAATTTTATCTAAACCTAAAACATTCATCTATGTGAGTGCAAGATAAAATAAGTAAATCAAACCATAACGTCTCAAGTATGAGGAAAATCTAAATGAAAAAAACCTCAGACGACTCAGCCAACACAATTCACTATATCAGGAATTATAATAGGGCACGGCAGTAGACCTACACAATGAATTGAATCCCTCGTAAGTTTTGACGTTATTTGTTCCTTAGACCTTCTGCACGACGATACGTAGGAGTCCACCTATGCACTATCACAATGCGTGAGTCCACACACGCCTCGATATCCACTGATACATGCTCAGCAATCATCTCACAGATCGGAATACGGAGTCCACCGCTTTTTCACCGTAATACCACACCATAGAGTCCACCGTGTGTAAATAAGAAATACGAAATCTATCGCACGAAATAATTATCAATAAAATGAAGAGAATAAGCCAATGGTGCCCGCAAACTATATCTCAAAGAATATAAAGATGAAACTTGGATCTAAAACTATTTGGCTGTAAATAAGGGTTTTGGTTTGAAAAACTTGACCATAAATGATCATATAAACTCGAAGAGCTTTTTGGAACAGTTTGGGAATACAAAAACTAGGATAAATCCTCAAATAAAACGGTTGCTCTACACTCCTATTTATAAGAGGTTTTTCAAAATCGATATAAGGATGAAAAGCTTAAGTAAATCTCGAAAATAAAAAATCCTCACTGGGTCGTTCGAACGAGTTCTTAAGGCTCGTTTGAACGAAGCATCTTGTAACACCCCATATTTAATAAAACCTAAATAATTATGTGATTAATCATTATTGTGGGATTAATTAAATTAATATGCGAGAATTAATTGGTAATTAATTCGGATTTAAAATAATTGTTAACTAGTGTGACAAGAGTTAATACTTATTAACGAGAATTATTGAATATTACTGAGTGAATAAGTAATATGGAATTACTGAATCTGATAAATTTTATAGAGTGAAATATACGACAGTTTGGTATTTTAAGTCGGGACACGCGTGTAAGTCGTGTCAGGACTAATTGAATGGAATATAAAAGTAAACTAATTGTATGTAACTCGTATGGTAATTTCGAGTGCGCCGTTGAGTCCGGGAGGATCGAAATAGTCAGAAAACACTACCCGGTATTTTATTTAGACTCCAGGAGGTTTTTAGGCCAAATCGGCACCCCGTAGGGGTAATTTTGTAATTTTAATTTTTGGAAGAATTAAATGGACGAAAATTGGGAGTTTATTTTATCAGCCATGAGAGGCTCATTAGGGTTGATATATACAAAAGTAAAGAGCGGCCAGAAAGGGTGTGAGGGAGAACAAATTCCAAGAAGGAAGGCCCAAATTAGCACCATCTCGCACAACCACCACCACCATTGCGTAGATCGAAATGAGAGGAACATACCCACACCAACAACATCAAGAAATTAGACGGTTGATTCGAGGCAAGTGTTTATTACTTGCGTGAATTAGTAATAATTATGTTCATGATTAGAGTAGTTGATAACCCATTAATCTATGAGATTTAATTTTGATGAAAACTTGATGATTTGATTCATATTTGGGTCTGAAATTATAAGAGATTAAATTCCTCCATGTAGATAGGATGTCATCCTCGAATTTATGATAATTTCATGTACAAATCTGGGTTTAATTTGGAGTTATGATCTTAAATTAAGAACTAGGGTTCTTGTTAAATAAATTTGGGGATTTCATATTTAATTAATGTATGGTGAGGATTTAATGATTCTAGGTTGTTAGAAATCATCTAAATATGTTAGGACATCAATTAGGTTTTCTATTTGGGTGTTTGGGAATGAAAAGTAGAGGTTTTAGGGTTAAAAATGGTGGAAAACGCTGAAATTCTGGGGAAGAAGACGAAACGGTAGGTCTCGCGCGAAGTCACGCGAAGGTCATTCGAGCGAGATAGGCATCTCGCACAAAGTCGCTCGAGCAACACGTGGCAGTCGTTCAAACGACGTTGCCATCTGGTTCGAGTGACGAGGTAAATTTCTGGAATTTTTCTTAGAGTCTGATTTTGAAATTTTTAATTTATTGGAGTGAGAGAAACTGCCGGTTAACAATTTAAAACGAGACAGGTATTCGAATAAGTATGTGAGATTTATACTTTAAATATTTCGGGGTGAAGACATACTTTGAAGATTACGGGAGAGTTATGGTAAGCTAATAATTTTATACAATACGTAACAATGAGAATAAAATACGTATGGTAAGTATGCAACTAGGTTGGGGAATTACCTATCAACTTTAATAGGATGTGTGTATGCCTATTATTTAATATTTTGTTAAGTGCACTAATGGGTAATAACCCGGGGGTGCAAGGTTATGTTGGTTAATACACTAAAGGGTGATAACCCGGGGGTGCAATGATATTGTATTAAGTGTACTAATGGGTGATAACCCGGGGGTACAGGATTATTGTATTAATAGCACTAATGGGATTTGAACCGGGGGTGCAGGACTGATATATATATACACACATATGTATAATTATGAGAAATTCTACTAAGAGAAACTAGTAGTTATGGCAATGAAGACAAATGAATTTAATCTTAATGAGATAAAGACTTAAATATTCAAATAGTGAACATGATGGGTAGTAACATGTGATAGACTACTTATGGGGTGTTGTATGGACGATACGAGAATACTATTATTGGATGTAGAGAGTGTTAAGTGACTTGAACTAGTTAGCTTGGGTAGAGTTACTAGTACTAAATAGAAGATGCGTTAGGAGTGCACAATGGAAGAGAGGTGAGATCTTCATGTGAGAGCACGAATCTAACATGCACATAATACTTGCTTTAAAGAAGTTTTAAATACTTGCAAAACATATTTTTACACATCGGTCTCTGACTCGTCTCTTGCACTTCTTTTCTCTCTTGCTATATATATATGTATTACATCAGGTGCTCATCCACAGGATCACCAGATTTAGAGACTTGGGTCGCTTAGCGTGCTGCAACTGCTGTGGAAGTTGTAGGTCTTTGCATTAGACACTCCTATCTTTCCTCTCAGTTTATCTAGACTTTTTATTTAGAGCATGTGTCGCCCATTCCTTAGACATTTTATCAGAGATTGTATTTAGTTTACTTTCTATTCATTTTAGTTGGATTTATTTTACTGTGGTTCTTTGGCTTAAGGTTTTGAACTGGAATGTTTAAATCCAGTCGTATTAATTTCAGTAAGTGACTCAGGTTTATTATTTATCTTTATTGATTGGTGAATGGTTTATATTTAAATTCTTGGACTTAAAAAAAAAGTGATTTTTGGTTACAACTTAAAAGGTAAAAGTATTTTGGCACCAGCTTGATTTATATTAGGTGATTGTTAAAGTTAATGTTTTCGACAGTGATGCTAAGAATGAACCAACTGGATATTCTGTTTTAAAATTTTATAAAGGATTGATCACCCGATATTTAATTGGGCGGGGTGTCACACATCTATTCTCGTTCGAACACTTTTCTAACGAAACTTCCAACGACAAACCTGAGAAAATCAAAACATGTCACGTTCGAAGTTCGTCGGAATATGATCTAACGAGAGACAGAGGCTCGTTCGAACGACATGGGTAACGTCGTTCTAACGACTTAGCGAATTTTTAAAAAAACAGTTTAAAATATTTAAAACCATTTTTATTAAAACAACACCCAAAATTAAATATCCAAGGATCAAAAATATATACGCATTCATACCTGAGAGATCTTTAAAATCCGAAGACGAAACGTGGTACTATAACGCCCCGACCCGGATGTATGGGTTACCCATGACTCAACCCGATCCAAATTGAGTCGTTAGGTGTGAGGTGTAATGAAACAACCTAAATAATATTGCAAATATAGTTTTATTTTAGTTAACGTTCCATTTATTAGCATGCGATTCCAGTTTCAAGATAAGGTACGTGTGGGACCCAAGGGGAGCACCCCGATATCCAAGTGAACAGAGATGCTAATGTAAAATAAATAAAGTACACTTACCTATATAAATCCCTCAAAATACGAATCCGCAACTGACCTGTCGTAACAAAACGAGGGCGTGAGCCTATACCCAGTGGGAATATACAAGTAGTATAAGAACGAAACGGAAGAAAAGAATACTTACACACTACAATCATTCATCAGAAAATACATATGTATATATATATATATATATATACACACCTTTGAAAATACATATTTAATGCTTTAACCGTTTTACTTTCGAAAACCTTACTTGGCCAGATTAAATTACCTTAATCCTATGAAGACTTCCTTTATTCATACTTAGCATATCTCTCTTTATTGAACATGCCCATTTCAACACTTGAAACAATTATACTTGATTCACCCGATTACATTCCTTTACCGAAATATCATCCTTACTCATTCATATGTACTTTAGTATTTTCATTGAAAAATACCATTTCAACACACGATTCACCGTGTTAGAAAATACTTGTTTATCATTTGAAAACCTTCGCAATATTTGCTTATGACATTATAGGTTACAAATCGGTTGTTTAATCACCCATTTATCCACTTACTTTGTCCCATTTACCCTATCTTATGAACATTAATAGATTTACGCATTTACTTATCCATTTACCTTTTTACCGGAACATTTATTCATCCATTGTTTTAACACATTACCACACAACCCATTCTGTGATACGTTCCATCTTTCCTTTATCTTTTTCTCGGAATCTTCCAATTAACCGCGTACTTACACGAGCTTCACACCGACGGCTATGCGCATCATATGCTCTGGCCAATGATTTAGGGCTTTTCACCCAAGGGCTCCTCGCCCTTCTTGCTTTATCCCGGTGTCATCCAAGTTCTTTTCATGTGTTTTCATATTTTTTTTACAAATGTCCACATTATTCCACCTCTTTACTTTAGACCCGGCCGAAGCCAAAACCCGGACTTAACCATCCATTTTTTCATTAACACTTGGAAAATTGTTTCTTTTCTTATTTAAGTCTCTTATTCACACACACATGATTTACACTAAATGCATTCATGCTTAGGACTTAATACATTTTCACACACACATTAGCGTAAAGACATTGTTTCACATTTTTATTCCATATAATGTTCCACTTAAGTAAATTACCAATTTACCCTTTATTTGCCCAATTTGTACTTTAGTCCGTTAACAAGTGTAATTTTCTCAAATGGTTATTTAGTTTCCAACTAAGCATTTCAACACTTTAACCATTTTAGCACTTGTTTAGTACCACATTTTTCTCAACTTTCACATTTGTCACTTTAGCACTTTTAACACATGAAATAAACCCCTTTTTCATTTTAAACTCCCAAATTTACTTCTTTTCATAAGTCTCCATTCACATGAAACTTCAAAATATTTATTTTCCAAATATATTTTGACAACGCTAACATCATTCAACATTTTTATTTCCATGAAATATCCATTTTAAAATTTATTAGAAAATATGCACAACCAATATTTTCTACACATTTTTATTCCATAAAAATATCTATTTTCAGATTTAATAAGAAATATATGCATAACAATATTATCTACACATTTTTATTCCATAAAAATATCTATTTCAGATTTATTAGGAAAATATACACAACAATATTATTTCATGCAAATCTTACTCTTAATATTTAATCATAACAAGACTACAATATACAGAAAGAGTCCCAAATAAAAAGAGTAGTTTATCACACCTCAAAGATGTCCAAAACAGTGGAAGGCTGTAATACCCGATAAATTTTAATGATTTTAATTATGGAATTAATTGAATTAAATAATGAAAAATAAATTTATGAAGAATTCGGATTTAATTAAATATTCACGAGCGTTACGGGAGTTAGTATTATTTATGTGAATTTTATTTAATATTACTTAGTGAGTAAATTAATATGTGATTATGAATTTATTAAAATTATCGCAAGTGAATAATACTACAGTTATTGAAATTAAGTCAGGACGCGCGTGTCAGCCGTGTCGGGACTAAATTTAATGAAATAAAAATATATTATGTATAAGTCACCCATATGGTCATTTTGAGTGTGTCAAAGTGTTCGGAAGGGTCAAAATAGTCAGAAAAGTCTACCCGGGAGTTTTGTTTGGGTCCCGGGATAATTTTAGGCCAAACCGGCACACTGGGAGGGTATTTTGATCATTTTAATTTTTAGAGTAATTAAACCTACGAAAATTCAAGGGTTATATCTAAGGGAAGGAGTTGTCTTCTAGATTTAGAATTCACAAAATCTAAGAAGGCCATGAGAGGAGGGAGAAGAAGAGGTTTTCAAGCCTAGAGCCACCACCGGAACACTGTTTGCACCACCATCACCACCCATGCATAGATCGGAAAGAGAGGATCGTCCCCAATACCATATTCTTCAAAGGATTAGAACTTCCATTAAAGGCAAGTGATTTATATTGCAAAGATTCAGTGCATATATTATCCATGGTAGTCTAGAATTGAAGAAAATCCTTGAATATTTGATAATTTATGAATTTGGAGAATTTAATCTTGAAATTGGGTAGGTTTTGCATGTAGATGAATATCTGGGATTAATAGAGAAATAAAATCATAATCTAAGAGTTGGGAATTTCGAATTAAATCTAAGATTTATGGTGTTCTTGAATAAAGATTGAGGAACTAGGATTTTTAAGAAATATTCATGATTTAATCCAAGAAAATTATGCCCCGTGATGATTTGATGATTCTAATACGTTAGAACTTATGTATTTATGTTGGTGTAACAAATAGTATAGCTATTTAGGACTTTGGGACATTGTAATGGATGATTTGAGGTTTAAAATTGAAGAAACCCGTAGGCAAAATTACGCAGAAATCGTAGGCAAATATCTGATGGATCGATCGATCGATCAACCCAAGAACGTCGACCAATCGACCATTTATTCGATCGATCTACTCCCCTGCAATTTGTGACTTGTTTTTCCTTTTAAGTTTCGATCCAACCCCAACTTTCAAGAACACTTAATGTTGATTAATTTAATATAATGGGACTTAAGGAAGGTCAGTAGGGTTGTATTTAAGTCCCGAAAAGTATCATTATGTATGGGATCGAATGGGGAAATTTACGAGTGTTCTTTAAATGCGTTATGATTGGAAATTGGATGGATTGGGGTATGATCCGGATAAATGATGTCTTAAGGTTAACACCAGTAGTAGGGGGGCACTATAGTACTGAATTACCTAAGGAATAATTGGGTGACTTAGTAAACCTTTGGGATAGGGAAATGTACTTGAATTTATATGCCGAGAGTCGTGGCATTAATTTAATTTACGTATGATATACAGGTTATAAATACAATGTGTGGGACTTGTAATATGGGATGTGTGTATATCAATATGGAATGTATAAATACTTAGTGTGACAACCCGAATATAATTATGATAAATTATATTTAAATCATTCTTATCTTATGTGATATGAATAATGTGCTATTATTATATCTAATGTTAAGTGATTATGTTTATTATAATCCTACTTTTATAAATCATGAAAGGTCAAATTATTTACAAACACAAATTTTTGTTGTTTTCGGTAGAAATGTTCCTGTTAGAGACTAGTTTTGACCTTTATAACATTATAAATGACTTGAGGTGAAAACTAGATAGTTGTATACATGTGAGTTAGGGTTGTAACACAACAAACGGATAAACAAATAGATGCCCGAGTAAAGGGTTATACCGAATTTACGAACAAAGGGCAAAGCTGTCCATTCCCTTTAAGTGGTAAATTGTCTTTTATTAAACCAAATGTTTTAATTTGATTGGATGGATTGGGAGGCAGCCTTGGCCGACTTAAAACTACCCCTTTAGCTTATTTGTTCAGCAAATATAACCCTGGGTTCAGTTTTGAGAGATTTAAGCTTAAGGAAAGAGTAAGTAGAAGTTAAGGAAGAAATATTACAAGGAAAAGCTAGGAAAAAATTCCAACAAAGTCCTTAAGGTATTTCCAAGGTAAAATTATGTGTTAATATTATTGTAATCTTGTATTATACTTATTTCAAAGTATATAAATCGTGAATTATTGATTAAAACCTAATCATCCTTTGTGATAACATGTATTGGTTCATATGTGAGATAAGTGGTGTTTATTTGTCATATTGCTTTGTATTGAAACCCCTTGTATTCAAATCTTCATATCTCTTTGTGTGATTACTGGAATTGAGAAATTCCAATTGTATATGAAATTAGACTCACATATTCATATCATATACAAAAATTAGAATTTATCTCCTTGTGGTTAGGCCGTAATGATAATTTCAAGTTGGTACATAGTTGCTGTTTGTATACTTGATTTCGGTATGCCCTAAGTTTAGTCAAGCTTTTGAGATAGCAAATGAAGTCAAAAATTTATGAAACTTTAATTATGTACTATTAAGTATGTGTAATAGAAATGGTTTGAAAACCATGGAAAGTTATGTTGTAGAAAAATTATGAAAAGTCTTGCAATTTGGAGGAACAATAGAGGAGCTTGTAGGGCAGATTTCTTGTGTTGTAAAGAAATGGTCATAACTTTCTCTAGGAAGCTTGAAAAATTACACCGTCACTTGTATTGGAAAGTATATTCATATATGTTTTCATATTGATAAGGTTGGACCCCTGTATTTACACAATTTAGGAATATAGGATGGTTGAGTATAGAGGGCAATAATCTGAGGCCATACTGGATACCCCATGAAAGGATATTGTTATCTCCTCTTATCAAAGAGTATTTTTAATACATCTTTCATGTGTATATACATTTAGAAGTATACTTTCATGTTACTTGATTTTGGTAATAAATTCCTTATGAGGTATTTCTTACGATTGAATGTTCATAACTTTATTAACATGGATAGCATTGTTTTGTCTTTACTCATGGTTTATGAAATGTGACTTAAGTGGAATTATGTTGTTGGTGCATAGTCATAAAAAATTACATAATTATGTTAGTATAATACTTATAATTGAGATTCAGTACTGATTTAGTTGGATTGACCGGTGTAAGGTCTAATCAACCCAATTCAGCTCCACCCGAAGGAAACATAAATACATAGTTGACAACCCAAGGTGAGTGTACTCATTGGAATGATGTATTTGTATACTGTTACGAATATGATAATAATGTTATGAATATAAAATTTTTCATTTCGGTTTACCGAAATGGGAGGTTACTCCCCGACCCAAAATGGGGGAGATTTGTCTATTAATGACAATGGGTTACTCCTCGACAAGGAATGGGAGAGAATTATCTATTTAGACAGGATATGTGAATCATGATTCGAAAAATTTGGTCATTCATTATGAATGAGCCAGATAAGTTAATATATAAGTATGTGGACATGATTTATTGCATTTAAATGCATGCAGTAGTATAGTAGTGATGCATTCACTGGGCTATTTTTGCTCATGGTTCCTATGTTCACATTTTTCAGGTAATGCGATGTCACTGCCAAATATAGGAAGTCGGGATGGGTTAGCCAGGAATGGGAGAAACAAAGATTTTGTTTAAATATAAATGATGTAATTAAGTTAAATTATCCTTCAAGAAAGTTTGTATAAGTATGACTACTCTGATGTTGTAAAAAGGTTTTCAGTTATTTGGATTTACAATGATGACTCTGAAATTAAAACTCATGTTTATGGTTTGGTTAAAATTAATCATGGTTTGACTCACTTTGACTTTCAAACTTAATTATAAGTAATTGGGTTGGCGTGTGTCAGGTTTTGGTACCAGAGCCTAGGTTTTAGAGGTTCTGGAGTGAGAAGAGTCTAGATTTGGCAGTAAATGTTAGAAATATATTTTATTTGATACTAACGATTATGTTAGGAAAGATATGTATATCTGCATGTTGTTATATCTTTGATTCATTTCAGATATAAGAGAATGTAACGAGGGAATGTAAATGTGAGAATAGAAGATGTGGCTTCAAATATTCTAGTAGAAGCGGAGGTTGAGCAACCTGTTCAGATAAATGTGGAACCCGAGCCAGAATAACTGACAGATATACAAAAAATGGCACGTGCTATGACGCTAATGGCAGAGCAACAAGCTAGATTTATGGCTCAGATGGAAGAACATCAAACCAGGCAACTGGAGGCACAATCCTTAGCTATGGCTGAGGAGGTGATACACCAGGAAGAAATAAGTACTTCACATGAGAAATTTATTAAGATGAACCCACCATCGTACGAAGAAGCAGTTGATCTCGCAGAGGCAGAAGTCTGGGTTAAAGATATTGAACTTATCTTTGGGGTGATAAGGATGCCTGAAAATCAACGAGTGACCTTGGCGACGTATATGCTGAAAGGAGAAGCTAAGTACTGGTGGGATGCCACAAAACATTTGTTGATTACTCCAGGAGACGGGACTGTGATCTCATGGGATGCTTTTGTTAAAGCCTTGTATGATAAGTATTTTCCTCCGATGTATCGAAAACAAAAGGAGAAAGAATATTTCATGTTGAATCAGGGGAGTATGACAGTTAGAGAATACGAAGCTAAACTTACAGCTTTATCTCGATTTTCTTTGAGGTTTATACGGAATGAGGGAGATATGTGCATCCGATTTCTCGATGGACTAGAGTTAGTTATTAAATCAAGGCTATCGGCTTTAGAGACTGTTAATTATTCAGCCTTGGTGAACAAAGCCCTACTGGTAGAAAAGCACGTGAACGAAGCGAGAGGCAATCGAGAACGAGGTGTAAAGAGAAGCAGATTTGATCCAAACTATAAAAAGGGTAGAGATACCGAATATTTAAGGTTTGGAGGGAAGAAATTCCAACAAGGTAGAGGTGGAAGTAGTTTGCAAAGGGGTGAAGCTAGTGGTAGAAGAGGTTTAGGAGTTTTAGCATAAGGAGATTCGAATGTTTGTTTCTTTTATGGGACATCGGGTCATATAAAGAGAAATTGCCCAAAGTTATAAAATATAGAATGTTTTAACTGTCATCAAAAGGGCCATCTGAGAAACAATTGTCCTATGTTAGCAAGAACGGTTTCAGTCAGTAGTGTGGGGCCTCATAAAGGATCCTCTCCAAGCAGTTCCACCAGGGGAAGAAGTACAGAACAAGCAATTGGATCGAGGGCAGGAGGAAGGGTGCTTGCGATGACGCTGCAAGATGCCCATGCTATACCGGAAGTGGTTACAGGTAAACTTTCTATTGCAAATAAAGATCTATATGCACTCATTGATCTTGGATCTACGCATTCATTCGTAGCATTGCATATTGTTTCACATTTGGGTAGACCGTGTTCATTTCTCAATTGTGCCTTATATATTTCTACCCTAATGGAAAGTGTGAGATTTGGTTGAATTAAATTGTGTTTTTAGGGCACGTTGTCTCGGGAAATGGGATATATGTTGATACAAAGAAGGTGGAAGCAATTGTTGAATGGGAGAGTCCTAAGAATGTGACAGAAATTAGGAGTTTCATAGGATTGACAGGTTACTATCGTAGATTCATTAAGGGATTTTCAGAAATAGCATTACCACTGACAAAATTGACTCGTAAAGAAGTGAAGTTTGTATGGGATGAAGAATGTGAGAGGAGTTTTAAAGAATTAAAGAATCGGTTGGTTTCAACCCCTATACTTACTATTCCATGTGGGAATGAGTCTTTTGTGATCTATACAGACGCTTCATTTCAGGGTTTAGGATGTGTTTTTATGCAGAATGGGAAGGTAATAGCATATGCTTCCAGACAATTAAAGATGCATGAACGAAACTACCCTACACACGATTTGGAGCTAGCAGCCATTATTTTTGCTTTAAAGTTGTGGAGACATTACTTGTATGGAGAAACTTGTGAGATATTTACTGATAATCAAAGTTTGCAATACTTGTTTACACAGAAATAATAGAATTTGAGATAGAGGCGTTGGACAGAGCTGATTAAAGACTATGACTGTACCATCCATCATCATCCTGGGAAGGCCAATGTAGTAGCAGATGCTTTGAGTCGAAAATCATTAGGGATTATTAGTTGCATACGATGTGCCCCTGTTGGAAATATTCTTGACTTGGCATCGATGGGGATTGAATTGAAGTTTTCAAAAAGTGGAGGATTATTAGCACATGTCACAGTGAGACCTTTATTGGCTGAACGCACACGAAATTTGCATACCAGTGATCCATTCCTTGAGAAGAAGAAACAAGAAGTTCGGAATGGTAGAAAGAGTTACTTTGAGATTAAGAATGATGAATCGTTGTGTTATAAAAATAGAATTTGTGTACAGAATGATCCACCCTTAAAGAAAGATATATTAGAAGAGGCACATAGTTCTATTTACTCTATGAATTCGGGAGGTACCAAAATGTACAGAGATTTGAAAGAATATTACTGGTGGAACAATATGAAACATGAGATTGCAGAGTTCGTAGCTAAATGTTTAGTATGCCAGCAAGTGAAAGCAGAGCATTAGAAGCCGGCAGGATTATTACAGTCTTTGCCTATTCCGAAATGGAAGTGGGAGCATATAACGATGGACTTTGTTACAGGATTACCTCGGTCACCAAAGGGGCATGATTCTATTTGGGTAATTGTAGAGCAATTGATGAAGTCAGCTCATTTTCTTCCAGTTAAGACCACCTACACTGTTGACAAGTATGCACGTATGTACATTGATGAGATTATCCGTTTACATGGGGCACTAAGTTTTGGACTCGTCTCCAGAATGCCATGGGCACAAGTTTGAAGTTCAGCACTGCGTTTCATCCATAAACTGGTGGGCAATCAGAAAGGACGATTCAAATATTAGAAGACATGTTACGAGCCTGTGTATTTGACTTCAAAGGTAGTTAGGATGATCATTTACCATTGATGGAATTTTCATATAATAATAGTTACCAGTCGACTATTGGTATGGCTCCTTATGAAGCTTTATATGGGAGGAGATGTATAACGCCTTTGTGTTGGGATAAAGTGGGTGAAAGGAAAATATTGGGTCCTGAATTAATAGATGTGACGACTGAAAAGATCAAAATTATTCGGGAACGGATAAAGATAACACAAAGTAGGAAGAAATTTTATGCAAATAAGAGGAAGTATCCATTAGAATTTCAGAAGGCAGATTTTGTATTCCTGCGTATTTCACCGTGGAAAGGCGTTATGAGATTTGGGAAAAAGGGGAAACTAAGTCCAAGATACATTGGACCATATGAGGTGTTGGAAAGAATTGGGCCCGTCGCTTATAGATTAGCATTACCTCCAGATTTATCCCATTTACATGATGTGTTTCACGTATCTATGCTTCGTAAGTATTTGGCGGATCCATCTCATCAGTTGAAAACTCAACCAATTAAACAAAAGGAAGACTTGTCGTACATCGAGGAACCAATGGAAATTATTGATCGTAAGGGCCAAGTATTGAGAAATAAAGTTATTCCCTTAGTTAAAGTTATGTGGATGAGCCATGGAGTTAAACAAGCAACTTGGGAAACGGAGGATAGCATGAGGAAACAGTATCCCCATTTGTTCGGTAAGTGACCTTTATATTAAATTTTGGGGACGAAATTTTCTAAGGGGGGGAAGTTGTGACAACCCGAATATAATTATGATAAATTATATTTAAATCATGCTTATCTTATGTGATATGAATAATGTGCTATTATTATATCTAATGTTAAGTGATTATGTTTATTATAATCCTACTTTCATAAATCATGAAAGGTCAAATTATTTACAAACACAAATTTGTGTTGTTTTCGGTAGAAATGTTCCTGTTAGAGACTAGTTTTGACCTTTATAACATTATAAATGACTTGAGGTGAAAACTAGATAGTTGTAGACATGTGAGTTAGGGTTGTAACAAAACAAACGGATCATCAAATGGATGCCCGAGTAAAGAGTTATACCGAATTTACGAACAAAGGGCAAAGTTATCCATTCCCTTTAAGTGGTAAATTGTCTTTTATTAAACCAAATGTTTTAATTTGATTGGATGGCTTGGGAGGCAAACTTGGCCGACTTAAAACTACCCCTTTAGCTTATTTGTTCAGAAAATATAACCCTAGGTTTAGTTTTGAGAGATTTAAGATTAAGGAAAGAGAAAGTAGAAGTTAAGGAAGAAAGATTACAAGGAAAAGCTAGGAAAAATTTCCAACAAAGTCCTTAAGGTATTTCCAAGGTAAAATTATGTGTTAATATTGTTGTAATCTTATATTATACTTATTTCAAAGTATATAAATCGTGAATTATTGATTAAAACCGCATCATCCTTTGTGATAACATGTATTGGTTCATATGTGAGATAAGTGGTGTTTATATGTCATATTGTTTTGTATTGAAACCCCTTATATTCAAATCTACATATCTCTTTGTATGATTACTAGAATTGAGAAATTCCAATTGGATGTGAAATTAGACTCATATATTCATATCATATACAAAAATTAGAATTCATCTCCTTGTGGTTAGGCCGTAATGATGATTTCAAGTTGGTATATAGTTGGTGTTTGTATACTTGATTTCGGTATGCCCTAAGTTTAGTAAAGCTTTCGAGATAGCAAATGAAGTCAAAAATTTATGAAACTTTAATTATGTACTATTAAGTATGTTTAATGGAAATGTTTTGAAAACCATGGAAATTTATTTGTAGAAAAATTATAAAAATTCTTGCAAGTTGAAGGAACAATAGAGGTGCTTGTAGGGCAGATTTCTTGTGTTGTAAAGAAATGGTCATAACTTGCTCTAGGAAGCTTGAAAAATTACACCGTCGCTTGTATTGGAAAGTATATTCATATATGTTTTCATATTGATAAGGTTTGACCCCTGTATTTACACAACTTAGGAATATAGGATGGTTGAGTATAGAGGAAAATAATCTGAGGCCATACTGGATACCCCATGAAAGGATATTGTTATCTCCTCTTATATAAGAGTATTTTGAATACATGTTTCATGTGTATATATTTTTAGAAGTATACTTTCATGTTACTTGGTTTTGGTAATAAATTCCTTATGAGGTATTTCTTACGATTGAATGTTCATAACTTTATTAATATGGATAGCATTGTTTTGTCTTTACTCATGGTTTATGAAATGTGACTTAAGTGGAATTATGTTGTTGGTGCATAGTGATGAAAAATTACATAATTATGTTAGGATAATACTTATAATTGAGATTCAGTACTGATTTAGTTGTATTGATAGGTGTAAGGTCTAATCAACCCAGTTCAGCTCCACCCGAAGGAAACATAAATACATAGTTGACAACCCAAGGTGAGTGTACTCACTTGAATGATGTATTTGTATACTGTTACGAATATGATCAAATGTTATGAATATAAAATTGTTCATTTAGGTTTACCGAAATGGAAGGTTACTCCCCGACCCGGAATGGGGGAGATTTGTCTATTAATGACAAGGGGTTACTCCTCGACCAGGAATGGGGGAGAATTGTCTATTTAGAATGGATATGTGAATCATGATTCGGAAAAGTTGGCCATTCATTATGAATGAGACGGATAAGTTAATACATAAGTATGTGGACATGATTTATTGCATTTAAATTCATGCAGTAGTATAGTAGTGATGCATTCACTGGGCTATTTTTGCTTATGGTTCCTATGTTCACATTTTTCATGTAATGCGATGTCACAGCCAAATCTAGGAAGTCGGGTTGGGTTAGCCAGGAATGGGAGAAAAAAAGATTTTGTTTAAATGTAAATGATGTAATTAAGTTAAATTATCCTTCAAGAAAGTTTGTATAAGTATGACTACTCTGATGTTGTAAAAAGGTTTTCAGTTATATGGATTTACCATGATGACTCTGAAATTAAAACTCGTGTTTATGGTTTGGTTAAAATTAATCATGGTTTGACTCATTTTGACTTTCAAACTTAATTATAAGTAACTGGGTTGGGGTGTGTCACTTAGGTTGTGTGAATATCTATTGTATGGATTTTTATGTATATGACATATCTACCATACTTGGTATCGCCGGGAGGTCTTGAAGGGGACAGTCTTATCATGAGGAGACCTTCGAGGGGGTGATTATAGATTGGTACCTCAGAGCATAGGATCTAATGAAGAATTATCTGTGAGATGATAAGTTTGGGTTATATAGTTGTGTAGGTATGTGCGTGATCCATTACACCGTGGTCCATGTTCGCCCCCAGCCTGCATGTGATTTGTTTTATTATGATTCCTGAGAGATTTGGAATTGATAGTCCTTATTATGTACGTGAGGTACCGGGACTTGATAGTAGAGTATGTACGCACCGTTAGTTTCGCATATGTGGGGTGCGTTATTAGTAAATATTCTACTGGTGAACTATATATATACTTGTGTGTATTATACTGTGTTACTTAGTAGAACATGATGATAATGATGTCAAATATATTAAGTGCGTGAAAACTCAAGGGATTAATGATATATTTGAATTCGATTAATTAATATTTGAAATGCAAGAATGTTTTATTCGGGTGATGCAGGTGGGCACAATGATTTAGGCATTATAGTAAGAGACTTGATTCAACTAGTGAAGTGGGATAGCATGACTAGGATGGATTAGGAGAATTCATTAGACGTGCATAATAGTTGACAGGCGAGAATATAAAGTGAGAGCACGTGACTAACATGTATATAATATTCATTGCTTAATGCAATTTAAAAACTTGTTGTTTTAAAATTATTTTTCAACTCGGGCTCTGACCCGTTTCTTACAAATCTCTTCATGCTCTCTCTCTCTCTCTCTCTCTCTCTCTCTCTCTCTATATATATATATATATATATATATATATATATATATATATATATATATATATATATTACATCAAGTGCCGAGCCACAGGGACACCAAGCTTAAAGTTCCCATCAGTTGATGTGCTGAAGTTGTTGTGGAAGTTACAGGACCTTGGTATTAGACGTCTCTACTCATACTTGACTCACTCGGAGTACTTTATATCAGTCAGGGCATGTTGCCCATTCTTCTTAAAGATTGTTACTTCAGAATTTTATTTTTATTTCGGTTATTAAGCTTCATTTCATATCAAACTTTTGTAGTGGGATTTTATTCTCAAAGTGTTTTCTCCATACTCGGTTAATTCATTTTGCCAATTCATTTCCTATGAGATTGTATTGGATGATGAATGTTTATTTATTCATTTATTTGGTTATCTGTTAATTCAAGATAAAATTTGACATTAAAATTTTTAAATATTAGGTGGTTAGGAGTTAATAAAAAGTTTTTTGATAGTGATGCAAATACTGATAGAACCAGATATTTTGTTTTAAATTGAATAAAGGACTGGTCACCCAGTATTTAATCAGGCAGGGTGTAACAAAGGCATGGAAGAATCAATGAAGATGACAACCCCCCACCTCCTAAGGTGGCCTTTAAAGGGGTTGTCTAGCTCCACCATATTTGTTTCCAAGAAATCACCATCAAAACCCGTTTCAAATATCCCTAACAACACCCTCATCTGTTTCTTGTAATAACCATTTTCAAACGCACACCACAAACCTTCCAGAAACAATTTATATATATCGAAACCCCATATAAATCTCTAACTTAACAAAGGTGGGAATAGATATTTATGGTGGGTTTGTATGGATGGAGCTCTCATTGTTTTAATGTAGTGTGTTATCTAGAGAGGGAGCTGTGAGCTCAAAAGATGAGAAACGGTTAAAGTCGTGGGTTCCCTTTCACCAATATCTCGCTTATAAACCCAAAACTACAACTTTATAATTCACTAATATAATACCTGATAAGTTCCATCACAACTATCAAGCTCCAAAATATTGTCACGTAAGTGTGATTGACGGTCTAAAAGGGTGACAGCATTACCCTGCATGTCTACCATGGTCATTACTATAATCTTAGGTTTTCTTCTCTTACTCCCAGGTTAAAGAAGGCATACCATTCTTGTGTGTTACATCTTGGCAGATATCAAGCCCATGATTTGACTCAAGAATTAAGTCCCCCAATGAAAACTTGATATCAAATGGCGCAGTCTAACTTTGTCCTGGTCATTCGAACGACAGGCTTAGTCGTTTGAATGACAAGCGCAATCGTTCGAACAACAGCTTGAGTTGTTAAAATGGTGACCTATCAATGATAAAATGATCGCGTTTTCTCCTTAACATCCCCATCCCTCTAACTCTTGTACGTTTGCCCTAATTAAACTTCCAATTAAAAGAGAGCACACTTAATATATAATGAATAATTTTATATAAAATCCTTAATTAGCTAATTCTCTTTGTACTTATAAATAATCCGTATATATATAATCCATAATCTAATGATCATCTATATTCAATCAAATAACTTTATTTATTTAATCCAACTCGTTACCCGCGATTCCTTATAATTAAAATTTGTTCCTTTCCAAACAAAATCTATATAAAAATTAATTAATTTACCGGGGCGGGGTATTACAAACTTCCCTCCTCGGGGAATTTCGTCCTCGAAATTCATGATCATCAACCTTAAAATCCAGTTACCTACAACCTGTTTCCAATTCTAGGGCACCCTCAACACTATGGCCCTAAACTCAAAGATTTTATTTTCATCTATTACCTTAAGGTCTTATTGCTAATTCTCAAGCATGACTAATAAGCCCATTTTAAACCAGACCTCGAGATGATTGGTACATAACAAGTGTCGTAAGATCATCAATTAATTTATCAACATGGATCATCTCTACGTAAAGATTCGCGACCTACATTCCCTTGAACAATCTTGGATCACGCCTAGCTTAGGCTAATACCACCTCAACATTTATAATCATTCACATCAACAATCATGAGATGGTGTATCATGTCGAAGATTCTTACGTTGATCAAGAGTTGCCCTAGGTATCAACAATGCAATCACACACGAACAATCATAACCTCAGCCCACATACTTCTTAACAGAGTGCAATGTTAGCGCCTTGTGCTCTATCGGGTTCTAATACCAGTAGTATTCTCAAACCTCGAGACTCACCACCAACTCATAACTAGCTTTACTGTTTAACTAACGCAACATGCTAATGCCAAGCAATCAAGTAACATATGCATACTACATGCAAGAGTGCGAGACCACGCGCATACACAACTAGTGTAAAATAAGGTGCTTTCAAAGAAAAACGCACTCATATACCATGATGCATCATCCCTAACCGGCCTAACTCGCATCACTACTGAGCTTATGTCGTGCCGCACCCGAATTACAACTACTCAACAACTTCCCATTACCGGGATCAGGGAGACGTAAGAAAACCAGGGAATTATGCGATTGTCATGCTAAAAGGAAACAGTCAAATTCCGATAATGAATCGTTCCACATGAAGTGCTATCCAACAATGTACATTCGAGACCTATAATTTTTTCCTGATATTTGCTAAGCCCCTTAACCTTGCCACATTCCCTGACTTGGCCTCTTAACTTTGATGACTTCTACCCATGAATTATCCAAACGTGTCGAGTAGATGGAATACAAAGACCAATTTCTTCAGGAAGCTGAAAGACTAGGCTTACCTCCTTAGGGCTAATGCCACATTTCTATCATTGGTAGATACAAAAAACTCAACCAAACGAATTCACATTCCTTTAACGTTTATTTCTAGCCACCGACCCATCATATCGAGGCCTTTATAATTACTACTCGTGACAATTAACCTCAGTTTTCGAGATCACTTTCATTCAGTGAAATACGGCGCGCACAAGGCCTCAACATTCAACTCATGTACCACTGCCACAACTCTTAGTATAGTCTACATGATTCCAAAACCTAACCATTTTAATAACATCGCAATCTTTAAGCATCGCTCACTAGAATCGTATTAAACCATACAGGTAGCACGCGTGGGTGCTATAATTAAGCCTAACACTTCATCCCGAGTGTTATCTCTAGAAATCATAACGAACATCATCGTGTTCTAAGTGTAATATCCCATATTTTTAATGACTTTTAAAATGGGATTAATTATAATTAATTGTGATATAATTGGAAATTAATCTGAATTTAAATATTACTCGAGAATAAAGTAATATGTGATTTATGTTGATATTACTTAGTGATTAAAGTAATATATATGATTATGAATTTACAATTGATTATGACTGTTGATGTAAAAAATTAGATCAATCTAATTAGTCAATCACAGATAAATAAATGAGATAAAGAATTTTAAAGTGGTTCAGCCTTATAAGAATGGCCTACGTCCACTGTTGTTTTATTGCTGAGTGTATGGGAATTCTCGATTATAAACTCTATCAAGAAATTCCGGGTATGGATTGGGATCCCCCTACAATGAGGATTGTACAATGTATTTATAGCCCTGAGGTTGTCATGTGAAAGGGTAATACATTAAATGATATACATATGAAAGGGTAATACATTTAATGCCCCTTTTTGCGTGTGCGTCTGAATGATAAGAATTTAATGAGCAGTTAGATTGTTGGTATCCTGCTTTGAGGTGCAGTTCGGACCGCCTGAGTTGCTCGGATCGCTTGAGCTCCTCGGTGCTAAAGAGTTCCTCGGAGAGGTCTTGTTCCTCGGAGCGTATGAGTTCCTCGGAGAGGTCTTGTTCCTCGGAGTGTGTGATCATCTCCGAAGTGCTTGTTGTTGTCATGTAGATAGCCACATGTCTTCATATGATTGGTCCATGTCAGCAGATTAAATTTGATATCAACAATGACTTTATAAACTTGTCGCGAATTATGTGTACGACAATTATGGGAATTAAGTCAGGACGCGCGTTTGAGTCATGTCAGGATTGTAATTAAATGAAATAAAAGTGAATTATTATGTCATCCAAATGGTCATTTTAACTGTTCCAAAGTGTCTGAAAGGGTTCAAATAGTCAAAAAAGTCTACTTGGGTGTTTAATTTGGGTCTCGGGGCACTTTGGAACATAAAGGACACCCCGGAGGGGTATTTCGATCACTTTACAAGGGAAGTGAATAGTAACTTCGGAAATCTGAGTTTATTTTATAAGTAAAGGGATTAGAGAGCTTAGGTTCATTCACCAAAAATAAGAGGAAAAGATTTAGGGGAGATTGAGACTTTCTATGGGAGAAGAAGAGACTTTTCTAGGAGACCAAAGGACAACCACCTTGCACCACCAAGAGCCACCACCACCACTACTGGAAGTTGGCCAGAGAAAGAGAGGACTACTAGTAGAGTATCATCCCCAATGGATCATACCTACAATATAAAGGCAAGTGATTAATTATTGCAATCTTAGCTTATATATTGTCCATGTAGGATAGTTAGGAAAATTCTGAAAAGTTGCATGACCAAAGATAAATTTGTGATAATTTTAAATGTATATTTGAAATGGATATTATCTAGGAATGATATCTTTTGAGTATAGAATAAAATTCATGAATTTTATATTATCTTGTGAAGAAATCTCGGATTTAAACTCTTATTGATGATAAAGTCAAAAATTAGAGTTCTTGAGAATAAAATGGAATTTGAGTAAATAGATTCAGGTTATTGATGTTTAAATGATTTTGGATACGTTAGAACTTATCCATATATAATGGTATATGATCCGAATATCATGAAATTAAATTGGTCATCATTTGGTGAAGAAAAATTTGAGTTTATATGTTGTTCATGGATAAATATAAAATTATGAGTTTTCTGAAATAGTATGTTTTAAACCCATTCTTGATGATTTTAGGTTATTTGATTATTAGAAATCATTTATATATCTTGGTATACCATATGGAATGAATATTGTTTGGGAATATTTAATAAAGGTTTTGATGATTAAAAAGTATGAAAATCGTAGGAAAAACAATGCAGAAAACTGGGCACTGTCTGGTCGATCGATCGATCGACTCAAGACTGTCGATCGATCAATCAACCATAATCATCGATCGATCGACACTCCCTGGAAATGTGAAATATTTTTCTTTTTAATTGTTTATTAAATCCCAAACTTTGATGAATCTTTGATGATAATTAAATGAACTTAATGGGACTTAGGGAAGGGCAGTAGGATATACTTAAGACCCTAAAAATATTATTTTGGGATTGTGAATGAGGGGAAATTAATGAGTGATTAATTAAACGAGTTATTTTGGAGAATTATATTACTTGGTGTTTAAATCGGATAAATGATAATTTAAGGTTAGAACCGATAATAAGAGAGTTATTAATTACCGGTATGACCTTAGGAATAGGTGGGATTAACCCTAAGAGATAGAATGAAGGGTTAAGAATGAATTAAGGGTTATCGAGAATTAAACCTAATTAAATATAAGTTTAATTCATAGAATTTCAGAAGTTGTGAGGACATGGACAGGTAGGGTGTAGACATTTACCTACTGAATTAGGTTGAGGAATACTTATTTAATCTTCGAGTAATAAGTGAGGCTAGGGAATATAAAATGAAGAAGTAAAGTCATAATCTTTAATACGTAGGATTTGATAGATAAAAATACTACGTATGGGAATTATCATATGGTTGTGTGAATGCCTTATGGATGTTATATTTATATAGGTGTGATGAATACCTATAATATTATTTGTATATATGACATACCTACGTTGCTTGCTATCGGTGTGGAGGTTTAGCGAAGTGGACTGCCTTATTTTGTGCGCCCATTTGGGAGGATTTTAGATTCGTACCCTGAACATAGGACCTTGGACACGTGCTATCGGTGTATATGATAGTTTTGACAGTTGAATGGGAGCGTATGTATGTGCGTGACCCATTTGGTTGGGGAGTATGCTCGCATCTAACATATTTGTGTTATGATATGATTCGTGAGAGACACCGAATCAATAGTCCTCTATATAGTGACATTATGTATCAGGACATGATAGCAGAGTATGCATGCACCGCAACTGTGACTGGGGAGGTGTTGTATTAGTATATATACAATTAGTGTGATATTATATATATAAACTGAGATGTAATCTACTGTGTGACATTGTAGATATAGAAATGTAATCTTCTGTGAGAAATTATAGATTAAAAATATAAACTGTGATTTAATCTACTGTGTGATGTTGTAGATAGAAGTAAATAATGAAATCTGAATTGAATCAAGTAAGTGAACACTTAATTCTAAGGTAGTAACAAGACCAGTTCATATTAAAGAGAAATAAATATGAATAATTATATTACGTACGGTATGGGACATGCGGGTTTATGATATGGGTTAGAATTATGTTGTAGAAACTAGTTAGGAGGGAACCTTAACTAGGAAGATAATAAGATACGATATATGTGCACTCTAGATGAGAGGTGAGAATTCTCAAGAGAGAGTCCGAGAAACTAACATGTACATAATAAATGCTTATTTGTAATGGTTAAGCACTTGCTATTTTAAAATCTTTTACAATCAGGCTCTGACCCGTTTTCTTGCATATTCTCTTCTCTACTATATCTTGTACATCAGGTATCCAGCAGCAGGGATGCCCAGTATAGATTATGGATGTTCCTATGGATTATAGCTACTAGTAGAGATATGGATTTTGTTTAGATGCTTCCTTTATGTTGATTCACTCATCTGTAGTGTCTACTTCATTTAGGGCATGTCGCCCAGGATTCTAGAGGTTGTAATTATTTATGTAAGCATTGTGGATATCAATTTTATTTAATGTAAAGGTTATATTTCACTCGAGAGTTATTCCAGTCACATTTATTCTTGTTGTAGTTAATTCAGTTGTGATGTTTTGTTGCATATTATTATTCCGTGTTGACGAATGGTTATAATTAAATTAAAAATGGAAAAAGGTTTTGACACTTAGCTTAATTAACTATTATGTGATTAATAAAGAAATTATTTTCGACAGTGATGCTGAGAATGAACCAACTGGATATTCTGATTTAATTAAATAAAGGATTGATCACCTGATATTTAGTTAGGCGAGTTGTTACACTAAGTCTCCCAGGTTCACTTCCTATCATTGTTCAACCTATTTTTGAAATTTTCCTCGAAGGTCATATCATGACACATGCCTATAATAAGTCATAGCACTAACTCCAAGGCACTATCACAAATCAACGTGATCTAATCATACTATAGTCATCAAATGGTTTAACACCACTTATGTAAACTTCAATACAACAATGACTCCCAATGCCTTATAGATGACAACATTAAAGTCAAATGTTTCTCTTTACAGCCTACACATCTACTATAAGAAACCACAAGTCATACCATAACCTATGCTACACAACCTCTAGTTTTATCACCATTAGATGTACATCAATAATTAAATCTCGATGCAATAATGAATCCCGAATGTAATACACGGTACCTTACCCCATCTCACTATTATTAAGGGATGTGTACCACTTCGCATTAACATCTCACTAGATAAACCTTAGTATACATCTCCAAACAACTTCTGATACATGTTCACATGCCTAACCATGTTACTAACCCGAAGTAAATCTCACTAAACCACGTCCTTTGAACACCTATGAGTGTTCAACCATTACGACTAAACTGCCTCACTATGTAAACATAATACTATGTGTTAACCAACTAATTAACACAACTATATATTTTGGTAGGACATGAAAAGTTGGGATTTGCCTATAAACCAAGGCCCACGCTCACGAATGACACAAGGGATCCTATTTATCAAAGCCACATTACGATCACCAAACTATAAATTAATACCATCCAGGTTTTGGTAGGACACGGGACTTTAGGTATTGCCCAAGAGGAGGCCCACCCTAAAGACACCACAAGAGGTTATATTCTAAAACATCACCATTCATTTACTTAATACCAAGTCACCATGATTATCTAGGTTCACTCCTAGGTTACCCCAGTCATTAAGATTATCTAAACCCATATTATAGTCAAAGCACCTGAATTGGGATATACTAAACCTAAGTTTTCAACTAAGGGACCTGATAATTCCTCATTACGGAACCATACTTATGAATAATTTGTCATTCATTAAATTTCAATAGGGGATTTCACAAGACTTCCAGCCAAGTCTTGGCGAATGTGACACTATGTTACCACTACTACAAAGGCTCTTAGTAGGATACAAGGAACTATGTATAACTCGTACATTCCCAAGCATACATCACCGGTGTCACTAAAGATCATATTCATCAATGTTGCAATCACTGTTCTAAAAAACCCGCCTAGGCATGCCTAGGCTTGAGGCTTGGGAGAAATGCCCCGCTTTAAGATTTTTATACCTTATTCTTGGTAAAACCCTTAAGACGCACATTTTTCTAAAAACAACAATGCTTTAGTGAAATGATATCTCCATTTAAATATTTTCTTTACAAATCGGACCATTATCTCATCCAAAATAATCAAATAGTATCTTAATTTGCATATATACAGGCATATTTTTATGATAAGTACAATTTTAGTATTTTAATAGCTTTTTTATGGTTAAAAAATATTAAAATATATTAAGAAGGCCTAAATGCATTTTCACGCCTTTTTACGCCTAAGGCCCACCTAGGCTTCTAAGGCTTAAGGCTTGGCCTTCACGCCTCGATCACGCCCCGCATTTTTTAGAACCTTTGTTGCAATACCCTATTAGATATTATTCTAGAGAGATACCTAAGGCTCACTCACTTGCCACTACAACTCATCGTGGTCACTTAAGTAACCCTTTGCCCTAAATGGCCAGTAACTCTAATCACGCCTCATAAGATACATTCACTGACTAACGTCCACTGATACACTCACCAATAAGGATAGCATTATATCAACCAAGACTGACTTGTCTCCTAGAGTTGGCCCACACGATTTATACATTCATCGAACTTACCATTAATCATGGTATGACCCTAAGGATCGAATTAGCGTAATTATCACATTGATGTTGACCCTTCACATATGTGACACCCAAGGCCACTTATAATTAAAAATCACAATTTCTCCTTATATAATTATGACACTCTACCAATCAATATCTACTGTTGATTATTATCACTTTGGTGTTACTTACCCATTGGGTGATATTCCATTCTATTTACATTTCCACAGGCTCTACGTCTATAAAGGCTGGAACATAAACACCTCACACTACGAACCACGGTGTCACCACTTACTGTCTTACATGGACACTCGTAAATTATTACATAATTAAATTAGAATTTACGGAAGCGATTTATAACAATTAACTTGATCATATGCCACTTGGCGTTAATTTACTTATCGTGTTAACCTATTTGACCTTACCATTGAGGACAAGAATTTCACCGTAATCAAATTAGCATGATCGGCCAAAACCACACCGACGTCGAAGATACAATACCGACCTCACTATGTCACACCCGAAAGGAACCTTGAACCTAGAGCTCTGATACCATTTGTAACGCCCCGAACCAGATGTATGGATTACCCATGAGTCAACCCGATCCGAATCGAGTCATTGGGTGTGAGGTGCAATGAAACAACTTAATAATGTTGTTAATCCAGTTTTATTTTAGTTAACATTCCACTTGTTGCATGTGATTTTAGTTTTAAGATAAGGTACGTGTGGGACCCAAGGGGAGCACCCCGAAGTCCAAGTAAACAAAGCTACTAACGTAAAATAGATAAAGTGCACTTACCTGTATAACGCTCTCAAAATACGAATCTGCACCCGACCTGCTATAACAAAGCGAGGGTGTGAGCCTATGTCCAGTGGGAATATACAAGCAGAAATGAATCGACAGAAAATAATACTCACACGCTATAATCATGCATGCGAAAATATATATGTATCTACATATATATAGATATAACTTTAAAAATACATATTCAATGCTTTAACCGTTTGACTTTCGAAAACCTTTCTTGTCCGGATTAAATTACTTTAATCCTATGAAGACTTCCTTTATTCATACTTAGCATATCTCTCTTTATTGAACACACCCATTTCAACGCATGCATTCACCATGTTAGAAAATACTTGTTTATCATTTGAAAACCTTTGCAGTACTTGCTTATGATATTATAGGTTTAACAAATCGGTTGTTTAATCACCCATTTATCCACTTACTTTGTCCCATTTACCCTATCTTATGGACATTGATAGATTTACGCATTTACTTGTCCATTTACCTTTTTACGGGAACATTTATTCATCCATTCAAGTTAGGTTGTATTAACACATTACCACACAACCCATTATGTGATACATTCCATATTTCCTCTATCTTTTTCTCAGAATCTTCCAATTAACTGCATACTTATACGGGCGCCTCACCGACGGCTATACGCACCATATGCTTTGGCCAATGATTTAGGACTTTTCACCCACAAGCTCCGGGCCCTTCTTACTTTATCCCGGTGTCATCTGAGTTACTTTCATGTGTTTTAATACTTTTTTACAAAATGTCCACATTATTCCACCTCTTTACTTTAGACCCGACCGAAGCCAAAATCGGGACTTAACCATTTGTTTTTCCATTAACACTTGGAAAATTGTTTCTTTTCTTCTTTAAGTCCCTTAATCACACACACGTAATTTATACCAAATTCATTCACGCTTAGCACTTAATACATTTTCACACACATATTATTGTAAAGACATTCTTTCATATTTTTATTCCATAAAAATGTTTCACTTAAGTAAATTACCAATTTACCCTTTATTTGCCAAAATTCACTTTAGTGAGTTAACAAGTGTATTTTTCTCAAATGGTTATTTAGTTTCCAACTTAGCATTTCAACATTTTAACCATTTTAGCACTTGTTTAGTACCACATTTTTCCCAACTTTCACATTTGTCACTTTAGCACTTTTAACACATGAAATAAACCCCTTTTTCATTTTAAACTCCCAAATTTACTTCTTTTTCATAAGTCTGTCCACGAAACTTAAAAATATTTATTTTCCATAAATATTTTGAGAACGCTAACACCATTCAACATTTTTATTTCCATGAAATGTCCACTTTCAGATTTATTAGAAAATATGCGCAACCAATATTTTCTACACATTTTTATTCCATAAAAATATCTATTTTCATATTTAATAAGAAATATGCACAACAATATTTTTTACACATTTTCATTCCAAAAAATGTTTATTTCAGATTTATTAGGAAAATATACACGATAATATTATTTCATGATAATCCTACTCTTAATATTTAATCATAACAAGACTACAATATACACAAAGAGTCCCAAATAAAAAGAGTAGTTTATCCCACCTCAAAGATGACCAAAATAGCGGAAGGCATGGAAGAATCAATGAAGATGACAACCCCCGCCTCCTAAGGTGGCCTTTAAAGGGGTTGTTTAGCACCACCATATTTGTTTCCAAGAAAGCACCTTGAAAACCCTCTTCAAATATCCCCAACAACACCCCCATCTACTTCTTATAATAACCATTTTCGAATACACACCACAAACCTTCCAGCAACAATTAATATATATCGAAACCCCGTATAAATCTCTAACTTAACAAAGGTGGGAATAGATATTTATGGTGGGTTTATAAGGTTGGAGCTCTCATTGTTTTAATGCAGTGTGTTATCTAGAGAGGGAGTTGTGAGCTCAAAAGGTGAGCAATGGTTGAAGACATGGGTTCCCTCTCACCAATCTCTATCTTGTAAACCCAAAACTACAACTTTATAATTGATTGATACAATACCTAATAAGTTCCATCCCAAATATCAAGCTCCAAAAGATCGACACGTAAGTGTGACCGACGGTCTAAAAGGGTGACAGCATTTCCCCGCATGTCTGCCATGGTCATTACTATAGTCCTAGGTTTTCTTCTTTGACTCCCAGGTTAAAGAACGCATATCAGTCTTGTGTGTTACATCTCGGCATATATCAAGCCCATGAGCTGACTCAAGAATTAAGTCCACCAATTAAAACTTGACAGCAAATGACGCAGTCTGACTTTGTCCTTATTGTTTGAACGACAAGCTCAGTCGTTTGAACGATATCTTGAGTTATTCAAACGATGACCTATCCTTGATAAAAACGACCGCATTTTCTCCTTAACTTCCCCAGCCCTCTAACCCTTGTATATTTGCCCCAATTAAACTTCCAATTAAAAGAGAGCACACCTAATATATAATGAATAATTTTATTTAAAATCCTTAATTAACTAATTTTCTTTGTACTTATAACTAATCCGTATATATATAATCCATAAACTAATGATCCTTTATACTCAATCTAATGATTTTCTTTATTTAATCCAACTTGTTACCTGCGATTCCTTATAATTAAAATTTGTTCCTCTCCAAACAAAATCTATTTATAAATTAATTAATTTATCGGGGCAGGGTATTACATGTACGAAACACTGCACAATGATGTTGATCTTCTAACTTGGCCGCTACATCTTCAATCAATACGTCGTAGGCTTGAAAGGTAAAACAACTGAAGTTCTAACCTATGATTCAAATGGTTTTGTCCAAACACTGAAAAATCCCAAACATACAAATCGAATCTATTTTAAATTTGTCCTTGCGAAAGGAGAAAAATATTAATTATTTACATCACTCCAATACCAATCTTCACGAAAAAAAATACCTCACTCTCGTGAAAAATAGCTTTGTTCGCTCGTATATGAGTTTCGTCATCCACCACTCTTTGAGTACTCTTAGAATATAGTAGGTCAAGGTGGAGGGGGGTTGCATACTTGATTCCTCTTTGATTATATTTGTCCCTCTTTTCCCAACTTCACCATAAAAAACTTTTTCATTTTAGAAGATAAGATTAAAAATAACTCAGATATAATTTTTGGTGAGTGAAGTAGAATCGAGTTAATAAATGTAATGTAAAAATTGGTTGGTAAAGAGATGAATGAATTTTATGGGAGAAATTGGTTTGGGAGGCTGCCTCAATCCACACATGATGTGTCGCGTGAGACAAACCACATCGTTTACTATATATTTATATTTTTTAAATGCAGACTTGTAATATATATTTCCAATATTCCTGCTAACAGAAAATTTGACTTAAATTGTTCTTTACTCTATAAAATATATATTTTCAATACCCATTAAGGATGCTGTAAAATTTCTCCCCTCGAGGACCTGTTTAACTTGGAATCTAAGACTCCAATGACTATACAAAAACAAAACACACATGGGCAAGATGGTGGTAGACAGATTGGGATTGGGATCCTCTAAAGTGATGGAATAACTCTAATAGGTAGAGTTATGCAAATCTCAATCGTTCATTTTGAAAATGTATGGTCACAGTTGCACCGCATCACTACACTGCTTTCAAAATGAACTATTTTTAAATTTATTTATTTATAAAATGAGTTAATCTTGACTCTATATTTTGAAATAAAAGGATGGGATGATCACTCTCCACTATGTAGATTTGTCCTCAACCCTATTCCATCACCTCATGTATGTGGCCCCACGAGGAAAGTGAATACGAGCTAACATTCTTTTTAAAACTTAAAAAGGGAGCCAACTTTTCAACACATGGGAGTAATCTATAACCCCTAAAAACATCTACAAAATAAAAGAATGTCCTTTGCCTGCCATGCACCTACATCACAATTAGTTTCCCAAGTGATTAGATTTTTTGCATGGAATAAATGGGTGGGGAATTAAGTCTTTTTTTATAAAGTAAATTATATTAACAAAAAAGTCCAAGGCCCAAAGAAAAAGACTTTATCAATTAAACCGGAACAAACCGGCTAGGACACAAGGAAAAACACAGGCGCACACAACGCAACCCAAACCCAAAAACTACCCAACTCGGGAACGACCCAACAAAAAAATCCCAAATCCAGAAATCAGACTAATGATTTAGATTGGGACACACGTCACACAACTCTAGAATCAAAACATGCGTCAACAAGGAATAGAAAACCAGCAACCAAAAACCATGACAAACAACTCTCTCAAGACAAAGCCAATACCATCATACAAATGAACCCCAAAAACCACCAACCCAGCCTTTATCTCCCACCAAGAAACCACATACGATTTAGATGAACTCCATAGCCAAAACAAGCAAGCTAGCAGTATCAACCATCAAAGCATCACCAAACACCATAACCAAGCTCCAAACACTAAGCAAAACTCTAAACCCTTCAATAAAACAAGATCCAAAATGAATCAGACCCAAAAACAAACTCCCAGCCAACAAATCCAAAAACAAACAGCTAAATCCAAACTTTCAACCCAAAATCCAATCTTTCAACCCAAACGGGAGCAAGAATTAACAAAACTTTAATAAAGCAAAGGCGCAAACCCCAAACAGGAACTGGATCTGAGGAAATCTGAAGAGGACACGCTACAAGGAAGATCGACAAAAGAAGAATAAACCAACAAAAAGAAGAGAGGCCCATACTCATAACTGATGCAAACATAATCATGCAAGAAGATTTAACAAAACCCCACTTCAACATAGAAGAAAAACATCGTTCAAAGAGGAAGATAAAGCTCAACATTAAGCAAACCCACCAACAAATAAATGCCAGATAAGACTCTTCATAACTCTTAGCTTAAATCAAGAATTTTTTCAGATAAACCCAAATTTTTTACAACTTCCCAGTTATTTTGGTTTCTTTTGATTTTCCCCCATCTTCATGTCGAGTTGAACATTGACTTTTTTATTTCCTCCCCAATATGGCTAGAATTTTTGGTAGTAACATTGCAAGTTCTAGTATTTCTCTCCCTTTACAAGAAATAGGTCATAGTAGATAGGCAAAGCTTTATGATGTCACTCTGAAATTTTTTATAATTATTATTGATATGACTAGATTCCACCTGGATTGTAGTAGCATGTCTTATTCCCTCCAAAATTTTATAACAGTTATCCCACACCAGAGTAGAGAAAGGACATTTGAAGAAGAGATGCTACTACAATCAAAATTCTATAACAGCTATCCCACACCAGAGTAGAGAAAGGACATTTGAAGAAGAGATGATCTCTTGTTTTAATGTCTTAATTACAAAGAACACACATGTTAGAGTTTATGCACCCACACTTATGAAGTCTATCCTTTGTCCACATCATGTCGCAACAAATAATCCACATAAGTAAAGAGTATTCAGTCATCATGCCCTTAAACCACACAAACTTTCTCCACTCAACTTTATTCTTTTTCTCTCTCACCCACTCATAGGTACTAGCCACTCTGTACACACCATTAGAACCAGCATTCCAAGTCATCAAGTCTTTTCTATTCCTTATAGGGCAAACATTAGTCTTAAGAAGATCAATTAGGGCATCAAAAATAAGGTTTGGAAAGTTCCACTCATAGTTAGAGATAAAATCACTGGTCTTGCACTTTATATTACTGACAGCGTCGTATATAATCCTTTCCCCATAACCCTCCACTAAAGACCACTTCTCATGCCAACAATCAACCCAAAACCAAGTGTCTTCCCCATATCCTATATGGTAGGATATAAGGCCCTTAGCATCTTTTCTGATTTTAAGAATCCTCCTCATGGTCCAGGAGAAATCAAGCTTTGATTTCACCCTCCAAAAACTATCACCTTTGAGAACAATTGAGTAAATTCACTTGACCCATAAGGAGTCTTTTTTCTTGACAATGTACCAAATTTTCCTCATCATACAAACCTTATTTGGGTTATACAAATCTTGTATTCCCAATCCACCTTCACTAAGGGAGAAACAAACATCCTTCTAGGAAATCTTAGCACTATGGCTCTTTAAATCCATACCAGACCTAATAAATTGGCTAATAATCTAATCAACTTCCTCAATAATTTTTTTAGTCAAGATAAACAAATTAATACAATAACTTTGCATGCTTCTAAGGATATAGATGGCCACTTGGACTCTTCCAGCATAAGAAAGCCATGTATTTGTCCAAGATTTGACTTTCCTCATAATTTTCTCAATTAGACTTCTGCAATCTTCACTTTTCAATCTAGAGGTTATAAGGGGAAGCCTTAGATATTTCACAGGAATAGTGCCTTTCCTCATGCCCATGATACTGCATAACTGGACTTCCATACTGTCCTCCAAACCAGCAAAGAAAATTTCACATTTAGGCTTACTAGGATCAAACCCATACATATTTTCAAATTCCTTCAGAGAATGATCAATAATCTTCAAAGTGTTCACTTTAGCACTAGCCAGAATAAAGAGATCATTAGCAAAAAGAATGTAGGACAAATTTAGTTGATCACAATTGGGATGAAATTCAAAACCCTCCTTTTTAGTTTCTTCCTCCATTATCTAAGAAAAAGACTCCATAATCAGAATAAACAAATTAGGGGAAATAGGATCACCTTGTCTCAACCCATTAGAACTCTTAAAATACCCATTCAGCCCACCATTAATATTAATAGAGAAAGATGTTGATTTTACACATTCCATAATCCACTTGATTATCATAGTCAGAAAGTTCATAGAGATAAGGACGTCCTTCAAATAACTCCATCTAACATAATCATAAGCCTTCATATTATCAGTTTTCATGGCACATCCAGGCAAACCCCTTTTTTTATGATATCCTCTTATAATTTCTTGCATAAGGAGCACATTATCCCCAATATTCCTCCCATGGACAAAAGCAGATTGTTTATTGCTAACAAGAAAAGGCAAAACAGCCTTTATCCTTTTAACCATGACTTTGGAGATGACTTTGTAGATAGTATTACAGCAGGCAATAGGTCTGAAATCCTTCATAAATCTTGGGGAACTTTAGGAACAAGGTCGATTGTGGTATTATTACCCTCTTTAAGCATTCGTCCATTCTTAAAGAAGCTTATGACTGCATCAATAACTTCTTTCCCCGTAATATCCTAATTATCTTTGAAGAAAGCAACATTACAACCATCTGGACCAGGGGCTTTTTTAGAACAGATATCAAACATTGATTTTTTGACTTCATCTTTAGAAATAGGGACCGCTAAATTCTTTTTTTTATCCTCAGAAAGCCAACTCCCTCTGATAGTCACAAGGTAGTTAGAAAGACTTTAAGAATTATCCCCATCTCTGTTAAGAAGGTTTGAGAAGAATCTGACTACTTCTTTTTTACCCTCAACAAGAGTACCATTCCCACCTTTTATACTCAAGATTTTGTTTCTAACATTATGACTTTTGACCTTTTTATGGAAGTAAGCAGTGTGTTTATCCCCCAACTCTAGCCAGTTAATTCTAGATTTCTGCCTGTAAAAACTTTCGTCAACCTCTCTGAGCATTAAGTACTCCATCTTAGCATTTTTCCTTTTTTCATTCAGATCAGTGTTCCTACTGTCAGCCATATACATTCTTTGAATATCATCAAAAACATCTTTTTTCTCCACGACTCTTTTAAAGATACCGGCATAACCTTTTTTGTGTAAACTCTTCAAGTATTTCTTTAAACCCTTCAACTTCTGAACCACTTTAAACATGTTACTCCCATCCTTATTTAAGAATCTCAGACAATTTTTTATCTTTCATCCAAAAATCATAGAATTTGAAAGGTTTATTTATTTTCACCTTACCAAAAATGAGTTTGAGAATGAGGGGGGTATGATCAGATATGCCTGGCAGGTCCACTTGGAGATCAAAGGGGAATTTTTGAAACCAATTATCATTAGCTAAAAGCCTATAAATCCTGCTCTGAATATTGGCATTCTCATCTCTTCCATTGTTCCAAGTAAACCAAAAACCATGCCCATTAAGCTGATCAACTTGAATACTATTTATACAATTTTTTTATCAATGTAATTCCAATCTACTCCATTCCCAACCCTCTCTTTCACTGTCACTTCTAATGGTGTTGAAATCTCCTCCAAACTAGTAGCCACACTATTCAAATGATATCAAAGAACAGTCCTCTGACCTCTTTTATTTGCCCCATATATGCCAGTAAATACAAAGGCTTTATTGTTGTCTCTAACTCTAATTCTAACTGGTAAATCTTGAGAAGTACTACAAATATCATCAACATCCCAGTAATCTGAATCCCAAGCAACCGAGACCCTTCCTGGCCCATTTAGAGGGTATTATGAAGATGATTCCTGTTTGGAAAACACTTTTCTCTAACATTATCAATGTTTCCCCTTCTAACAGTGAAAATGAAGAAAGTATGGCAGCAAGTCAATGAAAAGGATATTAACGGGCTAGACAGTGCTAGTTCTTCCACAACAGCAGATATCATAGGTAAGAATGGTAAAATTGACAATCCAAAATCAATAGAAGACAAAACAGGGTTTGAAGAAAATGATAAGCAAAATAAGGGGAATTTACATACTGATCACAGGGAGGTTAGCACTGCAAATAGAAGACTGGATATAGATGAAATTCAGAAAGCTGACAGGTCAAAAGAGAAATTTCAAACTGAGAAAATGATTTCTTCTGTGTGACACCCCGACTAATTAAATACCGGGTAGCTACTCCTTTATTAAATTAATACAAAATGCCAAGTTGGTTCAGTTAATAGCATCACTGTCGAAAACATTTTAATGATTACTAACCACCTAGTATTTAAAAAGTAAGTTGTCAAATTTTAAATTAAATCTGATTAACATGCAATAAAAGAATTCTGAAAGAATAACATAACCATTCACCATAAAGAAGCAATAGAATAACCAACAAATAATAATAAGTCTGGAGGAAATACTCCTCACAACAATCCCACAACTGAAATAAATAGAACAGTGTACCCTCAATTAATTACATGCCAAAATCTGAATAACTGAAATATGAAATGTCTCTAAATAGAAATGGGTGACATGCCCTACAAATGATGAAACTAAATATGGAGTCAAGACTAGAAAAGGAGGCGTCTACTATCAAGGCCCTGTAACTTCCACAACAGCTACAGCTCGTCACCTGAATGGAGATCCTATGTATGGTGTCCTTGTGGCTGGGCACCTAAAAAGGTTTTTACAAAAAAATAGATTTGAAAGCAAACGGGTCAGAGCCCGAAAGTGGAGAGTATTTTAAAAACAGCAAGTGTTTTAATAACATTAAAACAATGAATGCAAAATACATGTTAGGACGTGCTCTCACATGAAATACTCGCCTCTCGACTAATTGTGCACTCCAAACGTACCGTACCCATACACGTGATATCCATATCTAACTAAACCGACATAAGTTCTAACCTTTCTACTCGATTCATAATATAAATTTCCCAACGTCATCACTTAAATAGATAGCTTTACTTAAACTCGGATTCGCAATTTTTAGCATTACAATTCACAGCAAGTTATCCCTTTTTAGCTTTATCGAGGTGTTACTATAATTATTCTCGCAATGAAAGATAACAATTCCTTTTCATTTAACCGTATATTACTCACATCATAAATATACAATACAAGCACCCTGAGGTTAAGCTGCGGTGCACACATACTCTGATATCCATCCCGGTACATCACGTACGTAAGGATCACACATTCCGAATCTCTCAGGAATCGTTCTCAGATAACAACAATCACAAATAATGGAGGCGAACACAGTCACATCACATGGGTCACGCACATACCTACGCTCCCATGATCAGCAGACTTATTAACTTCCCAATAAGTCCTTTTCTGATTTATGTTCTCGAGGTACCAATCTATATTCCCCCATAGGCACACAAAGATTAGATGGTCCTAAACGAACGCAAACCTCTCGTGATAGCAAGTATGGTAGGTATGTCATACACATAAAATCATACATACTAAGCATGCACACATCTTAGTAATTACCATAATTTGTTAGTGGTATACTTCTCATTCTCATACCAACTTATAATGTTACACAATTCACATATCCCCGGTTAATACAAATATTTAAGTCGTCAATTATTCTCACATCGTAATTAGTCATTCACGTCCTAATCCACAATTATCATTTGATTCAGATCACACTTATATGTTTTACTCCTCAGTATATCCCAAATATCCCAACTATATCAATTTGTCATCAAGGGAATGTTATCTCTACAATTAAACAAGGTTACGGGACACTAGAAACCAAATCAGGCCAAAAAGGCCAATCTGTCAACTCGTTAGAAGTCTCGTTCGAACGAGGTCGTTCGAACGAGAGTTCGTTCGAACGAATCGGGCATCTAACGAGATCTCGTTCGAATGAAAGGCATCGAACGAACATCCAACTCGTTAGAAGTCAAATTGTCAACTCGTTAGAAGCTCGTTCGAACGACCTGGGCAGGCCTTCTAACGAGGTGACAGTTTCGAGCCCAGAATTCTCCTATCTCTTTTTTCCCAATTTTCTTCACCTCTAATCTCATCTAAACATCATTCCAACAGTAGTTCAAGATTTCTAATCATTCCTAAACATACTTAGGTCGTATTTTAACATATATATGGGGTCAAATCTCCCTAAACAATACCCAATCATCAAATCTCCCAATTTTCCCCCAAACCTTATGAGTATGAACCCTATAAAATTAAAGTCATCAATATCCATAACTAAATCCGTTTTTGTAACATAAAAGATTTATTTCTAACAGTATAATCGCCCAAACACAATACTACATGCAATATCTTTGTCAAAACATGAATTTATAACTCCAATTACATGGGTTTTTACAAGTCTCCCAATACAATGCAATTATATCAATTTCTAAGCATGGAAGAAACATTCGCTTGAAATTAACGTAATTAAACCACTTGCCTTGGATTTGTTCTCTGAATTTGATGTTGGATCTTGGATGTTGCTCTCCTTTCCTCTACAATCTATCACAAGGTTGAAGGTTGAAGGTGGTGGTTAGGGTTTCTCTTTTGGGAACCTCTCCTAACTTCTCCTATAACTCCCGTTGCCCTTTAGTTGGTTAAGTGCTGGTAATGGCTCAGTGGGTCACTAAATATCCTAATATTTAACTCCCAAAATTCGTTGGTTAATTATCCTAAAATTTTAAAATTACCAAAATAACCTTTTAAGTTGCCGGTATGGCCCAAAAATGCCCCGAGACCCAAACTAAACCCCCGGCTAGTGTTTTCTAACTATTTCGACCCTTCCGGACTCGTTAGCGCACTCAAAATGATCATACGATTGATAAAAATAAAATTTACTTTTTAATTAAAATAATTACATTTCTGACGCGACTGTCACACGCGTCCCAACAAAATTTCCCAAATTGCCGTATTTCAATCTCGCGACAATTTCAATATTTTCAATATTCATATATTGCCATATATACACATTATAATCAAATACCAACTCACATCTCGTTAGTATTATATCCGGATTAATTATCAATTAATTCACATTTAATTTAATTAATCCCATAAATAAATATCAATAAAAGTACCATATTGCCATATATACACATTATAATCAAATACCAACTCACATCTCATTAGTATTATATCCGAATTAATTCTCAATTAATTCACATTTAATTTAATTAATCCCATAAATAAATATCAATAAAAGTACGGGGTATTACATACTTTCCCCCTAATAACAGAATTTCGTCCCGAAATTAGGAAAAATAAGGCATACCTGGAAAAATTTGGTACCCTCGAGTGTTCCAAACAAAATATTGAAAATCTCAATCACTAAATCCCTTGTTCACAACAAGCTTGTTTAACAGACTTGATACCTTATCAGAATACACTTCAATAAGTGTACCTCACGTTGCGCTCTTCTTAAACAACATTCGAAGAAAAATGGCCTACACATCGTTAGCCGCATCATCTCAATATTATTGTTATCCCGTGCCTCTTTACGTAATAATTTTCGCGTTTAGCAACACACCAAACTCCCACCTGGAAGAAATTAATAACACATCTGACTACTTCCTGTCCATTTCTTGAATCTCTGTTCCCTGCGTTGTGAATTACACAAGGTAAAAATACATTCGGGTGGTGTTTCACAAAACAATTTTCGGCACCTTGTCCACAATAAAATAGATACGGGTGGTTTCACCCAGCTCTACTATTAGATAATATTTTCTTCCCATTACCACCATGTACCTTGCTTACCAGTTTCTCGATTTGGAAATAAAAATATCGAAATGAATTCAAAATTTCTTTTATACAGTCCACCAGTCGTCAATCACCTTGCGCCTACACCTCGGGCCATAGGTGATACAGCCTTGTCCAAGTGAAACGTATTTCCACTACTTCTTGTTACCCCACATTAAAGGTGGATTTCCTCCTAGTTCTGAATAGTACTGTATCGAACCATGTACCGGCGTGTTCACTATCTAATAGTGTAAATCACCCTAAGTATATAACAATTTCTCTCCTTCTGGACAACATGTCCCACATAATCGAAGGAACTCATTACTTATCAATAATTTGGCTACCTCTCAAGAAAATTCTCCAACTTGACCCTCCCATTCTTGGAATCGTCGTCTTGATACAGAATTATTTGGTTGATTATCTAACCCCAACTGTTCTACTAACTTACTATACCTCTTTCAATGTCGATATTCACATAATTTTTTCCCCGTTAAATGATACTTAATTATCTTATTCTCCCGACGAATACCAAAAGTTTGGATCTTTACACTTTTCACCACTTTGTGCATATCTGGACTTTATACCTGATTGACATCCTCATTCTATTTACTCTTGAGTCACCCTCAACATTCGATTGATCGAAAAATCTACTCCAAATTTCTCATAATAATTTATTCTCCTTCTCAATAGATATCCTTTTATTAAATGGCTTTCTACTGCCTTTTCTCCAAATTTGAACGTGCTACACTGACTACACATGATATTCACTTACACCTTTTCTTATGACGTTTAATCTCATAAGTAATAATCTCACCCGTCTATGTTCTCTCTTCCTTTGATTTACACTTTAGCAAATCAAGATGTCTACGCCCCTTGTAACCCAACCATAGGTTTTTAAACATTATATACGCTTCATACAAATCCCAAACTCTTTATTGTCACTGTAAATATAACGGTGCTATACCACTTGGGCGTTCCCAATCGCTTCGGAATTAGAAATCCTAAATCCTCCTTATCCTCAATGCGTCCTTCAATGCGCCGTGACAAAACCAACATTATTAGTACTTATATCGTAATTTACTAACAACTGGCTCTAATGGACTGACATCATCATTTACTCCTTGTAACTTCCCGTTATCACTACGTACTCCCATAATGATAGAGGTATCCAAATCATGAACGAAGGGCCACACATCTCTTTACTACCAACCTTACGCTAAGTTTCATGCGTGGGGTGTCTCGCAAAGCGAAGTCCAAACAAGGAACCCCCCCCCCCCCCGATACACTACTACCTAACATTGTTGGTCATCGGAATCTGTTAAGCCCTGTCCATAATATGTACCCCTACACTCTCGTCTTTTAACAACAAAGTTTCATCTCAGTTTGTAATTATACATAAACAAAGAACTCCTTCTGAAAGACAATTTTCTCTTTACAGTGATGGAAATCACATTTCATATACAACATGTGAGACATTTTGAAACCCTCAAATTCTCGTCCCCAAACACACAACTATGAGTATAAACTTCCAAATCTCTAACGGGTGATAAAACAATGCACTCTTTTTGTTATGACCTCTCTATCGTTAATTATAAAAACCAACTAACTCCTTGTTGACTAGTAAATCAATTACATACGACTCATAACAATGAAATCCTTACGCATACTGGGATTAAATATCCGAGACCATTATACCCTTTGAAATCACAACATATATATATATATATATATATATATATATATATGTACATATATGCACGAAAGTACAATTGCGAGCCCGGCCCTCTAACAGATGGGGCCTCGCTAGAACAAAATATGCTACCCCGATGTAGTAATCCCAATAAACTTGCAATACCAGCACACTATCGGTATAATCATATATATATGTAGGAGGGTACTTTAGATTATAGACGGAGGCGTAACCCCTATTCGAGTATGGTAATGATAAGTTAATTGGCCAAAGCTTTGGATTAATGATAGAGCACGCAAACACAAACCCAATAAAGATAGACTCAGTTTAAACTCACAAAGCTCTCGTGTCTAACTCAGGAAATAGTAATGAACTTTAGAAGTGGCTTAGCTAGAGGGAGAGAGAAGTAAGCACCCTAGATACACCTTGGTAGGCAGGTAAAACCACACCAAATACCCTCAGGAATCTCTGTCGAATATTGAAAGCTTCATTATAAATAACAATGGTGAGTGAGTAAACTCTCTAGTTTGCAATAACTCTTTCTCTGATGTGTATTCTCTCTGGCAATAACTTCTTAACTCTCCAAAGATTCTCTCCCTCTCAAAGGTGGTTGGGGTCCTTAAATAGCCCCCCACACCACCCCCGAGGCAACTCAGTCATTAAAACTATGAAAGACATCCCTCATACTTTATGTCATAGCATTAAATGCCTGATGCACTAGTTGTCTCCACGTCATAGACATTAAATGCCAAGACATGCCTTTTGCCTAACCACAGTGCGTCAGGGGCTGTTGTCGCAGAGGTGGCTCACCAACTGCCTGACAGCCCCAAATACCACAGTGGTTTACTCAAGTGCAGGTCTGACATTGTTTAGCTGCCTAGTGACATCACCTACAGTAGATGTGACATTAAGTAGAGGGCTACTTGGTACATAACTCAACGCCCGATGGAACTCCAAGTTGCTCCGCTTGAGGTTCCACGATCAGGGTCCTTCGGTGTTTTACCAGGTGTATCTAAGATGGTCAGGACAAGCCCCAACGGTGCCTTACTTCTCAATCCTCCAAACCAGGTCCCTCTAAAGTTCCCACGGTGAGGTCAATCGATAGAGCATGAAAGCTCTCCCAGGCCCTGCCAAGCCTGGTCTCTCGCAAGTACCGTTTGACCTCATACAAACTCTTTTGTTATTATCGTTATGTCATTACAACCGTTAAAGCTTACAGTCATCAATAATGAAAATACAATATGACTAATACAACAATCTAAAATATGAGCTGCCGCGCCAAGCTGCCTCGCTGAGTTGCCACGCTTGAGCTGCCTCGGTTGCTTAATCTCAAACACTGTTGCTAATCGGGGATTCGTCCCTAATCTCAAGATTACCTTCAAGCCCCCTCTACATTGGCCCCCTCGTGGAGAGATTTGTTGGAACAAGAAATGTCTGTACGAAATGTCTCAAACCGATGGACTTTTCTTTGTGTGAAAAGATTCAGGCCTTTTCCCTTTATGCAGAACCGTTGGGACATCTTCTTCGTTGGGGCTTTATTAGATAAGTCTGACAAGAAATTTTATTGGCGCCAAAACTCAAGCTTGTTGAAGAAGGCAATGCTTCCTGTTCTCTATGCGTCATTTCATTAATGACGTGGCGCTGTCTTTTCAACCGTCAAAGTGCTTCCCGAAGTGCCACGTGTTCATGTGAAATGATTATAGGCGGACGTGCACGTGCGAGGGTGGGGAAATCTAAACGCCGGACTTGAGATTTTCAAACTTCCAAGTTCAAATCACTTGAACCCTTCTTCTTCATTTTATTTTCTTACTCTACTACTATCTTCCTCAGACTTCCATTTTTCTTTTTAGAGAGAGAGAAACCCTGCAAGTATCCCATTGTTGCTAAGCTCCTGTTCGCGTTATTTCCTTCTCGCTCCTGCAAGTACCCCATTGTCGCGGCTTTCTCGCTCTTGAAACCTCTCTTGCTTAAGGTTTTCTTTTTGTCTCTATCATCATCTTTCATGGCCACCTCAAGCGGTCTCGCTACCTCTGCCACCGGTTCTCCGTCTGCCACCACCACTACCTCCGTCCTGGATTCTGCCCGCCAGGAACAGTTGCGGTTTTATCGTCGCTCTCCTATTTTTGGGGAGGGTGATGACTTTGTTGTTGCCAGTAAAACTATTTGTTTTTCCTCTAAGTTTGACGCCCTACTGTTGGGTGATGAGGACGAAGAATTGTCTAAGTGGGGCTTTCTGCCTCCAGAAGGAACTCTCCGATTTCTCTTGGAGCGAGGGGACTTTCCATGGTCCCACATTGATTTCGAAGCACCCGGGGGATCCCCTGTCCACTTTGTTGCCTGGAACTCCCACATGCAGAGTTCCTACGCTGACATATTCACCAAGATTGGGCTGCAACGAGCCAAATGGTTTGGTGAGTTCACTCTCTCAAAGAATAATGCTGCCCTTCCTATCTAGGTCTCTCGATGGAACGTGACTACTCACACGTTCATTGTTGCGTGGGGTTCACTATAACTCTGGAGGACATTTGCGAGCCCCTGGGCCTCGATGCAACAGGCCATGAGCCTTACACCGATGAGGCTCTTGATGCTCAAGAAACTTCAGATCGTTTGGAGTTGGATCGCATATGCCAAAGATGCATCGGTTCTTCCAACAAAGCTACTTTTTCTCCCTTAATCAACTATTTCTTCCAAAGTTCTGGTGAAGGCAGTTCCTCATCAACTGCCCCTGGTCAAGGTACGCCGTTGGAGCTTCCTGCCTATATTCTCCTGATTCTCTCTCGTTTTTTTTTACGGGCAAACCCAACGACTAACCACGAAGGGACCTTATTAACATGTCCCTTCGTTTGGCCCGAGGGATAAAACTTTCCCTGGATGTAATTACCTTGGGATCCTTCTACACCTGGCTGGATAGGACCTTGTTCGACATGGAGCGCTCTCTTGGCCGTTATAACTTGGCCAATTTTGCCAACAGCGTTCTTCTGACCAGCTTCCTTTACTTTCGTTTTCCTGCCGTGGCGGCCAAGACCAACAGTCCTCCTTCGAGGGAAACAATTCTGCCTCCACGGTCTTTCATTTATCATAAGAGACAAAGTCAAAAGGAGCTGATTTCTGTGATTGACCATTTCGAGAACTTTGTCATGAGGCCTTATCAGGAAGAGGCCTTCTTTCACACTTGTGAATTTTTCCATCATGAAGCCAGAGTGATACAGGACCCTTCTCCCGATATTGAGGATCCCTCGCTTGCCGTGGTTCTTCTGTTTTCTCCAGGATATCTACCCTCCTACACCGAGTGGGGATATACGAGCGAGCATTATAATCCCAACCGATTTAGTCGCCAGTTTGGGTTTGACCAGGGGGCGCCACGTCCAGTGTTTCAATCGTCAAACCCCAAGGTCTCCTTTGGCGAGGCATGTTCCCTGTTTTCTTTGACCGCTGCGTGGGGGATATGTTCAACAATGGCTGGGCGTGTCACCATTCCCAGTATTACTAGGCATGGGGATGTGACCCCTTTGTTTACCACCAAGTACTGGCCAAAACAACTAGCTGAAATTGCTGAGTTCGTTGAGGGAGAGCCGGTGTATCCTCCCATTTCTTCATTTTCTGCCCTAGAGTTGGGGCTAAAAGGCAACTCTGTACTTGGGATAGAATTTCCCCTAAGTTTAACCCACAAAGCACCTCCTACCGAGCTTCCCCCACTTTGTCCCATGGTCCCAGTTGCCACGCCAAAGCCCAAAATTGCTGCTGCGAAGAAGGGTTCCCCCTCTACCGAAGCTACTACCAACGAGGGGGCTTCTCAACCACCTGCCAAGAAGGCGAAAACGGCCACAAGTGGGGCATTAAAATCGAAATCGAAGTCCCAGAAGTCTTAAACTCCCGTGGCAGCTCCTCCCATAGCCTCCATTCCACCTCCCATGCCCGCTGAGATGGTTGAGCGTTTAAGGAGGGAGGCCCAAGCAGAAATAGACCGAATAAATGCCAAGTATCAACGGCATGCAGTCGCTGTTCCTTCTTCCATTGCTTTCCCCACGGTGGTGGTTGATCCTGCAGAGCCAACGGTTAGGAGGAGAAAGAGCTCTAGGGTTCCTCAAGGGGTCAGTACTGGTGTAACGGGATCGAGGAAGAAGACTCTGGGCACCAAGTCCCAGAAGAAACGAACTCCTGAGGTGCACCAAACCCCTGAGGTGCATTCCACTCCTGCCCCTTCTGTTTCTGTTACTCCTCCTTCTTCGCCCGTGGTCGTGTCTTCTCGTTCTCCTTCTGAATCGGAGGTATGTATGCCTGATTTAGTAATTATTTCCTTTTGCTTAAAGACGACTGTCTTTACTTATATATATATTTTCCTTTTTCTTCTTCTTTTTTTTTTTGACAACTGTGGTGCAGGGAGTTGAGATAGAAAGACCAGACCCCTCTAGTCCTCCCGTGAGCCCTTTTGTGGGGGGACGCTTCGGTGCATCTCGCCCCAATGTGACTCCTCCCCGTTCCCCCATGACGAGGCTTACGTATTCTCGCCGTGCAGGCAGTCAATGTGCGAGGTAAGTCGTTGTGGGAGGTGAAGCCGCTGATCCCGCGAGTGATTCCTCGCCTGAAGTGGTAACACAACCCGAAGTGACACAATCCGAGATAACACCCTCGGTCCCTTCTGATTTACAGGCCTCACCTGAGGTTCCTCTGCCCATTGTTCTTGTTGAGGAGAGTGGGCCCGAGGTATGATGTTCTCTATAATTTATTTGTTGTAGTCTTTTCGGTACCACTCTTTTCTTATTTGGCTTGCTGAATTCTGAGATGTTTTGGGTACCCCAGGTTGAAATATCCTCGTTGTTGGCAAGCGTTCTTCTTTCGAGGACACTGATGAGACCCCTGACTGCCATTCCTCTCTTTAGCACCATAACTGAGGTAAGCAACACGTAGGGATATTTTTTCATATTTTCTGTGCCCATTCTTCTTTTCTAACACTTGCCTTTGTGCCACAGTTTTCTCCTGACCTTGCACCAACTCCTGCAGTCAGGGCCCAGGTTGGTGCTTGTAGCTAACATAGTGGTGTGTTTACACCCCATCGTGTTGTGCCTTTGTTTGGGAGCTCAGTATCTTCGCATGATGAACCCAATATGCTGGCCCCGGTGCCCTATACAGGTGATAGAGTTTGGCGAAGCGTGGAGGCTTTTGCGTCCAGGGACCCCGTTATGGCTTCTGGGGTAATAATCTCGGCCCCAATGGTTCCTGTCCCTACGGCTGCCTCATATGCTCCTGTTGTGACTGAGGTATTTTTGTTAACTTTTGTTAAGATTTTCCATAATCTCCATCTTATGATTTTTCATAAGATTTTTCTTAAACTCCACCTTATAATGGTGACTTAACAACGAAAACGCTTGTTAAGTTTTTCCATAAACTCCACCTTATAACGGTGACTTAACAACGAAAACGCTTGTTAAGATTTTTCATAAACTCCACCTTATAATGGTGACTTAACAACGAAAACGCTTGTTAAGATTTTTTTCATAAACTCCACCTTATAACGGTGACTTAACAACGAAAACGCTTGTTAAGATTTTTCATAAACTCCACCTTATAACGGTGACTTAACAACGAACGCTTGTTAAGATTTTTCATAAACTCCACCTTATAACGGTGACTTAACAACAAAAACGCTTGTTTAAGATTTTTTTCATAAACTCCACCTTATAACGGTGACTTAACAACGAAAACGCTTGTTAAGATTTTTCATAAACTCCACCTTATGACTCTTTTTTTTCATAAGTTCATCATGTGCGCTATCTCTTTTCAGGTTGCTCGGGAAAATTCTACCCCAGTTCTTTCGCCTATAGGCTCACCCTTCCGAGAACCTGATGTTTCGAAAAATTCTGGTCATGGTGATCAAGGTTCCACGACTGGTGCTGCAGCCGAGAGCGAGTCTGGGTGTGAGCTGCCTCTTCCTGACCTGGCTCCTCACGCCTTCTGCCTGATGGTGCTTCGACAGTCCCCTCAAATGCCTGCCAACCACCGTTTGGTGATCGAACACCTGGCGAATCATCACCCTGAGACCTTCACACTGGACTGTCTGCGTTCCAACATTCATGTGATGAGTCACAGAATCCAAGGCATGGCGATAGTTATCGCTGAAATTACCAGTTGTCCGACTGCAAGTGTTACCCGGTCCTTACTTAACCAATTTATGGGTTACCTGAGGGAGCTGGAGCGTGATGGCTTCTATTTTCACTGGCTTATAACATATTTGAAGACTTTGAAGAATCAGCAATTAATCAGTTAGAGGGAGGTTTTACGAAAGCATCAGGAGGACCAGCAGGTTGAGGAAGCTAGGTTGGTCGCGTTGACACCTCTTTTGGAAGCAGTGGATCAAGAGGTAAAGGATGCTGAAGAATCTTTGTGTCTGGTTAAACTGAAACGCGAGAGACTCCTCATTGAACGTACACAAGTGCTAACGAGACTGGAGGTTTTTATTAATGCCCAACGATCTTTCACAGCAGCTTCTTCGGGCCTTCCTGGAGATTTTTTCTCTTCCTCAGATTTATCGTTTCTTTTAGATTAGTTGCCTCTTGTATACAGATCCTCCACTGCTCTTATCTATGTAATTCTTGGGCGATAGCTCCCAAAACAAATTTTGTAATGCTCTATTGTTTATCAATGAAGAAAATATACTTTTCAATTCCTTCGTGTGTTGTGACTGTTATTGTATGCTATAGAGTTTTGTATTTCTGCAATTCCTCCATTATGCTAAAAAATGTCACCCAAAACTTGTATATTTATAACAATAGCCAGTCATAACATTGGTTCGAACTTGATTGTTTACACATGATAAACCTTCAGCCATTTATTGTTAATCTTAAATGGCTTGTCTTCCACTAACTTCAAAATTAAACAATAACCTGAGTCATGAGCTTCCTTCACAACGAAAGGTCCCTCCCAGTTGGCTGCGAACTTTGGTAGAGGAAGTCCCCTGATGTGCTTCACTGCCGCTTTCAATACGAGGTCTCCCTCCACGAACTTCCTTGGTCTCACCAAGTTGTCATATGCCCTGGAGAGTTGTTTTGTATATATTTGAAAGTGTTTCATCGAGTTATCTCTGTGTTCATCCAACGCTTCCAGCTGTACATGTCTACTATGAGGGAGCATGATACTTCTCAAGGCATAACGAGCAGAGGGAACTTCCAATTCTAATGGAAGGATTGCCTCAGCCCCATAAACAAGAGAGAACGGCGTGTATCCCGTGGGTTTTCGCTTGGTTGTTCGATAGGCCCACAAGACAGCTGGTATCTTGTCATCCCGCGCTCCTGGAAAGTCTTCCATCATTTTGGCCAAAATATTAACCAAGGTTTTGTTAGTTGCCTCGGCCTGACCATTTCCCTTTGGGTATGCCACCGTTGAAGTGTGATAAACAATGGAGTACTTGTCCGTGAGCATTATTACTTCGGAATTGACGAAGGGGGTCCCATTATCCAAGAGGATAACTTGTGGGATCCCAAAACGGCAAATGATGTATTCTCTGATGAAGTTGCTCACCACCCCAGCCGTTGCCCGTCTGAGTGGTATCGCCTCGGCCCATTTTGTGAAACATTCTGTTGCTACTAGTATCCATATCTTGCTTCTCGAAGAGGGGTGAATTGCCCCCACTAGGTCGAACACCCAAGTATGAAATGGATAGGGTGTTGATAGAGAGTGCAAGTCTACCGATGGGGCATGGATCATATTCCCATGAAGTTGGCAAGCCTTGAATTTTCGAACAAACTCCGCAGAGTCTTTCTCCATCGTTGGCCAATAATATCCCAATGTCATCAACTGATCATACAGCTTGGCTCCTCCTATATGTGCTGGATCGTGCGCTTGTTTGAGGACCTCCACGGCCTCTTCCTTTGTGACACATCGCAAGGGCCTGTTAAAGTACCCCTTTCGATAAAGCTGCCCCCCTGGACGTAGAACCTTGGAGCCCATCGCCTCAGACCCATTGCATCCATTTTCTCCGTTAGGACAACCCCCTCCTGAATGAAGTCGATGTAGGGTTGCCTCCAGTCCGTTTGAGCTTCAATGAAATGTCACTCAGCTGCCTCAAAGAATAGCTGACACTTATTGCACTTCCGTTGCAGCTCTGCTGCCTCTTGCTTCATCCTAGGCCAGAAATACCCCTCCCTCTGAATTCTCCTATATAGAGGTATCTCAGTAGTTTCGCAGTTCTCCTCATGCGTTTTCCTCAATATTTGCTCGGCTTCCTCTGGGTTGACGCATCTCGACAACCATCCTCCTGTATTTCTAAAATAGAGATTTCCCTGGCTTGTAAAATATTGGGCCAACTCTCTTAGCCCCATTGCCCCCTCACCAGACTCCAGCTACTTTCTAATATCTCTTCTCCAGCCCGCCTCTTCCTCCCTCGGTAGTATTGACTGTACTACCGAAGGAGCTGTTCTTCGTTGGATCACAACTGTGGTCACATTGGTTTTCATTATCATCTTCTGGGTGATAGTGGCATAGGCGTCTGGATGGCGGTTCATCATTCTGGGATGTCTTCTGATCTTGGTTCGATGGAACTGGTTGAGGAGCCTTTGAATGATTGTTCTATAGGGCGCCAGGCTCATGTGTTTTAACGCATATTCTTCATTTACCTGCTGAATTACTAAGTTCGAGTCACCCTTAATGCAGAGTGAACGAATTCTCCTCCGAAGAGCTTCTACGAACGCCTCATATTCTGCCTCGTTATTGGAGCAAGGGCAATCTAGTTTGTAGGAAAGGCAAATCTCTTCCATCCCTTTTGAAAGAACAACCCCTGCTCCTCCCTTCTTTTCTGCCAAGGATCCATCGAACTGCATCGTCCATTCCTCCTCAGTTGCATCCAGGTAATTGGCCTGCAAATCATCTCCTGGAATGTCTTCCCTAGGCGGCTCGAAGGTTCCTGAAGGGAAGATGGCCAATAGGTCAGCATACGCCTGGCTTTTGATTGTGCGAGGGACCACACATTTTAAGTCATATTCAGAGAGAATAAGGAACCATCTAGCTGCCCTGCCAATCAATATAGTCTTTGCGAGCAAATACCTAATTGGATCGCATCTAGTTACAATATGAATGGTGAAAGACAGCATATAATGCCTAAGTTTTTGTGTTACAAAGACCAAGGCTAAACAATGCCTTTCTAAGCTACTATATCTAATTTCTGGCCCATGTATGATTCTGCTGAGGTAGTAAACCGGTCGTTCTTGCCCGTCCACTTCTTGGGCTAGCAGAGCTCCAACGGACCTCGTGGTGGATGTAAGGTATAGCTGCAACGGAGCTCCTTCCTGGGAAGGAACCATGATTTGTGGTGATACGAGCAGCTTCTTCAACCCAACAAGGGACTTCTGGTGAACCTCTTCCCATCTGAATTTCGTGTTCCTTCGTAGCAGCTGCATCAGTGGGTGTGTTATTTCGGCCAATCCAGGCACAAATCTCCTAAGGTAGGAGACTTTATCGAGAAAACTTTTCAGCTCCTTCGCCGTTCTTGGACATGGCATCTCCAAGATTGCCCGCTGTTTATCCTGGTCCATCTGTACCCCTTGTCGATTAACCACGAAGCCTAAAAACTTACCACTTGTTACTCCGAAGACACATTTTAACGGGTTCATCCTTAACTTGTACCTCCTGCACCGAGCAAACACCTTCCTTAAATCGTTCAGATGGGACTCCTCTTTCTTTGATTTGATGACCAAGTCATCCATGTAGAATTCCACAAATTTGTGGAAGAAGTCATAAAAAATGGCCATCATTGTTCTTTAGTACGTAGCCCCGGCGTTCTTGAGCCCAAACGGCATTACCTTGTACATGAAGTTGCCCAACGGCGTTCTGAATGTTATTTTCTCTGCGTCAGAGGGATCCATCTTGATCTGGTTGTATCCCACATATCCATCCATGAAGCTATACATCTCATGACCAGCCGTGGCATCTATCAAACTGTCGATGGAGGGTAGGGAAAACTCATCCTTGGGGCAAGCCCTATTCAAGTCTCTGAAGTCCACGCAGATCCTTATTTGGTTTTTGTCTTTCTTCCCCACTGGCACAATGCTGGATAGCCAGAGGGGATGTTGTATTGGCTTGATAAATCCTGTTGTCAGCAAGCGTTGGACCTCTTCTTTAATCTTTAAATCTAGTTCAGGCTTGTAAGTTCTTGTTGCCTGCTTCACTGGAATAGCTGAAGGCATCACGTTTAGCTTGTGGCAACTCACTTCCTCATCCAGCCCTTCCATTTCAGTGTACTTCCATGCGAAGACATCTATGAATTCCCGAATTAGGTCAACCAAGGCTTCTCGTTTCTCCTTACCAATATCTTTCGAGATAAAGATAGGCCTTGGGTCTTCCCCTTCCCTTACCAGGTTTAGCTGCTCCAACTCTTGTGCCTGGGGCCTTGGTTGGTCCGCCATGTAGTCTGGTTCTTCGGTGACGTCTTCTACGAACTCTTGTATGTTGGAGTTATCTATCACCATACACTGCCCCTGTTGATCTACTAAAAAACACTCATATATCGGGTTAACCTCATTGTTAGTCTTTTCGGCCACCCGCTCAGACCGTAATAAGCGGTACACCACTTTTTCGTCTTCAGTGACTATTTTCTTGTATTGCTTGCTGGTGGTTGTTGCCACGGCCTTTCTCTTCCTCTCTCTGGAAGCCTCAGCGATTCTTTCCTTTGAAAAATGACTCAACACACTTTGTCGTTGGACCTCATGCTCGCCTGGGTCTGTCCTAGGCCTCATCTTGTCTTTGAGCTGCTTAGAGATGTTTTGGGGTCAAGGGACCGCCCGATACGTTTCCTCGATCCTCTCCCCTTCGCCACTCTCATTTAGAGGTCCCATTCTTTCTCTAATCGAGGGGACCCATGCTCCCTCCATTCTCCTCATCATAACTCATACGTCCTCTTCGAGCTCTGTATAAAAGGCTGCATCCACCAAGTGTGCTTCTTCGATAGCGAAAGGCCTCTTAGTTTCCCTAATAGTCACTTCTCTCCCCTTGATATTCGCCTTAGCACATTGATGATAAGTTGAGGGAACTAACCCTTGGTTGTGCATCCATACTCTCCCTATTAACAAATGATAGGAAGTTGCGCTTTCTATTACATGGAACTTGATATGGGAACTCAGATTTCCCATCACTATCCCCACGTTCACATACCCGATGGATTTGGAAGATTGATTATCGTAGCTCGAGATTACCAAGGGCATGGGAACCAACCTTACCTCCGGAATATTAGCCGCGTGGAAAGAGTTGCTTGGCATAATGTTGATGGAAGCACCCCCAACCATAAGAGTCCTTGCAAAGCTAACCCCGTTAACACTAGCGGTTACATACAGAGGCCTATTATGGGGGAACCTTACAGCTCTATCTGCATCGCTGAAAGTTACCTCTAATAGGAACTTCTTTACCAGCCTAGCCATGGGTCCCCTCCATCTTAGCGAGGAGACTACATTTCTCCTTACAATATCTAAGATCGCCTAAGTTATCTCCCTTCTGATCTCTTTTGGGATTCCCACTTGGTCGAAGAACCAAGTGAACTTTGGAGATTTTGAAACTGCGCTATATTCTACGACTGGGTCCGTTTCCTTACCCTCAACGTTGTAGGTGTCTTCTACGTCCCTAGCACTTGCTTCATCATAAGCTAGAACTACGTTAGCCATTCCCCTGGTGAAATGCTCTAGTGCCTCATCGAACTCCTTCATCGTTGACCTTCCCCTCTCCCTTTCTGCCTCCTTGTCATAGGCTGTCACTAGATTGGCCCCATGTGCTGGGAGTGGGTTATTGTTAATGTTCTACGGGGGGATTTGCAATGTCCCTGCCTTCATATACTTGTCGATGATCCTTCGCAGCGTGAAGCAGCTTTCTGTTGGATGCTGGACCTTTCGATGAACCTAACAATATTTGGGATCAGCCCTAGTTGTCGCGTTGGGCTCTTTCGCCAGAACACCCTTTGGTTCGTAAACCGTTCCGCCTTGGACCATTGCGTTATAGCAACTCACAGCCTCCTCCACCGTACAAGGTAACGGTGGCGGGTCTTCTCTATCTCTTCCGAACTTTCTTTTGTTGTCCTTCCTCGGCGCCTTGCCCCCATCTTCTCTCTCGATATATCCCACCCGTGGGGCCTGAGACCTTCCTCCCATGGGTTGTATCGGCTGTCTGAACACCATGGGAGCCACTACCGAGCTAGGTCGCACCACCAAAGAGATGTTTCTTGCGGATTTTAAGAATGCTGAAAATGTTCCCTCGCGTGTCTCATTGATTAGGTGGCAGATATACTCAGGAAGTAGTCCCTCAGCACAAATCTGCAGTAACCTGGCCTCCTTAGCTTCTTCCCTTACATCGAGGGACCTTTCCCTAAACCTTCGAATATAGGCCACTACCTCTTATCTTGGTCTCTGCCTCTTCCTGCCAAGTTGGGTCAGGGTGAACTCATCTTCTGCCAAGAAGAACTTTCGGACAAACAATACATGCATCTCCTCCCACGTAGAGACACTATTGGGAGGCAGATGAGAGTACCAAGTGTATGCTTTATCAGTCAGGGATTTGGAGAACTCCCTCAATCTAAGCTTTTTGTCATTACAGTGCGCTCCTAAATGTTCAACGAAACGCTTAATGTGTTCCTTCGAGTTCCCACCCTTCCCTGAGTATTTTTCAAAGGTAGGGGGAATATAGTACTTCGGGTAGGACTCGTAGTTGTACTCCTGGGGGTAAGGTGTTCGAAATTCATCGTAGACCGATGCCACCTCGCCCACAGCCTGCGGGGAAGCCTGCATGAACTTCAGCATCTCCTTCTGCATCTCTTTTCTCATTTCTTCCATGGGCGAGGCTACTGGGGCCACCAGCAATGGGGCCGAGGGTTGAGCGCTCGTTGCAACCGAAACGAACGTTACCGGTGGTGCCGTTGAAACTCCTGAGGTTCCCACAGCTGGATTCACAATATAGGGTACACTTGCTGGGACCGTTCTTGTAATACCTTCCCCTGGTGGGGCCGCTAGGGCCACTCCTGGTGTTACGAAGGCATTAGCCTCCAATCCTCCCAGCATAGTTGAAGCTACTGGGGTTTGCAAAAACTCATAAAATTTACTCATGAGGAGCGCCATCTGGGCGGGTCCCAACCCCGCGCTCGTGGAAGGTTGTGTCGCCCCTGGGACGCCCAACGTTGTTGGCACCAGAGGTACCTCTACTCGAGGAGACCCATCTCTTAGGGCCTCTTGCTCTCTCGCAGCCTGTTCTTCATTATGCTGAATGTCATCGAAATTGAGTCTTCGAGTAGCATTATCTTGCGCCATGCTCCTGATCTAAAAGGATGCCTCCCCAGCAGAGTCGCCAAATGTAGGAGGGTACTTTAGATTATAGACGGAGGCGTAACCCCTATTCGAGTATGGTAATGATAAGCTAATTGGCCAAAGCTTTGGATTAATGATAGAGCACGCAAACACAAACCCAATGAAGATAGACTCAGTTTAAACTCACAAAGCTATCGTGTCTAACTCAGGAAATAGTAATGAACTTTAGAAGTGGCTTAGCTAGAGGGAGAGAGAAGTAAGCACCCTAGATACACCTTGGTAGGCAGGTAAAACCACACCAAAAACCCTCAGGAATCTCTGTCGAATATTGAAAGCTTCATAATAAATAACAATGGTGAGTGAGTAAACTCTCTGGTGTGCAATAACTCATTCTCTGATGTGTATTCTCTCTGGCAATAACTTTTGAACTCTCCAAAGATTCTCTCCCTCTCAAAGGTGGTTGGGGTCCTTAAATAGCCCCCCACACCACCCCCGAGGCAACTCAGTCATTAAAACTATGAAAGACATCCCTCATACTTTATGTCACAGCATTAAATGCCTGATGCACTAGTTGTCTCCACGTCATAGACATTAAATTCCAAGACATGCCTTTTGCCTAACCACTGTGCGTCAAGGGCTGTTGTCGCAGAGGTGGCTCACCAACTGCCTGACAGCCCCAAATACCACAGTGGTTTACTCAAGTGCAGGTCTGACATTGTTTATCTTCCTAGTGACATCACCTACAGTAGATGTGACATTAAGTAGAGGGCTACTTGGTTCATGGCTCAACGCCCGATGGAACTCTAAGCTGTTCCGCTTGAGGTTCCACGGTCAGGATCCTTCGGTGTTTTACCAGGTGTATCTAAGATGGTCAGGACAAGCCCCAACGGTGCCTTACTTCTGAATCCTCCAAACCAGGTCCCTCTAAAGTTCCCACGGTGAGGTCATTCGATAGAGCATGAAAGCTCTCCCAGGCCCTGCCAAGCCTGGTCTCTCGCAAGTATCGTTTGACCTCATAGAAACTCTTTTGTTATTATCGTTATGTCATTACAACCGTTAAAGCTTACAGTCATCAATAATGAAAATACAATATGACTAATACAACAATCTAAAATATGAGCTGCCGCGCCGAGCTGCCGCGTCAAGCTGCCTCGCTGAGTTGCCACGCTTGAGCTGCCTCGGTTGCTTAATCTCAAACACTGTTGCTAATTGGGGATTTGTCCCTAATCTCAAGATTACCTTCAAGCCCCCTCTACAATATAAAACAATAATTAAGATCATATCATACTCGTATAACACAGCACTAAAATGAGTAATTTTGATAAAGCATAAACCGCTATTAATATACCCATTCATCCTCCGCGGATGACAATAAAAGTAACCCCAACACTATCAGGGAAAATGTTCTTATATATAATAAAATTACTGCTATACTCACTAAACTCGATCCTCAAGTGAAAATAACAATTGTAACAAATGTAGTAACTCATTCATGCCACAAATAACATGCATCCTCATCTGAGGATATAACTCATACTTCTATCCTAAAAATCGTCCCGGATGCTCAAATGGTTCCTGGACTTACCACACAAGTCTGTCCCAAACCGGATATTTCAATAACTGTTTCCCTCGCCAGGCACAATACCTTGATCCCTACTCTTGTATCGGGAAAGATTTATAACGCACGGATTTCACTCCCCATGGAAATACCTCTACACATACTCCACTTATCTTTTGTCTCACAAATCATGTTAAGGTGATCCATCTCTCGGACGTTGGTAGTATCGACTCAGACGACTACCTCCGTTCCTTAGTTTTGACGGCCCTAAGGAACACGCTACTAATTTCTACATTTCTCACTAAAATCACCTTTGCCCGGTAGTAATTCAGCTATCCGAATCATTTTAACTGGTCCTTCGTTGGGTCTTCCCATTGTGGTGCTTCACCAACACTGTTTTCCCCAGTCTTACTTTATATAAAGCCTTAGATTCTTGCATCTCCCCACCCGGGGATGTTTACCTCCAAATTAACACTATGCGACAATATCATTTGCTTTAACCGTCCAAGCAGAATTCTGCCAGAAGGACTAGTAATTCTTCTATGTAAATTCTCCCTTTAATATCCCCTTCTCCGTTTCACCTACTTCACCCAGTGTAGGGTTCACTAAATAATTATATTTCTTCTCACAAAGTGACCTCTGTCCGGACCTCTCGTGTGAGTTCAGAACGACATTCGGTTTTCATCCTAAACATCTGATCAAGGAACTTATGGTCAAACCATTCGTGTACGCCTTCTCTCGACGTCACGTTCCACTTATAAGTGTGGTGATTGTTTCTCCCCATTGAAACTCCGCTCACGAGACAAGAAAATTTTCGTCAAATTTTCACTCTCGATTGGCCATACTCCGACACAAGTCCAAGTCTTTGGGTGTATTATGTTTGTTTGTCTAGCACACGCCATCTCCGCCTTTCAAGTATTTCCACCGCTGGTTTTCTCGATGTCCCACCCAACTCTTTCTCTCCCAATCCAACCTTGTTGGGTGCGTCTCAATTGACCCTACCTTCAACTATTGTTGTGATTGGAAGTCACAAGTCGCGCCTTGGCCGTCTGGACCGTCCAGGACTTCCGTACCCTGATATGGGTGACCTCGACTACGGTCTTCCCTAAATTTATTTATTAATCTCAACTGATCCTTGCCTCCTGCTGTTCGTCCAACTGTCTTCACCTGACGTACTACATCGTTTGGCACACGAACACACCTGATTGCAAATAAGATTCACTATCATATATATCGAAGCAGGAGAACGAAATCTCACCAAAGATATCAACAATCCTAAGCATAGGGCTCTACATCAAAGAAAATTACACTGGTAGCATAATAAGCCGTACAGATCCTAAAGGACACTAGAACCTGATGCTCTGATACCACCTGTGACACCCCAACTAATTAAATACCGGGTAGCTACTCCTTTATTAAATTAATACAAAATACCAAGTTGGTTCAGTTAATAGCATCACTGTCGAAAACATTTTAATGATTACTAACCACCTAGTATTTAAAAAGTAAGTTGTCAAATTTTAAATTAAATCTGATTAACATGCAATAAAAGAATTCTGAAAGAATAACATAACCATTCACCATAAAGAAGCAATAGAATAACCAACAAATAATAATAAGTCTGGAGGAAATACTCCTCACAACAATCCCACAACTGAAATAAATAGAACAGTGTACCCTCAATTAATTACATGCCAAAATCTGAATAACTCAAAATATGAAATGTCTCTAAATAGAAATGGGTGACATGCCCTACAAATGATGAAACTGAATATGGAGTCAAGACTAGAAAAGGAGCCGTCTACTATCAAGGACCTGTAACTTCCACAACAGCTACAGCTCGTCACCTGAATGGAGATCCTATGTATGGTGTCCTTGTGGCTGGGCACCTAAAAAATTTTTTACAAAAAAAATAGATTTGAAAGCAAAAGGGTGAGAGCCTGAAAGTGGAGAGTATTTTAAAAATCGCAAGTGTTTTAATAACATTAAAACAATGAATGCAAAATACATGTTAGGACGTGCTCTCACATGAAATACTCGCCTCTCGACTAATTGTGCACTCCTAATGTACCGTACCCATACACGTGATATCCATATCTAACTAAACCGACATAAGTTCTAACCTTTCTACTCGATTCATAATATAAATTTCCCAATGTCCTCACTTAAATAGATACCTTTACTTAAACTCGGATTCGCAATTTTTAGCATTACAATTCACAGCAAGTTATCCCTTTTTAACTTTATCGAGGCGTTACTATAATTATTCTCGCAATGAAACATAACAATTCCTTTTTATTTAACCGTATATTATTCACATCATAAATATACAATACAAGCACCCCGAGGCTAATCTGCGGTGCACACATACTCTGCTATCCATCCCGGTACATCACGTACGTAAGGACCACGCATTCCGAATCTCTCAGGAATCGTTCTCAGATAACAACAATCACAAACAATGGAGGCGAACACAGTCACATCACATGGGTCACGCACATACCTACGCTCCCATGATCAGCAGACTTATTAACTTCCCAATAAGTCCTTCTATGACCTATGTTCTCGAGGTACCAATCTATATCCCCCCGTAGGCACACAAAGATTAGATGGTCCTAAACGAACGCAAACCTCCCGTGATAGCAAGTATGCACTACACCAAAAATGCTAATCTGGCACGCTGTGGCAAGGAGATTCTGGCACGGTTTTAAGCTGTGCCAGATTCTGGCACGGTTTAATGACAATCTGGCACACTTTAAAATAGTGCCAAAATTTGGCACTGGTTTAAAGTGTGCCAAAATTGAGTACACTTCACTAAAATATAAATAACCAAAAAAAAATTTATCCCCCTTAATTTTTTAGCCTCTCGCTCTCTCGATCACTCAGCCCTCGCTCTCTCTATCTCTCTCTCCCTCTCACACGCTCAACAAATTCTCCATCCACCATCGTCGCCGACCTTCGCCATCCTCCACCATCTTCGCCGACCGTCGCCATTCTCGCCATCCACCGTCCTCTACCGCCGCCGTCCTCGCCATCCACCATCCTCGACCATCGCCATCCTCGCTCAGTACCGATCCGTCGACATCCTCTCCATCCTCCACCATCCACACATCTCCATCTCCATCCTCCACATCCTCCACCATCCACCCACCTGAGCGGAAAAATACAGATAGACGCAACGACGGAGCCCTAGCCAGCCCAGGTAAATCCTCCCATTTTTTTATTAATATATATATGTACACATTGCTAATATTATGAGATTGCTAAGGTTCTAAAAATATTGTTGAGATTAGTTTCGTTTTACCCCTTCTAATATTTGTATAAATGTGAATATTGATTTATAGTAATTATTAGTATAAATGGCACAGCTATTTTACCCCTTTTAGTATCACAGTGTTGTTTTACCTCTTTTTTTTAGATAATTAAATGCCATTAAGAAACCTCGCAAAGGGTGCGAACCTATATACAGGGAATATACAACGCGTCTAACATTAGTATAAATGTTGTTATTAGTTTGTAGTATTTATTTTTTAGGCATGAGGTAAGGAAAAACAAAAGTGTACCTGAGCGGAAGTTGTGTGTGAATGAGTTGAGAAGAGCTTAATAATACAAGTTGTGCTAAATCCATGCTCAGGCAGCCCTATTGCCGCTCTAAGGCCGGCACCACCTGCACCTACCACCACCGTATCGTACGTATGATCTACTATAGTATATGATGACCCTCCAACAATCTCTTACATTTTATTCAAATAATCAAATGTTTAATCAATAACAGGTTCTTAAATGAAATGACATAAGATCAAAAGATGATTTAGACATACAGATTCGGAAGAGAAGAGTCTAGGTTTGACGGAGATGGATCTCTTTGAACGAATGCTAAGGCCATGAGCAACGGACCTCCGTAGCAACCCTCACACAACCCACGAATCTTAATCAGGTATTACGAAACACTAATATCTGATTTATTATTTGTGTTGAAAGATCGATATTCACGGATCTGATTTAGTGTACCTATATAGGTTATTTTGACATTTATTTGCTTTATTTGCAGTTACCAATCTTATGCACCCTTTTTTGCACTTCAAAATCCTAACAATGGTGCCCGGGGTTCTAGAGCTACTAATATTCCATTTTATCTTTTAGTTTTTGCCCCATGATAAGTAATTTCTAACTAATTTGACATGTATTTTATTCTTTCACTTGTTATTAACCTACAAGATGTTCTGTAATTTAACATGTATTTTGTTGGGATAATATTGTGTTATGCATACTAGACGGACAGTAAAAAACATTCCCATGTATGCTCCATCACAGTTCTACATTGCAATGTGTTTCCTCGGATCAAGGAGAAAAAGATAATGTCCCTAAAACCTTTTGTTGAACGCCTTCGGTAAGTTTAAGGATGTTATTCAGAATGTTATGTTTTCAATTTAGTACATTTTTTAAAAGTTCAAGTTTGTGTTAGTTTTTTAATCTATTTTTCATCTCATGGCTTGAAATCATCGTAACTGCAACTGTATATCATAATGTGCCCATACATTTTTCAGATTCTTAGCTCTGGAGTGGAAATGAGAGAAGGAATAAGGTTTGTAGTTACACTACTAAAGATGGTAGTTTGGTCTTCTGTAAATTGTTTCTTAAATAATCCCACAATATGATTAATAACGTCTTGATTATTCTCCCAAGTATTACCCTCTTCATCTTTAATGGAGTGAATCCTAAGCTTTTAGTGCTTGGTTTTAACACTAGCCTGGCCATTACCAAACTTACCTCATCTCTGTTGTTACATTAAGTTTATATTGTCCCCTATAGCCTGGCCATTACCAAACTTACCTCATCTTTGGTTTGGTTTATTTGTATTTCAATATGAGTTGAAATTGATAGATTATGTATATGAATTGACTTCTACTATGAATCGTTCATAAACCCCCTGAATATATACGTAAATATTTAGAGAATGGGATCAAATTGATTAAGATTGAATTTTTAGGGTTCTTGATACAGAATTGGGTTTTATCATTAAATCTTGAATTAATATTGTGTTTTTGATGTTTTAAGCATGTTTAAATCATAGTTACTTTATTTAGATGCTATACCAATTTAAGTAAGATCCTACTTTTATGGTAACATTATAGTTCATGCTTATAGACTTTATGACCGTCTTATTTATTTTGTACACTCGCAATTATTTAGTATAATGAATAGGACCCATGGTGAGGACAATACTAAATATTTCACAATAGGACTCGGAATAAATCAACAAATCGATAGGACCCACATCGAACACATGTGCTTGGTTTGTGGCCTTTCTCAATTACTTACTCATTTTCACTAATCTTCATGTATGCCAAAATTGAAAAACTGGGAAATAAAATAAAAAACCAAGAACATTTCACAAGTCAGAAAATTAAGTCACATGTTGTAAAATGACTACTTTCCCTACATAATGGTTAATATATCTTTTTAAAATATAATTTTGGTATTGCAGGACCTATTTGTGTCGGGACTGATACAACATCAGCACACTGGTGAAAGCCAAAGCGGAACTCGAAGAAGTGATTGGAAAAGGGAAGATCTCAAGTTGTTTGCACAAATAAGCAAGGATCAAGAATGAGGGAGCTTATTCGGAGGATCTCAAGTTGCGAATAAATTTGGTAATTATTTTATATTGATGATAGAAGATTTTATAATGTAGTGCACCTTTACCAAAGTAAATTCTTCATTTAATTGTGTGCGCGTGTGTGTGTTGTGTTAGATGTGTGTGTTAAGGCCTTAATAAGTGGTTGACATGGTGGAAGGGGCTATATGGATTTATATACTATTTTTAGATGTTAAATCGGTGGAAGGGATTTATTGGTGGTTTAGCTGCGGCTTTTGTGCTTGTTGTTGTTGTTGGGCTTATGTTAATATTAAAATAAGTTGGATTTCATGAATAAACAAAGGAAACTCTGTCGAAATTTTATGAAATAAGGAAGTGTTCTAAATTGATTAAGGCTAGCATACAACATTTGAAAATTGAACATTGGTGAATGAAAACGTAAAAGAACTAATAAACATACCAGAATGAGACACGCGTAGTCACGAACACCTCGCACGGGACCAATGTAACTTGTAGGAACTGACCACGTAATCCCGGGTCTCTCGGTTTGTGAGTATGACGATAATTTGCAAAAATCAGCACTTAAACTTAAAAATAAGCCGTTAAAGGGTGAAAATCCAAACCACCCCCCAAACGACCCCGTAGGGGGCACGAACACCTCGCACGGGACCAATGTAACTTGTAGGAACTGACCGCGTAGTCCCGGGTCTCCCGGTTTGTGAATATGATGATAATTTGCAAAAATCACACTTAGTTAAAAACAAGCCGTCAAAGGGTGAAAACCCAAACGACACGAACACCTCGCACGAGACCAATGTAACTTGTAGGAACTGACCGCGTAATCCTGGGTCTCCCGGTTTGAGAGTATGACGATAATTTGCAAAAATCAGCACTTAAACTTAAAAACAAGCCGTTAAAGGGTGAAAATCCAAACCACCCCCCAAACGACCCCGTAAGGGGCACGAACACCTCGCACGGGACCAATGTAACGTGTAGGAACTGACTGCGTAGTCCGGGGTCTCCCGGTTTGAGACTATGACGATAATTTGCAAAAATCAGCACTTAAACTTAAAAACAAGCCGTCAAAGGGTGAAAACCCAAACCACCCCCCCCCCCCCAAACGACCCTGTAGGGGGCACGAACACCTCGCACAGGACCAATGTAACTCGTAAGAACTGACCGCGTAGTCCCGAGCCTTCCGGTTTGAGAGTGTGACATTAATTTGTAAAAATCACACTTAGACTTGAAAACAGGCCGTTAAGGGGTGAAAACCAAAACCAGCCCCCAAACGACCCCGTAGGAGGCACGAACACCTCGCACGGGACTAATGTAACTTGTAGCAACTGACCGCGTAGTCCCGGGTCTCCCGGTTTGAGAGTATGACGATAATTTGAAAAAATCACACTTAGACTTGAAAACAGGCCGTTAAGGGGTGAAAACCTGAACCAGCCCACAAATGACCCCGTAGGAGGCACGAACACCTCGCACGGGACCAATGTAACTCGTAGGAACTGATCGTGTAGTCTCGGGTCTCCCGGTTTGAGAGTATGACGATAATTTGCAAAAATCACACTTATACTTGAAAACAGGCCGTTAAGGGATGAAAACCCGAACCAGCCCCCAAACGACCCCGTAGGAGACACGAACACCTCGTACGGGACCAATGTAACTCGTAGGAACTGACCGCGTAGTCCCGGGACTCCCGGTTTGAGAATATGAGCCGAATTTGCAAAAATCACACTTGAACTTGAAAACAGGCCGTTAAGGGGTGAAAACCCGAACCAGGCCCCAAACGACCCCGTAGGAGGCACGAACACCTCGCACGGGACCAATGTAACTCGTAGGAACTGACCGCGTAGTCATGGGAGTCCCGATTTAAGAGTATGACGATAATTTGCAAAAATCACACTTAGACTTGAAAACAGGCCGTTAAGAGGTGAAAACCCGAACCAGCCCCCAAACGGCCGTAAGAAGCACGAACACCTCGCACGGGACCAATGTAACTCGAAGGAACTTACCGCGTAGTCTCGGGTCTCCCGGTTTGAGAGTATGACGATAATTTGCAAAAATCACACTTAGACTTGAAAACAAGCCGTTAATGGGTGAAAACCCGAACCAGGCCCCAAACAACCCCGTAGGAGGCACGAACACCTCGCACGGGACCAATGTAACTCGTAGGAACTGACCGTGTAGTCCCGGGTCTCCCGGTTTGAGAGTATGACGATAATTTGCAAAAATCACACTTAGACTTGAAAACAGGCCGTTAAGGGGTGAAAACCTGAACCAGCCCCCAAAGGACCCCGTAGGAGGCACGAACACCTCACACGGGACCAATTTAACTTGTAGCAACTCACCGCGTAGTCCCGGGACTCTCGGTTTGAGAGTATGACCCGAATTTGCAAAAATCACACTTAGAGTTGAAAACAGGCCGTTAGGGGGTGAAAACCCGAACCAGCCCCCAAACGACCTCGTAGGAGGCACGAACACCTCGTAGGGGACCAATGTAACTTGTAGGAACTGACCGCATAGTCCCGGGACTCCCGATATGAGAGTATGACAATAATTTATAAAAATCACACTTAGACATGAAAACAGGCCGTTAAGGGGTGAAAACCCGAACCAGCCCCCAAACGACCCCGTAAGAGGTACGAACACCTCGCACGGGACCAATGTAACTCGTAGGAACTGACCGCGTAGTCTTGAGACTTCTGGTTTGAGAGTATGATGATAATTTGCAAAAATGACACTTAGACTTGAAAACAGGCCGTTAAGGGGTGAAAACAAAAACCAGCCCCCAAACGACCCCGTATGAGGCACGAAAACCTCGTACGGGACCAATGTAACTTGTAGCAACTGATCGCGTAGTCCTGGGTCTCCCGGTTTGAGAGTATGACCCGAATTTGCAAAAATCACACTTAGACTTGAAAACAGGTCGTTAAGGGGTGAAAACCCGAACCAGCCCCCAAACGACCCCGTAGGAGGCACGAACACCTCGCATGGGAGCAATGTAACTCGTAGGAACTGACCGCGTAGTCCCGGGACTCCCGGTTTGAGAGTATGGCCCGAATTTGCAAAAATCACACTTAGACTTGAAAACAACTTGTTAAGGGGTGAAAACCCGAACCAGCCCCCAAACAACCCCGTAGGAGGCACGAACACCTCGCATGGGACCAATGTAACTCGTAGGAACTGACTGCGTAGTCTCGGGTCTTCCGATTTGAGAGTATGACGATAATTTGCAAAAATCACACTTAGAATTGAAAACAGGCCATTAAGGGGTGAAAATAAAAACCAGACCCCAAACGACCCCGTAGGAGGCACGAACACCTTGCACGGGACCAATGTAAGTTGTAGGAACTGACCGCGTAGTCCCGGGACTCTCGGTTTGAGAGTATGACCCGAATTTGGAAAAATCACACTTAGAGTTGAAAATAGGCCGTTAAGGGGTGAAAACCCGAACCAACCCCTAAACGACCCCGTAGGATTCACGAACACCTCGTAGGGGACCAATGTAACTTGTAGCAACTGACCGCGTAGTCCCGGGACTCTCGATTTGTGAGTATGACCTGAATTTACAAAAATCACACTTAGAGTTGAAAACAGGCCGTTAAGGGGTGAAAACCCGAACCAGCCCACAAACGACCCCGTAGGAGGCACGAACACGTCGTAGGGGACTAATGTAACTTGTAGGAACTGACCGCGTAGTCACAGGAGTCCCGGTATGAGAGTATGACGATAATTTGCAAAAATCACACTTAGACTTGAAAACAGGCCGTTAAGGGGTGAAATCCCGAACCAGCACCCAAACGACCCAGTAGGAGGCACGAACACCTCGCACGGGACCAATGTAACTCGTAGGAACTGACCGCGTAGTCCCGGGACTCCCGGTTTGAGAGTATGACGATAATTTGCAAAAATCACACTTAGACTTGAAAACAGGTCGTTAAGGGGTGAAAACCCGAACCAGCCCCCAAACGACCCCGTAGGAGGCACGAACACCTCGCACGGGACCAGTGTAACTTGTAGGAACTGACCGCATAGTCCCGGGTCTCCTGGTTTGAGAGTATGACGATAATTTTCAAAAATCACACTTTGACTTGAAAGCAGGTCGTTAAAGGATGAAAACCCCAACTAGCCCCCAAACGATCTCGTAGGATGCACGAACACCTCGCATGGGACTAATGTAACGTGTAGGGACTGACCTTGTACTCTCGGGACTCCCGGTTTGAGAGTATGGCGATAATTTGCAAAAATCACACTTAGACTTGAAAACAGGCTGTTAAGGGGTGAAAACCTAAAACATCCCCCAAACGACCCCATAGGGGGCACGAAAACCTCGCACGGGACCAATGTAACTCGTAGGAACTGACCACGTAGTCCCGAGACTTTCGGTTTGAGAGTATGACGATAATTTGCAAAAATCACACTTAGACTTGAAAACAGGCCGTTAAGGGGTAAAAACCAAAACCAGCCCCCAAACGACCCCGTATGACGCACGAACATCTCGCACGGGACCAATGTAACTTGTAGCAACTGACCGCGTAGTACCGGGTCTCCCGATTTGAGAGTATGACCCGAATTTGTAAAAATCACACTTAGATATGAAAACAGGCCGTTAAGGGGTGAAAACCCGAACCAGCCCCCAAACGACCCCGTAGGAGGCACGAACACCTCACACGGGACCAATGTAACTTGTAGCAACTGACCGCGTAGTCCCGGGACTCTCGGTTTGAGAGTATGACCCGAATTTGGAAAAATCACACTTAGAGTTGAAAACAGGTCGTTAAGGGGTGAAAATCCGAACCAACCTCCAAACGACCCCGTAGGAGGCACGAACACCTCGTAGGGGACCAATGTAACTTGTAGGAACTGACCGCGTAGTCCCGGGACTCCCGGTATGAAAGTATGACGATAATTTGCAAAAATCACACTTAGACTTGAAAACAGGCCGTTAAGGGGTGAAAACCCGAATCAGCCCCCAAACGACCCCATAGGAGGCACGAACACCTCGCACGGGACCAATGTAACTCGTAGGAACTGACCGCGTAGTCCCGGGAGTCCCGGTTTGATAGTATGACCCGAATTTGCAAAAATTACACTTAGACTTGAAAACAGGTCGTTAAGGGGTGAAAACCCGAACCAGCCCCCAAACAACCCCGTAGGAGGCACGAACACCTCGCACGGGACCAATGTAACTCATAGGAACTGACCGCGTAGTCCGGGGTCTTCCGGTTTGAGAGAATGAGGATAATTCGTAAAAATCACACTTAGACTTGAAAACAGGCCGTTAAGGGGTGAAAACCCGAACCAGCCCCCAAACGATCCCGTAGGAGGCACGAACACCTCGCACGGGACCAATGTAACTCGTAGGAACTGACCGGCTAGTCATGGGAGTCCCGATTTAAGAGTATGACGATAATTTACAAAAATTACACTTAGACTTGAAAACTGGCCGTTAAGGGGTGAAAACCCGAACCAGCCCCCAAACGACCCCGTAAGAGGCACGAACACCTCGCACGGGACCAATGTAACTCGTAGGAACTGACCGCGTAGTCCCAGGACTCCCGGTTTGAGAGTATGACGATAATTTGAAAAAATCACACTTAGACTTGAAAACCGGTCGTTAAGGGGTGAAACCCGAACCATCCCCCATACGACCCCGTAGGAGGCACGAACACCTCGCACGGGACCAGTGTAACTTGTAGGAACTGACTGCGTAGTCCCGGGTCTCCCGGTTTGAGAGTATGACGATAATTTGCAAAAATCACTCTTAGACTTGAAAACAGGTCGTTAAGGGATGAAAACCCCAACCAGCCCCCAAACGATCTCATAGGAGGCACGAACACCTCGCACGGGACCAATGTAACTTGTAGGGATTGACCGCGTACTCCCGGGACTCCCGGTTTGAGAGTATGACCCGAATTTGCAAAAATCACACTTTGACTAGAAAACAGGTCGTTAAGGGGTGAAAACCTAAAACAGCCCCCAAACGACCCCGTAGGGGGCACGAACACCTCGCACGGGACCAATGTAACTCGTAGAAACTGACCGCGTAGTCCCAAGACTTCCGGTTTGAGAGTATGACGATAATTTGCAAAAATCACACTTAGACTTGAAAACAGGCCGTTAAGGGGTAAAAACCAAAACCAGCCCCCAAACGACCCCGTATGAGGCACGAACACCTCGCACGGGACCAATGTAACTTGTAGCAACTGACCGCGTAGTCCCGGGACTCTCGGTTTGAGAGTATGACCCGAATTTGCAAAAATCACACTTAGACATGAAAACAGGCCGTTAAGGGGCGAAAACCCGAACCAGCCCCCAAACGACCCCGTCGGAAGCACGAACACCTCACACGGGACCAATGTAACTTGTAGCAACTGACCGCGAAGTCCCAGGACTCTCGGTTTGAGAGCATGACCCGAATTTGCAAAAATCACACTTAGAGTTGAAAATAGGCCGTTAAGGGGTGAAAACCCGAACCAACCCCTAAACGACCCCGTAGGATTCACGAACACCTCGTAGGGGACCAATGTAACTTGTAGGAACTGACTGCGTAGTCCCGGGACTCCCGGTATGAGAGTATGACGATAATTTGCAAAAATCACACTTAGACTTGAAAACAGGCCGTTAAGGGGTGAAAACCCGAACCAGCCCCCAAACGACCCCGTAGGAGGCACGAACACCTCGCACGGGACCAATGTAACTTGTAGGAAGTGACCGCGTAGTCCCGGGACTCCCGGTTTGAGAGTATGATCCGAATTTGCAAAAATTACACTTAGACTTGAAAACAGGCCGTTAAGGGGTGAAAACTCGAACCAGCCCCCAAACAACCACGTAGGAGGCACGAAAACCTCGTACGGAACCAATGTAACTCGTAGGAACTGACCGCGTAGTCCGGGGTCTTCCGGTTTGAGAGTGTGACGGTAATTCGAAAAAATCACAGTTAGACTTGAAAATAGGCCGTTAAGGGGTGAAAACCGAAACCAGCCCCCAAACGACCCTGTAGGAGGCACGAACACCTCGCACGGGACCAATGTAACTTGTAGCAACTGACGGCGTAGTCCCGAGACTCCTGGTATGAGAGTATGACCCGAATTTGCAAAAATCACACTTAGACATGAAAACAGGCCGTTAAGGGTGAAATCCTGAACCAGCCCCCAAACGACCCTGTAGGAGGCACGAAAACCTCACACGGGACCAATGTAATCCGTAGGAACTGACCGCGTAGTCCCGGGACTCCCGGTTTGAGAGTATGACAATAATTTGCAAAAATCACACTTAGACTTGAAAACAGAACGTTAAGGGGTGAAAACCCGAACCTGCCCCCAAACGACCCCGTAGGAGGCACGAACACCTCGCACGGGACCAGTGTAACTTGTAGGAACTGACCGCGTAGTCTCGGGTCTCCCGGTTTGAGAGTATGACGATAATTTGCAAAAATCACACTTAGACTTGAAACCAGGTCGTTAAGGGATGAAAACCCCAACCAGCCCCCAAACGATCTCGTAGGAGGCACGAACACCTCGTGCGGGACCAATGTAACTTGTAGGGACTGACCGCGTACTCCCGGGACTCCCGATTTGAGAGTATGGCAATAATTTGCAAAAATCACACTTAGACTTGAAAACAGGCCGTTAAGGGGTGAAAACCTAAAACATCCCCCAAACGACCTCGTAGGGGGCACGAACACCTCGTACGGGACCAATGTAACTCGTAGGAACTGACCGCGTAGTCCCGAGACTTTCAGTTTGAGAGTATGACGATAATTTGCAAAAATCACACTTAGACTTGAAAACAGGCCGTTAAGGGGTGAAAACAAAAACCAGCCCCCAAACGACCCCGTATGACGCACGAACACCTCGCACGGGACCAATGTAACTTTTAGCAACTGACCGCATAGTCCCGGGTCTCCCGGTTTGAGAGTATGACCCGAATTTGTAAAAATCACACTTAGATATGAAAACAGGCCGTTAAGGGGTGAAAACCCGAACCAGCCCCCAAACGACCCCGTAGGAGGCACGAACACCTCACACGGGACCAATGTAACTTGTAGCAACTGACCGCGTAGTCCCGGGACTCTCGGTTTGAGAGTATGACCCGAATTTGGAAAAATCACACTTAGAGTTGAAAACAGGTCGTTAAGGGGTGAAAATCCGAACCAACCTCCAAACGACCCCGTAGGAGGCACGAACACCTCGTAGGGGACCAATGTAACTTGTAGGAACTGACCGCGTAGTCCCGGGACTCCCGGTATGAGAGTATGACGATAATTTGTAAAAATCACACTTAGACTTGAAAACAGGCCGTTAAGGGGTGAAAACCCGAACCAGCCCCCCAACGACCCCGTAGGAGGCACGAACACCTCGTACGGGACCAATGTAACTCGTAGGAACTGGCCGCGTAGTCCCGGGACTCCCGGTTTGAGAGTATGACCCGAATTTGCAAAAATTACACTTAGACTTGAAAACAGGTCATTTAGGGGTGAAAACCCGAACCAGCCCCCAAACAACCACGTAGGAGGTACGAACACCTCGTACGGGACCAATGTAACTCGTTGGAACTGACCGCGTAGTCCTGGGTCTTCCGGTTTGAGAGTATGACGATAATTCGCAAAAATCACACTTAGACTTGAAAACAGGCCGTTAAGGGGTGAAAACCCGAACCAGCCCCCAAACGACCCCGTAGGAGGCAGAACACCTCGCACGGGACCAGTGTAACTTGTAGGAACTGACCGCGTAGTCCCCGGTCTCCCGGTTTGAGAGTATGATGATAATTCGCAAAAATCACACTTAGACTTGAAAACAGGTCGTTAAGGGGTGAAAACCCGAACCAGCCCCCAAACGATCCCGTAGGTGGCACGAACACCTCCCACGGGACCAATGTAACTCGTAGGAACTGACCGCGTAGTCACGGGAGTCACGGTTTAAGAGTATGACGAAAATTTGCAAAAATCACACTTAGACTTGAAAACAGGCCGTTAAGGGGTGAAAACCCGAACCAGCCCCCAAACGACCCCGTAAGAGGCACGAACACCTCGCACGGGACCAATATAACTCGTAGGAACTGACCGCGTAGTCCCGGGACTCCCGGTTTGAGAGTATGACGATAATTTGTAAAAATCACACTTAGACTTGAAAACAGGCCGTTAAGGGGTGAAAACCCAAACCAGCCCCCAAACGACCCCGTAGGAGGCACGAACACCTCGCACGGGACCAGTGTAAAATGTAGGAACTGACCGCGTAGTCCCGGGTCTCCCGATTTGACAGTATGACGATAATTTGTAAAAATCACTCTTAGACTTGAAAACAGGTCGTTAAGGGATGAAAACCCCAACCAGCCCCAAAACGATCTTGTAGGAGGCACGAACACCTCGCACGGGACCAATGTAACTTATAGGGACTGACCGCGTACTCTCGGGACTCCCGGTTTGAGAGTATGACCCGAATTTGTAAAAATCACACTTAGACTTGGAAACAGGCCGTTAAGGGGTGAAAACCTAAAACAGCCCCCAAACGACCCCGTAGGAGGCACGAACACCTCACACGGGACCAATGTAACTTGTAGCAACTGACCGCGTAGTCCCGGGACTCTCGGTTTGAGAGTATGACCCGAATTTGTGAAAGTCACACTTAGAGTTGAAAACAGGCCGTTAAGGGGTGAAAACCCGAACCAACCCCCAAACGACCCCGTAGGAGGCACGAACACGTCGTAGGGGACCAATGTAACTTGTAGGAACTGACCGCGTAGTCCCGGGACTCCCGGTATGAGAGTATGACGATAATTTGCAAAAATCACACTTAGACTTGAAAACAGGCCGTTAAGGGGTGAAATCCCGAACCAGCCCCCAAACGACCCAGTAGGAGGCACGAACACCTCGCACGGGACCAATGTAACTCGTAGGAACTGACCGCGTAGTCCCGGAACTCCCAGTTTGAGAGTATGACCCGAATTTGCAAAAATTACACTTAGACTTGAAAACAGGCCGTTAAGGGGTGAAAACTCGAACCAGCCCCCAAACAACCCCGTAGGAGGCACGAACACCTCGCACGGGACCAATGTAACTTGTAGTAACTGACCGCGTAGTCCCGGGACTCTCGGTTTGAGAGCATGACCCGAATTTGCAAAAATCACACTTAGAGTTGAAAACAGGCCGTTAAGGGGTGAAAACCCGAACCAACCCCCAAACGACCCCGTAGGAGGCACGAACACCTCGTAGGGGACCAATGTAACTTGTAGGAACAGATCGCGTAGTCCCGGGACTCCCGGTATGAGAGTATGGCGATAATTTGCAAAAATCACACTTAGATTTGAAAACATACCGTTAAGGGGTGAAAACCCGAACCAGCACCCAAACGACCCGTAGGAGGCACGAACACCTCGCACGGGACCAATGTAACTCGTAGGAAGTGACCGCGTAGTCCCGGGACTCCCGGTTTGAGAGTATGATCCGAATTTGCAAAAATTACACTTAGACTTGAAAACAGGTCGTTAAGGGGTGAAAACCCGAACCAGCCCCCAAACGACCCTGTAGGAGGCAGAACACCTCGCACGGGACCAGTGTAACTTGTAGGAACTGACCGCATAGTCCCGGGTCTCCCGGTTTGAGAGTATGACGATAATTTGCAAAAATCACACTTAGACTTGAAAACATGTCGTTAAGGGATGAAAACCCCAACCAGCCCCCAAACGATCTCGTAAGAGGCACGAACTCCTCGCACGGGACCAATGTAACTTGTAGGGACTGACCGAGTACTCCCGGGACTCCCGGTTCTAGAGTATGACCCGAATTTGCAAAAATCTCACTTAGACTTGATAACAGGCCGTTAAGGGGTGAAAACCTAAAACAGCCCCCAAACGACCCTGTAGGGGGCACGAACACCTCGCACGGGACCAATGTAACTCGTAGGAACTGACCGCGTAGTCCCGAGACTTCCGGTTTGAGAGTATGACGATAATTTGCAAAAATCACACTTAGACTTGAAAACAGGCCGTTAAGGGGTGAAAACCCGAACCAGCCCCCAAACGACCCCGTAGGAGGCACGAACACCTCACACGGGACCAATGTAACTTTTATCAACTGACCGCGTATTCCCGGGTCTCCCGGTTTGAGAGTATGACCCGAATTTGGAAAAATCACACTTAGAGTTGAAAACAGGTCGTTAAGGGGTGAAAACCCGAACCAACCCCCAAACGACCCCGTAGGAGGCACGAACACCTCGTAGGGGACCAATGTAACTTGTAGGAACTGACCGCGTAGTCCCGGGACTCCCGGTATGAGAGTATGATGATAATTTGCAAAAATCACACTTAGACTTGAAAACAGGCCGTTAAGGGGTGAAAACCCGAACCAGCCCCCAAACGACCCCGTAGGAGGCACGAACACCTCGCACGGGACCAATGTAACTTGTAGGAACTGACCGCGTAGTCCCGGAACTCCCGGTTTGAGAATATTACGATAATTTGCAAAAATCACACTTAGACTTGAAAACAGGTCGTTAAGGGGTGAAAACCCGAACCAGCCCCCAAACGACCCCGTAGGAGGCACAAACACCTCGCACGGGATCAATGTAACTTGTAGGAACTGTCCGCATATTCGTATATGCAATTTTTCTTCTTGTATATGCAATTTTTTTGCTTGAATATTTTTTTAAAAATGACTTGGTTACTAATATTGTATCTTTTGTGTCTTATTTTTTTTGTAGGATGACATTCAATCGTTAGCTTTTATCCACTTGGAACGCACGAAGAAGTCAATGCTTTACAACAGGGGGATTGTGTATTTAGTGTCGTTAATATTCAGGATTCTATTTTTTTTGTTATGGCCGAGCAGGCTTCCGTAGTTTTATGATTTATTTTTTTGGTCGTGCTGGCTATAGTAGTTTTATTGTTGACTTTTATGGCCGTGCGGACTTTATATGGGAGATTTTATGTTAGCAGGTTTTGGAATGCTCAAAAAATAGAGGAAACTCTGCCCAATTTTTTTTTATATGAGAACTATTAACTCTTGTAATTTTTTGAAGTTATTGTCGACTTTTATGGTCATGTGTTGGTTTATATTGGTATTATCTCTTGTAATTTTTTGAAGTTTGTATGCACATTAGTTTATCAACAACGTGCGATATTCATAATTTGTGAATTTTCTTGATTTTGTTTTTGCAAATAATAAATATTTTTCCTACCGAATTTGGAATTTGCAGATTTTCCAGATTTGGTTCCTATTATTATTTTTTAATCAACTGAAAAATCTGGCACGGTTTTAAACCGTGCCAAAACCGTGACAATGCATAAAAATGAGAACGCTTATAAAACAATCTGGCACGCTTTATAACCGTGCCAAAAGCGTTCCAGAAAATAGATAATTTGGCACGGTTTTGGCGTGTGCCAAAAGCGTGCCAGATCTAACATCTGGCACTGTTTAAAAGCGTGCCAAAAGCGTGCCAGATTAAAAAAATGGCACAGTTTAAAAGCGTGCCAGATTGGAAAATCTGGCACGGTTTTAAACCGCGCCAGAAAATCTGGCACGCTTGATTCTGGCACGGTTTTGAACCGTGCCAGATTGCGTCTGGCACGGTTTTAAACCGTGCCAGTTTCCTGTTTTTGGTGTAGTGATGGTAGGTATGTCATACACATAAAATCATACATACTAAGCATGCACACATCTTAGTAATTACCATAATTTATTAGTGGTATACTTCTCATTCTCATACCAACTTATAATGTTACACAATTCACATATCCCCGGTTAATACAAATATTTAAGTCGTCAATTATTCTCACATCGTAATTAGTCATTCACGTCCTAATCCACAATTATCATTTGATTCAGATCACACTTCTATGTTTTACTCCTCAGTATATCCCAAATATCCCAACTATATCAATTTGTCATCAAGGGAATGTTATCTCTACAATTAAACAAGGTTACGGGTCACTAGAAACCAAATCAGGCCAAAAAGGCCAGCCTGTCAACTCGTTAGAAGTCTCGTTCGAACGAGGTCGTTCGAACGAGAGTTCGTTCGAACGAAGTGGGCATCTAACGAGATCTCGTTCGAACGAAAGGCATCGAACGAACATCCAACTCGTTAGAAGTCAAACTGTCAACTCGTTAGAAGCTCGTTCGAACGAGCTCGTTCGAACGACCTGGGCAGGCCTTCTAACGAGGTGACAATTTCGAGCCCAGAATTCTCCTATCTCGTTTTTCCCAATTTTCTTCACCTCTAATCTCATCTAAACATCATTCCAACAGTAGTTCAAGATTTCTAATCATTCCTAAACATACTTAGGTCGTATTTTAACATATATATGGGGTCAAATCTCCCTAAACAATACCCAATCATCAAATCTCCCAATTTTCCCCCAAACCTTATGAGTATGAACCCTAGAAAATTAAAGTCATCAATATCTATAACTAAATCCGTTTTTGTAACATAAAAGATGTATTTCTAACAGTATAATCGCCCAAACACAATACTACATGCAATCTCTTTGTCAAAACATGAATTTATAACTCCAATTACATGGGTTTTTACAAGTCTCCCAATACAATGCAATTATATCAATTTATAAGCATGGAAGAAACATTCGCTTGAAATTAACGTAATTAAACCACTTGCCTTGGATTTGTTCTCTGAATTTGATGTTGGATCTTGGATGTTGCTCTCCTTTCCTCTACAATCTATCACAAGGGTGAAGGTTGAAGGTGGTGGTTAGGGTTTCTCTTTTGGGAACCTCTCCTAACTTCTCCTATAATTCCCGTTGCCCTTTAGTTGGTTAAGTGCTGGTAATGGCTTAGTGGGTCACTAAATATCCTAATATTTAACTCCCAAAATTCGTTGGTTAATTATCCTAAAATTTCAAAATTACCAAAATACCCTTTTAAGTTGCCGGTATGGCCCAAAAATGCCCCGAGACCCAAACTAAACCCCCGGCTAGTGTTTTCTAACTATTTTGACCCTTCCGGACTCGTTGGCGCACTCAAAATGATCATACGGTTGATAAAAATAAAATTTACTTTTTAATTAAAATAATTACATTTCTGACGCGACTGTCACACGCGTCCCAACAAAATTTCCCAAATTGCCGTATTTCAATCTCGCGACAATTTCAATCTTTTCAATATTCATATATTGCCATATATACACATTATAATCAAATACCAACTCACATCTCGTTAGTATTATATCCGGATTAATTATCAATTAATTCACATTTAATTTAATTAATCCCATAAATAAATATCAATAAAAGTACCATATTGCCATATATACACATTATAATCAAATACCAACTCACATCTCGTTAGTATTATATCCGGATTAATTCTCAATTAATTCACATTTAATTTAATTAATCTCATAAATAAATATCAATAAAAGTACGGGGTATAACATTCTGAAAATGGTATTCAAAATTCTGATTTTATAAATACTGATGAAAATGAATTCAACATACTGCAGAACCTTGAAGATGAGGAGACTGAACAGAATAGCCCAACCTAGAAGATACTATTGATGTGGAATCATCTTTAATTAGTATGAAACTGTTGGATGATAAAGGGAAGGGGAGGAACTTCCAGTGCTAAGCAGAATAGGGGAAGGGGGCAAGGGAGGAAAAAATTCTTTTAAAATGAAAATGGTTGTGGAACATAAGGGGCTGTAATGCTCCTCATAAGCAAAAAGAAATCAGAAAGTTCATTATTGAAAGTGGGGAATTCAGTTATATAAACAGTATCAAATAACACCACACATACCCAAAAAAATAACAATAATAATAGTAACAATTAAACCGTGAATTAAGACAAGCTTCTATTCATGTACAATTCAATGAGACACATTAAGATCATCAATGACCACAAGCGAACAAAATGAAAAGAAAATTGCAATTGTTACTTAGTCAAACAATAAATAAATAACAATTACCAAACAGAAGACTCACTAAATAATTCTCTCATCTCAAAATTTAAAAAGAGTCACTTGTAGAGAAACAAAATTCGATGTTGCACCTTCGAAACTAAATAAGTCACATACAAACGGTTCTATTCTTCAATTTCATATTGGCATAACAGAAGACTCACTAAATAATTCTCTCATCTCAAAATTTAAAAAGAGTCACTTGTAGAGAAACAAAATTCGATGTTGCACCTTCGAAACTAAACAAGTCACATACAAACGGTTCTATTCTTCAATTTCATATTGGCATTTTCCATAATTATTCAACTCGTGGAGCACGGCTCAGATTACAAGATGATTTCTCTCTGCAAGGAAACGCCGAATAAGAAGAAAAAAAATTATGAGAGCGCTCGGCCAAGTTACATGAACATTTGAAAAGAAGGCTTTTTTTATTTTCATAAAATAGAAGTGGTATCTTCTGTCTTCTTACGCTTGGCTTCGGGCTCATCATCGCCTTCTTCATGGTTATTAATCCTATTTAATGCCTTTGGGCCTAAAAGAGACACATGCTTGCTGGTGACCTGGCGGCCCGCCCTGAGCTTGGGACCCCAATGGCTTTCAGGATTTGGAAGAAAACGTGCAACCTTCTTTGCTTGTGCCTTGCTCAGGGATGCAACAGCTCGTGCAAAATTAGCCTGCCCAAACAAGAAACATAGAGGTGGCAACTTAAGCTTCAGCTAAAATTAGAGATGGTAGGTACTTTAAAGTCTAGTCAAGATTCTGACCATTGAAAAATCCTTTTAATTTACAAAAGGTACATTTGAAATGTGTGAGAAATCATTCAAGGAATTTGTAACTAGTGTCACATCAGGAGGTTTCGTGCAACTTCTATCATGACACGAGAGAGTTTCACTGGTGTTGAATAAAGGTGGTTGAGAGTTGTGACATTATTTAATCTACCAACAGAAAAATAGGGAAAAGGGAAAGAAATAAAAGAGAAGAAAATATCTCCTAAAATACGTGCATGTATTGTCACAATGGTTAGGTCTAGTATGTTTATGAACAAACATATATAACCAATTGTGTTGGAGGAGAAACTCACTTGAAGGACTGGCTCTTTGGCAAGTATCACAGGTCCGGACTGATCTGAAGGCTGGGCTTTCACTGGATGATTTTTCACCTAAAACAAAGAAAGCCATCAGCTATCATCCACTATCATACTTCGACAGAGAAAATAATTAAAGGCTGGCTGGTGAAATTAGCTCTCTACATATTTGCACTTTCTTAAAAGTGGACCCAGGCGATAAACTGGCTAATGGCCATTAAAAGTTGATTTCAAATATCCGTAGATGGATATCACCTTTAGGACCTGTCTGATGCAGGTGAAAGATTTTTCACATGTGAGAAATAAGAACTGTCAAAATATTTTTACATATTCGGAGTTAAATTTTGTACACTATTACGTCACAAAGTTGGAAAATGATTGAAAAAAACATTTATAAAAAGTTGGAAAAAGAGTGAAAGATAAGATGAGTGATTTCTTCAGGTGGCAGATGGTTAACTAATCCCTGCCAACATCTAGGTTTATTGATACAGGAGATAACAAGCACTCAATCCTTACCCAGCAACGCATTATGTCCCAAATGACATCCATTGGGGCATCTGATTTTAACCCCAGTGGATTCACATGAGTTCCTGATATACGATATCCAGCATTTATAACAGCAGATCGGAATATAACTGCTGATGGGGATGTGCATTTTAATGTTGCACAAAGATTGTGCAAACTCAGAAACAGGGGAACGTCAGCCAATTCCTGCAAAGAACCAAAAAAAAATAGAGTAAGAACAACAAAGGATTCATAATGTGTTAACACATTGCCCAAAAAGTTATGAATTTTGATAATCAAACCATTTAAAAAAGAATAATTTTTTTAAGGAATATAATAGAATGAAATAAAACATAAAATCCGCTCAAATAAGAGAAACACACCTCTGATACTGTTGTCAGTACAGCTGATATTCGATTATAGGCAGGATAACGGTCCTCCATTGATTTCACATCTGCTAGTAAGGAAGATACCCATTCTTGATCATGGATTGGAGCAGACCATATAGGTCCACCCACATTATATCTCTTCCCACAATCGCTACACTCTTGAGGAACAACAGGACCAAACCCCGGTAGATATTTTATACTGTTATTCTGAACGGGAGAGGGAGAGAGAGAGATCAACTCTTATTAGAAATCAAAGACAACCCGTACTATATAACACAGAATCATCAGTTGCCACTCAGAATATGCAATGTGCCTATTATAGTTCATTGCAAACAAGGACAAAAGTCATAGTTACTACAATTTAACTTTTATGACGAAAACTACACGCCAATGGCCAAAAACTAAATAAATACCACTTTTTTGAGAGAGAAACAAGGTACTTCTTATATTCAAGATCAAAGCTATCTCCAAATGAGGAGTACATGGGTATTTATATGGGGGAATTACTTGCTAGCCAATTAATTACCAAAATGACTAAAAATAACAACTATTAACAAAAATATACCTAATTAGTGTCAAACATACTTGAAGACCAATTAAAAGGATAAAAGGAATAAAAGGAATAAAATAAAATAATAGAAATAAAAATAAAAGGAAAACAACATGGGATTCTTATCTCTCTCCACCCCTCAAAAAGAGTTCGTCCACGAACTCAAAGAGGAAGGCCCACTGAGTCACCCTCCAAAACAATAATCAGTGCATGTTGAGGAGGCTCCTCGGTCTCGTCAAGATACTCCAATGTATGCTCCGTCGCTAAAAGGGCACGGTGACACGGGAGAGCACTCTGAAGCTCGGTGTCCAACGTTGCCACAATTGTAGCAACGGAATGTAGGAGGACCCAAATGCGGCGCTGCGGAGGTAGTGATGGCTGGAGTAGTGGTAGAAGAAGTCGACGCCGATACTGGAGGAGGAGTGGAAATAGAAACCGATGGAGGTGGAGCGCGTGAGGCTGGTGAAGCTGCTGGTGCTGCGTGATAGGCATCGACCTTGGTAGCATACTCTACCGCCTTCAGAAAGGTCGGTATCTCTCTCAATCCTAGATCACGCTGAATATATGGCTAGAACCCCAACATATAGCGGTTAATCTGCTCGGGGAGGCGAGTCCTGTGCAAAGGAGCTAAGGAGCTGGAATTGCTCCGTATACTCCACCACCGTAGGCGTCTCCTGCCGGAGGGACTGAATACGAGCAAAAAGGTCGCACTTATATGTCGGTGGTATGAATGAACCTTGAAGAGCGACCTTTAGCTCGAGCCATGCCTGGATAGGAGGAAGTCCTACAATTGTCTGCGATAGCAAAGATCGTTCCACCAAACTCGGGCGAATCCCTGTAATTTGGTGGCAAGGAGAACGCAAGAGTGACCCTGAACCCGCTTGTAATCAAAACTGTCTCCATAAAAGCCAACCAATCAATCATATCATCAGGAGAGAATTGTCCCTCGAACATAAGAATGTCGATGCGTATATCCGCGTGGAGACACCGAGAAAGTAACTGAAACACCATAGATAGAGGGTCTTCATCCTGATGAGCATCAAGGCGCATCACATCACCCGACACAGGTGCGGCATAATGAAAAGGTAATGGTGGCATTTGGGCAGGTGATGGATGAGGAGGGTGAACATGCTGGGTCATGAGAGGTGCTGGGAGACCGCGATGATAATGGGGGCACGTGCCAATCAAATGGCCACGCTCTCCACAGTAAAAGCACTGGCGGTCCGTAATGAGGAGAAGCGGTGGTTGTTAGTGCACGTGCAATCACGGGGGGTATAAACAACTATGCCTCCCGTTTTTGTACTAACGGGGGCATCCCTATGAGTGCGTTCCCTCACTCCCACTCCCCTTTACAATATGAAAAAAGAAATAAGGGTCGAAGTTTGGACCGCTCACAGTAGTTTTACCTATAGAAAGGATCATGAAAGAGGCGATCAGAATGGTACTCGAATCCATTTATGATCCCGAGTTTCCAGACACATCGCACTTTCGCTCGGGTCAAGGCTGCCACTCGGCCCTAAGACAGATCAAAGAAGCGTGGGGAACCTCTCGCTGGTTTTTGGAATTCGACATCAAGAAGTGTTTTCACACCACAGACCGAATAAAAAATATTACTTTTAATAAGAATTAAGACAAAAAAATATATATTATAATTAAAATATTAGTTATAATAATTAAATAATTATTACCGTTTGAGCAATGGTATGATTTAAATTGTGGTGGATAGTGAGGGTTTCAAGCACTCTCTCTCTCTCACTAGGTCATTTAACCATTCAAGGCAAGAATTTCTACTTCTCTTCCATTTTTGTCTTATCTTTCTTGATTAAATCATCTTGTATGTTAGAAATTTATTGAGCCTTGTAATATTCTTGAAGTCCTTCGATTCTTTTGAGATAATGTGGTCAATAAGTTACTTGACGATGAACTATAATTTAGACACCTCAAAATTTCTGGTTCTTTTGACATTCATCACAAAATAATTTTGTGATGTGATGACTTTTCCAATTGGGAGCATAATAATTGTATACTGAAAATATTACAGTTCTAGAAGGTTTTAGAAACTACCACTACACAACTAAGTCCCAAAACACAAAGGGTCCTAATCAAAAGGAAAATTAATCTTGGGCCCCATAGTCTTATTGGGTGTCCTCACTTTTGGTTCCAGACAATGTTTAAAAAGGCGAAAGGCGAGGCGAGGCGTTTTGGCCTCGACGAGGCGAGGCGTAAGCCTCGAGGCGCTTGAGGCGTAAGCCTCACCGAAAAGAAAAAAAGAAAGGGAAAAAAATATAAAAAGTCTAATAATTTCACAAAAAATAATCCAACACATTAAATGATGCAAAAGGGTCCATAATCATTCAATCCATCAACCAATCAAACTAAAAGTTCATCTCCATTACATCATTACCGTATTGTTCATCACAAAAACATATTGTTCATCACAAAAACATAGAAAAACAAAGCATCCCCTCAAGCTTAATACTAAAACAATAATGGATCATCCGTATCCAAAGGCTTGAAAAACGGATTTAATCCATCATCATCGCCGCTATCATCACCATCGCTAATAGGATCGTCCATTGAATCATCATCATATCTAATGGTCGTCTCGTCATCATCATCACCCGAGTCAACATCAACAAATTCATCTTCCTCATCTACCAAGATCCCCTTTCCTTTACCTATAAGATAAAATATAATTATTTTAACTCTTTAAAATAATTATTTAATGTAAAAAAGACAATTGTGAATACTAAGCCTTTTTTGAAGTGTTAAATTGTGAATTATTTCTCTTTCTTCCTCGCCCCCCTCTAGCACGTTCACGGCGAATGGGAATGGGAATGGGAATCTCTCCTACCCCTATCACATCATCCATCGCTCCTGAGGCATCCGTAACCACCGAGGCATCTGTCGAATGGGAATCATCTTGCCCCGCTACCCACTCATCATCTGAAGGTAGATGATCAATAACCAATGGGTCCTCATCCTCTTTAAGCGCCTTCTTTCTCAAAAACTTCGTCTTTAACTTCTTGTTATACATTATATACACCAATGAATTCAACCTCTTCGTTGACAAACGATTTCTCTTTTTCGTATGGAGCTGTATAAATTTTTCAAATAATAATTTTTTAGTCATAAAATAAATAATAATTTTTACAAATAATATTTTTTTACAAACGAATACCTGATTGAATGTGCTCCAGTTGCGTTCACATGCGGACGAAGAGCATGTAAGACTCAAAACCCTCACCGCAAAACTAGTCAATTCTGGAGTTCCATCTCCAAATTGAATCCACCAATCCGCTAAAATAAGAGTGAAGTAAAATTTAGTTAAAAAATGTATTTAATGGTATTAATCAAAAGCAAATCGTACTTAAACAAAAGATTTACTTACCGGGACTACGCAATTTGCAACTTGTTTTTGCCGACGCAAAAGAGAAAAACCCCTTTCTATTCCTAAAATCATCAATCTGTATATCCGCTTTCAATCTATCTTGATCATTCGGAATAAGCTTTTCCATGCAAGTCAATAAACCCAATTTAATTTCAGGATGGTTAGAGAAGTTCTCTTCATATTGAAAATGTGGATTTAAGAAATATGCCGCCGCATGCAAATGGCGATGTAACTGAAACTCCCATTTCGTATCAATTATGCTCCATATCTCCTTATAAGACCCCTCATCTCCTCCCAAATTTTCTGCTATGGTCTCCTTTGCTTTGTCCATTGCACCATAAATGAAACCCATTCCTGGCATCTTCTCTGAATCAGTCATTCTCAAAACCCCCACAAGAGGTTTTGTGCTTCTAATTGCGTACGACATACTACCACAAAAATTTCGATCCTGCAAAATGATTTTTTTTATTTGCTTCCCTTCATCCTTCTTTGCCCAGCTTGATCTAGCCCATTCAGGAGAAGTGAACATACGCTCCAATGGTTCCTTAAGGCTATACATACTCTGAAGGGTCAAATAAGCGGTAGCAAATCTCGTTGCAGCCGGGCGAATAAGATCCTTCTTCGTATGATCTCTCATCAATTGCAAAACCCACCCATGATTATATATGAAGTTACTCACCTACAATTAAAAAGTAATATGTGAAACGAATTAAAAAGTAAAAAATAAAAATTAAAGATGAATTAATACCTTCTTTGACTTTATCAAGGCGTTTTTGTGCTGCGGCAATTCCCCAACTTTCTCCAACATTAGGTCAATGCAATGGGCGGCGCATGGTGTCCACCACAGACGTTTCCTCTTCTCCATCAACAACTTTCCCGCCGCCTTATAATTCGAGGCATTGTCGGTTACAACTTGAATGACCAACTCCTCCCCCACCTCCTCAACAACACTATCAAGAAGCTTAAACAACATGTTTGCGTCCTTTATAGCATCTGACGCATCAACTGATCGCAAGAAAACCGTTCCATGTGGATTATTAACGAGAAAATTTATCAAATGGCGACCTCGAATATCCTTCCAACCATCCGATAATATGGACACCCCTGTTTGCATCCACGTTTTCTTTACTTCATCAACTACAATTTTGGCACGCCTTTCTTCCTCTTCTAATATCCACGTGCTAAGCTCGTATGCAGTAGGAGGTTTCAACCCGCGACCATACTTTCCAATTGCTCGCACCATACTAATAAAGGAAGGACTGTTTGCCACATGAAATGGAAGACCATTTTCAAAGAAAAATCTACCAATATCAAGGCATGCTTCATCTCTAGCCTCCTTTTCAGTTTTAGGCTTAGGTTGATCATCACAACCATCATCATCAAGATCAACTAAAAACCTATCCATGGGTCCCCTAATCCCCCTAGCCGTACTACCCATACTTGAACCATCTTTTGAACTTGTAAAATACGCACCACTCTCAATATGTTCCTCGGAATTTCTTCGGGCCACGTCTTTTTCAAAGTTTTTATTTTTCAAGAAATCCGCCATTTCTTGTCTCACATCCGTAGGAACTCTATCACATTCTCGAACATTTTTTTTCGTTCCCGCAAGATGATCTTTCATTCGTTTGACACCCCCCTTTATAACTTTATTGCAAAACTTACATTGGATATAGACATATCCTTTCCCATTGTCAACCTCCGTACCATATTTCCAAGCGGGATCCTTTCTAGACATAATTCAACTACAAAAAAAAATATAAAACAAAGTTATTACAAAAAACAAGTTACAAAATATTGTGGAACAGGTTTTATTAAAATATTGTGAAACAGAAAAAAAAACAGAAAAAAGTGTAAAACTATAAACTAAGCTAAAAATAAAAGTTTTATGGGAAATAACAGAAAACAGGAAAAAAAACAGAAGAAAAAAAAACAGAAAAGTAAACTAAGTTTGCAGGAAAAAAAAAAGTAAAAAAAATTAAAACCAAAGTTTTTACAAAAAAAATCTACTAAAACTAAAACTAAAACTAAAACTAAAAAACAAATAACATAAACAGTTTCATATAACAGTTTTTAGACAAAAAACAAGTTAAAAAATATTGTGAAAAAGGTTTTATTAAAATATTGTGAAACAGAAAAAAGTGTAAAACTAAAAACTAACCTAAAAGTAAAAGTTTTTATAGGAAATAACAGAAAACAGGGAAAAAACAGAAGAAAAAAACCAGAAAAAAAAAAACAGAAAACTAAACTAAGTTTACAGGAAAAAAAATAAGTTTTTACAATGTTTTTACAGGTAAAAAAACTTAAAACCAAAGTTTTGACAAAAAAAAATATAATAAAACTAAGTCTAATACTAAAACTAAACTAAAACTACAACTAATACTAAACTAAAAAACAAATAACATAAAAACTTTATGTTAACAGTTTCGTATAAAAAACAAACAAATAACAGTTTCTAGTAAAAAACTAGGGCCGGAGTTGAAGAATTAAAGGGTTTTGCTCTTACCGAGGGCCGGACTTGAAGAATGGAAGGAGAAGGATGGCCGGATTAGGGTTTCGGTGAAGGAAAATGGTTTCGGAGTAGAGAGAGAGTAAGCGGGCTTCAATAATACAAGGGTTAGGGTTTATTTCTAACGAACGTTTTTTTTTTTTTTTAACTATCTTCTCTTTTCCATTTTTTAAGCCCCGTATAAGAGGCGTACGCCTCACCGCCTTGAGGCGGTCAGCCTTGAGGCGCAGCGCCTCATCCAAAAAGGCGTAAGCCTTTCTTTAATGGCCTGAGGCTTAAGCCTCGAGGCTCTTTTCTCTCGCCTCGCCTCGAGGCGCGCCTCGAGGCGTACGCCTCGGGCGCCTTTTTAAACATTGGTTCCAGATGATGTTATGAGAAGTAAAATGTGAAAAATAAGACTTGAGAAATTATGATTTTGAGACAAATTAATAAAGAATGATATTTTGTAGTTTTCTTGAATGAAATTGGTTTTAAAAACACGGTTTATTGACCTTTAGAGTTGGAGAGTAGATTTTATGAAATAAACCTTGAAAATGGAAATTTCCAAATGTCAGTTCGTGATTGTTGATTGTTGTGACCAAGACCATCCGGTTGGAAAACCCGTATAAGTTGAGGGCAAGCTAATAAAAATCACTAAGCAAAATTAACAAATTTTACTAATCAAATGCTATTTTACAAAATTTATTTTTTTTTCATTTTAAAAACTATGGTTAAAAATTAAAGGTTTCAACTTTTTTTCCCAAATTACGTTATTCGCCTTAATGTACAAAGTTGTACATAATTTTGAAACTTCATTTACAATTTTTGTATCAAAATAATTAAAACATTATTATTCTAATCAGCGTCTCATTCCCCTCCGGATCGTTAGTTTTGTTATCTGCATTGCATAAGAGTCGTTATTTGACATCATGATTATTCTTGTCACAAACGCCTTTATTTTTTGCTTGATTTAGTTTTATTACCTTGTTGGGAATTTCACTCACATTCTTATTTATCCCCCTCCCCTAAGGGAAAATGCTAAGAGAGTCAAAATTAGTTTGTTTAGCGGTTCTAACAGACTGATGTAGATTAAGGTGCAGAAGCGTAAAAATAAAGAAGTTAACTACACAATAACATGAAAATGTAGGGAGTTCTATTATTTCTACAAAAGTCCTACAAATGAGAGCCTTTAGGCTATTTATAGTAAAGGTACAAAAGGGTAAAAAAAAAGAACTAGACAAAAGAAATATAAAAAGGACGTCCTTGTCCTATGCTCATGCATCACTCTCCTCCCTTGATAAGACGCCATATACGCCGTATGTTGGGAATAGAAATCGGGGTCGATGTGCTGTAGGGTGGCTTCGGTGATCCAAGAATCTTCCGCCTCCGGTCGGCCAACCCAACGAACTAAATATCGAGTATAATCACCCAAAGAAGAAGGCACAAACTCCGAGGCGAGAATCCCCTCAATGCGATCGACATGAGAACGAACCGAGTGGCATGTGGTCGAAGGAAGGGGAATGGGTGGAGCATGAGTGTCTCGGAACGGAGAAAGGTCTGCCACATTAAATGTGCGGTGCATGCGGAACTCCTCGGGGAGATCGACCTCATAGGCATTCGTCCCACAAGCTCTAATAATCGAAAAAGGACCAAAACGACGCATAACAAGTTTGGTGCCCTTGCCCTGTCGTCATGTCTTCTGGAGATAAACCATGACAAGATCACCCGGAAGGAAGGAGACAAACCAACGATGCGCATAGGCAGCCTCTTTATAAGAGGTATACATAGACTGTAATTGAGTACGAACATCGGCCTGTATAGAAGCCATACGAGCAGCAAACTCCTCAGCAAATGGGCATATAGGCATTGTCGATGAAAGTTCGGCGAGATCAATGGGCATAGAAGGAGATTGTCCCAAGACAATCTGAAACGGAGAAAGACAAGTGGATCGTTGACGCCGTTGTTGAAGAAAAACTCAGCGTGTGCGATCAATACGTCCCACCTACGGGGATGCTCAGAAGAAAGACACCGTAAGAGATCTCCCACACTACAGTTGACCATCTCAGTCTGGCCATCCATCTAGGGATGAAAAGTTGTCAAAAACTATAACTCGATCCGTAAAAGCCGCCAAAGTGTACGCCACAAATGCCCCGTAAATCACACGCCTCTATCTGAAGTGATGCTACGAGGGACCCCGTGAAGATGAACAATCTCTCGAAAATACAAGGAAGCAACATGAGACGCATCTGTGGTGCAAGAACAAGGAATGAAGTGGGACATTTTGGAGAACCTATCCACCACCACAAGAATGGAATCATGACCCCCAGAAGTACGGGACAACCCTACTATAAAATCCATCGACACATCCTGCCATGGCCGCGGCAATGGAGTGTATAGTCATGCATTAGTGTGCTGACCCCTAGCCGTCTGGCAAGTGTAGCAACGCTTGATGACAGCGTTGGTATCCCTCCACATCGTCGACCAATAAAATCGGCCCATCAGCATCGCGTGAGTACGCGCCTGTCCCAGATGACCAGCTAAACCGCCTCCATGAACCTCATAAATGATCTTCTCCCGTAGGGATGAAGATGGAATGCATAGGGCCATACCTCGGTGGAGGAACCCATCCTGTAGTAGATACTCACTTGATGCTCCATTGCCCTGTTGGCACACGGCAAAGATGGGTCCAAACTCTACATCCGTTGGGTAAAGATCACGGACCTCATCGAATCCAAATACTTGACTCCGCAGAGTCACCAACGCATGTGCCCTCCTACTAAAAGCGTCTGCTACCTAGTTCTCCTTCCCTGGTTTATACTAGGGGTGGCCATAGGCTCGAGGCCCGCCAAGCCCGCCCAGCCTGCCCAATAAAAAAATAGGGCTTGGGTAAGGTGAATAGGCTCGCAAAGCGGGCTTGACAAAATTTGATAGGCCCAATTTTTTTGGGGCGGGCTTAGGCATGAATTCTTAAGCCCGATGAGTCCCGGCCCGAGAATTATATATATAATATTAATTTATGTGTGTGTGTGTGTGTGTGTGTGTGTGTATTAATTTATTATTAAAGTTCAAGACTACAAAGTTATAAATAAATATATAAAGTGGGTAACTTTTATAATATAAAAACATATACCAAGTCTTTTTACGTAGAGTGGAGAACTTTATATATAGACTCTGTAATATATAAAGTTTAAAACATATTTTTAATTAAAAAAATGTCTTTGATTAAGAAAAAATAGATTTTTTTATTTAAAAAAAAACAGTAACCGGGCTTGACCAACGGGCTTGCGTAAAGAACTTTCAAATCTGGGCGGGTTTGGGATTACATAATAAGGCCCGAGCGAGTTTGGGATAGTTCATAATTTTATAAGCCCGGCCCGAGCCCGACCGGGCCTGTCCAGGCCCGGCCCATGGCCACCCCTAGTTTATACTGCAAGTGGAAAGTGTAGCGCTGGAGGTAGGCGGTCCACTTGGCATGTCGATCACTAACACGGCGCTGACTATGTAAGAAACGGAGGGCCTCGTGATCCGACTTGATGACAAACTCCTTATGAAGGAGATAGGGTGACCAAAATTTGGCGGCGTTGACCACTGCATAAAACTCAAGGTCGTAAGTCAAATAATGGAGGGCGGCACCCGTCAATTTCTGACTAAAAAAGGAAATTGGCTTCCCATTTTGGCTCAAAACAGCACCCACTCCTGTCTTGCAAGGATCACAAAACAACTCAAATAACTAATCAAAATCGGGCAAGGTTAGGATAGGGGTTGTCGCCATCAACTCCTTGATGCGTTTAAAGGCAGCATCCGCCTCTGGTGTCCATCTGAACTCGGTACTCGAGGAGGTACTCATCAAATCTATAATAGGAGCCATAACTGTACTGAACCCAGTAATGAAGCACCTATAAAAACCTGCGCACCTGGGAAACCGATGTGGGTGGGGGCAAATCCACTACCGCCTGAACTTTGGCATCGTCCACCCTGATGCCATCATCTGAGACCACATATCCCAGAAAAGTCACTGTTGGTACCATAAAAGGACATTTCTTCAACGTAAGGAAGAAACATTCAGCTCGAATGACCTTTAATACTTGAGCCACATGGTCTAAGTGCTCCTCCGACCGACTGTAGATCAAAATATCATTAAAGTAAACAACCACGAATTTGCCTAGAAAAGGGCGCAAAATTTGTGTCAACAACCGCATAAAGGTCGACGGGCATTGGAGAGACCAAAAGGCATCACCGTCCACTCATATAACCCATCCTTCGTCCTGAAGGCAATCTTCCATTCATCCCCCGTTTTCATGCGGATTTGGTGGTGCCCATTCTTCAAATCCAACTTGGAGAATATTGTCGCTCCATGAAGTTGGTCCAACATATCCTCGAGTCTCGGAATGTGAAACCGATACTTCACCGTGATTTTATTAATGGCACGGCTATCTACGCACATTCGTCAACTCCCGTCTTTCTTAGGTGCTAAAAGTGTTGGAACTGCGCAAGGAGACATGCTCTCCCGTATATACCCCTTGTCACATAGCTCGGTGACCTGACGTTGTAGCTTTGCATGCTCTGAAGGGGACATGCGATAATGAGGAAGGTTGGGGAGTTGTGCCCCAAAATGAAGTCAATCGCATGCTGGATGTCCCGGAGGGAAGGAAGATCGCCTGGTGGGGTGCACACATCATTGTAGCGATCCAACAAACGCTGAACACACGGTGGAACGGATGCCTCCGGAGTGGTGATGGGGCTAATAAGAGCATAACACAACCCCGTCTATGTGGCCTCGGTGGCTAACTCCTCATGGGAAACAAGTAAGGCTGAATGTCGAGTTATTGGAAACGGTCGCATGGGCAGAAGAAGAAAGTTTCGTTCCCCGTGTGTAAAAGAGTAAGTGTTGGCTCGCCCATCATGCATGCCACTATGGTCAAATTGCCATAACCTCTCCAAAAGCAAGTGGCATACTCGCATGTCAACTACGGTGCACAACACCTCGTCATGATAATCCCCAATGGAGAAAGCAACTCGACACTGTCGGCTAGGGGCAAGTGTGGCTCCACTCCCTAGCCACCCAATACGGCATGGTGTAGTCAACGACTCCGTGGGAAGCATGAGTTTATCTACCATCTCTTGTGCCACTAAATTGTCATTGGCGCCCTCGTCTATGATCACCGTTCATAATCTCCCCCCCGCGGTGCAACGAGTAAAAAAAATACTCGTTCGAATCCACGCATCATCATCGGAATGAGGTGATTGGGCATCCATTAAAGTCGTAATCATAACGGTATGGGTAGAGACATCGACGAGTTTTGCTTGATAATGACAAAAAGAATCACGTTGGCGACAAATGGATTGTGCGATGGGCAATGGAACATTGGTAGGAATGGGAAGAATACCCAAGGAGGGGCACCCCTTATAAATGGAATTGGTTTTTTTAAGAGGTGTGAATGTCAGGGTTTCTTGGAATTGGTGAAAATAGGGTTTAGGGTTGATTTTCTGAGGTGGAAATTGGTTAGGGTTTGTATTTGAATGAATCTTGGGGAAAATCTCTGTTTTAGGATCATTTTTGGGTTGATTCAGGTGATTATTAGAGCCGGCAACAATATTTTTTTGGTCCAAACCCCCGGTTGGCATGATCGGCCCCCTGTCTTGAGCCGAAAGGGACTGTCGGCAATTACCAAGGGCGGAACTAGGGTTTTCGGCTTGTGACGGTGATTCCGACCCTGTCTGGCTGCAATCGGTTGTCGGGGAAGGGTTACGGGTTGGTCCGGACGTCTCTGAGACAGCACGGATGGATTTCCGGTGCATGGTTGATGTGTTAGGGTTTTTTGTTGAGTTACATAGTTGGTCGGAACGATCATTAGGGTTTCGGCCACCAGTTTTATTCACGGTAGGAAGATGGGTCTTTGGGTCAGGGTTAGGTTGAAAATCATTTGAATGAGTCCAATTGGAGTCCCAATCTTCGATAAACATGGTTGATCAAAGAACAAACCGAGCTCTGATATCAATTTGATGTAGAATAAGGTGTAGAAGCGTAAAAATAAAGAAGTTAACTACACAACAACAACAACAACAACAACAACATGAAAATGTAGGGAGTTCTTTTATTTCTCTCTCTAGTCTCTCAATATCAAATGGGCAAAAGTCCTACAAACGAGAGCCTTTAGGCTATTTATACTAAAGGTACAAAAGGGTAAAAAAAAGAACTAGACAAAAGAAATATAAAAAGCACGTCCTTGTCCTATGCTCCTGCATCAGAGACATTCATGGAGTGATGATGGAGAGTCCACCATGGTTCATTTAGGGTTTTACTTTGGGATTATCATGCCCATTAGAGTTGTGATTTCGCTAGCATTGTTTACTTATACACTCATGGCTATGGCTTGGCTATCATGTTTGCCCATGTGCGCTTGGATATGTTTTTGAGAATGGTTGTGTTTCAAGGATGGACATAACAATTTGAAATAACAATTGACGGCATTCTGGTTTCCACTATCATAAGGGACGTTGGTTTTTGGAAGAGCTACTAATATGGATATATTATGATGCTATAACAGGATGTTTTGGTGAACAAACAAACAAACTCTGACGATAATTTATATACACGTATCATATTAAAGCCGAAATGATTTGAGAAACTAAAAACGAAATGTAAAAAGTGTTTTCAGAAACAACGAGATTTTATTAATGTGTTCATATTGTGGGTGCGTGTGCCTAGTCTACCCATTTGTGGTTCTTAAAGAGAGATTATGAATAAATCTCCCATTCAAATCGGGACACCGCATTGGCTGCATGCCATGGGGTGTTCAGCTCAAAGGAGATGGCTCAGGATTAAATGCCAATGGGTTCGCCTTATAGAGGCACCAAAATGAAAGGCCATATGTTTTTTTGTTACGCCTGGGATATAGTTTACCTTTGCATGCTGGTATTTAGTCAAAATGTAAATTTGCATGGCAAAGTATTTTGGACACCACGTCTGGAAATGGTCTTAGGTTTTATGTTGCCTTAGCTCGGCCCTGGTAACATATGGCTGGGTTGAAATTGGAGAAACAATTGGTATTGATAATGAATTGGAAACATGGGAACCAGAACAGTTTAAAGTGCTGGGCTGATTGCCCCGCGTCAAATAGCAGGCTGGAACAATTGTCTAGGACAGAATACAGAGTCTGTGTACAAAGTTGCTGAATCCGATCATGAGATCGCTTTGGTGACGGAGAAGGTTGCAAATAAGAGAGGTCATTCGGGTGACACAAGAATGTAAACAAAATCTACAGTGTCAAAAGGTCGACAAGGAGATTCCAACTGACGGCAATCTGCGGTGCTAGATTGTAATCAACGATTAGGGACTGATTCAGTGCAGTTTGATGTACGATGAAGAATTTGTTAATGCACTGCTGAAGAGAGAATCCGTTGTATATGAAGCATATATTCTTCAAAGTGGTCAATGCACCAGAATCGGATTCCCATCGTACCTAATTCTCTCCCAATTCACTTTGATCTCCCACCAGTTTCTAAATTAAAATTAGCGTTATTTACTGAGAAGTACATTATACTTCTTTGATTTCACACTTTGGGTAATGTACTTTTTTTTGACAAATTTAACTGTGCACTTCTTAGAAAAAAATCATTTTGGGTAATCGTTACTCAGATATCAAAAAAACATGAACGAAAATCTGATGCGGCAACAAACGAATCTTACGTGGTTGTTAAACGATAACTGAGACAACATACATCAGTAAATGTGCCTCTCACGTGGATCAAACTCTTAAGAAGTTTGGCATATCGTTAACCAAAATGAAGAAAATATAAAGTACAATGTTTAGTTTGGCAACAAAAAAAGTATATTACCTGAAGTGTAAAACGGGCAAAGCACATTGAACTTTTAGGTAAATAACCCATTACGGATTAACAGCACGTAGTATCCGCTTGTTGGCATATCAGACTTTTGTTCACGGAAATTTGACTTTTGGTTACCCAAAATGATTTTTTATAACTACACTGAAATTTGTAGGGAAAAAAGCATATTAAAAGTATATTACGTTAAGTGTAAAATAAGGGAAAAGACATTGTACTTTTCGGTTAATAGCCCTCAAGTTTAATAACATATTCATTTTATATTTTTATAGGATTCCTAAACATTTTGTAACAAATCCTAAAATTAATCAAAGTCAGCGACAATTATTTAACCAGCGTTTATTTATAAGCCAGGATGAAACTACGCTCAAAAACTGTTGTGTTCTGACATATTTAAAGAATATATAGTGTTAATAAAAGAGCGAGAACTTAGAGAGTTAGAGTGAGGTGCGTTGAATCAATAAAATGGATGGTGAGACACGGGATGATCGTTGTTGGAAATCAATTTCCAACATTTTCTGGCCTCAAGCATGTGTTTGTCAATAAAGGTTTCGAGTGTGTTGTTTCTACAGAAGCGGTCTGCATGGTATTTGATGCATCGCCACATTTATACTATATAAAAGATCGCACCCAGTGCACAAGGCTCCCGCTTAACTGCAAGGTCTGGGAGGGGCGGATGTCGGCTGGCCTTACCCCCGTATATGCGGCTGGCCTTACCCCCGCATATATTTATACTATATGCGGAAGTAAAATCTAGGCAAGCATTTCATGAATAATAGTATGGTTTAGAATCTTTTGGTCAGGGCTCATTCCCTCTATTCTGTTTGGGAACTTCTTTTTTCTTGGGGAGTTGGGGGGTTTTGTCCACTCTACCTAGTTTAAATAGGTCATAATCTACCCCTTTTGGCAATTAATATAGTAACTTTATCCAATTCTCTAGTACTCAATTGTTTGTACACAATTAGTATACACTTGACAAAAACCAAGAATGATATAATCTATTTTATTACACACGCCCTATTTATTCGATGTTTCAAACTGCCTCACCCGCATTTTATGGCAGTGACAACTACGCTTGGTAGTCTATTGTAAAGGGTTTTTGTATGCTTGATGTGGGTTAACAGTCATTGGAAAATATCTCACCAAATACTCTCTGAATAGTGAATGCGCACGCATTCAGATTGTAACTTCAAAAACTTCTGAATGAAGTATTTTCTCACCAAATACTCTCTGAATACACTAGTCTTTTATTAGTTTTCTTTTTGGTGTATTTTATATTTGGTAAATCATAGTACTGAGTCTTGGTGCTCAAGTATTGTAAGTCTATAAATAAAAGCCGGATCTATTATTATCTAGAGTGATTTATTAGAATTGAAGAGTTTTGCGAGTTTAGCTAATTTTCTCTAATAAAATAGTTTATTGTGTGATTACGATTTACGAGACCACTTTGCTACAACATATATCAAAGATAATCAGAGTCAGTTACGCTCTTGTTCTCCAACAATCAATCATCATGGTGTGTGCGATCTCTTGAAACTATTGACTCATAACAATATAACTTGATATAGGGTGTGAAGAATACGACGCACAGCCAAGAACAGTTGGAGATCACATTACCAAGAGTCAAGACAGACACGGTGATTGAGCTAACAAGTGACTCACCCAATAAAAGAACACCATATGTAGCCTATAGTTGTATGCCTACACCACACACAACAGACCCACTAAGGGCGGATCTACATGCATGGAAAGGTGGGCATGCATACCCTAAGCCTCGAGAAATTTCAAAATTACCAATATAGGAATTGTGGATTTTTAATGAAGAGTGGGGTAAAATTCAAGTAATATAACATTTTGACCACCTTAGTTTTGGGAGAAATTGTTAATATTAGATTTTGCCCACCTTGAACAATAATTCTGCCTCCGCCCCTCATACCCTTCATCTATGCAGTTAACCACGGTGTGTGTACTCGTGACTAGTGTATAATGTGCGCGAACATCTAAAGCGCTTCCCATCTTACGTATGCATATAAATTTCAAATATAACAAATATAGATAGAGTTTGGTATCTTTTTATCTCTCTCAAGAATCCCATTTTGATTAAGAATCCCTGTTGGATCAGATTTAACAAATCTTTCAAGAATTTATAAGAAACTTTTTTCTTTATTAAATTAGAAGAAAACCTTTTTTCATTTTGCTTTGGTGTATATTATTTAAGTGGACGGTATCTCTCGTGGGTCCACTTGAGATCTTACGACTTTCCCCTCGAAAAAAACCTCACCCACCGGCAGTTAAATATCATCATGCACCTAATAAACAATTCACTACGCACCATCAGCTGCTAAAGTCCAATTGGTGGTCAACAAAAATTTTAGCAACTCCTCTATTGATACACCACAAATTATTGAGACCTCTGTAATGGTCCCTAGATCCGACAGTTCTGACGTCCGCGGATGAGGCTGCTCAACGTGTTAACACTAATATGTTGCTTTCAGGGTAAATGCCGCTATGAAGAAGCTATAAGACCATAGTTTATGTTCAACCCTGCTTCTTAACCAAGTGAAATTCACAAAAATAGATATTTGAATGACAGCTCTCTATTAATGGAAAAGGTGAAACTGCAGCATAAGTCCTCGTTACTGACTTTGTTACGACTGATGCAAATATGGATGGTACGCCCCTCTGAGAACTCGGAACAAAGCTCTTTCAATGAGGAGGGAGTCGATGTGGCGTGACACGCATGAGGTGTAAGCAGTTCAGCAAAAAGAGAAGGAAGCGCGGGGGGGGGGGGGGGGGGGGGGGGGGGGGGAGTGTCTGGTCAAGTTTAAGAACTTTGGGTTTTATAATTTATTAGGCTTATTAGTATTTAGTGGTTTTTATTATGGAGTTTATTTCTTTCCTTTTTGGTTTCTTTTACATCAGATATGCAAAAGGCAGCTTATGCAATAGATTCATACCTTAGACACAGTTCTCCCGATCGGCTGAAGATGAAATGAATCGCAACCAACACACTGGTAAACATACGAGAGTTTAAGAGGTGTATTCTTCATTGCACTCGCTGAACTGCAATACATTATCTTAGATCTCAGTCGAAGCCATTAGGCTGACATCAAGAATAGAAACAACCATATAATCTACCAATTTGACACAATATTCTACTAGCTGATGTAAAGCACTTAGGAATAAAGAAAGGATACTCACGAATATACACGGACAAAAACACGAACATAGAAGTCCATCTGAACAGATAATACTGGAACAATGTATCGCTTGTATCGATTGGCATGGCTCTGCATTAAAGGAATTAAAATATTAGAACAATCCCTACAATTAAATGATGACACATATTAATTAACATATATAAAATGCATATGATAGACCGTATAAAAGTAATATAAATTTTCCTAACAAAGTCCCATTTGGCAGAAATATCTCAGCCTCCCTCACCAGCAAAATATAATCCCTCTCTTTTGATTTTAAAAATGTCATGTTACACGCTAGGAAGAAAGGCAATGTGTTCTCCATGCTTTCAGCTTCACTATAATATGAATTATAATTCAAAATATTTTATTTCACTCTCTATCCCTTCTCTCTTCTCTCTTCACATTCTTTGAACTTAATGTGCCACCCAAAAAGATGGAAACTGTGATATGCAAGCCGTGACATCCACTGATCGATTAATTGTTGACACCAAGGTTCAATTAAAGACCATTCCTTTTAGTTGCCAGTGTATCTCACCAGTTTCACTAGATCCTTAACGAAGAGGCTTGAATACCTTAACTCCCCAACTATCTTTCTCCAACCCAACTCAACTCAACAAAGCCTTTTCCCAATTATTTGGAGTCGGCTACATGAATTCTATTTTGCCATTCCATTATGTCTAGCGCAATATCTTCGGTTAAACCACATGACATCGTGTCATTTTTTATAATATCCCACCAAGTCAATTTAGACCTACCTCTATCCCTTGTGTTACTATCAATACTAACTAAATCACTTTTCCTTACGGGAGCATCCATTTGTCTACGCTTGACGTGTCCAAACCATCTAAGTCGATTTTCTCTCAATTTATCTTCTATCGGAGCTACTTTTACCGTTTCACGAATTTGCTCATTTCTAATTTTATCCTTTCGAGTTTTACCACAAATCCATCTCAGTAGTCGCATCTCCACCACACTCATTTTCTGCACATTTTGTTTCTTGGTTGCCCAGCACTCTGTCCTATATAACATAGCGGGTCTAATGGCCGTCCTATAAAATTTTCCTTTTAAATTTAAAGGTATACGCCTATCACACAATACGCAGGTAGCACTTCTCCACTTGACCCAGCCTGCTCTAATCCTATGAGTAACATCATCACTAATATCTCCATCTTTTTGGATAATCGATCATAAATAACGAAAATGATCATTTATATCTCTTGACCCTCCTATTTCACCATATCTCCATTTGTCCTCCTATTAATACTAATATTGCACTCGATATATTATGTTTTAGTCCTGCTTATTTTAAATCCTCTTGTTTTTAGAGTTTCTCTCCACAATTCCAACCTAACATTAATCCTCGTCTTATTCTCATCCACTAAAACAATATCATCTGCTAATAACATACACCATGGCACCTTATCTTGTATTTGTCCAGTCAACTCGTCCATAACAAGAGCAAAGAGATAATGACTTAATGCTGAACCTTGGTGTAGACCAACAATAATCGAAAATTCACTACTTTCTCCGGCTGATATTCTTACTGTAGTCATAGCCCCATCATACATATCCTTAATCAAATTTACGAAGTCACTCTTTTTTTATGTAGAACCCACCATATTATATCTCTGGGTATCCTATCATACGCCTTCTCCAAATCTATAAAAATCATATGAAGGTCCTTCTTTTTCTCCCTATACATCTCCATTAATCTTCTGAATAAATAGATTGCTTCCATTGTTGACCTTCCAGGCATAAACCCAAATTGATTCTCAGATACTGTTGTTTTCAATCTCAATCTATATTCAATCACTATCTCCCAAAGTTTCATTGTATGACTCATTACTTTAATACCACGATAATTTGAACAACTTTATATGTCCCCTTTATTTTTTTAAAAATAGGTACTAAAACACTCTTTCTCCATTCATCGGACATCCTATTAGTCATTATAATTCTATTAAATAATTTTGTAAGCCAAGATACTCCTTCCTCCTCTAAGCACTTCCAAATCTCAATACTTCCAAATCTCAATAGGGATACCATCCAGCCCTAAAGCCCTCCATGTTTTCATCTTTTTTTAGAGCAATCCTAATTTTTGTTGTCCTAATTCTGCGAAAAAATATATTTTCTCGAGTCTCTCTAAGTTCCTCTATATCTAATCTACTCCTATTATCTCCATTTAATAACCTCTCAAAGTAGTTTTTTCATATTTTCATAATCTCATCATCTTTGACTACGGCACTCAAATCATCACTTTTAATACAATTAACGTAATTAAAATCTTTTGTTTTCCTGTCCCTAAGTTTAGCAAGCTTATAAATACTTTTTTCCCCTTCTTGTGTTCCTAATTTAGTATAAAGATCATCATACGCTTTTAACTTAGCATCTCTTGTCACTTTCTTAACTTCCTTTTTAGCCCCTTTATATTTCTCAAAATTTTCTTCATTTCTATTTGTTTGCCATATTTTAAAGCACTCCCTTTTGATTTTTACTATATTTTATACTTTTTCATTCCACCACCAATTTCTTTAGATCGTGGCCCCTTGCCTTTTGATTCTCCAGGAATTTCTTTTGATATTCTCCCAATACATGTGGCCATCTTATTCCACATTATGTTACTCTTTTCTTCAGTATTCCATTATGCTTCATTTAAAACTTTATCTTTAAATAGTTCTAATTTCTGTCCTTTCAAGTTCCACCATCTAGTTCTTGGGTTAATCTTCTCTTTTCGCACTCGTGATTGATTTTTAATATTTATATCCAACACCATTATCCTATGTTGTGATGTTAAACTCTCTCCCGAGATAACCTTACGATCTTTACACGTTAATCGGTCTCCTTTCCTAGTAATGAAAAAATCTATTTGGCTCTTATGTGTTCCACTTTTATAAGTTATTACGTGTTCAAGCCTCTTTTTAAAATATGTGTTTAATAGTACAAAATCATAAGCCATCACAAAATCAAAGATAGACTCTCCACCGTCGTTCTTATCTCCAAAACCATAGCCTCCATGCACTATCTCATATCCCACACGATCTTCTCCTACATAACCATTAACATCTCCCCCTATATAGACTTTCTCACCTACGGGTATTTCTTGAATTAATTCATCCATTTGTTCCTAAAATTGTACTTTAGTGTGCTCATCTAATCCTACTTGGGGTGCATAAGCACTAACAATATTAATTATATTTTCACCTAATATCAGTTTTACAAGTATAAGTCTATCACCTTTTTTAATAATGGTTACGATATCATCCTTAAAATTTTTATCTACTATTATTCCAACTTCGTTCCTATTTCTATATTTTCCTATATAGTATAATTTAAACCCTGTATTTTTTAATTCTCTAGCTTTCTCACCGACCCATATAGTTTCTTGTAAACAAGTTATGTTAATTTTTTTTCTTATCATGGTACCAACTTCATCCCTTTAACCGTCATAGTCCTTATGTTTCAAGTCGCTAATGTAAGTCTAGTATCCTGGACTAGCTTCTTTACCAGCACACGTCCAGATTGTTGCATGAACCCTTGCGTATTTCTCGTCGCGTCCAGTAGAAAAAATATTTGATGACATAAAATATGTACGAAAATGATGTAATCTAGGGTGCGAAAGCGTAAAAAAATGAAGTTATCTACACAACAACAAAAGAAAAGGATAAAGGGTTTCTTATTTCTCTCTCTAGTCTCTTATTCTCGATTAGGCAAAAGCGATACAAATGAGGACCTTCTAACTATTTATACTAAAGGTACAAAAAAGGTAAAAATAATAAGAAATTAATAAGAAATGCAAAAATGACGGATAGGTCCCTATGCTCTTGCATCATTCTCCCCTACTTGAGAGAGCTCGTACCGAGCGAAGAAAGTGTGTGTTAGGGCATCATCCACAGGATCCCCTACTTGAGAGGGAAGTCGTCCTTTAAAGCGTCCCGCATAACGACTCGCAAAATATCCTCTAAGTGACCGATGAATAGGAATGTCGTCTCTAATCCGTCCAAATGAAAAGCTAACACAAGATCAACGCGGAGAGGGCCATTGATGCCAAATTTCATCCAAATTCCTCGTGATGAGCCTCTGTAGCATCAAATCATGTAAATGAGTCGTGGAGCGCTACTCATAAGTAACCCAAAAAGGGTCCACAAATCCCACACCAATCGTGATCACCCCACGCAACATATACTCCTCAAAGGAAACAATCACCAAACCATCATCACAAAACTCATCATCGTGACCAAAAATTGAAAAGAAATCCATCAAATCTAATATTTTCATCTCGCGATAGTGAGTGCGAGTCTCACAACCGTCTTCAACAAATAAATCAAAAAAATCACATAGAAAGTACCCATCATCTTCTATCCCAACGATAGGAATGAAATCCACAACCTCAAATGCCTCCAAATCCCTATGTCAAGTATGAGTGATCCACCCATCCTCCTTGAATATGGGAATAAAGTCACAAGGAAGGAACACGTAATCGCTATCAAGCATCGTTGGGGTCTCAACAACCTCGGAGACATCCTCTTGAAGCATAACTGAAGAGAAAGTATCATCAGTATGCACAAAAATGACATCAGATGTAGTACGAGGTACACCGGTGGACAAGTACTCAAAATATTTGACCAAATGTCTCGCTCGTGCACGTTCCCATTGTTCACGTGTTGTCTCCATCTCAATATACTCGACACCTATTTAAGTGTTGACGGTACATCTCATACTCCCCGATAGAGTAAGCACTATATGAGAATGTGTGAAGCTTTTGAGATAGATATGAATCCGTTGTGGCCCAAGAATTTTGAGGATGGCACAACTTACCTTGTCGAAATCGGCACATGCATTCATATCAACCCCGTATTTGGTACCATCCCATGATAATTCGGAAGAAAGGTATTCTTCGGGTGAGTTAGGGATTAAATCGTAGGGTCTTGATAGATTTGGGGCAGATTTGTATTTTTTAGAAAATTCAGGGACCGAATTGTAATTTTCAAAAATTGGTAGAGAATTTGTGTATTGAAGAGGTCCGGGTGGTGGAAAAGTTTGATTAGGGTTTGTGATGTGGTGGGAGATTGTCGGGGTTGAATATGAATGTCTATTAAGGTTAGGGTTTTTAGATGGAGCGGATGTGAGGGTTTCTTGAATTTGGGGTAAATATGGTTTGGCATCAATTTTTTTTGCAAGGAGGAGATAATGAATCTTGGTTATTGGTAATACCTTCTTGAAATTCCGGTAGTTTTTGAGTCGCACGAGGTTGATTCTTGACTTGATTTTCCATGTTGGAGGTGATGGTTACTGTCTTGGGCAGAACCCGATGTAAATCAGAATCAGATTGGTGATGGACAGCAGTTGAAATGCCGAAAACTTCGACGACTGGCGTAGAAGCCGCTGCTGCCTGGAAATCCAACGGGATCTGTGCAGTGTCGGCAGCGAAAATGGGGCAAAACCCTAGCAACAACAATTGTTGTTGGCCGAGGGTTGTATCGACATGAATTTCCGGTGCAAACTGGCCACCAGTGGTGTTAGAACATGGTGGTAACATTTGACGGCTAGGGTTTGTCTGGTGATCATCCGAATGAACCCAATTTGAGTCGCATTCTTCTATGAACACGGTTGATCCAAGAACAAACCACGCTCTGATACAAATTTGATGTAATCTAGGGTACGGGAGCGTAAAAAAAAGAAGTAATCTACACAACAAAAAAAAAAGGATCACGGGTTTCTTATTTCTCTCTCTAGTCTCTCATTCTCAATTAGGCAAAAGTGATACAAATGAGGACCTTCTAGCTATTTATACTAACGGTACAAAAAGGGTAAAAATAACAAGAAATTAATAAGAAATGCAAAAATGACAGATAGGTCCCTGTGCTCTTGCATGAGAAAAGAACAGAACAGTAGACCAACATTCCACTGTGTTCTCCATGCTTCCAGCTTCATTATAATATTATTCATAATTCAAAATATTTTATTTGACTCTCTATCTCTTCTCTCTTCTCTCTTCTCATTCTTTGAACTTAGCGTGCCACCCAAAAAGATGGAAACTGTGATATGCAAGCTGTGGCATCCACTGATCAATTAATTGTTGACACCAAGCTCCAATTATAGCACATTCCATTTAGTTGCCGGTATATCTCACCACTTTCACTAGATCCTCAACGAAGAGGCTTAAACTTAAACCCCCTAACTACTTTTCTCTATCGGGTAAAAAATAAAATATTTGATTTGATGGCATAAAATATGTACGAAAAGAACAGTGGACCAACATTCCACCATTACAATAAATGATTAAATTTTTAGTTTACCTAATGTGATTATTTATGTTTTTGTTCTTTTTGTGTTACATTTTTACTATGTGATTCAACCACTTTAAAAAGTTTGTAAATTTACATTACATTCTAATATAACAAGAATTCACAAAATTTCGATTTATTTGTTTTGGGACATATTATATATATTTGAAATGTATTACCTACAAACTTAGGATTCCTTATAACATATAAGGAGACCGGAATCTATGAAAAAACGCATTGGAGAACTGCAAAGGAGTCAATAAGGACACCCAGACTTACAATAAGGGATGATATATTGTAATTTTTTTAGTTTTTTTTCGTTCATTCTATAGTAGTCCAATGTCTGAAGATATAAAACTCCTCTAATCAATAAACTCAAAGAAGCACCATATATTGTTGCTTTGTTTTAAGTTCTATCAATAAGCAAAGTCAAATGTCCTCAATTTAAGTTCAATTTCAATCTAACATCAAAAGAACAAATTATTGTACAAGGAACAAAATAAACAAGTAAACAGTTTAATCAATGACATTGACAAACTTTAAAATTGACAGCAGAAAAGAATGCTTATGCAGTTCTGCGCTAAAATAATGCACTTTAAAAAAAATGATATAAAAATACCTCGATGCAGGCAAGGAGGATCCGCAATGCCATTTCATGACAATATTTTGCTCTCAGTGGATAGGAGCCATATCTAATTCCACAGGCAGCATAAGATAAGACCACTATTTATCTTATAAATGCAAGGGGTATTTTGACTTTACCATCCATTTAGTTTTGGTAATTACACTTTACCCACTATTTTGTTTTCTTTTAGACTTTGCCACTAAAATTGGCTGGAAAAAGTTGGTTGACTGGTCAAACCGTTATCTTTTCTACAAAAGCCCAAACTACCCTTATTCTAAATTATTAATGCCGAATCCACTTTTTAATTTCTTTTTTTACTTAAGACACTTTATTTACTTAATATATTAATTAAATTAGACATTTTATTAAAAAAAACGGTTTTCTTATATTAAAAACATTTGTAAAAACAATTTTTTTGTTTTTTAATAATTGTTTTTTAATTTTTTTTCATCCTATTTTTTATCTATTAAAAGAAAAAAAAAATATTTTTGTTCTTTTTTCGGCGTAGTTTGTATCTATTAAAAAAACAAAAAAATATATTTTACTGTTCTTTTTGTCAGAGTTTTTTATTTACTAAAAAAAGGTATTAAAACAGCATTTTAATAAATAAAAACAGTTTTTCTGTTGTTTTTTAATAACAGTTTTTTTCTGTTGTTTTTTAAAAACAGTTTTTTTGTTCGCGTGTTTTCGTCCTATTTTTATCGATTTAAAAAAAATTCTTTTTGTTCTTTTTTCATCCTAGCTTGTATCTATTAAAAAAAACAAAAAACTACTTTATTGTTCTTTTTTTGTCCCAGTTTTTTATTTACTAAAAAAGGGTATTAAAACAGGTATTTTAATAAATAAAAACAGTTTATTTGTTGTTTTTAATATTTTTCGTCCTATTTTTTTATCTATTAAAAAAAACTATTTTGTTCTTTTTCCGTCCTAGTTTGTATCTATTAAAAAACAAAAACAAAAATCGTATTGTTCTTTTTTCTCCCAATTTTTCTATTTATTAAAAAAAGGGTATTAACACGGGTATTTTAATAAATAAAAATATTTTTTTGTTGTTTTTCAATAACAAATTTTTTTGTTGCTTTTTAATAATAGCTTTTTTGTTGTTTTTTAATAGTTTTTCCTCCAATTTTTTATCTATTAAAAAAAAACTAGTTTTGTTCTTTTTTCGTCCTAGTTTGTATTTATTAAAAAAACAAAAAACTATTTATTGTTTTTTTGTCCCATTTTGTATTTACTGAAAAAGGGGTATTAAAAAGGATATTTCAATAAATAAAGATTGGGACGAAAAAAAGAACAAAAAAATGTTTCTTGATAAATAAAACAGGAATGAAAAAGTAACAAAAACTTTTTTTGTATGTTTTAATAAAATATATAGGAGAAAAAAAGATAACAGAAAAAAATAGTTTTTTTTATTTTTTCAGAGATAAAAATTGGGTAGAAAAAAACAAAACAGAAAACTAGCTTTTTTTAAATGGAACTTTTTTATTTCTTCACAATATATTAATATGATATCTAATTTTATTAATATATTTAGTGAATAAAGTGTCTTAAATAAAGAAAGAAAGTAATAAGTGGATTCAGCCTTTGAGAATGTTGAATGTGGGTAGTTTGGACTTTTATACAAAAGATAGCGGTTTGACCATTCAACTAATTTTTTCCATACAATTTTACTGGAAAAGTCTAAAAGAAAACAAAATAGTGGGTAAATTCTAATTACCCAAACTAAATGTGTGATGAAGTCAAAATATCAAAAATTCCCAGCTAGGATAAAGACATTAATGGGTAGATTCGATTGGAGTGGGTAGAAAAGAATTCCGAGGAATTGGAATAAATTTCTTGATCCCCCCAAAGAAAAAAATTCCATGGAAAGTGTCTTAAATGAGCATTATCAGGTCATAATTTAGCAAAGCTAGAGCAATATTGCAAGGAAAATTTAGACAAACAAACATACCAAAAGTTGGAATATATGGAACCTTCCTTATTTTCCATGTAGAATATTGTCAATCAAAACACCCTTAAAGTGACAAATGCAAGTGAGTATACAAAACTTACTTGGAATAGCAAACCTCGCCATTACCCCCACATAGCACTGCCATATCAGTTGCCGTACACATTAACATTCCTCCATCAGCAATTGATTGAACTGCTGAGTCGAGGAATACAGAGGGGGAACCATAAGGATCGAGATCAACCTGCAATACCAATAAGCACGATAAATCTAAATGAAAGCTCGATAGCGAGCTTTTTCCTTAAATGCTGTCAGCAGTCTAGAAACCATATATTATAGAATTCTCTGTACATGCAAATCTTCATATCAAGAGAAAAAAGTTACACTTGATATGGAATACAAAATTATACCACGTCAAATTCTTTTGGGTGGGTGAGCATATAAACTCTAGCATCAGCAAGCTGTGATTCCACCTTAGAGCATGCTACAGAACCATTAAATTTTATGTTTCTCCTGCAAGCTTCAACAGACGCTGCAAAATGGAAATGATATCTCGTCTCATGTACAGGTCAAGTTGAAAAGTTGTTTGAACGTTAGTTCAACTTTTAATCCAAAATACACACAAGGTAGCATATGTATGACAAGATATATCTGTATACGGACTAGACTCATTACCTAGTTCTATCCACGGTTCAAAGACACTTTCAGCCAAACAACGCCATCTAAAGTTTGACTTGGTTTCAGTTATGGTTTTAGCTTTTATTTCAGTTTCGGTTCGGATGGGCGGGAGAAATTGACACTTTATCTAGAGGATTAAAAAAGTATGGCTCTGAAACTCGTCTAGTCGAGCGCCGATATATCAGCCGATTTGGAGGGATATAAAGAGGGGGGAGGGGGAAGTCGGCGAATTACGCCAAGCCTAGGTCTGGGTAATTTTTCGGGACCTAAGTTGCTGAAACCAAGTTTACTCAGCCATCTAGGCATGGTTTTGGTCAATCCTTTGAACCATGACTGTATGACTATCAGTGCAGTGTTCTATTAACATCTTTCTTTATCATTAAGAACATAAGGCCCCTTGTATTGCCACAATATTATTGAAATATTGAAACTACCTTTATCATTGTCCAAGGCCACAACTTGGCCAATCCCATCTACTTCACGTGCATATCTTAGAGCTCTTAATCCCGAAGCTGACAAAGCCTATTAATCCACAAGGAACACACTTGTATAAACTATATAAAAATAACAAGCAAATTATGAATCCATTGCGAAGTAATTTTGTATGAGAGATCAATGTACAAGTGGTAATAACAAGAACAGAAAATCGATGGAGAACCTCAAGCACCCTTGGCGGCTTCAATTCTCCTTGGCATTTCCCCTCTAAGGTCTTGACAGGTTCTTCCGACATGCTACATGGTTCATCCTTGGGTATCTCTTCTGACACTCCACATTCACCATTTGATTTTCCATTGTGCAAAGCAGGTTCAACGGGTGCTTCCAATTCAGACGCAAGATCATCTTTTACCTTTGCTGCTGGTTTCTTTCTTTTGGATAACATTAGTTCATGCTCTTGTTTGCGCTTCGATATAAAGGTCCTCAGGACAGCAATAGATATATCTCTGTTGTTAACCTGGTGTTCATACAGCTCCAATGTCAGAGCCATTGATTCACTAGAAAATAATAAAGAGAAATAGGAAGAGCATACTCATCAAGAGAGAGAGGAAGAGGAGGAACCAATAATATGACATGGATCTTTAAAATTTCAAAAATTGAAGAGAATATCTGTGATGACAAATATAGATGCTTAAAAAGGTTGATTGAAATCCAATTGAATCATCTTATGCATTTTGGTAAATGGTTGACGCAAAGCTAATTTGTATTATCTCATAGGCCATGTTCAACATCACACGTTGTAAATCCTGACTCAAAGAAAAAAAACTATAATGTATTTCTACAATGGTATAATGTATTATAGATATGACCAGTAGAAATCTATTATTGGAGCACGAGGTTTCCCAAAAGTTTTTAATATATTGATGTAAAAGGCTTCAACAACACAATATTCTCAAACAAGAAATCAACTAAAACTCTCAATCTATTAAAAATTAAATTAAAACCCTAGCCTAATGCCTTTATTTATAGGCGTTACACCCTTAGAGAGAGAAACTTAGTTACATAAGGAGAGTAAAAACTTTCCTAATATAAATCTACTACCTTATTTAAATAATATGTTAACTAATACTAGATAATTACTATTAAAAAAAATCTTCCAGCTGGCATTGTTCACATCAAAAAAATCTCCTCTCAAACCAGATTTTCGAGCTGGCAGTCCCTATTCCCATAACTCCCTCCTCCTAAGAAAAAGCTCATCCCGAGCTTCAAAAAGGTATGTTGTCCGCCTCCGGTGGCTCATGAATCGGAGTAATTAAGGTCTGTTGCTCTTGAACTGTTGGTTCAATCTCAATTTGTTCTCCTTCAGCAATGAGGACGGACTTCTTCTTTTTCGGACACTCCAACATCCTATGACCAACCACTCCACACGAATATCACTTGAAAGTTGTATTTGATGATGTCGTATTATTCTTAGTATCAACGAAAATAGTGGGGGTAGGCGAGGATTAGCCCGAAAATAGTGGGGGTAGGTGGGTTTCCATGCTCTTTGCGAAGTCAACGGCTTTGTCAAGATTCGGGATGTCCCTCAACAACAATTCCGCCTTTATCTTATCTTAGAGACCATTAATTTAACGACTTACTTTTTGGTACTCACTCTCCCGAAGATTAGCCCGAGTGTAGAGAAGATGGAAGCAATGTTTAAAAAGGCGTTTGAGGATTACGCCTCGAGGTGAGGCGGGCAAAAAGTGCCTCAGGGTTGAATTCGAAGCTTACGCCTCAATGCGCCTCACGCCTTGCCTCGCGCCTTTTTGCTGAGGCACAAAAAAAAAATCTTATTCTTTTTTTGTTTTTAAACCGCACTTAACTTATACTATTTACTATTGTTACTTAAGAGAAATTTTAAAAAAATAACCAATATGTTAATGAAACTTAAAAAACTGATTTTGTCAATTTAATTTTGTTTGAAAAAATGTACTAACTTAACTTCAATATGACTTTTTTTTTAAAGGTTTCTGTTTTTTAGTTTTCAACTTAGATTAATCTGTTTTCTTTAACTAAACTGAATATATTTTAAGAAACTAATATATTTTAAAGGTTGTTGTTTTTTTTAATAAACGTAGGTTGATATGTTTTATTATTTTTTAAAAAAAAAATTGCTGTTTTTTTTTAATCTTAGCTTGAAAATCAATGTTTTTTTAATAAATTTGCTTGTTAAGTTGCATTGATTAATTTACTGTCATATTATAAAATAACCAATATGTGAATGAAGCTAAAGAAATGATTTTGCCAATATGATTTTGTATTGATTAATTTATTGTCATATTGTAAAATAACCAATATGTTAAAATTGATTTTCTCAAATTACTTTTTTTTTAAAGTTATCTCGGGGGAACAAAAAAATGTCAAACTATGTGAAAAAGTCGTTAAGGATATTTTTTTTGTAGTTTTATTTTATATTTCTTTGTTATTTTATTTTTATGGTTTTATTAGTATTTTTTTAATACCATTTTGTTCTTTCCCCCCCCCCCCCCCCTTTTCGGTGAGGCTTACGCCTCGCCTCGCCTCACCTTTCGCCTTTTTAAACATTGGGTGGAAGTCATCCATGTACTCTCCCACTGACGAAAGGTTTTGCCGATGATTTTGTACACGCATGAATAAATCCCGCTCATAGCCCAACAGGATAAAAGTCCTTTTCAAATACTCTGTCATCTTCCTCCATGATCTTATAGATGACTTATTCGACTCCCGCCGAAATTGACATAAATCGTTCCACCACACACGAGCATTGCCAGTAAAATTTGTAGCTGCGAATCGAACACCCTTCTCGCCACGAAAATCTTCAAATTCAAAAGCCTTCTCCATAACATTAATCCAGTCCACACATGTATCTCCGTCAATTTTTCTTTCGAATTGTGGCACGTCTAGTCATATCCCACCGGTAGAAAGAAAAATTGTAAGCCTATGCTCAGCCCATCTGAATATAATTCCTATGCTCCTCCTCTCCGGAAGATTCATCGTTGCTCTCCACTCCTAAAACTTCGCACTTGACGATGGAGAAGACTTGAGGGAAAAGCCCCTTGGCTTGTAGCATCGCTGTTTCGATGTAGTTTTAGCCTTGGACTTCACCAATCTCCACGATTTTCTTTTGCTTGGGGCATTCAATTTGAACATATCCCAACTGTTTGCACCTATTGCAGACTCGTTCTTCGTTCGGCACCCACTTTGCATAAGACCCTTTCCCTACTACCTGCTGGTCCACTATAGGCTTAATGGGAATGGCAGCACGTTTGGGGCTTGGCTATTGTTTCACACGCCATGGTTCAAGAGGGCCTAAGTTTAGTGTTTTTCTCGAACGGTCGTCATCTTTAAAAATCTCCCCGATAACCATGACGTTCTCAGGCGTGAAAAATTGAGGGGAGGAAACGTAAGGGCTTAAACATTACCGTGGGGATCGAAGGCCTTGCCTATAGCTACGGCACAAGATTTCAAGAGCTACTCAGCCTTAGCCTGGGCCTCAACTATAGCCAGAAATTCTGCGTCTGCAACATTTGGGTGGACCATGGCTTTGGTTTTCACTCGACGAAGCCACGGCTAGGTTTATTTTGGTAGGCAGTTGTGTCGCAAGGTCATGGACAAGCCCTAAGTCTTGCGCAACAAACAAGGCAGTGTTGGCAGCCATTGGGAGGAGCCCTTGTGTCTCCAATTGGCTGGAGAATGGTGAGAGGAACGATTGGACGAGGATGCGGTTGTCGATGAGGGCTTGGGTTATGGCTGCTTCGTGGCCTGAGCCCTAGCTTCAATCCGTTCCATCATGGAGGTCATGACCTCTTCGAATTCAGTCATCTTCCTCGTATTCGAAGGCATAGCGACTGAAAATCCATGAATGCACGCACAATTCGATAAACACACGCACGAATACGTGAATACTAAGAGCGAATGGCTTTGATACCACTGTGATATAACACGCAAAGGGATTTCAACACATAATATTCTCAAATAAGGAATCAACTAAAACTCTCAATCTATTAAAATTAAATTAAAACTCTAGCCTAATGCCTTTAATTATTGGCATTATATCCTTGAAGAGGAAGAAACCTAGTATCATAAAGGAACTAAATAAATATCCTAATATAAATCTATTACCTTATTTAAATAATATCTTAACTGATATTAGATAATACTATAAAAATTATCTTCCAGCTAGCACTGTTCACGCGCAAACAGTAACGGGGACTGTTCATATCAGGAAAATCTCTTTTCTCTCAAACCAGATTTTCCACAACTGGTAGCCCATATTCCCATCATATATGCAATATCGGAATGAAGAATAGACATTTAATGTTGTAGCACTTCATTTTTTAATACTAGTTAAAACAAGGGGGGTGGGGTGTTACTTAACCCCCCCCCCCCCCCCCGCGTATTAATGCCATAACAAGACTCAACCCACTCAAAGATGAAAAATTAGACATAACCATAGTTGTCAAAATCTTACGATTCGATTCGATTCGATTCTCACATAAAACGATTCGAATCGAGTTGAGAATCGCAAATGTCTAAAGAATCGGACTGAACTGGCGATTCACAATTCGAATCTTCCGATTCGGGTCCGATTCAACTTTTCTTTCGCGATTTTTTTTACCTTATAACCATACGTGTGTTTTAATAAAACAAATAAAAAAAGAAGCAAATAACAAAGGATACCGTTAAGATACTGAGTTTTAGAGAAAAACATGTTCTCTTGGCTCGGTTATTTTCAGCCGGCTTTTCTTGTCTATTCTCTTGGCTGAGTGTCTTCTATCTTTTGCTTTTTTTTTGTTATAAAACTTTTGTATTTGTTATAAAATCTTTGAAGGTATATTTGTTTTGTTGCTTTAAATTAATATGAACGTTGTTTTAAATTAATATTGTTTTATAGTTAATCTTAGCATATGTTTTATTGTTTTAAATTAATATGGTTTACTATGTTAAATTAATATTGTTGTAATTTTGTAGGGTGTTTTAAATTAATATTGTTATTCTTAGGAGGTAGGCCTGTTTAAAATTTTTAGAAGTATTTGTTTTACAGTTTTATTGTTTTAAATTAACCTTTATATTTATTTTATTGTTTTAAATTAATATGTAGGATGTTTTAAATTAATATGTAGGTTGTTTTATGATATATTTTTGTTTTTTACATTTTTAATCTTAAAATGAATGAAAACATATGCTACGGTTAATTTTTGTGATATATTTTGGTATATTATCATGTGCTACGATTAGTTTTTTGTCATATTACGCTTAATTACCAATTCTATAGTGTTAAATCCCATTTACTTATGTTTTACTACGTTTTTATCATTTGGTTCCGATTCGACCGATTCGATTCACGATTCGCGATTCGGGGGGTAAACGATTCACGATACGATTCGCGATTTGACAACTATGGACAAAACCCCTCACAAGTGGGCGAACATTAGCCTTCATTAAAAGAAACCTTCCATAATGTGTATTTTGACATATATTTTCTGGACAAAAGTTCCCTCATCTTATCCCCTCTTCAACTTCTGCCCCAAATCAAAGCCCTAACCATAATTTCAAACGACTAAAATTTGCAAAGAATTAAAAATAATAAATTCTAAGCATTTCATAATCAATATCCAACACTAATAACCCTAAATGGAAAATCCCAACTAGATGCTACCAAATAACCACCACAACTGCAAAATCATGCCAGTTATTATTCATATCAAGCTTTTGATAATTTTATGCAAAGATGAAGAACAAAGTAAGATTTCAATGCAATTTATAATTGATTCACAATGCAATGACTAATCAAATCATCAATCTTTTTTTATCGGAAACAAAATTGATTTGATTAATGCTCAACATCATGAACACAAACAATACAAGCTAGGAGATCTAGAGGATCACCTCCACAAATATAGAAACAAACAATCATAGCTAAAAAAAAAAACATAACATAACAAAGAAACAGACCCTCAAACAAGTAATACAACAAATATCCTTCTGAACATTTATACATAAAAGCCTCATTAATCCAACGTATAGCTCCCAGCTTATATCAGCATAATAACCCAATTCTCTAGGATAAAAGATAATAGAAACTTGTCGAATGCCTTAAACAAAGATCCCCAACAAGATGCAGTGTAGTAAACAGACGGATACGGAGTGTATACCATGTTTTCCATATCCGCATCCGCTATCTGGATGCAATATCCGTATCCGTATCCGCCCGGATAGTTAAAACAACTATCCATATTCGTATCCTCTCGGATACCTCGGATTCGAATAATATCCGTATCCGTTTACGTTGTTTATCCCTTGCCTACTAACTAAAATTCATATTGAATAAAAATTAGACGATCAAAGCTCAAAGGAATTTTGCTATAACTAAAAAACAATATAAATTCTTACGAGAATGTTTGAAATCAAGTACTAACCTCGAATGCTCATATTAATGAATCACGAGTTCTCTTTTCCTCTTATAATATTGAATAGTCAATCATACAAAAACTTGAACAGTTTATTGAACATTTATATTCGAAAACCCACAGTTTATTGAACACTTATATTCAAGACAAAAACTTGAACAAAAAATACACAGCATATAAAAAATATATATAGCATACAAAAAACCAGCCTACAAAAAATATTCAAGGTGAAATAGCATTTTTTTGATAACTGAACACCAAGATATATACAACACATCATAAAAAAAGGCACAAAAAAAGCAGTACTTCTCCCACGAATTCAAGATATATACAGCACAAAAACATCAAGATATATACAGTGCAACATACAAAAAATTATCCGGACTGAAATCATGTTTTTTGCATAATAGCATTTTTTTCAACATTTTGATCTTTCTAATAGCATTCAAATAGGACTTTGCACCCAAAAAAAAAAGCATACAGGAGGCTCTTTCTAATAGCATAAAAAAAGGCACAAAAAACAGAACTTAAGTCAGGCGACAAAAAAAGAAGGATCTTACTGTTGCGGGGCAAGGATGACTTCAGGTCGGGCAACCAACGAAAGGAGGGAGGCATAAAGAGAGGGCGGCGCAGAGGGAAGGAGTGGCAGAACTTAGGGCTTTTTTTTTTTTTAGACGAAATGAGGGAGGAGATGGTTTTGAGGGAAATGAAATGAGGTTTGGCTTCCTGTTTCCGTTTTAAGAAGGGAAGGGGGAAATGAAAACCAAAGCCTAGGCGGTTCATTTCATTTCTTATTTTGTCATTGTTTTTTCTTTTTTTTAAATTCATTCTCTATTTCTTATCTATTGCCAAAATATAAATTAATAATATTTTTCAAATAAGTAAAAAATGATAAGTTAATACATTTTTATATTATATTATTATATATTTATATTTTACATTGTAACATTACATATAATAAATATTATAAATAAAAATGAAGTATATTATTATTATATATAACTAATATTAATAATAAATTAGTATTAGATATAATACGGATATGAATATCCGGAAAAACGGATATCTACAAATATGGATAGTCTGCCTCGGATAAAGATTATCCATGTCGGATACACATACTATCCGTTTTTCCAGATGTTTTAACACACTATCCATATTCGTATCCATATCTGTTTCTCGAATAAATATCCGCAAAATTCGGACTAGGATACCGGACAGATTCGGATTTTCGAATATCTATTTACACCCAAATCTGATCCTCATCCATAATTCTTCTCTCGAGTCAAACGGTCCACATTAAGTCCCTTAATGTATACCAGTCTTCCAAATCATCTTATACGGTTCAAAAATAGGGATAGATAGATGGAGGGTCCATTAGAGAGCCGAAATAAGATTTGCATGAAAAATGATGTAAATAATAAAGGGGGGGAAATTGTAATTTTTCATTCTTTTGGCTTTTGTCATACTTATTATTTTTTAGTGATTAGATATTATAATTAGGATAGAAGTTTCTAGAAGGTCCCATTAGTGTTGTCATGGATGACACTACATGCCAACTCATTACATGACAATACATACTTGGGTAACACCTTCTAGAAACCTCTCACAATGCCTATAAATGTTATCGTTCCCCAACGGGAAGAGATATCTTTGGTTTGTTAATAAAATTTAGATTTGTGCTTATGTTTTCTCTCTTTTTTAGATGTAATTTTTGGTGTTTGCATCAAATTGGTATCAAAGCGAGGTGAGTTCCTTGGAGAGGGGGAGGTTGTCCCCCTTATGGAAGAAGATTCACACAACTGAACCTGATGAAGACTTGTTGCGTAGTCTAGACACCGTTCCACAAGTTCGGAGTTGCCGCTGCAATAAACACGTTGAATGTATCGTTGCGAGCCAACCAGCCCCTGCCTCCCAATTACTTTTTCATGAGGACCTATAGCAAGTAGTTGTGATGGTTATTGTCCCATACCGACGACCACTAGAGGCGTCTCCAAATTTGTAGCCCCCAATTGTTGCCCGAACCTTTCCTAATGGAATTCCTCCGCAAACCCTAGGCCAGCAACACCCCACCTTAACCCCTCTAGTCCCCACCGATTTTCAAACAAAATCACAACCATACCCCAAGGTGCGAAACACCATGAAATCCAACCCCCAACCTGCTACGTACCATTATATTTGTCATCGTTTGAGACAAAAGATGACGAATCTGATGCTAATTCGAAAGCAAAAATCGAGTTTGATGATAATGAATCTGAAATTGAAACAGACGAAGATGAGAGGCCAGAGGGGGCCGACAACCCTTTTGACATTCTTCTTGCCCTTTGACATAGTTGATGTTTCAAATGCGGGCCACCACTCGACGCCAATGGTCTCGAGCCCTAATGATCGCTGATTTGACTACCGAAATGGTGGCTATTGTTGTTGTGGACAGGGTTTGTGACGTTAAGATTGAAGGAAATAAATCCGAGAACAACGAAGGTTCGATCAGCACCTTCGATGAGATTTGCGAAACTAAAGTGGTGGGGCTGACATGTTTGGGGGCTTATTTGGGCCAGGAAGTTGAATCTAAACGTTGGGCTTTAGAGCGTTGTGAAAAAAAAGTGAGCAATAGTCGTCATTAAGAAGCAATTGGGCTGAATTTATTCAAACAAAAATTGGGTCAACTCTTTAACAAAAAGGAAGTAGTTGGTCTCAACCTTCTAGACCCAAAATCTGAAAAAAAAACTGATTTTATTGCGATTGAAGATAGTGGGTAACTTCAGCTTTTAAGGAGCTGAGAAATATCATAATTGGCCCTCGAATATTTGAAGAAATTTAGTTTGAGACCTCATTAAAGAAGAAAAAATATTTTTCAAATATTCGTTCATGTGGCATGGTTAGGCACAATTTTAGCAAGAATTGTCCGTGCGACCCAAACGGCTCCATTTCATCATTTCAAATTTCGAGGACGAACTCTTTCGAAGGAGGGGAGTGTGATGTAAATAACAAAGGGGGGTTAACTGTAACTTTTCATTCTTTTGTCTTTTGTCACACTTACCATTTTTTAGTGATTAGATATTATTGATGATACAAAATATCATCCTAAGATAATGTTCAACTCAGTTCCTTGGTCTGTATGTTCATAGAGGATACATGCATCAACATAAAAAATAGAAAGTAAGCAGAAGGGATGAGAGATAATAAGAGGACACGGATGTTTAAGTGGTTCGGCCTTGTCCTACGTCCACTGTGCAAAATGAGAAGTGTTTTCACTATAAGCATAGACTGGAAGCCATTGAAGGCTTACAAGCTCTCTCTTTCTCTCTCTACAATTGTAGTATTACAGCATAACAGTAGGTAACAATTATCGACCCCTGTAGAAGATGAAGTAGAATGCCTTTTATAGTAATGGGGGTGCGCAGTATCACCACCTAGCATGCAGCATGTGGGGCATGAGGTAAATTAGCCAACGAGAGAGTGACAATTGTATACTACATGTGCAATCTATGATGAGCAAATATTCCTCTCATGTGAGGCTGATTAACTGCAACGGTTTTGGCCACATGTTCCATCATTACCCAAATCACATGTTCCACACGAGTTATTCGTGTCGGAGCTAAGGTCTCGGCTAGCCAAGACTAATGATGCAGCTCTTGCAGAGACGAGGTCGGGGATGATAACTGGTTTCTGATAGGTACGGCCGAAAATGGGCCTCTCGGCTTGGTAGAGATGTCTGCGGCTGACACCTATTTCGGCCGACACACGGCCGATGGTACAATCCTGTGAATGGTGACGGATGTTCCTGCACAATTGTGCCCACTATGGTGTAAGGTCCTGGATAGAACGAGTCTGAGGTGATTTGGGAGGGGGCGTGTCATTAGGTGAGTGTCGTCTAGACGGGACCAGACTTATGTATATCAAAGGACAAACTCTTTCAAAGGAGGGGAGAGTGATGTAAATAATAAAGGGAGGTTAACTGTAATTTTTCATTCTTTTGTCTTTCGTCACACTTATCATTTTTTAGTGATTAGATATTATAATAATGATACAAGGATCCATTAGTGTTGTCATGGATGACACCACATGACAACTCATACTTAGCTAACACCTCCAGAAAGCCTCTCCCATTATTGGGAGCCCACACTCTTTTAATCAAAGAAAGCAAAAGGATGAATTCCCTAAAATCCCTACCCCAATATTTCTTCTGAAAGATAAATCCCAAACATGATTAAAGTTGGAATGCCAAGGCATCACACTTAAAATTGGGTTAAGAGAGGCCCTACAAAGGTGAGGAAAACTTAAACTAAAACTAACCTCCCTAATCCAAGTGTCTTCCCCAAACCAAATACTGCTACCCCCACCAACAACAAGATAAGTATGCTTCAAGAGGGAATCCAAACCTTAAGAAATGAATTTCCTAGTATTATGATAGGATCCTCTTACCTACTTACCATCAATAATGGAACACCAAAGTGAGCAATTTTCTATTGGGAACCTCCACCACAACTTACCTAAGAGAGCTAAATTTCTTATTTAGTTGCTCACTCTGAACCCTCCTTTTTTCCTCATTTCTATATACAATTTCCCATTTGACAATATGTTCCTTTTAGCCCTCAACATTACCTTCCCAAAGAGATGTTCACATGAGTTTTTCAATTTTGTTTGCCACACCAAAAGGTATTATAAAAAGAGACAAAAAATAAGCGTGGGTGCTAGAAAGTACCCATTGGACTAACGTAAGACTACCCACAACCCATCTAGTCTTTTAGAAACTTTTTTCACCACCGATGACCAAAATCCCTCACTACATTCCAAGTATTCAGTGGCGATGAGCCACTCTCACACATGGTTCAAAGTATCGGCCGAGTTGACTCGGTATCGGCCGAAAAATGTACATATTTGTAAAAAAAATATATATTTGTACATATTTGTAAAAAAATATATATTTTTGTTAAAAAAATGTACATTTTTGTAAAAATGTCCTTTTGTACGTTTTTGTAAAAATGTACATTTTTGAAAATTTTTGTAAAAAATGTTTTTTTTACGTTTTTATAAAAATGTAAAAAACAATATACATATTTGTTAAAAAAATGTATATTTTTGTAAAAATGTTCTTTTGTACGTTTTTGTAAAAATGAAAAAAAATGTACATTTTTGTAACAATGTTCTTTTGTACGTTTTTGTAAAAATGTAAAAAAATATACATTGTTGTTAAAACAAAATGTATATTTTTGTTTTGCAATATTATTATTGGTTCACTATGCAATATTGAATCTGACAACTCTGTCGCGCTTCAGTATGACCAATTCTACAATGCAATGCATATTGAATGATGGGTTTGAATGTATCTCATTGGTCCACATTGTTAATCTTATTTTTTTTAAATTTTCTATATTTTTTCCGGAATTTTTTGCGCTCTCTAAATAGCGTATCTTTGCGTATCGCCCGATACCGCGACCGAGTTGAAAATCGGGTGTCCGATACCGAGACTTTGAACCATGCTCTCACACCTTATCTTAGTGACCTTATCCTCCTATATTTATCCCGACTAACAAGCTATTAACTATGTTGATTTAGCCCTGAAATCTTTTAAAAAAGTGTAAGGACACAAATTTCCAATCGAGTCCTTTGTTGTTTTGGCTCAATTCCGGACAAAAACATTTGAGTCATAGGATAGTGTTCTTATGTATCCTTCAAACATATGACAAGTGTAACGTTGAAGACGTAGCGGCCTGCTTTCCAAGCTTCATCATTGCCATGTTTCAAGTGCCTCGTTTCACGTCCTCAGCATCATAATTCAAGTCTCCAAAAGGTACGAATGCAAACTATGTATATTTGTAGGAGACTTGGAATATCTTTTAATGGGTGTGATGTTTATTTAAAATAAAGTTTTGGGGCTTAAAATTGAAAAATGAACAATCTGTCATTTCGTTCGAAATTGTCGTTCAAAAGAGAATGTCGTTCGAACGAGTTTGCCAACGACTTTTCCCATTTGGCCACTGGACTATCATTAGATAGTCGTTCGAACGAGACTTCGTTCGAACGAAGATAACTGGGCGGGAACAGTTTTGGCAGTTTTACACCATTTTTCCACCACTTTGTCCCACTCTCTTTTAACAGTTTGAAACAAACTTGGGACAGACTTTTTCCAAGACTTTTGCAACATCTTTGAGACGTTTTAGAGAGGAAATATTGCCAAACAAAAGTCCCAGTTTTCATGTGTCAAATTTAACTAGAAAATTCTCTCATACACACGTGTTTACACCCATAAAATTGTTATGTTTACAATTCCAAGTATTTCTTCATATATATAATATTTCCTTGGAGTTGTTTGGCACCATTGGTTCATCTCTACCACAAAAAGGAGAAGTTTGGGCTGTGCTTTTATTACCCATAAAAGAAGTTTGGTTTTTGCTGCGGCGTTCTCATACGGTGAAAGGCACCGTGTGTGGTTGACGGGTTCCAAAAGCTTCATTGGTGGATTCCAAGGTTCCGGTAGATTCCGGGATTGTCGACTAAGCGGAGGTTGGTACAAGAAGACGCGTCAGGGGCTTGAAGGGAGTCGAGTCGAGTTGAGTAAGTCATTTGTCTTGTACTTGTAAAATTCCGTACTTAGTGGACTTAAGGCTAGGGTCGTTCGAGGTTTTTTCCCGTTTTGGGTTTTTCCTCGTACATCGGCACGTTGTGGGATTGTGAATTTATTTTATCTTGCAAATCACCTAGAACGCATGTTTAGGGTAAAAAGATAAAATTGGGTTTAATTCGCAATCTTGTTTAAAATGGTGTATGTTTAAGTATCTGGTTAAGTTTAGTTTAAATTAATTTAATTCAAGTTGGCACTAAATGAATTAGATAATACTCTTGCCTAAGTTGTTTAAACTTGATAATTAAATTAATTTGGTTTGAGTGAATTTAAAGTGTGTGTGTGTGTGTGTGTGTTTACTTTAATTCACTTTGTAGTGTTTAATTTTAATTGGTTTTAAGAAATTAAAATTTGTCATTTGTGTGTGTTGTGTTGAACCATCTTTATTCCGCGTTGAAGGAAATTCATTTTTATAAATTTAAAATTGGGGGTCCTAGCGTTTCCAACAAAAATAATCAATTATCCCTTTTAAATTTTGAAAATTTTCTTTAGCGGAAACGAAAAAAGAACGTATCACCCCCAAATTGTAAATGTGACACCCTCACTCTATCCTTTCCTACCTCAAAGCTCAAAACCTGTTTATATCAAAATCACCAATCAAGAATCATGATAATATGCACAAATCTTGAACCATCAATCGATCACTAAAAATAATCAAACATTTTGTGCAAAACCATTCATGAGTTACTTCATCAGAAATCAAGACGAAACAAATGAGACCCAGCTAACATGTATTATTGCGCATCGAGTTCTTTCATTAAATAAAGTTGTAAAGTCATTGTTTAACAACATCACAAATTGTTGGATCTAATGTTACCTGAATTGTGGTTCGTTCCAGAACGTGGTACGGGTGATAGGTTGTTGTAGCTATTATGCGGTGCAATGGGAGTATGTTTACTTGGTTCACTACTTCAAATCATAAGGGCACTTTAGAACTCTTATTAGATTCTATTAATATTATAATCATGTATTTTATCAAATCAGATTCGTATACTTCACCAATATTGAAAGTCCCCTAAGAATTTATGTAGTGAATGATCTCGTAATTTTTTAATATATTATTAAGAGATATACAGAATTATGTATTAGATTGGCTGAGAAGTTTTTATTTCCAATTTATTTTATTAAGGAAGTTAAAAGTTGTTTTGTTACTAATAAGAACTAAAGTAGTTAATGTTAAATTTGGAAAAGATTCGCTTCAACAACTCACTATATTTCAAGTTGTGCGATCTCGAATCGCGGTAAGTAGGGGGTGTTGTTTTCCCTGTAGATATTGATGGGCTATCACATTTGTAAAGCTATACAGATAACGATCCAATTTGAACTAGGCACCGGCAATTAACTCAATGAGTACTGAAACTTTAGACGACTATACTTTTCCCCTGTAAGTTTTAAGTATTTATAATTAGGGTTTGAGTTCTGATTTCGGGAAGAGGATGAAGAGAGGAGAAGAAGAGGGTATTTTTTCCAAAAACATATAAGAGGGTAAGTCTACATCATGTTAGTGAAGTACAGCCGTCTAAATAAAAGAGGTTATCACATTTGAAGTTCAACCGTCTAAAGTACAGCCGTCATGTTAGTTAAGGGCAGCCCTTAACCTTGAGCAAACATTCCAGCAACTTAATTTTTTTTAACTAGTGGTCTACCACAGTGGGGGTAGGGAGGGGGATAAAGGGGTCTCGGATCACACGCGTGTCCGTTACCGTTGGCGTGGACCAATTACACTATGAATTAAAATTAAGGGGTTGTTAGGTTCTTTTGTTAAAATCCATTAAAAACCCGCTTTTTAGGTCCACTTGTAATCCTCTCATTATATAATACTTCTCTTGTGCGGACCAGTCTGCATTTTAAGAGTGTGGACCGGCCATGTGTCACCTGGCGGTGAACCTATAAATTATAGGCACACTTTCTCTCTTTTTTGGGCTCACCGTCAGGTGACACATGTCCGGTCCGCACTCTTAAAATGCGGATAGGTCCGCACAAGAGCAGTATTGTATATATATATATAGAGAGAGAGAGAGAGAAAGTGTGCCTATAATTTATAGGTTCACCGCCAGGTGACACATGGCCGGTCCACACTCTTAAAATGCAGACTGGTCCGCACAAGAGAAGTATTGTATATATAGAGAGAGAGAGAGAGTCAGGCTCTCATACATACCAACTATACATACCGCTGGCGCGAACCCATTTTTATAAATGATTTTGAGTTGAGTTTTTTTATGTGATATTTAAACAATTCAAGGGACCCATATAAAAAAAAGCTCAAAATAACCTTTATTGCTATTTTTAAAAAATGGGTCAAACTTTCACAGCTTTAAAAGCTGTGAAAGTTTGACCAATTGATTTTTTAAAAATAGCAAAAAAAGTTTGAGCTGATTTTTTTATATGAGTCAATTGAAATGTTTGAATACCATATAAAAAAATTCAACTCAAAAATATTTTTTTTACAATTTTTAAAAAATTGGTATGTAAACTTGGTATGTACAGGAGTCAGTCTCTCTCTCTCTCTCTCTCTCTCTCTCTATATATATATATATATATATATATATATCACATAAACCGGGAGTGTAAGTTAGTATGTTTTTATGAACTAACTACAAAAAACTACTTATATAACAATAAGCAATTATTTTCCTTTTCTTTATTTGGCAATCATGCTTGAATTTATACTTACAAAATGTTCTAAGCAGGAACGAAGGTATGTGAGGCCCAGCGGGGACTGTAGCCCCCAGTGAATTATTCAAAAAATATATTTAGTTATATAAAGTTTTGGGTATAAATTTAGAAATATATTGGGCAGGGATGTAATTTTGAAAACCTTTTATAACTTAGCCTAACTAAACATTTTATCCACAACACATTGAAAGCGCTGATTGGTGCTGTCCCTCGGCTGCTATCCCTCCTCCCTCGACTGCTATCCCTCCTCCTCCGCCGCTGCTGTCCCTCCTCCGCCTCCCTCCCTCCTTAAAGGTATGTAAACCATCTCCATCCCCTGTTTTGGTTTTTTTGATAAATTTAATTCCAAAGTTAACAACAACTCACTGCATATTTCTATTTTGGAAATGTATTGGTATTTTTGGGGGGTAAACTATTTGTATTGGTATTTTTTGGGGGTAAACCATTTGTATTGTATTGGTATTTTTGGGGGTTCAAATGCAGTGGTGGTGATGTGTTTTGAAATAAAATGGGATTTTAAATTAGGGTTTGAATTGATAGTTTAAATTTTAATTGTAGGATTGAATTATGGAGAAGTATTTTAGAAAAAAAGTTGTGACAACAAATTCCACGCTCCCCTCCCAATTGAGATAGAGAGCAATGTGGAAGAGGATGAAAGAATATTATATCTTTTTTTGTGTTATGCTCATTTAAATATTTGTTTCTCTTTCCATTAGATTAAATAAATTTCATTATTTTTGGTAAATAGTCAAAAATAACCTCAAAAAAAAAAATTTTAAGCTACGTCCCTGGTTCTAAGCTGCAACCCCAAAGGACTCCTGTTTCTTCCAATAGAACATTTGTTTCTAACAATATCCTAAGAAACCGTGAAACATAAACAAAAATTGAAACCCCGTGGCAGTGATTAAAACCAACTCAAAAGTGAAACATACAGGCATCAAAATTTGAGCGAATACATATTTTAATTAAAAAAAAGATAAATTTGAGTAACAGTAAGTGAATATAGAGGGGAAAATAAGACCTGGGTTTTGTTGTAAAAGACTTCATTTTTGGCGTGCATTAAAATCTCAGCTTCTCCTTCTTTGATAATGGTGTAATCTTCTGTATTATCAAGTGACATAGTTTTGTTTGTCTGCTTATTCTCATCCCCTGTTGTTTCATCACCGCCACCCATATCTTATAATATAATAACAATGGTCGTATCAGTATTAGGGTTTTCAGATTCCCAGTTTTGGCGGCAGCACAAGTAAAAAGCTGGGGAAGATGAAGCGAGCTAATGTAAGTTGTAACCGTGGTGGGACATCAATGTACTTGTCACTTGTGTGAGTAGGATGAAGTTAAAATAGGAAATTTTACATTAAATCATCCTCAACTACGGAAGTTTAAGAATACCTTATACTTTTTTACCCGTTTTGCCCAACCCTGCTATGTTTTCTTTCTAATCATAAGAGAAATTCATCATGTTTTTGTTTTTTGGTAAATCAGGGTATCCACTAGCGACTTAGTGACTAATCTTTTCGCTGATTGTAGGCACCTCGATGGGTGGGACAGCTGGCCCAGAGATTTAAGGCTACTTCATGTCCAAGGCGGGAATCGAACCCCCGACACTTGGTTAAGGGAAGAAGAGCCCATACCGCTCTATCACATCATTCATCATGTGATAGGCACGAACCAATTAATATTCTTTTATGAGTAAAATATAATTTTATTACTTTTTATAAATCTAATTTAATTAAGAATAAAAGTAACTTATAACATATAAATTAATTAAAACCAACTAGTGCATCCCTCCCTCCTCCAAAGAGTCAAATTTTACAACTAAACAAAAAAAAAATCATAATCTAATGAGTAATAGAATTAAGCGCTGAAATTTTGAAATAGGTCAAGTGATATAAAAACTAAAAGTTTTACGCCAAATTAAATGAAACCTAGGTTTTTTTACAAAGTGAGAAATATTGTGGTAACTTGTGATGGAGATTGATAAAATTGGGTTATTAAATTTAAGGACTATTATCTATTACTACTTTCCTTGGGTTAATAGAGAGCTAGTAATAAATTACAGGATAATAATTGGACTTGAAAGTCGATTAAGGAATGTCAATGAATTAATGTGAATAAATGGGGATTAAATCAAAATCAATGGGAACAAACAAATTAAGAGAATGTAAGGAGAGATTTGTGATGGCTTTATTTTGGTTGGTTAAAAACACAATGTGTGGATTAAGTATGTCATGTATTCTCACTCAATTATTCACAATGTTCTCATCGTCGTGGACTATTACAACATGGTTGTGATGGTTTTAAGGTCTAGCGGTGTCAACGAAAAGGTGGAGTGTTGGCTAAAGGATCTGTATGTGGTGTAAGGGAGTTGATGGGTGCATTAAATGCTGATGGGAACCTTCAATGCAAGTCGGCTTGACTGACGGAGGTAGGTGAAACAACCTTGTGCTTTTCATCTACCTATCAGACTGCTTGTAGAAGCATTATCGAAGGTCCAAGGGGTTTGGAACTATCACGGGTTTGCCATAAGTTGTTCTTAAGGTCTTTTGCAACAATACACTCTTGTGTTGAGGGTTAGGTGACCTTGGGAGGTCATTTCTCTTAAGTCTGAGATCTGTTGTGAGCGTCAGACATGGCGAAATCGTGGTTTTGTAGTCTTTGAGCTTGGTTGACAAGATGTGTTGGAACGACTGACCCTTCGAGGATGAAGTAAGAGTGACTGAGGTTTGCTATAATATTGTGGCATGTCTCTTAATGTAACCGAGGTTTTTAGGGGCCAGTTAGTGATATGCCTGAGGTCAAAGGTCAGTCGTGGGACCTCTGTCCTTACCCGAGGGTAGTCGGGGGATCTAAGAGTCTTTCGAATACCAAGTGCAATATAAGTTATCATCGCATGTTATCAATCAAGGTAACATAAGCATATGAGGTAAAACTTAGGTGTAGAGGATTATTTGGCCCCACACGAGGAAGGAATGCGTATTTATTATTCCTATCAATGATCTTGAGAGTGTGCCTCTCACGGTAGCTACCTAAATAAATATTAATTCACCTAATTCAAGAAAAAGGTTTAATAGTTTATTATTGCAAAAGGGTTTAACATCCAAAAGTCTATATGACAAAATATTTTATTAATTTTTAGAATCTCTTCGAGTTTTATCTTCTTAATTAAGACAGTGATTCTGAAAGATGCGAAAAGAGTAAAATAGGCACAAAAACGGATGTACGAGAGAAAAACTAGTGGTAGACCCAGGAATTTAGTATAGGTAGGGCGAAATTTGGGAGTGAAAATTATGAATAATTTTGTAAATCAAATAAGGCGATATTTTTTAGAATAAATACATATATTATTTAACGTATGTCAACAAACAATTATTCAATACCATATCTACATTTTAAATAAAAAATTAATGTGTTATAATGGCCTAGTAAATTTAGGTTTACAACCGTATTGTCCCCCAAAAAACTAGCAATACACAAAAATCATTCAGAATAAATTATAAAGGATAAATAATGTTAAATTAACCAAATAGTAACTTACCACATTGATTGGAGTGGTTGTGCAATAATCAACATTATAAACTCTCTATGAGTAAACCATTTAAATGTAGATGCATATGCAAATTACTAATCTACATATTAAGTTTCAAATCATAAATATACAAATCAAGTTTTACAAGCTTAAAATACATGTAACTTAATGAAATACATTCAATAATTATGGATACATCGAAAGAAAAACTCACTGCAAAAAAGAAAAAGAAAAACAAGAGTTAAGAAAGGTTGAAAAGGAAGGTAAAAATATAAAACGAGCCAAATATAAAATTTCTGCAACTCGGAACTGATCGAGGGGAAAATCGAGTTTCCGTGTAAATACGCTAATCGTTGTTATCAGCTTCCAACCACATTACAAAAAAAAATAAACTTTAACTACACTCTTATGAAGTAGAGCGGCTAGTCTGTGTATCGAATCTACAAGGAATGTTTGATATATTTTAATTCATTTATTACTTCAAAAATAAAGTGTAAAAGATGATGATGGGATGAAAAGGAAAAAAATGGAAAAAACTAAAGAAGTTAACTAAACCTAATTAAAACCAATAAAATACGGATTAATTAATATGAATGGGAGATAAGGTTGGAATACAATCCCCCAAATCCTAGTACATTTATCGAATATAAAAGCAGTCATGGATTATATAATTGATCAAACCCATAATTTATTATTTTCAAGTATTACATATATGGGCGTACAAAACCACATCATCATAATAAATAATAGAAATAAAGCGGTGTCGGAATAGCTGACAGGCGCGTCGCACTCCCGGTTACCTAGGGCAAACGAGGTTAAAAGTCCTATGACGGTTGCAAGAACTACTTAACATGATTCAATCATTTATTTAATTTAGAGACTCACTTTTATATCCATTTAAACCACATCGGGGTGGGTTCATGCATCCCAACCCTTAGAAATCTAACTAGACATGACGAAACTATAAATAAACAAGGAATCTATGTTGCATGAAATCATAATTGTGTGAAAAGTGAGATTAAACATGAGAAATAATAATAAAAGTGTTGGAAATAAAGGTTACCAAGATTTAAGAATAAGAACATGCAAGAAGAAATCAAAGCTTGAAGAAAAATCGGAAAAGCTCTTGAATTATAGGTGCAAAATATGTAAACCATTCTCCTAAATGTTCCTCCTTGATTAGGAGCATTTACATGAATGAAATCCAAATAAAAAGAGTCCTAATAACTAAATATATAGGTTAGAGGACGTTTAGAATAGTCCCCAAAACATAAAACTCTTTTGGCTAAAAGATAAGGATAAAATAAAAATCTTGTATCTCGCATTTTGTCACACTTTAAAAGCGTGACTAATTTTGTAAAGATTCTAGAGCGTGCCTAATGATCAGACATGTTCTTTTTTTCACTTCACTGGGTTCTGCTTATGCAGGAAACTTGACCACACGAGACTGGCTCTTTTTTACTTTTCACCGGATCGGATTGGTTCTGCTGGCATTTTTTCTTTGTTCTTTTATGATTTTTTCTCAATCTTCAAAATGGCATAACTCTTTTACCGTAGCTTCGATTGGGGTGCCGTTTTTTCAGTGTTCTTGTAATTTCGAGCTCTTAAACTTTCTAGCTGTCCCCACCTCCGGAATATGGCTAAAAATTATGAAAATTCCCTTGAACTCCCCATTTCTTGGTTTCTTTCACTATTTCGAGTTCTCTTTCGCACTTTCTTGCATGAAATACCTGTAAAACACATAAGAGATACACAAAACACAAAATACTAGCCAAAAAAGGGTTAGTAGCATAAATATGAGATAAATCTATATAAATTACAATGCACGGGAATATAAAAATATCGAAATTAAGGGGATAAATATGAAGAATTTATGTATAATCAAATTCCCCTGACTTAGAACTTTGCGTGTCCCGAGCAATGTAAAATAATGAGAGTACGAGTTAAGGACCCTTCAAAAACTTATTGGGATAAAATACCTTTTTTCACGGACAAGAGATTGCATTTAGAGTATGTAACAAGCCTTTAAACCCCTAGGTTACCCTGATAGGATGAGTGGTGTCTCGTGAGGGTTTGCAGTGATTATACTCACAAAATTTATTTTCGAATCAAGAAAAATTAAATTACTTAAAAATTGTACAATTTAAACTCCCCAAAAATGGTCACCATAAACTCATACTCAAGTCTCAATTTGTTGTATGTGTGTGCGAAGTCAAAAATTAAACCGCTAACATCCTGTGATTGATCATTACGTTACTTTTCGGAAAATTCATTTTGATTCAATTTCTCACGGATACACTCACAAATGAATCACTCGAAATGTGATTATTTCTCTTGGTATGCGTGATTTATAAGAGTAAATGCAATGGACACAAGGTCATGAACACAATTTTGAAATATGGAAATTATTTTATGGTGAAAAGATCTCTTCATCGGAATACGATCATTGGGAAACGAGAAATATCGCCTCTTATCGGTAACACCCCGTATTTTTGAGAACCTAAATAATTATGTGATTAATTATTATTGTGGAATTAATTAAATTAATATGCGAGAATTAATTGGTAATTAATCCGGATTTAAAATAATTTTTAACTAGCGTGACAAGGGTTAATACTTATTAATGAGAATTATTGAATATTACTGAGTGAATAAGTAATATGGAATTACTGAATCTGATAAATTGTCGAGAGTGAAATATATGACAGTTTGGTATTTTAAGTCGGGATATGCGTGTGAGTCGTGTCGGAACTAATTGAATGGAACATAAAAGTAAATTACTTTTAAGTAACTCGTATGGTAATTTAGAGTGTACTGTTGAGTCCAGGAGGGTCGAAATAGTTAGAAAACACTACCCGGGTATTTTATTTAGACTCCGGGAGATTTTTAGGCCAAGCCGGCACCCGTAGGGGTAATTTTGTAATTTTGATTTTTGGAGGAATAAAATGGACGAAAATTGGGAGTTTATTAATCAGGTCACGAGATGTCCATTAGGGTTGAGAGATACAAAAGCAAGGAACGGCCCTAGAGGGTGTGAAGGAAAATAAATTCCAAGAGGGAAGACCTAATTAGCACCATCTTACATAACCACCACCACCATCGTGTAGATTAGAGCAAGAGGAACACACCCATACCAACATCAAGAAATCAGACGGTTGATTCGAGGCAAGTGTTTATTACTTGCGTACTTTAGTAATAATTGTGTTCATGTTAGAGTAGGTGATAATCCATTAATTATGAAAGTTAATTTTAATGAAAATTGATATTATGATTCATATATTGGCACTGAGATTTCAAGAGGTTAAATCCCTTCATGTAGATAGGATTACATTCACAAATTGATGATAATTTTCCATAAACAAATCTGGGTTTAATTTAGAGTTATGCTCTTAATTTAATAACTAGGGTTCTTGTTAAATAATTTGGGGATTTAGTATTTAATTGATGTATTGTGAAGATTTAATGATTATAGGTTGTTAAAATCATCTGAATATGTTAGAGTATCAATTGGTTTTGCTGTTTGGGTGTTTGGGAATGTACAAATGAGGTTTTAGGGATAAAAATGGTGAAAAAATGCTGAAATTCTGGGAAACAAGACGAAACAGTTGGTCTCGCGGGAAGTCGCTCGAGTGACACGTGACAGTCGTTCAAACAACTTTGCCATCTGGTTCGAACGACGAGGTAAATTTTTGAAAAATTTTCTCAGGGTCCAGTTAGGGAATTTTCATTTTTATTGGAGTGAGAGAAACTGCAAGTTAAAAATTTAATACAAGACAAGTATTCGGATAAGTATGTGAGATTTATACTTTAAATATTTCGGGATGAAGACTTACTTTGAAGATTACGAGAGAGTTATGGTAATCTAATAATTTTATACAATACGTAATAATGAGAACAAAATACGTATGGTAAGTATGCAACTAGGTTGGGGGAATACCTATAAACTTTAATAGGATGTGTGTATGCATATTATTTAATATTTTTGTTAAGTGCGCTAATGGGTGATAACCTAGGGGTGCAAGGTTATGTTGGTTAATACACTAAAGGGTGATAACTCGGGGGTGTAATGTTTTTATTTAGCGCACTAATGGGTGATAACCCAAGGGTGCAAGGATATTGTATTAAGTGTACTAATGGGTGATAACCCTGTGATACATGATTATTTTATTAATAGTACTAATGGGATTTAAACCGGGGGTGTAGGACTGATATATATAGGGATGATATGGCTATATATATATATGTATTATTATGAAAAATTCTACTAAGAGAAACTAGTAGTTGTGGCAATGAAGACAAATGAATTTAATCTTAAAGAGATAAAGATTTAAATAGTCATATAGTAAACGTGATAGGTAGTAATATGTGACAGACCACTTATGGACTATTGTATGGGCGATACGGGAATACTATTGTTAGATGGAGAGAGTGTTAAGTGACTTGAACTAAATAGCTTGGGTAGAGTTACTAGTACTAAATAAAAGATGCGTTAGGAGTGTACAATAGAAGAGAGGTGAGCTCTTCATGTGAGAGCACGAATCTAACACGCACATAATACTTGCTTTGAAGCAGTTTTAAATACTTGCAAAACATATTTTTATACATCGGGCTCTGACCCATCTCTTGCATCTCTTTTCTCTCTTGCTATATATATATATATATATTAGGTGCTCAGACACAGGATCACCATATTTAGAGACTTGGGTCGCTTGGTGTGCCGCAGCTCATGTGGAAGCTGTAGGTCTTTGCATAGACGCTCATATATTTTCTCTCAGTTTATCTTGACTTTCCATTTAGGGCATGTGTCGCCCACTCCTTAAACATTTTATGAGAGATTGTATTTAGTTATATACATTCTAGTTGGATTTAGTTTACTGTGGTTCTTTGGCTAAAGGTTTTGAACTAGAATGTTTAAATCCAGTCGTATTTATTTCAATACGTGATTCAGATTTATTATTTATTTTTGTTGAATGGTGAATGGTTTATAATTAAATTCTTGAACTTATTAAACAAAATATTTTTGGTTACAAATTAAAAAGGAAAAAGTATTTTGGCACCAACTTGATTTATATTAGGTGTTTGTTAAAGTTAATGTTTTCGACAGTGATGCTAAGAATGAACCAATCGGATATTCTGTTTTAAAATTTTATAAAGGACTAATCACCCGATATTTAATTGGGCACGATGTCACATTATCCACACCAATCAACCTCTCTTTTTATCTTCTCATGTCTTAGGCTCTCCACACGGTAATTAATTTTGAAATTTGTACTCGGTTAGGACTTTTTCGAGTTTAAGGTGTATTTGGGTAAAATTGGAAATGGCTAGGAATTTCGGAATCAAATTTTTTACTTATGATGTCCGTTAGTGCTTTGCGGGCTTTTGCTCATTTCCACTTATTTTCTATTTTTTTCTTTGTGGCCTTCCCCGGGCGCGGAGTTCTTTCGGGGGTGGGGGGGAGGAGGAGGATCCCTCGAGGAAGAACTGCGTCGCAGTCTCACACCCTTATCTTCGAAAGGTGCTTCAACCGTCGTCGATGTGGGGTGAATGTAAAGAGATGGAGTCGCGAGCCTATTTTGCGCAAAACATGTAAAATAACATGTTGCCACTTCGAGAGAGCGGCATCAAGGATAAACTAATGCATACGAAACCAATAGATCGGAGGTCTGAGGGCTAGTTACGAAATGGGAAGGTGTTAGGCATCCATCCTGGCCTTTCGGCCTCTCATGGGCAAATGTTGATATTTTCCTTTATCCCTGTGAAGTGTGTGTATGTGTTTATATAATGGAGATTGGAATCGTTTGACCCATACCATGGAAAAGGTGGGGTGAGGTCATCCACAAGAATATTCCCAAAATAATAATAAATGTAGAAGATAGAATATGAGCATTCATTGCGATATTTATCGTTATTGGGAAACGATAATATGTGTGGGATGAAACGCGAACAAGCATGTTACATGTATATGTATGATAGTTATGAAAGTGGGGGATTTTGAGAAATTTGGAAAATAAGAGAAATTGAAAAATTAAAAAATTGGACTCGAGTCTCAGATTTTAACCCGAGACGCCTACGTAGCCTATAAAGGCATCAAAGTCCACGTAATTCGAATGTAGAATAGGGGTGGGGTTTATCCCTTAAATTTGAACGGAATTTTACTATGCGAGTACGTGTAGAAAATGTGTTTTTGGTTTTGGAAAAAGTGTGATGGATAATTCCGTTCGAAATTTACGAGTGTAACCCTATTTTATTTGTTTTGGGTTTTTTTTATGGAAAATTAAGTATGTGCAATATAGTAATAAAAGCATAGATGTTAATATGTATAAACTAAAGTGAAACTAGATTATGAATCTAATGTAACTTATGCGAAAACAAGAGATTTAAAAGAGAGGGAGGAGGAATTGGACCTTCCTTGGAGATTGAGATTGGATCTTGGATGAACTCCTTTGAATGTTGATTAGAGAGAATGATATTTGCGAAATTGGGTGTGAAAAGGAAGGGTAATTAGGCTTGAATGGAACTTCTCATATGGAACTTCGCTGATTTCGAGAGAATGTTGCTGAAATCACTCATGCTGATGGATTTCTTCCCTGCCTTGGGAGTGAGGCAATGGCCCCTGTGTATAGTGAAAAATGGGGGTGCCGATCGGCCTACCCCAGGGGGTGTCGATCGGCAAGTAACCCTTAACACTATGCCCGTAGCTCACAAATCGTTGATCCGAATCGCGTATGGGGAATATAGTTAGAAAGGTAATTTATAGACCTTTGAGAGTCATTTGGACAAATCCCGGGTCTGGGAGTTGACTTTGGGTCAAATGTGACTCGAAAGCGCACGTCGGTCTTTTAGACGGGAGATCGTTGGACGAAAATGGATCGTTCTTCCGTCGGGTAAGTCAAAATCACGTACGGGGGCAGATAGTTGTAAAGGTTAGGAGGTTTAATTCGACATTCCAAAAAGTTTCACTCAATTCGGAAAGTTGACCTTGGTCAACCGGGGCCCGGAAGCGTCCGGTGACCTCTCAAAGTAAAACGGATCGTTCGTCCGTACCGTAGGTCAGAATTGCGCATGGGGTGGATCGTTAGAAAGGTTATTCAGTTACCTTTAGATATTCATTCGGTCTTACTTAATCTGAAGAGTTAACTTTGGTCAAACAGAGTCCGAGAGCGCCCGATGGCCTCTAGATCAATTTTCAGGAAAAAACTGATCACTCGTCCGAAAGGTTAAGCTGCTTCGCGCACGGGATGGACCGTTAAAAAGGGTTTTCATTTACCTTCAAAGAGCTTTTGCTCTGATGGTGAAGTTGATTGGGGTCAACGCGGGGCCGGGGTTCACCCGATGGCCTCTGAATCAATTCTCGGTTGTGAAATGGCCCGTTCATCTGAACTGTTATGCCGATTCACGCATGGGGTGGACCATTGGAAAGGGTATTTGGAGCCCTTAAAAGATTTAAAGAGTTTTTGCTCTGACTATAGAGTTGATCGGAGTTAAATGGGGCTCGGGGGCGCACTATGGCCTCTAGATCGGTACTCGGAGTGCGACCTAGGTTTGCGGTGGAAAGGGGAAATGCTAGGGGTCTAAGGAGAGACTTAAGTAGTCCTAGAATGTGGTATATACAGAGCCCCTCAACGGGTGATCTTGGAACAAGTGATGGCCATCGAATAGACACCACATGATGGAGAGAGGTTAGTTATGTGGACCTAAGGGCTGTGGATGACCGATTTAGAGGGTCGGGGTCAATTCTGACCTAAAAGAGCTGACGACCGAGGACCGAGGTCAATTCTGACCTAACTGAGGTGACAATCCATGACCGAAGTCAATTCTGACCTAACAGAGGTGTACTTTTCCTTTGGGAAATTTAGGGACTCCATTGGGGATGATTTGTTCTCATTTGGGAATTGAATTTTAGGTTCCGCTAGGGAATAGTGAATGATCCTAGGATTTTGTAGCTGGGGAAGATTTGGAGTGTCTTTTGGAGACGTTATTGGGGAGAATGATTCTCTGTAATTCTGTTGGGGGTGTAAAAAAATGTTTTCCTTGGTGAACAAGGTGCTAGAATGGATTTGACAATTTTAGGAATTTTTTGGCATTTTTTGGTTTTTTTGGACTTTTATATGAAATTTTAAAGGGTGTGCCGACCGACATGGATGGAGGTGTGCCAATCGGCATTGGCAAGATCCTTTGTGGTACCTCGAGTAGGTGAAAGGATCAGTGCCGATCGATGGGTGGAGGGGACTGCTGACCGACTTGACTCTTAGCCTCCTATAAAAAGGGGTGGGTTCTCCTCATTTTGCACAGCTTTCTGACTTCTTTTCTTCTTCTATAAACTTCTGTAAATCGTCCTAACATCTGAAATGGCTGACTTCTCAAGCAGTGTGACCCATATGGCATGGCTTAATGCTAACGACTGGGCAGGGTTAGAGTGGATCGCATTGGGTAGCGAGAACTCTTTTGACTCGTTTGAACCGGTGGTAGTTGATCAGACTCTTCTGCGTGCGCCTTTGCATCATCGTTCTTCTAGGGTGGTGAACCCTAGTGTCTATGTAAGTATTACATGACTATTGATATGCCTTTCTTCTTGTCTTGACGGGATTGCTTTATTCCTTGAATCTGACAAGGGTTTTCCTCATTTCTTGACAGTCTAATGTCTCCATGTGGACTATTCGTGCCCGCGGTATGACAAGGCTCAAGGACGTTTGGGAGCACCTTCCTGCTGTGGTGCACTGGATGGTGTCCTCTGCTAGTTTTAGGAGGCTGGCGTCTGCTTTAGATGAGATACCCCGCTCCACCTCTACTGCAGTTCTATGTGCTTTAGGAGAGAGGTGGTGGGACAGTACCCACACCTTCCATTTTGGCTTCGGGGAGATGACGGTGATTCCATTGATGTGCAACATTTGCTGGGGCTGTATTGCAATGGTGCCCAGATTGAGGTGGATAGGACACTTAGGTTGATGCCAGAGGCGATGACGACGACTTTAGGTGACGTGAAGAGGGTGGCTTTCGGAGACTCTCTCCGCTTGTCTTCTTTTAGGGAGATTTTGCTAAGGAGGAGGGTCGATGAGAACGACGGGCAGTAGGTGTGTCAGATGGACCGCTTGTTTATCTTGCTGTTGTTGGGAGGTTTTTTGGTAGCGACGAGTGGCGACGTCGTCCACTTGTGGTTTTTGCCTTTTCTGAGGGTGTTTTCGAACATCCGTATCTATGATTGGGGGAGCCTGGCTTTGGCGACCCTTTATTATTATTTGGATGCATTCATCCGGTTCTTCCTGCCGACTTTTACTAGGGTCACGTATCTTCTAGAGGTACTCTTTATTTTGCGTATTTTCCTTTATGCATTCGCATTTTCCATTTATGCACTTCTTTTTTATTTCTTAAATGTTGATCCTTGTCCTTTGCAGATATGGTTATATGAGGTGATTATGTTGAATAACCAACTGATTTCTTTGAAGGATGACTTTGTGGGGGACTTCTCCTGGATGTTTCGGTGGCGAAGGTCTAACCGGCAATCGAAGAAAAACCTTTCTCTGGAGACCGTATGTCAGGTCCTGAATGGCCTGATGAGCGAGCGGGTAAGCATTCTTTTGTCTTTGAGACTATTATTTTCTTTTGATGATCTTTTATTGATACTGATCCTTAGATTTTACTAGGGATTTGCAGGTGACCTTTTACCTTTGGGGGACGACCATTCAGCACACCGGGGTGACGGGTGGACATGCGCAAATGCGGCTCCTGATGGCACATGAGTTCAACTACTCCTGGTATCTTGGGGATAGGTTAGTCCAACAGATCAAGGAGGATGAGGTTACGGTGCCACTGACGAGCCCCCCTATGTTCATGAGGCACGTGCGGGAGATGTCTGAGGATGCCCAAGTGGCTGTGATGATGGGAGAGCCATACTCTCTATACACTGACATAGTGGTGATATACGATTATCTGGACTTCGTCTCGAGTTGGCTAATGCCTCCTAGTATATATGATGTGATGCCTCTCCCTAGGGCGGGCTCGAGTCGACATGTGGGGTCCTCTCATAGCGAAGGTGGTGCGACTACGTCAACGGCGGCAACGACGATGTCAGGGCCTTCTTTTTTACGACTGCACTCCCCTAGTTATAATATTTGGCGAGCTGATGGGGGGGTCGGTGCGTTTATATCATCGTCCTCATGCGATGGATCCGGAGGAGCTGGGCCTGATGGAAGAGGTCCTTCGGCCTGCGGTATGTCTTTTTTAATTTCTTTCTTTTTCCTCATGCTTGACTGATTTGATCTTTTCTATTTTTCCTCGCAGCATATCAGTGTTTCAGCCACCTGGCTAAAGGACATCAGGGACTGGATATCTTCGACGACTACTCATATTTGTAAGACGGTTCCAGTCCCTTCTTGCTTGGTGTCGTCTACCTCATTCACGAAAGGGTCGAGCTCTGGAAGTGGTGGCACATCATCTCGTCGCAAGGGGAAGAGGGTGTGTCGTAGGGATGGGGGGATCTTAGAGAGAGAGAAAGAGAAATAAATTGGGTTTGGACTAAGTCCCGTTATTTTTCTATTTTTGCTTTTCCAGCAAAATATCAATGTAATACAACAAAATATATGCAAATAAAGAAAGAAGTTTTTTTTTTAATTTTCTCTTTTTAGTGATTAATGCACATGCTCTTTTTACCTTGCTGTTGAGACTGTAAAAAGAATTTGAAAATTGATTTGAGAAGGTTTTTATTCAAAATTAGATTAGTAAAAGCATAAGTATAAAGGAAATTCAGAATTTCCTTAAGATAAAAATTATTTTTGTTGGTTTTTTTTTATTTTGACAAAAAAGGAAGAAGGGAATTTTCCCAGAATAGGGGGTTGTCGATCGGAATGACCCTTGTCATGCCTATCGGCATATCAGTTCAGTCCAATTGATCCAAGGCTTTGATTGCACTTTTTTCAATTGCTTGATACTTGGTGGGGAGAGTTTTACTCCGATTTCTGTAGGGTTTCTTGTCCTTTCTTGAGAGTTTCCAAGTATAAATAGGGGTGTGAATGGGGCTTTCCTCCTCACACTTTCATCTTCTTTCTTTTTCACATTCTTGCTTGCTTATTATTTCTTAGTTTTGCAAGATGGCTCTCCCTAGTAACATTGAGTTCGCCAATTACCTCGAAGCCTTGGAAGTAATGTGTTATTACAATGTCGATTATGATGCCTTCCACATGTGGCGAGTCTCTTTGTGGTGCAACCAGCCCATTGAGTGGAACATGCTGATAGCGGCTATCGAGTTTTGGTATCCCGAGGATCACGTCTTTCGCTTCGAGTTGGATGAGATTTGTCCTACTTACGAGGAATTATTTCTATGCTGGGGATAAATCCCAGTGTTGCTGCGGCTCTGCCTGAGTTTTCTCGTTCTCCCAAGGAATTGCTAGTTGGACTTTTTCATATTTCTCCTTCGGTGGCCAGGCCATTGGTTATGGTGGGAACGATTTTCCTTCCAGCGTTGTTGCAGTCCGTGCATTCGCAGGATGTGGATGATGCTGGATATGTCGGGTCGTCATCTTAGGTCTTGTTTCAAAAGTTCTGTTATTGACTGGGGAGACACTGGTGGACCCCCAACTGTCTGCTATCACTTCTTGGATGTCATACCGTCGTAATCACGCGACGATGATACTGGCAGAGACCCTGAATAGCCTGGATACTTGGCGAGAGGGTCGTTCTGACTTCTTGAAAGGGAGCCCCGTGATGTTGTTTATGTGGTTGTTTGAGAGATTCTGCATGGTGGTGCCACCCGAGTATCCCTTGCCGGTTGCTCCAAACTTCTTCTTGCATTATTTCATTAGCGTAGGCCTGGACATTGAGAGCTGGGAGAACTGGTTTGTAGAGCATGGAGCTGTAGGCCTGCGCTGATTTGTGGCATGGTGGGGAGAACTGGTACCCATTCTGGAGCTTAGAGAGTATCAGTACGTCCGACTGGTTGGCCTCAGGTAGACCTCTTTCTACTTTCCCTGGCGACTTCTATGTGAATATGGTTGGGAGCAAATTATGCCATCGCGGACACTGGATTTCTTTCATGTAGAGGACCTGACGGAGCTTATGGGCATGCGACTGGGCTCTTTGTGGGAGAACCGACGTCTGTCGACTCGTCCCTCTCAATCTGTTGGGCGAGTTTGGCATGTCTCAGGGGATTATATGAAATGACTGTGGAAGAGAGTGGTAGCCAAGATGCTGGTTGTGGAGATCGATCAAAGGTGCTTGCCTTCTTTGATACTTTGGAGGGTGGTATCGTGGTCTTTCCAAGGCTAGTCCAGGATTATAGCTCAATTTAGCATCAGCCGCATTTCCTCCAGTCTGGGGAGGTTTGAGGACCCTAGGATGTGGGAGATGGAGGCAGTTCTTCTGGAAGCTGTGGGTAGACTTGATGAAGCTTTTTATGTGGTGTTTGGTTTTGTTTGTGGTTATTCTGGTCATTTAGGAGTGGTGGGGGTTTGTTTTTAGGAAAATAGGTGTTTGATGGAAAGGGAAGTCATTTGACTCCTTACGCCGATGTAATTGTACCGAAATTTCAAATAATGAAATAAATAAGTTTTTTTATCATCTAGTTGTGCCTCCTAATGACCTTTGCATTTTGAACTATCTATACTCATCGCTAAGACATACATAATCCTTTTTTTCACGTATATGTTAAAATAAACTGTCGTTCTCGGGAATAAGAAAAGGATAGTATTTTGTAAAAAGAAGGGGGTCGCGCTCATGTGAAGTGATGAGCTGCCTACGTACCTCTGAGGGTTTTGAAAAATTTTGGAATTCATTTTTGAAAATGTTTTTAGAGGATCGGGCCCACATAGTTATAGGTAGGGGAAATGAAGAGATTTTTTTGGAATAGAATAGAAGGGAGATGAGAAGAGTCACAGCGCGCCGAGATTTCGGACCAGGGGTAAAATTTCTTGAGACGGTCCAGGTTAACTAGAGATTTTGCCTTGGTCTGGGTCACTCAAAAGTTATGGCACTACATGATCACTTTTTCCATCAGACTTGTGTCTCAAATGGACCCCATAAAATGATTGCTTGAGAAACCCACCCTATTTAGTCAAATGGCCCCATGGTTGATGCTGCTATCTGAGTTCGATATCATGTATGTTACGTAGAAAACCATGAATGGGAGAGCCATCTTCGATTACCTTGCTGACTACCTTATGGAAGAGGTTGATGGTTGGGTCTCTGAATTCCCGGATGAATATATTCTTTGCACCACTCTAGAGGACCTACGTTGGAAAATGTTCTTTGACGGTGCTGCCAACAAGAAGGGATACGATATTGGGATACTCCTAATTGCCCCTGATGACTCTCACACTCCCATTTTCATCAAGCTAGATTTTCCCTTCACCAATAATATGACTGAATATGAGGCATGCACTATAGGCCTCAAAGTCACCATCAAGAAAGGTATCAAACACCTGGATGTCTACGGGGACTCCGCCCTCATCATCGGTTAGGTCCTTAGAAGTTAGAAAGTCAAAGACGAAAAGCTCTTACCCTTCTACTCCCACCTAGAAGAGTTGGCCTACCAGTTCTGAGATATCACCTTCCACTACTTGCCTTGCACAAATAACATCTCAGCTGATACCGTTGCTACCTTATCCTCCACGGTTGACTTGACCGAAGGAATAACGATGCCCTCCTTCATAGTTCAAAAATAATCTTTGCCAACCCACTGCTACCACATTGAGCTCGTGACAGAAGAAGATTTCGATATGGCCGAGTGTTGTTACTACGATATCTGGTGCCTCCTCAAGCATGGTAGGTATCCCCAAGACACCAATAAGAAAGACCAAGTTACCCTCCGCAAACTGGATACCCAATACATCATCTATGATAAAGCATTATTTATGAGAAACTTTTATGGAACCTTTTTGCACTTTATCTCAGGGGCTGACATTGAAGAAATGATGCAGAAGATTCACAACGAGGAATGAGGATCCCACATGAACTGTTATATGCTTGCTAAGAAAATTATCCATCAAGGGTATTATTGGACCACCATGGTTCAGTATTGCATCGCTTACGTCCGGAGATGCCTCAAATGCCAACAGTTTTCTAATCTCTAGCACTTGCCCCCTAAGGAATTTCACAACATGACTTCTCCCTAGTCGTTCTCCTCCTGGGGCATTGACATTGTAGGGAAAGTCACAGCCAAAGCCTCCAATGGGCATGAGTTTATCCTAGTCGACATTGACTACTTCACAAAATGGGTTGAAGCCGAGTCATATATAGTACTGAATGCCAAGAAGGTAGCCAAGTTTATCCGAAAGAACATCATCTGCCAATACGAAGTCCCTCACGAGCTAGTATCAGACAATGTGTTATATTTCAAAGTTGAGATAATAAAACTAGTTGATGAGAACGGGATTCAAAGACACAAATCTTCTCCCTACCGAACCCAAACCAATGGTGCACTTGAGGCCGCCGACAAAAACCTCAAAGCCATCATCAACAAAATGATCAAAAGTTATCGAGATTGGGCCGATCATATCCCTTACAACCTCTGGGTCTACCGCACTCCTGTCAGGACATCTACTGGGGCCACCCCTTAATATTTAGTATACAACACGAAAGAAGTCCTACCCGTTGAGCTGGAAATTCCTTTAGTGCACATTATACTTAAAAGTAGAGTCAACGATGAAGATTGGTATCATAGCCGCCTTTATCACTCTTGGATAGAAAGAAACTGAAGGCTCTATACCATATACAAGGGTACCATCACTAGATAGTGAGATCATTCAACAGAAGAGTTAAGGACCACGATATCCGAGAAGGAGACTTGGCCCTCAAAGAAATCATAAAACACGTCTAGGACCCCAAAGGGAAATTCAATCCAAATTGGAGTAGCCTCTACGTCATTAAAAAGATCCTATTCGACGGTGCTTCTATGCTCATCTACCTTAATGGAGAAGATGTGGCACGTCCGGTCAACTTGGACCATCTCAAGAAGTTCTACCCTTAGTCCAAAATCTCGACGCTCTACGACTCCTCTCATCTCCCTTCGATTCTAAGAAAATCTTCATTTCCCTCTACCCAAAACTATGTGGGGCCTGATCCCCTTCTGATTTCAAAATGAAACTCTGAAAATTTTCAAAACCCCAGAGGTACATAGGCAACTCATACGCTTTACATGGACACGGTCCCCTTCTTTTACACAAAAGGTTATTCTTTTCTAACCTCCGAGGATGACAGTTCATTTTATCATTGAATGAAAAAAAGGATTATGTATGCCTTAGACACTGGTATAGATAATTCAAATGTAAAACTCATAAAGAAGCAGCATAATTCGATTCGAATCCTTTTTATTCCAAATAGGGGAGTTCAGTACAATTACACGAAGTATCAATGAAGGGAGAAAAAAAACACCCTGTGCCAACCAAATTGTCCCTAAAACAAACCTATCCAAACCTTCCCAAAATTGTTCCCCAAAACCAAAAATATACAAACACATCCCAGTCATAAAAGCTTCACAAGAAATGAACCCATCTTCACAAAGACCCTATCTACAACTGTCTAAAGACTTAACCCTATCATCATTTTCTCCTTGATGTCTACAAACTTCCCCTACCTGATTGGTGTTTTGAAGGCACTCCATACAATGGTATGCCATGGCCACCTGGAGAAAACCACTACCCCCCGTCCATACTGTAAAAAAAGATAAACCACCTTTAGCCGGTCTCATTTACCAAGATCTTCTGTACGACCTGCTTCCACAATCATTTGAGATAGTCCCCGGACATATGCCAGACCCTGCCTACGAATTGAGATGGACGGGTTAACGGCCAACGATTCTCTGACAGAGAACCTAACCTTACACGCATGGATTCAGTTAAGTCTTCCACACGAAAAAAGTCTTGTGCCCGAGGAGGCACTATATGCTCCCATCCGACTTGGCACAGAAGCCTCCAAGGGAAGTACAGTGAGGTATTCCTAAAGCCAATTAATTGAACATACTTGTACTCTCCCAGTTCCAGAATGGGCTGTAGCTCTCCCCACTAGGGCACCGACCGATGAAGGCATTGAGTTCTGTTCTCCACGCACCAATTTACCCAGTACTCTACGGATGGGCCAAAATGATGGAATATCGAGTAAAGAAATTCGGCACAGTTGTCTAGGGATATTCAAGGGGAACCTCTAAAAGAAATATCTCGGCCATCCACATAAACAACATAACAGATCTCCTTCTCAAAAAATTAGAGTGGGCTTCCTGCCAAGCATCTAGACCGTTCAAGGTCTCCGCCAGTATCATCACCGCAAGATTGCGATGATATGACATCCACGTGGTAATGACAACCGATTGAGGGTCCACCATTAGGTCACTTGTCACCAATAAGAACCTCGAAGTTAGTCCTAGGGCAATGTCTCCGGTATAGCCCGCATAATTAAAATCCTTCAGATGTATAGAATATATGATAGCCGGAAGAGAGATCATTCCCCCAGTGACTAATGGCCGAGTCGCCGAAGCGGAAATGTCGAACAATTCTGCTAACAGTGCTCGAGGAGATCGAAAGAATTTGGGCATAGCCGCCGCTACGCTGGGATTAATTCCCAACATGGTTGAAAACTCCTAGTAGGTCGGATATACCTCGTCTAAACCAAAGAAAAAAACGTGATCCTCAGGGCATCAGAATTGTGCTACCACCTCCAACATGTTCCAATCATTAGTGCGATTGCGCCACAAAGAGACTCGATGCAAATTGAAGGCTTCATAGTCCACATTATAAAGTCACATGGCTTTAAGACTCTCGAGGTATGAAGCGAATTCTACACTCATTGGAAGGGCCATTTGGGGAATGATAAGGCAGAAGGCAAGAAATAAGAAGGAAAAGAAAATGATAATAGATGAAAAAGTACACCCCCTTCACCCCTTTTTATACACAAAGGCCTTGGTTAAAGACAAGAAACCTAAAGATCCTGAAATAAAGCCTACCCTACCAAGTACTTTGGGCTGCAAGAAAGTGCAATCAAATCCTTAGGGTGATTTAACAGGACCCATATGTCGATAGGCAGGACAAGGGGTATGCTGATCGGCGACCCCATTATTTTAAAAAATTATATCTTTAATTTTTTGTCAAAATCAAAAACTAAAAAAAAATCCTTATTTCAAGACCCCCGTTTTATTTCTTATAAACTTATCCATCATTTTTATCATAAGTCTTTTCCTCAAATTATTTAATCTCTTTTCTAAATAGATATCGTATCATTTTTACTGTCTCAACAACAAATTAAAAAATGCATGTAGAATAAGTCATTAAAACAAGAATGACAAATAATAAAAAATTTGCTCCATATATATATTGCCATTTGCACAAGTACATTTTTTTAGGTGGAAGAAGAAACAAGAAAATACAAAATAATGGGACTCAACCCGAACCCAATCTATCCCTCTCTCTAAATCTTCAATCCTCGCGACTGACGCACTCCTTGATGGCGAGCTGTAGAACCTCCACTCCACTCCCCGAGCCCGATCCCTCGTTCGAGTTAGCAGTCGAAACTAAAAAAGAACGAACAGGAATAAAGTCCTCAACATACGCAGTCGCATAGGCCACCCAGTCCCTAATATCCTTCAGCCAACTAGTCGGTTCCTGAACATGCTGCAAGTAAAACCATAGAAATAAATCCAAATAAGTTGGTGGTAAGGAAAAGTAAGAATCAAAAGGAGACAAAACAAGAAAATAAAAAAATAGCTCAGGATTAAGGGCATCCTCCATCAGCCCCATCAATCTCGAATCCACCGCATTAGGGTGGTACGACAATCTCAGTGATCTCCCTCCAGTCCATCGAAATTATATGAGGGCGGAGTGACCTGAATGAGCAAATCCTCCTTTACCGCTTCCGTTGACGTGCCACTTGTGTTGTGGGCAGATCCCACCGGCCTACTCATACCCCTGCTCGAAACCGTAGGAGGCGGAGTCATGTTCACCATATCATAGATACATTACAACATCGTCCAGCTCATTGCAAAATTGAGGTAGTCATAAGTCGTCGTTGTATCCGTATAGAGAGAATAAGCCTCACCTAGCATCGTCGTCATCCTGGCCTCGTCCGACATCTCCTACACCCGCCTCATATACATCAGAGGTGCCTCCGGTGGGACATCCACCTCGTAATCCACTATCTGCAGCACAACCCTCTCTCCTAAGTACCAAGAGTACCTGAACTCATGCTCCATCAGCCTCCGTAACTGCATATGCATGCTTGTCACCCCTGTATTCTAAGGAGATGTCCCCCAGGGATAAAAGGTCACCTGCAAGCCCCGATAAAAAGATTAATATTTGTGTAAATAAATAAAATGCCGAAATAAGATTCAAAAGAAAAAAAGGAATAACCTAATCACTCGTCAAAGTAGTCTGGTCCTATTGCAATACCTCCAGAAACAAAGACTGGTTCAACCGCCCATTAGATTTCTGCCACCGGTGCATCCGACAGAAGTCCCTAAGTCCTCGTGTTTCAAGGCGAAGAGACAGAGTTAGCAAAGAAAAAAACTAAAGAAAATTCAAGAAAAAAATGCGAGAATTACCTCCAACGGTATGTGGCCACCATAAAGGTCTGTCGGCAGCACTGACTGAATGCATCTTGAGAAGAATAAAGGGTCACCAAGGTCAGGCTCCACCAATCATAGAGCAGGACCTTATAAAAGATCCTCAAAAATGGCAAGAGCCAGAGATGGACGATGCCATCACTAGTCACCACCAAGAAACCACCTAATAGAAGCAAGATAAATAACTGGGTTATCTGCCTCACTTGTCTCATGTTCGTCTCGCCACTCCTCTGACTCAAAAGTACCTCCCTAAGAGAGGAAATGCGAAATGAATCTTAAAAAACTATCCTACCCACATCGCCCAAAGTTGCTCGAATCTCTTACTGCGTAAACCTTTCCGTACGGTCCACCTCAATCTGCACTCCCTCACAATCTATCCCCAGCAGCTCTTGCACGTCGATGGGAGTCACAGTTATCTCCCCAAAACCCAAGTGAATGGTGTGGGTGGTGTCCTACCACCTCTCTCCCAACACGCATAAAATCGTGATGGAACGCGGTGTCTTATCCAAAGCCTGGGCCAAGTGACCAAAGCCAGCAGAACTAACTACCCAGCTACCAATGCCGGAAGACTCTCCCACACATCTTTCAACCCCGTTGTCCAACTGGAACACAGGCTCAAAGGAGCAATGCTTGTCTCTTAAAACCAAAAAGAAAAGAAAAAACCCTTTCATCAGCACATGAAAAAAAAGAAAAGAAGAAAAAAAAAGAATGTCAATGGTCACTATACTTATATAGACACTAGGATTCCTCACCCTAGAAGAACGGTGGTGTGAGGGCTCACACAGAATAAAACGTTCCTTAGCTACTGGCTCGAACAAGTCAAAGTCATTTTCATTGCCCAAAGCAAGGGGCAACCTAGCCTGCCACTCTAGTCCCACCTAATCATCAACAGTCAACCACTCCAAGTTGTATCCTTAGCTGGAAGAACCTGCCATTTGAAGTATTGAAGAAAGAAAGATTTAGAAATGGATTTTAGAGAGAAGAAGTAAAAGATTTAGATGCAGAAAGATGTGAAAAATGAGGAGGGTTCGCCCTTTTTTATAGGATTCCAAACGTCATGCCAATCGGCAGACCCCTGCCAATACCGATCGGCACCTGCTGTTCCTCTGCCTAAGGAAGTCCAGGAGACCATGCCACTTAACAAACATAAACCCTTACCACATGTCAGTCGACATTTTTGCAAAAAAAGGCCAGAAAAAGCAAGAAAAATCCAAAAATTCTCTGAAAAATTCCTAAAAATGCCAAACAAGCATTTGACCATTTCTTCACCAAGAAAACCATTTTAAGGTCCTAAAATCCCCACATGAATTAATATTACACTCTTACCCCCAACACAAACCCTAAATGCATGCCACAAAATGGTGCATCCCAAAAAGGTCCACTATAATTCCCCAGCGAAACCCAAAATTAAATGCTTTCGCAACAGGATTACATAATATGCTCCCAAATCCCTAGTAAAATTTATAGATTAAAAATACATGATCCCCAATCATATGTCCTTCCCCAGTAAAATCTCAAAATGATAAAACCACAAGTACAAAAGATTCCCGAGGACAACAACTCCAACTTTAGGTCCTCAAAATGGACTTCGGTCCTCAGAATCGGTCATCTCAACTTTAGGTCCTTAGAATTGACCTCTGTCTGCAGAATCGATCATCTCAACCTTAGGTCCTCAGAATTGACATCGTCCCTTAGAATAGGTCATCATCACTTTAGGTCCTCAGAATCGACCTCGATTTGCAAAAACGATCATCATCACTTTAGGTCCTCAGAATCGAACCCGTAAAATTGGTCATTCAAACTTTAGGTCCTCATAATTGACCTCAACCCTCAGAATCAGCTGTCTCAACTTTAGGTCCTCAGAATTGACCTCAACTCTTAAATCATCCGTCTTAACTTTAGGTCCTCAAAATTAACCTTGACCCCCTGAATCGGTCATCCCCAACATTACCTTAGGTCCTCAGAATGAACCTCGACCCTCTCAATTGGTCATCCTCATCCCTTTGGTCCGTAGAATCGACCTATATCTCAAACATCTATGTGGTGTCTATTCGACGACCTTCACTTTTCCCAAAGCTCACTTATCGAGGGACTCTGTAGAAACCACAATTGAGGACCCTCCTAAGACTCTCCTTCGGTCCCTATCACTTCTCCAATGAATATACAACCCTAGGTCATACTCTGAGTATCGATCTATAGGCCACTGGGTGCTCCCAATCCTCGTTTGACTCCGGCCAACCTCCTCGCCCGAGAGAAAGCTAGAGTATCTTTGAAGGGCTCTGAATTCCCTTTCCAATGGTCCATCCCGTGCACGAATAGGCCTTATGATTCCGACAAACGGTCCATTTTACTGTCAAAAATTGATCTGGAGGCCACCGAGCACTCCGGGGCCCCATTTTGACCCCAATCAACTTCCTCGCCCAAGTGAAAGCTCAATGAATCTTCGATGGGCTTTTAATATGATTTTCAACGATCCACCCCGTGCGCTAATCCTCCTTACTTTTTTATTTTTATATTTATTTAAGAGGGACAGGATCACCTAACATATTATTAAATTAGGAGAAAAAGCCTCTCGTTAGTGGCATAACATAAATAGAAGCAAGATGGAATAAACTTATGAAATAAATAAATATGGGGCTTTATGATAGCCCCATTACAAAAGAAAAAATCACAAAGCATCTCTATGAAAATCTGAGATAGAAGCATCCCATTTTGTCTAACTTATAAGCACCACGGGCCATTGTAGGAAAATCCAAGAAATTTCTAAATATTGAGAGAGATTGAATAGTCGTCCCATAATTGGCAAGAGCATCAGCTACCAGTAAAGCACCCTATATCTTTGACTCAATTGAGTCTATATTATATAGGTCCTCATCTAGTTTGAAAATAGTGACAAAATTGAGTCATATCCTTGTCTACCAAAAAGCCCACAAACTCTACATATGAATTCCTCTAAAAGTCCCTAAAGGTAGAACTCAAACACCTCACCTAGTATTGCATTTATGTGTTGCATTATTCATAATATGGGTGTGTGTGAGTTAAATCCCATCAAAATGATTTTCTACAATTTTTGGGATATTTTAAATAATTTTTAGAAATTTAAAATTGTATTTTATAAAGTTTTGGGCTGTTTTATAATTTCCCTTAGTTACTAAAACTTTGCTTGGGTGGAGTCCAAAATCTCTAGATAATATTGTGGGGGGGGGGGGGGGGGGGAATGAATTTTTCAAACTTAAAAAACACATGTTTTGAGTCCATCGTAGCTTTACACGTATTGGTCTTATATCGGCTGGATCTGTGTTTTCTTTTCCTCACACAACTGATACCTTATTTAAACCATTAGATCAATCTTAACAATGGCCTGCATGTCTTCTAACTAGATCCAAGTGTTAACTAATTGAACCAATCGAAGTATTTTTAAAATCGGTGCATAGACAGCCGTTAGATTTACTTCGATCCTTTACATTGTATCTTGATCATTGATTTGGTTCGATGTTCCGGAGCCTTCCAATCTCTAATATAAATAGAAACCATATGTGCAACGCTTACAATCTTCGGATCAATTCACCTCCGAGAGAAAAAAAAGAGAGAAGAGGGAGAGAGAGAAAAAAAGAGAGAACAAGAAGACCCTAAACCAACTCCGGCCAAATTCTCACCTGAAAATCCTTCTGTGAGTTAAGTTAGTTCGAGTTTTGAGGAGATCCATCCTCTTTAGTTCTTAATCTCTTGTCCAACCAAGTCGCGAAGTCCTGATCACATTTTCTTTCATAGAAAGTTGAGATTTGAGACTCTGTGATTCATATCACGTAGATATTACTAAGTCTGATTTCTTCTTTCGAGAAATCCCTATTTTGTTGGTTGTTTTTAAACCTTTATAATGCTTTCAAAACCTAAACCAACAAAATCATTTATGATTTCAGTTTCTGAGAATATCCAGACTTAGATCTAGTTAAGATCTTGATTGAGGATTTACTCTTTCATATATTTCACATTTTGTGAAATAACTGTATATTTTTTAATAAAAAAAGTGTCTAGGATGTTGGCTCTTATATATATAAACTTTCACTCATGATCTGTGGATGAAATTAAAGATCCAAAGTCTGAGAGTTTCGATCAAACTGAGTTCAAAAATTTCTTTTGCATATTAGAACTCTGTTTGTAATTTGATAATCATTATATCTGTAATAAGTGTGTGTGAGTTGCATGCATGTGTTAGGCACATCACATCACAACACTTTCATACTACAACACCAAAAGGTGTTGGTGGAGAGATTTTGGACTTTAAGAGTTGACGTAAAGCTAAAAGGAGTGGAGAGCTTTAGGAGAAGTCTGAAAAATCAAGAGGAGCTGGTATAATTTTTTAACTTAGATTAGGTCTGATTGTGTGTTTAGATTGTTAAATAGTTTCTAACCTGTCACTCTATTTTAGTGGATTTTTATTTTGAGGTGTAAAGACCTCCGTGGATATTTCCCCAATTGGGTGGGGTTTTACCACGTTAAAATCTTGTGTACTTGCGTACTTAATCTTCCTCTCATCCCCTTCTATCGGCGTGCTGATTTAAAAACTATTTTTCAAAAGTTGGATACATAATATCTGAAATATTTCCTTCATAATTGTTTTTATACACATCTTGTGTTAGCTGTTTGTTTTAAGAAAAAAGTTTCTTCAAAATACTGTTCGGAGCCATTTAGACTGTGTAATCTTGAATTAAACAACTTAAGTGGTACTTTTTTCAATTGGTATTAGAGCATTGGTTTTATAAATTCTATTAGATCTTGAGTTTTTGAAATTTTTTTCTCAAAACAATCTATGGATGAGAAAGTTTGAGAGATTAGGTAACCTTTCAAGCCCCCTTTCTTTAATGGAACCAACTTCCCTTACTGGAAAGTGAGGATGATTGCTTTCATCCGAGGGACATTGGGAGATGATGTCTGGAATGCTATTGAAAATGTCTATACTTTTACTAGTAAACCATCCGCTGAAGGAAGTACTATGAGGATTAGGAAGTTTCTAAGTGAATTCACTGAAGAAGAAAAACAAACCTCCCTTAACAATAACAAAGGCAAAAATGCTATATTCATGTCTATCAATGAACATGAATTTAAGAAGATATCTTTCTATACTACCTCTAAAGAAGCATGGGACACCCTAGTGACTGCACATGAAGGAGACACATGTGTTAAAGTTGCTAAAACCCAAATGTTAATATAGGAGTACAATGCTTTAGTAATGACTGAGACTTAGTCATTTGATGATTTCTACATTAGGTTGACAGGCACAGTGACAAAGATGCATGCTAATGGGATAATTTATGATGTGAAAGAAATTGTCTCTAAAATTCTAAGGTCACTTCCCCAAAAATTTGATAATAAGCGCTATGTTATTGAGGAGATGGATGATCAAAACCTTACCCTTGAACTCCTCAGTAGCAAGCTAAGAACTGTGGTTATGGAATTAGAGTTTAAGAAGCAATTAATACAAACCCATGAGAAACAGTTTTCCTCCAATATTGTCTTTACCTCTATGTTGACTAAACCGTATGTCATTTACCTAATGAGGACTGTAATTTAGAGAGCTTGGACAACCAGATTTCCTTAATGTATAAACATTTCAACAAAATCATGAAATTCGTAAATAAAATTGCAAATAGACAAGGAAAACCTACCTATTCGAACAACTCTAATAATAGGCCTCATGAGAAAAGACTTGACAACAGACCTAGTAGAGACCTTAAGAACACTGAATGCTATAAATGTGGCAAGTTAGGACACTTAAGCCAGTGACTGTAGAGTTAATTTGAATAAGAACAAGAACACTAGGGTGCAAGACTTGGGATGAATCAAGTGAATTATGATGAACCTGAGTCATCTAATACTTATGACCCTTGTATGTCCTTGTTTGCTAAAATCATATACACTGATGATAAGGAATCTGATCATGCTATGCTTAATGATGCTATCCCTACTGATTTGTCTGCTTTATTACTTGAGAATGCTAATAATGCTTCAAACGTGGTGTGTGTGAGTCAAAGGGAACGATCTATTGTTGATGCCAATGGGTGTGTGAGTACGTTAGGGGACACTGCACACTTAGTGACTATGACAATGAGGACCTTCCTGATATTCAGACACTGTACTAAAAAACTCTCAAGAAAGGAACTAGACTTGTAAAGATTGTCAAAGATCTTACACAGAAGATAGAAACCCTAAGTCATATGATCGAACAAAATACTGAAGAGTACACTTATCAATGTCTAATTCATGAGAATGAAACTAAAACATTTGAATAAAAAGTGAAAGAGTTGTTTGACTCAAATGAAATTCTAGAAACAAAATACAAAGGGACGTTGTTAGAATTGGAACAAATAAAAGAAAATACCTCAACAGTCTTCAAAAAGTTTGCTAAATTTAAAAATGACTCAAAATATTTTGATGACTGTGTTCCTGAAAGTAAGACCAATTATGATAATAAAACTGGAATAGGCTTTGGCCCTAATAATTCAAAGCAAACAAAAACTTTTGAACCTATCCAGTTTGTGTCTGGTGGAAAAAGACCTATTGAAACTTGTCCAAATTTTTAAACTTTGAAAAATGATTTTGACTCGAAATAACAAAAGTTAGACATTGGTGAATCAAGTAACTCTAAGCGTAATGTTGATCATAAGGATAAATACGTTTACTCTCCTATTAGATAAGCTGATTCATCATTTCATCTTATGCCAGCTAGGAACAAGACTAGAGCTCAAAACTTAGACAAGCCTTCGATTAACAATTATCCTAAGGTTAAGAGTTCTACGAGCCATATTTACTTCTCCTATTGTGATGTTTATGGAAATTCCCTTGATGGTTGATATTCCAAACATCTATATAATCCAGTCTATCATTCTCTTGTTTACCATAACTTCAACTATTCTAGGAGAAGTCAAAATAATTATGTCCTACCTAGACAGCCGAATGATAATTCTAACTATTAAAATAGGAAGAGAAGACCAAATACTAATATATCATCAACAAAAAGGAATCCTAGATTCTTTTCTAAACTAAATGCTCAAACGGTTTAAAGCTGCGCAAAAATCTTTTAAAGAAAAGGCTGAAGCTCGCAAGTTTTATCAAATACGAGCTAATAAGCGCAAATTGAAAATTACAGTAATTTAGGTTAGAGAAGATGATCTATTACCCCAGATGAAATGCAACATTGTGATCAGTGCTTTTAAAGCTGAACATACAACATTTGGATGGTATTTAGACTCTGAATGTTCCAAACATATGACCGGGTATGATACCAAACTTTCAAAAAAACTAACTTCTCCAGAGGAAAAGTCTTATTTGGAGATGGTGTATCAACCCAAATCATTGGTAAACGAACACTCCATGATGAAGGATTACCTATTCTTGAGGATTTTCTCTTGGTAAAAGGCCTTAAAGCTAATTTACTAAGTATATCGCAGTTTGTGACTCCCAACATACTGTCATATTTTTCAAGAACAATTGCAAAATTTTAAATGAAAAAGGTGATCGCATTATTACAGGACTCTGTACTCCAGATAACTGTTATACAATCAATCTAAGTACAGAAGTTTGTAACATTGCCAGAATGGATGACAATGAGATATGGCATAATAGGTTGTGTCACATTAATTATGACAGCCTTAGTAAATTGTGCTCCCAAGAGATAGTTAGAGGTCTTCCTAAGATCAAACCAATTTCAAACATCATATGTGGTCCCTGTCAAGAAGGAAAAAATGTTAAGGCTCCCTACAAGAAAGTTAAAGAAGTTATATCCCCTAAACCTCTAGAAGTAATCCATATGGAACTAATGGGTACTTCTTGTACTGTTAGTCTTTGTGGCAACAGTTATATCTTAGTTATGGTTAATGACTTCACTTGGTTTACCTGGGTTGACTTTTAAAACACAAATCAAAAACTTTTCGTAAGTTTTTAAAAATCTTAGTTCGTATAGAAAAGGATTCCCAAGTAGTTAGAATTCGTAGTGATAGAGGAGGTGAATTTATAGATTCAAGTGTCATCGAATACTGTGACTATAATGGTTACAAACATAAATTTAGTGCCCCTAAGACACCTCAACAAAATGGAATTGCTGAGCATAAAAATTGCACTCTTCAAGAAATGGCCCGTGTGATGATTCACGCGAAGAACCTACCTAAATATTTCTGGGTAGAATCCATTCGTACAGCTTGTCACATAATCAATTAAGTTTACCTAAGGAAAAATACCAAACAAACATCCTGTGAACTTTGATATGAGAAGAAACCTAACCTAAAATACTTTAGAACCTTTGGTAGAACTTGTTATGTCTACAAGGATAGAGAACATCTGTCTAAATTCAAAACCAGAGGATATAAAGTTATTTTCTTAGGATATTCTCCAAATAGTATAGCCTACCGTTTTTACAATCTTCGTACCAAAACCTTAATGGAATCCATTAATGTGGTTGTAAATGACACTAATATAGAGAGTAAGATCAAAGGACCAACTATAGTGGATGAATTTGAAAATATTTTAACTTATGATTCTCCAAAGATAGATGAGTCCTTACCAACTGAGACTCCTGAAATGTCTAACTGGGTTTATAAAGATCTTCCTTTAGATAGTGTAGTCGGTAATCCTACTGAGCCAGTTCGTACAAGATCCCAACTACGTACTCTTGCTCATTATGCATGCTTTGTTTCTGTTATAGAACCAAAGAATGTTAATGAAGCACTGAATGACCCATTGTAGATAAGTTCTATATAGGAGGAACTTCTTCAATTTGTCATTTATGATGCACGGTATCTTGTAGGCCGACCTGAAAATAAAAAGGGTTATCGGCACATGTTGGATTTTCAAAAATAAAACAGATGAATCTGGGATGATTATTCGGAATAAATCTAGATTAGTTTTCGAGGGCTACTCTCAGATTGAAGGAATCGATTTCGAGGAAACTTTTGCACCTGTCACTCGCCTTGAGTCTGTTCACTTACTTTTTGCAATAGCTTATTATTTGCATTTCACACTTTATCAAATGGATGTTAAATCTGCTTTCCTTAATGGCATCTTGACTGAAGATACCTATGTAGAATAACCCAAAGGGTTTATTGACCCTCATCATCCAAATCAGGTCTATTGGCTTAAGAAAGCTCTTTATGGGTTAAAACAAGCTCCTAGAGCTTGGTATGAACGTCTATCTACCTTCCTTCTAATTAATGGTTTTAAGCGAGGAAAGAATGATCAAACTCTTTTTGTTAAACACTTTGACATAAACATTACCATATCCCAAGTATATGTAGACGATATCATTTTTGGATCTACCTCCGCTACAGATGTCAAAAAAATTTCCGACATTATGCATAAAGAATTCCATATGTCACTTATAGGGGAGTTACAATTCTTCTTAGGTCTCAAGTTAAGCAAAATTCAGAAGGATTATTTGTATCTCAATCTAAATACTCTTTAGATATTGTCAATAAGTTTGGCCTAGAAACAGCCAAAGATGCAAGGACTCCCAAGAGTACTTCGGTTAAACTTTCAAAAGATGAAAATGGGAAATCCATGTATTCAACCTTATACCGTAGTATGATAGGAAGTCTTTTATACCTTACTGCCTCACGTCTTGATATTATGTACTCTGTTTGCGTGTGTGCTCGATATCAAAACAATCCTAAAGAGAGCCTTTTATTATCCGTTAAAAGAATTATCAAATAAATTAAAGTCACTCTAAATTTAGGACTTTGGTACACTAATGACACTTCGAGTACTATAGTAGGATACACTGATGTTGATTGGGCTTGGTGTTTAGATGATAATAAGAGTACTTCAAGAGCATGTTACTACATTGGTAACAATTTGGTAGGATGGAATAGTAAGAAACAAAACTGCACTTCCTTATCGACTGCTGAATCTAAATATATTGCCGCAGGAAGTTGTTGTGCTCAATTACTTTGGCTAAAACAAATGCTAAAAGATTACGGTATAACTGAAGATAAGTTACATCTCTATTGTGACAATCAAAGTGCAATTAATATTTTTATAAATCCAGTTCAGAATTAAAATTAGATATCATTTCATACGCGAGTTAGTTGAATCTAAGGAGTTAAAAATTAATTATCTGCTTACTGAATTGAAATTAGCTGAGTTATTTACTAAACCATTGGATTATCTTTGATTTGAATCTTTATGCAAATCTATTAGTATGGTTATGGCATAATAATGATTTATTGTTTCATATGTATATCTTCTGGTTATCTGCATGCTTATAATTAATCTCTGAGGATATAAGTCATGGTTGTTAGGAAAATAACAAAGAAAACCTCTTACATCTATTTAATGTAGGATATTCTTGTGATTGCCCGTTGATTATACATGTTCTTGCTGATATACTCGTTTATAACATTCATACTTGTTTTCTTTTCCCTTTGTCCATTTGATACAAAATGGGGGAGAAATTTGAGTCTTCTTGGACATTCTTGTTGTATTCTCAACTAAAAAGCTTGATCTTAGTTATCTCATTTTCAGGAATTCGTACCTTCGTTTACATCAGAATTTTGATAGGGTATTGGTCTGTAACTAGTTAAGTTATGTAATTTTCCTTTTCTAGGATATTGGGTAGATAGAATTTTTGTATAGGAATAGGATTTTATTATTTTTTTGTATCCCTACGAGTCCTCGATGACTCAAAGGATATTTTTTCTCATATTTACAAAGGGGGATATTGAAGCACCCCATATCTTTGACTCACTTGAGTCTAAACTATATAGGTGCTTATCTAGTTTGAAAATAATGATAAAATTGAGTCATATCCTTGTCTACCAAAAAGCCCACATACTCTACATATGAAATCCTCTAAAAGTCCCTAAAGGTAGAACACCAACACCTCACCTAGGATTGAATTTATGTGTTGAATTCTACATAATATGGGTGTGTGTGAGTTAAATCCCATCAAAATGATTTTCTACAATTTTTGGGATATTTGAAATAATTTTTAGGAATTTTTAAAATAATATCTACAAATTTAAAATTAGATTTTACAATAATGTTTTGGGTTGTTTTATAATTTCCCTTAGTTCCTAAAACTTTGCTTGGGTGGAATCCAATATCGCTAGATAATATTGTGGGGGAAAATTGAATTTTTCAAACTTGAAAAATTCACATTTTTTATCCCATCGTAGCCTTACACGTGTTGGTTTTATATCGGCTTGATCTGTGTTTTATTTTCCTCACATAACTGAGACCCTGAGACCTTATTTAAACCATTGGATACTTCTTATCCATGGTCTGCATGTTTTCTAACTCGATCCAAATGTTAACTAATTGAACCAATCAGAGTGTTTTTAAAATCCGTGCATAGACAGCCATTAGATTTACTTCGATCCTTGACATTCTATCTTGATTGTTGATTTGGTTCGATGTTCCAGAGCCTTCCATGCTCTAATATAAATAGAAGCCATATGTGCGACGTTTACAATCTTTGATTCAATTCACCTCTAGGAGAAAAAAGAGAGAAGAGAGAGAAAGAGAGAAAGAAAAAGATAGAGAAAAAGAAAACCCTAAAACCAACTCCGACCAAATTCTCACCTGAAAATCCTTCTGTGAGTTGAGTTAATTTGAGTTTTGAGAAGATCCACCCTCTCTAGTTCTTAATATCTTGTCCAACTAAGTCACGAAGTCCTAATCTCATTTTCTTTCATAGAAAGTTGATATTTGAGACTCTGTGATGCATATCACGTATATATTACTGAGTTTGATTTCTTCTTTCGAGAAATCTCTATTTTGTTGGTAGTTTTTAAACCTTTATGTTGCTCTCAAAACCTAAACCAACAAAATCATTTTTTATTTCAGTTTCTGAGAATATCCAGACTTAGATCTGGTTAATATCTTGATTGGGGATTTACACTTTCATATATTTCACATTTTATAAAAGAACTGTATATTTTCGAATAAAGAAAGTGTCTAGGATATTGGCTCTTTTATATAGCAAGTTTCCCTCTTGATATGTGTATAAAATTAAATATCCAAAGTCTGAGGGTTTGGATCAAACTGAGTTCGAAAAATTCTTTTTCATATTAGAACTTTGTTTGTAATTTGATAATCATTCTGTCCATAATAAGTGTGTGTGAGTTGCATGCATATGTTAGGCATATCACATCATAACACTTTCACACTACAACACCAGAAGGTGTTAGTAGAGAGATCTTGGACTTTAAAAGTCGACGTAAATCTAAAAGGAGTGGAGTTACAAAGATGAGAGAACATCAACAACATCAGAGCCTTGGGAGAAGTCAGAAATATCCAGAGGAGCTGGTATAATTTCTTAACTTAGATTAGGTCTGATTGTGTGTTTAGCTTGTTAAATAGTTTCTAACCCGTTACTCTATTTTAGTGGATTTTTGTTTTGAGGTGTAGAGACCTCCGTGGATGTTTCCCTAATTGGGTGGGGTTTTACCACGTCAAAATCTTATGCACTTGCGTACTTAATCTTCCTCTCATCCCCTTCCATTGGCGTGCTGATTTAAAAACTCTTTTATTTGTGGTTTTCAAAACTTGGATACATAATATCTGAAATATCTCGTTCATAATTCTTTTTATACACATCTTGTGTTAGATGTTTGTTTTAAGAAAAGAGTTTCTTCAAAAAACTGTTCGGAGCCATTTATACTGCTTAATCTTGAATTAAACAACTTAAGTGGTACTTTTTTCAACCATATTTGATTCTCGAAAATAATGAGTTAATGAGAAATTGATAATTGATAATGAATGTTTGATTTCTTTAACATAGTTTGCTATTTCCCATGGAGGCTTCCAATTCAAATTAATCAGATTCACAACGAAAGTAGAGTCTGATTCTATAAGCACCTCTGAAATTTTGAAGTCTAAGCACAATTTAACCCCCATAAGTAAACTTTTAATCTCCAACACTGAATTAGAAGCAATACCTTCAGGATGAGAATAGGTAAAAACCAAATCTTCTCTATCAATCCTCAAAATACCACCAATTCCACTCCTCCCTAGGTTGACCTTGGAAGCAACATCAATATTTAACTTGAAGGCATTTATAGAGGGAAAACTCCATTTAATTGGCCTTGACAGTTTGATGGACGTTTTGAAATTGAGGTTGAAGGCAATTTATATTCCAATATCAAATTGATAAGGACCATTTTTGAAGTTTTTCAACTTGCATATAATTGAGATAAAAAAGATAGATTGAGAAATGATAAATTTCTCATTTATAGAAGAGTTTTCAAAGAATGCCTTATTTCTCCGTTTCCATATTTCCCAACACAATAATTGGAATGCATTTTTCAAGAAATTTATAGTAATCCCTAGTGCCACTTTTAAGCCACCAACTATGAAGCATAGTGGAAATATTAGAAAAACTCATATCAATGCCCATGAGGTTAGAGAAGAATTTCCAGATTGGCTTGATTTTTGGGCAGTGTAGATGGTTTAAAGACTCATTAGCTTTAAGACAAAATTTGCATTTAGAGCAGAGTCTAATACCAAGAGTTTAGATGTTATCATTAGTGGGAATGAAGTTGTTAATGATCTTCCATACATCGATTGAGTATTTTTTAGGAATACGAGGGTTCCAAATAATACTGCTAATGTTGGAAGATGGGAAATTTGCTTTACAACAAGCATAGGCAAAGGAAAAAGTAAAATCACCTTTAACATCAGAGGTCCAAATCCACTGTCCCTCTACTTGAATCATGTAATCAAGGCATAAATCTTTAACTGACACCAAGTTCCTCCATGTAAGAGATCATTTTTTCTTATGAATACCATTATTGATATATCTATTAGACATATAAGCAACCCATAGAGAATTATAAGAGTAGAGTTTCCAAAACAACTTCATAAAATAAGCTTTGGATATAAAATGGAAATTGTGATGCCCAAAGCCACCCTCCTTTATATCTCTGCTAATGATCTCCTAACTTTTCCATTGAAATTTCTAACTTTGTTCTTAATTGCCACCTCAAAAGAATTTGTTAAGGATTCTATGAAGTTTAGAAAGGACTACTTTGGGAGGAGAGATCAAGGATAAAAGGTAAGAGGGAATAGAGGTTAGGACATGTTGAAGAAGAATAAGACTGCCTCCACTTGAAAGAGTTTTTTATTTCCAGCCAGCTACTCTTTATCTCACTTTATTTATTAGAGAATCATAGAATTTTACCATGCTCCTGCCTTTGAATAGAGGGAATCCCAAATAAAAAATGAGAAGATCCTTATGCCCGAGGCCTGTAATAGCTGCTACTTTTGCTCTGAACTGAAGGGAACTCTTAGAATCGATTGTGAAAGAGCTTTTTATGAGATTAACTTTCTAGCCTAATAACCTGTTATACCGTTGAATATAATCTCCCAATCTTCTAAGAGTTCGCTTGTCACCCCTTTAAAAAAATATTAAATCATCTACAAAAATAAGATGTGAAATTAAAGGGCTTCTATTAGGAACATAATAAGGTCTGATAAAGCCTTCTTCTATAAGCTTATTGAGACCCCTGCTTAAATATTCAGCCACAAGAATGAATAAACTAGGGGATGGTGGATCCCCTTGTCTAAGACCACTATGAGATTTGAAAAAAACACATTGAAACCCATTGATGATCAAAGGAAACCAGTTATTTGAGATGTTCCTCCATATGAAATCAATCCATCTTTCCCCAAAGCCAAAAGCTCTAAGGACTTGATTTAAAACCCCCTATTGAACTATGTCATATGCTTTTTCCATGTCAATTTTGAGAATTACATTTCCTCCGTGAACTTTCTTCCCCGAGTTGTGGACCATCTCTTTAGCAAGAAGAACATTGTCCTGTATGGATCTACCCTTGATAAAAGCACTTTGATTCAGAGAAATTAGATCTGGTAACACCTTTGCATGCCTAGAAGATAAGATTTTTGTGATAATTTTAAATGAAAAATTGCAAAGACTGATGGGCCTGAGATCACCACAGGTTCTAGTTGCCTTCACTTTAGGGATTGAAACAACAAATATACTTGTCCAACTAACATGATGGTCTCTACCTAGGCCTGTAAACGGATCAGATTCGGATCGGATCAGGAAAATCCAAATCCACATCCGTTTATGCTAAATGGATTTGGACCTGATCCGTTTATTAATCGGATCGAATCAGGCAAATCCAAATCCATATCCGTTTATGTTAAACGGATTCGGATCCGATCCGTTTATCTGATTATCCATTTATGTTAAACTTTATTTGAATCATTTTTTTTCAACCCTTCACAAATTTATTTTGCAAATTTTATAAAAAAACATTTAATGGTATAAAGAACTATTATAATAAATATTTAAAATATTATTAAATACAATATATATTAAAAATATTAATCGGATCGAATTATTGACAAATCGGAGTATCTGAATCCAAATTCGCTTCGTTTAATAAACGGGTAATCGGACAATCGGATAATTGGATTTTAGGCATGATCCAAATCCGCTTAAATGGATCGGATTCAGATTCAGATTCTGATAAAATTCGATCCATTGACAGGCTTATCTACCTATAGAAAAAGAATTAATAACCTGAAATAAGTCATGTTTTATAATGTGCTAACATTTTTTATAGAAAAATCCCCCAAATCCATCTGGACCTCGGGCTACATCTTCATTCAGATCTTGAATAGCTTTAAAAACTTCCTTTTCCGATGTGAAAGCCTCCAAATCTTCATTAACCTCACTCGTAACTGTTGATACCAAAAATTATTCACCCATGTAGACCAATCAGAAGTGAACACTTGCCCTCCTACGTGGCCAAAATTCTAATTAGGCAGATAGTAGCTGGGCAGGCATACCGACCAACATAAAGAATGCCGACCATCAAAAACAATGAAGCGTCACCATACCAAGGGTCTTACCACAAGAGGTTAATACAACCAATCATCACATTCATTATGTACGGGTGTAAATGCTTAAATGTATAAAGGCATTCTATCTCTTGACATTCCAACCTTTAACCTTCGGGTCACTATAAATACATTGTACCCCTTTCATCAAAGGCGAGATAGAACAGATCTTTCTGTAATCTCTGAAATCAATACCATAACAGTGGATGTAGGATTTCTTACATTGCCGAATCACTTTAAACCTTTTTGTTGATCTTCTAACTATTCCATTACAATTATATATTTTATCTATGATTCTTAAATTGGACCAAATCCATTTTTTGACATCAACAGATTGGTGACGTCTATGGGAGAGTGTGTCTAATCGCCATTCTCAATCTTGTATATCCTTATTCAAGGAAAAATAAATGATCCAAAGCCCAGTGCTAGAAACGAAAGCAACCCACCTATTCCATCTGCTCCGCCTATAGTAGCAGACCTTAATTAGAATCCTTGCTAGTGGTCAAGACGCTATACAAGAATTAATGAGACAATTGTCTTAGTCACTGCAAGACAGATCTTCAGCCTTATCCAGAAAATATACCGTTTAATCATCACAGAAAGAAATGCCACCCCCAACTTCGAGGCATAGCTGACACAGCTATTCCAGATCATCTCAAGATATAACTTATCACCCAGGAACCAGTTCCTCAATCAAAGCCTTAGAGTCTTATGATGGCCATTCTTTCTCTCCTGAAAGGCCAAACGTCTTAGAGAGATTAGCCGAGCTTCGCATTTCGACTGATTAGGACTCCTATCAAATAGAAACCCTCCTAGAGCGTTATCTAAAACACTCAGTATTAAACCGACCAACATAAAGCCTTAGTCAGATCAACCTCAAGCGTCCAATGATCTATATGCGCTGAGAAAACTTCTCAGGAAGAGAGTTCAGTGAAGACACATGGTCGGGATAGCCGAGCTGCTTCATATAGAATTGATGTAGGAAATCCTTCATGGAAAGGATTAATTCAGCGGTTGAAAGATCGGTTAGGAGAGAGGGCGAAAGCAAAAAATCCTTTACAATGAAGTTTTGTTAAAGGATCCCCTTTTCTTTAAGAGATTGTGGATTTTCCTACTCCATATAAGTTTAAAGCTCCCGCGGTTACTCCCAAATATGATGGAAAAACTGATCCAGTTCAGTACATTGAACAATATCAAGCTACCACCGACATTTATTCGATCCCTGATAAGATGAGATGTAGGGCATTCTCAAGCACTATTACCGAATCTGCTCACATATCGTACAATAACTTACCTCGAGGACAAATTACCAACTCGACTAGCTTGCCGAGCTGTTTATTAGCAAATTCTATTTGGGGCCAAGCCAGTAAAGAGAGTAGCCCATCTCTTGAGTGTAAGGCATTAAGTACGGGAAACAACCAGGGAATACATCACTCGTTTCAATAACGAGATATTAGAAGTGGTAGATTATGAGGAGAAAATATACATCACTACTTTCATGAGTGGATTGATTTTTAAGAAACTATACTACACTCTAGAAAAAAATCCTCCTAAAACCATGATTGAGCTCATGGCTAAGGCAAGAAAAATAATGAACGTCGAGGAAGCAACGGATGCAAAACAGAGTCTAACCATAAAGATCGAGAAGAAAGATCAGAAGGAGCAGAAGTTGAAAAAAGAGGACAAGATAAAAAAATATGGCACCTACACTCCATTGAGTGTTAGCATTCACCATATCCTTGAGCAAATTAAAAACAATAAGGATTTGTGATGGCCTGAAAGGTTGAGAGCACCCCCTAATAAGAGGGATATATATAAATATTGTGAATTCCACAAGGATAATGGCCATATAACCTATAACTGCATTGCTTTGAAAAATGAGGTAGAATCCCTCATTCACCGAGGAAAACTAAATAAGTTTGTTGATCAGAGAGAAAGAAGAGAAACAAGAGGAATGTCAAATTTTCCATGCAAGCCTTCGTTAAGTCGTCAATTTTCGCTCAATTTTCATCTTTGGTCAATTTCGGCTTTGTGTATGTTGGATGTTTACAATTTGAGATTCCAATCCGACTTTTAATGATATTTTTGAGAAATTTGAATTCCAATTTTTATTTATTTTGAACAAAAATATTTTTGGATTTTTCAAAATTTTATGATTTTTTTTGGAATTTTTTTTTGGGCATTTTGAAAATTTGTGAAGTTTTAGAAATACGCACTTGTGACCCCCCCTAACTTAGACTTTTGCATTGTCCTCAAGCAAAAAGGACGAAAACCTAACTCAAAGCGAATAATAAGTGCGGAAAAATAAAACAAACAAATATGAAAAAATGCAAGGTTTTATAATAACCATGAGGAGCTTGTGTTACATAAGAAAAGGGAAAGCAACTGTAAGCAATGTTAAATCCCTACAACAACGAACATCCACACCAAAATATAAAAACAATCATAGGTCACGGCGGAGGTGGGTGTGAGGGACCGGGTGCATTTGGATTATACGGGTCATAGAAGAAGGGGGTGGAGGCCCGCCGAAGTTGACTTGGAGTGCAGTTTTGATTTCCATAATGAAACGGGCGTAAGGGAGTGCAGTTTTGCCCCATTCGTCGTAAGCGGCATTGAGGGTGTCCGCGTAGAAAAGTTGGGCAAGATTGATGGTGCTCTCGGGGTCCAAAAAGTAGTAGAGGAAATTAATGTGACGTAATCGGACCACCGAGTCATTGGTGGTTTGGTGGATGGCGCCACAAGCAATGAGGTGCGTGAAGCGCGCCACAAGCAATGAGGTGCGTGAAGCGCACCGTAGCGGCCAAACCACCAATGGGAAAAGATTCGCGCACCCATTCGACCCCAGGTGCCATGCGTGCAATGCATTCCTCTTTGTTGTGGGGAGTGCCATTGTTAGGATATTGGAAAGGCACGGGGAGGATCACCCATTTGGCACGCATTTTGCGTGGTATAATGGCTACCGAGAAGGGAATAGTGATACCGTCAAGGTATGCCTCGTGAAGTGTGGAGGATTTGCGAACCAAGGTCGCATAAAACTGGCGAATGGAGGCATCAAACATGTTAGTTCTCGTTGGGGAAAGGAAAGAGCACCACCCGCGGTGATCAAATAAGGCGGTGACATCGCCCGGAAGTTGGGCCCAATCAACGAAGGGTTCGATGTGAATGGGGCGCGTAGACGAGAAATATTGCTCGGCCCAATGGCAATCTTGGACGCTTCGAAAGACCCCCTTACCCGCGTCATCAAGGATGGTGGTATCGTCATATTTCTTAGGGCAGAGATTGGTGCAGCGAGGGTGCGACATTTTGAAGGAAAGAGAGAGGGAGAGGGAAAGGGATATGGGAGAGAAGAAAGTGAGGGAGATTGTTTTGGTGTGAGAAGTGGAGGAGGGGTGGGGTATTTATAGGTGTGAAGGGGTGAGGTTTTGGTGGGAAATGGGAATGGGTGGGAAGGAGAGAAGAGAGGGAGTGAATTGGGATGAATTTGGGAAGGAGGGAAGAATTTGGAGGGAGGAAAAACGAAGGGTGAAGAAGGGGGGAAAGAAAGGAGGGAAGGGGATGAATTTGGAATTAAGGGGGGAAGAATCTGCCAGGTACCCCGAACCGGTTCGGAGGTACCGCGAACCGGTTCCCCCCTCGAACCGATTCTGGATGGGGTTGGGGTACCAGGCTGGTCCGAACGCTAAAATTCACTTTTCTCTCCGCTTCAAGGTGCTCTCTCATCCTCTAACTTGTGCATAAGGCCCTTAAAAACTTTCTAGACCCTTGGGCTTCCTAAAAATTCCTCGGATTCAACCTCGTATTGCGTACTAACTCCCTCGAAGTGCGTGCTAACCGATTTCTTTCGTAACTCATGCTCCCGACTCCTAACTAACCTATTCACACACGACTATTATACACACAAACTCACCCCATATGCGTCGGGGGTGCGACGACCTCACTTTCTCAGCTCAATTGACCCCGTAAACGGGATCCGACAACCAAATTGTGTCGACCTCTTCTGCACACGCCTCTAGATATGGCTTTAGGCGTTGTCCATTTACCTTGAACGTGTTTTCCCCTTTTAAATCGTCCATTTCAACAACTCCATGGGGGAAAACGTTCTTCACGACGAATGGGCCAGACCATCGTGATCTCAACTTGCCCGGAAGGAGGTGAAGCCGAGAGTTGTAAAGAAGAACTTTTTACCCGGGGAGAAACTCTTTTCGTCGAATGATGCTATCATGAGCGAGTTTCATCCTCTGTTTTGAAATTTTTGCATTCTCATACGCGTCATTGCGTAGTTATTCTAACTCATTCAATTGAAGCTTGCGGGCTTCACCGGCCTTGTCCAAGGCATAGTTCAATTGCTTAATTGCCCAATACGCTTTGTGTTCGAGCTCAACAGGAAGATGGCAAGGTTTGCCATACACAAAAAGGAAAGGAGACATGACAAGTTGATTCTTAAAAGCGGTACGATAGGCCCATAGTGCATCGGTCAATCTAAGGGACCAATCTTTCCGGGTAGGATTGACGGTCTTTTCAAGAATGTTCTTGATCTCCCGATTCGCTAGCTCGGCTTGCCCATTTATTTATGGGTGATATGTCGTCCCAACCTTGTGGACGACACCATACTTTTTCATGAGCTTCTTGAATGGCCTATTGCAAAAGTGCGTGCCATTATCGCTTTCGGTGCACCGAAGCGAGAAAGTATATGTTCCTGTAGGAACTTTATCACCACTTTGTTGTCATTGGTCTTGGTAGCTATAGCTTCCACCCATTTAGAAACGTAATCTACTGCGACTAGGATGTATAGGAAACCAAAGGACGGGGGAAAAGGACCCATGAAGTCAATACCCCAACAGTCGAATATCTCAATGATGAGTATAGGGGTAAGAGGCATCAAATCTCGTCGAGTGATGGCTCCCATCCGTTGGCACCTGTTGCATGACTTGCAAGCATCATTCACATCCCGGAAGATTGTGGGCCAATAGAGGCCGCATTACAGAATTTAAGCGGCCGTCTTTTTCATCGAGAAGTGGTCGCCACACGCTTCCGAATGACAAAACTGGATGACTTTTGGGATCTCTTCATCCGGTACACATCGTCGGATGATTTGGTCGGCGCAATATTTAAAGAGGAAAGGATCATCGTAAAAGAATATGCGCGGCCAATTAAGAAACTTCTTCTTATCTTACGGTGTCCAATCGGGGTGGATGGCTCCCGTGACAAGATAGTTCACTATGTCCGCAAACCAGGGATACGAAGAAGTAGCAAATAGTTGCTCATTCGGAAAGTGCTCGTCTATGGGTATGGTATCACTAGGTACGTCGGACGAAAGCCGAGATAAATGGTCGACAACGACGTTTTATACTCCTTTCTTATCTTTGATAGAGAGATTGAACTCTTGTAGGAGTAGGATCCACCTTATGAGGCGCGGCTTGGCGTCTTTCTTCGCAAGTAGATACTTTAAAGCCGCGTGGTCGGTGAAAACAGTGATAGGAGAACCAATGAGATAGGAACGGAACTTATCGTGGGCAAAGACTACCGCTATTAACTCCTTCTCCGTGGTAGAGTAGTTGAGTTGAGGTCCGGTAAGAGTCCGACTAGCGTAGTTGATGACATGAGCTTGCTTATCTTTACGTTGGCCCAAAACAGCCCCGATCGCGTAATCGCTTGCGTCACACATAAGTTCGAATGGTAAGGACCAATTCGGAACTTGCATGATGGGAGCGGACACGAGCATGTTCTTCAACTTATCAAAGGAGCTTTGGCATGCCTCTGTCCACTCAAACGGGTTGTCCTTCATGAGTAGGTTGCTTAAGGGCCTAGCGATGGCGCTAAAGTCCTTAATGAACCTTCGATAAAACCCCGCGTGGCCCAAGAAGGAACGCACGTCTTTTAGCGATATCGGTGGGGGAAGATAAACTATGACATCTATCTTATCCCTATCAACCTCTATTCCGTTGGATGAAACAATGTGGCCAAGAACTATTTCCTCGGTGACCATGAAATGGCATTTTTCCCAATTCAACACTAAGTTCTTTTCCACGCATCGGGTGAGTACTTTTTCCAGTTTGTCTAAACAATGATCGAAAGAGGTGCCAAAAACGCTGAAATCGTCCATGAACACTTCGAGTCCTCTCTCGACCATGTCGCTAAATAAGCTCAACATGCACCGTTGAAAAGTCGCGGGTGCATTACACAAGCCAAATGGCATACGTTTGTAGGCAAACGTACCAAAAGGGCAAGTGAAAGTCGTCTTCTCTTGATCAAGTACATCTACCTCAATTTGGTTATATCCGGAGTAACCATCAAGGAAGCAATAATAAGGGTGGCCCGCAACTCTCTCAAGCATTTGATCAATGAATGGCAAGGGGAAATGGTCTTTCCTAGTTCCCGCATTGATTTTCCGGTAGTCAATGCAAATGCGCCAACCGGTGGTGGTGCGTTGTGGAACAAGCTCTCCCTTAGCATTCTCAATCACAGTCATACCCGACTTCTTCGGGACGACTTGAATAGGGCTCACCCATTTGCTATCCGAGATTGGGTAGATAATCCCGACATCCAATAATTTGATGATCTCGGTTCTCACAACTTCTTTCATGTTGGGGTTCAGTCTTCTTTGCATTTCTCTAGAGGGCTTGACATCCTCTTCGAGATGGATCTTGTGAGTGAAAATTAAAGGACTTATCCCCTTCAAATCAGCGATGCACCAACCAAAGGCACCTTGGTGCTTCCTCAGAATTCTCAACAATTTACCCTCCTGCCCTTCATCTAGGCTAGAGGAGATAACAACAGGAAATGTCTCATCCTCTCCTAGGTATGCATATTTAATATGGGAGGGGAATTTCTTTAATTCGAGGATTGGAAATTTTTCACTGGAGGGATCCATGTGTGTATCCCTCGGAGGTAATTCTTCGAATCTAGAAACCCAATTAACCTCTCTCACGTCCTTGTCCGACGTATTCTCAACGAGCAATTCTATCAATTCTTTAACCTCCCTCTCGAAGTCGGTGTACGTCCCCTCACACTCATGTCTCGTCGCTAAACAGGACTCCAAAGCGTCGCCACAAAAACTTTCCTCAAAGTACTCTTCTACTACCTCGTCGATGAGGCTCACCGCGTGAAGATCATCTTCCTCCCCTGCATTTTGGGCTATGTGGAAGATGTTAGTATCCAAGGTCATATTCCCAAAAGTGAGTTGCATTCTCCCATTCCTTGTATTGATGATTGCATTAGCCGTAGCCAAGAAAGGGCACCCAAGGATGATGGGAACATGATTGCTCGAGTTGAAGGAGGGCTCCGTGTCCTAAATGACAAAATCTACCGGGAAGTAGAAAGTGTCAACTTGGACAATCACGTCCTCGACTATGCCTCGTGGAATCTTCACTGATCGATCCGCTAATTGGAGAGTGACCTTTGTGGGCTTGAGGTCGCCCAAATCAAGTTGCCTATAAATGGAGTAAGGGAGTATGTTTACACTTGCCCCCAAGTCAAGTAAGGCTTTCTCAATTCTATTTTCTCCAATGATGCAGGATATAGTGGGTGCACCGGGATCTTTGAATTTAGGTGGGAGATCATTTAGTAGAATGGAGCTCACGTTCTGGGCTAGAAAGACATTCTTTTTTACCTTCATCTTCCTTTTTACCGTCAACAAATCTTTGATAACTTTGCCATAAGCTGGAATTTGTTTGATGGCATCAAGAAAGGGTAAATTCAGCTTTACTTGCTTAAGTACTTCTAGCACTTCATCACGTGGATTCCCCTTTTGAGCGGGAATCAATCTTCGAGGAAATGGTGTTGAGGAGGGTGATTTCACTACCACCTCTGGCTCACTAGCGTCTTCCTTGTCACTCTCGTTCAAGGGGACATCTTCGGCCTCTTTCGTACTGGGCGAAATCTCCTTGTCTTTTGTTGTATCGTGTGGAGGAGGTGATAAATCAACGACTCTCCCACTACGAAGAGTGGTCATGGCTTGACATTGCTCCTGATGTTCAGTGGAGGTGGAGTTAACACTAGTTTGACCTTGGGGAGGTCGTTGGCCTTGGGCAGGAAATTTACCTTTCTCTTTAACACTCAACGAGGATTGTATTTTTAACAGATTCGCATTTATGTCGCCAATCAGACGATCATATTTGGCATTGGTTGCGGTCTGGCTTGCGATGAATTGGTTCATGGTATCCTCGAGAGTTCTCCGCTGTGGCGAGATATAATTTCCGTGAGGTGGTGGTGCTTGCACATGTCCTTACATGTGTGGAGCTTGTTGAAATTGTTGTGGTTGAGGAGGGGCAACATGAGAAGGAGGGTTCATTGCGGCATGTTGTTGCCCGTAGCTAAAATCGGGATGATTTTTCCACGAAGGGTTGTATGAATTCCCGTGCGGGGCACCGAAATTACCCTTAAAGCCTCCTATACCACTAACTTGCTCCTGCAACATTACTTTGTAGGCGGGTATCGTAGGACATTCCTCAGTTGAATGTCCCGCCTCACAAATCGCACACACCTTCATGACAGGGTTCGAAATGGATCCAGCTGGTCCTTTTCCATATATCTCGCATATGTCTCGCAATCCTTTCTCAATGGTGTCCAATCGACAGTCCGTCATAGAGTTCTTATCTACGTGAAATAGGTCGGACGCCGATGGAGCAGTGGTGGATTGTCGATTTCAATTTTGAGCGTTCGGATTGGAGATATCCCAGGATTGGGTAGTCTCGGCGACATACCTCATGTGAAGATCAGCATCGTGGGCATCTAAATCGACAAATGGGCCACTTCCCATGGTTTCAACAAGTTGTTTGGAGTTAAGATTTAACCCATTATAGATAAAGGAGATGATTTGCGATGGATCAAATCCATGATGGGGGCATGAAGCCACTAACTCATTGAAACGTTCATAATATCGATGGAATGGCTCATTTTCATGTTGCCTGAATGCTTGAATTTGAGCCTTTATAGAGATTGTTTGATGTGGTGGGAAGAATTTCTTGAGAAATTTAGACTGTAGCTCATTCCAGGATGGAATCGAGCTTGGAGGTAAAGACCATAGCCAGGCTTTAGCTTTATCTTTGAGCGAGAAGGGGAAGAGTTTGAGGCGTATTACCTCTTGTGTGCAGGTTTGATCATTGAGAGTATCACACACGTCCTCAAATTCCCTTATATGGAGGTATGGCTTTTCAGAATCCATACCATGGTAATGTGGTAGCATCTGGATCATTCCATTTTTGAAACGGAACTGCCCGGCATTATACGGGAGTATAATGCATCCCGGAGTGACAGTGCGCTCAGGATATAAGAATTCTCTCAACGGGAGGTACGGAGGCTCGTCCTCACCGGTAGGTGCATTACTATGTTGCGACATCTCTATCTCACTTGACGACTCGGCGCTCTCATTGGGTGTGCTCGAAGTGTGTCCTACGAATGAGAATGGAGTGTTACTAGAGATTGAGTGCGACGGTGTGAGCGGTGGGATCCAAAACTGTGGGGCGTTTGGTGTGTGGGGACTGTCAGGATTATACTCAACAAGTGGATTTTCGTGAATGTTGGTTGGAGTATTATGGGGTGTGGGAGTGGTTTCAGAATTTTGCATTAAAGCTTAGGAGAGGTGATGGTGAATTCTTTTTTTTTTTTTTTGGATTTTTTGAAATTTTTTGTCAAAGCTTTGGATTGACTCAATCTAATCCTAAGTCTACCTAAATCCCCGGCAATGGCGCCAAAAACTTGACACGACTGAAAATGTGTCTCAGAAGTGCGTTCACTCTAGGCTCAAGTGTAAGCCTGTCGCTCAAGTAATAATCCCGGTAAGTCGGGTATCGAATCCACAGGGAAGAAGGACAACAGAGTTGTGACGACGGGAAGAGACGGAGGAATCCTAACTTTGACTCTAAAAAGGAAAGGAAAAATTGATTTGGTTTTTGAGGTTGATTACAGCTAAATGCAATAATGAAAATGAGAAATGATGCAATTAAATTAATCTAACGAACTGGAGAATGACTGATGATTTCAAAAACTTTTATTTTACTGATGAGAGAAATAGGATGGGAATACAATCCCCCAACCCTAGTGTAGTGCAGTGATAATGTTAACCATAAATTTATCCGATTGATTAGACCCGGAATTTAGTACTCCCAAGCATTATGTATACGAGGTTCAAGCCCGCGTCATACCTAATTTGAGGATGAGTAAATCGGTATCGCGATAATGACACTCAAATTGTACTCTAAATCATCACGAGTACCCAGAGGTAAACGAGATATAAAGATTCACAATTATTATGTATTTACGCAATACGATCAAAATCAATCGTTAAATTCATAGGATTAACGTTATACACATGAACTAACACATCAGGTTGGGTTCATGCATCCCAACCTTTTAAACTTAACCAGACATGTTAAACTAACTAATGCATGAAATAATAATGTTGCATATGGAAGAATTCATGATGAAACTAGATTGAAGCATGTAAATATGTATTATGAATGCAGCAACAGGTTGAATCGAATACAGGAAATAAACATGCAAGAACAATAACAAGAATTTTGAACTTTGAATTAAAACTGTAAAACAAACCCGTAATGATTAAATCTTGAAGAAATTAATTCCCCTTATGTTCCTAGATGTTCTTCTCCTTTTCTCTCTACCAAAAACTGACTAAAAATATCCCTAATGGCTGTTCCTAGGTTGTTGCCCCCGTATCCCTACTATTTTTGAGAGTTTTAACCTAAAAGGAGTCTTGGGAGACAATCAGAATGGAGGATCAAATTCGCGCATCAGGACCCCCGAACCGGTTCGGAGGTACCGCGAACCGGTTCGCCCCCCAAACCGGTTCGGCCCTGGGTTCGCGAATGCCTGCTGGTTTGGGATGCTTTTTCAACACTTAGAATATTTCTTGCTTTCTTTCCTTTCTTCCTTAGATTTTTCTCCAACTTCAACTGGCCATAACTCATCAACCGTAGCTCGGATTTGGTTGCCGTTTCTTCCAGTGTTCTCGTTGTTCTGAGCTCTTCAACTTTACACTTGACTTATCCTTCCGGATCTGGCTGCAAAATTACCAAATTGCCCTTGAACTTGCCTCCTTAGCTTTTCTTTCCTTGTTTCGCTTCCTCTTTTGCACTGCTTGCATAATTAACCTGTAAAATAAATAAGAGAAGAACGAAACACGAAATACTCGCCAATGAAGGTTAGTAGCATAAATGTGCATCAAATCCATATATGTTACATCACTCGGGTTCACAAATACACTGAAATTAGGGGAATAAATATACAATATTTATGCCCAATCAATGACAGAACAAGAAACCATGAAGATGATTATGAGGATGATCCCGACCTATCAAAGAAGACCAAGCACCCAGAGCGTGAGGTAGATATGATCAGTTTTGGTTCATTTCATTGTCATGTAATTACACGTGGCGATAATTTATCATCTTCTAGGCCGATCATCTAAACGAAATGAACCTTTAGAACCTTGCATGGAGGTTTATGTCATGTAATTACTACTCCCCAGTCGAGCAAGAGTATTTGATCGAATTTAAGAAGAAGACTACCACCTATCAGGTATACACCACTAAGCCTAATGGTGAATCTGAGGTTGAAACTTTAGAACCATGAGATGAGACAAAATTAGTCAAGGGATAGATTTTGGAAGCTACTCAAAACATCATTATGGAGGATGACAAACCAGAGAGAACTATGCAGATCGATTCAACACTGAATCTAGTCCTTAAATAAGAATTGATTATATTTTTGAGGCAGTGGAGAAATGTATTTTCTTGGAGCCATGAGGGTATGCCTGGAATTGATCCCAAATTCCTTTGTCACGAGCTCAATATCAATAAGGATGCCAAGCCGATCAAGCAGAGACGAAGGGTTTTTAGTCCAGAGAAGAATCAAGCTATCCAGGAAGAAGTAGAGAAACTTCAAAAAGTCTAGTTCATTGAATATATGAAGTATCCAATCTGGTTAGCCAACGCTGTGATGGTAAAAAAGAAGAATGATAAATAGAGGATGTGCATGGATTTCACTGATTTAAATAAAGCCTGCCCAAAAGACTACTTTCCCTTGCCTTGAATTGATCAATTAGTGGATACTATATCGGGACATGAACTTTTAAGCTTCATGGATGCCTATTCTGGGTATAACCAGATTAAAATGAAACCAGAAGATAGGGAAAACATAACTTTGATCACCAATCGAGGTACTTATTGCTACAACATAATGCCCTTTAGGCTAAAAAATGCTAGAGCAACGTATCAAAGGTTGGTGAACAAGGTTTTTAAAGAACAGATAGGCAAGAGCATGGAGGTTTATGTGGACGATATGTTAAGAAGGCTTCAAATCATATCAGTAATCTTAGCCAGAAATTTGACCAACTGGAAAAGCATCAGATGAAGATGAGTCCGACCAAGTGTGTGTTTGGGGTCCAGGAAGGAATGTTCCTCGGCTTCATAGTCAATCAAAGGGGGATTGAAGCTAATCCAGCAAAGATTAAATCTTTGATCAACATGCAGTCGTCAGCTTGCAAGAAAGATGTACAAAGGCTCACTGGAAGAGTGGCAACTTTAAATAGATTTGTGTCCAGGGCAACAGACAGGTGTTTGCCATTTTTCAAGATGTTGAGAAAAATGTTCGAGTGGAATGAAGAATGTGAAGAAGATTTTCAAGAATTGAAGAAGTACCTAGGGTCACCTCCTTTGTTATCCCGACCAGTATTGAGAAAGAAATTGTACTTATACCTAGTTGTTTCTGAATCTGTAGTTAGCTCGAATTTGGTTAGATTAGATAATGGGATCCAAAAACCACTTTATTACACCAACAAAGCATTCAGGGGAGTTGAGATTAGGTATCCAGGCTTGGAAAAGTTGGCTTTAGCACTTATTTAAGCTTCTAGGAGTACGAAACCTTATTTCCAAGCAAATACTTGATCGGGCGGAAAAAGTGTGTTCGTGTGAGGACACAGTCGTCGTGTGTTTCGCCGCCGCGATGCAAAAGATAAAACCTAAGCTACTACTACACTTGACAAGCAAGCACAGCGGTAAGTCGGGTATCGTAAGAAATCCACAGGGAGTGATTAAATTTTAGATGTTAATTGTTTTAAAACTTCAGGAATAAAAGTGTAAAATAAATAAATGAAAAGATGATAGGTTGGTTGTGGTAACAAAAGAAAAAAATAAGTTAACGATAAATTAAAGGAAAGCGAGGATCGGGATCGCATACACACATTCACGGGCTAAACAACTACTAATTAGAATTTCGGTTCCAAAACATTTAATCGATCATTTTCAATTAATCATAAATATCACACAATAAGGAATTTAACCCAAAGTTGCGAGATTAAACATTTAATCAAAAATGGTCACACGCGGATTAAATTCGGATTGTCGCTATAAACACTAAAGTTGCATGACAAATAAAGTTAAACGCATAACAATCCAACTTTAATACACGCGGTTTCAATTAAACGCGATTTTGCACAAAACCTAATTTTCGAGGTCCAAACCCGTAAATGGCGGAAACGCAATCCCAACCCGTTATCTACGTACAATACATGAATTAAACTACTTTAAACAACAACTAAACTAATTAAAGCAATAAATAACAACAATAAACTAATTTGAAAGCATGAAACTAATCTACAAAGCAAGAATAAAGGAAATACACACTATATAAATGGAGAGGGAATATGAAAATACCAATTACAAACCCAAATGGGTGTCAAACCAAGAGAGGAAGAAGAGCTCTCAAATCCCCCCCAAAACCCTAAGCCAAACTAACCTAGAAGTGTAAAAAAATATATGTTTCACTTAATACAATGTTTACACACTTATACCCAACCAAAAACCAACTTAAAAATACAGATTTTTGGACTTTTACTGTAGCCGAATCGATTCGGAAATGGTCCGAATCGATTCGAAAACAGGGAAATTTCAAACTGCAATTCTGCAGCAGGGGCGAATCGATTCGGTTTTGGGGCGAATCGATTCGCCCCAAAAGGTCTGTAATTCTGCAGCTTTGTCCTGTTTTACGGAAAATGCCGCCATTTCTTCGTTATAGCTCGGAATGAGGCACGGTCGGAGGCTACGCGAAGATAACTCAGAGGACTACAACATCCAAGAAGATATTGGGCCAAAAAACCCAAATATGAAATGACAAAAATGCCCTTGAATGTGGCCTTGAGTGTGAATTTGAAGTAAAAATCATCCTAAAAATGCCATAACTCCACCATTACAACTCGGAATCATGCACCGTCGGTGGCCACACGAAGAGAAATCAAAGGTCTTCAACTTCCGTGAAGAGATCGGGATTCAAAACCGAATGCTGAAATTACTAAAATGCCCCCGAAGCTGCAAAAGTCGACGAAATATTTCCGGAAAGCGTCCGAACTTCATACTAAGCATCCAAATACCTAAAAAAGCTCAATTAACCCCTGCAAAACATGTTAGCATAGAAATTCGAGGTTGTATGGTTAACGAGCATAAGTATAGGGATTAAAATACCCAAGGGGGCTAATAAGGCGTAGGTTAACGGGTGAAATACGCAATATTTGCGTCGTATCACACCCCCTAACTTACACATTGCTAGTCCCTAGCAATGAAATAAGAAACTACAAGAACTACAAGCAGAACAAAAGTTGGAGAAGTACAAAAGTATGGTATAAAAGCAAAAGGCCACTTTCGTGGGCGATTCGATTGCATTTAGCATATGCAATAAGTCGTTAAACCCCTAGGTTACCCTAGTGGACGAGTGTCGTCTCGTGAGGGTTTTCAGGGATGAAACCCACAAACATCATACGGTTTCCTCAAAATATGCCCAACCCAACATGCGACAAACTCAACAATGGCGAAAAGGATTTCATACGCATTATTAGCAAAGTGAATGAATTCAAACAGAAGTCCAAACCATTAAAATTATAGAATGCACCTCATAGAATTGAAACTTTAAAAGTGGGAGGGGGGAGAGAAAATGCACAATATGATTTGGTAAAAACTGAAATAAACCGGATAAACATAAAGGCATGCATACATTCAATCCTCACGGGCATTACGCTCATCAAGCGAATTCACTCAAAACAGGGAGGTAACACACGAGACATGTGGACTAAAGAGTAGATGTAAATGGAAACTAGCCCGCACACATGTCACAAAAGAAGAACGCTATATATAAAATGAAAAACTGTAATCTCAATGAAAGGATACCGCACACTAAAAGAGGCGAAATGCATTTTCACAGATTATCAAAACTATAATGACTTTTGAATTACATCAACCTAAGATCACATAGGACTTTAATAGGGTTGTAATGTAGGATAGGCTAGGGTACGAAATGAAGGAATGTATGTACGGATTCAAAGTGTTCGGGATGAAAACTCGGGATAATGGGAGAATGCGTGCAATAACAAAATTGGAAAAACAAGTTCCAAAACGGCATTAGATATATCATCGGGGAGAGTAATCAAAGCTTATTGAACTATATACACAACATATACAACTTTCTCTTTCTTTTCTTTTCTTCCTTTTCTCATTTTTTCTTTTGTTTTCTTTTTCTTCTTTTTCTCATTTTTCTCTTTTGTTTTCTATTGCTTTTTGCTTTCTCTTTTTCTTCACTTTTTTCACTACTTTCTTTTCTTTACTTATCAAACTATCATATGCCTAAATTGCAACCGACATCACAATAACAACATTCAATCCCAAGTAACATTCCAAACAAAGGTATGGAAGGTGTATGTATGGTATAAAACTCAAATGTAGAGTTGGTTATGGGAAGGGGGTTATGAAACGAAAGGCTATATTTAGGCTCAAAGGGGTTAACGAGGGTAAACATATAAGGGTGAGGTCAAGGCTAATATGGGTGATATATCAAAGATGGCCTATGATCATTTCCAAAATTTTACGCAATTATCGAGTCAAAACAATATATGAAAATCATGATCAAGTAACACATTTCAAGCATGAACTCACTTAATGAACGGTCAAATGAAAGAATAGAGAGATTACCGACGAATCAACGTTTTCAATGAGAAAAGAATAGTGTATAACACTCACAAACGACGAAAGGTACAAAGCTTACTCGGTGTAAGTATATACAATGCAACAAAAGACTACCGAGTTATAAAAATCTTAAACCAAATCAATGTAACAACGAAAGTGCATATGCTCATAGGATAAAGTTTAATTCATGAAGTTATTCACAATATCAATGATTTGAGGACTAAAGTCTAATAACTTCTAAAATCGAGAACATGCATCATTGAGTTGTCTATTGGATCGGGTAATTATTGAAATTTATCACTGGAAACAAGGCAAAATGCCCAACAAAGGAGAAAAAAGAAAGAAAATATTTTTGAAAATTTTCAAATTTTTCACAAAAAGGCATACTTAGTAACTAAATGTGAGCAAATCCATGGACTACACATGAAATGGATAGAATATCCTACACCCCCTAACTTAAATGTTGCATTGTCCTCAATGCGCATTAAGAACACAACACAAAGAGAGGAAAATAACGATATTACCCAAAATTGGAGCGATATCCATAAGCGCGAGTCCAAAGGAATCTACAAAACAAGTTAGTACCGAGCATAGCAAAAAACAAATAACAAAAAGTTAACTAATTACACTAGACTAAATTAAAAGGAAAGAAAAATAGGAAAGAAAGAAAATTAAAAAGATAATTATTTACAACCTACTATTTAGGCTTAACACTAACTATACACTAGAAGTCTAAATAGTTGAGGGTCCACCCAAAAAGGGATTTGACTTTGAAAGATCAACGGTGGACCCTCCAAAGTGAACATGCCTCCCGATAGATATGAATTTCGTTTGAACAACGGAAGGCATGTGGGTGGTGAAAAAAATGAACCATCACCAATTTGAAATTTTGGGCGGACGATGGGGGATTTGGATAATAAGGGGGAAAGGTAAACTAGAGATCCAAGAAAAATCGATTCATCTCCCAAAGGTTTTTCATGTGGAATGGGAGATAGTGCACACACGGGGATAGGTTCCATCGTAGCAAACAAAGTCGGCAAAGAGTCCTCGTCGGCAAACAGTGTAGAAGTTTTAATAGTTTCTACCGACTCATAGGAATCAACCGGTAAATCTAATGGTTCAATGACGGAAAACGTATATGGTGATGAAACAAATTCAATCTCAATCGACTCATCGTCGGAAGGAGATTGAATTTCAGAGGAGAAAGATGCACACTCGATGAGAAATTCTTTGAAAAAGTGAGGTGAAACACAAGTTTCCACCTCCTCGTTGTTTTGTGCAAAAGAATTTATCTCATCGCAAAGTGAACCAAGTCTCATTCCAGCATCATTTAGGCTTTCCAAACCTTGGGAGTAAAGAAGAAAAGTCTCTTCCAAAGTAGGCTTCCTCGGCTCTAGATCCTCGGATTCCTCATTTGGTTGAAATTCGTCTTCAAAAGTAATGAAATGAGAATCGTCATTGGATTCGAATAATGAATCCAACTCTAGCTCCCAATAACGATTTTCATTCCGATAAATGTTTTCAAGTCTTTCATTCTCAAGAAAATCTTGAAAATGAAAAACTTGAAAACTATCCCCAAAGTAAGAATCATTAGAATGACCGTAATAACTATAATAGTAGGACATGATTACCGAATTATTTGTAGATGGAGAATCCAAGAAATAAAGTGAGCAACCGCAAATAAAAGTTTCTTAGCGCTCAAGTATGCTATCCTGCAAAAAAGGTTAAAACAAAGAATACAAATACAAAAGAAAAAATACTACGAAATAATAAAACAATTACTATCTAAAACACACTCCCCGGCAACGGCGCCATTTTGTGGCCGGGCGGAAAAAGTGTGCGCGTGTAAGTGCACAGTCATCGTGTGTTTCGCCGCCGCGATGCAAAAGATAAAACCTAAGCTACTACTACACTTGACAAGCAAGCACAGCGGTAAGTCGGGTATCGTAAGAAATCCACAGGGAGTGATTAAATTTTAGATGTTAATTGTTTTAAAACTTCAGGAATAAAAGTGTAAAATAAATAAATGAAAAGATGATAGGTTGGTTGTGGTAACAAAAGAAAAAAATAAGTTAACGATAAATTAAAGGAAAGCGAGGATCGGGATCGCATACACACATTCACGGGCTAAACAACTACTAATTAGAATTTCGGTTCCAAAACATTTAATCGATCATTTTCAATTAATCATAAACATCACACAATAAGGAATTTAACCCAAAGTTGCGAGATTAAACATTTAATCAAAAATGGTCACACGCGGATTAAATTCGGATTGTCGCTATAAACACTAAAGTTGCATGACAAATAAAGTTAAACGCATAACAATCCAACTTTAATACACGCGGTTTCAATTAAACGCGATTTTGCACAAAACCTAATTTTCGAGGTCCAAACCCGTAAATGGCGGAAACGCAATCCCAACCCGTTATCTACGTACAATACATGAATTAAACTACTTTAAACAACAACTAAACTAATTAAAGCAATAAATAACAACAATAAACTAATTTGAAAGCATGAAACTAATCTACAAAGCAAGAATAAAGGAAATACACACTATATAAATGGAGAGGGAATATGAAAATACCAATTACAAACCCAAATGGGTGTCAAACCAAGAGAGGAAGAAGAGCTCTCAAATCCCCCCCAAAACCCTAAGCCAAACTAACCTAGAAGTGTAAAAAAATATATGTTTCACTTAATACAATGTTTACACACTTATACCCAACCAAAAACCAACTTAAAAATACAGATTTTTGGACTTTTACTGTAGCCGAATCGATTTGGAAATGGTCCGAATCGATTCGAAAACAGGGAAATTTCAAACTGCAATTCTACAGCAGGGGCGAATCGATTCGCCCCAAAAGGTCTGCAATTCTGCAGCTTTGTCCTGTTTTACGGAAAATGCCGCCATTTCTTCGTTATAGCTCGGAATGAGGCACGGTCGGAGGCTACGCGAAGATAACTCAGAGGAATACAACATCCAAGAAGACATTGGGCCAAAAAACCCAAATATGAAATGACAAAAATGCCCTTGAATGTGGCCTTGAGTGTGAATTTGAAGTAAAAATCATCCTAAAAATGCCATAACTCCATCATTACAACTCGGAATCATGCACCGTCGGTGGCCACACGAAGAGAAATCAAAGGTCTTCAACTTCCGTGAAGAGATCGGGATTCAAACCCGAATGTTGAAATTACTAAAATGCCCCCGAAGCTGCAAAAGTCGACGAAACATTTCCGGAAAGCGTCCGAACTTCATACTAAGCATCCAAATACCTACAAAAGCTCAATTAACCCCTGCAAAACATGTTAACATAGAAATTCGAGGTTGTCTGGTTAACGAGCATAAGTATAGGGATTAAAATACCCAAGGGGGCTAATAAGGCGTAGGTTAACGGGTGAAATACGCAATATTTGCGTCGTATCAATACTATAGTTGTGTATACTGATCTGCCTCTTTGACAAGCACTCCACAAGCCCGAGAAGTCAGGAAGATTAATGTACTAGGCAGTAGAGCTGGGAGAATATGACATTCTCTATGAACCACATTCTTCATTAAAAGGCCAAGCGTTGGCAGATTTTATCGCTAAATTCACTTATCCATAGGTTCCAAAACAACAAAACTTGCCTAACGAGCAGACTTCTACATAAGAGAGATCAGCTAAAAAGCAAGCTAAAATTGTTGTCGATCAACCTCAATCATCTAAATCTCAGGATCTGGCCCAGAAATATACAGAGGAGAGTAAGAAAATATCCCATTATGGAGTCCTGTTTGAAGAAAGCTTCAATAATAATATCCTGTTGTGGAATTTGTACGTCGATGGTTCTTCGTGTACAACTGGAAGTGGAGAAGGTATAATACTTAATACTTCTGATGATATTGATGTTGAATATGCACTTAGGTTTTAGTTCAAAGCATCAAACAGTGAGCCAGAATACGAAGCTTTAATAGTTGGACTAAATTTGGCCCATTCATTAGGCGCCGAGCAAGTAATGGCGCTCATCGATTCAAAGTTAGTTGTCAACCAATTTCTTTATTTATATTGAGTCAAGGGATAATTACTTTGCCAAAAACATGGAAGTCATTTCCAAGTTTCCAGCTGGGAAAATTGATTAGGCATAAATTCTTCGTATTTATTCCAGTAATTTAGAGTCTTTTATCGCTTTGTGAAGCGTAATTGGAGTGGATTTATCTCATATTTATGCTAATAACCCTTTTTGGCAAGTATTTCATATTTTGTGTATCTCTTATGTGTTTTACAGGTATTTCATGCAAGAAAGATGGAAAAGAGAACTCAAAATAGTGAAAGAAACCAAGACATGGGAAGTTCAAGGGAATTTTTGTAATTTTGCAGCCATATTTCGGAGGTGGGGAAAACTAGAGAGTTGAAGAGATCAAAATTACAAGAACACTGGAAAAAATGGCACCTCAATCAGAGCTACGGTGAGGACGTTATGATCAGTTGAAGATGTGAGAAGTCAAGAAAAAAAGTTATGGAGGAATTTCAAGAGAGATCCGAACCTATTAAAAATAAAAGATCCGGACCAGTTGGGAACAAAATCTCTGAATGAAAAAAAAGAGTGATCCGAACTTATTAAAATTAAAGGATCTGTACCACCCCTGTGCTAATGCCTGACTCAAATGAAGAAGAGATCCGGACCGCCCAGTCCCACCCATCCGGACCGTTTTGGATTTTCTCAGAATTTCATTTTCTTTCTTAGAGTTTAATGTTGGCTTAATCTCTTGTAAATTCCGGGGGATATTTATTCAAGGTTGTTACACAATATTAAGGGTTTGAAAAAAAATAGATTTCCAGTAGTAGTAGTAGAAGGGTTTTGTAACCAAAAACCCTAGTTTTGTCAAAGAGTGAAGATTGAAGTTTTATTTCTGAGATTTCTTCAATACACGTAATATTTTTCCTTGAATCCTTCAGTGTTTACTTAGATTAGTTATTTTTTTTGATTCAACACGTTCTTCTTCCACATTCTCCATATAATATGATGTTTTGTTTTTAAAAAAATTATGTTTTTATTTAGTTTAGTTATGTCCGGATAAGTTTTTAAGGGTTGGAATGCATGAATCCAACCTGATGTTATTTATATATGTATAAAATTAAGTTTTCGAATTAAATAATTGGTCAAATCGTGATGTATGGTGATCATAACCGTTGTAGGACTTTTGATCTTGTTTGCCCTAGGTAACCGGGATGCTTAAGAATGTGACACGCGTGTAGCTATCTCAACACCGCTTAATTCTTATTTTTGATTATATATGATGCAGGATTGAACCTTATATATATAATGCTTGAGATTAATAAAGACTGGATTTAATATTTTATTTCAATTCGAGAGTTGATTTTAACATCGGTAAATGTACTAGGGTTGGAGGATTGTGTCCTAACCTATTGTTCTCATTCGTAGTTAAGTCTTTCATACATTTTTCATCTACTCTTAGATTAATTATCATAGATGCATGTCATTAGTATTTAGTTCAGCTAGTTGTTAATTTAACTCTTCATTTAGTTCATAATTAATCTCCCATTCAGAGCATCTTTTCACTTCTTTTAGAGTCAAGTTAGGGTTGTCCGTCTCTCCAAACATTGTCACGATTTTCTCATCCTATTTCCCTGAGGATCAATACTTGACTTACCGGGATTATTACTTGAGCGATAGGGTTGCACTTGAGCCTAGATAATCACGAACTTTAGAATAATTTTCAAGTCGCATCAAGTTTTTGGTGCTGTTGCTGGGGACATAGGTAGACTATAAGTTAAATCGACTTAATCCCTAACTTTGACAAAAAAAAAATTACATCTTTCAGAAGCCTGTTAATGAAAAATCCACAACGAATTTCTCAAGCCATTCCTATGCGCATTCACAAAAACTCGATAGTCGAGTACAACTCAGATAACCCACATACCCCTCACGTTCCTTAATTTTGGGTTCCACCTCCTACACCGCCAAATTCACTGTCCAATTACACTTCGAGTGACCCTCCAAGTTACACTTCAGGTTACACTCCTAACGTACCGAGTGAGTATACTGAGTCATTAAGTGAGAGAGTCATGTCACATCACAGTAGTGTAGGCGCGAATGAAGAGGAGGTGCCATGTCGACCCTTGAGAGAATTCTTGTACCCTAAGAGGCCAGTCACTTCGGGCTGCATTTTTCTCCTATATAATGCAGGGCAATTTTGTTTTAAGTATGGAATGATCCAAATACTTACCACCTACCATGGAATGGAATCGAAGAATCCATATCTCCACATTTTGGAGTTTGAAGAGGCGTGTGAGACCTTCAGTGATGAAACATTCACAAAAGATGTGATCCACCTCAAGCTCTTCCCATTTTCTCTCAAGGATAAATGTAAGACCTGGCTATGGTTTTTACCTCCTAATTCAATTACGTCATGGAACGAGTTACAATCCAATTTTCTCAAGAAGTTCTTTCCTCCACATTGAATGAACTCTATTAAGGCTCAAATTCAAACCTTTCGACAATTAGAAAATTAGCTATTTGATCGATGTTTTGAGCGTTTCAATGAGTAAGCTACTTTATGTCCTCATCATGGACTTAATAAATATCAAATCATATCGTTCTTCCATCATAGTATGAACATTAATTCCAAACAACTTGTTGAAATAATGTGTGATAGCCCCTTTATTGAATTAGATGCTAATTATGTTGAGCTCCAATTGAGGTATGTTGCCGACACCACTCAAGCATGGGATACATATGACCCTAGCGCTCAGAATCGAACTCACCAAGCGGCCACCACTCCATCGAAATTCGGACTATTTAACGTAGATAAAGAAACCACGACAGACCATCGACTTGATCAAATTGAGAAAGGAATTAAAGAGTTACTCGCTGCACAGGTGAGAGAACTAACTGGCCCCATCCACACCCCCATTGAGAAGGTATGTGCTATTTGTGAGGCGGGACATTCAACAGAGGAATGCCCGACGATACCCGCCTAAAAGGTCATGCTTTAAGAGAAAGTGAGTGGTGCAGGAGAATTTAAGGGTAATTTCGGTTCCCTGCACGGAAATTCTACAAGCCCTCATGGAAAAACTATACCGATTTTAGTTATGGGAAATAACAGGATGAGTTGAATCCTAATTCACATGTTGCCCTACCTCCACCCCCTCCTCAATTTCAGCAAGCACCACCTCCAGGCCCATACATTACCCCACCACGGAGATCTCTTGAGGATAATTTGAATCAATTCATCCAATCCCAAAATGCAACCAATCCTAGATTTGAGCGTATGTTCACCGACATAAATGCGAATATCTTTAGGTTGCAATCATCTTTAAGTATACAAGAAAATGGTAAGTTTATGTCCCAAGGTAAAAGACCTCCCCAAGGTCAACCTAGTGTAAGGTCTATTTGTAATGCAAATCAAGAGCAATGTTGCGCGATAACACTCTACGTAGGGGTAAAGTTGTTGATTTATCACCTTTCCCAACATGACACACCTGAAGGAAAGGAGGTTTTGCCCGACACGAAAGAGGTCAAAGATGCCTCCTTGAACGAGAGTGATAAAGAGAGCACTAGTGAGCCCCAAGTCGCAGTGAAACCCCCCACAGCCGCGCCATTTACCCAACGATTAGTATCTCACGCTAACGAGTCCTCTCGTGAAGATGTGTTAGATGTTCTTATGCAACTAAAGATTAATTTACCTTTTCTCGATACCATAAAGCAAATTCCCGCGTACGCTAAGTTTCTTAAGGACTTACTTATGGTGAAACGAAAGATAAAGGTAAAGAAAAATATGTTCCTAGAACTTAACGTCAGCTCAATACTATCAAGTGACCAACCACCCAAATTCAAAGATCCAGGTGCACCCACTATTTCGTGCAACATGGGGGGAAATAGAATTAAGAGAGCGCTAATAGATTTAGGGGCGAGTGTTAACATTCTCCCCTAATCCATCTATAAGAAATGAGGTTTGGGGGACCTTAAGCCCATAAACATGACTCTTTGACTCGCAGATAGTTCCGTAAAGATACCTCGGGGAATCATTTTGGACGTGATCATCCAAATTGACATATTCTACTTCCTGATGGATTTTTTCATTTGGGACGAGGAGCCAACCGTTGTACCGAGTAATCATTTCCACGTCATTTTAGGCCGCCCATTCTTAGCTACGGCTAATACCTTGATCAACACTCGAAATGGGCGCATGCAACTTACGTTTGTGAATATGACCCTCGAAACAAATATCTTCAACATCACAAATCCCAAGGGTGAGGAGTGCGAATTGCAAGAAATGTATCTTATGGAAGAGACGGTACACGAGCATGAGAGGCCCAGAGCCGCTAGGGGTGTGCCTTATTTCATCAAGTGAGAGTGGTAGTTTTGACGATGAGAGAAAGGCGGGGGAGGTGTGTGTAGTAACCACGATTGATATCAAGAGAGAGTGGTTAGAGGAGAGAAAAATAGTGGAGTTAGAGATCGAGAAAGTAAGCAAGGGTGTAGGCATTACTCGCGAGAGAGAGTTAGGGGACGTGAGCATGGAAGATTTAGAAAAAGAATTTGGGCATGTGGATGAGAGCCTGAATATAGAAGTGCAACCTTTATTGGACTAGTTTAGTTACTTGGATGAGAGAGAATGGCAAGATACAATAGATGAATTCCTTCGTAATGACCATCCCTCCACACCACATAAGTCTTAAGAAGAGAGTGAAAGAGAATGTTCGAAACACACTCGAGAGAGCGAATTGGAAGATATAAGTCTTGAAGGCTTTGAAAAAAATTTGGGCCGGTGGAAGAGAGCCTTACTGTTGATGTCCAATCCCTATTGGACTTTTGTAGTCACTTAGAATAAAGCGAATGGAAAGATAAAAGAGATTAATTCCTTCTTTGTGACCATCCACCCATACCACTTGAGGTCCCGGAGGCGATTAAGGAGAAAAGTTGTGTTTCGTCGGACTTAGAGCCCGACCCACGCGTTCAAAAAATTGAAAGAAACCTAGGTGTTCCCTCCGAGTCAGCGCATACAGGCCACACTTTGAGTAAGCATCACGAGGATCCCTTTTCGATTAGTCACGACGAGTCTCCAAGCCTTTCCTTTATCTATGGGTGCGGTCCCAACTTGTTCCGCTTATTGGTTTACGATATGAAGACAGGAGAGACGAGGACATCATTGGACCACGTTCATGGGGTATGGGAGGTCGTCGCACCCCCGACGCGTATGGGTTGATTTTTATTGTATTATTGAGTCATGTGTTAGTGTCAGATTTAGTGTCTTTTTGCATTTTAAATATTTGCTTGTTTATTTGTCACACTTTTTATTTGCTCTTCTTTAGATTTTTAGTCCTTTTGATTGAGGACAATGCAAAAGCCTAAGTTGGGGGGGGGGGGGGTGAGTGAGTATTTCTAAAACTTCACAAATTTCCAAAATGCCCAGAAAAAAAATATTTTTCTTCAAAATAAATAAAAATTGGAATTTAAAATTTTCAAAAATGTCATTAAAATTTGGTTTAAAGTTTCAAATTGTAATTTTCAAATGCACAGAGCCAAAATTGACCAAAGATGGAAATTGAGAGAAAATTGACGACTTAACGAATAAGTGTGGAGATTAACAAACCCGGTGAGATTTTGAGCCTATCATTTTTGTGAGTTTATAAATCAATCCGAGTTAATTGTTAACTCAAAGTTCTATTTAGCGTTTACAAAAGTCGTTGATGATCTCTATTCCTTTGTTTTGATCGGTTATGAGAAATATGTGAGATGTTATATCGTAAAGCGCGCTAAATATATCTCTAAACTTAAATTAATCTCGAAAAGCATATGGTAAAGCATTTAACAATTTGGACAATGAAGTAGGCCCTCGTTTGACACCCAAAAATATTAGCCATAAAAAGTTGTGAAAAATCATCCCTTTTGCAAACCCAATTGAGCCGAGTAAATGTTTTCCTTTTCATTTGATTTACCTGAAACACCAAATTAGGCCAGAATACTGAAAATGAAAAATTCAGAATATTAGTCCAAAAAGGTGCAATAAAAAGGGGCGAGAGAAAAATAGAAAATTCTCAACAAAAATAGCAAGAACAGAAAAATAGAAAAAATAGAAAAAGAAGAGAAAATGAGCAAATGCCCAAAAAAGCACTAACGGACATCACAAGAAATTTTCCAATTCCAAAAATATCTAACCATCTCCTTTTACCCATAATACCTTATAACCCGAAAAAGTCCTAACCGAGTCCAAATTTCTAAATTGTTACCGCGTGGAGAGTTATGGCATAAACGATAATAAAAGAGATTAAATGTGTTAGTACGAGGAGATGTTTCCGTTTTCCAATAACCGTATTCCAATGATAAGATCTTTTCACCATAAAAAAATCGTCTTTTAAATTTGTGTGCGTGAACTTGTGTTCCATTATGTTTGCTCTTTATATCATGCATACTTAGAGAATAGACCCATTCAGAGTGATTCGTCTGTGAGAGTATTCCGTGAGCATTTGAATCAAAACGAATTTTTGAAAAAGTAACGTAATAATCAATCGGTGGAAATTAGCGATTAAATTTCTGTCATTGCACACACACACGCACTATGATTTGAGACTCTTGAATATGAATATGAAATGACTATTTTCTGGAAACTTTAAATTTTACAATTTTTAAGTAGTTTGACTTTACTTTGAGTCGAATTTTGTGGGTATATTCACTGCAAACCCTCATGAGACACAACTCGTCCTACTAGGGTAACCTAGGGGTTTAAAGGCTTGCTGCATACACAAAATGCAATCTCTTGCCCGCGAAAAAGGGTTTCTATCCCATTTAGTGTTTACTGAGAGTGTCACCATGTTGTGATTCTTTTACATTGCTCAGGATGATCAAAGTTCTAAGTTAGGGGGGGTTTGATTAGGCATAAATTCTTCGTATTTATCTCTATAATTTAAAGTATTTTATCGCTCCGTGAAGTGTAATTCGAGTGAATTTATCTCATATTTATGCTACTAAACCTTTTTGGCAAGTATTTCGTGTTTTGTGTATCTCTTATGTGTTTTACAACTATTTCATGCAAGAAAGACGGAAAAGAGAACTCAAAATAGTGAAAGAAACCAAGAAATAGGAAGTTCAAGGGCATTATAGTAATTTTACAGCTATATTTCGGAGGTGGGGAAAACTAGAGAGTTGAAGAGATCGAAATTACAAGAACACTAGAAAAAATATCACCTCAATCAGAGCTACGGTGAAAAAGTTATGATCAGTTGAAGATGTGAGAAGTCAAGAAAAAAAGTTATGGAGGAATTTCAAGAGAGATCCGGACCTATTAAAAGTAAAAGATCCGGACCAGTTGGCAACAAAATCTCTAAATGAAAAAAAATAGCGATCCGGACTTATTAAAATTAAAGGATCCGGACCACCCCTGTGCTGATGCCTGACTCAAATAAGGGAGAGATTCGGACCGTCCAGTCCCGCCGATCCGCACCATTTTGGATTTTCTCAGAATTTCATTTTCTTTCTTAGAGTTTTATGTTGGCTCAATCTCTCGTAAATTACGGGGGCTATTTATTCATGGTTCTTACACAATATTAAGTGTTTGAAAAAATTAGATTTCCAGTAGTAGTAGAAGGGTTTTGTAACCAAAAACCCTAGTTTTGTCAAGGAGTGAATTTTGAGTGAAGATTGAAGTTTTATTTATGAGATTTCTTCGATACAAGTAATATTTTTCCTTGAATCCTTCAGTGTTTACTTATATTAGTTATTTGTTTTGGTTCAACACGTTCTTCTTCCCCATTCTCCATATAGTATAATGTTTTGTTTTTCAAAAATTGTGTTTTTTATTTAGTTTAGTTATGTCCGACTAAGTTTCTAAGGGTTGGAATGCATGAATCCAACCATTGGTAGACAATGCCCTATAAGAAGGTGTATAAGTTCATTTAGAAGAATATTATGTACATATATGGATTACCGTATGCCTTTATTATGGACCATGACACTCAATTTGATAACGATGAGTTTGAAGCATATCGTGTTCAGTCTACAATCTTTAAACTCCATTCTTCACTAGGCCGTCATCAAAGTAATGGTCAAACAAAAGTAAAAAATAGGACTTTGCTCAACAGACTGAAGAAGAGACTTAATGCTTCTAAGGGCAATTGGATTAACGAGTTACATTCTATTCTTTGGGCTTACATAACAACGTTGAGTATAACAACTTGAGAGATGCCTTACATGCTTACGTTTGGGACTGAAGCCATGGTACCAGCCGAGATAGGCCTCTCAACCCATAGGGTATTAAATTTTGATTCTCCAAGTAGTGACTTGATACGACGACTAGATCTAGATATGTTGGAGGAAGTTCGAGAAGATGCTACCATGAGGAACGTTGTATACCAACACAGAACTGCTCGCCTCTATAATAAAATGGTTAAGCCGACTACCCTAAAGAAGATGATTATGTGCTTAAGAAGGTTATCCAAAAAAACAACAAGCTTGAGGCTAATTGGCATGGACCATATCGCATTTCTGCCATCATCCGACCAGGAACCTATCGCCTTGAAACTTTAGAAGGGGAAGAATTTAAAAACCCCTGGAATGCCGAGCACTTCCGAAAATATTATCAATGATTCATGGGATTGTTACTGTTGTATTTTTTTTACTCTCTGTTTTACATGACTATGATTCACATTTCAATAAAAAATTGATTTCATTCCCATCAATTTTTTGATATTTTTTCTGAGTATAGCGATATACATCACACAGAAAAAATATGTAAGAATATTTATGTTTCTTGGTCTTCAGCTCTTGCCGATCAACCCTTATCTGTTGATTAACAACCAACCAACATAACATACTTAATCAGGTTGAATTTATCACATTCAAAGCTTGAGGCACAATTGTTTCTCGCTCAAATGCAAACTTCCTATATGACTTCGTACATACAAGTCACGAACAAGAAGTAAGTGCTACTTCATGTATGGTTTCGTATAAACAAGTCACGAATAAGAAGTACTATCCGACTAAGTTCAAGAAAAATTTAAATCCTGTATGACTTTGTCATTAACAAGTCAAGAACAAGCAGGCTGTAAAACTTCGTATACAACTAAAAAAGTTACAGATAAGTTTCACCCGACTAAGTTAAATGCAGGAAGACATGTAAACATTCCTAACTACTGGAATACAAACATATATTCCTCAAACACTTGGTCACCACTGATAATTAATGCTAAATTTGTATTAATATATCTAAGTGCATTAGTAGAATCATTGGCATTACAATCACATGTTAATTGATTGATTAAAATAGTCATAAGTTAACAAAATAAACATATGGATTTTCATTCATATAAACTGTATTACATTCAAATGAATTACAAAATACATAAGAATTATTCAACATGACATTTTCCTTGAGCTTTGGAGGTTAGCTGAGTTGACTGTACTATTTCCATTCCAGTAGGAGGATCATCTAAAGTGTAGCGAGAGTTAATAAAGTTAACATCCTTTAACATTTTTTATTGCTTCTACTTGGCACATTAATCACATGAGGAGGTCAAATTATCTCGAGTTCATCATGCCATTCATAATTCCCTAAATACTGGGATATTAAACACTGGGGAATTGAATCAACATGAATCCAACTTACATCTAACTTGAACGTAGGCTTTTGTCAGTCTGAAAGACCAGCATTATTCCAATACCATAGTTTGCAATTCTAGTTAACTTTCAGCAGAGTCAAGCAATTGGTCCAACCCCATTTATGGCCTTCATGATGGGTCTGATCAAGGTGATCATCTATATGGCCTAAAACTTCATTGTAGCCTTCCATCCATACCTCTCTGGGTAGTTTGTGAAATTGAAAGGTTAACCTTTCAGCTTGTTGTTAAAGTTTCTTCAAAATGTTATCCTTCATCTTCAACTGAGAGGATTGGTCTGCAATGGCTTTATCCTTAGCTTCCAGTTTTGTAGACAGGTCGGCAATGGCTTGAGTCTTTATTTTCAACTGAGCAGCCGATCGAATAAGTTTTTCTTGGTCCTAGCTTCTCCAACAGTTGGTCGGCTCATTCTTTGCTGTATGAAATATTGCACATGTTTAGATTTATTTAATGCTTCAATTTCTTCCATCATCTTGGCATTCTCATTCTCCAAGAAGGAGGCACCTTCATCGGTACCACTAACAGAAGACTGTTTTAAACTCTCCAATTCATTCTGAAGTTTATTATTCTCCTATTCCAAGATCTTAGCTATTTCTCTGGATTCATCAAGTTCACAATTTAATAAGAATTCCTTTTTCCTGTATGTAAAAGCATATTTTCCAGTTTCTTCTCAAAGGCCCACCCTTCACTCAATGCTTTGTACTTGTGTTCATAGTCGGCACGTTGTAAAGCTTTGGTTTCGTTATGATCTGCCTGCAAGTCTTTAATCATCTCAGAGTATGCAACATTATTGGCTACAACCCGATCAAGAAGGAATTTGAGATAAGTGTATACATCCATTATTTAATCAGAAGCGCTTGCGCCGAGCAAGTCTGTTAATTCTTCATTTGTCAAGATTAAGTGATCAGCTTTAAATAGATTATTACAACGTTTGAGTAGGTCGAAACCAGTGGAAGCAATGTTTTCAATCTTGGTAATGAACTAGAAAGATAAAGCAACAATTTATTAATAATAAAATTAGACATAGCAACAGTTAAGCATAAAAAATGACAAGTCGAAGAAAATAGTTCTTTCATTGATAAATGGCGATATTATAAAAAGGTACACTAGAACAAGAAAAAAAGAAGACAATAGAAAGGTGCAAAATACAAAGACTAGAATCCAAACAAGTCTACACCTTCTTCTTATCCTTCTCTACCTCAGGGTTTATCTCTTGGTCGGCAGGAGGGGTAGCTGAGTCAACAGGAGCTTTGTCTTGGTTAGCTGGGGGAATAATTGACTCAATTGTCATGGAGGATTCTCACGAACTTACATCATCATTAATTTCATCATCAAGGTTAGGAGGGGAGCTTGGATCATGCCTAAAAAATAGCTCTGATTCTTCAGGAGGGCCAATTTCCCTTAAAGTTGCTGACCAACCTTCCATGAAGAATTTCTTCTTGGCACACGCAATTTGGGCAGAAGTAGCAGAGATGGCCTTATCCTAGCCCTTATTGAAGGAATCATTTCTGGTTTTCTTTCATTTGGCTTTCTTAATAGAAAGGTCAATAGATAACTTGTCTACCTTCTCTTCAGTAACCTTTGCCCTACGCTCATCTTGAGTAGAAGCCAAGGTAGCCACAGATAGAGCATCATCATCTTTCTGACGTGCTTTTTCAACAACCTTAATCTTTTCCTCTCAAGCCTTATGATTGGTCTCCAAAGTTTGTCTAGACTCCTACAGATATTTTTTAAAGCCCTCAAAGGCCTCCTTTACTTTCGTCGAAGAAGAACCTAGATGATCGTCGTTCTCTAACATTTGATTGTAATCAATCAAGAGCTTCAAGAAAAGAGATAAGTCAATACAAATCAAGGAAGACATGATAAATATTCGATCAACTTCAAATATGAAAACTTAATAAGGCTAAACTTTAAGTAACCCTCTCTGATAGTTTTGATCGGGACATGGAGGCAGCAACGACTCTATAGTCCAGGAGGGTACCAACCTTGATCAACTTCCTAGCCAAGATAAGACTAAAGTCTACAGACGAGCCAACAATGGATAGGACCTTACCAATTAATCCCTATTGACCTACATCAACAACTTTCTCACCTGGTTATTAGTAGGACCTCCCTTAGTCTCTTGAGAGGAGAGTCATCACCTTTATTGGATGGAGGATTCTTGCAAGCCTCAATTTTCTTCTTTTGGGCATTAGTGTCAACTAGTTTCTTGACACCACCAGTGGAGTCCTCCTCTAAGAGATTGGCAATTTCCCTTTTTCCCATGCTGACAGATAAGGGAAAATTAGAGTTAAAAGAAGAATAAGTGCCACCAGTAGCAACTTCAGCACCAACACCAACAAACTCAGTTATAGAGGAAGTAGACACTGGATCCCTCTCCAAGTCAATTACAATTGAAGGCACAACAGTTGTTGGCCGAGCTACAAAAGAGGTTATTAAACTTTTTTATACTCTAGCAATACAGAAGCTGATCGTGGATGATCTTCTCCAGTCCTTTGGTTAAGACCCCACAAGAATTTGAGTTCTTCCAAACACACTTCACTTGGTTTGGGGAACTTCCTCGTACGTTCTTCTACAACAAAGAAATAAGCAGTAACAGTTAGCATACTTCAGAAAAAAATCAGTAAAAACAAAATGGGAAAGAACTGAAATAATAACCTATCTCATTCCTTGACTAAGGGCATCTGGGACTAGGGATGGAAATTTAACCCGACCCGTAGGAGCCCCGCCCCACCCTTAATGGGAATGGTTTTAAAACTCGATTAATAAATTAGGAGAGGGCATGGGTTTTAAAAAAATTCGCTTATTAAATAGGGTGGGTTAGGAGTCAAGTTAAATAAAATTGCCCCGGCCCGCCTCGTATAACTTATGCCTACATAATTACCCTTTATATGTATGTTAATTATAATTAAGCCATACATACACACACACATACTAAAAAAACCTTCATTTTGTAAAAGATCAATGTGGAAACATGGATTGACAATTGGGGGATTGTCTCATATATTGAAATACGAACCGTTGTGAACCTCTAAGACTATAATGTAATAATATTAAATTTACTATTATTAAAATTAACCCAACCCATAGGAGCCCCAATCCGTCCCGTTTATTAAATGGGGCAGGTTAGGAGTTAATTTAAATAAAAATTGCCCCGCTTCACCCCACCCCGTTTACTAAATGGGGAGGGCTAGGATTTTGGAAAACCTTCCCCAAACCCGCTCCGTTGCCATCCCTATCTGGGACCATAGTAGGCCATTCCATTCTCTAGAAGAACATGTTGCCAATTATTAACTATTAAATCATGATCCCAATAATCCTTATTGGAATCATGTAAATTCAGTACTAAAACCCTACTGGCCTATCCGGTTTTCAAGTAATATGTGTTCTCCCCTGCAATAGATCATTTATAGCAGAACATGATCTTTGAAATACCAATATGGGTTCCATAGATTTCATTCAATCTATTCACACCATTGACAACCCTCCAAGTGTTGGGGGCTACTCTTGCTGGAACGATGTCAAAATATTCGCAGAAATGAAGAAGAAAAGAACTTAGTGGAAATGTGAAACCACACTCAGCTATAAACAAGGTTGGGATCCAATGACCCTCAACCAAAGAATATATATCAAAAGAGTCGTGGGGTATTTCTAAATCAACCCAAGATGGGATTTTCTTTCCTACCCTAAATTCCTCTAGAGAATCATCAACAATTATGTGAACCATGGCTCAGAAAGAAAGGAAATGAAGAAAAACAGAGAGAAAGTAAGAATTCTTAGAGAATATTAAGGATTCGACAAGAACTATGGAAGGAAAAGATGAACGATGACAAACGATCGCATAAAAGCTAAAAAATAGCTGCTATAGTTTGAAGATTTGGGGTAAGGCAAAATTTGGAAAAGCCTCCCGCCTTTTATAGCTTGTCTACAAAATAGCGAAAGTAATGATTAAACATACCAATGATTGACGTTCTTACGACAGATTGTTTTAAAAATACAAAATACCCATTTACACTTTGGCGGTTTACTAATTTTCAATTTATTTACAAATATACCATTTCAAAATCAAAGTATGAAAAATTTGTACAAGTCCCACACGTCAACAAATGCCGACTAACTTTGAAGAAAATATACTCCATTATTTTAGCAAAAGAATCAAGAATGAAGTATTGGGGCTTCTGTAGATATCATAAATTATCCACCTACGTGGACGAATTAGAAATGAACACTTTTCCTCCTATATGGCCAAAATTCTAATCAGCAGATAGTAGCTCGGCAGGCATGCTGACCAACATAAATAATGCCGACCATTAAAACCAATGAAGCGTCACTATACCAAGGGTCTTACCACACGTGGTTAATACAACCAATCATCACATTCATTATGTACAGGTGTAAATGCTTAAATGTATAAAGATATTCCATCTCTTGACATTCCAACATTTAACCTTCAGGTTACTATAAATACATTGTACCCCTTTCATCAAAGGCAAGATATAATATATATTTTTGTAATCTCTAAAATCAATACCATAACATTAGATGTAGGCTTTCTTACATAGCCGAACTGTAACAACCTCAGGTTTTTGAGCGACTATTTTAGATTATTTTTTCCGATGGGATAATTCTATAAAATAGGGAAAGTTGGAGTAAATATTATTTCTCGTGAGACTTCGGGATAATATTTACTATGTTTTGTCTATTTACCGTTATGAGAAGGTAAATAGCATTATATTGTGATATATTGCGTCGTTATATGTAAAACGACGGTTAAGACTCATAATTAAATTGGAGTAAAATTAATGCAATTGGAACACTAAAATGGTTCACGTTATCCCGAATACCAAAATAGGGGGTGCGGTTGTTTTTAGAATAGTTGAGATAGTCGAAATAAGTGCCACGTTGTATTTTTGAGTTTCGGGGCACTTTTGACGCGTTATGACTCAATTAAGTGGATACGAGTCATTTTAATGGTGTATTAACAATTAAAAGAGGGCATTTATGTTTTAAGGCCCGTTTAAGTTCCCCCACCCCTTTTCTTTCTTTATTTGTGTTAGAAGCCAAAGGAGAGAGAGAGAGAGAAGAGAGAGTTGGGAGAAATGGAGAAAGAGAGAGAAAATGGAAGATTTAAATCGAAATCCGTTGCTACCGGAAGAGGATCAGAGACTACAACCTCGAGGCAAGTTTCTTACTTGCTAGATGTTGATTTAATGTGATAAATTGCATGTTTAGTTAAGTTTTGGAGAGTTAAACCCTAAATGGGGTCTTTGTTGATTTTGATGATTTAACCCTTAAATCCTAGTTTTAACTTGATTTGAGGATTATATATTGGTTATTAATTATGTAGAGACAATTTGGGAGAATTAGTTGTTGTTGATGTTGGCTAAAATCAAAGATTTGGAGTTTTGGGTTTTTTAGGGTTCAAACAACCCGTAGCCCCAACTTGGGCTTTCTACAGGACCGAATCGATTCAGCCCTAGGGGCGAATCGATTCGGATAAGGGGAGGCTTACAGGTTTGGGTAAACCGAATCGATTCCGAATCGATTCGACTTTTACAGGAGGTCAGTTTTGCTCACCGAATCGATTCGGCCTTTTCGGCGAATCGATTCGGGTCCCCTGTTTTTGTGAAATTTTCCTGGTTTGATTTTTAGCCCTTTTTCTTTTTAGGTCCAAGGTTTAGGGACCTTCCTTTGGGAAGTAATGGGGAGTCCTAGAGGGTGGTTTTGGGTAGACTAATGTCCTAGGATGATACGAGATATTTGGGCTTACCCCGAGGGCTAGTTTGTGTAGGTTAATATCCGAATGAATTAGGAGATTAACCGAAAGATAAATTAAAGATGTAATGTGTCTGTTAAGACATTTGGGAGACACTCCTTAAGGGATATTCATTCCAATGGTTTATGAAATTATATTGAAGTCTTGGGGACTAGTTTGAGGTTTATGGAACTTCGGGTCTTAGGGCATTAATATAATATGAATCTAAGAATAAGAAATGGATATTATGAAATGTAGTACTAATGAATAAGTACAAATGGTTTTGAGAATATAAAATTGGATGTTTTTAAAAAAGGAAAAAGTAATATTTTTCATAAATGTTAATTTCTGATTACACACCTCTCTAAATCTCTATCATAAGGGAAGTTGCGCGCGTTGTGGTGAAGCCCACTGGCTAATGAATGCAGTGTGGATATAGTCCTTAGGCCATATGGGATTTTATTGTACTGTGCTGGTTAGGAGATTATAGGTGTGGTCTTGACTATCCCGCAGGCATATGGCCGCTTCCCGACGTTTAGTAGGATCCTAGGTTGTTTTGTTTGATAGGCCCTGAAAGATGATAGCCATTTAGGGGCGCGTCCAGTGGGGAAACCCGGATGGGCGGTCTTAGATTTTGTTAAATCATTTTATGATAATAAAATGGCTTTATTTACATTTCCTGAATGGAAAAAGGGAAATGGGATATATGGTTTGGCTTCGGATACATTTCCCGGATGGAAGAGGGAGATGGAAGCATATGGTATACAAAAGTATTTTTATGATAATAAAAATGACTTTTGATTACACTTCCTGGATGGAATAAGGGAAGTGGGATTTTATGAAAAGGTAAAGCATTTTTTTGATAATAAAACTTGCTTTAAAAATGTATTTTTCCTAGATGGAAGAAAGGAAATAAAATTGGTAAAGAAAGTTTTGAAATGTGATTGACTTGGTAAACATTTGATAAAGTGTTTTACCATTTATATATATTCCTTAAAAAGAAATAGGAATTATGATTTTAGATGGTGAAGGGATTTATTTATGTTTCCTTGAGTAGCTGTAGATGACTTACCATATGTATATGTATATATATTAGTTACGTGCTGAGGGTCCAAATGGATCTCGACGATCAACCTTTCCAAGTAGTAGTGTATCGGGGTGTTCCTTGTTTGGATTTCGCTTTGCAAGACACCCCACGCACGAATAGGGCATAGTGTTGAGACTGGGGAGAAGTTTAACCCTTAGTACTATGTTAAGGGAAATTAAATTAGATGAATAAATACATCAATATTGTACTTCGGGTCTAATGGATCTCGACGATCTTGTTTGGATTTCGCTCTGCGAGACACCCCACGCATGAATAAGGCATAGTGTTGAGAATGGGTAGAAATTAGTCCTTAGTACTTGGGTTAACTAGAACATCATCATTGATATTGCGCTAGGTTACTTTTAGACTGGGAGGTGAGAAATATTATTGTTAACCGTGAGAGAATTTCGCACTTAACTGTCATGCATTTTAGTCACATGGGAATCATATCAAACCGGGCCCTGACCCGTCTATATTTCTATGTTTTTGCATATACTCTTTTACCTATAGGTGCTCTACCGCATGGGCACCCATATTTACATTCCATTCCAGTTGTCATGGAGCTACGATATTTTGCGAATGTTGTAGGTTCTTGGTTGTAGACGCTTCTTCCCATTGTACTCTAGTTATGTTCAGTTTATTTATTCGGGCGTGTTGCCCGAGTGTTGCATTCATTCATTATAATGTAAGTATTGATTTGTAATACTCGGTGTAACTAATTGTATTGGTCTGTTCACCGACAGCTTATTCAGTGATTATTTATTATATTGACATTCTTTACTCATCGGTTTTTGATATCCACCGTTTTTGCAAATGGGATTGTATAAGTGTTTTTTTTCTTTTACTTACAAATTTTCTTTAAATTGACAGTTCGTTTTCTAAAATGATTGGTGGTTATCTCGTACTATTATGTTCTTCGACAGGGATGCTGAGAATGGACCATCTATGATTCCTGTGATTATTAGAGTATTGGGCTGGCCACCTATTATTTTAGTAGGTGGATTGTCACACGAACCACTTTAAAAAGTTGTGTCTCTCTTTTCACTATTCCATTACAATTTTATAGTTTATCCGTGATTCTTAAATTGGACCGAATCCATTTTTTGACATCAACAGTAACTATGGAAGGAATAACATTTGAAATATCTATGGAGGAACCGACTTGATCTCCCTTCATAAGGTTTTCAAAGAAATTCAAGATATGCTTCTTTATATCCTCGAACTTTTCAACAACATTACCATTCTCAACTCTAATTGAATGAATGACAAGTTTATGATTTATGATTTTATCATTGTTGTGGAAAAACATTGAGTTAGCATCACCCTCCCTGAGCCAGTTTACAGTGGACTTCTGCCTCCAAAAAACCTCCTCGTTTGTAAAGGCCAACATCATATCTACCTTTCCTTTATTTATTACTGCTCTATTCAAAATTTATCTCAACTTAAATATTGACATCCTCTAAGTCCCCAACTTACTGGAAAACATCCTTGAAGGTTTCCTTGTTCCATTTTTAAGGTCTCCTTTAAGCCTTTGAAGCTTCTTGCTGAAATTCATCAAACCAACTGCGTGGGTATCCTCCTTCCGTGACTTTTGAACAATGTCAAAGAACTGAGAGTTATTGGCCCACATATGTTGAAATTTAAAAGGTTTAGTAGCCGAGTCTAGTTGAGTTTGACAAGTTAATAATAAAGGGGAATGGTCTGATGTTGATCTATTCAGGTGATTAATCTTTGAGTTTTGAAATTGGGTTAGAAATGATTGGTGGAAAAAACACCTATCAAGCCTTTCCATGATGATATCATCCTCCTTCCTTTTATTACACTAAGTAAATCTAGTTCTAATGTATGTAATACCCCGTATTTTTATGGCCTTTAAATTTGGGGAATTATTAAATTTAAATTGAGATATTAATTTAATATTAATCCAAAAGTTTATTTTAAATGATTACTAGCGTGACGAGAGTTAGTAATTAGTGGTAATTTGTTGAATATTACTAGATGAGTAAAGTAATATATAAGATTGATTTTATTAAAATTGTCACGAGTGAATAAAATGACAATTATGGAAATTTAAATCGGGACGCGCTTGTGTCGTGTCGGGATTAAATTATTATTATTAAAAGTGAATAAATTATAAGTCACCTGTATGGTCATTTCAAGTGCGCCAATGTGTCCGAAAGTGTCGATATAGTCAAAAAAGTGTACCCGGGGGTTTAGTTAGGGTCTCGGGGCATTTTTAGGCCTAATTGACATCCGGGAGAGTATATTAGACATTTTGTATTTTTGGGTAATTAAACACACGAATTTCCTAAGGATATATGAGCCATTAGGAGTTTTTTATTAGGTTTAACAAACACCTAACCTAAGAACGGCCATTAGAGAAGAAGATAGTAATCTTTCCAAGCAATCCAAGGCTAAGAACTCACCCGATTGCACCGCCACCACTACCAAAACATAGATCGCATGACGAGGAACGCAACCATATGTTTTTCATCAACAAATCAGATCCTTGAATCCCAAGAAAGTATATATCTTTCTGATTTCTAGTTAATGTTCCTTCTATGTTAGTCTAGGAATGAAAATCATATGTTTTAATTGAAGAATTATATGTTTTGGAAGAAAACTTATATGTGTTGTAGGGAGGATCCATGTAGCCTGAAATCTTGATCATATGTAGAGGATTACCCATGAATTTATTATGATATTTGGGAAGAAAAATCTGGATTAAAATGGAGGTTTGTGATTATTCATGCAAAATTTGGTTTTATAAAGAAATCTGGGATTAAACCCCTTTTTGATTGATTCGTTGAGGATTTATTGATGTTGTTACGTTAGAACTTATTTATACATATGGCTTATACGTTTGGATAACTTGGTTGGGAGTTTGGTATGAAATTAAAGAGGTTTGGAGGGATTAGAATCATGAAACCCGTAGGATTAACTTTGCAGATTCTAGGTAAGAACTTCTTGATCGATCGATCGACCCCATTCCTCGATCGATCGATCCCTCCTGGAAAAGTGCATATTTTTCTCCTTTTTGTTTAATCCGGTTAAAATACGTAGTAACCCTTGATTATTGTTTATGGAGTATAATGGGTTATGAAGAGTACCATTAGGGTCTAAGTAGACTCCGTTGAGTGAGAATTAACATAGGATGAAATTGTGGGATAACGGGGAGTTTCGTTACACTTTAGAAATTGTGCGTACGCTCCCTAAATAATGTAAATACCCGTGAAAGACTTAGACCAGAAGGTTGGATATGGTGTACCTACTGAGATTATATTTAGTAAGAGAGTACTTCGAGAGGTGAGAAGTGAGTATGCAGTGATTACAATTAAGAATAAAAGTGATAAATCCTTTAGGTGAGGTAATTGGGTAAAAATTGTACAGTGTGCGGTTAATAATTATTATCGTTGGGTCGTCTGCGAACCTAATTGGGAAAATGAGAATATTGATATATATGACTGAATGCATGTGTATATATTTATATTATTCTTGTGTATAATCATACACGCGCTGCTTGATATCACGGAGGTTGCCGCGCAGGGACAGTCTTATCTCGATGGGACCTTTATGTGGGATATTGACTTGTACCTTAGAACAAAGGATTACTTGGTACAGGCTATCTGAATAATAGTCAGACGGTCCTAAGAGACGTGAGGGGTATGTGATGACCTCTAAGTGACTTAGAACTATGTTTTGCCTCCATTTGTATGTGTTTTGTGTTAATACAGTTCGAGAGTGATTCCGAACTAGTATTTCCCTTAGTATGAGCGATACGGGGACTTGATAACAGAGTATGCCAGCACCATAGATTTTTTGCGGGGTATCGTTAGTATACATATTGTATGTGTGAGTAATATATATACGTATATCTATATGGGAACTTTCTACTGTGCGTATAATTAGTTAAGTAATGAATAAATGTTTCAACTTTATTATAAGTGTTCGGGAATTTATAACGGTTCTGATTGGTTCTAAATAGCGTAAGAAATCTTGAAGAGATTAATTTTCTAAATTAAATTTCATAACCTTGTTATTTCTCGAGATAAAAATTTATGGAGAATAAGTGAGATAGACTTATGAGGTTTAGTAGCACGGTAGGCGTGCACACTAAATGGGAGGTGAGAATTCTCAAGAGAGTGTCACATACTAATATGGTTGTTGCATTAACCGGTAAGAATTTTAAATACTTGCTAAACTATTTTTAAAACTGTTTTACACTCGGGCTCTGACCCATTTTTTGTCTTTTTCTCTCTCTCTTGTATATATATGTATATGTATTACAGGCGCCCAGCCGCAGGGGCGTCATGCATAGGTTCATTGGATTGGGCGTGCTGTAGCTTATGTGGGAGTTGCAGGCCTTTATTTTAGGCGACCTCTGGATTGATTCAGTTCCTGTTTTAGTTCTTCATAGTTAGGGCATGTGTTGCCCGTTTCCTTATTCAGTTTGGATTTGTCAGAGATTTATGTTCATTTGTCTTCATTATTCGGTACTCTTTGGGTATTAACTCTTATCAAGATGATTTCATTTGTAGTTTTAAACTTGATTTGGTTTGTCTAAATGGTTAAATTCTTGTGCGTTAATTGCCATCCTTAACATTTATGCGATTCTGAAACTGTTGGTGATTAAAAAGGTTTTCATATCAGAATTTAATAAAATGTAAATAAGGTTTAAATTGTTTTGACACTTAGCTTAATTATTTAGGGTGTTTAAATTGTATTTTTTTTGTGATAGTGATGCTAAGAATGAACCAACCGTTCAACTTGATTCTAATTTAGTAAATGACTGATCACCCGGTATTTAATTAGGCGAGGTGCTACAAGTGGTATCAGAGCATCATGTTCTAGTGTCCTTAGGTTCTGTGCGACTTATTATGCTTCCAATATTACTTTGTTTGATATAGAGCCCTATGTTTAGGATTGTTATTTTCTATGGTGAGATTCCGTTCTCCTACTATATCATATGTACATTAGTGAATCTTGATTGTGTTCGGGCTTGTTCGAACAATGAAATAATGCAAGCAAGGGCCGTTGGGTTGATAATAGGAGGCATGGATTAGTTGAGGTTGTAGAGCATATTCGAGGATGATGATCGTAGTTAAGGTCACCCTTATTATGGCATGAGAAGCCAGGACTGTAAAGACGGCTAGGGCGCAACCTTTGATTTCCAAGTGCTGCTATAGTCGAAAGAGGTGCAAGAATAGACTCACCCAACGTGGTACAACTGGGAAAAAGTCAGACGAAACATTGAACAAAACTGTCAGTGGAAATGCTAGAAATGCAAAAATTGTGTGTGTTAGCCAAAGGAGGTAAAATATCCAAAGGTTTGGACATAGGACGGAGTGTGGCTAACTGAAAGTGAAAATTTGGAGTAAATTTTTCTTGGCTTGTCAGAACAAAGTTATCATGGTGGGAGTCAGCCACCACTTTTAGAAGTGGAATGCTATGCCTATAAGAGAATCTTAGGTACATTTTGACCGCATGTTCCTTCATCAGATGTTCCAGATAAGAAGTGAACATTGTTCCAAACTCATCACAGGAGGACCTGACAGAGGTTCATTTGTGAATATGAATCTAAACCGTTAGCAAAGCTTGTATCAGAGGATGTAGATACAAATGGAGGAGCGAAATCCAAGTGGGAGATTGACTCGTAATAATAGTTAATAACACTTAAAAAGGGAATTGTGCTGGACGGTCGATTCAGAGGTTGACAATGTCGTGGTTTGTTAATGAATATGATAATTCTTCTTTGTGTGGGAAGCTAAAAGAATTGAAGAATTTAGTCAAGAATAATACTGGATACAACGGTGGTAGTGTAGCACCACAAGGGGGTGTGGATACACATCAGGGGACACATTTAAATGATTCAGATAGCTGAATTCTTACCAAGCGATGGTGAATTCAGTAAGGACTATTGTAGCCAGTAGCATGTTCTTTAGGGCCAACAAGGCTAAGAGAACAACGAGGGTAGCCATCAGGAATCGATCCTACCAAAGTCCGAGAGAAGGACAATCCTAATATGGTTATTATGACAGGTGATAAGTGGATTATGTGTTGAGGTATTTTGTGGAGAGTGAAATCACACGCGCTAATTTTTTTCCCGAAACGAGTATAGGGGGCTAGAGTATGGTGCCTAGTAAAGGACAACGATTAAAGTAGTTTTTGTTTTGGTTTGGATAGGCGTGTTACGTCCGGGGACCATTTGTGCAGTCAAGGAAATTGGCAAGGTAGAAGTATGTGTTATATCCTCTGAGGATGAGGCGTGTATTATGTGACACGAGAGAGTCACTATATTTTGTTCATTACTAGATTAGCATGTGATACGAGTTTAATACGTATAACTATTAACATTATTATTATGTGAATATTTTCCCTAGCGTAGCGGGATTTTCTTTAGTGCTATCCGCGGAGGATGAATGGGTGTGTTAATAGTGTTATATACTTTATTGAGGTTACTCATTTTAGTGGTTTGTTATACGAGTATGATATTATCTTGGTTACAACTTTATATTAATGGTTAGTACTATAGTAGGTAGTTATTGCAAGGCTATCTGAGTGGCTGCCTTAGTGCAGCATATTTTATTCTAGCGAGGCCTCACCCGCGAGAGGGTCGGACTCACACGTATATCATATATTTTAGAGAGTTTGGAGGGGATAGTGGGATCGAGATATTCGATCCCAGTGTGTGTAGGGACTTTGTTGTTATGATTCAGTATGTATTGGGTTTACTGTTGAGCGAAAAGATTTAACTCATTATTATGTTTAGCGCTCATGACTTGGTGATAGGAAGAGTGCATTGTTATATCTATCCTTTAGAAATGTGGGAGTTAAGAGTTAGACTCATATATTTGGGGACAGGATTTCGAGAGTCCTGATTGTATGTATTCGAGGTTTATGGTGTGTGATTACCACCAATACTGAACGATAGTGCAATTGGCGAAATATTCATTGTTAAGTGTAATTACGGGAGGAGATGTAACTTTTCTGTCAAGACACGGAATAAAGGGGTACATGCTATGGATGGGGGGCCTAACGAATTTCGATAACCGACAATTCTAGGTAGTTGTTTATCTTGGGGGGGGTTCCTTGTTTGGATTTCACTTTACGAGACATCCCACGCATGAAACTTAGCGTAAGGTTGGAAATAGGGAGATGTTTGGTCATTAGTTCATGAGTTCGGTACCTCGGTCGTAATAGGAACAGGTAATTTTATCTGTAAGTTGGAAGTTGAATTATGATTTAAGTCCAGTGGAGCCGGTTGTGTGGTAAGAAAGCATTGAAAGTTTTGTTTTATCACCACGAGTTGAGGGGTGGAACGATGATAAGTAGGATTTAAAATTTTGATTTCTAGGGTGATTGAGAATACCTAAGTGTTGTAAACACACTTTGAGCACAAGGTAAATAAAGAATTGGGTATTATGTATGAAGCGTAGGAGATACTTCCACCAGTATGCACGGTTTATAGGGTGTGTGGGCATCCTGGTTAGCTGTTGCTTGAATCGTTAGAGTTAAAAGGACGTGGGAATAGACGCATGGAATATATGTTTGTGAGAATGACATAACAAAGTGGAACTGGTAGAGTGGATTAAGCATGGTGCGAAGGACGATAATCCATATATACATGTACAATCAGAGTAGCAAATAAAAATTGAGTTAGAAGGCTATGGAGAGTCATTTAGGGGTGTTCCTTGAGAATGATAAAATTTAACTATTATAGAAAATACTCTGAGCGGAGTTTTACCTAGTCAAGTGTGGAAAGCGACTTGCGCGTAAATTGAATGATGATGTCAGTAAGGTATAAAGGTTTAGCAGTGCACATCGTGGAGAGAAGTGCATGGGTTGGAACTTTCTGTATACGCTAAGTAACAAATAGGAGTGTTAAGTGTCACTTAATGTGAGTCATTACAAGAATAAGTCGATGTTGAGCACGGACATAGAGAGTAGTCTCCGCGGGGACCAATCATAGATAGAAATCGGTTGGAACGAGAGGATCAACCAGAGAATTTTGTAGCAAACCTACGATTCCTAAAATAAGAGAGAGCAATTGTGTGAAATTTCTTGGATGGGGTGCCAACTTAAAGGAAAGGTCACGAGTTCCTTAGAATGTGTGGAACAAGTTGACCTAAAACAAAGTGATTATTATTCTTTTCGGTGGTATACACTATTAGACAGTGTGCCCCAACCTTTCATTGAAAATAAGAATCGCACCGGTAAGAGGTTCTTTCCGGTATTATTCTGAACTAGAATGGGATCATTGAACCCCACTTTCAAACCAGGATTTCAGAGAGCAGTGGGCAGAACGTTTCATTTTGAGAAGGTGGTATCACCCTTAACCGGGGAGTAGGCGATGTGATTAAAGATTAGTGGAACCACGTGAATGTAATTTTCAAAGCATGGTGATTATTTCATTTCCACAACGGATGTATCTAGCAAGTGACGTTTAGTACAATAGAGTTTCGTGGAAGCACTCGTACCTGTTTATTGTGGACAAACTGCTTATTGAAATTTTGTGTGAAAAAAAAACCCTTAACTAATCTCCCTCCAATTGTTTAGAGGTGAGTGGATAATCAGGATTTTTGATCGTCCGAGTTAGAGTCTGATGACTGTGGTGGAATTACCACGGCTATTTTAGGTGACTTTTGAATGTCGAAAGAGTTACATTATCAAAAATCGAGATTCGAAGAACTGACAAGAGTTGTCAAATGTGCTCATAGTTTCTCTCAAATAGGAAGTTTTGTGTTTAGATAAATATGAGTAATTGTTATGTAGTGAGGTGCGGCCTCCCAATAATATTGAGACAATGGGGCCAATGATGTGTAGGGTCGTCTTATGCGAATAGCAACGGAGTGGGTCACAATGTGAAGTGCCGTTACTAAGGTGTGACTATATAACTGTTATTATCGAAAGTGATAAATAAGCTTATTGTGCGGCAGGGAGGACTATAGCAATTCGCCTTACCCGGAAGTCCGTTTTGAGTATTGATAAAGTATCCAGATCTATTTTTACCAGGCAAACCTTATTTTATGAATTCCGGGACAAAATTCTGTTATTAGGGGGGAAGTATGTAATACCCCGTATTTTTATGGCCTTTAAATTTGGGGAATTATTAAATTTAAATTGAGATATTAATTTAATATTAATTTAGAAGTTTATTTTAAATGATTACTAGCGTGACGAGAGTTAGTAATTATTGGGAATTTGTTGAATATTACTAGATGAGTAAAGTAATATATAAGATTGATTTTATTAAAATTGTCACGAGTGAATAAAATGGCAATTATGAAAATTTAAGTCGGGACGCGCTTGTGTCGTGTCGGGACTAAATTATTATTATTAAAAGTGAATAAATTATAAGTTGTCCGTATGGTCATTTTAAGTGCGCCAATGTGTTTGGAAGGGTCAAGATAGTCAGAAAAGTGTACCCGAGGGTTTAGTTTGGGTCTCGGGGAATTTTTAGGCCTAATTGACATCCCGAGAGGGTATATTAGACATTTTGTATTTTTGGGTAATTAAACCCACGAATTTCCTTAGGATATATCATCCATTAGGAGTTGTCTTTTAGGATTAAGAAACATATAACCTAACAACATCCATTATAAAAGAAGATAGGAAGGTTTCCAAGCAATCCAAGGCCAAGAACTCACCCGATTGCACCGCCACCACTACCAAAACGTAGATCGCACGACGAGGAACGTAACCATATCTTTTTCATCATTAAATGAGATTATTGAATCCCAGGAAAGTATCTATCTTGTTGATTTCTAGTTAATGTTCCTTCCATGTTAGTCTAGGAATGAAAATCATATATTTTAATTGAAGAATTATATGTTTTGGAAGAAAACTTATATGTGTTGTAGGGAGGATCCATGTAGCCTGAAATCTTGATCATATGTTGAGGATTGCTCACGAATTTATTATGATATTTGGGAAGAAAAATATGGATTAAAATGGAGGTTTGTGATTATTCATGCAAAATTTGCTTTTATAAAGAAATCAGGGATTAAACCCCTTTTTTATTGATTCGTTGAGGATTTATTGATGTTGCTACGTAGAACTTGTTTATACATATGGATTATACATTTGCATAACTTGATTGGGAGTTTGGGATGAAATTATAGAGGTTTGGAGGGGTTAGAATCATGAAACTTGTAGGATGAACTTTGCAGATTCTGGGCAAGAACTGCTTGATCGATCGATCGACCAAGAACATCGACGATAGATCGACCGACCCCATTCCTCGATCGATCGATCCCTCCTGAAAAAGTGCATATTTTTCTCCTTTTTGTTTAATCCGGTTAACATACGTAGTAACCCTTGATTATTATTTATGGAGTATAATGGGTTATGAAGAGGACCAGTAGGGTCTAAGTAGACTCCGTTGAGTGAGAATTAAAATATGATGAAATTGTGGGATAATGGGGAGTTTCGTGTGACACCCCGCCTAATTAAATACCGGGTGATCAGTCCTTTATTAAATTATAATCAAGGTGAACGGTTGGTTCATTCTTAGTATCACTATCGCAAAGATAATATTTCCAATTAAACACCCTAATTAATTAAGCTAAATGACAAAACCATTTTAAGACATCAGTTTACAAATTAATTAAAAAAAACAATATTTAAAACCTTACATAATTCATAAATTAAGAATCACCCAACAACTATATTGGAACAAACAATCCAAATAATTAAACATCCAACTAATTGATTTCAACACTAAATCTTAAAGGAAAAACATCCTGACAGTAATAAATCCCAAAGTGTAAATACTGGAAATAAACGAATCACAATCTCTGAAAAAAAAACTGAATAATGGAAAAGGGCGACACATGCCCAACTGGATAAAATAGTGATAGAAGTGGAATAAAAAATGAGGTCGTCTAAGCAAGAGGCCTGCAACTCCCACCTAAGCTACAATGCGTTCCTTCCAAAGGATTCTATGCAAGACGCCCCTGTGGCTGGGCACCTGTAATATATATATATATATATATATATATATATATATATATATATATATATATATATATATATATATATATATATATATATATATATATATACACACAAGAGAGAGAAGAGAAAATAGGAAACGGGTCAAAGCCCGATTGTAAAACAGTTTAAAATTAGTTTAGCAAGTATTTAAAATGCTTACCGGATAATGCAACCAACATATTAGTGCGGCACTCCCTTGAGAAATTCTCACCTCTCTTCTAATGTGTACACCTATCGCACTAATCTTCCCAACAGTTTAACTTATCTCATCTTAAGTTACTCGTAAGGTTTCAACCTGACAATTTCAAATGTTTAAGAGGTTAATTTTATTTAACAGCAAAGTTCTCGCATAAGCCTTATATGATAATTAAGTTTCTCAGTAATATACCGTACTTTTCAAACACTTATTCCCAAGTTGAAATAATTATTCTTTTCTTACATACCATAGTCACAGTAGGTAGTTCCCAAATTTCAGATTTAAATATATATATTAAATACTCATATAATATATATATTTTAACAGCACCCCACATAAAATTTATGGTGCGGGCATACTCTGCTATCCAGTCCCCGTATCACTCGTACTAAGGGAAATACTAGTTCGGAATCACTCTCGAACTGTATTAACGTAAAACACATACAAATTGAGGCGAAGCATAGTTCTAAGTCACTAAGAGGTCAGCACATACCCTCACGTCTCTTAGGACTGTTTGACTATCGATCCGATAGCCTGTACCAAGGATTTCCTATCTTCTAGTGTACGAGTCAATATCCCCCATAAAGGTCCCATCGAGATAAGACTGTCCCAGCACGGTAACCTCAGGGATAGCAAGTAGCGCGGGCATGATTTTTACACGTATATAGTATATGCATAAACACAGTCATATATGTATACTACTATTACCATATCAAATTTAGGTACACTCTCACGACCCATAATTATGATATTTATCCTTATTACTCATTATTTAGTTATCACGTATAACGGTTTGTCTCTTATTCTAATTTGTGGGATTATTCCAACTTACTACATAACACTCATGGATTCCTATCTTTCCAAGTGTAATTTCAGTAGGTACTTATTCATTTTACAACGTAACTTCCTTACGAGTATTACCCTTTTTCACATGTTCCCATTGTCCCTTATATGTAAAACACCCCCGTGAAATGTTAATCTCGTCTTACCTCAACGGTTCCATATATTTCTAAAGTCCTACTGGTCTTCTTTATATTCCAAAATGTCCTAACATTAATATCCAAGAATGTCTAATCATTTAAGTTGGAACGAACTATTAAAAAGGGAATATGAGTTATACAGGAGGTGTCGATCGATCGATGGCAGGTGTTCGATCGATCGAATCATCGATCGAATCATCGATCGATCGATGCTCTAGGGTCGATCGATCGATCAAGAAGGTATGTCAAATCTGCAGAATTTCCAGATTACAGGTTTCCTCTTCCAAAATCATCCAAAATGATATCTTTGACTACCAAACTCCAAATAATTTATACTACAAGTATTATAACCTCAAATAAGTGATTTCCTACGTCAAGCATGCGGATTTTCATCATGAAAAACGAATTAAAAGGGTATAATCCATAAAAACATCAAGAACCCTAATATTTCTTTTGTTTAGTTTCTTCCCATTCTTTTACCAGATTTCATACTCTTTATTTACTGTAATTTCGTGGTTCAATCTCTACATATGAATTGGGTTTCCTGAATACATCTATTACTCATACAACATGCGAATTTAAATCTCCAAAATGGGTTTTTCTTTCACAAAACTAGTCCTAATCAATCCTTGGCTAATATTATTGGAGCATTAACTGAAATAGAGCAAGTTAGATACTTGCCTGAGAATTTTTGGTTCAGATTTTGTGGAGATATTTGTGTGGCTGTGATCCTCGTTGCACGATCTATCGTTTGGCGACGACGATGGTGTAAACGGTGGAGTTCTTGGCCTAGAACTCCTTGGGAAGCCTCTCCTCTTCCTTTCCTATAGCCGTCTTTGGTTTATGGTGTTTCTAACCCTAGAAGATGACTCTTGTCATCTGATATACCCTTAGAATTTTCGTGGGTTTTCATGCCCAAAAATGTAAAATGTCCAAAACGCCCTCCCGGGGTGTTAATTAGGCCTAAAACACCCCGAGATCCAAACTAAACCCCCGGGTACATTATTTTGACTATTTCGACCCTTCCGGACACATTGACGCACTCAAAATGATCATACGGGTGACTTATAATTTATTTACTTTTAATAGTCCAAATTTAATTCCAACATGACACAAGCGCGTCCCGATAAATTTCTAAAATTATCAAATTAGATTCTCGTGATAATTTTACTAATCATAATTACACCACTTGCTTTACCCATAAAGTAACTTATAACAAAAATAATTGCTGATTCTCATCATGCTAGTAAGTATTTAAATGATTTTCCGGATTAATATTAATTTAATATCTCTAATTAAATTTAATAACTCCCCAATTTTAAAAGCCATAAAAATACGGGGTATTACATTTCGTTACACTTTAGAAACTGTGTGTACGCTCCCTAAATAATGTAAATACTCGTGAAAGACTTAGACCAGAAGGTTGGATATGGTGTACCTATTGAGATTATATTTAGTAAGAGAGTACTTCGAGAGATGAGAAGTAAGTATGCAACGATTACAATTAAGAATAAAAGCGATAAATCCTTTAGGTTAGGTAATTGGGTAAAAACTGTACAGTGTGCGGTTAATAATTATTATCGTTGGGTCGTATGCGAACCTAATTGGGAAAATGAGAATATTTATATATATGACTGAATGCATGTGTATACATTTATATTATGCTTGTGTATAATCATACACGCGCTACTTGATATCACGGAGGTTGTCGCGCCGGGACAGTCTTATCTCGATGGGACCTTTATGGGGGATATTGACTTGTACCCTAGAACTTAGGATTATTTGTTACAGGCTATCTGAATGATAGTCAGACGGTCCTAAGAGACGTGAGGGGTATGCGATGACGTCTAAGTGACTTAGAACTATGCTTCGCCTCCATTTGTATGTGTTTTATGTTAATACAGTGCGAGAGTGATTCCAAACTAGTATTTCCCTTAGTACGAGCGATACAGGGACTTGATAGCAGATTATGCCAGAACCATAGATTTTGTGTGGGGTGCCGTTAGTATACAAATTGTATGTGTGACTAATATATATATTTATATCTATATGGGAACTTTCTACTGTGCATATAATTAGTTAAGTAATGATTAAATGTTTCAACTTTATTATAAGTGTTCGGGAATTTATAACGGTTCTGATTGGTTCTGAATAGCGTAAGAAATCTTGAAGAGATTAATTTTCTAAACTAAATATCATAACCTTGTTATTTCTCGAGATAAAACTTTATGGAGAATAAGTGAGATAGACTTATGAGGTTTAGTATCACGGTAGGCGTGCACATTAGATGAGAGGTGAGAATTCTCAAGAGAGTGTCACATACAAACATGGTCGTTGCATTAGCCGGTAAGAATTTTAAAACTTGCTAAACTATTTTTAAAACTGTTTTACACTCAGGCTCTGACCCGTTTCCTGTCTTTTTCTCTCTCTTGTATATATATGTATATTTATTACAGGTGCCCAACCACAGGGGCGTCATGAATAGGTTCATTGGATTGGACGTGCTACAGCTTATGTGGGAATTGCAACCTTTATTTTAGACGACCTCTTAATTGATTCAGTTCATGTTTTAGTTCTTCATAGTTAGGGCATGTGTCACCCGTTTCCTTATTTAGTTTGTATTTGTCAGAGATTTATGTTCATTTATCTTCAGTATTCGACACTCTTTGGGTATTAACTCTTGTTAGGATGATTTCATTTGTAGTTTTAAACTTGGTTTGGTTTATCTAAATGGTTAAATTCTTATGTGTTAATTTCCATCCTTAACATTTATGCGATTCTGAAACTGTTGGTTGTTAAAAAGGTTTTCATATTGGAATTTAATAAAATGGAAATAAGGTTTAAATTGTTTTGACACTTAGCTTAATTATTTAGGGTGTTTAAATTGGAAAATTTATTTTTGCTACAGTGATGCTAAGAATGAACCAACCGTTCACCTTGATTTTATTTAGTAAAGGACTAATCACCCGGTATTTAATTAGGCGGGGTGCTACAATGTACCCTATATCAATGAGACCATTATCCTCTATATCTTGTTTGAAATCCTTTGCAACAGCATGATCTATATCATTCCCTCCCAAATTCTCACTTTGAGAGGAGACAATATTAAGTCCTCAAACAGGATAATTCTTTCTTCTTTAGAGCATTTGGTATACACAATAGTCATAACTAGAGTTTACTTCAAAGAGGGATGGATAAACTGGGCTGTCAGGTGTTGTTGGTGGTCACGCTAGCATTGAATTATAGTGTTAAACCTCTAGAAAATCCATATTTTGACACTGACATTAGTGATACTACCCTCAAACCTACATCTTATTTTACAAGATTCAATTTTCTGAGCTTCCACCTTAGGTTCCAAGAGAGCAAAGAAAGGCATTTGTTAGTCTTGAAAAATCTTTTAAGTCTTCTATTTAATGATTTCTTAGCAGCACCTCTAATATTCCACACTAGAAGATTAATCATTGGGACTTTATGAATTTCAAGTTGGTGTTAACTTTCAAAGAGGATTTAGTGAACCTTTTATACATTGGGTCTGGTATTCTTGTTAGCTTTTAAGTAGTGGAACTGACATCATCTTTCATCACGTTTATTTTAGCTGACTAATTCTTTAAAGAGCTCCACTGCATTTGATTTTTGATTTTTCTTGCAGATAATTGTAAATTATTCAATTAGAGGAGTATGGTAATCTTCATCGTCTTCCACATTAGTTAAATATTAGGCCTTGGATGCTTGAGTTTTGTTAAGTTCTGGAACATAGGTACCTCTAGGGGATAAAGCATGATTCTATATAATTTGGATATCTTCATTCTCCAATTCTTGATTATGAATCTTATCAATATGATCTTGGATTCTACTGCATTTGATTTTCCACTCCACCCTTCCTCTTTCAGTTGACTTTAGGGTAACTTTATCAGTCTTCTTAATACTGAGGGCTGCTTCCTGCTCCTTTTTTACTGCATCTTCTTCATGATCAGAGTCATTATCTTCTGAATTCTGGTATTCTTGAATACTGGTATTATGATGGCCTCCTCTTATGTCTTTATCTTCTGGATCACCAATTATAACATTGTCTTCTTGCACCACATTTTCATTACGTTTGAGAATTATTTTGGGTCGAGATTGGGATTGACTTGTTTCAAAGTGTTTTGCACATTCTTAGGCAAAAGTAAAATACAAGTATCCTAATAATTACCCTTCTTACAATAGTTCCTACAATACTTAGGCATATTCTCTGCTTGAACTTTCTATTAAAAACCCTTATCACCACACCTTATCCAAACTATCTTGAAAATATTTTTTATGAGGTCTACTTCAACACAAACGTGGGCAATACTGGGCCTATTAATATAAACTGTGGAGGCATCAAGATTTAGAGGTTTTCCAATCATCTGGACAATTGAGAATATGGAAGATTTGGAGAAAAAATGAATTGGAAGTTGGGGAAATGATATCCAAATAGGGGAGAGGCATCTTTCAATATCAAATTTGAAATCAGGTGACCGCTTAAAGATTCTCATAAGAAACCTTCTTAAATAGCAAGTGTCTCGAATCTACATCCTAGAGAAGTCTTCTTTTGAATTCAACCTAATCAAGATGTGCTTGTTATTTATGAGGCCACTATTGAATGCATTTTTAAGAGAGAACTTTTGAAAGACCTGGCTTATAACCTTTATTGAAGGTCTGTCATATGAAAATTTGCCTACTAAGGCATGTTGAAAAGGTTTGGAAAGGATTGATATATCTTCATGGGAGAACAAAACTGCAGGCTCTCCCTTGAAGTTAGTGGGGGGTTTGAGAGAAACGTCATGATGGGATGATGATGATTCAAAAACCACAAAGGCAAATGAGCAATTCCAAACAGTTTTAATGTCTGGAGGTTTGGTATCAACGTGATTCATATTGGATTGGGTGGCCACGCAAAATCTAATTAGGGTTTGAAAGGCAACTAGGGAGAGAGAGAGGAACCGTTGGTTGACAATTATGATTTACCTCCTCGAATCGACCTTACCGTTCGTATAAATGATCTGTTTTCCCTCAAAAATTGAATCAGAGGCCATCGGGCGCTATCGGACTCATCATCTCTTCAGCTCGAATAATACTGAATGAATATTTAAAGTACACTGTATACCCTTTCCAACGGTCCACCCCGTGCACGAATCAACCTTACGATATGGAAGAATGACTTGTTTTACTCTAAAGGGTCTGCGAGAACTTTCGGGCTTTGTTTGACCAAGGTCAACTCTCCAAACCAAATGAGACCGAATGAATCTTTAGAGGTCTCTTAATAACCTTTCCAATGGTCAATTCCATGCGCGAATCGACCTTACAGTTTGGATGAACGATCCGTTTTCCTCTGGGAATCTCCTGTCCAAAAGACCGCCAGGCACTTTCGAGTCCTGTTTGACCAAAGTCAACTCTTGAACCCGAAGAGAACCTATGGATTCGTAAAGGTCTCTGAATACCCTTTCCAATGGTATGACTTGTGCACGATTCAAACTTACGGATTACGTTTTACGATCATTTGTTCTAAAAAATCTGCATGAGATTGTCGAATGGCAAACCCATTTCCCAGCCTATTGGCAATGTGTCTGGGGTTGCTTGCCAATAGGTAGGTCAAATACAATAACGGTCGGCACCCCCTTGACCCTATATAAAGGGAGAATGAGCTCACTTTGAAATGCACCCAAGAAACATCCCTCTCAGTGATCTCAATAATATTCTCTCAAAGTCAGTGTGGCTTATCTATTGAAATCTTTCCTCCACATTCCATTTCCATCCCCTTCACACCCAATTTATCAAAATCCTTTCCCTCTCCTCCTATAACTTCCATCCACTTACAAGGGCAGCCTTTTCAACAATCAAGATCAATCTTCAAGTCTCCAAAGAAGGTCCAAACATATTCTCTATCTTTTAATTTCCTTATTTTTGCATTAATTAGCTAATATTTACTTTAGCATTTCACCTTTGTTAGTCCACACATATTAATAATCTCACTTTTTAAGTATTGCAAATATCATATTTTCTATAAAAAAACCCAAAACAAGAAAAATAGGGTTTACTCATAAATTCCAAACGGGATTCTTCAGCACATTTTCTCAAATCAAAACTTCCTTTTTCTAAACACACACATCTAAATTAAATTCTCGGTTGGATTTATGGGATAAATCACACCCTCGTATTGCATGCGAACTACGTGAACCTTGATACATTTTTAGGCTACGTTGGCGCATTGGGTCAAAACCCGAGACTCGATTCCTCCTTGTATATTTTTATTCATATATTATTTCTATATATTATTCTTGTGATGCTTATTCACCCTTTATCTAATACATATCGTCGTTTCACCATAACGATCGATATCCCGACGAGCGCACATATTATGTTTTTAATTATCATTTTGGGAACGCTCCTATGGATGATCTCACTCCACCTTTCTTCATGGTGTGAGTTGAGAAATTCATTCTCCATTTATATATACATGCGCAGACACTTCACGAATTTTTTTAAGGAGAATAAAAACACATGCCCATGAGAAACTGAAAGGGTGGGATGGGTGACTAAAACCTTTCCATTCGTAACTTAGCCCCCGGAACTTTGAACTATTGGTTTAGCAAACATCAGTATGTCTTTGACGCCGTTCTATCGAGGCGACAACATTTCTTTTGCCTGTTTTATGAAAAATAGGCTGAGCACTCTATCTCTTTACATTAACCCACATCGACAATGGTCGAAGCTCTCCTATAAAGGGAGCGAGACATTCTATCTCCCCCCAAGACGTGCATGTAAGCGCCGACGGACCCCCTAGCGAGGAAATGAAGTAGAGATATGGCCACAATATCATCTTCACAAAGATTATCCCTAAGCCCATAGAAAACTCCCAAAATCACCCAAAACACAAATTATCCCAACTCTATAAAATGTTACCCCAGCTTCACTGACACTATATTTAACGGCTAGAAGGCCACGCTTCATCATCATTCCCTTCCCCCGGAAGTCCCCAAGTCTTCAACTCCTGATTAACACTTCATACTCGTTACATGTAGCGATACACCCTGCCAAGTTTTGTTGAAACTAAAACATCCTCCTTCATGGTGTGGGAAGCCACGAGCCACCTTTGACCGATCTTCGCTTCCAAGATCTTCCCAATTAATCGCTTCAACAACCACTTTAAAATAATCCCAAGATACATACCAATCCCCTCCTACAGATTGTGACAGACGAGTAGACGGATAGCGGCGCTCCCACAAGGGTCCCAATATCATCTGCAAAGATTTAGTCAAGTCCTCCTTTGGAAAGAAGTTCGTTATACGAGGAGTCACTATTTGTTCCCACCCAGATTGGAGCATAAACTGCTAAGGGAAATAAATGGAAGTCTTCCAACTAGCCTCGTGTACTCATACTCTCCGAGCTACAAAATGAGCTGCAAGTCTCCCCACTATGGCACCGACCAACGAAGAAACTGGTCCCCGTGCTCCATGAACCAGTTTACCCAATTCTTTGTTGAAGGGCCAAAACTGAAGAAAGGACAAAAAAAGAAATTAGGCACACTCGACAATGGATACTCAGGAGGGGCCGCTAGGCGAAACCTCTATGCAAGCCACATACACAACATAACTAGGTTCCCCCTCAAAAAATCGAAATGATCCTCCTTACAATCATCAAGAACGTTCAGTGTCTCTGCCAGCACCACCGTCGTAGGACTACATCGGTAATACATCCACATAACTATTGTGGCCACCAGTGGATTATCCGTTAGGTCACTCATCACCAATAATAGCCTCGCAGTCAAGCCTAAGGCAACAATAACAGCTGCAACAAAATTTGTATCAGAAGGATCCCTCTAGTACTTCAAATTCGACCCAATCCAACAGAGGCACGTATCTCCACTTTACATAAGGCTTCTTATCTCCTCATTCATACACCAACCAAGCCTCTAAGGCCTTCCTCTATCCAAAATTTTCCAAAAATGCATTTATCAAAATAAGTCCCTTACAAGGGAATATATTTTTCAACCAAGCCTACAAGGCTATCTTCTACTCAAATGTGCCGAAAACATATTCAAAAAATTCCAAAAAACTTTTTCTTCCTTTTCTCAAAATAAAACCTCCGCAGTAGATTAAAGTGCATGTAGAATAAGACACTAAATCAAGATAATAAAACAAAAAATGCATCATTTTTTTCCTTCTTGAGTCTCTCTTTTTATGTATAAAGAAAGCTAATGCATCAAGCATACACATGGTTAATGCTATGCTCCCCCAGTTACAACGATAGATCTGTAAGAAAATCCCACAAAAAAGAATAAAAAATGGATGTCACCTCATCTGCCGGACCACCTCATGCATCAGCAACATCCTTATCTACACATGTATACCCATAGCACTCGCAACCCCCAAGCAAGACTCCAAGAGTAGAAGCTCACCTACATCCCCAACAAAGAATCAATAATCCACCCAGAAGCAAAGTTCTGAAGCCCCTGATAATTCCTGCCGATAGCTGGCTTTTACTCTTTCTGGAGAAACCCAGGAGTCCGTGCCCTATGCCAATTGTCACCTCTCCAGACCTGCCTATCGACAGTCCTCCAAATTTCGTCCCAAGAATATAAAAAATTCCCCAAAATCCTTAAAAAATATTGAACCTTATTTTCTCCCAAGAAAACCATTTTGGAGCATTAAGCCTCTTACAAACTCTCAAAATCCCGAGCTGGATTAATCTTACACACTTATCCCCAACATACTCCCCAGCGAAACCAATAATGTTCCCACATCTAACTCTACTACAATTTCCCAATCGGAACCTCAAAACTAAACATTCCCCAACGAAATTTCAATACAATGCCATCCCCAGCGGAATCAAAAGTGCACCTTCACCCAAAATCATATACACTTTCCCCAGTAGAATTACTCCGCAATAAAACTTTAGGTCCTCAGTTTTAACCTCGGCCCTCAGAATCGATCGTCACAACTTTAGGTCCTCAGAATTGACCATGGCCCACAGAATTGGTAGTCCTAACTTTAGGTCCTCATAATTGACCTCGGCCCCCAGAATTGGTCACCCCAACTTTAGGTCCTTAGAATTGACCTTGAACCACAGAGTTGGTCACCCCAAATTGAGGTCCTTAAAATTATCCTCGACCCTTATGATTGGTCGTGACAACTTTAGGTCCTCAAAATTAATCTTGTCCCTCAGAATCGACCGCCACGACTCAAGTTCCTCAGAATTGACCTCGACCCGTAGAATTGGTCGTCATAACTATAGGTCCTTAGAATTGACCTTGACTGGAAGAATTGATCATCCGAACTTTAGGTCCTAAAACTTGAACTCGACCCACAAAATTGGTGGTCCCAACTTTAGGTACTCAAAATTGACTCAACCAGTAGAATTGGTAACCCCAATTTTAGGTCAGAATTAACCTTCACTCGTAAATTTGTTGTCACAACTTGAGGTCCTCAAAATTAACCTCAGCTCTCAGAATCGGTCGTCATAACTCAAGGTCCTTAGAATTGATCTCGGCCCGTAGAATTAGTCATCCTAACTTTAGGTCCTTAGAATTAACATCAGTCCGTAGCATTGGTCATCCCAACTTTAGGTACTCAAAATTGACCTCGACCCACAGAATTGATCTCCCCAATTTTAGGTCCTCAGAATTGACCTCGGCTCGCAGAATTGGTCATCCCAACTTTAGGTCCTCAGAATTAACCTCGAGTCGCAAAGTTAATCATCATAACTTTAGTTCCTCCAAATTAACCTCGGACCTTAGAATCCGTCGTTACAAATTAAGGTCCTCATAATTAACTTCAGCCCGCAAAATCGGTCATCACAACTTTAGGTCCACAAAATTGAACTTATCCCACAGAATTGATCATCCTAACTTTAGGTTCTTAGAATTGACGTCAGCCTGCATAATTGGTCATCAAAACTTTAGGTCCTTAAAATCAACCTCGACCCTCAAAATCGATCGTCACAACTTTAGGTTCTCAGAATTGATCTCTGCCTATAAAATTGGTCATCCCCAACACAATTTTAGGTTCTTAGAACTGACCTCGGCCCTCATAATTGGCCGTCACATCTTTAGATCCTCAGAATTTACCTTGACCCATTAAATCGGGTATCCTCGTCTCCTTAGGTCCTCAGAGTTACTCTCGAGCTGCTGAATTGGTCACCCTAGCCCCTTAGAATCAGCCTTAACACCTCCTCAACCCGCTGAATCATTTATCCTTATCCTCTTAGGTCCTCACAATTGACCTCGACCCGTTGAAAAGGTCAGCCTCATCTCCTTAGGTTCTCATAATTGACCTCGACCCTCTGAATCGATCAACCTCATCCTTCAGGTCCACAAATTTACCTAAATTCTCTTCCTCAACATCGTTGTGGTGCCTATCATTCGACGACCTTCACTTGATCCAAGCTTGACCATCAAGGGACTTTATATAGACACCCCATCCTAGGAACCCACTAAGCACATCCTTATATCCCTATCACTCACTCACTCACCATAAATCCTAGGTCATACTCCGAGTACTGATATAAAGGCCACTAGGCACTCCCGGGCCCCATTTGACTCCATCTAACTTTCTCGCCGAGTGAAACCTTAATGAATCTTCTAAGGGCTCTGAATCCCCCTTCTAATGATCCATTTTGTGTGTGAATAGAACTTACAATTTTGACGAATGGTCCATTTTACTCCAAAAATTGATTTGGAGGCCATCGAGTTCTCGCGAACCCTATTTTACTCTGGTCAACTCTCCAAATTGAGCAAAGCCCAATAAATCTTTGAAAGGCTCTGAATCCCCTTTCTAACAATCCATCTCGGGCATAAATTAGCCTTACGGTATGGACAAATGACCCATTTTTACTCTGAAAGGTCATCGGGTGCTTTTGAACCCTGTTTAACCTTAGTAAACCTTTGAATCTAGTAAAGCTGAATAAAATCTCAAAACGCACCAGATACTCTTTCCAACGGTCTATCCCGTGCACAAATCAACTTTACGATTTGGACAAACAACCCATTTTCCTCTAAAAATCTCCCGTCGAGAAACCATCGGGCACTTCCCAACCCTGTTAATTATTCAGACGGTATGCCCTTTCAAACGGTATGCCCCATTCATTATTCAGACATGAGATTTGCATTTTACGCTTATTTTTTGAAAGACCTATCCGAGACTGCCAAATGGCATACGATGGACCCTGCCTATCGTAGTGTACCTAAGGTGCTATGTCAATACGCATGTTAAGGATTATGCCAATCGAAACCCCTTTGTCCCTATAAATATAAGCCATGATCTCAACTTAAAAACAACACTCTGAACACCCAAAACCCCTGAATGATTCCATTCTTCACCTAAATTTTGCACATGAGCACACACTTCATGGAGTCTAATAGGAGAAAATGAACACATACCGATGAGATATCGAAAGGGCAGCATGGTTGCCTAACACCTTTTTATTCCGTAACTTATTCCCCGGACCTTCGAATTACTTGGTTTTGCAAGCATCCGTACTGTCCTTGATTCCTTTCTCTCGAGGCGACGACATTTCTTTTACCGATTTTGTGCAAAATAGGTTGGACACTCTATCTCTACACATTATCCTCGACATTTATGATGATTGAGTGCCTCGAGAAAGGGTGAAATCCCATGGGCACTGAAGGGAATCCAAAAGGGTAGCCTCGAGATGTCCATAGTGTCAATCAACTTTGGTATTGGGTTTAGTTTACTGAATATTTGGTTGGAGATCTGAAATTTTAGACAACCGCTGAATTGGTTGGCCTAGGAGTTAGACATTTTTAGGTTTTATTTTCTTTTTTCCCCTGTTCCTCTTTCCCTTTTGCCCCCAACTTCAATAAGGGTTGTTTATTTTCTTGATGATCTACCCTACTCATGTCCAATGTTTATTTGAAATATTATGTAACACCCATCCTGCGACTTTGATCGTACTTATATGACTTGGTGACTTAGTAGGACCAATTGGGTTTTGGACGTATTGAGGTCGACCATAAGTTATGCTTAGGAAGCGTAGTGGCCTCAACGCAACCGAATTGGAGTGTCTTTGGCCTAAATTTTAGATAGTGGAAAATAGAAGTCGTTAGAACGAGAGGACATTCTCATTGGTTTGAACGAGACTTCTGACAACTTGAGTTTCATCCATTCCTCGCACGCACTGGAATCTCGTTAGAACCTCTCATTGGAAGTAAATGAAGGAGCAATCTCATTTTAACGAGACTTAAAAGTCGTTCAATCGACCTGAGCAGATCTTGAAATCTTATCCCTTTTCAATGTCCTATCAGGACATGGAACATTGAATTGGGTAATGCGTCGAGCTCTCAACAGCTCAAATCAAAACATAGGATAAAAGATTTAATTGCCCTTGGCTTAAAGGTATAGGTTTGGGCATTTAGGGAATTTGACCTTTAAGATTTTGGGGGTATTTAAGTGTAAGTTAGCCCATTATAGGTCATTTTCCAATTAGATCTCCCCTCTCTCTCCTTCTCTCTCACTAGCCTTGAGAGATTCCTTACCCCCAACCACCATTCACCACCCTAGCACCACTACCCCTCCACCTTGTACCACCATATTTCCTTTATATTCCACCATATATAAGACTTGTAAACCCATCTACACCATTGTTGATCAAAATTATGAATTTTGGAGGTGTTATTATTGGGAGTTTTTGAAGAATAAGTAGAAATTAATGGAATTTTAAGGGGGTCTTGCTTGGAGCTTTCATGGAGACAAGCTTGGTGGAGTTAAACAACCTATTTAAGGCCACCGTAGGAAGTGGGAGGTTGCCATATTCTTTTACATTCATCCTACCATTTTAGAACTTCTTTAAGGTGGGAAAACTCTACTGTTATCTTAAAAACTCTATTTTGCATATTATTGATCTTGTATCTAGAGTTTGTTAGAGTAGAATGCGTATAAGATTTAAGAAATTAATTTCTTATGCTTTTGTGAAAAAGAAGATGATTTATGAAAGATCACAAGAGTTTTGATAAAAATGATATATTTCAAGAGGTCATGATATCTAATCATTTTATGGAATAAAATGTTTGAAACGATATTTCTCTTATTGAAAATATTTTATGAACAAATGTATTAATGTTTTCTTGTGAAAATTGGGATTTTATATAAATAGACATTTACTGAAGTTTTGAAGAAATAAAAATATCTTTTAGCTTGAAAAGTATGTTTATGTCAATATTGTGAAATTTCTAGGATGAACCATATGTTAGACCCATTTAATAGGATTTTCGGACTTAAAATCCATCTGTCATGTACATAAACTTGCAATATTTTGATGATGAACATATAAACGAGTTTAATGAGGGTTTTAGTGGGTTTAAACATGAAATAACGAAATGGAAGTTTCAGCCTTTAAGGTGTGTTAAAAGGTGTAGAAAATATGATAAATGGACATTTAAGACTACATGGGAAAATAAAGGGAAAACGAAATTTTCTTGTGAAGTAGTTTCCAAAGGGCAAACGGGGGTTTTCTTAGTAAAGGAAGTAATGAAATAAAGAGATTTCCAACTTGAGATGCATGTTAATCCAAAGTATTAGATAAGTGTTAATGGGTTAAAAACAATTAAGAAGTTAGTGTGTGTAACTTAATAATGTTTTGGGAAATATTACTTTTGAAATTAGAGGAAATGACAAGTTTGGAAAGAAATGGATAAAATGGTAATTATACGTAAAGAGGAATATTTTTATGAAATAAAAATATTAGAAAAGATGTTACACATAATGGTCCTAATTGAAAGTGATTTTTGGGATAAATTCAATGCAAGTATATAAAGGATAACAAATGATGATTTCAAAGTGTAACACACATTGGGGCGAAATCCCAAGTTTTGGTTTCGACGGGTAAAGGAAAGTGTAATAATATGGAGATTCAAAAATATTAAAATAGACTAATATGGACTCCGATGACACCGAAAATAATTAAAGAGAGCCCAAATCCTAAGGGCGAAAGACCCAAAATCACTGGCCATAGCATATGGTAGCATAGCCTGCGATGTGGAGCCCGCTAAAGTATGCGGATTTTGGAAGATTCTGAGAAAAAAATAATGAAAAGTGGAACATGGAAAGAAACGGATTGTGTGGCGAATATAAGAAAAGATAACCTAACTTGAATAAAATTAATAAATGTTCCGGTAAAGAATAATGTGGACGAGTAATGCAAGAAAGTTTATTAATGTCCATGAAGTAAAAGGAATGGTAAAGTGAAGTGAAAAAATGGGTAATTAAGCAACCTAAAGAGGTTTAACCTATAATTAACATAGGAGTGTGTTGATAAAAGGCTTTAAAATATATTTAAGTATTTTCACGGTGCTTGCAAGTGTTGAAAAGTAATTTTTAATGAAAATACTAAGGTAAATGTGGTATGAGTAAAAGGGTAATTTTGATGATATAAATGATTTTCCTTAAACACATGACATTTGTTTAAATTGCTTAACCGTGTGTGTTAAATCAAGAAATAAATGTCAAGTCAAGTAAGACGCGATTCTTTTTAAGATTAAGGCGAATTAATCGCAATAAGTAATATTTTTGGAATAAAGTGGTTTCATGCATATATATATATATATATATATATATATATATATATATATATATATATATATATATATATATATAGAGAGAGAGAGAGAGAGAGAGAGAGAGAGTCTCATGAGGACTCCCTCTTGTACATACCTCCGCACGCTATTTAAATTACACGAGACCCACAATTAAAACCATCAAAAGCTAATATTGTCTCACCTCTCTCCTCTGTCCCAACAACAAATGTCCACTCTCTCACCTCTCTCCTCTGTCAAGATTTCCAAGATATTAAAAGCTGCATAACTAACCATTTACAAACCAAATAATACAATTCAACCTTTACAAAACACAAGACCAAACACACCTTAACTGCCAAAGCATCTCTCTTACACTCATTATTCATTTTCAAATGCTAAAAGATAGCAGTTAACTTCTATCATCACGTAGAATATTTAAAAAAGATCTAATTTTATAAATATAAAAACTAGATCTTTTATTTAAAAAATTATACAATTATTTTAAAAAAATTATATCTTTTTCAAAAAAAATTAGATCTAGTTTTTGGCTATTGTTTTCCTATTTTTCCTTGGAGATTTTTTTCCTTTTTTTGTCCCAGTTTTTCATATATATAAAAATGTTTTTAGGTCATTTTTTTGTCCCAATTATTCTCTATTAAAAAAAATCTTTTTTTCCCTTTGTAGTGCCATTTTCTAGTATATAAAAAAGATGGCACACTGACGTGTGATGCCGTGATTGGTTAGTGCCTAATGGATGTGGGTCCATGTCAGCTGCACTAAACATTCGAGACACGTCATGTCAGTGTGTCGCGGCCAACAAACATTCTCTTATTCTTAAAGGTCCGCACTAGCCGCACTCCCCCCCCAAAAAAATTCTCTTATGCGACTCACTGACGTGTCGTGTCGTCATTGGTTTGTTTTGAGGGTCCTATGATGTGGGTCCCACCAGGGCTAAAAAATGAACCCATACAGACGCAACCTATCAATGCATTGTACAAATTGAGTTGAATTTGTGTGTCGCTGTAGAGTTACTCAAGAAAAAAAGTAGGTAATGTTTTTTTTTAAAGAAAAAAAATTACTACCTAGAAAAAGACATAACACTGATTTTAACAAAAAAAAAAATTACTACCTAAAAAACTTTACAACCTAAAAAATTTGTGCAGTATCATGTCGTGTTTTAATTAGGTCATGTTCGTATTTGGTAAAAAAATTGTTAAGGGCAAAAGCATTTAAAAAAAATATGTTACTTCTTTTTTTGTATTAATATATTATATGTTATTTTTTTTACTTATAAAAAAAATGTCATTGTTTTTTCTTTTGTCCTTCTATGCTATTCATTTATTCACAAGACTACAAGAGTTACAAAACTCAAAGAACTATTAGTTCAGGTGATATAAAGAAAAGGAATGGCTACAGGTATTATTTTTTATGTCAAGACTTTTAAACGAGACCTGGAGACGTTAGCTTTTTTTTTTACATGTAAAAAGAAGGATGGAGTAAAGAGTGTTGGTTACGCTCTAGGTATTATTTATGTTTTATAAAGGTTGGTTTGTATTTTTTGGTTTGTAAAAATGGTTGGTTACGCAAGTTTTCAATATCTTGGAAATCGTGACATGCAGTTCTGTTTCGATGATAGAGGAGAGAGGTGAGGGAGTGGACATTTACTGGGACAGAGGACAGAGGAGAGAGGTGAGAGAATATTATCTTTTGATGGTTTTAATCGTGGGTATCGTGTAATTTAAAGAACATTCACAGGTATGTATAGGAGGGAGTTCGCATGAGAGACTCCCTCTCTCTCTCTCTCTATATATATATATATATATATATATATATATATATATATATTGCATGTGCACGTATATATAACGTGTTAGAGTCTCTTTTTTGCCATTCGATTCTATATTGCATTAGTGTATTTTTCCCACTGGGCATTCGACTCATTCTCTCATCTTTGTTATAGTAGGTTGGGTGCAGTTCCATACGTTGAAAGCATTGTACATGTAAGTATCTTTTTTTTTTATTTTACGTTAGTAGCTTTGTATTCTTAGATTCCATGGATGCTTCCCACGGGTTTCTCACGTAGTTTGATTCAAATGGAAATCGCATGCTAAAAAAGTGAAACGTTAATTAAATAAAAATTTGACTATCAACATTATATAAGTTGTTTCATTACACTACAATGATAATGCTCGGGTCGGATCGGGTTGACCATGAGTAAACCATAAATTCGGGCTGGGGCATTATACATTAGCTGAGTTGGAACGCAGTTGTCCATGCATCAATGCCACGAGGTTTCCATGACCTCTGTAGGTGGTTCGATCGGAGGACAATTCGAGGCATCCTAAATACACACCCCAAGAAACATCTTCTAATGATTCAGCTCCGTTGCCTATAAAACCTATCTTTGTTACTCCCAATTTTGACGATCATGGTGTAGGTAGTTCAGTGCCACCCCAAGTAGGCGTGGATTTAAAAAATAAAGTCTTTTTTTACCATAAATCTGGATTCCTCCTCTAAGGAGGTTAGGTCTGATAGGGCTGATGACGTTAGGACTGAAAGTGTGGGGCCATTCCCTTCCGTTTCCCCTGTAGACGAGCCTCTTGATAAGAGGACAAATGACGAGGATCCTGACATTGCATATTCTTCGGATTCCTATGACCCTTCTACCACTAATGTGAGATGGTATGCTAGCGATATTCTTGAGGACAAGCTAGATCACCTTAGGGAGAAATATATCATTCCTATTTGTATTCAGACTAGGTTACTAACCAAAAAAGAGAGAGTATATGACAATTTAAACTCGGATGAAATATTTCTTCCTCTTTAGGCCCTCCAAGTGGGACTCAGGCTGCCTCTCCTCCCCATTATCAGGTCTATCCTTAATGCATATGGTGTCATATTGACCCAGCTTCCGCCAAACACCTATAGGACTATTCTGGGAGCGATGATGTTCTAGAAAACCGTGACTAGTTTTGATCTCAGAGGAGACATTTTCATGTATGTCCATGGGCTAAAGGAAAATAATAAAGCCCCTCGTTATTACTATTTTTCTCCCAGGAAGTCTCACCTAAGGATAGTAAAGGTTGTTCAAACCAGGAATCATAGCTAAAAGGGTCAGTATGTGCTCTCCAAAGGTGAATGGGAGTTTAGTAGCCATCAAAAGGATAGATCATATAGGATTCCTTGTGAATGGAACGGGTCAAACATAATTGGTAAAATTTCAAGTTGTTACACAACTTATCTTATATGTACATATTATATTATGATGCTAGACCTTTTATTTATTTCAGTAAAAAAGACCCCACAATTACCTGTTCTTGTTAGGAATTGAAGATAATCATATTATGTGAAGAAGCCTCCCAAATTTAAAGACTCAATCTCTATTGAGAAGTTCATCTCTGCTGGATATCATACTCAACCAGGTGGAGTTCCCTTGGTGTAAGCAGCTATTCTTTTAGAAGAGTACGTACTATTTAAGACCAACCTAGGAACTTCAGCTGACTCAAAGGTCGAGGTCGACATTGAAGTCGATATAGGTATCAATGCCTTCTATTTTTAGTCCGTCGTTATCTAATTTTTCTTGGACCGCTAATCTTTTTGCTCATCCAACTTTATATCTAACCACTTTTAAGCTTCCTTCTGAGTTAACTTTAGGAATGGACCCAATGCACATCGAGTGAAAAGATATAGAGATTTTTCACCAAAAAAATACAGAGGCGGAGAAAAATAGGTCAGATGTCGAGAAGAAGATAGTTGAGGTTGAGAAGAAGAAGTTCGAATAAGGAAAGAGCCAATCTGACCAGAATGCTCGGAAGAAAACTGATGAGGCTGTCGCTTCCTCAACAAAGTCGAAGGGGAAAGCCCCATGTATTCCCATTTTCCTACTATGGGTGATAAACAACCTTGTGAGCCCCCTGTTAGTCAAAACATCCCGAAGGTTCCATAAATAATAGAATCCAAACCTCTTCGTATGTTAGTGTAAGGTCAGGGATCCGCGTCTCGTTATGGAAAGGTAGAAGAATTTAAGTTCGGCCCAGTGAACAGGATTTCTTTAGACGAGTTAAGGACTTATCTTGAATCTATTTTTCACCATGCTAAGAATGCCACTGATCTTTTGGGATATCATGGCTATAATAAGGACTTTGAGTTTTTGAGAGGGTATGACCCTGATTTATCATGGAAATTAATTCAGCATAGACTTTTCGTGGTAATTTTTTCTACTCCATTACTATATTATACTATTTAGTTGTTCAATACGTAACCTAGTTGTTTTTATTAGAAAACTTCTACGAGATCCAACATACTTAGAGAGAACTCCATGTGTAATAACTATGCTTACAAGGAGCTGGCAAACGAGCATAAGAAATTGAAAGTAGAGTTAGAGCAGATTTCTGAAGACCTTAAGAAGGCAGGTGAGGAACTACAGGGGCGCGAAGACCAACTGATGGTCAAAACGGGGGATTTTATCTTTGTTAAAGAAGATAATGCCAAGCTTCGTGATAAGGTGACCACTGATGATGCTAAGTTGTATAGCATGGAGGAAGATTTGAATAAAGTTAAAAAAGACCTGTTTGTATTGAACCGGGTAAATGCACAACTATTTCAACCGACTACAATGTCGACTATGTGGGCTTCTTCATGGATGGGTATGGGGAGATAAAGAAGAGAGTGATGGCACATTATGCTGACATTACTGAGGTCGTTAGAAAATGTTAGGGTGATGATGATGAAACTACTCCCTTTCCAGCCGAGCAGATGATGGCCATAGGTGAGCCTACTGGTGAGGACATGATTGTTCCTTGGGATTTAAATTCCCCTCTTGGTAGAAACAATGAGAATACTTCTACAGACTAATCCTTCCATGAAGTTTTATTTAATGTTTGGTTGTTTTGACTTGTGATGTGACATATGAACTTTTTATTTATTTTGTATGCGCTTCTCTCTATAATGACTTGTGTAATACCTCGGGTATTCTGACAAGCGAGGTGGCCAACCGCCATCGCTAAACTACGTTAGGTGTCACTAAATAAGTTATCATTCGCAGCATGTGACAAAAATATGAGACATTAAATTTTTTTCCACAGGGTAATATTCAGATCTATCCAACAAATATAAACATTCATGAAAATTAAAATCCATCACCATTTTATCTCCAAAATAAATCCAACTCCAAATTTATATAAAAACCCAAATGAAATAATCCAACTGCAAATAACTGACAGAAACCATAAAAAACTGTGGAACCGATTGACCCACTAAATCCATAAATGAAAGTCTCATAATGAAAACGGCGGAATGAAAAGTAAATCTAAACTACTAAAATATATAAAAATAAATCTCAAGCTACGCTCCTAAAAATCTCGAATCACTCTTATATAGCTACTCCAGCACCGTACCTAAAAAGTTAGTCAACGCAATGGGTTAGAGCCCGCCGCATGAATTTTAACTCCTCCTCCCAATTAGTGTTCGTAAACCCAGACAATACATTATACATGATAAACTTCACAATAAAAATATTTTAAATTAAGCGAGATATTTATTAACATGCGAGTAAAATTGAACTACTATTTACCCACATAAGTAAGCCACCCTAATGTTCAAGTTAAATTATGATAATACAACATTACATTTTAACATTATCTCTTATTCTTACTTAATTTTAAATATCTAAATATTCTTATTCGTGTGACACCACTATGGCTAGTCAACCTCTCAATTGGTCCTGCACACACTCTTTGCACGCTTAAGGTTCTGCACATCACACCCATTCCCCTCACTATCGTCAGTCAACACAATTTCGTTAGCTCCGCACATACTCGTGAGGTTCCACACACGACACTTCACTATAGCCAGCCAACCCAATTTCATTAGCCCCGCACATACTCGTGACACCAACATACACCCATGTTTCTATAGCCAGTTAACCAAATTATCATTAGTTCTACACATACTCGCGATGCATAATTTATTTTAATACCCGTTTATTATCTTAGGCATTAAATTATCAATTTTCCCGAGTTTGTCATTTTTTTCTATTAGCCCCACCCTTTAATCGAGCATAAATCCTCAAACCACCCTTAGTCCCATACCTAGAGGTCTCCAAAACACAAATTTATCCTAGTCTATAATCTAGAAAGAATACCTACCAATAGTTACTACCTAGCCTTGCACCTAGGCTAACGATCCAACGGAAATGACGTAAAAATTTAGCCCCACCCCGAAATACCCATCCGTAATATCCAACACTAACTAGTCCAATACCTAGAAAGTTTAACAATGACAAAGGCCTACCTACTAGTTCCATACCTAGCAAGCAACCTAAAATAAGGTGAAAACAATAACTACCCCAAAAATCTCTTCACTCCACGACGTCGAATATTAACATAATTACGATCACATAAGGCATATTTCAACATATAACAATAATTCTTCCAATTAATCACAAGATTACTATTTATCCAAATTATGTTCGTTTAATTATAATATTAATTAAACAAATTCATTTTTCAACAACTTATACAATTTCCATCAACATGCATATTTTTGGGGCATAGAACAATAGAGTTCTATTCTACTAGAGACACATAAATAATATGACTCTTACGAATCGAATTCAATTTATAAATTTCATACGATTTTTTTTCTAACACGCGAACGTCCATATATTCTAACGGAATCCCAACCTCTAATCTAAGCATGCGAGAGTTTTGAGTCTTAAATTTTATTAGATATTTGAATGAAAAAAGTCCCAACTTTAGTTTCACTTTACCTAATTAGTCTCTCTAATTTATTTTAAGAAAATAATGATTATTAGTGTTTAAGAAACATTTAAAATGCATAATACTAAAGGGCAACAATAAAAGTATTCATGCCTATAAAAGAATCATTTCAAAAATCTGAGTTGCGTTCCTCTCGAGAAAACGACAAAAACACGTTCTTAGACGATCTTGAGAAATCTTGGCTTAGTCCTTCAATTCTTGATTTTAAAGTGGTGTCAAATGGGTTTAGGTTTTTAACAAAAGAGGAGATGAAATTTGTGGGAGGCTACTGGTTTTGGAGGAGGTTAAAATGTGTTTTAAAAACCCTAAACCCGATCTTATTTATAATTAAAAAGTGTTTGACTCCTAAACAAACTCTAAAAATAAAAGAGTTTTATTTTGACTCGCGGATAAAGCGAACCGGTTTGCCAAAAATTCAAACTAGTTCGGATTTCTATACGAATTCGAAATTCCCCTATCTTTATAAAAAGCACAACTCTCCAATCTTGAACCCGATTTCAATTCTGATAAAAAAATAATTTTTCCAATAATAAAAACAACATTTTAAATGCCAAAAATAATTTAATTTAAAATATATTTCCAATTTCTTACTACGATGGTTAAAAATAAACGGTCTAAAACTATGGGGTGTTACATACTTCCCCATTAGGATAGGAATTTCATCCTCGAAATTCGGCGAAGCGTAAACGTAAAAAACGAGTAATAATATAAGGTTTACATATGCCTACCTATAGAATTCTATAATTGGGCGCCCATACACCCAATACTACACGCACCTACCCCATGAACAAAGATACAATATATATCCTAACTATATATATGCGCATAATTATGAAAATAACGATATACCACGCTTTCTCATGAATCACCACTTGATTCTATCTCCAAAAGTCATCGCAACGCTTAAATCCTTGAATAAAATCACATCACTGCATCTATACTAAATATACCCAAAATTTATACTAACAATCTACCAAATAAATATCGTCTCCAAAATTAAATCTAAGGAACCTCACATCAAGATTACTACTTCTAACCGCAATGCCTATAACGTCCGTAATACAAGACTCCTTAACTCCAAGAAACACAACTAACACGTATGCTAGACCCAATACCTTAGAGAGTATGAATAAAAAAAGGTGATCAAAGATCGATGATGCGGAAATTATAACGAACTCACAACCTATGAGACCTAAGACGCTGCTCTGATACCATCTCTAACACCCCGCGCATTCTAACAACTGAGGTGGCCACCTGTCGCCACCACACTACCCCAGATGTCACTAAATAAGTCATCATTCTCAGCATGTGACAAAATTATGAGAAACTAAATTTTTTTCCACAAGGTGATATTCAGATTTATCCAACAAATATAACCATTCATTCAAATTAAAATCCATCACTATGCTATCTCCAAAGTAAATCCAACTCCAAATTTATAGAAAAACCCAAATAAAATAATCCAATTGTAAATAACTGACTGAAATCATAATAACAAATACATAAATGAAAGTATCATTATGAAAACGACGGAACGGAAAGTAAATTTAAACTACTAAAGCATATAAAAATAAATCTTCAGCTGCACTCCCAAAACTCTCCAATCACTCCTATGTAGCTACTCCAGCACCATACTTGAAAAGTTAGTCAACGCAATGGGTCAGAGCCCACTGCCTGAATACTAGCTACTCGTCCCAATTAGGGTCCGTAAATCCAGACAATAGCATTGTAATGGTAAATATTAAAATATAGTATTTAAATAAAACAAGATATATACTAAGATGCGAGTAAAACTGAACTACTACTATCTACCCACATAACTAAGCCACCCCAATGTTTAAGTCCAATTATGATAGTATAACATTGAGTTTAAAGATTATCTCTTATTCTTACTTAGTTTTAATTATCCCATTATTCTTATTCGTGTGACACCACTATGGCCAGTCAACCTCTCTATTGGTCCTGCACACACTTTTGACGAGCATAAGGTTCCACATATCACACCTATTCCCCTCACTATAGCCAGTAAACCCAATTTCGTTAGCTATGCACATACTCGTAAGGTTCCATGCATGACATATCACTACAGCCAGTCGGCCCAATTTTGTTAGCCCCGCACATACTCGTGAAGCCAACACACACCCACGTCGTTATAGTCAGTCAATTCAATTATCGTTAGTTCTTCACATACTCGTGACACAAAATTTATTTTAATACCCGTTTATTATCTTAGGCATTAAATTATCAATTTTCCCCAGTTTTTCTATTATCCCCACCCTTTAATCGAGCATAAATCCCCAAACCACCCTTACTCCCATACCTAGAGGTCTCCAAAACACAACTGTATCCTAGCCTATTATCTAGGAAGAATACCTACCAATAGTTAATACCTAGCCTCGTACCTAGGCTAATGATCCAACGAAAATGACGTAAAAATTTAGCCCCACCCTAGAAATACCCATCCGTAATATCCTAAACTAACAAGTCCCATACCTAGAAAGTATTAATGACAAAGGCCTACTTACTAATCCCATACCTAGCAAGCAACCTAAAATAATGTGATAGCAATAACTACCTCAAAAATCCCATCGTCCCCGTGGTGTCGAATATTAACATAATTACGATCACATAAGTCATATTTCAACCTATAATAATAATTCTTCCAATTAATCACAAGATTAATATTTATCCAAATTATGTCCATTTAATTATGATACTAATTAAAGAAATTCATTTTTCAATAACTTATATAATTTTCATCAACATGCATATTTCGGGGGCATTCAACAATATATTTATATTCTACAAGCAACAAATAAATGTCATGAATTTTACGAGTCGAATTTAATTTATAAAGTTCATATGATTTTTTTCTAACATGCGAACGTCCAGATATTCTAACGGAATTCTAACCTCTAATCTAAGCATGCGAGAGTATTGATTTTTAATTTTTTTTAGAGATTTGAATAAAAATAGTCCCAAATTTAGTTTCACTTTACTTAATTAGTCTCTCTAGTTTATTTTAATAAAATAATGATTATTAGTGTTTAGGCAACATTTAAAATGCACTATACTAAAGGGGAACAATATAGAAGTATTCATGTCTGTAAAAGAATCATTTGAAAAATCTGAATTGATGGTTGCGTTCCTCCCGAGAAAACAACAAAAATACATTCTTAGACGATCTTGAGAACTCTTGGTTTAGTCCTTCAATTCTTGATTTTAAAGTGGTGTCAAATGGGTTTAGGTTTTGAACAAAAGTGGAGATGCAATTTGTGGGAGGCTACTAATTTTGGAGGAGGCTAAAACATGTTATAAAAACCCTAAACCTAATATTATTTATAATTAAAAAGTGTTTGACTCCTAAACAAACTCTAAAAACAAAAGAGTTTTATTTTGACCCGCGGAGAAAGCGAATCGGTTCGGATTTCTGTACAAATTCGAAATTCCCATATTTTTATAAAATGCATTACTCTTCAATTTTGAACCCGATTTCAATTCCATTTTTCGAATAATAAAAATAGCATTTTAAATGCCAAAAACAATCCAATTTAAAATATTTTTTCTAATTTTTATTACGAAGGCTACAAATAAAAGGTCTAAAAACTATGGGGTGTTAAAACATGTCTATTAATGGCGTAATCATTTTTGTTTACTTTCTCACGTATATATTACCTATATCATGTCCTTTTTCCAGCTATTATGCTCCCATACTTTGGTCATAGGAGTGATTGTCAACCTGATTTACCTTTACAATCTATTATTGGGTGATTGTGAGTTGTCCTAACTTGGGTTCTTTAAGTGTTTTATCCAACTTACCATTCATACAGATGCATATTATGTGTCAACACTGATTACCTTGGACACATCCAATGTTCAAAGGTGACTACCCTTGCGTTGGTATATGGTTTGATCTTTGTCTTCTATAATGCAGGGAATCCCTTTACTTTGGTGGGAGAACTTCTTGTTTGCAATCTGTAGTAGGAAAAGATCGTACATGAAGATGCTCGACTTCTTATTTGTGACTTTTTTTCTCAACGAAGTCATACCCAAGGTTCAAGTTAGTAATTTTTGTTCACAATCTGTCTTGCGACGAGGTTGTGCAAAACGTTTAGTGTTCGGTGGTGAATATTGATATGCACATATCCCATGCCCGAAAAAGTAAAAAAGGTAAGAATGATGAGAGAACTAAAAATTTTATTCATAGAAGACACGAAGTAAATGAGGAATAATGAGAACAATATGACACTTATCATTACATTACTGATAATATCTTCTCAAATATTAGGCATTCCACGGATTATTGAATTGCTCACCTTTTAGGGTCTCAATGAGATAGGTTCCTGGTCTAACAACACTAGATATGCAGTAAGGACCATGCCATTTGGGTTCCAATTTGGTCCCCTTATAGGTGACCTTTTTCAAGACATAATCACTTTCCTTTAAGATGCTCGGCCTCAACCTGTGATTGTAGAATCGGGACGTCCTCTACTGGTAAGAACCACCCTAAATGCTGTATTTTCCCTTACTTCCTCTACGTGATTAGGGTCAAGCCTTATTATTAAGTCACTCTGAGGTGAATTGAAATTGAATACCCGATGGTTGGGAAAGTGATTAGGCATAAATTCTTCTGAATTTATCTCCTTAATTTAGAGACTTTTAGCACCTCGGACGATGTAAATTGTATTGATTTGTCTCATATATGTGCTACTGATAATTGCTACGTAGTGCCTCGAGTTTTGTATATTTTTTGTGCTTTTTACAGGTATTCTATACAAGTGAATAAAAGAAGAATTCAAGATCAAGAAATTAGAAATGGAATGAAAGTCAGAGGGTAAAAAGGTCACTTTACATATGAAGTTCGGACGAGGGACCAACATGGAAATTGAAGACCTCGTGTCTATAAGTACTTAGGAAGAAACGACATCCCAATCTGATCCCTGGGTCATATGTTATGTAACCTCAAAGATGAGAGAAAATAAAGAGAAACGAAGAAAAAAAAGAGTTCAAGAACCAGGCTGAAAATGCCAGACTCTGCATAAAATTTACCACCGAACTGATTCGATTTCAAAGAAAAATGAACTGGTTCGATGCCTTGAGGATCTCTACATAAAATTAGAGACCGGACCAATCCATTATAAATGGAAAATGAACCAATCCGGATGATACTAGATCGAACCGAACCTGCCCGCCGGACCAGTTCGGATGAGATTTTTTTTTCTGAATTTTCTTTTCCAAATTAAGAGTTTTATCTTGCTCAAACTCTTGTAATTTTCGTAGGGTATTTAATTTAACTTAATCCCAGACATTAAGGGGTTTGATTATTATTAATTTTAAAGGGATCTTGCATTCAAGAACCCTAGGGTTTTAAGTTTTGCCACATTAATTCAAGATTCAAGCTTTAATTCCATATTCCTTTATTGCTAGTATTATTCAATTTATGCTTTTAATTACTTTCATAGTTTATCTTAATTAGTCATTCAATTTTAGTTTACAATTCTTAATTCCAAATTTCATCTCAAATATACACATATTAATGAATTTTGCAAAATTAATTATGATGTAGAATTTATTTAATCATGTCCAACTAAGTTTTTAAGGGCTGGGGTCCATGAACCCAACCCTATGTCATCTAGCTATGTAGAAAATAGGGTTTGAATTGAAATTTGAATGAATCGTGTTGTGTAGTACACACAACCACCGTAGACCTTTTAACCACATTTTCCCTAGGTAGCCGAGATGTTTAAAGATGCGATGCGCATGTTAGCTATTAGACACCGCTTTATTCTTACCTTTATTTACATATGATTCGAGCTAGTATCCTCATATATGTAATGCTTAGGATTAATAAAGATTGGGTTTAATCAACTTTCTAAGTCAAAAGCTAGTATTCTATCCGGTAAATATACTAGGGTTTGGGGGATTGTATCCTAACCTATCTTTCCCTTATTCATATTTACTTCACTGTAATAGTTTATTTTTGTGCACTTAGTTAGTTAGTAGTAGTTTAAATTTCCTTCACATTTATTTAGTAGTTGTTCAGTTCACAATTAATCATATTTTTAGTTTCTTTTCTCGAATGAGTTAGGTTTAGTCTTATATTCCTAAGTCGTCTCGAATTTTTGTCCTAGTTCCCGTGGAGATGATCCCGACTTATCAGATTATTACCTGAGCGATAGGATTGCACTTGAGCCTATATATCATGCACAATAGATAAACATTTGTGGTCGCGCCAGAAGGTCGATCTCGGTTGGGGCTACTGCCTTCATGCCGAAGGCTAACATGTAGGGAGTTTTGCTCGTGGTAGTTCTGGGTGTGGTCCTGTAAGACCATAAGACACTCTTTAGTTCATTGATCTAATTTCCCTTTGCATTGTCCAACCTTTTTTTGATTTCATCCAATAAGGTTTTATTGGTATTCTTAGTTTGGCTATTATACCAGGGATGTCATGAGGCATAATATAGTTTCTGAATCTTTGAGTAGTCACAATAGTCCTCAAACTCTTAGTTGTCGACCTAGGTGCCTTGGTCAATAATGAAAGCATATGGCATACTGTATCAACAATTAATGCTATTCCAGATGAACAGGAAGACTCTGTCATATAATATCTCTACCAGGGGCTTTGTTTCTACTCACTTGGTGAAATAATCTACAATAACCACCAAGTACTTGAACCTCCCTCTTGTCTTAGGTAAAGGGATGACAAGATCTATCCTCTAGATTGCAAAAGGCCATGGGAATGTGATCGACGTTAGAGGGGCTCTTGGAGTGTGATGAATCCTGGCATACTTCTGACATTTGTCGCATATTTTGGCATAATCGACTTTGTAAACTTTTATGATAAACCAGTAATAACCTTGTATAACAACATATTTTACTAGTGATCTTCTTGACAAGTTCACTCTGCAGCACACTTCATATACCTCCTTGATAGGATTATTCACTTATGTTGGGTGGAATCATTACAACGATGAATAATGTATCCTCTCTTGTATAAATATTTCTTCCAACACGTAGCTGACTACCTTGTAGTGCATCTTCCTTGCTTCCTTCGGGTTAGACGACATAGAACCTATCTCAATGTAATCACGTATTCAGTCCATCCATGATGGGAGAAGGTTTAATTCCATGATGTTGGTCACTTCCTCCTCTGTACTGTGATGTGTGAGTATTTCCACCGGGCTCGAGAATTTTCTATTCTAGGGATTCTCAACATCTTAACCCCTAGAAATTTTGTCAGCCACTATTTTGTCTTTGATTGGAACTTAATCAAGGATCATTATATGGCTTCGTAGAGAGTCACTATTGGCTAAAATTAGTTCGGCTCCTAATGACGAGGCTAATCCGAAGCCTGCTATGAGCATTTAATATTCTCCCTCGTTGTTGGAGGCCTCAAACGTAAATCCTAGCATGTATTCCATGTTTATCTTTTCCGGCGTGGTGATGTAAAATTGGCTCCGTTGCCCATGGTGCAAGATGAGACATCCATGAACAATTTCCAGTCTAGGATTTCTTGTTCAAATTCTCCTACGATTAATTCTCCATATTTAAATAACTTTATTAACTATTTGTAGTCATGCATGAGATCTTATCAACTGGTTGATGATTTTGGAAACTCCTTGTTGGGATTTGACATTGGCACAGTTGGTTTCCCTTCTGGGATGGTCAGTTCATTCCTTTTGATAACTGAGCTCTTTTTCGAAGAATTCTACTCAATTTTGTCCATGGTTGAGCTTTCTTTCGTAGAAGTCTACTTTATCATGAGTGTTGAGCTCTCTATTGAAGGAGACTGCTCGAAAGGTTTCTCTTTCGTATATGAATTTGGATATAAATTCTTCCATGGCTTGGCCTTTGATATCTGTTCTGAGCTCATACTGGATGTCATATTCCCCAAGTTATGCTGCCAAAGACATCAATTACCCCGACTTTTCAGACTTTTGTAGGAACTACCATAGAGGTAGATCTACGTATACAATAATGGTGTGCGCCTGAAAGTAAGGCTTCATTCTCCTCGAAGCTTCGATTAATGCTAGGGCTAATTTTTTCAATCCGGGATACCGAATCTATGCTCCCTGATATGTTTTGATAGTGTAACATACAAGCCTCAGTATCCCTTCTTCATATCTCACCACAACCGAGCTAATAATAGATTATGATACGACCAAGTATAAGTAGTGTTTTTCTCTGAAGATTAGTCTTGATAAGAGAGGGGAAGACACCAAATATCGATTTAACTCCAGGAATGCAGTTTCACACTAATCGTTCCATTTAAAAAAATTCTCAAGACTTTAAAAAGGGAGACATTTATCAGTGGCTTTAGAGACGAACCTGTTGAGCGTGGCTATATGCCCTTTCAGTCTTTGCACCTCCTTCTTCATTGTAGGGGATTACATACTGATCAAGACCCAATTATTTTCAGGATTGGACTCGATCCTTCTCTAGTTTACGATAAAGCCCAAGAACATCCCTTAGTTCACTCCTAACACACAATTGGTTGGATTAAGTTTCATCTGATGCTTCTCTGACTAGTCGAAGGTTTGATGTAAGTCCTTTACGTGGTTGGTCACTATTTTGCTCTTAATGAGCATGTCAGCGACATATACTTCCATTTTCTTCCCAATCTAATCTTCAAACACCTTATTCACAAGTCTCAGGTAAGTTACTTTGGCATTCTTTAGACCGAAAGGCATGGCATTGTAGCAGTAGGTGCCTATGCTTGTGATGAAGGACATTTTTGCTCTATCCAATAGCTTTATTATGATGTGATTGTATTTGAAATAAGCATCCATGAAACTCAACATCTCATTGCCCGATGTAGCATCAACTAGTTGGTCGATTCTAGGCAGGGGGTAGTGATCCTTGGGACAAGACTTGTTCAAGTCAGTGAAGTCCACACACATCCACCATTTGTTGTTATTCTTGCGCACAATTACCACAATAGAGAGCCATTAAAGGTATTTGACATCCTCTGTGAAGTTATCCTTCTGCAACTTGTGAACCTCTTCCTGGACAACCATGTTTTTCTCGACATCGAAAACTCACCTTTTTTGCTTGATCGATTTTACACCTTCCACTATACTTAGTGTAAGGCCCTAAAATGTGATTAGGAATGTTAATTACATGATTAAGTATAAGTTATGACTTATAATTTGGTGATGGGTGTAAAATATGTTAATTATTATGTATAGGGGAATGCATACTCATGTGATACATGTGTTGCTTACATTAGATGCTAATCGGGCTTATGATCGGGGATAACATGTTTAGATCATATGATTAGTTTTGTGGTTAAATGCATCATGAAAATAAACTTCTAATGCATCATTATGTTTATAAAAGTAAATTAGGGTGTTGGTACAAAAGTGGCGATGCTTGGTCGCCAAATGTTAGATTTATTAAATTTTGAGTAAATTATTACTTTTCCGTTCGAGCCCAAATTAGGCATAATAATTTTATGATTTTTGGAAAACACAAAATATGAAAGTTGTAGATATATATGTTATCTACGCGTAAACGCAAAGAGGGAGTAAATTGGGGCCTGTAATATTGAGTTATGGTGATTTTACCAACGTGGGACAAATTTGTCATTAGTGGAATTGTCTGATTGGACCTTTCGTCCAACCAATCACGCGTTACCACTTCCCCAATTTCTATTGTACCCCTTTAAAATGTATTTATGATTATAAATGAGATATACCGTTTCTTCCTCGTAAGAAATAACAAGTTTGGAAAGACTTACCTAAGGAGAGAGAAGGGAAGTTTAAGGAAGAAAAATCTTCGAAAAATTTCCATAAATCGAGGAGATCTTATAAGGTAATTACCTCTTTATTAAAGTTGGTCACAAGGATAAGTTTTACACTTTGTATGCGTTTGTTTCTGATTTTTGTAAAGATTTAATGATACCCATATTACAAAATGGTGTTAAAAGAAGGATGGCTTAAGAACATATGTAAGAATGCGTGTGAGGATCATAAATGTTAAGTTTAAAATCTGAGATTTGAATCACCTTCTTGTGGAGATTTTGAATTACTAATTTCATGTATATGATGCGTCTATGTACTAAAACATGTTTAGTATGTGTTTACATGATTGATAGATGAGGTGGAGGTTATGTATGCTTAAAAATGTTAAGTTATGCTTTAATGTTCTATTCCAACCTAGTTATGTTAAAAGGGGCATAAATCACGGAATACCTATTGAAATCAAGTAATTCCATTTTTGAGAATAAAATAGACTCATGTATGTATAACATATCCAAAAATTATGTAAAAATACGATGGAATGAATCTTCGGTGATAGTTTGAAGTTCAGGTATAAAATATGTCCCAAGAGAGTAAGTATGCACACCACGTGTTTGTTGTTTTGCTGACATAGGAAATGAACTCAAAAAATTATGAAACTTAATTTTTTGTTTTTAAAGATGTTTATTGATATTGGGTGGAATATCATGGAAAGTTATGATGTATAAAAATTATGAAAATTTCTGGAAGTTGACTGAATGATAGGGGAGCCTATGGGAAGATTTGCTATATAGTACAGAAACGGGCACAACTTATCTAGAAAATTCATAATTTAGTTTCGTAAATTGTGTTAGAACCCTGATGAATATAGTCTTATAGAAATATTAAGTATCATATTTAATTTATTTTTAGTTATTTCAGATTTATCAATTGATGTGATGTGTTACCGAGTTTGATCTTATTTGGTGTATTCAAATACTAATGATGTTGAATTGTTAGGTGGGCAAGCATCTAATACTTCCATACCAAGGAAATAGTTTTGGTATTAATCTTAGTACCAACTTCAAGGCGAATGACCTTCCCTGTGAATATAAATGCTTATATTTTCATATGGAATTGTGTAGTTAAATACACGTGTTAAACTATTTATGGAGTGATGTGGTCTTTGTGAAACATATGCATATGATTAAAAATGTTAAGCGAAGTTATTTAATGTTATGGACTATGGAGGGTCCTCTATCTGATGTTAAGGAATGTGGTGGGTCTTACGGGATGTGGCGGTCCCGTTAATCCAACTAAAAGGTTTGTTGTACTAGGGCCAAATTATGGGATGTGGTGGTCCCCATTAACTGTGGTGGGTTAATTGGACTGTGGCGGGTCCAGGCTTATGAGAGTTACACAATTCCTCTTCGGTTATAACATTAGAAAATAAATATGGTTATTAAAATAGGTTATATGTGTGGTATGTGCGTGTATATGGCCATTCCCTATGATGTTATTGCTTCCACTCCTATAGTGTTATGTTTCAAGTATGCCTATCGTTTGAAGTTCACTGCCAAGTTAGGTTACGATGTTAAAAGGGAGAGTGGAGGATAAATAATGTGGGTTGAATATCAACAAGCTTTTTGGGTAAAAGTTAAACTAAAGAACTCTTGTATGTAAAGTTGTTAGTACTTGTAAGTTATATGGAAAGATATATAGTTATTATTCATCTAAACATGCTTTGGGAAAGAAAGAAATAAAATACGGTGCTATTTTCAGGACATTTAAAGTAAATAATTATTTAAGGGAATTTATCTCTAAATAAAACGATGATTTTAACTTAATTAAGTTGGGGCGCGATAATTTGGTATCAGAGCATGGTTATTAGGTTGTTGATGGGGTGTGAGGGTCTAGACTGACAGTCGACAATAGAAAGTGAGTTTGTTATGTGTCAGGATTTTGACTAATACTTTTAATGTTAAACTGTTGCTATTGTATTTTGTTTAAGTTAATTATAATGTAGTAAGTGATGGATCCGGACAAGTAACACGACAGAGCAGAGGGTGAGGCATCATATGTACCTAATAGTCAACAAGGACATGAAGATATTAAAGTGGATAAACCAGAGGTGAAACAACAACCTATTGATGTCGTGGAAAGAATATTAGGTGTTGTGAAACAACTAATGGAATAAGCGAGAGGCGGATCACCTGGTAGAGATAGGGATAAATTATATTAGAGGTTCATGAAGTTAAATCCTCCAACATTTACTAGGACTACTGATCCGTTAGTGGCAGAGGAGTGGATTAGAAAGATGGAAACAATATTCAAGGTGATGGAAGTGCGATATGAACAAAAGATTTTGTTAGCAACCTTTAGGTTGGAGGATGATGCAAAGTTATGGTGGGATGCTACATATAGGTTACTTAATACGATTGGAGGAGTGGTGCCAACAAATCCTCCACCAATTACATGGGAGAGGTTTATGAATTGGTTATTTGAAAAATACTTCCCAAGGCTTTACAGTAAAGAGAAAGAGGAAGAATTCATCATGCTAAAACAAGGGAAACGAACGGTGGCAGAGTATGAAATTTTGTGTATATCCTTATCTAGATTTGCACCTGATTTGGTGAGGACATAAGAAAGTAAATGTGATCGATTTCATACTGGGTTGAATGTAGATATAAAAACCATGGTTGCTAATATAAATATCACAGATTATGTGGACCTGGTGGATAGAGCTATGGTGTCTGAAAAGTCAATGAAAGAAATGTGAGCCGAACATTTGAAGAAAGCTAGACACGATAGTACAAAATCATATGGATGGGATACGGGAACCTCAACCCAAAGTTTAGCACGAGGAATACCTAAGGGTCAGGGAATTAAAAATAGCATAAATGCACCTAGAATATTTCAAGCTCAAAGTGGAAGGACTGGAATGAGTCGGTCAGAAAATGCATCCGTGTTGGTACGGAGTGTCATGTTTTATTATAGATGTGGTGGTCAAGGGCATATGTCTTGGGAGTGTACAATAGTTGAGACGACACCTTTATATTTCCATTGTCATGAATTGTCAAATGATGGGAGCTACAACATCAGTTGGGAGTGTGACGGTAGGAGGTAGGATTTCTACACCAAATTTACACAGGGGAGGTAGAGGAGGAACATCTCAAAACCAAGGCCAAGGTAGAGTGTTTGCACTGAAACGACAATATGCAAAAGTTATGCTTAACATAGTGACATGTACACTTCTTATTTGTGATAAAGATGCTTATGTGTTAGTAGATCCCGGATCTACACATTCTTTCGCGTCTTTATTTTTCTTGTTGCATATTAATAAACCATTATCATTATTAGATTCTGGTTTAGCTATTATTACTCCAGTGGGGGAATTGGTTTTTATTTAGAGGGTGTATAGGGAGTGTGTGGTGCGAGGGGGTGAAAAAGAATTAGTGGTTGACTTATTACCTCTCGATATGCGTGACTTTAATGTGATACTGGGTATGGATTGGTTCGCCTCATATCATATATGTTTTAATTGCTTTAGAAAGGAGGTAGTGTTTCGGTTACCGGATGAACCTGAATTTAAGTTTATTGGGGAACGAAATGTCGCTCCAATATGTTTGATTTCTGCTACAAAATCTTATGAATTGTTAAGGAAAGGGTGTGAGGGTTACCTTTCCCATGTGGTGGACACACGACAAGAGGCTGGAAAACTAACAGATATACAAGTAGTTAATAAGTTTATAGATGTCTTACCAGAAGAACTCCCAGGGTTAGCACCCGACCATGAGGTAGAATTTGTGATTGAGTTGGTACCAGACACCGCACTGATATCTATTGCACCATATTGTATAGCACCTGTAGAATTAAAAGATCTAAAAATACAGTTGCAAGATTTGTTAGATCTTGTTTTTATAAGGCCTAGTGTATCATTGTGGGGAGCCCTAGTATTGTTTGTGAAGAATAAAGATAGAACCATTAGATTATTAGATTGCACGGTGAACTTGTTTTTATTATTTCTGATTGAGATCCTAAGTTTACTTCTCACTTTCAGCCTAGTTTACATCAAGCATTGGGAACTAAATTAAAATTTAGTACAACTTTTCATCCTTAGACTGACGGGAAGTCAGAAACAACGATCCAAACACTCGATGACATGTTACGAATTTGTGTATTGGAGTTCAAGGACAGTTGGGATGAACACTTGCCACTAATAGAGTTTGCTTATAATAATAGCTATCATTCGAGTATTGAGATGGCTCCTTATGAAGCTTTGCATGGGAGAAAATGCAGAACTCCAGTGTGTTAGACTGAAGTAGGAGAACAAAAAGTACTTAGGCCAGAAATTGTGCAGCAGACTACTGAAAAGATAAATCTTATCCATAATCACCTGAACGTGGAGCAAAGTAGATAGAAAATTAATGAAGACAATCGAAGGAAAGAATTGAAATTTGAGGAAGGTGATCAAGTATTCCTACGTGTTTCTCCTTGGAAAGGGGTTATGAGATTTGGGAAGAAGGGAAAGTTGAGTCCTAGGTACATTGACCCTTATGAGATTGTGAAACGAGTTGGAGCCGTGGCTTATAATTTGGCATTACCACCAGAATTATCTTTGATACATGATGCTTTTCATATATAGATGTTACCTAAGTATATACCAGATCCTTCACATATGTTTACTTCACAACCGATAGAGCTTTAAGATGACTTAACCTACGTGGAGGAACCAATTGCTGTTTTAGATCGAAAGGAGCAATTGTTACATAATAAAACCAATACATTAGTTAAGGTAATGTGGAGAAGTTAGAATGTGGAGTATTCCATATAGGAAGGAGAGGATAACATGTAGAAGCAATATCCTCATTTGTTTGGTAAGTTTCTTATGCGTTAAATTTTGAGGACGGAATTTTTATAAGAGGGGTAGAATTTTAAGGCCCTAAAATGTGATTAGGAATGTTAATTACGTTATTAAGCATAAGTTATGAGTTATAAGTTTGTGATGGGTGTTAAATATGTTAATTATCATGTTTAGGGGAATGCATACTCATGTGATATATGTATTGCTTACATTAGATCCTAATCGATCTTATGATCGAGGATAACATGTTTAGATCATATGATTAGTTATGTGATTAATTGCATCATTATGTTTATAAAAGTAAACTAGGGTGTTGGTACGAAAGTGGTGATGTTTGGTCGCCAAATGTTAAAGTTATGAAATTTTGAGTAAATTATTACTCTTCTGTTCGAGCCAAAATTAGGCATACTAGTTTTATGATTTTTGGAAAAAAACAATATAAAAGTTGTAGATATATAATTTATCTACACGTAGACGTAAAGAGGGAGTAAATCGGGGATCATAATAGTGAATTATGGTGATTTTACCAATGTGGGACAAATTTGTCATTGGTAGAATTGTCTGATTGGACATTTCGTCCAACCAATCATGCATTACCACTACCCCTATTTCTATTGTAACCCTTTAAAACGTATTTCTGATTATAAATGAGATGTATTGCTTCTTCCTCGTAAGAAATAACAAGTTTGGAAAGATTTTCCTTAGGAGAGAGAAAGGAAGTTTAAGGATGAAAGATCTTCGAAAAGTTTCCATAAATCGAGGAGATCTTATAAGGTAAATAACTCTCTATTAAAATTGGTCACAAGGATGAGTTTTAAACTTTGTATGCTTTTGTTTCTGATTTTGATAAAGATTTGATGATACCCATATTGCAAAATTGTGTTAAAAAAAGGATGGCTTAAGAACATATGTAAGAACGCATGTGAGGATTATAAATGTTAAGTTTAAAATCCTAGATTTGAATAACCTTCTCGTGGATATTTTGAATTAGTAATTTCATGTATATAATGTGTGTATCTACTAAAGAGTTTAGTATGTGTTTACCTGATTGATAGCCGAGGTGGAGGTTATGTATGCTTAAAAATGTTAAGTTATACTTTAATGTTCTATTCCGACCTAGTTGTGCTAAAAAGGGCATAAATCGTGAAATACTTAATGAAATAGAGTAATTCAAGTTGGATAATAAAATAGACTCATATATTTATGACATATTTGAAAATTATGTAAAAATACCAAGGAATGAATCTTTTGTGACAGTTTTAAGTCCAGGTATAAAATATGTCCCAAAAGAGTAAGTATGCACACCACGTGTTTGATGTTTTGCTGACATAGGAAATGAACTCAAAAAATTATGAAACTTTAATTCTGTGTTATTAAGGATGTTTATTAATATTAGGTGGAATATCACGGAAAGTTATGATGTATAAAAATTATGAAAATTTGTGGAAGTTGAATGAATGATAGGGGAGCCTATAGGGAAGATTTTCTACATTGTAAAGAAACGGGAATAACTTGTCTAGAAAATTCGTAATTTAGTTTTGTAAATTGTGTTAGAATCCTAATGAATAGAGTCTTGTAGAAATATTAAGTATCATATTAAATTTATTTTTAGTTATTTTATATTTATCAACTGATGTGATGTGTTACCGAGTTTAATGTTTTTTGGTGTATTCAAGTACTAATGATGTTGAATTGTTAGGTGGGCAAGCGGCTAATACTGCCATACCAAGGAAATAATTTTGGTATTAAACTTAGTAAAAACTTCAAGGTGAGTGACCTTCCCTATGAATTATAAATTCTTATATTTTTGCATGGAATTGTGTAATTAAATACATGTGTCAAACTGTTTATGGAGTGATGTGGTATTTGTGAAACATATGTATATGATTAAATGTTAAGCAGAGTTATTTAATGTACTGGACTGTGGCGGGTCCTCTATATAATGTTAAGGACTGTGGTGGGTCCTACGGGATGTGGCGGTACCGTTAATCCAACTTAAAGGTTTGTTGTACTCGGGCCTAATTATGGGATGTGGTGGTCCCCATTAACTATGGTGGGTTAATTGGAATGTGGCGGGCCCAGGGTTGCGAGAGTTACTTAATTCCTCTTCGGTTATAACATTAGAAATTAAAAATGGTTATTAAAATTATTTATATGTGTGGTATGTGCATGTATATGGTCATGCACTAAGCTGTTATTGCTTATACTCCTATAATGTTATATTTCAGGTATGCCTATCGTTTGAAGTTCACTGCCAAGTTAGGATGTCAGGAGAGTGGAGGATAAATAATGTGGGTTGAATATCAACAAGATTTTTGGGTAAATGTTAAACTAAAGAACTCTTGTATGTAAAGTTGTTAGTACTTGTAAGTTATTTGAAAAGATATATAGTTATGATTCATCTAAACATGCCTTAGGAAGGAAAGAAAAAAATATGGCGCTATTTTTCGAGACATTTAAAGTAAAGAATTATTTAAGGTAATTTATCTCTAAATAAAATGATGATTTTAACTTAATTAAGTCGGGGCGCAACACTTAGTTCATGACATATGAATTCCGGTTGATCCTGGGCATGTCTTTGTCGCTCCATGAGAACACGTTCGTACGTTGTCAGAGGAAGTCGACCAAATTTTTCTTCAGATTTGGGTCTAAGGATGACCCGACCTAGACAATTTTTTTAGGTTTGTCCTAGTTGTGTACGATAGTTTGTATTTCTTCAACCAACTTTCCCTTGCCAAACTTTTACTCGTACCGTGGATCTATTGTCTCAATTCGGTAAGTAGTGGTCATCTTTTTCTATTCTTATTCATCAACCGAAGTGTAGTAACACTCGCGAGCCTCTACCTGGTTCCCCTTGACTACACCTACTCCGTAGTGGGTTTGTAACTTCAAGCACTGATGAATTGTGGAGGGCATTTCCTCGATTTTCTTTAATATCACTCTACCTAAGATGATGTCGTACGCTGAAAGAACATTTTTATCTAAAAAAAGAAATGCACAGTTTCTATTTGGCACGTCGTCCAAGAACCCACTATGACCTCTAACTCAACAGTTCCTAAGGGGTACACATATTCAATCGACAAACCGATCAAGGGGTGATGCTAGGGTGTTAGTTTACTGTCTAGGAGCTTCAGCTTTCGAAAGAAATTATAGAACATAACATCTGCAGAGCTGCCATTATTAATAAGGATTCTGGCCACTTTTCTTTCATGGACCATCATGGTGATATCATAAGGGTACAACACTCTAAACAAATTATATTTGGAAAATACAACAATGAAACGATCTTTGTTTACCTTTCTTGGGCCAGTATCCACATTTCCTGTCAGGTTGATCTGCTTGATATGAGAGCAAGCCTTTGCCTCGTTCAAATAATCTTTCCTCTCAGCAAGTTCATCACCTCCTTTGGTATCTCCACTAGTGATAAAATGGCATTGGGAGATCGTCATGGAATAGTTCTTTTGGCTTCATTGGGAGATCGGGGTAATTTTTGAATCTTTATCTCATCCCCTTTTCTTCTACTTTGCCTTTCGAAGGGGGGATTCGATCGTCTTCTACCTTTATGCTCGTCCGGATCTGCTCAACCATATATATCCACATACCTTGGAAATATACCCATCTTGATTAGGCTTTCAATCTCATTTTTAAGGGCAATGTAGCTAACTATGTTGCTCTAATACCCCGCTTTAGAAAATAGGTATTTAACATTATTTGAAGTGTTTTATCCAAAGTAAAATTCTAGGAATAATTAATCCAAGTGTAACACGTCAAGTAATGCATAAGGTGGCGTATTACGTAAATGGTTTAAGCGAAAAAAATCCCACGATTCATGTGTCGCATTAATGCGCATTTAATCTCTAATAGTATTGGCCAGGATGTCCATTAAGTTTGAGGGAAAAATATTGGGAAACGGACGTGACACGGACAAGGTTAATAGGACGCGACATTTAAATGGTACGAAACGTAAAATATCGCAATATGAATTAACGAGAAATTTTTATGTTCCTTGGTGTTTATACCAAATTTAGTCTGCTGATATGGACCACTCAATTATGTATACTTCTATCGAGCAACTCAAGATCACCGAGCAACTAAGGAGCCCCGAGGAACTCAGGGGCCCCGAGAAGCTCAAGCGTGTAGAGCAGCTTAGGCGATCCGAGATACATAGTGTACAGATCATTCGAATCAGGACAATCAAGGAGACGACTGCGCATTAAATGCTCATTATTATCATACAGATGTACATGTCTACTAGATAACAGCGCATTATCCTTTCTTTTTTACAGCCTCAAGGCTATAAATACATTGTAACCTCCTCGTTAGAAGGGGACCGAAATTTCTTAAGAAAACCATTCCTCGAGAATTCCAAGCAAACAGTCAGCAATACAGGAACAGTGGATGTAGTCCATTCTTATAAGGCTGAACCACTTTAAAAATCTATTGTCTATTATTTCTTTATTTATTTTTATCTGTGATTAAAATAATGAGGTCAAATCTAATTTTTTACATCAACAGATTGGCGCCGTCTGTGGAAAACGACTGTAATTAGCATTTTTCACCGAAATAACTCATCATCAATGGCTGATAATCCAGAATCCAGTAATCGAAACACTGGGATTCTCTCGAATCCTTCTTCTCCCCCCAAATTTTCAGATCTGGCTGGTATAATGGCTAATTTGGCCCAAGGGCAAACTGCCATGCAAGAAACCATGCGTCAACTTATACAAACAGTTCAGGGCAGAGTGCCAGCCCAATCAGGATAACGAAGCATTCAGAGAAACACTCATTTACTCTCTTCACGAACTAGGCGAACTTTATTCCCAGAGGAATCTCAGTCCAGACGCACCGATTCATATCATACTGAGAGATCTAATGATCCTTCTTATCAGCCTGGACGGACTTCCTCGGTACGAGCTACAGACACTCAACAAGACATCACTCTATCTCCAGAAAGGACAAGTGCTCTTGAAAGATTGAGTAGAGTCTCTCCTTTTGATCGTTTAGGTCCTAAGAGGAATAGAAGTCCCCCTAGGATTGTGTCGAGGAACTCTTAATGACCATCTAATTTAAAGGAAGGCTCTTCCCAATCACGACCAGCTACTCGTCATGAAAGATCCCAAGAGGCAAATTCAACACGATCAGTTGATCGAACCAAGAGGATCAAAGAAGGAAATGACGCATGGAAGGGCTCAATTCAAAGGTTGGAGGATAGATTAGGGGAGATGGCTAAAACCAAGAATCCTATACAAAGGACTTTTGTTCGAGGAACACCATTCATACAAGAGATTATGGACTTTCCCACACCGTCAAAATTCAAAGCCCTGGTAGTAACACTAAAATACGATGGAAAAACTGATCATATTCTCCAAATAGAACAATACCAAGCCGCTGCTGATATCTATGCTGTTCCAGATGAGATGCGATGCAGGGCATTTTCAGGAACTCTTATCGGATCTGCTCAGATGTGGTACAATAACCTTCCTCGGGGGAAAATTGAGTCCTTATTTCAGCTAGCAAAACTCTTTATTGGAAATTTTTGTTTTAGAGCAAAGCCAGTCAAACGAGTAGCACATTTGCTAAGTGTTAGACAAAAGACAGGTGAAAGCACCAGGGATTATATTACTTGTTTCAATAACGAGAAACTGGAAGTAATTGATTATGAGGAGAAAACTGCAATTACTGCTTTGTTGAGTGGACTGTTACCCAATAAATTATACTACACTTAAGCCAAAGATCCACCCAGGACCATGGCAGAATTGATGGAAAAAGTAGCTAAAATCATGAATGCCGAGGAAGCCAAGACTGCGAAGAAGAACGCAGAACTAAGGAGACCAAGGTGGAAGATGGAAAAACCAAAAAGAAGGATCAAAAGAATAATGGTGGTAACAGGCAATCAAAGGGTAAGAAAGCATTGGAACAGATGAAGAAATATGAAAATTATACTCCCTTGAAGGTGGATATAAATCACATTCTAGAATAGATCAAGAACAGCGAGGAGCTAGCCTGGCCAGCAAAAATGAAGGCATAACCTAATAAGAGAGACAAGTCCAAATATTGAGAATTCCACAAAGATCACGGTCATACGACCAAGCGTTGCATAGCTCTTCAGAATGAAATTGAAGCACTCATTAGACGAGGAAAATTGACCAAGTATGTTGATCGTCAAAGCGGTGGTCGAACCAGCGAACGAGGAAGGTAAAGGTCTAAATCTACTCTTCGGACAAAAGATGATAAGAAAAGAGATCATGAAAATGATCCAGAAGATGACCCCGATCTCCCCAAAAGACCGAGACAGCCAGAACGTGAGGTATTTTCAATCCACTTTGGATCATTTGAGTGTAATGTTATTACAGGTGGTGATGCAGGAGGAGGAGATCTTACCGTAGAAAGGAAAGCTTACCTCAATGAGGCTCAAGCTTGCTCATACATACAGCGAATAAATTTAGCTTAAGATGATCGTCTGAGGAAGGTGAACAAGGACAAACTGGTCATCGGTTTCTCTAAGAACGACCTCGCATGTGTGTTATATCCTCATGATGAGCCATTAGTGATCAAAATGAGAATGACGGAAGTAATAATTTCACGAGTATTAGTGGATAATGGTAGCTCGGCAGATATCATGTTCTACCCATATTTTGATAGTTTGAATTTAAAGCTATCCCAGTTGGAACCATATCATAGGCCGCAACTTGGTTTTACTGGCGAGAAAGTTTTTCCACTTGGGACAATCAAGTTGGATATGTTCATCGGTACATGGCCTGCTTGTCGAACATAAATAGTACGCTTTTTCATGATGGATAAAAATGTCCAATTAGCGTAAAATATCATCATGGGAAGGGTAGGTTTAAAAAAGTTCGAAGCAGTACCATCTACTGTACATCAATATTTAAAATTCCCAACCAACTTTGGAGTAGGAGTGGTGAAGGGCGACCAAAAAGTAGCTCGGGAATGCTACTATTTATCTGCCGAGCAAGAAGAGCATGAAGAATCCAAGAAGAAGACTACTACTTATCAAATAGATGAGTTAGAAGATGTGGAAATTGAGACTTTATACCCAAGAGATGAGTCTCAGCTCATTAAGGGCCAAGTCATGGAGGCTACTAAAAATATCATTCTGGACGACGAGCATCCAGAACGAACAACTCAAATCGGTGCGTCACTAGATGTGTCAATAAAGCAAGAGCTGATAGCATTTCTAAGACACAAAAAGCAGATTTTTGCCTGGAGTCACGAAGATATGCTAGGGATAGACCCAAATTTATTGTGCACGAGCTCAATGTGAACAAGGAAATTAAGCCAGTGAAGCAACGACGAAGGGTATTCAGTCCCGAGAAGAACCAAGCCATATAAGAAGAAGTAGAGAAATTGTAAAAAGCTTCTTTTATTGAAAATGTCAAATATCCTGATTGGCTAGAAAATGTGGTAATGGTGAAGAAGAAAAATAACAAGTGGAGGATGTGTGTGGATTTCACTGATCTTAATAAAGCCTACCCAAAGGATCATTTTCCTTTACCTCGAATCGATCAGTTGGTGGATGCTACCTCGGGACACGAATTGTTGAGTTTCATGGATGCTTATTCTGGTTACAACCAGATCAAAATGAAGCCTGAAGACAGGGAGAGTACTTCTTTTATTACCCCAAGGGAACTTATTGCTATAATGTTATGCCTTTCGGTCTTAAAAATGCAGGTGCGACGTATCAGAGGCTGATGAATACGGTGTTTGCAGAACAGATAGGTCATAATATGGAGGTGTATGTTGACGATATGCTGACAAAGAGCAAGAAAGCCGTTGATCATCTAATTGACCTAGGTCAGACCTTTGATCAACTAGAGAAATATCAAATGAAGTTGAATCCCACTAAGTGCATATTCGAAGTACGAGAAGGAATGTTCCTCGGATATATTGTCAATCAACGTGGAATTGAAGAAAATCCTGAGAAGATCAAGGCCTTATTAGAGCTAAGATCTCCAATTACAAAAAATGAGGTGCAAAGTCTCACAGGGCGAGTAGCTGTACTCAACAAATTTGTGTCACGAGCAACAGATAGATGTCTCCCCTTCTTCAAAACACTCCGAAAAATATTTGAGTGGAATGATGAATGTGAGGAGGCATTTCAAGAACTGAAGAAGTACCTAAGAATACCTCCCTTGCTATCTAGACCAGTGATGGGAGAGAGATTGTACTTATATATGGCAGTTTTAGAGAACGCAGTTAGCTCGGCATTGATAAGAATGGAAGGTGGAGTGTAGAAACCAGTCTACTACACTAGCAAAGCTTTCCGAGGAGCAAAAATCAGATATCCAAAGTTGGAGAAGTTGGCATTAGCGCTAATTAAAGCCAATAGAAGAATGAGACCATACTTCCAAGCCCATACTATAGTTGTGTACACTGATATGCCATTAAGGCAAGCTCTGCATAAAATGGAAAAATTGGGAAGATTGATGTACTGGGCAGTGGAGCTCGGTGACTATGACATAGTTTATGAGCCTAGATCGTCGCTTAAAGGGCAGGCAGTGGCAGATTTTATCGCAGAGTTCACCTATCCTGATACCTTCGAATAATAAAAATTGAACACCGACCAGCTTGTGGATGTTACAGGATCATCAAATTTAAACCCCGAACAACTTAAGTCGATTGACGAGCAAGAAAAGATGACTGACGAGAAGCAAGAAGTACTGAAAGAGGAGAAGAGGAAGTACCAGATATTGCATCGAGGAACTCTCTCGGATCAAAATTTCAATAATAAGTTACCTATATGGAATTTGTATGTGGATGGCTCTTCGTGCACTGCAGGCAGTGGAGCAGGGATTGTTTTGAAAAGTCTAGATGAGATTGATGTGGAGTATGCTCTGCGCTTTCAATTTAAAGCTTCTAATAATGAGGCCGAATATGAAGCAATGATTATAGGTTTAAATCTAGCCAGAACTATGAAGGCAGAGAAGATTGTTGTATTCAGCGATTCGCAGTTAATCGTAAATCAGATTCTTGAAATATATGCAGCAAAGGGAGAGTTAATGATCAAGTATCATGCAAAAGCAATGGAGTTGGTATCAAGTTTTATTGCTATTAAGTTGGTTAGAATACCGATATTGAAGAATGAAAGAGCAGATGCCCTAGCCCAACTAGCATCAGCCACCCGCACCGAGCTACGAAGAACAATCCCAATAGAGATTCTAGCTGGTCAGAGCATAGATGAAGATCTAATGATAAATTTCATTACTCTTGACTTAGGACCATCCTATATGGATCCAATCAGATCCTATATTAAAGATGGGACTTTACCAACTGATAAACTTGCAGCCAAGAAACTAAAGTTTAAAGATGCTCGTTATGTGTTGACCAATTGCATTTTATATAGACGAGGAGTGATAGCAGGGCTATAAAGATGCGTCCATCCCTTTGAAGTGAAAGATTTGATCGAAGAGTTTCATGAAGGGTCTTGTGGAGCCCATGTAGCTGTTCGGATGCTCTTACGAAGAATAACCACACAGGGGTACTACTGGCCGACGATGAGAGCTGGTTGCGCATCCTATGCTAAGAAGTGCGACAAATGCCAACTCTTTTCGTCCATCAGAAGAACTCCTCAGGCATTGCTAACACAATTAACGTCCCCTTGGCCATTTGCCATGTGGGGAATAGACTTGGTCGGGCCACTCCCAACGACCAAGGGAAGATTCAAGTACCTCTTAGTCGCCGTGGATTACTTTACCAAATGGGTGGAAGATGAATCCCTTATTGATATGACATACGAAAAAGTCTATCAATTCATTTGGAAAAATATTATTTGCAGATATGGCCTCCCACATGCATTCATTACTGACCATGGAACCCAGTTTGACAACGAGGAATTCGCTGCATACTGTCATCAATCCAATATTCTGAAAACTCATTCTGTACCAGGTCACCCACAAAGCAATGGACAAACTGAAGTGACAAATAGAACGCTACTAAATGGATTGAAGAAATGACTAGATAGTGCAAAAGCAAATTGGATTAATGAACTACACTCTGTATTGTGGGCTTATCGCACCACACCGCGAATAGCAACTGGAGAGTCTCCATACATGCTGGCATTTGGGAGTGAGGCTGTGATACCTGCTGAATTGGGTCTACCCACGCACAGGGTACTTAATTTCAACTCCTCTATCAGCGATTTGATGAGAAGGTTAATCCTGGATATGCTCGAGGAAGTCAGGGAAGAAGTAGCAATAGGAATACAGCTTATCAACAACGAACAACTTTATTCTATAACAAAAGAGTGAAGAAGTGCGATCTGAAAGAAGGGGATTATATGCTGAAAAAAGTGATCCAAAAACATAATAAGCTGAAAGCAAACTGGCACGAACCCTACAGAGTAACGGAAATTGTTCGTCCAGGGACGTATAGGATTGAAACCTTTGAAGGATAAGAATTCAAGAATGCATGGAATGCAGAGCACCTACGAAAGTATTAGTAGTAGTTGGAATCTCTATGTAATATAATTAATTCAATATGAATAAAGTGATGTTTCCCCCATTTCTCTTTATTCGTTAAAATATTTTCAGAATATTAGTGCTACACACTATACAATTCAATTACCACCAACTCCGGTTGGTCGGGAAGCAAATTACAACCAACTCAGGTTGGTCGGGAAGAAAATTACCACCAACTCAGGTTGGTCGGGAAACAAACACGACTAACTCCGATTGATCAATAATTCAATTACCACCAACTCCGATTGGTCGGGAAGCAAACACGACCAACTCCAGTTGATCGGTAATTCAATTACCACCAACTCCGGTTGGTCGGGAAGCAAATTACCACCAACTCAGGTTGGTCGGGAAACAAACATGACCAACTCCGGTTGATCAACAATTCAATTACCACCAATTATGGTTGGTCGGGAGGCAAACACGACCAACTTCGGTTGATCGACAATTCAATTACCACCAACTTCGGTTGGTCGGGAAGCAAATTACCACCAACTCAGGTTGGTCGGGAAACGACACGACCAACTCCGGTTGATCGACAAATCAATTACCACCAACTCCGGTTGGTCGGGAATAAAATTACCATCAGCTCCGGTTGGTTGGCAATTTAAAAACCAAATAAAACATTTTTATCTTTCTACAGATATACATACATGTTCATCAGTAAATAAAAGAGATATTCTATAAAATATTTCCAAACCAATGACAATTAAATTGCAGAGAAAGATAAAAATTTCTTCATTAAAACCAGAACAAATTACATATGATATAAATTACAGATCGCATGTGATATCAATTGAACAAATTCTACTCTATGGGTTTCTTTCCCTCTGCCTTTGATAAAGGGTCTACCCCAGGTGGAGGATCATCAAGACTATAAGGGGAGTTTATGAAGTTCAGATCTTGTAGCATTCTGACGTTTATTATAGATGGACGATCAAGCAAATGTTCTGGGCGAGATATTTTGAAATCTGAATGAAGACTATAATCATCAAGATACTTGGAGATTAAAACGCGAGGAATGGCATGGGCTGGAATCCAACTAAGGTCAAGCTTGAAAGGAGGCACGGGTAAATCAAGAACTCCAGGAATATAGTAATCCCACATGAAATGACCTCTCTCCAATTTTAAAACACAAGAGCATTCAACCTGCCCTGTTTATACCCTTCGTTATTTGACTGTTCTAAACGAGCATCAAGATGACAAAGTGATTCGTTATACCCAGCCATCCAAAACTCTCTGGGCTGTTTATGGAATTGGTAAGTTAACCTCTCCAGTTGCTCGTGAAGATTCTTCATCAGAAGTTCTTTATTTTCCAAGGCAGAGCTTTGTGTAGAAAGTTGCTCGCTGAGGTTCAGAATCTTCTTGGACATCTCTGCTAAGGCTTGGTTCTTCGCTACCAACTGAAAGGACTGATTCTCCAAGGCCGCTTGAGTTCTTGCTTCTTCATCAGTAACTCGAGCAACCCTTGCTCGTCCTCGAGAAGAAGATCTTGCTCGTTCATGAGCAGAGGTGGAAGGTCCAGCTCTTTTGAAAGTTTCTAATTCATCGCTTAAGTTGGCATTTTTGACCTCCAAGAAAGATAAACCTTCATCATTGATAGGGACCAAGGCTCCCGAGGAAGATGCTGCAGACTTGAGTTGTTTTACCTCCTCTTGAAAGGCAATGTTCTCTTGCTCCAGCAACTCGGCGATATGCCTATGCTCTTCAACCTCAAGATTTAGAACGCTCTCTTTCTTCTCGTAGGCAGAGATAAATTTATCATATCCTTTTTAAGCACTTAACTATTGATATTTCTTCTCATACCCTTGATGCAAAAGTGTGGAGGACTCTTTGTACTGCTACTGGAGTTCCTCTACAGTTCCTTAGAGATCCTCGATCATCTTATAGTAGGCTACATTATTGGCAACTGCGCGATGAAGTAAACATTTCAGGTATTGATAGGATTCTATTGCTCGTTCAGAAGCATCTGAACCAAGGATGTCAAGTATTCGTATCTCATTCAGATCAGCATGACCAACTTTAAAATAGTCGTTACATTTTTTCATTAACTCTGTGTCATGAGTTGATAAGAGTTCCATCTGGGCCATAAACTAACAAAGAAAGAAATACAAAGAATCAATAGGGATGCAGACAGAGTAAGTAAAAGAGAAAGTCAGGACGAGTAACCAAGGTTCGAATTTTTATTTCATCATAAAGGGAAAATACAAAATCCGAAGTTACATTCAATAGAATAACAAAATAAACTCCCGAGCAACTCTACACCTTCTCTTTGTTTCTTATGACTTCCTCGAAAGGGTTTGAGGAAGTGATTGGTTGCTTGAAAGGCAAAATTAGCTGCTCAACAGAGGTACTGGCTGGTGGCGGTTTCTCAGAAAGATGCACAACTGGGACAGAAGGGGACTGATCTCCAATCATTATAGAAGATTCATCTGAGGTAGCTTCATCCTCTTCTTCTTCTCCAAAGGAGGGAGGAGGGCCATGAGTGTGTTGCTGGAATAATTCAAAATCCTCAACAACTTTCAACTCTTGTAAGGCTGCCACCCATCCATCCCTAAAATATTTAAGACTGGCGTATTCCATTTGAGAGGACATGGCAGCCAAGCACTTATTCCAGCCTTTATCCCAACCAGCGCTAAATGACTTTTTGACTGCCTTTTTCCTCGTTACCTTCTCCGAGGAGGTACTTTATCTAAGGAGCTCCTCGACAGCTTTCAACCTCTCTCCACCTCCAGTTTCTGACGCCCAACATCCTGAAGTCTAGCAACTTCCTCTTCGGGAGACTTGAGCTTAACCTCCATCTCTTTATTACTTTGTTCAAAGACTTTATTGCTCTGCTCAGACTCCGTAAACTTTTTCTCCAGATCCTTTAAGGCATTCACAACTTGATTTCTTTCCTGCTCGATGGACTGGAATTGCTTCTCCCAAGTAACTTTATCTTCCTCGTATTTTTTACGAGAATCTTTCAGAGATTGGGTTAAACCAACAAAAGCTTCCTCTATTCCTCCCGAGGAACTTGAAGCTTTAATAGCCTCATCCTTCTTCAGAATGCGTTGAAAGATGTTACCAACTGAAAAAGAAATAACTTTGAGTCAGTACAGGAACATAATATCAAAAAATGAGAACTCAGATTAATAATACTTACTGAGGCAATATGTTGCGCAACCAAGGTAGTAACTCTGTCACGAGAAAGAGTGTATTCAATACCTTGGACTTCTGGGATAATCCAAGACTTCATCGAGCCCATACCAGAGCTCGGAGGAATAAAAGTGGGAATACCACCTTCAACATTTAAAGACTGAGAGACAGGATTAACAAGTCTCTCAGAAGAGTTTTTCTTCAACCTCCTCGGAGGAGCATGGACATTCTCAACCAAAGAACTTGTCTTTGTGGGTGATATGACGATAACCTCTCTTGGAGGAGAAACAACAACAATCTTGCTCGGGGCCACTGGGGGCTTATCAACAACTTTCTTGGCAGCAGCAGGAGGGGGTGCATCAATATTCCTTGCCCCTTCTTCTGGGACACTTTGTTTACTTTTCTTTGCCTCTCCAGTAGTAGAGGCAGACTTATCAAAGAAAGCAAGAACTTTTCTTTTCTTCATTAGATCATTAATGGGAACACTTGATTTAGAGGAAGAACCTTCCACACCAGTCTCAGCAGCTGGTATTTGGTCAAGATTAACCACCACTGGACAACCAGTAAAAGATGAAGTATAACTCTTATACTGCAATAAATAAGAGGCCGATCTAATATGTTCCTCGACAACAGATTGGTGCAAACTCTAGATAAGTTTCAAATGCTTTAAATTAACGTCAGTTTCTTTGGGAGATTTTCTTTTGCTGTCAACTGCAAATAATAAAAACAAATGTCAGTGAAACGTTTTATCAAACACAAAGAAAATAATATTTCAGAAAATAAAAACAACCTATTCCATTGCCACAAGGGGGACACCTGGGACCCTGATATACATCACCTCCATTTAATGGAGCATGTTGCAAATTTTTCATTACCACTCCATGTTCAAAATAATCCCTATTGGCATCAGGAAGGTTGACAACTAACGCCCTATTCAAAAACCTAGTTTTTAAATAAAAAGTACTATCGCTGACAACCCATCTATAGCAGTACATAATCTCTGGGATCCCTAAACTAGTTCCATGGAGTTGATTCAATCTATGAACACCATTAACTATTCTCCATGTGTTTGGAGCTATTTTTGCAGGGACAACGTCAAAATATTGACAGAACTCCAAACATAGGGGATTTAGAGGAAAATAAAAGCCACATTCGGCCACAAAGAGACTAGGGAACCAATGTCCCTCAGCCAAAGAAAAATAGTCAGAGGGTTCAGAAAGTTCTTCCAAAATAACCCATGAAGGAATTGAAAATTCAGAACGAAATTTGTCAAGAGATTCAACAAGGTAAACCATGATGAACAAAATAAATAAAAGAGAAGGGAGAAAATCTTACAGGAAAAGAGTGAACCAGTTAACAACGAACAATGGAAGAAACGAACGCATAAGATAGAGAAGAAATGAAAAGTTCGAGGATGCAGATTTGAAAATTAAAAGACGATAGGATTTCTGCCGCATTTAAATACTTTACCTTGGGAATAGAGAAAGGGAATGATTACCAGGGCGGACGTTTGCGTATCCGGTGACTAAAAAGAAGAAAAGGGGCACAAAAATCGAAGCGGTCATGAACATTTAAATATTTATGAGGCTCGATACTATGAATTAAAAAAAGAGTTATATACAACGGAAGTTTGCCTAAAATCCATAAAAACCAAAAATCTAAGCAGCAGAACGTTCCATACTTTTCTTCAAACATCAAACTACGAAACATTGGGGGCTTCTGTTGATACCAAATTTAGTCTGCTGATATGGACCACTCACTTACAGACACGTGTCTGCCAACGTGGCAATTATGTATACTTCTATCGAGTAACTCAAGATCACCGAGCAACTAAGGAGCCTCGCGAAACTCAGGGGCCCCGAGTAGCTCAAGAGCATCGAGCAACTTAGGCGGTCCGAGCTACATAGCGTACAGATAATTCGAATCAGGACAATCAAGGAGACGACTGCGCATTAAATGCTAATTATTATCATATAGATGTACATGTCTACTAGATTACAGCACATTGTCCTTTCTTTTTTACAGCCTCAAGGCTATAAATACATTGTAACCTCCTCGTTAGAAGGGGACCGGAATTTCTTGAGAAAACCATTCCTCGAGAATTCCAAGAAAACAGTCGACAATGCAAGAACAGTGGATGTAGGCCATTCTTATAAGGCTGAACCACTTTAAAAATCTATTGTCTATTATTTCTTTATTCATTTTTATCTGTGATTAAAATAATTAGGTCAAATCTAATTTTTTACATCAACACTTGGTTTGCATGAGTTTTATTTCGAGTTTATATTTTTATTTTAAGTACTTCGGTTAAGTTTCACGCGATTCGGACAAGTAACGAGCGCTACACGAGCCTAGGTAAAAATTGTCTGACGGTGCGCGATACTGTGAAAGTCCAGTTTTGCGTGAATTGTTTAGGATAATTGGTAAGTCAAAAAAATATTTCAACCATATATTTAGACTCATAAAAATAAAAGGAATATTACCATGTAAAGAAAAATTGAAAAAAATATGTTTTACGGGGAGGTCTCGATTCTTGCTAGACTTTTATAGGATAATCCGGGAGGCCAAACGACTATTGTAAATATGATTTTTTAGCCAAGAAATGGAAGAAATATGAATATGAAGTTAAAAATTGCAAAAAAATATTTTTAGAGAGGGAAAATGACGCAAATTTGCCCTTTGGTGTTTATTTTGGGTGGGTTTTGAGTGTCACACGTGCTAAGGTTGCTTGCGTTATATCTTCCCTTTCCCACTTAAATTTTAGACCTTGGGAACCCTTTTGCACCATTTTGGATACACAAACTCTTGAGTGGTTGGTCAAGAGTGGAAGACTACCACAAATACCTTATAAGAGAAATGGGAGGGAAAGTGGCCCATTAATTTCTTACTCTTTCCATAAGATTTTCTTCATCACCATTGTCAAGCAAGAGCTCTTCCTTCACCCCAAATTCGTAACTATTCTTTCCCACCATCTTTACACCATGAAATCACCATTGTGGAGGTCTCAAACACCATTAAAACTCCTTGGAGTTTTGGGATAGCTTGTACGGAGAGTTTTGGAGAAGCTTTTGATGAGGTTAGGGAGTTGTAGAAGGGGCTTTTTAGCTTGGAGATGGAGGACTCTTGGAGCTTGCTTTGGAGAGGTTTTGGTAACCCCTTGAATCCACCTTTGGAGGCGGGGGCTTCTCCTCCTACATCACTATTTTCACCACCATTTAAGAGACACTTAGGTGGGAATACTAACCTTGGTTTAGGTTTGACGTTGAGTATAATTTAGCTTCTTTAATTACATGTATTAGACTTAATATATGTGTGATGTTATTTAGTTTGCATCTATGTGGCTAACTAGTTAAAATCTATGATTTTATGTGCAAATGGGTTTCAAAGAAATATTTCAAATGGGTTTTGAAATTGATAAAAATTAAGATTATTTTTCTACAGATTTTGGGTGTATTAATGTATAACAAAGTGGGTATAATGGACTTATGGGTTTATTATTTGCACCCTTCATGTTTTGAGTAAAAAGAGGCATTTAAAAGAAGGTTTTAAATTATTTCTAACAGTGTTAAATTTTCAAAACACTATTCATAGACATTTTATGAAATAAAATGGGTTAAAAATGTGTTTTAAATAAAGAGAAGTGATTTAATTGATAAGTGATGTTTGGGCTTGTTCATGCCATTTGGTAACTTGAATATGTATTTTCGTACATTAAATAAAGAGTTTTATATGTGAAGGAATGCTTTCATTTTAAATGGGTATTTTAAAGTGTGTGAACTCATCATAAGTAAATAAAGTGGGTTTAATGAGTAAACATGTGAAACTAACGTCTTCATGTAAATACTAAAAGTAAAGAAGACTAGGTGTGAAATAAATGACTAAGTGTGGGTCCTTATGCAAAAAAGTCATAATTAAAGTGTGTGACACTAAGTTTGAAATGTAGAGTGTCAAATGTGTAAATGTAGACTAAAATGGGATTTTTGCATTAAAACTCATAATTAAAGTGTGTAGGCTTAAACATGAGAAATAAGACTTTAATGCGTAAAAAGCGTGATTTTGTATATTTAAAGGGTTAAAATGAAAAATATGTACTTTTTGGCAAAGTGAGAAGTTGTACAAGTATTTTAATAACTAAAATGCCTAAATGTTGAGTTTGGAACTTGAAAGGGGTATTTTTGTGAATAGCCATGAACAAGGGTAAGGTTGCTTGTTTTGGTAAAAAGAAAGGGGTAAATTGGTAATTTACTTAAAGTGTGACATTTTTTATGAAATAAAAATGGTAAAGAGTGTTTTGACACTAATGTGAAAAGAATAATGTAAGTCCTTAAAGCGGAAATGATATTCGGTGTAAAAAAAATCAACACGTGCGTGAAAAGGACTTTAATGGAATATAATGATTTTTCTAAATGTATAATGGGAAAATGGAAGGTTAATTCCAAGGCTTTGGCTTCGGCTTGAAAAAGTCAAATTAACATGAATATGAGAAAATGTTGAACCCATTGGAAAGGATAAAGGAAGATGCAGATGATGTCGGATAAATAATTAAGCAGTGCATGGCGTCCTTAGTGGTGAAACACCCCAAAATAACTGCATTAGCATATGGCGGCAGAGACCTATGGTGAAAGGCCATGAAGTTCGTGGTTGTTGGATAAATCCCAAAGATAATGACGTGATTGGAAACTTGACAAGGAACGGGTTATAAGATGGAAATAACCCAACTTGCGTGAATAATTACTGTTCCGATTAATGTTACATGGACAAGTAAATTGAGAATAATATCTAATGTACATTTAATAAAAATGGTTAAGCAAGGTGACTTAATGATATTAAGCTACCTAATAAGGTTTGAATCACAATAAACACAAGCTTTAGTTATATAAGGTTTTCAAAGAAAAAGAACATTTTTTTAGACACGGTATGTGCGTGTGTTGAATGGAAGCCATAAAGTATGGTTAAGTTACACTGGCATGAGTTAATGAATGTTGAGTAATAAACGTTTTGAAAGTAAATGAAAGGTTTTCCCTAACGAATGCCATTTGTCTAACTGCGTGAGTTAATGGGAACGAATGCTAGTTTTCAAAGCATGATAGTAAAAAATGACTATTTTGGTAAGGTCAAAAAGGCTAAGTGGTATTAATTAACATTTTTGGAATGAACGGTTAAATACATTGCTACATGTATTTTCAAGGGTATATATGTAGATATATACATATTTTCACATGCATGTAGTGTAGCGTGTGAGTACTCCTTTTTGCCGTACGTTTTTATATAGCATTTGTATATGATCCCACTGAGCATTCGGCTCACATGCTTTCTCTTGTTGCGACAAGTTGTATGATATTTCGTACTTTGAGAGTGTTATACAGGTAAGTAACTACTTGCATTTGCGATTAGTATCTTTGTTTACTTGTCCTTTAGTCCACTTTCCTTGGGTCCTGCCATGTAGTTAATATAAATCAGACTCACATGCTAATAAATGCAATGTTAAATACGAATAAAACTGGATTATAAACATCATTTAGGGTGTTCCATTACACTTCACAATTAATGTACGAACCAGATTGGGTTAGTCCTTCAATAATCATTAAATTCGGGTTAGGACGTCAATGTTGGTTTGGGCCAGTCACGCTAGACAGTTTACAGTTTTGGCACGTATCATGACGGTAATGTCAAGGATGATAGCATGATGTGCAACTCTTTATGAGATAGTAAAATGGCTAGATTAGTAGCCATTCATGTTTCATGACGTTTTTGATGTTGATATGTTAGTCAGCACATGTGCTAGTATAAACCATTAGCAGTGACACCATAGTCTTGTGTGATACTATGTGGCCATTTGATAGCTAGAGAAGCCTTAGTTGTACTAGAGACGTCTAGTAACGTTCTTTGCATCTTAGATGGAAGGCTTGTAGATTTATCTATGGGACTAGGTGATTAAGTAGTGTATTTATATGATTGATCCTATGGAGTTAGAACGCCTAAGTATCATGATTATGATTTGGGTAACTTAAGAACGAATTTAGGAAGTCCTTGGACTTAGTGTTAGAAATGATGGTGTTAACTTATGGTTTTAAAAATAATAATGTAGTATCGAGGAATATGATCTTCTATGGCATTGGGGGTGTAGGGCTAGTTGTTTTTAGGCAATAATTGAGGTCACGTATCCTACTGAAGGTTTATAATAGTGTTAACTTATGGTTTAATAGGTAAGGGTGATGGTTGCAGAGTGAGGCACAGTAGTTGTCGTGGCTGAATAGTAGTTGAGGTTAAATGATAGGCTATGATTAGTTTGATCTTGGGTTAGTGTTATGGATAGGCATGTGAACTCATGATTGCTCCTAGGAGATATGTACTAAGGTTTAGCTGATGAAGTGTCAGTGAAAGTAATAGACTTTCCCTAGTAATAGCGAATTTAGGGTTGTATCATATAGTATGGTGTTTTCAACGTCTCTCATTGATATTATGGGATCCCTTATGACTTCAGGAATATAGAGTTATGATTGGTATGTCACATAATGATTGGGATTAGTGTTTGGACTTTGAGAAAATAATTTAGCAGTTATGCTTGGTTGTTATACTTGACAAGATTTTTGTCATAATAACTCCTAGGCTAGGATGGGTATGTTCAATTAGAGACAATTGACTTGGTGACTCTTCCATGAGGTAATGGAAAAAAAATTACCGTGTTGAGGAACTTATAGGCTATTGTTGATTGTAATACAGTTTATTCATGCATTTATGGTAATACCTTGGAGTTAGTTCCACGATTTTGTTTATAAGTTTGCGTTATGATATGATTTTATGGATACTATAGAAAACGGGTCAATAAGTGTTAGGTTATGCACTTGGGAGACTTAAAACACGATGATGTCAATCATGGTTTTAGAGATAGCAATCGGAATAGAGTGTTAGGCTTGATTATAGCACCTGCGTGTGCTACATGTATGGCTTAATATGACTCTAGTAAGGAGAAACATTAGGTATTCGACATGGGTAATGCTTGAAAAATTAAGGTGTCATTGTAACTAGTACGATAGTTATGATTTGGGATCACATGTGATGTTGCTAAGGATTTTTACGATGGGCTGTAGGGTAAAATTACGTGAGTGTTGTGTTTCACTAGATGAGAAAGATCTCGAGGTTTAAAAGTCAGCAATCGCATGTTGAGATTGTGGAGACTTAAGTATTTTAGGTCAGTGATTAACATTAGGCAGTGAGAAATGTAACTTCTCTTTGATATGAGGGATAAAGAGTAACCATAGTCTTAAGGAGGGAAGCCTAACGTTTTATCTTCCCAAGGGAATCGGCTTGCAAGTCATTGTCCGCGGAGAAGGACAATCATTATTGATGTTTCAATCCAGGGAACGTGGCTAGGATAATACTTAGGCGTATATGTAGGTCAGTGTACATTGTGATTCGTACTTCACATGGCATGGTTCGCTGTCCGAATTTGATTATTTCATTCTGGCGTGACAGTCACCTAATTCGTTGCACCTTCTTGTGTCTTCTTTGATCTCGATAATGGGAAGTTGTTTCAATTATGGGTTGGTATTCAGGTGTAGCGTTGCATAGCTCAGTAGTGATGCGGGATAGGCTAGGTAGAGGCTGTTATGTCACGGTATATGAGTACTCTCTTCTTCTAAATAACCTTTATTTTACACCGATTGGTGTGTACGCATGGTCTTGTAGTTTGTTACATGTAGTTTGCATGTGTACTTAATAGGTTTAGGTTAACACAGTCGTTAGTTAACCGGTATAGCTAGTTATGACGTATATCATGGATTGGAGGTCACGACTCTAAGATATAAATATTATAACTTGATGGAACATTAAATGTTAGGGTTGCACTCCGCATGGAACTTATTGATTGAGAATGTAGTCTTTCATGTGTATTTGGGTTGTCATAAATAGGATGACTCTAGACTAATGCTTAGTCTCTTAGGAGATGTCGATCGGATAGACCACTGGGATTAAATTACTATATTGAAATTTTTGATGTGAATAATTATTGATGTTGAGGATGTATCTACCTAAGCTAGGAAAGACTCAAATCATTTGACGAAACGTAGGCTTGTAAATCCCGATGTTCAGAATAATTCATGATAATGAGTACTTTGGGTGATAGCATGCTATTTGCTCACTGTCAGTTACTTTGAGGTATTATTTATATGTACATGTTAGGCATGCTTGGGAGTTAACAATAATACCTTAGGATTCATCGTAATTGTAACTGATTAATGGTATGAAATCTTTTGGTTAGAAAATACTGTTAAAGGCATCTAGGATTTGAATTTAATTATTGGATGAATGATTTGTGAGCTTGATGATCATAAATTTCGAGGATGAAATTTTCTAAGGAGGGAGGAATGTAATATCCCACCCTAGAAAATAGGTATTTAACGTTATTTGAAGTGTTTTGTCCAAAGGAAAATTCGAGGAATACATAATCCAAGTGTAATACATCAAGTAGTGCGTAAGGTGGCGTATTATGTAAATGGTTTAAAAGGAAAAAAATCCCATGATGCATGTGTCGCATTAATGCGTATTTAATCTCTAATAGTATTATCTAATATGTCCATTAAGTTTGAGGAAAAATATCATGGAACGGATGTGACACGGACAAGGTTAATACGACGCGACATTTAAATGGTACGAAAAATAAAATATCGCAATATGGATTAAACGAGAAAGTTTTATTTTGCATGGTTTACACGACTTTTATTTCAAGCTTATATTATTATTTTAAGTACTTCGATTAAGTTTTACACGATTCGGACAAGTAACGAGTGCTACGCAAGCTTGGGTATAAATTGTCTGACGGTGAGCGACACTACGAAAGTCCAGTTTTGCGCGAATTGTTTAGGACAATTGGTAAATCAAAAAAATATTCCAATCATATATTTAGGCTCATAAAAATATAAGGAATATTACCATGTAAAGAAAAAAAAATATGTTTTGCGCGAGGTCCCGATTCTTTCGAGCCTTGTATAGGACAATCCGGGAGGCCAAACGACTACTGTAAATATGAATTTTTAGCCCAAAAAATGTAAGAAATATGAATATAAGGTTAAAATTGCAAAAAAATATTTTTAGAGAGAGAAAATGATGCAAATTAGCCTTTTGGGGTTGATTTTGGGTGGGCCTTGAGTGTCACATGCGCCAAGGTTTCTTGCACTGTATTGTCCCTTTCCCACTTAAATTGCAGACCTTGGGAACCCTTTTTCACCATTTGGGATACATAAACTCTTGGGTGGTTGGTTAAGAGTGAAAGACTAATAAAAATACCTTATAAGAGAAATGGGAGGGAAAGTGATTTGGCCATTAGTATCTTACTCTTTACGTCAATTGTTCTTCATCAAAATGGTCAAACAAGAGCTCTTTCTTCCCCCCAAATTCATAGCTCTTCTTTCCCACCATCTTTACATCATGAAAGCACCATTGTGAAGGTTACATACACCATTAAAACACCTTGGTATTTTGGGACAACTTGTATGGAGAGTTTTATAGAAGCTTTTGATGAGGTTTGGGAGTTGTAAAAGGGGGGTTTTGAGCTTAAAGATAGAGGACTCTTGGAGATTGCTTTGGAGAGATTTTGGTAACCCCTTGAGGACATCTTTGGAGATGGGGGTTGCTCCTCCTACACCACCATTTCCACCACCATTTTGGCGACACTTAGGTTGGAATACTAACCTTGGTTTTGGTTTGTCGTTAAGTATAATTTTAGCTACTTTAATTACATGTATTAGACTTAATATGTATATGATGTTAGTTAGTTTCCATCTATGGGGTTAACTAGTTGAAATATATGATTTTATTTGCAAATGGGTTTCAAAGAGATATTTCAAATGGGTTTTGAAATTGATAAAGATTCAGATTATTTTTCTACACATTTTTCAAATGAATTTATTTTTTGCACCCTTAATGTTTTGAGTAAAAAGAGGCATTTAAAAGAAGGTTTTAAATTAGTTCTAACAGTGTTAAATTTTCAGAACATTATTCATAGACATTTATGAAATAAAATGGGTTAAAAGTGTGTTTTAAATAAAGAGAATGTGATTTCTATGATAAGTGTTGTTTGAGATCGTTCATGCCATTTGGTAACTTGAATATGTATTTTCCTACATTAAATAAAGAGTTTTATATGAGAAGGAATTCTTTCATTTTAAAGTGTGTGAACTCATCATAAGTTAATAAAGTGGGTTTAATGAGCAAATATGTGAAACTAAAGTCTTCATGTAAATAATAAAAGTAAAGAAGAATAAGTGTGAAATAAATGACTAAGAATGGGTCCTTAAGCAAAAAAGTCATAATTGAAGTGGGTGACACTAAGTTTGAAATGTAGAGTGTCAAATGTGTAAATGTAGACTAAAATGGGATTTTTGCATTAAAACTCATAATTAAAGTGTGTAGGCTTAAACATGAGAAATAAGACTTTAATGCGTAAAAAGTGTGATTTTATATATTTAAAGGGTTAAAATAAAAAATATGTACTTTTTGGCAAAGTGAGAAGTTGTACAAGTATTTTAATAACTAAAATGCCTAAATGTTGAGTTTGGAACTTGAAAGGGGTATTTTTGTGAATAGCCTTGAATAAGGGTAAGGTTGCTTGTTTTTGTAAAGAGAAAGGGGTAAATTGGTAATTTACTTAAAGTGTGACATTTTTTATGAAATAAAAATGGTAAAGAGTGTTTTGACACTAATGTGAAAAGAATAATGTAAGTCCTTAAAGCGGAAATGATATTCGGTGTAAAAAAAATCAACGACATTAATGGAATATAATGATTTTTCTAAATGTATAATGGGAAAATGGACAGTTAAGTTCAAGGCTTTGGCTTCGGCTAGAAAAAGGCAAATTAACATGAACATGAGAAAATGTTGAATGCATTGAAAATGATAATGGAAGATGCGGATGATGCCGGATAAATAATTAAGCAGGGCATGACGTCCTTAGTGGTGAAAGACCCCAAAATAACTGCAGTAGCATATGGCGGCGGAGACCGGTCATGAAAGGCCACGAAGTCCGTTGTTGTTGGATAAATACCAAAGATAATGAATTCATTGGAAACTTGACAAGGAACGGGTTATAAGATGGAAATAACCTAACTTGTGTGAATAATTACTGTTCCGATTAATGTAGCATGGACAAGTAAATTGAGAATAATATCTAATTTTCATTTGAAAAAAATGGTTATGCAAGGTGACTTAATGATATTAAAATACCTAATAAGGTTTGAATCACAATAAACACAAGCGTGTGTTACATAAGGCTTTCAAAGAAAAAGAGTATTTATTTTAGACACGGTATGTGCATGTGTTGAATGGAAGTCCCGAAGTATGGTTAAGTAACACTGACATGAGTTAATGAACATTGAGTAATAAACGTTTCGAAAGTAAATTAAAGGTTTTCCCTAACGAATGCCATTTGTCTAACTGCGTGAGTTAGTGGGAACGAATGCTAGTTTTCAAAGCATGATAGTAAAAAATGACTATTTTGGTAAGGTTAAGAAAGTCAAGTGATATTAATTAATTTTTTTGGAATGAACGGTTAAATACATTAGTACATGTATTTTCAAGGGTATATATGTGTGTGTGTATATATATATATATATATATATATATATATATATATATATATATATATATATATATATATATATATATATATATATATATACATATTTTCACACGCATGTAGTGTAGCGTGTGAGTACTCCTTTCTGCCCCTCGTTTCTATATAACATTTGTATATGATCCCACTGAGCATTCAACTCAGATCCTTTCTCTTATTGCGGCAAGTTGTATGATATTTCGTACTTTGAGAGTGTTATACAAGTAAGTAAATAGTTGCATTTGCGATTAGTAGCTCTGTTTACTTGGCCTTGGGGGCACTTTCCTTGTGTCCTTCCATGTGGTTAATATAAATCGAACTCGCATGCTAATAAATGCAACGTTAAATACTAATAAAATTGGAGTAGAAACATTATTTAGGGTGTTCCATTTCACTTTACAATTAACGTACCAACCGGATTGGGTTAGTCCTTCAATAATCTTTAACTCCGAGTTGGGACGTTACAGTTACGGCGGCGGTCCTTGTGAAATTCACAGTATTTTCTCTTGTCATGCAGATTTGCCAGCGCCTTGAGCTTCCCAAGCCATTTGAGGTTCTTGTTTCCTCTGATGTCCTTAAGGATGTGGTTGATGCCAATGGTCAAGGGGTTGTACTCGTCGTACTTTTTAGCTTCTCGACTTTATTATCTTTCTAATCCTTTTTCTCGCTGCCCTTACCGGAGCTAGCCTTTGGATGATCTAATTCCTTAGCCTCCTCCACGTTCATGATCTTATCTACTTTGGTAAAAAATTTCGTCTTGATTTTGGGTGCCTCCTTAGCTAGTGCCCAAAATAACTTTCCTAATTGTTTCTTGCTCATCAGTATGGTTATGGATGTTTGTTCATTATAATTTACTACCTCAAGCTTCTCATCATTGAAACGAGTAATGAAGTCACGAGTGGTTTCGTCAGCCTTTTGTCGCACGTTGAGCAAATGGGCAACTCTCTTTCCAGGATTTTCCACGTAGAAAACATTACTGACAAAGAGGTTGGGTAATTGCTGATAATTAGAGATATTCCCTCGTGGCAAGATGTTATACCATATTTGAGCTGAACCAATGAGCATACTAGAAAATGCATGACAACGCATTTCATCTGGGATAGAGTAGATATCAGCAGTGGATTGATACTTCTCTACGCGCAAAATATGATCAATTTGTTTTATCATATCTCAGTGTAATGACCGGTGGCTTGAATTTTGTTTCCATTGGATAATAGACTATCACTAATACAAAGGGGGATCCTTTTATAAAGTCTCTATGTAGGAGGTTCTTGGATCTGACTGTCTCGCCTAAATGGTCCTCTGATCGTTGGATGGATCCTTTCTAGGGTTGATCTTCCTACTCAAACTTCGCTGTGATATATTTAACAATTTGGCCTCGACTTTTGGAGGAATTCTCTTCATGAAAAGTCTGCTCGGCCTTGGCCGATCTTCTCACACTCGTTCTAGATTTAGCCGGGCATTGGGATCCCCTGGTGATTGATTGAGCTGATTCTTCTTGGTCGCATTATTTTTTCTAGGATCTATTAACTGTCGACCCCATGTTCGATGCAGGCCTGAATGATCAAAAGCAAATCCTTTGATTAGACTCTCCATCATGATGGGCCTCTCCACAGAAAATTATTGGTCATTATACCTAAGGGAGGAAGTGACCCTAGAGTGAGAGGATTTGACTTCTCCTTCCATTATGTGACCCCATGTTCAGCCTTCTTGGGTTCTCTAGGGCTTGCATCCTGAACACACCTCCTATCTCTATAGGGGTAGGAGGAAATATCTTTCCTCTTACTTTCGATTCCCCCGTATAGATAAAGTGGCAAGATCCATGATGGGCCTGTTCTTCCTAGCCTGAAACGTTTGTGTCAGCTACTTGACGCTCTATTACATACCTTCCCGACCTTTCACTAGACTCATAAAAATTCCTTGTGTATCACCCATCCCCATCGTAGTGGAGGGTGGATGACCTTTCACCATACGATTTCTCTTTGGGTTTTTTGCCACTTTAAAAAATTCATGGATTGCAAAAAATGGAAAAGAAAGTTTGTGAATGGGTAGGAAACAACAATGACAAGTCACTTTCCCAGAAATGACGCTAATTTGTTATCGTCTAAAATTGGTTCAGAGAAATTATGTCTTAGATGAGGATTTACCAGTAACAAATAATAACAAATAATTAAAAAGGTAATGAATGGAAAAAGGGGATGGAGGTGAGAGACAAATAGAGAAGACATGATTTACATGGTTCAGCCCAAAAGAGGTACCTACGTCCACAGGTGCATTGATGGTTTTACTATTAGTTTTTGAGTGTGAGAATTGAAACAAGCCTGAGATTACCCTCTTTCTCTTTTGGTTTTATGAATAGATGATGATCTCAGTCCCCTATCCTCATGGGATCCTACGTTATTTTTACTTAGTTAGTGGAGAAAATTAAGGGACAAGTGGAAATGCCTTCATAGGTCAGGCAGTTACACCTTTTACACATGGTGGGATAGATACGGATGAGTTTGTTATAGCACAAACATAATGTGCATGCGTTTAAATTCATTACGTGCACAAGTGTCATCAACGTGAGCAACGAGCTTCTCTTACGTGTATAGGCAGAAGTGAAATGGTAATAACTCAGTCAGCAAATGCAGTTGATTAATACTATGAAACAACTGTCAGGACAAGAGGTGGACTAGCAGTCCGACCACAAGTATGCCTGAGCCGAGTACATTTTAACACTGAGGACAACCTCTTTCTCTGCCTTTAGAGAGTCAAATGGCATATCATGAAGGTTACACGTGTTGAATTTTACTTATGGTATAGCACTAACCAAGAAGATCTTAAAGAAAATCTTGTGCAAAAATGAGTTTCGACACTATAAGACGCATGTTGTCCGAGGGTTGCTGTAGCGAGCTATTGCGTCACTGCGACGAACTTTAAATGGTCAAGGTTATAAACCATTCCAAACTTTTTGTATGTGGAGACAAGGAATCAGTGAGACAGTGTCGCTGCACTGAGAAGGCCATTGTTGTGGCGGAACTGTTGCGAAGCAAGTAGCGCCTTTGTCCACAGATGTTGAAATATGGACAAGAAAATGCCAGCAACAAATTTTACTGTAGCGAGGCATGCCGTCGATGCAGAGAAGCTAAGGAAAATTAGGTTGCGCATGTGTCCAAAGATTTTTTTCAGTTTGGCCTAGAATATCTTAAAAATAGTTTTTAGACAAACTCTAAGTATGTTTGTTTCCCGCATGAACATTGATACTTTAAAAACACAAAAAATGAAATTCTTAAAAAAAAAAAGATTTTTATATATGAAAATTATATTTGAATGTGCATTTGGCAAAATTACAAAACCAATGTTAATTATATATATTTTTCAATTTATAAAAATAGATTAACCAAGGTGAATCTAAGCCCATTAAGTCTTATACCTTTTCCTAAGTGGTGTGCTTGAGGTTCAGTATTGAGTGAGTTCGTTTCAATGATGAAGCTTTCCGATGACCTCTTGTACAAAGGTTCAAATATTTTTTGTCAAGGAATTTAGACAATCTATTATACGGAGCACATTGAGTATACTATACTGTTACAATATCCCCCTTTGTCGAATTCCAATACAAAACATAAAAAGAAAAAAATACAAGCAAATGAAGGAAATCTACCATATTATGACTCGCCTGGCTAAGGGTGAAGAGTGCCGGTGCGATATTAATTTAATAGATATCACGAACCACACTCTATAAATTGGTATCAGAGAAGGTTACATTAATTTATTGTGTATTTCTATTTTCGCAAAAATTTGTGTGATATTGATTTTTTTTTGAAATATTTGATTGTTAAAAAATTGTCGCAATGTTTTTGAATGAAAACTTATATAATCGGTTGCCAATTTTTGACGGGTCTAATTATGCTTACTGGAAAGCCCACATGAAATCGCATTTAAAAGCAATTGATGAGCGTGTTTGGGTAATTTGTGAAAGAGGATGGACTCCTCCCACTATCACCGTAAATAATGTCACGAATTTAAAACTTGTGTTAGACTGAACTGAGGATGAGGTTAGGTGGAGCCATTTTAATTCACGTGGGCTTAGTGAAATTTCCGAACACATCACCCCTAACTAGTTTCGATGTATTATGACGTGATCCACGTCTAAAGAAGGGTGGGATGTTTTACAACTCACCCACGAAGGCACTAACGCAGTCAAAGAGTCTAAAATTCAAAATTTAACTATTCAATCTGAAACGATTACCATGCTTGAGACTGAGTGTTTTGATGACTTTTATGCACGTTTGCCTGACATTGTCAACACTAGTTTAAATCTCGGTGAGCCTATACCCGATGCACGAGTGGTTAAAAAGATTTTAAGATCGCCGCCAAAACTTTTTATCCCTAAAGTGACTATTTTGAATAGCTTAGGTGGTTTGGGCAATTTAAAATTAGAAGAGGGTAGGAGACCTCCAAACATATGAGATTGACATGTTTCCTGACACTATCAAGCCTAAGGATAAAAGGATAACACTTAAAGCCCAGTCTAAGAAGAAAATGAAAATGAGTTTTTGTGAGTCTGAGGACGAGTCTGATTTTGATATGACCATGCTTGGAAATTTTTTTAAAAAATTTCTCAAGTTCTGAAGACAAAATTCTTCCAATAAAAGAATTTTTGAGAAAAATAAATATGAGGCCAAAGAGAGCGATGACAAAGAAGGTGAGAAAGTGGAAGAGGAAAAGTGTTTTGAGTGTGAAATAAGAGGCCATAGAGCTTTTAAGTGTCCTACTAGGCTAAAGAGAAAGGGCAAAAAGATTTCCATGCCATCCACTCTTAGCGATAGTAAGGAAGATGTGAAAGATTTGGGGATGAGTCTTGACAAAGGGAGTTTGTTGCTTTTTCTGCTAGTCACTTTAGCACACATAGTATTTCCCACGATGATGATGATACTTGTGCACGTGAGATCTCTGAGGATGATTTGAGTGTTTCTAGCGAGTCTGAGAGTGAGTGCGCTAGTCAGGGTGGTAATGAGCTCGAGATCGCATTTAAATATTTGTATGCCGAGACCTTAAAGACTAAAAAATTGAATAAGGAGTTGAGTCTTAGTGTTAGATACTTGGAGAGAGAGTTACAGAGTTTTAGCGAGTTTGAGGCAATATCGAGTCAACTCGAGAAAGTGAAGGTCTATTTAAGTGAACAGTTGATAGCTTTAGGCCGAAAAAATAGTGATTTGACCAACACGGTGTCTAGTATGACGATACGTTTATCCCAAATTGAGAGTGATATTGAACGTGCCCAGGAGGTCAAAATACCTTTAGAGAACACATCTAAGAAGGTTGAAAATATGGTTCTTAATTTCATTTTGGGTGATGTTGAGAGTTTAGGAATAAGTCATGATGGTGCTTCTACTTCCCACATTGCACACGAGCCGGTTCTCGAGTTTGTGATCGATCCATATTGCTCTCAACCTGACCCACCTAGGCCTACCGTACTTGATATGAGATCGCGTAGGAGACGTTTTGAGAGAAGCGTACCTAGGCCTGTTTATGTTTGCACAGACCGCAAGAAGAAAGGACACCTTAGAGAATTTTTTTTTAAGTTGGGTCATGTGTCACGTTTTTCTACTACACATGTTCACACACACGTACCCACACCTGATGCTCCGGATGATTACATGAGAGAGTTTGCACATATTAGGGAACATGTAAAGTTTTTGGTCAAGACTTCACATGATTTGATAGCATTTTTTCATAGGATGTCGCCACCTTTGAAAAACTCCACCGCACCTAACAGTTGAGGTTTAGACTTATTTTATAGCATAGGTTGATTTGCATTTTGATATATTTTCCCTATTGTTAGTATGTATCTTTTTTGTTAGATTTTTGGTTTTGAAATTTTTTGGAAAAATAAAAAAAAAAAAATTTTTTTTTTTGAGAAAATTTTGAAAACCACAAAAACATCTTATTTTGATAATATTTTTGGAAAAAGTCAAAAAGAGTTTTGTATTTTTGCTTTTACATCGTATATGAATGGACACTTAGGATGATTGAGTCATAATTTCATTCCATATCCACGTGATGATTTGATAGTGTTTTAACATGTGTCATCATTTTATTTTTGTGCTTTATAATGTTAAGAGTCATTGAGATGTGATTAGTTGTTACTACCTATATGTTTGACTCATAAGTTCCTTTAATGCACACTTTCACATAGTTCTTTGATTATTGTACTTGTTTATCACATATTGGTCGGAGTGTTGTTATCTCAATTATGTCTTTAAAAGGAAACATATGCGATAAAACTTGACAATGGAAGTAGTGTATGTAAAAATTATTTACCATAAGGAATTTAATTGCAACAAAATATGATGAGTGAATCACGGGAAAGGGCTGCAAGAGTACATAATTTACTCATCGTGAAAGCCACCATTTAAAAGAGCCCAATTTTTTTTAAAGGCAATAAAAAGATAAATATGCCAAAAAGGGGCTACCTCAAAAGAAAAATATAATGATTATTATTTATGAGGGAGTTTGGATGAAAAGAAACGAAAAACAAGTTTTCACATCTTGACAACGTCATAAAAAAGCATTCATAGTTTTAGACATTATTGGTGTGGGAATAATTCTTGACTTTGATATGTTGATGGATTGAGTTGATGTCATTTAAAATTCAACATTTTTAAACACCTAAGGGCTATTTTGAGATTCATTCGTTAGGAGTACACATATTCATCATGCACATATGTTATGCTTGATTTCTTTGATTTGCCTATCGAATATGTTCACAACCATTCATCCCATTTTTATGATTTGGTTGTCTTAGAGAAAATTCATAGTGTGTAATTTTTTGTAAAATTGTTCTTTCATTTTTGTTTGAAAAAATTGAAAAATAAAAAATAGTTTATGGAAGCTTTTGTGTTACTCCTTTCCATGGCGTAGTTTGATTCATATTTGCTATGCATATCTGTCATGACAACTCGACATTTTTGTTTTTGGTTTATTTGTTTCCTTGTCCACTTCGGTCAAATAAAAAGGAGGAGAACGAATTATGGGGGAATTTTTGCATTATGGGGGAGATTTGAGATTTTGGATATTTGTTTTGATGTTATTTTTATCTCATATCAAAGTCGATGCATCACGAAGGTATTTTCTTTGTCTCATGTTTGTAGGTACAAGATTGAAGATCATTATTTTGCACATCCTGATGAGAAAAGATGAAAGATTTAAAGTTGAAGATTTTGAAGAAAAGTTTGAGACTTGCATGTTTAGTACCTTTTCAGTTTTGGGTGTAACACCCCATGATTTTTGAGACTGAGAAATTAAATTTTTGGGAAAATAAAATTGAAATGAATTGGAGAATTTTAAAATTTGGGAATTGAAGTCCAAAAATAGAGGACGTTTCAAAGTATTCCGGATGATGATTTTGAGTGTACCATTGATCCCGGAAGGGTCGATATAGTCAAAATGACTGTCATTGGGTTTTATTTCGGCGCTAGAATGTTTTTTAAGTCGTTTGATTTGTATTGGAGTAAACGAGTCATTTAAAGTGTGTATTAACATTTAAAATTGGCACTTATATTTTAAGGGATTTAAAGGCTTACGGATCAAGTCTTCTCATTTGTGAGAAAGAGATAAAGAGAAAGAAAAGAGAAAAGAAGAAGGAAAGAAGAAGAAAGGAAGAGAGAGAGGAGAAAAGCTTGGAGATCCCGACCCAAATGCGACATCGAGGACAATCCAACCTCTACAAATCGAGGCAAGTGTTTAATATTGCTAAATAAGTCATTTATGTATTTGATTTCATAATTTATGGGGTAAAGAAATGGTTTTTGGGTATAAATATCAAAACCTAAATTTTGGGTTTAAATCTTAAAATTGATGTTTAGATATGGGTTTGATGGTGTAGAAATGGTTGGGATCAACTTTGGATTGATATATTGGCTTAGAATCATGTTATGATGAAGGTTTAGGGGTTAGAAGTGAAATTTTCGGGTTTAGGATTCGTGAGTTTCTATGAAGAAGAAGAACCCTTCAAATTCTGCAGACCCGAATCGATTCGCCCCTTAAGCGAATCGATTCAGCCTAGGCAAATTGAAAGGTCTGCATTGATCGAATCGATTCGGACCCAAGGCGAATCGATTCGGCCTGTGACAAAAGCCCAGATCTTTGGACCCGAATCGATTCGCCTTGGAGGCCGAATCGATTCGCTGGGCCGAATCGATTCGCCTTGGAGGCCGAATCGATTCGCTGGGCCGAATCGATTCGGAATAGGGCCGAATCGATTCGAAAACAGGGCATTTTGAGGAATTTTCTCTAGAATGATTTCTAACCCTTTTTGGTTGGGTTTATTGATTTGGGGCTTTCTCTTATGATGTAAGAGATATATTTTGGAGACATATAAGGGGGTTTCTCACATATTATGATTTTGGGGACTTCTTGAAACAATTTGGAAAAAATATATCCATGTATGCATTGGAGTTGTGTATAGAGATTGTGGGGAAACCTCATTGGGGTGGAGAATCCTTATTATAGATAAAAAGTAAGTATAGATTTGATGGGAGGTTAAGAACTCTTATAGAGAATTGCGAGGGTATGTTGTGAAATTCTAGGCCGACATTTATGTCAAATCCTTATAAAGATAGGATATTATTAAGATACAATTTGGGGCCCAATGAAAGAGAGTGGTCGCATATCCTTAGTAATGATAAATTAAGGAACAATCGGTAACCCAATAGGAGTAAGGGTTCATAAGATCAAGTGAACCGTAGGTGAAATTGGGAACGAGTTGGATCGTACTATCAACTAGAATAAGTGGTAGCCTAAATTCTAGTTAGGATAGTTTATACATAATCGAGTGGAAGTAACCATTGGGATTCCAACACTTGAAGTGAAGTTGGGATAATTTGAGGTTTATATATATTATTAGTCATGTATATGCCAATGGCCAAATAGTACTAAAGATAATTATGTACTTTTGAATATAGAGGAGATGTGTAGTGATGGTTTCCTACACTAAACTTTGGGTGATAACCCAAATTTTGAATATAAATATGTACTTTGGGAGACTAGTCATCGTAGGAAAAATGGATGAATATGCTTCAAGTGAGAGATTATATTCACATATTGAGGTAAATTAAATGAGTTTATGGCGCCGTCTTGTATATTGAGGATTATGTATACCTATAGCCGAGTTTATATATCTTATACATATAAACGAGAAATAGTTTGTATATATAGATATATGGATATGTGAATATATGTATATACATCTGTATGCATATGAATATATGGATATATTTATGCTGTGGATATCTAAACCTTATATGATGGTTTAATGTTTGATCATATGATGGGATCATATGGATGTGTATATATTGTGCATGTGAACGATATATATACTTATGTGGTTGAGCATACCCCGCTCATGCTATCATTGGGAAGTTTTCGCGCAGAGGGTGAGCATCCTGGCTTGAGGAGCAGGGTGTGGATATTCCCCAGGTCATAGTCGTCCCGTGTGTTATTATGTGATTTATATTTTTGGGATGAGACGTGGTGGGTATGTTTCATCTCATTGCCGATTAGGAGCTATGACCGCTTCCCGGGACGTCGTGTGCGTGAGTTTATCACAAGGTGGGTGTCGTTGATCCCCACCAGGTGGTCCCCAGTATTGCTACGTGAGCCGGGCACTGGGAAGATGATAGCATGGTGCAGTTTATCGGTGATATAGATAGCCGGGTATATTATGTACATGGCCATTGTACATCAGATGTGATATGTACACTTGGTCATGGGTATGGATGATATATATATATATATATTTAGAAATTAAATGCTTATATATATATATTTATATATCCTATAGGTGAAAGGATATGGAATCTTTATGGAGTACATCTTGGATGATTATGGTGTACTAGATTGATGGGGGTTGATGTATCGCATTTAAGGAATATTTCGGTTACATCATCCCAGGTATATTATTGGAGATTTTTAAGCTATTGTTATATGGTAATCTAAACTAGTAGTTGTAGTAGTATAATTGTATGTATGGCATAATGGATCTCCAGGACCGACATTGTCAAGGCGTAGTGTAACGGGGTGTTTCCTTGTTTGGATTTCGCTTTGCGAGACACCCCACGCACGAAACGTAGTTCAATGTTGAGATTGGAGAGAAGTTTTGTCATTAATAATTATCTATGCATGTTATTTACAAATTAAATCATATGATTCAACCCAAACGTATATTGGTAACGTATTAATAATTATAATTGATTAAATTATAAACCGAAATCCATTAAGCCTAATATGGCATATATGTTTGAAAATAATTAAGTATGATTAGAAAGGGGTGGATTCTTGGGTATGCTAGGAAGGCAGGTATTGGGGGTATAGGCTATGCCTATGGTAAGTTAATTTGTCCTTATAGGTGGGTAACTTAGCTAAAATTTCAGGACGCGAATAGGTGCGCGCCATTAGAGGAGAGGTGAGTTGGGGTTTCACGAGAGTGCGATTCCACTTTAATTATGAAATAAGTGCATCGATATTTATTATGCACGGTTAACACACTTGCTAAATATTTTCACAACTCGGGCTCTGACCCGTTTACTTTTCTCTCCTGCATGTATATATATATATATTACTACAGGTGTCCTACCGCATGGATGTCGGATGACCTTCTATCCAGAGTCTTGGAAGCCGTGATAGGTGCGGACTGTTGCGGGATGTAGAATGTAGTCGCTTCCTACTTCTTTAAAAATCTAGGTAGGATTCATGTTGTATATCGGGTTGGTACCCATGGGATATTTATATACATGTTTATATTTATTCCATTTCAGTTATTGTATTGGCTGTGACCCGACAGCTTATTCGAATTTATTTCCTTGTTGCATACTCATTTGTAGATATTCATTTCATTTATTATAGTTCTTGTATGCATCTTTCTTTTATTTGTTAGTAGCTTATAGTGTTGGTTTGTTGGTTGTTAAATGTTTTATTTAAATTTTAACATCTCGTTTATATGATATCGGGTAGTTAGTCCTATATTATATAGTACCGACAGTTGGTGTTGAGACTGAGCCATCTGAAACTCCTGATTTAATGTAGTATAGGGCTGGCCACCCATTATTATTTTAAGCGGGGTGTTACATTGGGTTCATTGGAGGGTATTAGATTTATATAGGCTTTATGATTTGATAATTGAAATGTTTTTTATTTTTTTACCGGCATAGACGTAGGGGGAGATTTGTAAGGACATTATTTTTATTTTCCTTTATCAATTGAGTATGCCATATATCGCAACAACTGTTGAAGAACAATTCAAGATCATTCAAGCATCAAGACGCATCCGAATATCAAAGTTCTTCAACATTCAAGATTTCGCGAGATAAATTTGGTAAAGGTTGTGTTTTAATTCCTTAGCATTTCACTTAGAGTGTGGGATATTTTTTATCAAATATCTTCTAAGTGTTGGAGCAGACTTTTTAAGTTTATCGTCAAAAATATTTTCGAAGTTTTAAGGCAGAACATTTATTGGCGAAAAGAAAAATATTTATTTTTTAAAAATCTCGTTCGAGCGATAGACATACATCGTTCGAGCAACGGGTCTCTATCGCGCGATGTCGTTTGAACCACACATGTATCCGTTCGAGGGACTCTGGTATCTAGTTCGAGCGACGCGCCGCCTTAGATTTTCTATAAATTTGTTTTTCCAATTTTGTTTTTATTAAGATGACCTGAGATTACTTTTTTACGAAAACTGAAACTGTAGAAACGTTAGTCTTATCTTTTAGGGCTTTAATCCCTTTTGTTTTTTAATTCACAAGATCCCAATAGTTCGCGTGAATTGTTTTGGAACCCAACAACACATCTTGTGTCAAGTTTCTCTTATAGACAAGATCTATACTACTGATCTAGGTGCTCTTGAGGGGAGTACTGGGCTGAAGACGACTGCGTGTCGATAGGGAGTGCTCGTGGATATTCCTAGGTTGAATTGGATCTGCAGTCCTTGCTGACTCTAGACTGCGGTCTATGTGATTGTTTTGCGGAGTGATCATCATATATTTCATTGTGTATGTAGGTTGTGATTTATTTTACATAGTGAAATAAAAAGGTTTTACCCGAAAAGTTTTTTTTCCTAAAATCTGTGAGTTAGCTAACTTATTTATGATGGTTTAACACACACACACACACACACACACACACACACATGTAGTTTATGTTTAGGGGCTAAATTAATTTGGTTTAAAATTGACTCTAATTAAATAAGTTTAAATTGGGAATTTGCAAATTTATTTAAATAGATATCACGCACGACACTCTACAAAAGTCAAATACAAAAATAAAAAATTACATTTATTGCAAGTAATTAGTCACTACAAGAGACTTAACTATCTTTAAGAAGCTCTTTTTCAAACTAACCTGTCACATACTAGCAAACTTATCATGGTACCAATATGTAGAAATATGGCAAGGAAATATGATAAATATGAACATGTGAATATAACATTGTGAACATGAACATCATATCTATTTAAAGTAACTCCCCCTCAAATATACAATCCCTCTCAATAAACATGATATAGTGATGATAGTACTCATAAGATTAAAACAGGTTGGGTTAAGTGGATAAGTGCCACCAGCATATTGGGTGATAGGCATATACCTTTGATGTTAAAAGAGAAAATTTATATATAAAATGACCATTAGACATGGAAGTTATATGGGACAGAGTGTTGGAAAACTAAAAAACAAAATGTGCAGAAAATAAGTGTGGCAGAAATGAGAATGCTAAGATATATTTTTGGTAAAAGTCGATAGGATAAAATTAGAAATGAACAAATTTATGAAACATTAAAAGTAGCTCCTATAGAAGATAAATTGAGAGAAAATTAATTTAAATGATTTGGACACTTCAAGCATATATCAATGGAGGCCCCCGTAAGGAAGGATGATTTAGTTATTATTGATGATAAATGAAGGGGAAGAGGTAGGCCTAAATTGATTTTGTGGGATAATGTAAAAAAGGACATGATATCATGTGGTTTAATAAAAAATATTGCAATGAATATAATGTAATGGAAAAATAGGATTCATGTACCCGATACCAAATAATGGAAAAAAGGATTTGTTGAGTTGAGTAACAATAAATAACTATAAGCAGCTTAATATGCTTTAATAACTATACTCCCCTATCTAAAAACTTATCACCCCCTTTTTTTGTCACAAAAAGCGAAAAAAAAGAACTAAGCACATAGTAAGATCAAGTTAGCAAAACATTTTAAAAGAGTACAATATGTTAATCAAACCAATAAATAGAGAAAAAGTGAGTGAATAATTAAACTGTTAGTCTAGGCAAGATATAGTCAGGAGAGTAATAGGCATAAGATCAACAATTTAAACTACACATGGGAATATAAAATATATCAAAAAATGATATATGGAATGCTAAAGGATGATAAGCACTAAAGAGTTGAGAGTTTACAAGGATTATAATAAATATTATCAATATAAACCAAAATCCAAATAACTATAAACAAACAAAATTTACATCACTTCTTCTTAATTTTTATCATCCTAAAGACAAAAAAATCAATAAGCTTGCTATTTGCGTTCTGCAAGGTGTCTCCAACATTCTATGCATGCGTATTAAACCGTCGTTGAGTGTCATCGTAGAAGGAAGAGTTCATCAGACCAAACGATGATAACAAACTATGACATAATTAAGTAGATATTCGAGAGACAATGGAATCCAACTCATTTTCAATTAAAGGGCATGAACTAGATGCTGGTGATGTATGAGCAGGATGAGGAGGTGGGGGAGGAACGACATGTGCTAGTATAGTGGGGTCATCAAGGTTGCTAGGCTGAGAAATTCGCTTAAAATCTGAATGAATAGTCAATGTAGACATCGACTTTTCCTCAACTTATTTTGTAAGCAAAAGAACTGCACACTCCAAAATAAAATGCATGATCAAATGACCCTAGGGCAAGGCATGAGATTTAAATTTGTCCTTAGTGTGCTAAAAAAATCAGCCCAAGATTAAGTAACACAAACACATACCAACACATGAACTAATGACATACAACGACCATGCACATTTAGAAGTTACGTTGCGAGGGTGGTATGTGGAAAAAATACGAGAACAAACAACCATATTTAGGATGTAGCTATCTTTATCAAGATAAACATTCAAAAAAGTCCTGCCGTTCCATTCCTGACAATAGTTGTTGTTCAAAAGAGTGATAACATCTTCAGTTTTAGGTCCACTCAAATACTTCTCATAAGGATATTTGGGATAATTTTCTTTTGGAATGCCCAAGTGGTTTCATATCCACTTAGAATAAAGTTTCACTTGAATTCCACTCACTTGGGTAGAAAGAGTTTTATAGACTTAGTGATCCTTACCCTTTACAAGAGTATAATAAAATTATCTTACCATGTTGGGATGACATGGTCCGATTTGAGAGAAAATACCAAACCAATCTCTTTCATACAAAAACTCGTATAGACATGTGTCGAAAAAAGATTCCAAATCTATTAACCTCTCCCAATGCATGGAACACGTGGTGAGGAGTTCATCAAACCTGGAGAGTTTGGTGGAGGTTGAGGTACGTGAGCTTGATTTTGAAGCCATATGATAGCCTGAAATCACACACCAAGACATAAACACAGAAATACTAAGAGATATGGAATTGAAAACCAAGGATCCTATGCTAGCACTATGAGTAGACAAGCCCAACAATGTAAAGCAAAATCTATACACAATAACAGCTACTTAAGAGATTCAACCAAAAGTTAGGATAAGTAGAACCTCATAAACCATAGAGTATATTTAATCAAAATCTATCAAAACAACTATCACCAAGCCCTAACCCAAAAAAAACTAAATTGGAGAATCTATAGAACAAAAACTTAACAAGATGATGATTTAATATGCTAGAGTAAGGTAAAGACAACCTACAAGACTTTCGAGATCTAAAATGGGAGGAATGTAGGAGGTACTTATAATGGTGAATATGGTTTCAAGAGAGAAGTGCGTAACCGATTAAAACATCCCAATTTGTGGTTTTTATCATTCCCAGGGAATATCACTGCATCGAGAGAGTTCTCGCAGGGTTTGCCAGTGTCGCTGCAGTGAAGCTCCGGCGACATAGGCCACGCCAGCTTCCAGCAAATAAAAGTTGTGCAAAAATAGCACAAACTAAAAAAATGTACATATGGATTCTTAGATATAAAGAACGTATATATTAATCCCTAAAAAACTATTTTGAAAAACTAAACAAGCAAAGAGGTTCTTGGTTATGTTAGATAATTTACAAAAAGAATGGTTTTAGTTTACTATAGCCTAAGTTCAAATTAAATCCATAAAAGATTGAGTGACTTAAAGACATAACTCGTGATAGAAAAAGAATAAAATGAACATTAACCCGTCAAATTGGAGAATGAATATCAATGTTTGAATTCACTTTTGAATTTTTTTGACTTTATGCAACAAAGATAAAGCCTAATATTTCCTTGAAAACAAATAACATTTTTAACTATCATTTCTCTCCCTCAAACAGCGATTCATGATTGAAATGTTTTAAGTCTCATATCCTTGATGTTACTCAATTTTTTGATAGATTAAAATCTTTGATCCATCTGGTTTGATAAAATTTTGCATGTGGCGACTTTTTCTCATTCATTGCAAGAGGCGGGGAATTATTTTCAATTTTTCAAAGGTAGTTTTCACAACCCAAAGTTACAGCCCTTACGACATCATCACTCATGATTTTGAACATATATATATTTAACTCCAACCATGATGATAAAAACTCTTACACACAAAAGGATTAACAATTACACCCTTTCATCAAAACATCGCATAAAACATTTAATTTTCGATAGAAGTAGAAAATAAATACCTTTATTCTTTTTTTTGTGTGGAAGTGATCAAGTTTATAATGCGATGTAAAAGTGCATGAGTTATGAAGAATACTCTAAAATATCAAGCTTAATTTATCAAGGTAATTCAAGTTATAAAGTTTAAGTATGGAGTATTAAAATCTATAAATAAAACCATTAATACAATAACTAAGCAAGTAGGTTTGCATTTAAGTTTATGGGATAAAATAATACTTAACAAGCATAGAAGACCAATATCGTACCAGTTCAAAAATCTAAAGGCATGACCAAAAACAAATACCATATCTAAAGAGAAAAAAGTAGTGTAGAGAGAAATCAAGATGCCTATCCAAAACGTGTAAACCAAACACTCTAAGACACCTAAACCAAAATAATCAAATTTCTTCATGAACAAGGACCAAGCCTTGGCACATTTTTCTAGGGATTCTAACTCTCCTCTATCAATAGATTATTTTGAAACCCTATTCGGATCAATTCTTAACTACTTGGATCTAGGAACCAAATTCAGAAGTGTGGGAGGATTAATCATTTTTCTTTTATCCTTTCCCTTGGAAGAAAACTTTTGAGGGGCTTTCACTTTTTTATTCCCTTTCTTATCATCTTTTCTACCCTTATTAAAATCACCTAAGTGTGCCGTGGGTTAAAGCAAAACACAAAACTCCTTAAGGTGTCCTAACGTATGACAATGTGTGCACCTAAAGGGTTATATGTTGATGGGTTTTTAAATTGTTTCTTCCTAAGTCTAAAGTAAAACTCCTCCAAGTGTCCTTCCTTGTTATAATAGGAACAGATGAAAGTCACCTCCCCTTGGCTTCCTTATAGTATGGAATGAGCTGAAGATTCAAAAATGGGTTTGAAAAATGGATTGATATTGTCACGACCCCGACCCAAAATAGTAGGGAACGAGTGTCTTTACATGCCACCAAGGCATTCAATATTCCGGCCTTAAAATTTTTCTCTTAAAATATATGTAGAGGAAATAAAATCACATGGTTATGAATCGTAAAATACTGAAAGTTAAGGAATTACATCATCCGAGATTTCTAAAGGAAACTTCATTTATATTAAAATATCCAAGAGTTACAACTTGACACAAATTTCAAAACCTTTTAATTAAAGAGCCAAACATCCTCTATCTAATAAAACAAAATTATACTTAATGTAACAAAAAGAGCTCTAAAAGCTAAATCTTCAACATAATCCTCTTATATTCCATCCGCTTGCCTAATTATTTCCTGAAAAAATGGTTAATTATAAAACATCAGCTAAAAGCCGAATGAGATTCAATCTCCAAATATTCCAAGGTTTTAAGAAAATAGATACCTATTTAAGTCAAAAGAAAAGGCATATACATATATGGATAGGAATCTGCATTCTTATATATAAAGTAATTGACAGTATATATATTTTCAGAATAAACAGTTCAGAACAGAACATATAAAACAATTGAGCAATATGTGAATTATTTAGTCTTAGCGGCCATGTAAGCTCTAATACCCAGACATATAGTGTTACCAAATGTTCCCACCCGGCAACAACATAGATAGAAAATCATGATCTCTGGAACAACGCCTTATTTAGGGCACACCAACGATAAACCAGCTGGAAAGGTACCACCCAAATATTTTCACCCGGTAGTTAAGGCCAAAATAGTAAAAGAGTTTCCATAGGCCGAATCAAAAATTTCAGAATTCAAATAAGATGTTTATATCGAGAGATATACACATATAACAAACGACGGAATCATCGGTATCAGATGAATTTCGAGAATAAAATCATTTCATAAAATAAACATAGTTTTCATATTATAATATAATCAAAATGCGCAAGAAATTGCATAGAGTACTCACCTAAAATAGAGGTCGAAATTATAGAAAATGAGTCTTCGATCGCACGTTAATCTAACAAATACGATAAAGGTTTAAGTATATGTTCTAAATAAGGTCCAGTCTACATATTGTATTTTAATAATAACTTATTTCAAAGGATTACTAAAAACCATTTTCTTAACTTTTAAAACTCATTGATCGTAATTAAAAGATTCAATTCATCGTTCTTCCTAATCAGTCGGTTCCCAGTAGAGATGGAGGGTTACAGGGGCACTGCTTAAATACCATCTCCTCTAGACATAAAATTTCCGGATTCATTCCCAATAGAGATGGAGGGTCACAGGGGAACCACTTAAATACCATCTCATCTAGACAGAATTTCACCGGGCCTGACTTTGGAATTACTTAAATGGGATTCCATAATAACGAGCAATTACTTTTAAAAAATCATTTTTTTAAAGTATATATATAATTTCAAACAAGTTTACATGAAAAAAAATCAACTTGGATTTATTCTAAACTTGAAGTTTTGATTGGTGAAGTCCTTAGTGTATTTTACCAGCATAACTACTAAGTAAATAAATAAAACACAAAATTAAAACTATAAAAATACATTATAGCATTTAAATAAAATCATACCTACGAAATGAATTCTTTCTTCGAAATTATAGAACTCCTTCCTAAGACATTTCCCAAGCTTTCTATCACTCTTTCTTACTATAATTCTCAAGGAATTTGTGTGAGTTTCAAATGAACCCTAAGGCCTTATTTATAGGTTTCCAAAAGTATTACGGTGTTAACACGTGTCTAATGACTAGGCTTTTTGGAGTGGTGATTCAACACCAAGGTTTCACGATCCGAAGTGGTATTGCAGTGTTAATATCACCAAATGATGACAATTGTTTTAGCTTTCTCTCTAAAGACGACATGTGTAAGGTGGAAGTGACCAGCATATGGTGGAAATGTGATAAGGGTATAAGGGTCATTTTACACATGAAGTGTATTTTGGTAATTTCACACAATATATTTTGAATATTTCTTAGAGGTCCTTGAAAATATTTTATTTATAAAATGGCCCATTTTATATTTTTATTTTAGTCCTTAAATTTTCATAAAATTATATTTTCTACCCCAAAACTTATTATTTACCTTACGATCTGTCACAAGACTTCGATTTGATCCAATTTACAGTTGATTCTTCATAATTAAAAATGGGGTTTGTTATATTGATAACCAATAATATCACATATCTAATAATACAAAATTTATAAGATAATAAGTAAGACAAGAGTGTAAAAACAAACTATATATATGAAAGTGGGGTCATTACATCCTACCCTCCTTATAAAAAGTTTGGTCCCCAAACTTTACTTACATTAATTTCCAAAAAGGTATGGATATCGCTCCTTTATTTCATCTTCTCGCTCCCATGTTGCTTCTTCAACAAAATGATTCCGCAATAATTCTTTAACTAGTGGAATAACCTTAGTTCATAATATTTGATCTTTATGGTCCAAGATTTACACTGGATGCTCAATGTACGACAAATCTTCTCTAACTTAAAGAGGCTCGTGACTTAAGATATGTTTTGGATTTGGGACATATTTCTTTATCATTGACACGTGAAACACATTATGTACACTAGAGAGTTCAGGTGGTAAGGCTATTTTATACGCAACAAATCCTATCCTTTCAAGGATTTCAAAAGGTCCTATGTATATTGGGCTCAACTTCCCTTTATTCCCAAATCGTATTACTCCCTTTGCAGGCGATACTCGCAAGAACACATAATCTCCTTTTTGGAATTCTAACTGTCGATGCCGATTGTCAACATAACTCTTTTGACGGCTTTGAGTGATTCGAAGTCGGTTTTGGATCAATTTCACCTTCTTTATTGTGATCTGAATCAATTATGGTCCCAACAATTTTCTTTCCCCAGCTTCTACCCAACATATAGGGGGACGACACCTTCTATCATAGAGTGCCTCATATGGAGCCATTTGAATACTTGCTTGATAGCTATTATTATTCGCGAATTCCACGAACAATAAATGATCATCCCAATTCCCTTTTAAATCAAGTGCACATGCCCTAAGCATATCCTCTAAGGTTTGAATAGTTCTCTCTGATTATTCATCCGTTTAAGGATGAAAAGCAGTGCTAAATTTCAATTTTGTTCCCATGGCTTCATGTAGGCTTTTCCATAAGCGAGACACAAATCTAGGGTCACGGTCAGAAATAATTGAAATTGGGGTTCCATGAAGCCTAATAATTTTCTTCACATACTACTTAGCTAATTTTTCTAAAGAATGGGTAATCTTAATGGCAAGAAAACGAGCAGATTTAGTTAGCCTGTCAATAATTACCCAAATAGAATCATTACCATTTGAACTCCTTGGTAAACCTGTCATAAAATCTATAGTGGTATGTTCCCATTTTCACTCCAGGATAGGTAGGGGTTGTAGTAATCCTGATGGTTTTTTATGTTCATCTTTTACTTATTGACACACCAAACACTGAGATACAAATTCCGCTATCTCCTTTTTCATGTTATTCCACCAAAACACTTCTTGAAGATCTCCATACATCTTGGTATTTCCAGGATGAAACGTGAATCTCGAGTAATGACTTTCCTCCAAAATTTTCCTCTTCAGTTGGGAATCACGTGAAACACACACTCTATTTCCAAACCTTAATATATCACCCTGTATTGCAAATTCCATTATCTTCCCTTCAATATCCTCTTCTCTCATCTTCTTTAGTTGTGGGTCATTTACTTGTGCAATTTTGATCCCTTCCATCAATAGGGGTTGTACTTGAAAGTTTGCAATTAATCCACCTTTATTATAAATACGAACATCTGTTTCCATATTTCTTAAATCCTTCAATAGAGCCTCCTGGTTTGTAATAAGACATGCTAAATTGGGTGCAGACTTCCTACTTAAAGCGTCAGCTACTACATTAGCGTTCCCTGGGTGATAATGAATATTTAAATCATAATCCTTCATCAATTCTAACCACCTCCTTTATCTCATGTTCAATTCTTTCTGAGTAAATATATATTTCAAACTCTTATGATCGGTATAAATCTCACAAGTCTCACCATATAAATAGTGTCTCCAAATCTTTAGAGCAAAGATTACTTCCTCTAATTCTAGGTCATGGGTTGGATAATTCTACTCATATGGTTTTAAGTGTCTTAAAGAATAAGCAACTATTTTTCCATTTTGCATTAACACACATCCTAAACCATTTTTAGAAGCATCACTGTAAATCACCAACCCTTTCGTACCTGAAGGAATAGTCAAAATTGGGGAAGTCACTAATCGATTCTTAAGTTCTTAAAAACTTTTCTTGGCTTCCTCAGACCATTCATATTTTACCTTCTTTTGTGTTAACCTAGATAGAGGTTTGACAATACTAGAAAATCCTTCAACAAATCTTCGATAATAACCTGCTAATCCAAGGAAACTACGAATCTCACTCACATTAGTTGGTCTTGGCCAATCTAGTATAGCCTCAATGTTTTGAAGGTCAACCGACAGTCCCTCCCTGGAAATGACATGTCCTAGAAAAGAAACGCCAGGCAACCAAAACTCACACTTCTTTAATTTCGCATATAATTTTTCTTTCCTTAGGATTTGTAATATTATCTCCAAATGATTCTCATGTTCTTAAATACTCTTAGAATAAATAAGGATGTCATCAATAAAAACAACCACACATTGATCCAAATATTTCCTAAACACTCTATTCATCATATCCATAAAAGCGGCTGGTGCATTAGTTAGTCCAAATGGCATCAAAAGAAATTCATAGTGACCATATATAGTATGAAAAGATGATTTTGAAATATCATTTTCCTTAATCTTCAATTGATGATAACCTGACCTAAGGTCAATCTTAGAAAATACTTGCGCACCTTGTAGTTGGTCAAACAAATCATCTATACGAGGTAGGGGGTATTTATTTTTAATAGTAACCTTGTTCAGTTCATGATAATCTATACATAACCTCATCGTCCCATCCTTAATTTTAACAAATACTACTAGAGCACCCCAAGGAGATATACTTAGTCTGATAAAACCCTTGTCTAAAAGGTCTTATAATTTAACTTTTAACTCTCTTAATTCTAAAGGTGCCATATGATATGGTGGTTCTGAGATTGGTATAGTTCCACGAATAAGGTCAATGGTAAGAACTATTTCTCTATTGGGAGGTAGACCGAGTAAATAATCAGGAAAAACATCCATAAATTTCTTAGCAATAGTAATATCTTCTAATCTAGGCTCTATCGTCTCCAAACTAGTAACAGTTGCAAGAAATCCTTGACATCCCTTCTTAAGAAAACTATAGGCTTGCATTGCAGAAATAATACACATCGGAGATATGATGCCAGTTCTTTCAAAACTAAATTTTGGTTGGTGAGGAATTTAGAAAGTAACATTCTTCTCAAAACAGTCTACCTTAGCATGATATGATGCTAACCAATCCATCCCCAAAATGACTTCAAAATCTTTAATGTCTAAAACTATCAAATCAACAAATAGTTTATGACTATCAATATCTATGGGGAAAGCCTTGTATACTAATTTACCCATCAATAACTCACCCTAAGGAGTAGAAACGTGTATGTTATAATTCAAGGGTTCAGACAATTTATGAAAGCGATTTAATACATGTATAGATATGAACGAATGGGTACAACCAGGATCTATCAAAGCTTTAAAAGTCTGGGCACATATAGAAAGTGTACCTGACACTACCGCATTAGAAGCTTGGGTATCAGAAAGTGCAAAAACTCTACCCTGTCCGTCTTGATCCTTCTTTGCACTTGAAGGATTTATCGAAACCCTTGCTGGGTTTGGGCAGTCTTTTATCTGATGTCCTTTCTGTCCACATCTAAAACAAGCTCCTGAATCCTTATAACAATGTCATCCTCCATGCATCTTTCCACATTGCTGACATGTCTGGTTATTATGATGTTTGTTATCACTAGTTCCCCCAATATTGGATGTGTTCCTAAAAAAATTATATTATTAGGTTTCTTTCCTTTTTATTCCCCAAACTTCCTCTTACCATCTCTAATTCGATTGTACTCACCATCCCTCTCAGCTATTGTAGCCCTAGTCACGATGTCAATATATGATGTCAACTTTAGGATGGAAATTCGACTATGAATATTCAACCTTAACCCACGTTTAAACTTCTTTTCTCTTAAAACATCAGTTACTACAACATGATGTGCAAAATGTGATAACTCAGTAAACTTTGCCTCGTATTTACTAACCGTCATATTTCCTTGCACTAGACTCATGAAGTCAGCTGCCATTTCGTCTTTCACCGTTTCAGGAAAATATTTCTCATAAAAGATTACTAAGAAATAATTCCAACCTATGTAAGTATGCCTTTCCTCGTGTATTCTCTTACTTATTCTCCACCAATGTTCTGCTTCACCTTCTAACATAAATGTTGAAAATAAACCCTTTGTTCATCTATGCACTTAAGAACATCAAGTATCTTTTCCATCTTCATCACCCAACTTTCTGCTTCAGTGGGGTTTGGAGTACCTTTAAAAGATGGCGGATTCAACTTCTTGAACTGTTCAATAGTACATCTACTTAGTTTAAGATTCCTTGGTACTCCATTATTCACCTGCTGCTCCACAATCTTTGCTAGACTTTCAATCGCCTTGTATGCACCTTCCTGTCCTTCTATACTCGAATCACTAGTTCCCATAGATGATCTTCTCTTGGTCATTTTCTACAGTCATGGCCAAACGTAAGATCTACTATACTATATCAAGATTGAAAACTAAAAGACCAATTATAAATAATATAACACATTGGGAGGGTTATCACATAAATTATATTTTTAATACTATCTCCTAAGGATGGAAACATAAAATCTATAACATTCGAAACCTATGCTCAGTAGTCTACGGATTCATAACCTATGCTCTGATACCATTTCTGTCACGACCCTGACCCAAAATAGTAGGGAACGAGTGTCTTGAGATGCCACCAAGGCATTAAATATTCTGGCCTTAAAATTTTTCTCTTAAAATATATGTAGCGGAAATAAAATCACATGGTTATGAATCGTAAAATACTGAAAGTGAAGGAATTACATCATCATAGATTTCTAAAGGAAACTTTATTTATATTAAAATATCAAAGAGATACAACTTAACACAAATTTCAAAGACTTTTAATTAAAGAGCCAAACATTTCCTATCTAATAAAACAAAATTCTACTTAATGTAACAAAAAGAGCTCTAAAAGCTAAATCTTCAACATAGTCCTCTTATATTCCATCCGCTTGCCTAATTATTTCCTGAAAAAAATGCTTAATTATAAAACATCAGCTAAAAGCCGAATGAGATTCAATCTCCAAATATTCCAAGGTTTTCAGAAAATAGATACCTATTCAAGTAAAAAGAAAAGGCATATACATATATGGATAGGAACTTGCATTTATATATATATAAAGTAATTGACAGTATATATATTTTTAGAATAAACAGTTCAGAACAGAACATATAAAATAATTGAGCAATATGTCAATTAATTTGTCTTAGCGGCCATGTAAGCTCTAATACCCAGACAGATAGTGTTACCAAATGTTCCCACCCGGTAGGCCTGTCAATCGGGCTCTATGACCCGAGCTTATGGTTGATCACGCTCAGGCCGATTTTTATTTACTTGGCTCAAGCTCAAGATCGGCCCGAATGAGCTTGAGAGTGCTCGGCTCAAGCTCGACTCACAAAGTAAATCGGGCTTCGGGCCCAATTTGAGCAGGCCCGAAATGAATATTCCAATACATGTTTATTTAATTTAATAATAAATATTCATATTTCAGCAATAAAAAAATACATTTTAGCAATAAAAAATTGATTTCAGCTCTAAAAAAATATAATGCAGCACTAATGTTGACATTTCAGCATTAGTAAAATACATTTCAGCACTAAAAAAAACATATTTCAACACTAAAAAAACACATTTTAGAACTAAAAAAATAGATTTCTGCACTAATATTGACATTTCAGCATTAAAAAATCATATTTCAGTACTAAAATAACAGATTTCAAAACTAAAAAAATAGATTTCAGCACTAATATTGACATTTCAGCATTAAAAAAAACAGATTAAGTAAAGTAAATTAATAAATGACCCACCTTCTTTTTGTTTCTTTAATATTAAGTCCAATAGTTTATTTGCATAAGGATAAAATTATAAAAATTATTTTGTTTCAAAATATTTTTTACATATCATAGAAAATAAAATAATTCTATATATATATATATATATAGAAATAAATAATTAGATATATCATTTCGGGCCGAGCCTAGTTCGGGCTTGAAAGTGCTTCGCTCGCACTCAGCTCATATTAAATTCGGGCTTAATATCTCGGCTCAAACTTGGCTCAGCTCAAACTCAATAAAAGCTCGGCCCAAATTTAGCGGGCCGAGCAAGCGGGCTTCGAGCCTGCTCGGCTCAATTGACAGGCCTACCACCTGGTAATAACACAAACAGAAAATCATGATCTCTGGAACAACGCCTTATTTAGGGCACACCAGCGATACACCAGCTGGGAAGGTACCACCCAAATATTTCCACCCGATAATCAAGGCCAAAATAGTAAAAGAGTTTCCATAGGCCGAATAAAAAATTTCAGAATTCAAAGAAGATGTTTATATCGAGAGATATACACATATAACAAACGACAGAATCATCAGTATCAGATGAATTTTGAGAATAAAATCATTTTATAAAATATACATAGTTTGCATAATATAATATAATCAAAATGCGCAAGAAATTGCATAGAGTACTCACCTAAAATAGAGGTCGAAATTATAGATAATGAGTCTTCGATCGCACGTTAATATAACAAATACGATAAAGGTTTAAGTATACATTCTAAACAAGGTCCAGTCTACATATTGTATTTTAATAATAACTTGTTTCAAAGGATTACTAAAAACCATTTTCTTAACTTTTAAAACTCATTGATCGTAATTAAAGGATTCAATTCATAGTTCTTCCCAATCAGTCGGTTCCTAGTAGAGATGGAGGGTCATTGGGGCACCGCTTAAATACCATCTCCTCTAGATAGAATATTTCCAGATTCATTCCCAGTAGAGATGGAGGGTCACAAGTGCACCACTTAAATACCATCTCATCTAGACAGAATTTCATCGGGCTTGACTTTGGAATTACTTAAATGGGATTCCATAATAACGAGCAATTACTTTTAAAAAATCATTTTTTTAAAAGCATATATATAATATCAAACAAGTTTACATGAAAATAAAATCAACTTGGATTTCTTCTAAACTTTAAGTTTTGATTAGTGAAGTCCTTAGTGTATTTTGCCAGCATAACTACTAAGTAAAGCTATAAACCATAAAATTAAAACTATAAAAATACATTATAGAATTTAAATAAAATCATACCTACGAAATGAATTCTTTCTTCGAAATTATAGAACTCCTTCCTAAGACATTTCCCAAGCTTTCTATCACTCTTTCTTACTATAATTCTCAAGGAATTTGTGTGAGTTTCAGATGAACACTAAGGCCTTATTTATAGGTTTCCAAAAGTATTACGGTGTTAACACGTGTCTAATGACTAGGCTTTTTGGAGTGGTGATTCAACACCAAGGTTTCACGATCCGAAGTGGTATTGCAGTGTTAATATCACCAAATGATGACAATTGTTTTAGCTTTCTCTCTAAAGACGACATGTGTAAGGTGGAAGTGACTAGCACGTGGTTGAAAGGTGATAAGGGTATAAGGGTCATTTTACATATGAAGGGTATTTTGGTAGTTTCACACTATATATTTTGAATATTTCTTAGAGGTCCTTGAAAATATTATATTTACAAAATGTTCCATTTTATATTTTTATTTTGGTCCTCAAAGTTTCATAAAATTATATTTTCTACCCCAAAACTTATTATTTACCTTACGATCTGTCATAAGAGTTAGATTTGATCCAATTTACAGTTGATTCTTCATAATTAAAAATGGGGTTTGTTATATTGATAGCCAATAATACCACATATCTAATAATACAAAATTTATAAGATAATAAGTAACACAAGAGTGTAAAAACAAACTATATATATAAAAGTGGGGTCATTACATATATGATATGGTTATACGTAAAACCATCACTTTCAAAACCAAGTCCTCTTTTATCCGTAGTGGATGACTTAGAACCAAAAGCATCTTGCCCAAATTTTGAGACCTACCCATCATATTAATCCCGAAAGTGGTCACAGATAGTAGCCTGGTCTCAAGCAAAGAGATTGGATTCTCTTGGCGTATTCTTGAGTTTTCACTCCCGTGTAGGGACATCTTAAGGAACTCTCCATGTTAAGAAAGTCAATGGAACTTCATTCATAATATGGTACACTACTCACCATGTGAGGAGCAATAAAATCTCTTACACAATTCTCACTCACCATAGCCATTTGGTTATTAGTGTTGGCTAACTTGGTGGAGAGTTCCACGTTATGCTTTTGAGGTCTATGGACTCCTCGTAAAACTAAACATAGTCAGCTTGAAGATAGTTTTCCTCTTCTTCATCAATAGTACTCAAATAAGACACATGAATATTAATTTATTCACTAAGCGGAAGAGGGACATCAAAATCCTCTAAATCATCTAACTCATCAAATATCTCTCTTCCTATAAATGAGGCATAGTTGCATTTTTTAGAGTCATTTTTAGAGTCTGAGTTATTATCATTAAAAGTGGCTTGATATGCATTTTTTACACCGTCATGGATCATATTTGAGGGACATTATTTTGACATATGCCCTCAACCACCACACATAAAGCATGTGAGGGTCCTTAGAGATTCATCTTTCATTTCTCCACCTCAATGACTAATCTCAAGTCTAGGCAGATAGTTTTTGGTTGAGCCTCTTAACGGAAATTATTTTTGCCACTTCTTGGAAAACTTAGTGAGAAATGACATATCGTCCTCACTAACATAATGGGAACTAAAATTGGGAGATGCCTTTTTATCCTTAAAAGCTAGATTTTTCTCCTTTTATTTAGGAGGCAGTCCTTGGCGATAAGACAAATTTTCCTCATAGGTTTGGAGAGAGCCAATCAATTTGTCTACACGCATTGGAGTTGAAAGTAGAACTCTAACCTCTTCAGTGTCTTTCACTTTGCCACCGAACCTAGGGGGAAGAGACCGTAAAATTTTATCAATAATTTTGTTCTCTTTTATAGTCTTCCCCAAAGCAAAAACATAGGTAACCATGTCATTCATATCGACATAGAACTTGTCAAAAGTTTCATTCTCCTTCATAGTAAGAAGTTTGAAATGAATGGTAAGCTATTGAAGCTTGGAATTCTTTACGGTGGAGGTGCCTTCGTATGTCATTTGTAAAATATCCCACACCTCATTAGATGTTGAACATGTGGATATACGTCTAAACTCACTTGGGGACACATAACCAAAAATAGTGTTAAGTCCCTTCATGTTCTACCTGCTTTCCTTTAATCGTTTTCCTCCCAACTAGATATTACCTTATCAACTTGGACAAGTTCATCCCACAAGCACACTATTCTATATAAGCTCACACATAGAGATTAAATATGATATCATACGGGCTTTCCAATAGGAACAATTTCTACTATAAAATGGAGGAGGTTGAAGGGTTAAACTTCCATCCATTGCACACAAAAAGGATCTATATCTAGGTTTTTACACCTAAAAACTTGGCGACTCGCTCTGATACCAATTGAGAGTGTGCTTGTTGACAGTAGTTACCGAAATAAAAATTAATTCACCTAATTCAAGAAAAGTTTTGTTAATTTATTATTAAATTAAAAGTTCAAAAGTCTACGTGAAAAAATATTTTATCGAGTTTTAGAATCTCATAGAGTTTTATCTTGTTAACTAAGACAATGATTCTAAAAGAGGCAGAAAGTGTAAAATAAGCAAAAGACCAGATGTACGAGGGAAAAACCTAATAATAGGAAAATCTCGGGTCGATAAGAATGACAAATGCACTATGGTATAATTTTAGAAGTAAAAGAAATATACTTACAACCTCATGATGCTATAATCAACTAGACACTCTTTCCCATTATATTCTCCATAGAGAGCACCAACAGCTGGAGTATGCTGCACAACTACGATCGATTTTGGTCTATAACTAAAGCCTTCGAATTCTCTGGTCAAACTTTCTTGTTCAAAGTAGAAACAACTTTCTTCATTTAGAGTTTGAGGAAAAACTTTGTTATGCCGGGATAAAACCTTCAAGGAACCACAATTCTACACCTAGGAGCTTTGAGGGAATCCTATAGATGTGTGTTGGGGTGTTTATAAAAGGGGTGCGGTGCTTTAAATCCCAAAATGAGATTTTTAAGCCAAGAAAGAGAAAATATTTACTCACTAATGAAGATTATTTTTTTGAACCAAGGTGAGCAAATATACATCTATTAGAAACAATAGCTTGAAAGAACTCAAAGAAGAGGAGTGAAAAATGTGCTCCGCTCACAAATATATCAAATGTTTTGATCAACAATAATATTTTTTCAAAGCTCTCACTATTGGTTTGGAAGAGAATATAACATCTTAACATATAGCCTTTTGATTTGAAAATGTTTACAGACTCAATTGCTAGGTGTCTTACTCTCAATGTGTTAAGTACTCACATAAGGGTTTTAGTCAACCAAAACATTACACTTGACACACTAACCAAGAAGATGTTAAAGAAATATCTTATGAAAAAGTGACTTTTGGCATTGTCAGACATGTGTCGCCGGAGGGACGCTACAACGACCTATTGCATCGCTGTGGTGAACTCGAAGCGATCGAGGTTACACACTAGTCCAAATATTTTACACGGGGACACAAGCATCCAACAAAATAGTGTTATGCAGTGAACAGAACCATCGCTGTGACAGAATTGCTGTGAAGCAAGTCACACCTTTGTCGAGAGATTTTATAATATGAACAAGAAAAAGCCAGTGATAAGTTTCACTATAGTGAGGCACGACATCATTGCAGCGAAGCTGAGGCTATGCAGCTCGCGCATGCACCTAGATATTTTATCCAATTTTCCTTTGAATATTTTCAAAATAGTTTTGAGGCAAACTCCAAGTATGTTTATTTCTCACATGAACATTGAAACTTAAAATACACAAATGGATTCAATTCTTTATAAAATAAATTTATAAATATGAAAATTATATTTGCATGTGTATTTGAAAATATTACAAAATCAAGGTTAATTAAATAGATTTTTTAATTTATAAAAAAAGATAAACCAAGGTGAATCTATGTCTTATATAATTTACTAAGTGGTGTTCTTGAGGTTTGGTATTAAGTGAATCCGATTCATTGATGAAGCTTTTCGGTGACCTCTTGGATGAAGACTCAAACATGTTTTGGTCAAGGAATTTAGATAATCTATTATATGGAGCGCATTGAGTATACCATACTCTTACAGATCTCACCTTAAGGGGATAAGGATGGTTGAGGTCGATTAGAGAAAAGATCAAGATTGGATAGAGTCCACCAGGTCTAGATAATTATATAAGGTCAAGGAGTCCCACACTGCTCAATCTCTTTCCTTCCTCTATAAATATAACCCTCAGTCTAGGGAAAAGGGGTACGTAATCTTTGTAAATAGTATAATATTAATAAAGAGAAGACTAATAGTCCATGGATGTAGGCACATTGCCGAACCATGTACATTTTGTTCTTGTATATAATTGTACATGAGTATACCATGTTCAACTTTAATTATGTTAAATAAATACTAGTAGGATTTTACCACGTACAATTGGCGTCGTCTTTTGAAATTGACTTCCTTTTATCAGCTAAGAAAATCCAATGAACATCCATGTCTCACTCACACGACAAAAGTTTTCCTTATCACAACAACCAACAAAATAATCAGAATGGACCCAAGGCTCCCAGAGTCAGGTCTGAAGTCTATCTTAATAGGATCAACAACACTCCTAACTTATGTTATCATCCACAAGAAGACCGTACTTCGGAGAGAAATATCACGGATTATAAATAGGTATGAATGATGATTCCATCAGCAAGAGGAAGCCACGTGCCACCAAAAGAAGAGAACACCCATCTTAGATATTGCCTAAATATAATGGAGCAACAGCTCCTTGAGGACAAACATAAATGCCACTCTCATACCTTTATCCCTTATACGAGCCAAACTCATAACTAAGAAAAAATTTTCACAATGAGATCAGGATCACTGTAATTAGAGGGGCTCACCAGACAGAAGGTACCACAAAGATAGTCAGGGGAACCCGAAAGACCTCTGTAATCTCATCCATAGAGAGATGAGCGAGCATCCAGCTTATTTAGGGGTAAAGTCCACCAAAAAACTGACTAGGAAAGCCCTTGTCAGCTAGATAAACTCCCCATTTCTTAAGGTCAATTCAAGACTTTGAACATCCTGAGAAGTTAATCGTACCGAGGTTTAATATCTACGATGAGAAGACTGATCCCATTGATCATATTCACTAATATTTATAAGCCATGACTCTTTGAAGCAATAACGAGGCTCTCACGTGACATATCTTCCCTTTTAATTTGGGAGATAGCACACATATGTGGTTTGAAAAATTATTACTTCTCTCAATCACTAGTTTTAAATATATCACTAAATCCTTCGCTGTCACTTTCATCACCACCCTCTCTCATCCAAAGAGGATGGACTCTCTCCTCATAATAAAGAAGAAGCCCTAGGAGACCTTGCATGAATACGCACTAACATATTGGGAAATATAAAGACCCCATCCTAGGACTCCCCTAAGCACCTCCTTAGGTAGCTAACACTCACCCATTCACTATAAACCCAAGGTCATACTTTGAATATCGATCGAGAGGCCACCGGGCGCTCTCGATCACGTTTGACTCTGGTTAACTCTCCATCTTGAGAGAAGATCAATGAATCTTTGAAGGGCTCCGAATCCCCTTTCCAAAGGTCCATCCCATGCACAAATTAGCATTACAATTCGGATGAATGATCCGTTTTACTCAGAGAATTGCATCAGAAGACATCGGGAGCTCTCAGGCACCATTTGGCTCTGGTCAACTTTCCATCTTGAGTGAAGATCAAAGAATCTTTGAAGGTCCCTGAATCCCCTTTCTAACGATCCATTCTGTGATACTTAGTTAATTATAAAAAAGGAGAGAAGCCCAATGAAATCTCGAAGGGAATTGAATTCTTTTTCCAACGGTCTGCCCCATGCAAGAATAAACCTTACAATTCAGACGACCGATCCATTTTCTTTCAAAACCCGTCGTTTAGAGACTATCGGAAACTTTTGAGCCCCGTTTGACTTCGATCAACTCCCAAACCCAGGAGTGGCTCATGGATTCTTAAAGGACTTTGAATTCCATTTTCAATGGTCTACCTCATGCACGATTCGGACTTACAATTTGCAATTTATGTTCATTTTTTTGAAACCCCGTTCTGGACTGCCTATAGGCAACTCAGGACCTCTGCTAATTTATAGGGAATCCTTTTCCTTGCCCGATAAGGAAAGCACACTATTGATATGCATAACAAGACCTATGCAACCGATACCCCATTTAACCATATAAATAGGGGCCATGACCTCACCTTGAGGAGGACAAAAGAGACCACTCTCAGAAAGTTAAAGAATATTCTCCTCGAATTTAGAGCCTCTCCCTTTCTTAAAAAGCCCATTTCCCATATTTCCTTTCATCAGTTTCTTACCTCACTTGGTAATTTACCCCACCTCTTCACACAACTTCCATACCATTATAAAATCAACATATTAGAATTTCAAAATTAGTATCAAGCATTTATAAGGAGGACTACTTCTTTATCTTTTTCTCTAGGTTTTTCCACTTTCGCATTATTTACCTTATTTCTATTTTTGCGCTTTTATTTCATTACATCGTATCCACTAATCTCTACTTTTTATTAGTAATATTGCACATAGTCCATTTTCATAAAAACTCCAGAAAGAAGAAAACCATAAATTTCAAAATCATGATTTCCATTTCACACTTTCACACTTAAACATATTTTCTCTACAGACATAAGAGAAATCCCACATTTGGAATTATGGGTTGAACTCCACCCTTACGATGTTTTGAAACTACGTGGATTTTGATACCCCTTGGGCTACGTAGACATCTTGGGTCAATCCTGAGATTCGAGTCCTCCCTTTTTTAATGTTCATATGATTCTCTCTTATATATATATATATATATATATATATATATATGATTTATAAGCCTCATGGTCTTAGATACTTGTGTCTCACCTGATGTACATTCTCTTTTTCATAGCGATTTGTTATTTGGCGAACACTTACATCATATTTTTATCATTATTTTTAGGAACATTCCTACGAATGAATTCACTCCGTACCTTTCATGACGTGAGTTGGGTGATTCCATTATTCCACTATTTATATTATACACATGTGCACACATGTCGCGGAGTCTAAAAGGAGAAGATTAACATTATCCCATGAGAGACTGAAAGGGAGGAATGGGTGCCTAACACCTTCCCATTTCGTAAATTATTCCCCGGGACTTACAATTATTTGGTTTTGTAAGCATCAGTTTGACCTTGATGCCATTCTCTCGAGACAACGACATTCTTTTGCTAGTTTTGAGCAAAATAGGTTGGCAACTCTATCTTTTCACATTATCCCCCACATGAGGATGACCAACCTACGATATCCCATGAGCGTGGGAGGGAATTATCTAACTCCGGGATGGCCACAGTGGTGACTCTGCTTGGGGAGTTTATTAAAGGACTAGACTCTATTTCTACATGGGTGTTATTCTTTGCTCTCTTACTTTTCAACATGTGTACATATATTCCCACCTATATGTTCCCTTTACTCCTTCACTTTCTTTTCTATATCTACCTCATTCTTATCACCACCACGCTCTCTTCACACACACACACACACACACACATATATATATATATATATATATATATATATATTACTTTTCACCCCTTGTATATATTCTACATGCTCACTTCACATACTTGTGTATATTCCGCATTCTCACTTCACACATTTACAGTTATATATAGTTTCAACTCTAGTTACATATTCCACACACAACTTGTAAGCTGTCCATGCTTAGCTTCACTATCACACACCCACACTTCTCTCACTTGTATATATTTCCATACTCACTTACACATCTCACACACCACTTATAGATGATCCATGCTTATCCTCACTAGCACACACATTCACTTGTGTATATTCACATGATCACTTGTACTATTCCCATGTCACTCTCTCACCTTACACACCTCACTCACCTGTATATTCACATGCTTCCCTATAACCATGCTAGATTTACTTTTCATTATATTTGTATATTTTACCTCATTAGTGTAGTACTCCCTTAGCATGCAAATAAAAAAAATCTCTTTCCGTAAGATACTAATTAAGACTCTTGTATTTTTGCACACTACATCACCAGAGCATGGCAATATTGGCCAAAATTTTGTCCCATACTGGGGGGTCACTTCGTGATGGGTACCGACTTCACCGGGGTACTGTTAACCTAAGATATATGATTCTAACCTTCCATTGTCCTTATACCTTTGACGTATATCAAAGGGTTCCCCTACATCGTACCACTTGAACGAACTCATGATGGGAGGTATATAGCGGGAAACTCATTCACGTACATCGAGTATATCGAATTCTCTCTCACACGTACAGTTTCCACGAGGTATATCATGATTGCCTACACGTACACTAGATATTCGATGTACGTGAATGAGTTCCCCGTTATATATCATGATTCCCACACGTACACTAGATACACGAGATACTAATCATGATTGCCCACACGTACAGTTTCCACGAGGTATATCGAATTCACATACACTCAGGTATATCAAATGGCTTGTCCACACGTACCGATAAATGATTGCCCTTATAGACAAGAAGTATATCGGGGAAGTCATGCCAAGGGGGGGACCCTTCCACTAACCCAATAAGTTCATTAACCTCATATAGGCGCTAACCTAGTCTATTTCTCCTTTTATAAAATAGGACCCTGTCCATGAGCTTGAAAACAAGTCAAACCTTGTCTTATATTTTTAAACCCTATTTCCCCCCAAGATTAGGTCTTGTTCGATATTTTTCTTGCATTTAGGCAAACATAATACAAGTGAAAAATGTAATAATAATAATAATAATAATAATAATAATAATAATAATAATAATAATAATAATAATAATAATAATAATAATAATAAGGCTCCTCTCTTTTTTCCCTCCTTTTCAAAAAAAAAAAAAAAAAAACAATATTTTTCTCCTTTTTCAAAAAATCCATAAATACTTTCTCCCTCTTTAAAAAATAAACCCAAAATATTTTCCCTCTCAGGTTGATTCCATATCCTACTTTGGACTAGCTCCCTATTGACTTCGGTCTTTCATCAAACCGCCTCGAAGCTCCACTTCTTCTTCTGCTACTTCAACCGAATTTGGGATCTACCTCCTCAAGCTCTTCATGAAGAATACCGACCGAACACCAAATGTCCAACTGAATCTGATGGCTATCCTATCCCAACTCAGCGCCAAGATTGACAACCTTCAAATCGATGTCCATGAGATGCAGTGACATCGATCCCTAACTCCTGAAGCTCATGAACCTAAGATCCCCTTTCCTCGTGCTATGTGTCCACCTATCCCTAAGCCTGTTTGGGTACCATGGGAATGCCCGCATGTCTCGTGTGCCCCTCCTGCAAATGGTCCACCACCTGCTCAGCTCCCAATTCCAAACCTCGCCCAGCCAGGGTCTAATCTGCTAGTGGCTGTGGATCCAAAGAAGAGGAACTAAAAAGGTCAAGGAATACCTCAAGATGTTGTAAAAGAAGTTCGATCAGGTTAAGATATCCGAAAATACTTGGACTACACCTATATGTCTCCTTATACCAAAGCCAGACTGCCAGAGAAGTTGAAGATGCCAGACATTGAGAAGTTCAGTGGAAGTGGCCCCCCAATTATGCACCTACAAAGCTATCACTGAGTCATGACCCTTATTAGTGCCTCCGGGGAGATAATTACCCAGATGTTTCAACAGACCTTGAAAGAAAGTTCCCACCGATGGTTCTTATCTCTCAAAGAATCCAGAATCCGCTGTGGGGAAGATGTGGCCCGAGAATTCATATCTCACAACAAGTACAACGAAGAGTTAGAGATCATGCGCAGAGACCTAGAGTTGCTGAAGCAAAACTTTGGGGAATTAGTCAGTAGCTTCATTTTAAGATGAAGAGAGAAAGCCGCCACTATGACTAACATTCCCTCAGAGGAGGAATAAGTAATCTTTGTGAAGAAGAATTTTTTGCCTCATATCCGAGCATCCATGGGAGGATAGTACTACCCGCACTTCTGAGTCCTCCGAGAAGCTGGTATGGAAATCAAAGAAAGTGTCACTAAAGTGGAATTTGAACCAAAGAAGCTGACTGAATAGTTTACACCTCAGAAGTATGAAAAGCCTGCTAATGCCTCGGTCTTAACCATCAACAACATGTCATAACTTTCTACCTATTGGGCACTAGAAAGTCGACCCAATCCTGCTAGAAAAGAGTACACTGAACTCCATGATCCCCTGTCGAAAGTTTACCAGGTTTTGCTAACTCAAAATCTCATCAAACCATTGGAACCCCAACCATCACCAAACCCACTCACTAAAAACTTCGAGCCTAATGCCCTCTATGACTCTCACCAAGTTGTGGGACACACCACTGACCAATGCTTTCATTTTAGAAATGTGATACAATGTTTGATAGACTGGGGTATCATCACCTCGCCAACTAATCCTAAACCTAAAAACACTAAGAAACCTCTTTCACCACATGTAATTGGGACAAATGTCATCTTCTTCGAAAGAAACGTTGAGTTTAACCCTTCTACCCAGACTGCACCCATCAAAGAACCCATCATCCTCACAGTCTCACCCAAATCTCTCAAGGTTTGATCATCCTTTCTCCTGCACCCTGCATGCCTTACTAATAAAGCTCTGTCACTTCTCACGATGGCTTGCATTACCTTCCACACCCAATTTAAGGGGACATCATGGAAATATCTGCCATGTTAAACCACCTCCATAAGTTTGGTCTAAAATTTCCTGTAAAAATGTTAATCGACTACCAAAGATTATGTAGCCTATTCATGGAAGCCCGAAAGTGGGCTCGAGAGTCAGATGACTGGGTGGTACCCGTAGAGGAAGTCAATCTAGATGACATTGTACATATCATAGCCAATGTGTTTTTCAGCATCTCCAAATTGCTCACAGCTTTAAGACTGCAAGGACGGCTAGTCCCTTCACTTTGGCACTTCCTAAATAAATGGGAAGATTTACATGTTGAGGCCGTAAAGGTTGTTGAATGCATTGATTACTCTTAGAATGAGGACATCGTCTCCATCGGATGGGGGGATGATTTTGATAGCTCAGATGATGAACCGAATCATGAAGAAGACAGTTTTGCTACTAATTTTTGTGGAATGATCCCTTTTGAAGATTTATTAGGAGAAATCAAAAAATTATCCATTCATTCCGAAGTAGATAAAGCCATGTTCTTATTCCCCCTGCCTCTGTAACCATATGACCAGATCAGGACAATACTACAAAGGTTCGATTCCCCATTCAACCGAAGTGGACAAAGGAAATGATATTTCCAAAGAGCTCCAAATGCTAAAATCTTAAAGAAGCCGTTAATATGGTTGGATCCTTAACCTCTACAGACTCCTCTATTTTTCTGAAGAAGAAATCCCAAAATTTGGCCCTAATCATAATTATGCTCTCAATATCTCCGTTAAAGTCTCGGGAGAGACAGTACCACTATCACTTGCCGATAATGGATCCGATCTCAACGTTTGTCCACTTAGAACCTTCAACTCATTGGAATTGAAAGTTAATGATCTCATTCCTATGCCATCCATCGTGCGCACCTATGATAACACTCATCGATAAGTAATGGGTTCCATAAAACTTACAATTGGGCTTGGCCCTATCAATCCTCCCATGGAATTCCAAGTCATCGACATACTTGTTTTCTTAAACCTACTCCTTAGTCGCCCTTGGCTCCACAGCATCTGAGGAGTATCCTCTTATCTCCATCAGAAAATAAAGTTCTTTTCCAAATGTCAAGTCATCACCATTTTGGGGGGACGATGATAGGTCAAATAATTCGAATACCATCAATCCAGTGTTGGAGATTTAATATGGGACTAATTAAATTCTCCTCTTCGATTTTATAATTGATGCGCACCCCATACTAGTAGGGGACAACTTCAAAGACCGAGTCTATCCAAAGCATATCCCTCACAAAAAGGTCAATGTAATTCAGATGCTCAAGAACATGAACCTCATGCTCGAAAAGGGTCTAGGGTGATGAAAAGATGGAATTCTTGAGCCCATAATCCTGAAAGAAGCCTTTCCCCCATATGGCTTAGGCTACCAACCTTCCCCAGCTGAGCTCAAATCATTCCACCAGCCGCGATCGAAGATAAGCCTAGAGGATTAAAAGACTATTTTGGGGGACTCTTTGAACGAAAAGTTTGTCAAGGAGGGTGAAGACTTCCTTTTATGTGGATTCTCTGAATTGTGGTATGGCCACGTTAACAAGAAGATGAAACCGGGGCTGGAGATCTTCTTTCAAGACAACAACACTTGGGATGAAGACTAAACATATGAAGTGAGACCTCTATCTAATTAAACCATGTCAATCACCGAGAAGCCCGAGGGAAGTGACTCCCAGGAACCTTTTGACCTGCATACACTGAGGCTAAGCCTATGCATGATCCGCTCAGATGCCATTCCATTGGACCCATCCTCTCAGATCACAACTGCTGATATGTCTCTCTTAAACTGGCATGTCATGCCAGTCCAACTTGACCTTGATGTTTATCCTATTCAAATCTCTGTACCTGTATATGTTTCTCCTTTTCCTGATGTAAATGTAACTAATACCTCTTTTGATGAGGTTCTCAACGCTATTTTCCCTAAAAATGAAATAAGTAAGGATTTTGAGTATCTTGCTGTGACTTACATTAATTGCATTGATTCTAATAAAACTTTTAATGATGATGATTTTCTAAATGAGCAATTTTTAACTGATCTTAATAAAGAAAATAATAAACAACATAATCGCGTTCAAACTAAAGATGATGAGACGGGTGTTATTAATCTTTAGTAGCCATCAACGAAAGATTAAGATATGGTCTACCCTTAACGAGTATGAGCGTGCACAATTTGAAGAGCTATTTCAAGAATTTATGGATTTCTTCGCATGGTCCTATGATGACATGTCTAGCACTGACCCAGAAATAGCTCAACACGAGCTCCCAACATTCTCGAAATGCAAATCGATCAAGAAAATATTGAGGAAGCTCCAAACGAAATGGTATCTCAAAGTCAAACAGGAAGTGGTCAAATAGCTGAACGTGGGTTTTATTAGCGTGGCAGAGTACCCTACATGGCTTGCCAATATTATCCTTATGCTGAAGTCTAGAGGAAAAGTTCAAATGCGCATCGACTATTGCGATTTGAACAAAGCATCCACAAAATATGATTACCCATTTCCAAACATTGACATGATCATGGACAATATGACCAACCATGTCCTCAAATCATTTATTGACGGATTCGCCTGTTACAACCATATTAAGATGCACTATGACCACCAAGATAAAACTGCCTTCATCTCCCCGTGGGGAACTTTTTGCTACACCCTGATGCCCTTTGGGATAAAAAAGGTTGGTGCTACCTACCAAAGGCCTTCCACAACCATCCTGCATGAACTTATTTACAAAGAAGTTGAGGTTTATGTTAAAGACATGATCATGAAGTCCAAGACACGGGAAGGTCACGTTCCTACACTCCAAAAGTTCTTTAAGCGACTGTGACAATGACAAATGCGGCTCAACCCACAAAAGTGCATTGCTGTCATCAATAAGGGAAAAATCTTGGGATTCATGGTCAGTGAGAAAGGAATTAAAGCAGACCCTATAAAATTCAAATCCTGACTCGAGATGGCACCACCCCGGACGAAGAAGGAATTTATAGGATTCCTGGGAAAATTACAATACATATATCATTCATCTGCTAACTAAACTTTACCCGCAAACCCATTTTTAAACTTTTTCGAAAGTGTTCAACCAAATAATGGAAAAAGGCCTTCCAAGAAGCCTTTGATAAAATAAAGTGATACCTCACTCGACCTCTGGTGCTCATGCCTCCATAGCCACGCCTCCCCCTCCTCCTATGCTTGATCATCAATGATACTGTAATAACGTCTTTTCAAGACCAATACATTAAAGAATACCATAAGAAAAGAGACATATACTATGCTAGTCCAAAATTGCATGGGTGCGAAGTCAATTACACTTCGTTAGAGAAAGCGTGTGTCCCCTTAGTCTGGGTCACACATAAATTACAGCACTACATGCTTGCCTTTCCCATTAGACTAGTATCCCGAATGGATCCCATCAAATAGCTTCTAGAGAAACCCGCTTTGTCAAGTCGAATGGCCCACTTGTTGATGTTGCTAGCCGAGTTCGATATTATGTATGTCACGAAGAAAGCCATGAAGGGGAGGGAAATCTCTGACTACCTTGCCGATTATCCCATGGAAGGAACTAATGTTCGGGCCTCTAAATTCCCAGAGGAAAAACATTCTCTTAACTTCTCAGGAGGATCTCAGATAGCAGATGTTCTTTGATGGCGCTGCCAACGAGAAAGGAATGACATTGGAATACTCCTAATCGCCCTCGATGACTCCCACACTCATATTGCCATAAAGTTAGACTTTATTTGCACCAACAACATGACCAAGTATGAGGTATACACCGTAGGCCTCAAGATCACCCTAAAAAAGGCATTAAGCACCTAGACATCTATATATACTCCGCCTTCATTATCGAATAAATTCCCAGGAAATAGAAAGTCAAAGACGCGAAGCTCCCACCCTTTCACGCCCACTTAGAATATCTATCCTCCCAAGTCAAAGATGTCATGTTCCATTAACTTCCTCGCTCAAAGAGCAACCTAGCTTATGCCGTTACTACCTGTCCTCCATGGTTGATATGTCCGAGGGAATAATAATGGCCCATTTCCTAGTTTAGAAATAGGCTGTGCTCACCCACTGCTACCACATTGACCTTGTCATCGAAGAAGACTCTGATGTGTCTAGGTTACGGTACTATGAAATTTGGCACCTCTTTAACCATGGTTGGTATCCCACAGATGCAGATAAGAAAGACTTTGAGACCATTCGCAAACTGGCTACCTAGTAAATTCATTTGTGATAAAGCACTTTTTAAGAGAAACTTTGATGGAACTTATTTTCATTGCATATCAAGGGCTGATATTAAAGGAATGATGCAAAAAATCCATAGCGGGGACTGCAGGACCTATATGAATGGTCACATGCTTTCCAAGAAAATCATCCATCAAGGGTACTATTGGACTACCATGGTTTAAGACTTCACTGCCTATGCTCGAAGATGCTTCAAATACCAACAATTTGTCAACCTTCAACACTTGCCTCCCTGGGTATTGTACAATTTGACGACTCCATGTACCCTCTCCACCTAGGGAATATACGTCATAGGGAAGGTCACTACTAACGAGTTCATCATAGTATCCATCTACTACTTTATAAAATGAGTCTAAGCCGAGTCGTACGAGATGCTAAATGCAAATAAAGTGGATAAGTTTATTAGAAAGAATATGATTTGCCGATATGGGGTTCCTTATGAGTTGGTATCAGATAATGGACTCCATTTCGAAGCCGAGGTCACAGAATTGGTCGATGAGTATGGAATTCAGAGATACAAGTTTTCTCCATACCGATCCCAAACTAATGGCGCTATATAAGCCACCAATAAAAGCCTCAAAACCATCATAATCAAGATGACTAAAAATTATGGAGATTGGGCTAGCCGAATCCCCTACACCCTCTGGGGCTACCACACTTCCATCAGAACACCTAATGGGGTGGACCCCTCTTCCTAGTATATGGAATGGAGGAAGTTTTCCCTATTGAAATAGAAATAACTTCCTTATTCGCCATGCTCGAAATTAAGGTCAATGTAAAATAATGGAATCAGATCTGCTACGACGAACTCCCACTCTTGGATGAAAAGAGACTTAAGGCTCTATATTACATGCATGGGTACCATCACCGGATAATGTGATCATTCAATAGAGAAGTCATGCAACATGGTGTCCAAGAAGGAGACATTGATCTCAAAGAAATTATAGAACCTGTGTAGGACCCTAGAGGGAAATTCAAACCTAATTGGAATGAACCCTACATCGTGTAGAAAATTCTGTTAGGTGATGCTGCTATACTCACAGATCTCAAAGGAGAATAAATGGTACATCCAGTCAATCTGGACCATCTCAAGAAATTCCACCCTTAATTCGAATTCTCGATGCGCTAGGACTCTTCTCATCCCGCTTCTATTCTAAAAAAAATTCTTCATTTCCCCTACCCAGAACTACGTGGGACTTCATCCTTTTAAAACTATTCTTTTCAAAATCAAACTCATGAATTTTCAAAACCCTCAGACCTACGTAGGTATCCCATACGACGCATGGGTGCGATCCTTTATTTTTCACAAAATGCTATTCCTTTTTAAACCCCGAGAATGGAAATACACCTCATCATTCATATGAATAAAAGGATTATTTATGCCTTAACAATTGGTATAGATAATTGAAGTTCAAAACTCATCAAAAGACACAACAAAATATGTCAAAATTATTTTTATTTCAAATTAAGGAATACAACTATTATAAGAAATATCAATAGAGGGAGTCAAATAGAACATCCCCTTACAGCAATAAAACCATCATGTAAACACCTACCTAATACCTATTAGCTTAAAAAAACTAACCCCGTATTAAAAAATAAGAAGATACCAACATAAGTTATCCTAGCTTAACAAAAACTACCAGATACATAAAATGATTCCCTAAACTTCCAGACGATCCTGCCTCGTCATCATTTCTTGCTCTTGGAGGTTCCTAAGTCTCCTACTCCTGATTAAGGCTTCGTATGCATCCCATGTAGCGATACTCCTTGACAAGCTTGGTCGAAAGCACAACACCCTCCTCTATAGTATCGAAATCCATAATCCACATTTGCGTAATCTCTTACACCATAATCTTTCTGACTACCCGCTTCCATAACCACTTCAAATAGTCCCTAAACACATGCTAGGCCCCTCCGACAAATTTTAACGGACAAGTAAACGGCCAGCGGTGCTTCCATGAGGGTCATAGTATCATTCGTAAAGACTTCGTCAAGTCCTTTATTGGGAAAACGTTGGTTATACAAGGAGGCACTCTATGCTCCGACCCCACTTGGCTCATAAGACGCCAAGAAAAATAGAAGGAAGTTTGCTAAAGGCTTACTAGCCGCACATACTGGTATTCTCCTAACTTGAAAATGGGCTACAAGGTCCCCCACTATGGCGTAGACCAGTGAAGACACCGAGCTCCATACTCCAGGAACTAGTTAACCCAGTTCTTTAATGAAGGTCCAAAATTAAAGAAAGGCCGGATAAAGAAATTAGGCACACCTGATAGAGGATAGTCAGAAGGGGCAAACCGGCGAATCTTCTTCGAAAGCCACATAAATAGTATCACTTTGCTCCCCCTAGAAATTTGAAAGGACCCTCCCTCTAAGGAAAAGTATCATTCAAGGTCTCCACTAACATACCGTTGCAAGAATAAAGTGGTAAGACAGCCACACCACTATCATGGCCACCTGATGATCGGCGATCAGGTCACCCATCACCAGTAACTGCCTAGCAGTCAGGTCAAAAGTAACAACTCTAGAAAAGACAACATTAGAAAATACCCTCTGACCCATCGAGTTCGTAACTATCGAAAGAAAAATCTATATGGATCGATGGTAGAGCCGCCAAGGGAGATATATGAAGTAACTTAGCCAAAAATACACGGGGAGAATGTGACAAGTCGGACATAGCCACCGCCATTTTAGGACTGATCCTAAACATTGCTGAAAACTCCTCATAAGTAGGGCATGTCTCATCTAGGCCAAATCGAAAAATGTAATCCTCTGGATACCAGAATTATACCCTCACGGCCAACAGATTCTAGTCTATAGCCCAATTATGCCATAAAGAGACCCGTTGCAGGCTGAAAGTATCATAATTGACGTTATAGAGGCACATGGACTCTAAACCCTCAAGTTAGGAAAAGAAGTCTTCAGACATTGGGAGAGTCATTCACGAAAGAGAATAAATACACAAAAGAAGAGATAAGGATGGTGGTGAAAAATGCATTCCCTAAGCCCCCTTTTATACCTAAAAACCCTTGCAAAAAACAAACAACCCGAAATCTCATCAATTCCTATGCCCAACCAATACTTTACGTATGCAAAAAGTGCAATCAAAACCAAAGGAATCATTTGACTTTACCTTCATACTGATGGATTAGATAAGGGGTATGCCAATCGACAATCCCCTTTTTCGAAAAAACCTTTTTCTTCGTTTGCCCTAAAATCAAATTCTTGCATTGAAAAAGATTAATTCTCGACTTAATTCTTTTTCCTACTCTCCTTTTTATAATAATAAACATTTTTATCATAAATATTATTATCTTTCTCTTCACAAAATAAAATAATCTCAGCAGAAAATTAAATGCATGTAGATTAAGTCACCAAATCAAGAAAAGCACCTAAAAGAAATGAATATTTTTCATATATAATTCTTGCTTGGCATTATTACATTTTTGCAGGAACAAAAGGGAAAAATAAAAAAAAGAAAATACAATGGGACCCTGCCCGAACCCTCTCTCTCATAACCTTTCCAACCAAACCCTCAGTCCCCGCGGCTTACTTGCTTCCCTTTGTGACGGGTGGTGGAACCTCCAATCTCAGAGCCGAAAACCTCATCAGAATTAGATGGTGGTACCATGCAGGAGGTGGATGACTTCTTCAAATAAGAAGTCATAGAGGACATGTAGTCCTTGATATTCTAAAGCCAATTTTTCGTCTGCCGCACAAACTGCAAGGAGAAACTAAAAAATTACAAAAGACGATCCAATCAGTAAAGGGAAAGGAAAAATGAAATATGAAATGAAAAAGAAAAATAAGAGAAGTATAACTCAGGCCTGAGAGCCTCATCAGTAAGCCCCATTAACCCGGATACCGATGCATGAGGATGGTAGGGCACACTCAACGTCTCCCCGCAACCCAATCAAAAATTATAATAAGGAGAGTGATTAGAATAAACGAAGCCTCCTCCTCTTACTCCTCCACTGTCGTCGCACCACTTCACGTGCTGTGGGCTGACCCCACCACTATGCTAATTCCCCTCCCTGAAGCAGTGGTGGGTGGAGGCATATTCTCCAGGTCATATATGCAGGAGGGCATCAACCAACTCATCACGAAATGGAGGTAATCATAACACATCATCATATTCGTGTAGAGTGTATAGGGCTCGCCTTTCATCGTCGCCACTTTAGAATCCTATATCTCCCTCACCCGCCTAATTAACATCGAGGTCATCTACAATGGGACAACCACCTCTTCCTACACAATTTGACTCACCACTCTTTCCCCCAAGTAGACATACCCAAACTCAAGCGCCAACGAGTACATACCCATAACCCCATGGAACTGGAAGGAACGCCCTAAGGGTATAAGGACACCTGTATCCCCAACAGAGAATAAATAACTACTCAAAGATAAAGATGACAGAAAAAATTAGAAAAAGACAAAATCTAAGCTAATTTCTCATCAAATCATTCAGATCCCTCCGCACGTCCTTCAAAGAGAAGGACTGGTTCAACTGTCGGTTGGACTTCCTCCACTGTTACTTCCAATAAAAATCCCCTAACTCTCTATCCTTTGGGGCATCAACCCCATGTTGTGACCTATCACCTTGTAGAACTACGTCTACAAGAAAATGAAAAAATTAGAAAGGGAAACAAGAGAAGGACTGCATGAAATACAAAAGGAAAATCAACTTAAAGTTACCTCCAAAAGGTATGTGGGTCCTATAAAAGTCTACTGGCAGCACCAGCTGAACGCTTTTAGAGAAGTACAAAGGGATTCTAAGGTAAATGTCCCCCACTCATACAAAGGCACGTTTGACATAAGTTACAGATTCGATAATAACCACAAGTGAACGATGTTGGTGCTCGTTGCCACCATGAATCCTCCAAGAAAAATAAAAATAAATAGACGTGCCGTCAGTCTCACCTACTGACCGACAATCTCTTCAATCTGCCTTTTCAGTAGTGTCTCCTTCGATGTAGAAATTTGAATAGTTACCCCCGACATGATTCCTCCCACATCCCCCAGAGCATCCTATACCGCCTTCGATGTGACTCATAGAGTGCGGTCCACAATAATCCGAAGCTCCTCATAATCTAACCCCGTCAGCTGCTGGACATCAATGGGGTGATGATTATCTCCCCTAACCCCAAATGGAATGTGTGGGTCATGTCCTACCACTTCTCATCAAGAGCACACAACATCTCAGTAGAGCACGACATCTCATCCAATGTTTCTGCCAACGGGGTAAACCCGAGAAATGACATCATCTAGTATACAGGCTCAGGGAGATTATCCCAAACATCTTTCAAGCTTGCTGTCCCATGAGACCGAATGCTAGAAGGAGCTATATCAGTCTGCAAAAGAAATTTTTTTCAAACCCTTCATTAGTACAAGAAGATAAAAGATAAAATAGAAAATGAATTTTAAAAGCCAAAGGTTATAATACTCACTTAGCCATTAGGGTTTTTCACCTTTGCCAAACGATGGTGCGAAGGCTCGCGCAACAAAATCCACTCATCAGAAACTAACTCAAATGAGTTATAGGAATTATCATTTCCCAGTGCAAGTAGAACCATATACAGCCACTCCAAGCCTGTCCAATTGTCAATGGATATCAACTTGTTATTAACTTTGCCAGAAGCGCCTGCCATTTGAAGTCTCGAAGAAAGAAGGACTTAGGAATGACTTTTAGAGAGAGAAAGTAAGAGATTCACTCACTTAAAGGTGTGAAAAATAAAGAGGGGCCAACCCCACCGGTATGCTAGTACCTCTCCCTGAAGTAGTGACGGGTGCAGGCGTATTCTCACGTCATATATGAAGGAGGGAAACAACAAACTGGTTACAAAATCCAGGTAATCATAACTCGTCGTTGTGTCCATGTAGAGAGTATAGGGCTCATCTATCATCGCCGTCACCTTGGCATCATCCAACATCTCTCTCACCTACCTCATAAACACGGGGGACGATAGTGGAATCGCCATCTTTTCATCCATAATCTGCCTCACGACTCTCTCCCCCAAGAGCTAGAAGTACCCAAACTCATGCACCATCAACCGTCACATCTGCGCGTGCATACTAGTAACCCCCAAAGGAACGCCCTAAGGATATAAGGCCACTCTCATCCCCAACAAAGAATCAGTATATACTCAAAGATGAAAATGATTGAAAAACTCAGAAAAAGACAAAAGTTAGCCTGATTGCTCGTCTGATCGTTAGAGCCCTCCATACGTCCTTCAGAGATAAGGAATGGTTTGACTGCCGATTAGACATCCACCACCGATGCATATGGAAGAAATCCTCTAACTTTCTATTCTTTCAAGAAATCAACCCCACGTTGTGCCCTATCACCTTGTATAACCACATTTGTAAGAAAATGAAAAAATCAGAACGGGAAATAAGAGAAGGACTGCATGAAATACAAAAGGAAATTAAAATTAAAGTTACCTCCAGAAGGTATGGGGTTATTTAAAAGTCTGTCGGAACCACCAACTAAACATGCCTAGAGAATCTTAAAGGGACTCCAAGGTAAATCACCCCAATTATACAAAGGTACGTCCGACATAATCTACAAATACGATAAAAACCACATTCGGACGATGTCATCGCTCGTCTCCGCCATGAATCTTACAAGAAGAAGAAAAATAAATAGACGGGCCATCAGTCTCACTTGCTACCAGTCAGTCTCGTCACCTCTCCAAAAACGTGTCCCTTGGTGCATAAATTTGAATATAATCCCTCGACATGATTCTACCCACGTCCCCCAGAGCAGCCTGTACCGCCTTCAATATTAATCATATAGTGCAGTCCACCACAATATGATTCCCCTCATAATCTAACCCCCTCAGCTACCGGACATCAATAGGGGTGCCAGTCATCTCCCCGAACCCCAAATGGAATGTATGGGTCGTGTACCACCACTTCTCACCAAGAGCACACAATACCACAACCGAGCACAATGTCTCATCCAATGCATCCACTAATGGGTCAAAATTGACAAATGACACCATCCATCGTACAGGCACAAGGAGCATATCCCAAACGTTCTTCAACCCTATCATCCCGCAAGATCGAATGCTAGAAGGAGCTACATCAGTTTGAAAAAAGATTTTTTTTTCAAACCCTTCATTAGAATAAGAAGACAAAAGAGAAAATGTTTTGGAAAACCCAAAGGTCATACTACTCACATAGCCATTAGGGTTTTTCACCCTTGTCGAACGATGGTGCACAAGAACGCACAAAAAATTCCTCTCATCAGCAACTAACTAAAATAAGTCATAGGCATTTTCATTGCCTAGTGCAAGAGGAACACAGACAGACACTCCAAGCCTGCCCAATCATCAACGGACAACCACTCGTTGTTAGCTTTTCCACAAGTGTCCACCTTTTGTAGTCTAAAAAAAGAAGGACTTATGAATTACTTTTAGAGAGAAAGCAAGAGATTAACTCACTAAAAGGTGTGATAAATGAAGACGGTCCACCATCTTTACATAGAAGGTTAAGGGGCATGCTGATCAGTAGACCCTTGACCATACCAGTCGGCAGAGGCCTATCCCCTTTCCAAGAAGCCCAGGATTATGTGTTCTATGTCGATAAGCACCTCCACAAACCTACCTATTGACAGTCCCCATTCAATTATGTCTAAAAAATGCCAAAAAATCCAGAAATTGTTCGAAAAATGCCCAAAAAATCCTTGGAAAGTGTAGAACATTATTTTTCCTAAGAAAATCATATTTGGAGCGCCAAGTCCATTTCTAATCCCAATCTGGATTAACGAAACACTTTTATCATCAACATATTCACCAGTGAGACCAACGGTGCACCCGTAACCATGCCTATTATATTTTCCAAATAAAAATTACAAATCAACAGAATTCCCGACGAAACCAAAAGTGTGCTTGAACCGAAATCATTCAACTTTCCCCAGTGGAGCTATCCCCCTCTGAAATATAATTTTAGGTCCTCATAATTAACCTCGACCCACATAATTGATTTCCACAACTCAAGGTCCTTAGAATTTATCTCGGCCCGTAAAATTGGCCGCCACAACTCAAGGTCCTCAAAATTGACCTCAACCCGCAGCATTGGTCATCCAAACTTTAGGTCCTCAGAATTAACCTCGACCCATAGAATCGATCGTCATAACTCAAGGACCTCAAAATTGACCTCGACTCACAAAATTGGTCTTCACAACTCAAGGTCCTCATAATTGACCTCAACCCACAAAATTGGTCACCACAACTCAAGGTCCTCAGAATTGACCTCGACTCACAAAATCGGTCCCAATAACTCAAGGTCCTCATAATTGACATCGATTTGTAGAATTGATCATCCCAACTAAAGGTCCTCTGAATTCACCTCGACTTGCATAATTTATCATCCCAACTCAAGGTCCTCATAATTGACCTCGACCCGCAAAATTGGTAAAAATAACTTTAGGTCTTTATAATTGACCTCGGCCTTTAGGTCCATAGAATTGGTCCAAAATCCTCTTCCCTAGTGTCGATGTAGTGTCTATCATTCAACGACTTTCATTTGTTCCAATCTTGCCCATTGATGGGTTCACTAGACACCCCATCCTAGGACCCCCTAGGAACCTCTTTAGGTCCCTCACACTCACCCATTCACCATAAACCCTAGGTTATACTTTGAATACTGATCTTGAGGCTACTGGGAACTTTCGAGCCCCGTTTGCCTCTGTTCAACTTTCCAGATTGAGCGAATCTCATTTAACCTTAGAAGGGATTTGAATCCCTTTCCAAAAGTCCATACCGCACGTGAATTGGCCTTACAGTTCGGACAAAAGATTTATTTTACTTAAAGTACTTCTCCAGAATTAACCGAACTCTCTCGGGCCTATTTGACTCCAGTTAACTCTCTAGTTTGAGTGAAGATCAATGAATGTTCGAAGGGACCTGAATCTACTTTCCAATGGTATATCCTGTGCATAAATCGACTTATAATTCAGACGAATGATCCATTTTACTCCGAAGGGTCATCAGGCATTTTCGAGCCCTATTTTACTTTAGCCAACTCTCGGAACTGACCAAAGCTCAATGAAATCCCGAAAGGCATTGAATTCCCATTCCAAAATTCCACCCAATAATCATAGGAACAATCTATTTTCTTTTGAAAAAATCCTATCGAGAGACCATCAGGAGCTTTCGAGACCCGTTTGACATCGATCAACTCTTGAATTTTGGAGTGGCTTAATGAATTCTTAAAAGGCTCCGAATTTTGTTTCCAACGGTCCACTATTTAGGGTTTTCATTTTATGCCCGTTTTTAAAAAGAAAACCACTCCGAACTGTCTATAGGCACCTCAAGAACCCTGCTTATCGACATGGTGTCCTTTTCCTTGCCCAATAAGGCAAGCACACTATCGATAAGAAGGCTAAGCACTATGTTGATCGGCACCTCCTTAACCTTATAAATAGGGGTCTTGACATCACCTTGAGGAGTATAAAATAAACCTCTCTCATAAAGTCAAAGAACATTCCCCTCAAATTGAGAGAAATTGCCTTTCTCAAAAAGCCCTTTTCCCATATTTCCTTTCATCAGTTTCTCACCTCACTTGTTAATTTAACCCACTTCTTCATACCACTTCCATACCATTATAAAATCAGCATATTAGAATCTCAAAATCAGTATCAATCATTGATAAGGAGGTCTTCTTATATATCTTTTCCTTGGTTTTTTCCACTTTCACATTATTTACATTATTTTTATATTTGCGCTTTTATTTCATTAAATCATTTCCACTAATCCATACTCTTTATTAGTAATATTGCACATAATCTTTTTCATAAAAAACCGAGAAAAAAGAAAAAGAGGGTTTATCCATAAATTTCAAAAGTGCAATTTCCATTTCACACTCTCACTCTTAGAACACATTTTATCTACACACATAAGAGAAGTCCCACATTTGGATTTATGGGTTGAACCCCACCGTTATGATGTTTTCAAACTACGTGAATTTTGATTCCCCTTGGGCTACGTATGCATTTTGGGTCAATCCCGATATTCGAGTCCTCCCTTTTTTCATGTTTATATGCTTCTTTCATCTCTTTATATATTCTTTATGAGTCTCATACTCTTATACACTTGTGTCTCACCTGACTTGCACATTCACTCTTTCATAGAGATTTGTGATTCGACGAACACTTACATCATATTTTTATCATTATTTTTGCGAACATTCTTACGGATGAATTCACTCCGTCCCTTTCATCAAGTGAGTTGGGTAATTCTATTCTCCCACCATTTATATTATACAAATGTTCCCACACGCCAGGAAGTCTAAAAGGAAAAGATTAACATTACCCCATGAGAGACCTAAAGGGTGGAATGGGTGCCTAACACCTTCCCATTCCATAACTTAGTCCCCAAACCTTCGAACTATTTGGTTTTCCAAGCGTCTATTTGACCTTGATGTCGTTCTCTCGAGATGACGACATTCTTTTGCCTGTTTTGAGCAAAATTAGTTGGCGACTTTGTCTCTTTATATTATCCTCCACATAACGATGATCGACCTCTGATATCCCATGAGCACCGTTGGGAATTCTCGAACCCCGGGATGGCCATAGGAAACCTAAAATGAGGTGGTGTAATGCTCCTAATTAGTGTCCATGGGCCCATGTCTTCATTTAAAATTGTCCTGCCGAGAAGTTTCATATTTCACTCGCCCCTCATCAAAAAAGAGGCAAACACTACAGACGTTCTAATGTTTATAATTGAGAAGTATTCCAAGAATAGTGTATGGAACCCAACAAGATAATAATCGTCTAAAGAAGTGCAAGAATGGAGAGAAGGAGACTATTACCAAAAGGGGGTAAGAAACAAAATAACAGATGTAAAGTCAACGATAAAAAAGATCCCAACAAGGCTTATTGTGCCATCAACACTATTTCAAAAGAGAATATCTATAAAATATTGAACACAATTAAAAATCAACAATATTTCAAAGATCAGGAAGATGACTACAGACTCGTAGAAGATAAATAGTGCCTTGAGATATTCCTACCATAAAGAACACGGGCACAAAATTGAAAACTGCAAAGTTCCTAAATCACACCTAAAAAAACTTAATCAGGTAGGTTATCTTGGCGACTATGTACCGAAGAAGAATGATAAGGTCCCTATAGAGCGCAATCAGCAACTTGGTAATGTACAAGATGATAACAAGATGGGACACGAGTTTGCGGCTATCCATGATCCCTAGAATACAAATCAAATCCAAGGCAATATGGTGCGGATGGAACTAAAAAAGGTTTTTGAGGTGGTAAAATTTTTTTAGATCGACGTTACTAAAGACTTAATTGACAAACGTTAATGACCAGAAGATATCGTTTACGCCAAGAATATTATTTTCACCAAGAAAGACCTTATTGGATTCCTAATTCCACATCATGACGAGCTAGTAATCACTCCCAGAATTATCAATTGAGATGTGGATACGCTATTAGTGGACATGGGGAGCTTTTTGGAGGTCATGTACTTAAATTTTTTCAACAAGATCAACCTCGAGATGAAGTATTTAAAGGAAGTGACAATTCCTTTGGTCAACTTCGCTGAAAAAATGATCATACCCTTGTGAAAGGTAGTACCCCTAATAAGAATTGGGAATATATCACAGTTGATAAAATTTATAGTATTAGAAACTGAATCTCCTTACAACGCGATTATAAGGCAAGGATGGCTCCACACCATGAAAGTCATTCCTTCCACCTACCATTAGAAGTTCAAATGCAATACTGATTGGGGAGGTAATTGAGATACATGGGAACCAGACTACTGCTAGACAATTTTTTATTGCTGCCATTGGGACCAAATAAGAAAAGAAGAAGGAAAAGGTAGAGAACACGAAGGGAACCACTCCTTATAAATATAATCTCAAGTATGGAAGGCCGTGGGTAGAAAAAACAAGGCTTTTCTCTACATATAGATTCACAGAACCCCTATAAGTCGTCATGTCTGATGACTCTCACTCGAAAAATTAATTTTTGATTCGCATCTCACTCACCGATAAAAAGAAGGAAGAATTGATTTTTTTCTTAAAAACTCAAGACTTGTTCGCCTAGAGGTCATATGATGTATTTGACATCTTTCCTGAAGTCGTATGTCATCAAAATCACTTGGACCCAACATTTTTGCCGATCACACAGAAGGAACAATGAATAGGCCCACGAATGAAAAAGACAATTAAAGAAGAGGTAGGAAACTTCTGGAGGCAAGGTCCATCAAGAAATTTTAGTTCCCTAAATGGATCTCGAACCTAATCATAGTCAAAAGGAGTAATGGAAAATAAAGAGTTTGCATAGACTTCACCAACATGAATAAAGAATGTCCAGAGGATAACTTCCTTGTCCCAAAAATTGACCTGTTAGTTGATGCCACAACTATCTATAAACGAATGAGTTTATGGACACTTATTCGGGTTATCATTACAGAGTTTATCATAGTTCCACACTGCTTCCATTTTAAAGGGATATATGGTATCATCTTGTCCTAAAACAATATGGCCTGCGCTATTTACCTCTTGCATACATAAATACCTGAAGGGAGATAGAAAAATAATTCTCGCGCTCTTCAACACTTCTCGAGTATGTAAGAATACCATTGACACACATGACCAAAAGCTTGTTAATATAAGGAAGAAAATACAGTTCATCAAATCCATAAAAGTTGCGAGTGTATTAGTAAAAACAAACAACATGATGAGAAACTCAAAATGAATATTACGACAGTTGAAAGTTAGTTTTAGCATGTCAGTCTTGTAAATATGGAATTAGTGATATATTAAACATAAATAAATCTTCAAGAAAATCGAGGAACCTTCCAATTGATCAAACATATCATCCATACATTGCATAGGATACTTGTTATTAATCATAATAGAATTCAACAAATGATAATTAATATAAATATGAACGTTACTGATTTTTTTCTTTGTAAACAAGATTGACATATCCCCTTGATTCACCGAGGTGAATAAAATACTTTCTTAATAGATCTTCCAATTATACCTTTAGTTCTTTTGATCACATGTGTTCTTAGGTATGTCACAGTATTCTCAAGATAGGTAAACCTTTATATCAAACCCGACATTAGGGTGCAGGGGGAAACAACGTAAATATTAAAAAAATATTCGAAAACTCGTCCACTATACGAAGGTGAAGGCCCTTAGACTCAACAAATTCGTGAGCCACCATCTGGATACCCGCCTAGAATAGTCATTTTTTGTTATGATAAAACTATGAACGAGGTCTTATATTCCACTAAAAATAATTAAATACACAATAGGAACCTATCAGATTCATAATAGAAACTTTACAATTATGATATGATAATGGTGTCGAAGGAACTCAACCAATCAATGCTTAAGAAAACATTAGTGTCATGCTTTTTTTATAATGAAAAAATTAAATTCGAGAGCAGGATAAGAATGTTGATATTCGAATCTGTCTTGATACATCTTCAAACTTGAACTTTTCTTCGACGGTTGTAGCGGTATACGACATACCCTAATTTAGACAGACTATGTGAAACTATATCCTTAAAAATCTCTCCCTCTGTCTATGCCGGTACAAAATCTAAAAATATCAAAATTATCAAATTAAACGCCTATACAAATCTAATACCCTCCCACGAACCCCAAAATGAAAAGTTAGTACAAATGTAAGTCTAAAAATTTTCTTAAAAAATATTCAACTTCAAATGTTAAAAAATTCTTTACTTTTCTTTGTCATCATCAGGGTGTGCAACATGATCTTCAAATGTTGTACCTACACACATGAGATAAAGCAAATACCTTCGTGACATATCGAGTGTAAAATGAGATAAACATAAATTAAAACAAAGAATTAATCTCAAATCTCCCCCATAATGTAAAACTCCCACATTAAATCATAATTCTTTCTCCCTCTTTTTATTTGTCCAAAATCGACAAGGAAAAGAATAAACAAAAATAAGCAAAGGAAGTTGCGAGTTATTAAAGATAAGGGTTATTTAGTCTTGGAAGAGTTGGGCTTATCTAATTTTGTGAGGAAACCCTAGGGAGAGAGATAGAGAAAGCAAAGGAAGAAGAGGAAGAGAAGAGGAGAAAAACTTGGAGCTTTGGATATTTTTGGCTCAAATTCACGATTTCAAGGAAGATTCAACCTCTACAACTTTCAGGGAAGTGATTAAACTTTCTACATGATTGTATGTGTGAGTTATTTCATAATTTGTGGTGATTTAGTTGATTTTGAGTTTTAATGGTTAAACCCTATAATTTGATAAGTAGATCTTGCATTTAGTGATATATTTATGGATTCGATGATAAAAATTAGTTGGGATAATATGTATGTGGGGTTTGACGGTAGAAATCATGGTTGAGTTCCTATTTTTTGGTAATCTATGGTGTTAAGATTTGATGGGAAAAAGGGGTTCATTTAAGACGTAGAACAATCTCGTAGGAATAAAAGCTAAAAAACACCGGACCGGTTTTGTTTTTAAGAGGCACCAGATCGATCTGGTCATTAAAAGTCTTTTGTCAAATTTCAGGAACTGGACCGGTTCATCTTTTAGGACCTTTAGTCCGGTTCGGTCACTACACTGTGTCAGTTCTTGTTTTACCCTTTTTAATTGGTTTGATTACTTAGGGACCCTCTAATATAGTGTAGTAATCCTATTTATGAGGTATTATGAGGGTTCATATTAGATATAATAGAGGGGAAAATTTGGGGGATATAATGGAGGTATATATAAGAGTAAATTATGTTGTTTTCTTTTGGTAAATCGTCCAAGGAATGAGGATTATTTTGAGGATGGTTTCGGGCAATTATGGAGGAATATTTGGGAGTTTAACATGCCGAATCCTTTCGTAGAATCTCTAGGCCGTAGGAATTGACTTAACGATGGATATGGACTAGATGAGAGAGGTTGTGTGTCCTTATTGATTAATAAATTGGGTCACTATGCATATCATAGGTGAGATGGATTAGTAAGTTTCAAGTGAGGGATTGAATGATAAAATGAGTTGGGAAGGTATGCGAGAGTGCATTGATTAGTATATGAGAGATATATACGTATAGACGGATTCATTATTTTTCACATGCGGACGTGAGATAGTATGTATGTGTATATATATATATATATATATATATATATATATATATATGTGTGTGTGTGTGTGTGTGTGTGTGTGTGTGTGTGTGTGTGTGTGTGAATTCCTATACCTTGTGTGATGGTTTGTATTTATGATGTGATCGAATATATATATGTGGTGTGTATGATATCTATTATGTGCTCCATACCCCTCAAGTGCTATCAAGGGAAGTTGTGCGATGTGGGTGAATCCCCCTGGCTTAAGGAGCAGGGAGAGTATAGTCCCCAGGTCATAGCATCCAGTATTTTACCGTGCGTGAGGTGAGGGTAAGACGCCATGGGTATGATTCATCTTACTCTCAATTTAGGAACTATGGCCGCTTCCCATTCGTTACAATTAGGTTTTTACCAAGTTCGGTGTGAGCTAGTCCGACTATTGGGAACCTAAGGACAATTGAACGACACCTTGGAAGTTGATATCATTGTAGAGAATATTTGTGTACACATATTATGTGTGTTATGTATGTGTACTTGAGAGAGAATGATAAATCATGTATAATACGAGCGAGTAATATTATACAAGTTTTATAGACAGTGTGTGATATCTTAATATTATAACTAGAGAAAGTTATAAAGATGTGTATTATGTTTTGTTATTTCTAGCATGACAGTGGACGCGTATACTCTTATGCCGATAGACGGGAAGTAGGGGGTGTGTACTATGGATTCAGGTCCTAGCGGACTTTCACAACCGACTATGTTAGGTAGTAGTGTATTGGGGGGTACTTGTTTCGATTTCACTTTGCGAGACATCCCACACACGAAACTTGGCGCAATGTTGGGCATGGGGAGATGTTTGGTCCTTAGTTCTTAGGTATAGATGAAATAGTGGGTAATATTTTTATCATTTATGATGACGTGTGATATCTTGTGCTATAACTTGTGAAAGTGAGTAAGTAGAAACCAATACAATATGTTTGAGATATATTAACGAATAAGTTTGGGCATATATTTAGAAGACGATAGAAGAAGTAGATATATGGTTATATTTTAGATATAGTGAGTTACATGAAGGAGGATTATGCATAGGTTTAAGTTAAATAATTATTAGAATGTATCGGGTTGCTTAATGAGGTTCATACATATACGTTAGGTGTGCATTATAGATGGGGGTGAGGTTGAGTCCCAAGACAGTGCGACACCACTTGATTATGAAATTTGTTTATTCATATTTATTATGCATTTTAATTCACTCGATAAAATTATTTTCAAATCTCGGGATCTGGCTCATTTATATCTTTTCTCTTGCTATACATAAATTGTAATAAATTTTAGGCGTCCCTCCGCAAGGACGCCATTGATGCCTATTCTGTTCAGAGTCCTTAGAGTTGTAGCGGATGCGAAATGTTATAGGATTTTATTGTAGACGCTTCCTATTTTTGTAAAAATCTAGTTAAGGATCCATTTTGTATGTGGGGTGTATATCCCAGGGTTGTATATATGTAGCTCTTTTATGTTTTTATCCCTGGATGTTGTATTGTTTTTGACCTAACAATATATTTGGGTATATCCTTTGTTGTACTCGTGTATATATTTTCATGTTTTGTAATTATTATAAATGTTGGTTTGTAATTACTTGTATTTTTTTTTGAAATTTTGGCATCCGTTTATGTTAATTATGGGTGGTTAGTCAGATTTGTAGTCTGTGCGATGGTGATGCCGAGGATGATCCACTTGAGATTCCTGTTTTATCTTAGTATAGGGATGTCCACTCATTATTATTATAAGCGGGGTGTCACAGGTTGTATCAGAGCATCAGGTTCTAGTGTCTTAGGATCTATGCGGGGTTTCTACATTCTTCCGTAATCTTTCTTGACATAGAGGCCTATTATTAGGATTGTTGTGTTCATATTTCATTTACGATCTTCTGCGATGCTTAATTATTTGAACTGAGTGCTGATACTGTTCGTTCTTATTTCAGATGTTGCTGAAAAGAGGTCGCCCGACTAGAGTAAATAGAAGGGGAGAGAATGTGGATCCCCATGTGCCTCGAGGGAATATGACTACAGTGGAGGTTGCTAATATCGTTGCCCAAGAAGTCAATGCAACCATAAACGCCATGGATCAACACTTTCCTCAGCCTTACCAATAACCTGTAGGGTCGGTAGCTCAAAATCACATGGGGCTGTCGGTGTGGGAGAGAGTTAGAGAAGATTTTCGAAAAGGTCATCCTTCAGAATTTCAAGGGGGAGCCGATGTGGCTATAGTAAGTCAATGGAAGAAGGATATTCAACGTCATCTTCATAAGGTGGAATGTAGTGATGTGTAGAAATAAATACTTTCAACCTTTAAGTTTGTGGGTACGGCTCTCTAGTGGTGGGAGTCGATTATTATGTCAGAGCAGAGGGATACGATGTCTATATCAAATTTTTGGGTTCGATTTGATCATAAGTATTTCCCTTCAGCAATTCAAACGAAAATGAGAATAAGATTGTTAGAGGTGAAGCAAGGGGATAGGCCGATGGCTAAGTATGAATATAAATTTACCCGGTTGGCTAACTTTGTGCCTGACGAGGTAAATACGGAGGATAAATGTATATAAAAGTTCTTGGGAGGTCTAGATTGGCGAATTCGACATCATTTTTTAGGGAACCCGACATTACTGACTTTTATCGATGTGATGAATGCGACATTATTACATTATCAGGATCACCGCCTTCATTCAAAAGGGAAGAAGGAGTCTGGCTATTCGGACTTATTAAGTAAGTCAGGAGAAGGTGGTTCCCGTAGGTCATAATCATCATAGCAATAGAGGAATGGAAAATTGGAACAGAGTCTCCATTTAGGGTCTTTGAGTAAGAGGCCGGGTTCAAGAGGTTTTAGATTTGATGGTAGTGACACTATACATGATTATCAAGGGCTGCAGCAGCGTTTTGTTCTTCAGGGTGAACATGAAGGATTTACTGGGAAATGTTTCTTCTGTGGGGACATAGGAATGGGGATTATCCTGAGAAAGGCAAAAGGCAACTTTTTGAAGAGGTTCGAGATGCAAAACCCCTACAACAATTCATGGGCCAGTTTGGACAAGAGAACTTTGTTCAGAGACCCATTGATGAGACAAGACAGTTACACTATGGAGGTAATATATAATTTATTTTCCTATATGTAGAGGGTATGGTTTGAGTGATATTGGGAGCGTCGCATGTAAGATTGTTATATTTAGAATTTATGAGTGGGTCGAATTTAGTGAGTGGTTGGCCGTAATAACCAGGTTGTGCATATATAATTACCTTGAGGAGGGTAAGTGTGGAACTTAGGTGGTATCTTTTGGGAGAATAGATTGTTTTGAGATGTGCTAGTAGAGTTACGGTTTTTTCGGAGTTCAACTATTAATCCATGTCGAGTTGTAAAGGTAAGACTATCATTTTATTATTTGGCAGATGCATGAAATTGCCATGTCCGAGTTGTGAACTGGTTTATCTTGTGCTGTTATTTTTAGATGATGTGACGGGTTTATAATGATGAGATTCATGATTTAATGGGTTCATTATGGAGCGAAGAGTTTTAGCTCATGGTTGTGTTCATGTTGAGAAATTAATGTTGGTGAGAACATCGTATTGATTGTCGCCTTGTGTATTAGGCATATTATTTAATTTGTGTGTGTCAATAATCATAAAATTATTTTCTATATTATATATATTAGGTCTATGGTTCCACATAAATTGATTTAATTTTTTTTAAAAATCTAGTCCTGGTCTGACCGATCTCTATCCCTGACAGAGCTGCACAGTAGTGCATTGGGAGGGTTCCTTGTTTGGATTTCTCTTGCGAGACCTCCCCCGCATGAAAGTAGCCAATGTCGGTAATTGAGAAATATTAGATCTTTGGACATTTTTTAAAAAAATTATTATTATTTTTAGTATCATTTAATGGATTAATTTGTGGGAGTTAACGTATCCCTTTAGCGTTATGGGACTGACATTAGCTCATGGTTAGGGGCCTTGGTTATTTCTGGCATGTAATTGTAACGGTGAGTGGAAGTTATGTTACAATTTTAGGCTAGTGGATCCGGGTAATGATTGTGCAATTGAGCACGGTTATAGGGTGTATGGTCTCCCTGGATGCATATGGTTTTGATTAATCCACTATTGGAAGTGTACGAGATCGGTATAATGATCATGGAGGTATATTGGATATTTGAATTAATGGACTTAATTGAATTTTAGGTTTGAAATTATTTATAAGGAGGGGAGATTATAACACCTCGTGTGTTCGAGGATATGAGAACGTAATTTTTATAGTGAAATAAATTTATTTTATTAGGAGTCTCGAATGAAAATTTAGAGTGCACAATTGATCTAGGATGGGTCGAGATACGCAAAATGACCACCTAGGGGTTTTATTTGGGTCCTGGGATCTTTTTGGCCTAATTAGACTTGGATTGGAGTAAACGAGTCATTTTAAGTGTCTATTATCATTTAAAGTTGGGATATTAAAGATAAGGGTTATTTAGTCTTGGAAGAGTTAGGCTTTTCTCATTTTTATGAGGAAAAGCTAGGGGGGAGAGAGAGAGAGAGAGAGATAGAGAGCAAAGGAAGAAGAGGAAGAGAAGAGGAGAAAAACTTGGATCTTTGGATATTTTCGGCTCAAATCCTTGATTTCAAGGAAGATTCAACATCTACAACTTTGAGGCAAGTGATTAAACGTGCTAAATGATTGTGTGTGTGAGTTATTTCATAATTTGTTGGTGATTTAGTTTATTTTGAGCTTTAATGGTTAAACCCTAGAATTTGATAAGTAAATCTTGCATTTAGTGAAATATTCATGGATTTGATGATAAAAATTAGTTGGGATAATATATATGTGGGTTTTGACGGTAGAAATCATCGTTGATTTCCTATTTTGGGTGATCTGTTGTGTTAAGATTTGGTGGTAAAAGGGGTTCATTTGAGATCTAGAATAATTTCGTAAGAATAAAAGCTGAACAACATTGGACTGGTTAGTTTTTAAGACGCATCAGATCAGTTTGGTCAATAAAAGTCTTCTGTCGAATTTCACGAATCAGACCGGTTTGTTTTTTAGGACCCTCGGTCCGGTCACTACACTATGCCAATTCTTGTTTTAACCTTTTTTAATTGGTTTGATTACTTAGGTACCCTCTAATATAGTGTAGTAAACCTATTTATGAGGTATTATGAGGGTTCATATTAGATATAATAGAGGGGCCACTTTGGGGGCTATAACGGAGGTATTTATAAGAGTAAATTATGTTGTTTTGTTTTGGTAAATCCTCCAAGGAATGAGTATTCTTTTGAGGATGGTTTCAGGCAATTAGGGAGGTATATTTAGAAGTTTAACATGCCGAATCCTTTAGTAGATTCTCTGGGTTGTAGGAATTGACTTAACGGCGGATATCACTAGATGAGAGAGGTCGTGTGTCCTTAGTGTAAAATAAATTGGGTGACTATTTATACCATATGTATGATGGATTATTAATTTTCAAGCGAGGGATGAATGATAAAATTACTTGGAAAGGTATGCGAGAGTGTATTAGTTACTATATGAGAGTTATATACATATAGACGAATTCATTATTTTTCATATGCAGACGTTAGATAGTATATATATATATATATATATATATATATATATATATATATGGCGTGAATTTATATACCTTGTGTGATGGTTTGTATTTATGATGTGATCGAATGTATATATTTGGTGTGTATGATATCTATTATGTGCTTCTTAACCCTCTAGTGCTATCAAGGGAAGTTGTGCGATGTGGGTGAATTCCCCTGGCTTGAGGAGCAAAGAGAGTATAGTCGCTAGGTCACAACGTCCAGTATTTTACCCTGCGTGAGGTGGGGATAAGATGTCTTGGGTATGATTCGTCTTACTCTCAAGTTAGAAACTACGGCTGCTTCCCATTCATTATGATTAGATTTTTACCAAAATCTGTGTGAGCTAGTTCAACTATTGGTAACCCAGGGACATGTGAGTGACTCCTTAAAAGTTGATAGAATTGTAAAGACTATTAGTGTACATATATTATGTGTGTTATGTATGTGTACTCTAGAGAATGATGAATCATGTATAATACGTGCGAGTAATATTATACAAGTTTTATAGATAGTGTGTGATATCTTAATATTATAACTAGAGAAAGTTATATAGATGTGTATTATGTTTTTTTCTTTCTGGCATGAGAGTGGACGAGTATACTCTTATGCCGATAGACGGGAATTAAAGGGTGCGTACTATGGATTTAGGGCCTAACGGACTTTTACGACCGAAAATGTTAGGTACGAGTGTATCAGGTGGGGTTCCTTATTTGGACTTCTCTTTACGAGACGTGCCATGCACAAAACTTAGCGCAATCTTGGGCGTGGGGATATGTTTGGTCCTTAGTTCTTAGGTCTATGTGAAATAGTGGGTAATATTTTTAGCATTTATGACGACGTGTATTATATTGTGCTATAACTTGTGAAAGTGAATAAGTATAAACCGATAAAATATGTTTGAGATATATTAATGTATAATCTTGGTCATAAATTTAGAAGACGATATAAGAAGTAGATATATGGTTTTGTTTTAGATAGAGTGAGTTAGGCGAAGGAGGATTATGTGTAGGTTTAAGTTAAATAATTCCTAGAATGTATCGGGTAGCTTATTGAGGTTCATAGCATACGTTAGGTGCACGTTATAGATAAGGGATGAGGTTGAGTTCCAAGAGAGTGCGACATCACTTTAATTATGAAATCTGTGCTTACATAATTATTATGAATTTTAATTGACTTGGTAAAATTATTTTCAAATCTTGGGCCCTAACCCGTTTATATCTTTTCTCTTGCTATACATATATTGTAATATATTTTAGATGTCCCTCCGCCAGGACACCATTGATGCCTATTCTGTTCAGAGTCGTTGGAGTTGTAGCAGATGCAAAATGTTACTGGATTTTGTTGTAGCCGCTTCTTATTTTTATAAAAATCTAGCTAAGGATCATTTTTTATATCTGGTGTATATCCAAGGGTTGTATGTATGTAACTCTTTTATGTTTTTATCCCTGGATGTTGTATTGTTTGTCACACGACAGAAGATATGAGTATATCCTTTGTTGTACTCGTGAATATATTTTCATATTTTGTAATTATTATAAATGTTGGTTTGTAATTCCGTGTATGTTTTTTTTTGAAATTTTGGCATCTGTTTATGTTAATTAGGGGTGGTTAGTCTGATCTGTGTGATAGTGATGCTAAGGATGATCCACTTGAGATTCCTATTTTATCTTGGTATAGGGCTATCCACCCGTTATTATTATAAGCGGGGTGTCACATGTAGTTATCAATTAAAACATATAAATGACTCTACACATTGCAAGGCACAAAAATTAAATGATGATGCATATCAAAACACTATCAAATCGTGACATGGATATGGAATGAAATTATGACTTGGTCATCCTAAATGTTATTCATAAGAGGTTCAAACAAAATATAAAAATCTTTTTTTTGGTTTTTCCAAAAAAATTATCAAAATGAAATATTTTTGGCCTTTTTAAATTTTCTCAAAAAAATAAAAATTTATATGTATTTTTCCAAAAAATTTCTAACCAAAAATCTTTTTGTCTTTTCAAAAAATATATTAAATGAAAAGGATATATACAATAGTACACTGGAAAGTATATACCATGAAGCATAACTAATGTATAACAAACATCCAACACGATCAACAGAAAGATCTAACATGGGGTTAATTGCATGCAATCAAACAAGAGTCATGAACAATCAATCCAAAAGACTCTAAATAAGATTTCTTAACCCAAATAGATTTATAACGAGGCGTGTGGGTTTCGAGAATCGAATTTACTCTATTATTAAACATCCTAGGAGTATTTTGAAGTTAGTAACTAAAATGCCTAAGATGACCTTGCCTACCGCAATGTGTACAAGTGTAGATATGGCGTTGAATGTTACCTAAAAAAGAGGCCCTCTCCTAAAGTTTCTAGGTGGATCTCTTCTAAAATTCCTAGGTGGCTCTCTCACAATGTTCTTATGTGGATCTCTCCTAACGATCCTCGGTTCCTCTCTCTTAATAACCCTAGGAGGCTACCTCGCATGTGTGGGGTTGACTTTGGGAATAGGTGCAACCCTATCATCAAAGCCTATGCCACATCTATCATCTTTGATTTGGACATTGCCTAATATCTTGTCTAATTTTTTTGACCTAAACTCCTAATCAATCCTCAGCTTACTTGATTCTATCAAACTCTTTTCAAGTTCAGCTATCCTCGACTCGAGTAAACGTCTAGAATCCTTATATTCTAAAAGTTTCTTTTTCATAGTCTCCATCAACCCTCGAAGACTATTTCTCTCACCTTTGACATATCCTAGTTTCTCTCTAAGATTCTTCTCAAGTTACCTAAAATCATCAATCAATGCATCGATATTATTATTGTAAAAAATAGGTTCTTTCAACTTAGCTTCTAATTTCAAGCTTACCTTATTTATCTTTAAAGATTTCGTATACAAATTATTATAGGCAACTTGGAACTCACTCAAATATTCCTCTTCCTCCTCACTCACATCCCTAGTCACATGGGTGGAAAGCTCTCGCTTAGTAGCATAAAAAATTTCTTTCTCCGAATTACTATCACTAAGGTTAGAAACATGAGATATCATTTTATTAAAATTCTTGCTTAGATTAGTGGGACACTCATCTATCGTATGCCTAAATCCCTCACAACCAAGATACCTCTCAGAGTCATTTTCAATGGAAGATTTAAAACAAGAGTTCATGTGAAATTTTCAATTAGTCCTTTCAAAAAGTTGACATCTAAAATCATTTATACAACCTAATGCCATTCTTAAGAAAATCAGGGTCACAGACGCAAATTTGAAATAATAAAATCTATGAAAATAAGGACCACTCGATAACTCAGAGCAACCTGATCTGATACCAATTTATGAAAGCGATGGTATGTACTCGGCTTAAAAAAATTCTGATATCAATTTGAGAATGCAGTACAACGGAATATTTCAAGATTTCTCAAATTAATTATATGACAATCCAACCAGGTTCAATTAATCCCGAATTTTAGTTAAACCCTAAACCATGCATCTAGGTGATTTAAAAGCATTAAATCAAGAAGCATGCAAAGGAAACCAATTTTCAGGAAAAAATCCACGAAGGGAAAAAATCTTTTATTTCACTAATAATTTGCAATTTACAACTTACAAGATTACCAGCGAAATATGTAATGAATATTCGCAGATACCCATAAGGCTGCAACCAAAATTAGCAATGGATCAACCGCAACGAATCCATAAGAAGATGTAGTTCTGTCTTTATCCGGGAACACTCTCAAGCACTCCCAATGACCTTAATCGTAGTCAGCCAACACCTCCTTCAAGCAGTACCAAGTCAGCAGTAGATTTATTCTCTATATAAGAGAAAACTTGAACAAGATTATATCTTGGGCTCCAAAATAATTCCCCAAACTATTGCAATTTTTGTGAATTGAAAAATAAAGTTTTAACCCCTAAATGAAGAAGACTCGAATTTTACAGATACACGAAAACTACAAACTTCATAAAAATTTTGTCTTCTTCATTTAGGTTTTCAAACTTTTTCTTCTATATACGTGACTGCAAAAAGAAACAAAAATACCACTTTTAATATATTTCAACACCCCCGCTTATATTTCTTTGGTTATTTTATTTCAATATCCATTGAGGTAGTATTTTTCCTTCCTTCAGATTTCTTTCTGAATATAGATTTTCTGTCTCAAAGATGGAGCCATTGGTGGCCAAGGTGAGTTTCGGTCGTTCGCTTTGATCTATCTTTAATTCTCAGAATAAATAAAAGAAAATAGAACTTTGTCTATTTGTTCATTTTTTTATTTACTTTATTTAATGGTAAGGTGTTATTATTTACAGTTTTGAATGAAAGGTCCATCATTACTAATCTTCTTGTAATATTTACAATTTTGAATGTCGGGTCCATTGTGAACCAAATTAAGATTCTAATGACAATCTCCAAGAGGTGTTGCTCACGATTTGTGTGGGTTTATTCAATTATAGTTGATTTATAAAGATAGTTGATTTATCCGGTTTTTTGAAATTTTGATTTGCGTTATATAATTATAAACATAATTACTCACAATATATTTTTATATGAACTTGAAACAAGTATACTTGAACTTGCAACATGTATACATTGTGGGAACTTGAAACTTGCAACATGTTTGTTTATCCCGTTACAATTTTTCAACAGTTTTGTTGTAGTTTGTTATATCTTCTTAATAATTTCCATTTTTATGTATAATATTCCTTTTTTTATTGCTACAAACTAACTTTAGGTCTTCATGTAGGTGAAAATTCATTCTTACTTGAATACTTTCACTTTTGGGGTGTTTATTGAAAAATCGAAAACAAGCTAACAATTTATTGAAGCTCTTCTTGGGTTATTTTTATGAGGTATGAATTTGGTATTGCGCAGGTGGCTGATTTTATTTAGGATTTGGTCGCACGATTCATGCTGGAATTGGGTTTTTTGATATTTTATGTTTGTCTTTAAAAAAAGTGAAGATTTTTAGATTTGGGTTTTGAAATTAGGTATTTAAATCCATGTGTGGTACATATACTTTAGTTTGTCCACACCCTTATTTAGCACATGTTCTTTGTACACATTTATTATTTTTCCATTAGTTCTATCAAGGGATTACTATAAATGTAAAATTGAATTATTGTGTGCATGTATGTTGTATACAGTGAACCACCATGCACCTTCTCTTAGAAATTATAACAATTGGAAAATTTGTGTTTTTTATGGTCATTTCAATTTCTACGTGAATTCTTCCTTAATGCAAAATAATTAAGTCACATTTTTTAGTTTCACAGTGCCTATCTAAATATGAAGCAATGTTTAAATATGAATGGCAGGTCAATTTAGTTTAATAGTGTCTGTGTAAAGATACAGCAATGTGAAGTTAAGCATAAAGGAAATGAATGACTGATCAAGTTGGTTTCATAGTGCCCATATTTTCTTTTATGTTATAAATCAATTTCTCGCACTTTCCTTATTTTGAATAATTTACTTTCTCTTTATTAGTCATGTGGATGCTCTTGCTATGGTATAAGTACTATACTCTACCTCAATATTAGAATATAAAGATGGTACTTTCTTTCTTAGACGTCAATTCGAATGTTTGAAACCATAAGGGTGTGAAACCCTTTGCATATAAGATGTCGATTCAAAACATAACTGACGTTCTCTCTATTATGATTGTATTTTTTATCGTTGAAATTAAATTATTGGCATCAGCATTCCATACGCTCATTTTTTGGAACACCGTGCCACAATGGTGGAAGAATTTTTACTTTATTACTATTCTATATATAGTGTTATCTATAGTTTGTTAATATTCTACATATAGTTCATTTGCAGTGCTAATAGTTCATTTTGCATTTTTCATTTGTTACTATTATATAAATAGTGTTATTATTTTAACTGTTACGCGTTCCAATCCTAAATTATAGTTCTGGTTGGATTTATTACATTAATGTACTTTATTAGTCTATGTTTTAGAGTATTTTTTTTCGTGTTTAAGTTGTACATTATGAAAGGGATGTAAGGGAATGTCATATGGTCATGCACAAGTGTAGACAAGTAAAATGTTGTGGATACGTACACACCATGAATAGAAGTACAATCGTGACATTGACTAAGTTTAGCATAACAGTTTGTAATACCCATGCGTCCTGTTATTTAATGTGTTAGTTTTACCGTGAGACTAAGTTTTCACTCTTTTTTGTTCATTTACAGGTCATATACGATGGATTGAATTAAGTAAACTCTAAATGCAATGCTATATTGTAATACTTGTTTTTTTTCCAATTCTAAGTAACAATTATCTCTCTAATGCAGGTATTCCCAATTTTCTTTCAAACGCAAGTACACATATCATAATTGGAGTTATTTTTGCAACCATTTTTCCTATTGTTAGTGAGAAAAAAGAATATATTTGGGGTTCCCATAGTAATTTCATTTGTTGTGCTATTGGATATCATTTAGAGTTATTAAAGATGTTGATCATTGATTTTTCAACCTACAAAAGGCGCTGATCATTTTTTTGTAACTTATTGATCACGAGACATTTTTTTATGTACTTCTCCATCTAAGCGTCAATGGGTTACCCTGTATGATGATTTCCCACAATCTTCCCATTGTCATGCTCTCCCTTTGATGGCGGAGTCTTTAATTGAAACCATTTTTAAAACTTCAGGTGGTGGCTCTTGATCGAGGTGTAAACCGAGCGTCCGTGTAATACGCTAGTCGTTGTTATCGGCTTCCAACCTCAATACAAAAAACCTAAACTTGTAACTACACTCTTAAGGAGTATAGTGGCGAGTCTGGGTATCGAATCCACAGGGAGTTAGGACGTGTGAACGTGACGAAAAAGGTAAGGTAGTTTAATCCTAAAGTTGATGTTAAAAGAAAAGAAAATAAAAAGATGATTAATTTTTGGATTTTATTTATGAATTAACTAAATTCAATTAAATTAACCTACGCATGAAAAATTAACTAACTAAGAAGGAATTAATATGAATGAAGAAATGGGTTAAGAATACACTCCCCCAAACCCTAGTCTGTATGCCAGTACAAAATTAGTCATAAATTAGATAATTGATCAGACCCAGTCTTTAGTACTCCAAAGCATTACATATATGAGGTTCAATCCCGCATCATACATAATCAAAGAATGAGTAAAGCAATGTCGCAATAATTCAAGCGCGTTGCATCCTTAAGCACCCCGGTTACCTAGGGCAAACGAGGTCAAAAGGTCTACGATGGTTGTGAAACTATACAACACGATCTAATCATTTATTTAATTTAGAGGACAAATTTTATATCTATGCATACCACATCGGGTTGGGTTCATGCATCCCAACCCTTAAAAATTTAGCTAGACATGGTTTTATTAGAAAATAAATTCATAACAACATATGGAATTATGTATCTAAGAAGCATTGATGAAAAAGAAAGTTGCAAAACAATTGAGAATTGAATTGAAAATATAATTGAGAATAAATAAGAGAATGGAAATTGATACTTGGATTCAGCAATAGGGAAAAAAATGAACTTGAATCTAGAAAACTTCTTCTTCTTCAACCTTACAAACTAGGGTTTATGAAAATTCTACTAAAGAAAACTAAAAAGACTCTCCAAAATCTGACTCTCTCTCTCTCTCTAATTTTTCTCCCCCTTGGAATGATGTAGGCTTGGCCCTTTTATAGCACCAATTATCACGAATTTGACACTTGCAAATCGATGGGCTACGCAAAATATTCCAAGATTTGTACCTCTTAAGCTTCATAATAAATGCATGAATTTTAACAGCCGTACCGGTCTTGTCCGGATCGGTTTGGTAACCGGATCGGTTCTTTTTTATTTTGGCTGGATCGATTTGGTTCCATCCGGACCGGTTTGTCTCCATCCGGATCGGTCCTGTTTTTCTGGTCAATTTCTCTTCATTACCTCGCAACTTCAAAATCTCGTAACTTCTTCACCGTAGCTCGGATTGAGGTGCCATTTTTTTCCAGTGTTCTTGTAATTAGAATCTCTTCAACTTTCCAATTGGACCCACCTCTGGACTATGGATGAAAAATTACGAAACTGCCCTTGAACTCCCCATTTCTTGCTTTCTTTCACTATTTTGAGTTCTCCTTCGCACTAGCTTGCATGAAATATCTATAAAGAACATGAGAAATACTCAAAACACGAAATAGTTTCCAAAAGATGTTAGTATCATAAATACGAGACAAATCTAAGATATTTACACTGCACGGGATCATAAAAATACCGAAATTAAGGGGATAAATGTGAAAAATATGTGTCTAATCAGCTCTGTACTTATAGTAATTTTTTAAATATGTATTATTGTGTTAGTTTCCAAACACTACCATCACATGATTATGAAATAAATTGATTACTAAATTATTGTATGGCTCTTTTTTCTTCCTCTCCATATCCCCGTATCTGTTTCATTTTGTATTAAGTTGTCATTTAGCGATAAAGCTTAGTTTCCCCATTTATTGTGTAGATTATTTCTTATGCCCCTTGAGCTGGATGGAAAATTTAGTTGGTCCTACACGGGGTTGTGCATAAATAATTGAAGATGACTACATTATGTTACATAATAATACTTCTCATCACTTTATAGAGTGAAGACTTTTTATAACATTATGAGGGTAAAATGTTTTGAACAGTATTTAGCCACTACTAGCAATGTTACATCTAGAATTTAACCACTACTAGAAATTTTTGCCGAATATCCTATGGAAGAACCTTGCACACTGCTTAAACGTCCAATTACGAACAATGTGTACTTATACCTCTGCTAGATCTTGCGCAACAACAATATGGAGGGTGTCTTGCTATTTCAATATTGAATGTAGTGGCTAAGGATATCACTCCAAAGTGAGTCGTTGAGATAGTTGAGGCATTTAGCAAAGGTAACTAACAGAGATCACTAGTAACGTCTTTGAGTCGTTATCCATGATGGACAAATGCAACCCCCCTGTCATGGGAAGTACATGGAATGTTGTTTGGTGCATTGGTTTGGGAGGATTTGACTACTTTAGAAAAGGATTATGAGGAGGTTAGGGCGAAGGTTATGGATGGAGAGGATAGTGAAGGTGACGAGTGAGTACTAAAGTTGATTTAAACTGTTTGTAATAATTGGATGGGTGGCGGTTTATGTTATTTTCAATTAGATCACCAATAGACTCGTTGGAATACAATGTCCAATCTTTCCTTTGTATTATTCTCTTTGATTACATTAGGATCTTTTACCTTTTTCTATGTTAATTTTTAGTTTGAAATTCTTCACACTCTACTCCATAACAGTAATGACTGCTTTTTATTATTTTCCCTTTCACACTCTACTCTATAGTATATAATACACATGTAATATAAATAATATGGAAGAACTAATGTTTTAAATCTATTGATCATGTCTTAAAAGGACAGTTACAGGGTTGTGAATGATTGGAATAATACGCATTAGAGGAACAATATAAAGAGCTTGCCTCGTAGAAGGTAAAGTCCGAATAAGAGTTTATAGAAGAAGAGAATAAAGAAAATTCTTGAAGGGTATTTAAGACTTATTAACCATTATTTTTTGGAAATTCCATTGTGCTTTTTGTTAATTTTTCTCCTCATTTTTTCGAGTTGGTGACTCAAGGTTTATAACTTTTTGTTAGTTGTGTTGTTTTTGTATTTGGGTTTTAATGGACTGTACTTTTTTTCTGCTTTTCATTTCATGATTTTTAAGTGATTGCAGCACCAAAAATTAAACATTTCCAATGCATTTTGTGTGAAAAATTCACCTGTCTAAAATTAATATGTTTAGGGCTATTACTAATTGGAGTTACGAAGGAAAAATGGTAAATTATGCCTTGATGACTTGAAATTGTGAGGATCTAAAAAACATTTGTTTTACTTCATAACATAAAATATTTTATATATTCATATAAGTAGTCTCTTTGCACACTTGATGTGTATTTTCATTAGGTTCACTTATGTCGTTATTGTGTAATTATCCATGTTACTTCAGTGAGGCCACATGTTATTACTTACAAGTAAGGTGTACTATGTGTTGGAGATTATTATGAAGAATTGGTGGAGAATCTTAACAATGCAATCTAAGTGACATATGTGTGTGAGTATTTATTATCCAACCCTCTAATTGTTTTTTTTTATTTTTCAAGAAAATATGTTTATGTGTATTTTCTATAAATAGAGTAATTCAATGTTTCTATGTGTTTGATCTTGATTGGACGAACGTGTACGCATTTTAAGTCTTGGCCAGTACATTAGTTCTTTTATGATTGAGATGTCATTTTCATTTATGGATTCAATTTGAATCAACATGATGCCACATAGTAGTCAATATGAACCTTGCCACTAACTGAAATATAGGAGGCATAGTTATTTTACATCATTAATTGATTTTTTAATTCTACATTTGGTAATTTACTCCCAATGGATACTATGCTAATTAGATATCGCTGCTAGATATGGTGATTGTATGCATCTTACATTAAGTGCTTTTTTATTTAAGAACGTGATAATATATGGGAGCCTCTATATTCTACGTATATTACGTGTGAAACTTAACCATGAAGTAAACATGAATACACTAAAAGTGGAGCACTGGTGTGTTGGATATATGACCTATGCATAAGAGCATACGATAGGACTATATTTTTTTTTTGTTTAAAAAATTGAAGTCATAACCTAGGAATTATTTAGTGTTTATATATACTTTGGATTTATGTTTGTTTGGTTACTTTGGATGTGAAATTAGTATATTTATATGAATGATGGAGTTCAAAATTATTCAGTTCATACATAAGTAATAGTGTTCGCATTTGAAATCTAAAGACTAACATTTCACTAATTAACATGGTTTATATAATATTTGACTACCTATTTTAGTTGACAAACTATATTTTTTGCTTTGTATTAGGTCGCATTTTGAAAACTATGGACAATCATTATAGTGCAAAATGTGGGACGACATCAATTGATATATATGTGATTTTTTTAGAAAGTTTGTTTGATAAAAAATATATGTTAGATGAATTTTGGCCCTTTGAATACCGTTGGGTTGATTGTTATCCCTCAAGCAGGGTGGATAACAAATAAGACTATGCACATTCTTTTTAAATTGACACTTTGTTTATTTCAGGCAAAATGTGAATTCGGTTGATGTATATTTCAAGTTATATGTGAATTTGTTTGATGAATTTAGACTATTTGGGGAATGAAATTTTTCTTGGGGAGCAAAATTTTGTTTGGTTAGGAAATAATTTTTTTTCTATTTTGCAATTATGTACTTTGGAAATTTTTGTCGTTTTATGATTACATACTTTGAAAAATTTCTTCATGCCTTCAGGCAAGGGCATTCCACTAGTATGTGTTTGTGTGTGTGTATGTATGTATTGCATGTATGTATTAGTGTCACTATGTCATATCATCGATCTCTCTTTATGTCATGCATTTCTATATTTCATTTTGCCAGAACCCTATTGGGCATTGGCTTATATCCATTCTTTGTTATGGAAGGATATATGCACTTTCGTATTTGAGAGAGTTTCATAAGTAAGCGTTCTAACCCTTTTTACGCTAGCAACTCTGATAACTTGAACCCAGAATTCACAATAATGGGTTCTTTACTTGGATAGTTACTTTATATTACATTAAAAGGGAATTACATGCTAAATATTATGACTTTAAATTATATAAAATGAACTAGAAACATTATTTTGGGCTGTTCAATTCACTTCACACTTGATGCATCCAGTCCGATTCGTGTCGACCCATGGGTGACCTATAAGTCCGGATCGGGGCATCATAATTGTCCTAGGATTTTCACTTATGAATCTTGACATTCACTTTTGAGCTCTTGAGGTTTTATAATTTAGGAAGATCTATGTTGCCTAAGCAATAGATTTTCGCAATTTTCTTGTATAGTGGACCTACATAGATCATATCATTATAAAACAATGAGCCAAACACACCAATGATGCCTCCACAAGAGTTATTCACACATATATTTACGAATTTTTTTGGATTCCAAACTTTGGTTGAGAAAAGTATTTGAATGTATATGGTTAAAAATGTATTATATAAATTACACTTTACCCAATTCGATACCCCCACATAATTGGGAATGTTTAGTATATGTATGAATTTTGAATCCACTAAAATAATTGACTTTTAAAATTATGTCTCTACACTCTTAAGAGGGTACACTAATTACCGCTAAAAAGTGAAAATATAAAATTCTTTAAAGAATGGTGAAATTAGTGGGAGTACCAAATCACTTAATGTGATTATAAAATAAGTTAAGGTACTCGTATCCTTCCCTTAACATCAAAATAAATTATTCTTTTAGTTGATAGATTATTTGATAAATAAAGAATAAATAAATGATCAACCACCTTATAATGAAATTATCACCATAAAAATAAAATTACAAGGATTAGTTTTAAGAAGCTTTTGAATGAGTTTGCTATCCTGAATGATTATGGGATTAATCTACAATAATGTGAATTTGACATAGGAGTAAGAAAAGATTCAATTTTTTTTCGTAAGTAAGAAATTCTAATTATGTGAAATGCCATTAATTAATCAAAATGAAGTTTAAGATCGTGTTGAGATTACCTAATTGACACAGTAGAGTAGAGTGTAAATGAGTCTTTAGGACCCAACACGACCCTAGTAGTAACCAATGATATAAAGCTAGACTTATGGTCAAAATTTTCACTATGCATATAAAAAAAGGTTTTAAGTAAATATTTTAACCTATATCTTAGAATGTGAAATTCTTCAGGGTTTAATATCTCCTTTTGATTAAGAAGTGTATATGTTGAGAAAAATCATTATATAAACTTTTGTAAGTTTCCCACCAATGATATTTTATGAATACTTTATGTATTATTTTTTATTAGTGTGAGTGAAAATTAATCACAATTAAAAGGATTTCAGAAAGCAATTAAAGAATGAATGCGAAGATTCCAATTACACAACACAAACGACAAATTGCCTATGTCCATGTAGAGATTACTGTATTTTTATTAAGTTCTCTCAAGGTTTAATAATTACATCCTCCTTGGCCCTGGGGTTTCGGGTGTATTTATAATGGTAAAAAACCGTAGTAATTAAATTAGTCAAGAAATTCCCTTGGCTTGAGATAATCGTGTGTGGTGACTCCTTGAATATCTCATTCAAGATTTGGGTAACGAGCGTGAGCAGATAGTAACTATTTATATGACTGTATTTATCCACGTGATAAACGATTTCAATAATCCTTTTTATTAATAAGTATGGACAATCGTGACCCTAATGCTATTGGGCCTGGTCAGCCAATCTTGAAATGGGTCCAATTATATTTTGGTCCCCACAATTGCCCCTAAAATTCATGGCCAAAGGTCATTGGGACAGAGGATTTTACTGATGCTATGGGCCCATTAACCCATTTTCATGAATTTGAACTGGTGGGTCACGCTTTAAGTAAGCTGAAGTTGCAAGGGCACACTCGCCCAGGCAAAAAAAATGAAGAGATAAAAAAACCCTCGGTTCTTGAACCTTTTGATTGCCTTGGCCTTTCAAATTGGGTTCACTTCCACACTTGATGTCTAAACCATCATTTCTGCTACTAGTCTTATACTATAAAAAACTCCACAGCTTCCTCGTTTACGTTCTCCAAATTTCTTTATAAGTCTCTATTATCTCTTTCGTCATCTATTATTTTCATAACTTTCCTCTTTTTTCCCCTATTGTCTTCAGTTGTAGTGATAAATTCTTCTGAAAAATGTCAAACACTCTCCATGATAAAAGTGTAGATGAATTTAGAAAAATATACTCCATTCCATTTTGGTTTACAATCGACCGTAACCCCATGACCAAAGATGTTGAGCCATCAATGGGGGACACTGGATTCACGCCCTCGTTGTTGTCTATGGGGGATTGACCTTCCCTAAAATCCTCTATTTTTAGAATTTTTGAGTTCTTTGGGGTGGTCCCAGCTCAGTGCATCCCTAATACTAGGTGTATAGTCAACAGGTTAAATTGAATAAATTAGTTTTAAAGGACCAACTTGAGCATTCCAGAGATCAAGTATTGCTACACATGGTCTCATACGACATATTGCCTTATTTACTTAAAGGAGAGGAAGTCTAATAGAGTGTTGGTCATAAACCTCCCTGATTCCAATAAAGGATATTTGGATCAGGGGTTCATCGCTAGAAATTGGAAACATCCACCGTCCCCGAAGATAAAGAATACTCGGGATTTCTGGGCCTAGACTTGAGGGTGATATATGTTAAAACTTTCTTCTTTAATTTCCTATATGTGTTTGTAAATTTGATTTATTGCTGGTAATTATGCCTTTTGGGTTATCTCTGTGCATCTTTCAAGAAACATCAGGAGACTTCTGTAATACCCCGTACTTTTATGCTATATTTAATTTGGGGATTTATTAAATTTAGTGTGATGATTTATTTAATAAAAATCCGGAAATTAATTATGTTATAATTATTAACGTGACTAGAGTTAGTAATTATAAGAAACTTGTTGAATATTACTAATGAGCATAGTAATATATTATATTGGTTATATTGAATGTCATAGGTGTATTAAATGACTATTTCGGAAAAATTAGTCGGGACGTGCCCGTGTCACGTCGGGACTAATTATGTTAATTAAAAAGTAAATATTTTATAAGTTGTCTGTATGGTCGTTTTGAGTGCGCCAACGCGTCCGGAAGGGTCGAGATAGTTAGAAAAGTTTACCCGGGGGTTTAGTTCGGGCCTCGGGGTGTTTTTAGGCCTAATTAGTGACCCGGGAGGGCATTTTGGTCATTTTACAAAGTAGGGTAATTAAACCCACGAATTTCAGCCATCCTTAGTAGCCATTTAAGTCAGCCTTTTAGGGTTAGAACATTCAGAACCCTAGAACGGCCATCGGAGAAGAGAGGAGAGAGCTCTCAAGGTGATTCAAGGCCCAAAACACCACCGATTTCACCGCCGTCACCACCAACGCGTAGATCGCGAGGAGGAGAACGCAACCACACCAATATCAGCAGGAAACCAGACCTCTGAAATCCCAGGCAAGTGTTTAACTTGCATATTTTCGTTGGTGCAATAATCATATTAGTGTAGGAATGATTAGGAGTATAATTAAAGGAAGAAAACCCCAATTTTTGATAGGGATTTGCATGTAGAAATCGTTATATCCATATTCTGAAAATAATATGTGAAGTAGATGATCAACCCACGAATTTGTGATGTTATGTTAGAAGGAAATTCTGGAGAAAATTGATTAGAACAAAAGTTAAGAAAACTTAGGGTTCTTGATGATTAGATGAGATTTTAGGTTGTTTAATCATGTTTAATGACGGTTACATGCATGCTTAACGTTAGAAACATTTGAAAATATATTACCATGATTGTAGTATAAGTTTTGGGACGATTAGTGTTGGAAATTATGGATTTGAATGAAGAATATTAGTCAAACCCGTAACTGCACTTCTGCAGAAATCGAAATACCTGTTTGATCGATCGATCGAACCTAGAGCGTCGATCGATCGAAGGTTCGATCGATCGAGCCCCAGACGTCGATCGATCGACCCCTCCTGGCAAACTCTTTTTCCCCTTGTTTAATTAGTTGAATTAATTTACCGTGGAATATTTCTTGGGCATTGTAAATAAAATGTTTTGGGATATAGAAGAGACCAGTAGGACATATGATTAAGTGTTGAGAACTTTATTATGAAATGATAATTGGGTTTAAGGGAAAATTAATTAAGGAACGACGAACTGCGTATTTCAAGTGAGAGATTACAACGAATACCTACGATAGTGAATAGACGTCTACCAACTGAATTTGTTACTTGGATGGATAAAATCCACGAGTGTCACGTAATTAGTGAGAAAACCCTCTGAGTTAAGGTTAGAGAGGAAACCTTATACGAAGTCTTAAAAATGTAAAAGTTGAGGATAAATGTTGTAATTATGGGTAAGGAGAGTGACCTATATTAACATGATGAAATTGGTATATTTATATGATTTGTGTGTACTTATATTATCTACATGTGAAAAACGTACCCCCGCTACTTGCTATCCCTGAGGTTACCGCGCTGGGACGATCTTATCCTGTGTTGCTTTATGGGGGATATTGATTCGTACCCTAGAAGATAGAGATCCTAGGTACGGGCTATCAGATTGATAGTTGGACGGTCCTAAGAGACGTGTGGGTATGTACTGAACTCTTGGACTTGGAATCTATGCTTCGCCTCAACGTTGTTTTGTATATGTTAATACAGTTCGAGAGTGATTCCGAACTTGTGTTTCCCTTTGTGTGAGCGATACGGGGATTGGATAGCAGAGTATGCCCGCACCATAGATTAGTTGGGGTGCTGTTATATATATATATTATACGAGTAGTTAATATATATGAGGTTATAAACTTTAAACTGCCTACTGTGATTTGATAAGTAGAACATGGTTGTTGACTCAAATTATTAAATACTTGTTTTGTGAAAGTATGAGAAGACACTGGGAAACTTTATATTTTAATGAAGCTAAAATGAGAGGAGTGCTACATATTGAAAGTAAACTTTTAAAACATTGTCATCATTCGGTTTTGAAAACTTAGGAGTAAGTTAAGATAAACTAAATTATTTGGGAAGGTTAGTACGATAGGCGTGCACATTAGAAGAGAAGTGAGAATTCCTCAAGAGAGTGTCGAACTAATATGACTTGCATTGGCCTGTATCAATTTAAATACTTGCTTAACGTATTTTAAAATCAAACACACTTTCGGGCCCTGACCCGTTTCTTTTTCTCTCTCCCTCTTTTGTATATATATGTATGTATTTCAGGTGCCCAGCCACAGGGGCGTCTTGCTTAGGATCTATTGGAAGGAACGCGCTGTAGCTTAGGTGGGAGTTGAAGGTCTTTTGATTTGACGACTTCGTCCATTCAGATCCACTCTTAGCACTTTCATTCAGATGGGCATGTGTAGCCCTTTCCATTGTTTCTTTACGTTGGGACATTGTTATTTCAGTTATTTCCTAGTTCGTTATTATGGGATTTTGTTCAGAACGGATGTACTACTTTATTTTTCTCGCATGTTGACATTCGTTGATGAATGTTTTATATTTTGGACTCTTTCGTTCCAGTTTATTGTGGTGTGTATCTTATTCATTGAGCTTTGTTAAAAAAAAAAAATCTTTTCTTTAAATAAAATTTGGAACTTAATGTTTAAAATTTGGTTTTGACACTTAGCTTAATTATTTAGGGTGTTAAATGGAAAGTTTATTTTTACGACAGTGATGCTAAGAATGAACCAAACTGTTCACCTTGATTTAATTTAATAAAGGAGTGATCGCCCGGTATTTAATTAGGCGGGGTGTCACAACTTCCCTCTAGGATATTTAGCTCACTGACCCGCTAAAGGCTTGGAGAGTGAAAGAGTGCCTTCTGGAAGGTAAACACCCTATATCGGGATACCTTCTTTTCGAGTACACCAATACTATCAAAAGCATTACTACTCACCTGGTAGACGATATCACTGATCTTCCTCTTCTTGATGAGGAACTTCTTCATCCTCTGAGTTGCTCAATGTGGATTCCATCCATCTAGAAGAAGAGGACTCACTAGATCCTACTAAGAAGAGGGTCCTCCTAATTGATGATGATTATAATGTCATCCTTTTCATTAGATCCAAGTCCCAGAAGAAGGCTTAGGGCGAGTCCTCCAAGGCTGGTGACCAGAATTTGGTCTTTAAGGAGAAGAAAAAATGAGGAAGAAGAAGAAGAAGAAGAAGAAGAAGAAGAAGAAGAAGAAGAAGAAGAAGAAGGTTGAGAAAAAGAAGAATATCCTCACAACCCCTCCTCCTAAGAATAATTATCTCCCTCCCTCTTTCTTTAATATCCTACAGTCCCAATTCGTGGCCCATAATCCATCGTTGGTCCCATGCCTACTGAGGGGGCGGTGCTCGCTGGTGCTCGCGAGCGGATGAGGATGATGGGACCTAACCATATCTCCCTTATGCTTCTCAAACAATATTATTAGTGAGAATATTCTCCCTTTCTTTAATTTTTGCTTTTTGTGGTTTGATCAGTAACGAAATGTTAATTTTTCTAACACTTATCTTTTGTTGTGTCTTGCAGTTTGTGGTAGAGTTTACCAGCCTTTTGGGTGATCATGTCGACTACTCTAAATTAAATAATGAATTGAATGAGGCCTTCCTAAAATCTTAGGAGGGCATGGACAAGGCCTCGATGAGAAAGAGAATAAGTCCTCATTGAGGATATGGCCTCGTTAAAGAATGAAAATAGTGTGTTGAAGGTGGACATTACTCACCTAAAAATAAAAAATTCTTCGTTATGTCTAAGTGGACCAGATTCCTTTTGCCAATGACTCTAGATTTGATCAAGGATGGGGTGAGGACTATTTGATGCAAAGATTCAGATAGCTTATGCTCATAAGACTAGATTCAATAAGGTCTCGGATCAAGCCTTAGTAAAAGTCGGAGTCTCTGTCAAGTTCTAGGTGTTTGGCGAATATGACCGATACTTCCCCTCCCCCCAGGCTAACAAAGGTCCTTATACCAGTAATCCTACTAACCAGGCCAAGGAGGTGGATAATAAGGAGAATGATGATGATGTAGAAGTGCAAGTGAATAAGTGAAGCCCGTAGTCATTAGGGTTTTTCTTTTTCTTTTTCTTATACTTTGTACTCTTTTGTTCCCTTTGGATGTTAGACTACATTTGTCTCTGTCCTTATTTTTTATTACTGAAAAAAACATTCTCTTTAATTTGACTATTTCAATTTTAGCATTTTTGATGAATTATTGATTATTCTGCTTTGATGTTAGAGCCTATTATTGAGAAAATTCCTTCTTCTAACAACTTAGACAATGTGCTCGGGCGGGATGCCACTGTGAGGCTCACCGAGCATATTTAACTTCCTGTGAGTCATTAGAGAAAATGATTGAGTCCTATAAGGACCATTCCACATTAGTCGCCAAGCTGAAGGGCGACCTCAAAGACTTGGAGGACGTAGGTTCCCCCATGAAGTAAGAAATAAATTACTTGAAGGCCTAGTTGGGAGAGACCAAGGATGTAAAGGAGGTCAGCGATCTAATCCAGTCAGAGAATGATGATCTAAAAAAGAAACTTACTGAGGCTGAGGAAAAGGTGCAAAGGAGAAATGTCATGATAATGAGGCTAAACAGTAATGTAAAGAAAATTTGATACTTATTTAAGATGGGTCCCCGAGAAGCCTAGGCAGCTGGTTATAATGAGGGGTGCTTGGATACCCTTGTGAGGCTAGAGGAAGCTCAATACGTGGACTGTATGCACAACTGGATGAATGCGTTTAAGGTTGTCAAAGAACCTAAGTATTCCTAGCTCTGGTATATATACCATGTTGAGTGTCTAACGTACCGGAGATCCCCTTTTTGGCGAGATGAGACATGGATCCCCTTGGATGACATTCCTCTTCAGCTTCTTGAGAGCTACTTGGAAGGCCATGATAGAAATGATGAGTACCGTCCTGATCTTAATGACAGTCGGAGAAAGACGATCGAGAGGTTTTTATCCAGCAGACCATAAGCCGTTGTAATAATTTTCGTAATTTTTTAATTATTTTGTAATTGGTACTTTTTGTAATTGAATATTCCCAAAGAATCAAATTAATACAATTTTTTTACATTTTTGCATTCCATTATTCCTTGCATGTGTTATATTTTTCTTTCTTACCTTTTAAGTCATGTCATTACTCTCCCTTAGGCCTAGTAGAGACAATAGCAAAAAGGAACATGGTCTTATGGGCTATCCACCCATTCAATATTTCATTTGACCAACTAGAGTTAGTGTGATGACTAGGAATCCCCCGTAGGGCTTTTAGCTTGCTTGAGAAAGTCATGAGGTCGCATGTGTTGACTTTAACAAGAACTTGAGGACTTTAATTTTAATTATAATAATGCAAATTGCCATTATAATTAAGTTAAAGCCCAATTACGAGCCCATTTCTTTTGAAACAATACAAATCAAATACATAATTAAGATATTGAGCGAAGTAAGGAAATAAGGGCCTTTGTTCATAACCAAAGTAATCAAACGCTAGAAACATAAGTTCGAAAATGAGAATTTGCAAAAACTAAGTGCTAAAAAGTAAGACTAAAAAGTAGAACTTCTTAAGGTTGGCCTCATTCCATTCTCTTGGTGTCTTTTTGCCCTTAATTTTTTTAAGTGATATACTCCCTGTAGATTATCTCTGATTACTTTGAATGGTCCCTCCCAGTTGGGCCCAACTTGCCATTCTACAACCTTACAATCGTGTCAAGAACTTTTCTAAGGATGTAGTACCTCACTTGGAATTTCCTTGGATTGACTCCCTTATTGCACTTGTTTGCCAAATATTACTGGTATGAGGCCATCTTGATTATGGATTACTCTATGCGTTCATTGGCCAAGTCCAGTTCGGCGCGAAGGGCATCATCATTCGTCCTTTGGTCGGCTACCCTTATTCTCATGGTCTGGATACCAACTTCAAGTGGATTGATAGCTATCATTTTATATGTGAGTGCGAAGGGTGTTTCTCTGGTTGGTGTTCTGAGCATGGTAAAATATTCCTAGAGAACATGAGGAAGCTCATCCACCCAAGTTCTTTTGCCTTTTCCAGTCTCTTTTTAAGTCCATCGAGTATTGTTTTATTGGAGTCTCCTATCTAGCCTTTGCTTTGTGGGTACTTTACTAAGCTGAAATGGTGCTTAATTTGGTGCTCTTCGCAGACATTTTAGAAAGGACCACTTTTAAATTGTGTGTCATTATCAATTATGATAGCCCTTGATACCCCAAAGTCTGTTACGATATTTTTCCAAATGAACCTTATCATATCCATATCTATAATGTTAGCTAGAGGTTCTACCACAATCGACATAGTGAAATAGTTTATGCCGACAAGTAAGTACTTACAATTCCTTGGTGCGGTAGGTAATGGCCCCTTGATGTCCAACCCCCACTGTAAAAATGGCCATGGTTGATCAATGGTTTCATGTCATTGGCCGGTTGATGAACTAAATGAGAGAATTTATGGCACTTTTTACTTTTCCGAACATAAACACTTGCATCTTTCATTATATATGGCCACTAGTACCCCTCTTTTATCACTCGAAATGCCAGGGATCTTCATCCTGAGTGACTTTCACATATTCCACCATGGAGTTTCTAAACAACTTGCTTGACGTCTTTTGGGTGTATGCATTGGAGGTAGGGTCTTGTGAAGAATCTTCTATAAAGCTTATCCCTAGGGTCCAACTAAAAATAAGCGACTTTCACTCTGACCTAATGGGCTAATTCTGGTCGGGCGACAGTGTTTCATTCTGTAAGTATGCTATGATCTGGCCTATCTATCTCGGACCTTTGTCGATGAAGAAAACGTGACCAATGTTCACTATTTTGTCAATATTGGGCTTGGTGAGGAATTGAATTTCAATTTTCCTACTGAGATCTGAGTCCACTGCTAAGGTTAGGGTTGCTAAGTCATCGACATGACTGTTGTTCCCTTGGGGAAACTCATAAACATGGACTTCCTCAAATTTTGTAACCATTTTCACATGACTGCGAGGTTGGCTATCATCATGACATCCTTAGCATTGAAATCACCACTGACCTGATTGGACTCCAGTTTGGAGTCTCAATAAACTTTGAGTCGTCTTGCCCCTAATAAGTGGGTCTTTCTCAGACCAACTATAAGAAACTTGTGTTCAGCCTCATTATTGGAGGCTTCAAATCCCAATTTGATGCCTTGTTTAGTCATCACGTCCTCTGATTCTACTAGGAAAACTCCCATGTCTGCCCCTTAGAATTGGAGGCTCCATCAACATACAACATCCAACTTTTATCCTCGACTTGGATGTCCATCTATGGTTGATTGACCAAGTGTTGGTTGGTGGAACCTACTCTTTGATTCCAGACTTTAGTTAAAAGTCGATGTCAAATATTCAAAGCTCAATCGACCATTTGGACATCCGTCCAGAAAGGTCAGCCTTGCAAAGGACAACTTTAGGTGGGGAGTAATCATAATAATGGAGTGGGACTCAAAATAAAGCTTCAACTTTCGTGAAGCGATCACCAATTCGTAAATTAGTTTCTCCAAAGGAAAGTATCGTTGCCCGGCATCTAAAATCTTTTCGCTAGCATAGTAAATAGGAAACTGCTTCGCTTTCTTCTTGCATACCAAGGTCAAGCTGAGTGAATGACTTGATACTGCGAGGTAAAGGTAGAGGGGATCCCTCAATCGAGGATTGCCAAAAACAAGGCTTTATTTAAGTAAGACTTTATTTCCTCGGGGGCTCTAGATCACTCATAGTTCTAGGTGAGGCTTTTCTCCTTCTTAATTAGCGGAAAGAACGGTCCGCAACATTGGGAGGACTTCGAGATAAATCAATTGATCACTGCGAGCATCCCAATGAGCTTTTGGACTTTGCGCAACATTTTCGATGGCCTGACTTTGTTGATCGCTTCTATCTGCAATACTCGCCCCTTTACAGATGTACTTTATGTCGTTTATCCTACAAGTGGAAATACTATACACATGCATCATTTATAAAATTCCTAAATTTCATGGTATGCATGGTTGTGTATTTTTGTTCATACGATATATATTAGTATATTGGTTAAGTTTGAAGCGAAAATACCAAGCAAAAATTATGACAAACTTAAGATTAATATATCGAGATTTTTCCAGCGTGTGACACTACAAAAACCCAACATTGCACGAATTGTTTAGGATAATCGGTGAGGCATAAAAATAGTGTGGCCACATTTGGAACTAAAAAAATATGAGGAAAAGTACCATGTAGAGAAAAAAAATCAATCTAGCAATTTTTTACGGTGCACGACACTGCAAAAGTCCAGTTTTGCATGAATTGTTTAGAATAATTGGTAAGTCAAAAAAATAATTTGACTATATATTTAAACTCATGAAAATATAAGTAAAATACCACATAAAGAAAAAAAATTAGAAAAAGATATTTTTTTGGAGGTATGAACTTTTGTATGCTTGTGTAGGACGATTGGGAGGCCAAAACATATTTCAAACACATATATGGACTCAGAAAAATAGAAGGAATTGTGTCTAAAGGTTTAAAATTAAAAAAATGAGAGGAGAAGTTGATGACCCTAGGTTGGTAGCCCTTAGGGATAATCACCACATTGAGATCTGAGGTGATAAATGAGGGGTTGTGTTGGATCCTTATCCAACTCAGCCTTTCAGACTTTGGGGAGAGTTTTACACATTTTGGGACACTCTAATCTCTGAATTTTGGGTCAAGGTTGGAAAGGTACTCCTTATAAACTATAAGAGAGAGATAGAGAGAGATAGAGAGGGAGAGAGAGAGGGAGGGAGGGAGGAAGCCATGAATGTTCAAAACTTATGGCATATTTTTCAATTTTTCCTTCTCACTCTTATGTCCTAACAAGACAAGTTTCACCCCAAATTCGTAGCTTCGCTTCCTCCAAATTTCCCACCAACTAAACACCATTATAGAGACCTCCAAACTCCATTAAAGTCCCAACAAAAGTTTGGACAGCTAGTAGGAGTTCTTGCTATGGGTGTTAGAGCTTAAAGAAGGTCTACTTGGGAGATTTTGGGTGGACTTCTTGGAACCTTTTTCTTCATCATCCTAACCTTTATAACTCACTTTCCATTAACAAGTAGTGTTTTCCTGGACTCTTATTTTCAAATGCAAATCCACGAGTAGTTAGTTGAAATCCATGCTAGACAACTTTGTTCAAGTATATTTTCTTGTATATTGAAAACCCATTTTATTTGTGTTGAAATAAAGTGTTATAAATCACTTTATAAATTTTAGAATGTTGCTGTTAAATAAATACATGATTAAAACTAGTTATTACAAGAAAAAGATCATAAATAAGAAGTACTATATAAGTTGAACATCGTAGTTGAATTTTGTGGGTTTTCTTTGGCAGAGACCCATTTTTCATGTGTTGAACGTTATAGTATCCTTTATTCTTACTAATGAAGATGATTAGTTTTAAAATATATGAAGATAATCATGTTTTAAATTATTTATTAAAAACAACCCACTTTTTATTCTTATTAAGAAGTTAGCTTTTTATATACGGAATAACATTAATTTTCAATTTTAAACACTCATTGAAAGTTATAATGTTAGTTGTTAAATCATCATTAGTGGGTAGAGATGTTGTAGGAACATTATAGTACAAAGAAGAAGTGTTATAATATTTACAAACCATTAGAAAATGAATATTTGATGAAAATGCCTTAGTGGCAGATTCAGTAAATAGGTGGAAAACTATAAAAAAAATGGTGTTATTTACTTAGAAAATAGCTAGAAAATGCTACGAAAATACTTTTGATGAAATGTAAGTGTAAGGAATCATTTTTAATGAAATAAAGTAAACAATGAAAAAATTGGTATGTTAGTGACACGGTGTTGATATTAGGTAGCCTCCTCGGCCTAATATGAATTAACGCCCTTTAATAAAATGGAGGAAAATAACACATGGAAAGATAAATGATATCTGGATGACGTCAGAAAAAAATCAAGGAGGGCATGATTATGTCTAGTGGTGAAAGACCCCAAATCAACTGTAGTAGTATATAACGGAAAAAATCGGTGGTGTGAGGCCACGAAGTCCATGAGTGTATGTTAGTAAAATCCCAAAGATAATATTAAGTAATGAATTAGAAAAATTCATGAAACTTAAAATAATGAGTGAAGAAGAATTCATTAATAATTATATGGATGACATAATTGGAATTAATCACATCCCTAGCACATGACACCAAAAATGTTAAGTGTGAATTTGGGAACGTAGCTCGGGTGCATTGCATGTAGGTGCATTAGCATGTAAAAAAAAGGTTAATGTTTGTGGAAATCCTAAAATACATCATATATGTATAGTATTTGTTTATAAAATATCATTGCTTCATATTTTCCACCCTACTGGGCACTTCGCTCATATCCCTTTTTTGTAACCCCCCCCCCCCCCCCCCAGGTGTGTTAGGTGAAGTTTCGAGAAAGGAAAACGGTAAGTTTGTTAAGGGTACTAGACGACGTTAGATCTTTGTGCCTTATGTTATCATTTGAGACTTTATCATGTTATTGTACTTTAATTTAAATGTTTGACTGTAATTTCGTCTTAAACTTTATGATGTAATAATATAGGGCATTTATTTCGTTATTTTATGGTTTAATTGCGATGAATTTTTTCTTTAGTAAATTATTAAACGAATGTAATTCTCATGATAAGTAGTCACCCTTTCATAATAAAATTAGTAAATAATTTTGTTGAGCATAATGAGGGAAATGTTTCTCCTAATAAAATGAATTGAAGTTACCCCTCCCCCTTAACACCTTGACTTAGATGCGGGTTATTCCAACGATAACCCAAAATCAAGTCCGGGAGTTACAACTTGGTATCAAAATCATATGATCCACGGGTGTGACAAAGCGATTTCTCGTTTTACTTCCTTTTATGTTTCCTCATATAATTATTATACTAAATTCTCCAATGATATAGGATGGCCCCCACACGAAACACTATCATAGTAAACAACGAACTGAGGAGGATGGAGCAGGTTGTACACCAATTAGCGGATACAATCTCCCTCCAGCAGTGGGGTAACCATAGTGGGACAATCCAGTGTATTGTTACATCCTCTATCCTTAAAGAGTTTCGACGGTTCAACCCGACCACTTTCAGTGGTACGAATGGACTCAATACAGTGGATGAGTGTCTTGATGAAGTCACCCAGATAATGGGCATCCTTGATGTGCCGATAGGTCACAAGGCTAAGTTGTTCACATTTCAGCTGACAAAATAGGCCATGGTGGGAAGTGCACCTGACCAGTTTGACTGAGCCCCTAGAATGGGATGGTTTTAGGGTTACTTTTATATATAGGTATTTCCCTCAGGGATACAAAGGTGCCAAGAAGGATGACTTTATCCAGTTAATCGAGGGTAAGTTGTTGGTCAATGAGAACCGAGAGTCTGTCGAAGCATGTTATGACAGTCTGAATAAATAAAGTAGATAAGACACGACTATTTGTAAAGGGGTTGAATCTCTATATCCGTAGGCTATTGGTTGGTTTTGACCATTTGATCTTTGGGGAGGCCGTCAATAAGGCCATCTGAGTTGAGTTCAAGCCATAGGATTCCCGAGCTATCAGGGACAAGAAAAAAGAATCTGGTAGGATATAGAAAAGGGAGGTCAGTGTGTCTAGTGATGGTAACGAAAAGAGGCTTAAGAGTGAAGAAAGAGGTTTTCTCTCCAAGATCAAGGCTGCTATGAGTATCACCAAATCAATGTAGTAGTGATCAGATCTTGATATCACCTGCCCCTAAGAATTGATTCATTTATGGGTCACCCAATCATTTTAAAAGGAAATGTCCAAGGTTTACAGCTAGAGAGTAGCGGATTGGTCAGTATGGCAGTAGTTTCACATCTCGGCGAAACTCAAGCTATATGGGTTCCACTCAATACTGGCAGTAGCATTAACAGTAGTCTTTTCTTGGTCATCAGTAATAGGCCAGGGAAAATGTTGATAGTCCACACCCTAGTCAGAGATAAAGGAACTGCAGACAGACTATGCCCAGTGGTTAGGGTAACCTATTCAGCCAGGGGTGAGCTTACGCCCTCACAGAGAATTCAACGCTTGCCTAGAATCCATTTGTGATGCAAGGTATGATCTTAATATTGAATACTTGGGTTAGAGAATTGTTTGATTATGCTGCATCACATTCATTAATATCTAGTTCATTAGCTTTCTGATTAGGTTTAGAGGTTTATGAGCTTTGTCCGCTAATTTTTGTGGGGTTGCCCATTGGTGGCAGTATTTTCTCGAGTAAGGTCTGTCGAAACTACGTAGTCATTGCAGAAGATTACATTCTGGAGTATGATCTGGTCTTGATTGAAATGGATGGCTTTGAGGTGATCCTCAATATGGATTGGCTGTCTAGCTTTGATGCCACTATAGAGTTCCATCAACATAGTGTTTCGATATCTCTTCTAGGTGGGTCTCAATATCATTTCAATAGTGATCAATGTATTGAGTATCCGTGAAAGGTTTTTACTACTCGTGAGAAAAATAACTTCTTTGGGTGGTTGAGTAGGATCATGGCACAGGAGGAGCCAAATTGTATAGTGGTAGACTATCTCGTTGTTTGGTAATTTCCCGATGTGTTTCCTTAAGATCTTTTATGTCTACCTCCGAGTCGAGAGATTGATTTTTCCATCGACATTCATCATGGTATGTCACCTATTTCCATCCCTCCTCATATGATGAAACCGAAAGACTTACTAGAATTGAGGACTCAGTTAGATGACTTTATAAGAAAGGGTTTCATACGCCCTAATGTGTACCCATGGGGAGCATTAGTCCTTTTTGCTAAGAAGAAAGGAAACTCACTCCGACTCTGCATTGACTATCGATAATTGAACCAGGTGATAGTGATAAGAACTATTTGATGCCTTGGAGAAATGATTTGTTTGACCAGATTTGAGGAATAAGTAGGTTCTCCAAAATCGATCTCCATTCGGGTTACCATCACTTGAGGGTCAGGGATGAAGACATTCCCAAGATAGCCTTCCATACGCGTGATGGACATTATGAGTTCCTAGTCATGCCTTTCAATTTCACTAATTCCCCAACAGCCTTTATGGATCTCATGAATCATATTTTTCATTCATACTTGAATAACTTGGTAGTGGTATTTGTCAACGATATTTTGATGTACTCAGCTTCGGATATTGACCATGAGGAGCACTTATGTAAAACTTTTCAGGTGCTCGGGGAGAATCAGTTGAATGCGAAGTTCAACAAATGTGAATTCTGGATGGATGAGGTCAAGTTTTTTGGCCATTTAGTATCTGGCGCAGGTATTTTAGTCAACTCGTCTAAGGTCAAATTCATCCTCGGATGGGATAGATCTAAGATAGTCATAGAGATACAGAGTTTCCTTTGCTTGGTCTGTTACTACCGAAGGTCCGTTCAAGATTTTTCTAGAGTTGTATCGCCTCTCACACATTTGACGTAAAAGGGTGTCAACTTCGAGTGGATAGACGAGTGAGAGGGTGCCTTTCAGGAGTTAAAGTTCGGTCTTACCTCAGCACCTATCCTCATGATTCTAGGGTGAGGAAAGGGGTATACAGGGTATTGTGATGCCTCCAGATCTGGTCTTGGTCCATTGCTCATGTAGGAGGCTTAAGTGGTTTCCTATGCGTCCCATCAACTTAAGACGTGTGAGAGAAACTACCCCACCCATGATTTAGAATTGGTTGCGGCAGCATTTGCCTTAAAAATCTAGAGGCACTATCTGTATGGTGAGCAGTTTGAGGTGTTTATGAATCATAAGAGCCTCCAATATATTTTCACCCAACGAGATCTCAACCTTTGGCAACGGAGGAGGATTGAGCTCTTGAAGGATTACGACTTCACGTTAGAATACCATCTAGGGAAAACCAATGTAATGGCGAACAATCTCAATAAAAAGTCTAATCACTCCTTAGTAGTGATGGAATAGTACCGCAGGAAGATGTAAAGTGATCTATGGGGTTGGGGACTAAATGTCCAAAGGGAAAATGATATGGCCTACCTATGGGGAATAAGGGAAAAGTTGCTTGTCTATCAAAAAGTGATAGATGCAAAGTCATGTGATGAGGAGATTTTTCACTTTCGAAACTGCATTTTGAGTGGTTAGGAATTTAGCACCCTCACAGTTAATAGGGATGGAGGCGTTAGTCACAAGGACAGGTTAACTGTGCCAGTCATTGAGGAGCTTTAGGTAGAGATTATCACAGAGTTCCATTAGTCTTTGCTCAGCATACATCCGGGTTTGATGAAGATATATAAGGACTTATGCAGAGATTTTTGGTGGTCTGGGATGAAGAGGGACGTAGCCATGTTTGTGACTAAGTGCTTTACATGCCAGCAAGTGAAGGTTGAGCACAAGAAGCTAGTCTGGTTATTACAACCACTCTTGATAGTTGAGTGGAAGTGAGATCACATCACTATGGAATTTATCACTGTATTACCTCGGCCTAAGTGGGGACATTACCCAGTTTGGGTTATTATGGATTGACTCACGAAGTCTGCACACTTTTGATCGATCAGGATCACGGATAGTGTAGCGAAGTTGGCCAGATTATACATACATGAGATTATTCGACTCCACGGTGTGCCTCTGACCATTGCTTCTGATAGAAATTCCTAGTTCATGTCAAGGTTCTTAAGGATGGTTAAATAAGATTTGGGTATTTATATGAATTTGAGTAAGGCATACCATCCGGAGATAGATGTATAGTTAGAGCATACTATGAATTTAGGAGGGCTTGTTGTGAGCATGTGCACTTGACTTTGAGGGTAGTTGAGATGAGAATTTTCCTCTAGCAGAGTTTTCGTAAAATAATAGTTACCAAGCTAGCATTGATATGGCCCTCTTCAAGGTTTTGTATGGGAGACCGTGTCATTCTCCAGTTTGTTGGGTGGAAGTTGGTGAGAATTATCTCATAAACTCGGACATAATTAGGGAGATGATGGAAAAGGATCAGTTGATCCGAGAGAGACTTATTGCGGCGCAGGGTAGACATAATAATTATGCCAACAACCGTCGTACACCGCTAGAGTTCAAAGTTAGAGATCATGTGATGTTGAAGGTCAGGTCCCGTATCGATAATCAGATATTTGGCCAAAAGGGCAAGCTTTCCACTTTATATATAGGTCCCTTTGATATTTTGAAGCGGATTAGGAATGTCTCCTACTATCTAGTGCCCCCCCCCCCCCACAACTGATACATGTTCATAATGTTTTCATAACCCATGCTATATTGTCAATTGGCATAACATCGAGCTGGAGGAAGATACTACGTTCTTGATGCGACCCATATCCATTTTGGACTGGGAGGATAGAGTTCTATGCAAAAAAGTCATCCCGCTGGTGAAAGTCCTTTGGGAGTCGCAGGGTGTTGAAGGAGCCACTTGGGAGAGAGAAGTTAAGATGTGAGAGAAATATCCAGAGTTATTCTTGTGAGTTAGGTTTGATTTCGGGCACGAAATCTCCCGAGGAGGGGATAATGTAATACCCGCCCCTTTCGAGATGTATATTATGTCGTTTATCCTATAAGTGTCATTATTGTATCGATCCGTCATTTATAAAATTCTTACTTTCTATGGTATGCATGGTTGCTTATTTTTGTTCATACGGTATATATTATTATATTGGTTGAGTTTGACGTGAAAATACTAAGAAAATATTATGACACGATCGTGATTAATATGCCGTGATTTTTCTAGCGCGCAACACTGCAAAAACCGAACTTTGCATGAATTATGTAGGACAACTGGTAAGGCATAAAAATAGTGTGAGCACATACTTGGAACTTTAAAAAAATAATGGAAAAGTACCATGTACATAAAAAAAATAATCTAGCACTTTTTGACGGTGCACAACACTACTGAAGTATAGTTTTGCGCGAATTGTTTAGAACAATTGGGAAGTAAAAAAAATAATTTGACCATATATATAAAATCTTTAAATTATAAGGAAAAATACCATGTAAAGGGAAATTAAAAAAAAGATATTTTTTTTCGGAGGTATGAACTTTTGTATACCTTGTGTAGGATGATTTGGAGGTTCGAAAATATTCCAAATACATATATGGACCAAAAAAATATAAGGAATAATGTCATAAGGTTTAAAGTTTCAAAAAAAAGGGAGAGGAGAAGTCAACGCCCCTAAGATTCTATCCCTTAGGGCTAGGCACCACCTTGAGATGTGTAGGGTGAACCAATATCTACCACTAAAAACTCTATTAGTTTTTAAATATTCCCTGCCCTCATTGGAAGGATCACTTTTCCTAAGGGCATGGTCATCTTTCTCGCAAAGCCGATCAGAAGGATGGTCGCCTCTTTTATATCTAACATCTTGAGCTTGAGATTATAGAAGAGCTCCAATTACATCACCTTTGATTATCTTCCTTGGTATACCAGTAACTTATATACATCTCATCTCATGATTCTAAGAGTTACTACTAGTGCATCATGGTGTGGGATTCTTACCCAGCCAAATCCTCCTCTGTGAAAATGATATGCTTATTGTAGTCGAAGTCCTCTAGTCACTAGTGCTTGCCAATATAGCATTTGGCGGGATCTATCTAGAAGTCATCCATCAAGGCTGTGACCTTATTGAGCTCCATCCGAATAACATTCCTTTGAATTTACTTAAGGTCAGATGCCCCATATATCACTGCGATGTCGTGTTCCATCTCATCAACTAGGACGTTGTTTGGTTTCTGGTCACCATTAATGACAACTTGATCAGAATTATTTTCAATGTATTCGTTCAAATTCTCGGCCTTGGCCAACTCCTCTAGATAAGCTTTGAGCACCTTAAATCTCCGTCTTGTGGTCATTTTCTTTATTGAACGTGCACCAAAGCGTGTTGTTCCTCTTAGTCGAATCCCCTCCCATCTTCTTCGTCCACTTAAGGAACTATTTATCTTTAGTCTTCTCCTGAATCTTGTATATTAGTTCCTTGAAAATGATGTTAATGGCTTGAAAATCTTTGGAGGAATATATTATGTCTCCATTCTTGGCACCATTTTTCTTCTTATTCCTCTTCTTGGGGTTGTTCTCCTTGTCATCCCCTTTGTTTGGCTTAGTACAATTAGTCTCAACTTGACTGGTGTGGACCGCATCCTTCACCTTGGCATATTTCTTAGTACGTGACATGAGATCATCAATGGTATCAGCTTCTTTCTTGGTAAGGTATTGATATAGCATCGACATGGGGTAGACCAATTTTGAAGGATATCACGACAACATGCTTCGAGCAAACTTCTACCTCATTGAACACTTCTAATTATCGTTTGGCGTATTCACACAGGGACTCGTGTGGATTTTTTTCATCGTGACAAGTGACTCCATTCTATTAGGATGAGAGTTTCTAGTGACAAAACGAGTAGTGAAGGATTCAACGACCACCTTAAAACTCTTAATGGACCTATGAGGTAGCTTTTCGAATTATTTTTTAGCAACGTCACCCAAGCAGGAAGGAAAAATTTGACACATTAATGCGTCGTTATGATCCGCTATGTCATAGACTGCTTGTACTGCTGAACGTGGTTGATGGGATCAGTCTTTCCATTACAGACCTTGAAACTAGGGGTTACAAACTTGTTCGTGGGTTCCTCCTCCTCGATGGTTTTCGACGAAGGAGACTTAATTTGGATTTTCCTCACCAACTCTTTGGTTAACCTTGCCCCTTTGTGAGCGGGGTGTTTGTCCATTTACCTTCGAACCAAATTCTTTATGTCATCTTTGTGGAACATATTATCTCTGTAGTGCCTGCCCTAATGACTTCCATGCCCTTAACATTCTTGGTTGCACCTATAATGCTCCTTCCTTAGCCACGGGTCTTTCTCGCCTGAGGACTAAGTGTCCAAGCACTTCATTTACAGTTCTAGCGGAGTTCTCTCTCCATCTCTTTTAGTCATCGTTGGAGGTGAGAATCCTCTTCAACCTGGAGGTGAGTTGCTTCCTCTTGCTATTGAAGCATTGCTTCGTAGGCGTTGACCAGTCTTGAAATCTAAGTAGATCTAGGTTGCTCGTGGATTTCCTCTGAATGATGTTATTTTAGTCCAAACTTTAGGGTCCCATCTTGACAAAACTTAGTCCTGACTCTTAGTGGAGCCAAATAAGCTCGCACATCTCTAGGTTGGGGTGAACTGATTAGTGGGTGAGATATTACAACTATTATTTGAAGAAATTGCTTTCATGGAAGGAAAATCGTTTCACACAGACAGCGCCAATTATGAGTGAAAATTAATCACATTAAAAGGATTCCAGAAAGAAATTAAAGAATTAATGTGAAGATACCAGTCACACAACACACAAATATACGTGGTTCAACAAATTTCCTACTCCCACAGAGAGTTTACTGTATTTTTATTATGTTCTATTATGGTCTCGAAATTACATCCCCCTTGGCCCTAGGGTATGGACTGTAATTATAGTGGTGTAAAACTGTAGTGATTGAGTCAGTTAAGGAACTCCCTTGTCTTGAGATAAGTGTATGTGATGACTCCCTGAATATCTCATCCGAGATTTTAGGTAAGCGTGAGATGATTCTAGCATTTTGCATATTTTTATTTATCTACGTGATAAATGATGGAAATAATCCTTTTTATTGATAAGATGGGCCAGTCATTCCCCTAATGCTGTTGGGCCTGGTTCGCCAGTCTTGAATTGAGCCCAATTATATTTTAGTGCCCACAATTAGTATATATACACCTTCAGGTCACTGGGGGTAAGTTTATATATTTTAGATTTCTTTATACATTAGTAATAAATGATAAATTAGAGAAAAAAAAATATTTTTAGGAGTATGTCACAATGAGATGCTTAAAAGATCATATGCCCATACTTATAATAACTAAATATGATCAATAACTACAGATTTTATTGGATGTATAGAGTTCTCTATTTATTAAATTTTTATTTTGTCTTAATGACTAATATTATGTAGGAGTCGCAACAATTCAATATTGTTTATAATGAAAATTTGAGTCTGTAGCATGCTCTGAGTCTACAGTTTATGGATTATAGCTGGGAAAATTTATTTTAGGACTTGGAGTTGTCAACACTATTATTAAGTCACTGAAGTATTATGATAAGTTCATTGTAATCTTCTTTATGAAGAATTGGTAGATATTTTAAAGGACCTAAGCACATTACGATCTAATACCTATCTGTGAACGAAGAAGTTCAAAACAAATAGTGTCACTTGAACACCTTAGTACAAGGGTTACCATATCATATCCAATAATAAATGAGCTATCGCTAAAGGAAATTCATGAAACACACTTAAGAGGTGGGTCTTTAATGTAGCCAAATAAGTATAAGTGTTGTGGATCGTTTGGTGCTTAATTTTCGACACTATATTTAATATCAATTAAAGTGTATTCTGAATATTTTTTTTTTCAATAAACGTTTACATGCATGTGAATTGATGAATGTGACATAAATAGTCTTTTATATAAGACATTATTTTATCATTATTGATTAATCCAATTTATATACCTTTTTGGACGAGTTGCTAATGTTGTGGTACATGAAAGCGATCATGCTCTTGAATTAGTATGTGAGCGCCATGACTCGCATTAATGGTTTGTTTTTTTAAATGTTTATGAAAAACCATTTAAGGATGACTCAAAGATTATTACACGCCTTATGATAATTATGGACAAAGTGGAAGACTGTTAGAATTATTTTAAATAATAATTCTTCTATAATATGTTCTATAATTAAGTACTACTAAGAGTCATTTTGGTTAATGAAAGGGTACTTAAAATACTGAAAGTCAATGTTATTAAGATGGTTAATCAAAGGACATCTTTGATTAATTGAGCACTAAGGACTCTTGGGTATCTACCTTGATGGACAATTGAGATTAAGTGACTGTTGAAGATTTGAGTCCTCTCTCTGCCTATAAATAAGTGGATGATTTTTCATCATTGAGAGACATTGAAAGACAACGTAACGAAGTTATAAGATAAGAAAGAAAAATCCAAAATTATGAAATTGATTAAATTTTATTGAAGAAAATCCTGAGGAAAAATTTCAAGTCAATGAGGTTCAAGGCTTATTCGACCTCTCACTCAATCTGAAGAACACTATTAGCGTGGATGAGTGTACTTAATCTTTTATATTGGTTAACATATGATTATCATGACGATTCAAGATCTTATTATTTAAAGAAACATAGCATTCTTAATTAATTAATCGATTAATATTTACTTTAATTAAATTATGTTTAAGAGTTTGTGCTCTTTAATTAGAGTATATCTTACATCCTATGTAGTGTTTAAAAATGTATTTACGCTGGTGCAAATTCTCAAAATTTAAATATTATTCTCCATTCTTGGTTTACACCTAGTACTTATTATACCTAAAATACGATAGTATTAGAGGTTTAATGAGGCTTTATTCCAAGTAACCTTCTCTCTCAAACGTTAAATCTTAGGCCTCTCATAAACCAATTATTTGACTTTAATATAATTAATTATTTCTCTCAAAGGTCAAATCTTAGGCCTCTCACAAACCAAAGTATTTATCCCTATTCATCTCCTTTGTCATTTATTAAGGGGGTTGAATGGTCTGAACATTTCGAGAATTTCAATTATTTTAACGCATATCCTTTGACGAACCTTTTCATTCAATAAATTAAAAGCAAATGTGTCAATTAGTTTTCTATTTAACCCTTAAAACCCTACAACTCCGTGTTATCCTTTTGTGCTCAGGAAACCATTCATCTCCCAAATTCATCATAGATATTATACATGTATTCGTTTTCAGGTCCATATATTCATTTTGTGTTGTTGATGTGGAGAAATATTATTTTTTCTTTCTTTGGTACCCATTCTATGTTGTTTCAATATGAACCAAATGGGGATTCAAAGTATGCAAAAAAAAATCTTCACGTGCACAAGTTAGACATAAACTACTATTTTTTGCTATGTCAAAGTAAGTTTTGGGGATTCTATGTTTGAGATTTCTAATTTATTTCATTATTTTATAATAAGTGATAAAGTATGAAATGGTATAAATATGTATTCAGTTTTTTTATGTTTGAAATATATATATCCATAATTTTTTTTCATCACAGTGGTAAGTGGTTTGTAACTTTTGTCATTTTGGCAGGGGACATTTCTTTAGCATGGAAAGCTTTAGCAAATACAGTCAGATCAAATGTTTCAATATCATATAATGCACCAGTGAATTGAATGGCAATGTAAAAAAAAAAATTAAAACTCCTACAAGTGTCTTTTATGAAACTACCTCATTTTTTTGATTTCATATGCAGTCCTCTACATGTCATTCACTACACCAAATCTGCCGAATTGTCAAGGTCATTGACCTTGATAAATCCAACTTGTCAAGGTCAATGACCGTGACATTTCGAGGCGAGACAACTTTTTTTGTCACGGTCGTGTCGCGGTTAATGACCGTGACATGTTTGTCACGGTTTATAACCGTGACAAAGCCGTGACCCTTTTAAAAAAAATTATCACGGTCATTGACCGTGACAAGTCCGTGACAAGTTTCTTTATCAAGGACTTGTTGTGGTCAATGAGCGTGACAATTCTGGGCAGAATTTAAAAAAAATCTGCTGGGCAGTATGGCCACTGCCACTGCCCAGCAGTATATTTATACCTGTTATAACAACGTTGTACCTGTTCCAAACATCATATATCCAAACAAACTAAAGATAATGCAAATATATATTCATGACGATATAATCCAAATATTCAAAATAGAAATAATATACATGACGATATAATCCAAATATAATTAAAATGGACATACTTAAAAATAATGTTACTACATGTCTTGGGTAAAACTGAGGAGGTGAGTAGGCCACACGACATACGAATTGACACACCCACTAATATACGTCGTGCCGCATTATTCGCGCAACCACAATAGGGAGTTCTCCTTCCTGGGTATGACATGCGTGACGAGCACTCTAGACTCCATCTCTAGAAGCACATGTCCATGGACTATTCCACCCTCGACGATTTTCGGGTCCCTCAACCCCCACCCTATCCGCTGGCCATCAAATACGTCCAATATGAACACGCTTGGCCAACCAAGTGTCGACAATGATCTGTTGAAGGGCTCCAAATAGGGAAGTGGATCATCGAAGTACGAACGTGTTGGTGATGAAGCAGCGCGACCCACATCCTCGTCATCCTGCGTCTCGTCCTCCCGCACCTCCTCCTCCACCGCCTTCTCCTTCCCTTTCCCTTTCCCTTTACGGTCTCTGCCCAACGTACGCTTCATGAATGCGTACATATCTTGGACCGTCGCCTCCAAACGGGACAGCTTCGCGTCGTGTGAATCCACCGTTCGAGCCAACCCGGTGTCGCTCGTCTCCAATCCGATGATCCTAGATTTGGCTACCCGCGAGCTCACTCCCCTTGTCCTCCCCTTGCGATCAGAGCCAAGCACTTGGCTGAGTGCGTCTGTGGACAAAGATGCCTTGTCGGCATCAGACTGCGACTCATACACTTCCTTAAGCTTTGCCTGAAACGACAAAAAGCACATGATTAGTAAAAAAAGTAAACTAAAAAATTATAACATAATTAACAAAAATTAAACTGTCGGATTACTTACAATCGTGGACGCAACGCTCGGGGACACCTCCTTGTCCTTCCCCTTCTTCGTCCGAAGAGCCACATAAGTATCGAGCCTATGTGGCTTATCCCCTGGCCCACTCCCTACCCCCTGAAATAAAATAAAGTAAAGTAAAATTAGTATCGTCCCCGCAAAGTAAAATAATGAAGAATAATATATTTCTGTAGTTATAGATAAATTAAATCTTACCTGCATCCTATGCTCCACCTCGGCGTAAGAGGTCCGGCCGGATTAGTGCAGGTCCGTCTTTTTTGCTCGATTTTCCCTCCCCGATTGGCGAGATGCCAATTTTCGATCCTCGATCTCATTGTCAATGAACTTTTGCCATTGTGCCAATGAGATCGGCTCCTTGGGCGGGACGGATCCGCGCCATTGTATAATGGACTCTCGTGTTTTCCCAAAGTACCGTGTTCGCATATTTTTCTTCCACGTCTTGTGTTGCTCCCTCAACTGCTCCAAGACGGAATCGCGTGGCTTTGGATCCATGTTGAATTGTTCCTGTCCAACAAATACGATGTTAGTTGCGAATAAATATAAATATAAATATAAATATAAATATAAATATAAATATAAATATAAATATAAATATAAATATAAATATGAAATTGAAATTGAAATATTCATATAAATATAAATATAAATATATTACCTGTAGTGCCGCCCAAACAGCTAACTTGAGCTCATATGGCACCTCCTTCCAACTCATAAACCCCGGGCCGATAACCGTCTTTAGCAGCTCGAGGGATCTCGCTAATAGCTCCGACTTGTTCTCGAAGGTAATCCCAAATTTTCCATGTTTGGGGAGCCTAGGGGCGGAGGAGCCCTCGTCGCCTCCGCTACCACCGAACCCAGACGACATCATCATAAACAACATCATCATCTTCGCCTTAATATCTGAAGGAGACATTTTTGCTGTAAAAAAATGTTATTAGTATAGATAAAAAAAAAATGTTAATAGTACACATACACACACCCCTACCCCACCCCCACCACACACACGCACACGTCATGCCACTTTTAAAACTAACCAACCCAACATTTCATCAATTAAACTAACAATTAAAGTATACAATTATTAATTTACTAATTTACAATGAGGGACAATCCTACTTTCATATGAAATTGGCACTAATTATTAATTTACTTTCATCTAAAACTATACAATTAAAATTACAATTAAAGCTATACAATTTCTTAATTAAAGATATACAATTGTTAAAATTGCCCCTCCACACCCCCCCCACCCCACCCCCCACCACCACACCCCTTGCCCCCCTCCCCCCGCCACGCACACACCTACGCACACACACACACCCCCCCCATCCCCACCACCCCACCCCCACCCCCTCCCCCCACCACGACCGTGACAATTGGGGTATTTTAAATATTTATATAATTAAATTTAACATATGAATTCTAGAACTTTTCTAACATTTACACAATTCTAAGTATCACTAACCTTGCATTCATACTAAGGTTTACATAGTTTTAACAAATTATAAAAAAATATTATCATATTTTTAGTTAGAAAATTCCACCCCCACTCCCTCCCCCCACCCCACCCCACCCCCACTACCCCCGTCCCCCACCACACCCCACCATACACACACATATACACATACCCCAGCCCCTCCCCCTCCCCCCTCCCCCCGCCACGCACACACGCATACACCTACGCACACACACACACACACCCCACCCCCACCACCCCACCCCACCCCCTCCCCCCACCACGACCGTGACAACTACATTTATTGTTTATCAATAAAATTATGACATGAGATAATTATAATTGGAGCATAAATTTCATTATCATAAAGGGATAAATTCAACCAAGTACAGAGATTCTACAAATTAAAGTGAGAATTAAATTTAAGACTTTCTAACAACATGCATGTGTATGGATTCTACATAGTTGGGCACGAAAGTAACTAATGATATTGGCAACATTTTGTGAATTTACTAAACTTTATATAATATTATCAAATTCTGTTAAAAAATTATATAGGGTTTTACCTAATTGAATTAATTTCATGAATAAAATTATTATCAATTTAAATGAAAATATCAATTATTATCCAATATTTTTGAATGAAATATTTATTTTGAATGAAAATATCATTTATTATCCAATTATTATCAATTATTTATTTTGAATGAAAATAAATTGTTATCCAATATTTTTGGATATTATTTACATTTAAGTTTCTGGATATTATTTTTGGATATTATTTACATTTACATTTTTGGATATTATTTACATTTACATTTTTGGATATTATTTTTGGATATTATTTACATATATATACACACATACACACATATATATACACACATCCACACATATATATACACACACATACACACATATATATACACACAAACATATATATAAATGGAAGAGAGAGAGAGAGAGGGAAAATCGACCTGAAAGTAGAGAGAAAGAGAGAGCAGCGTCGAGAGAGAGAGAGAGAGAGAGGGGGAGGGAACGGCGGTAGGGAAAAAAGAAGGGGGAAAGGGTTTTTGCTGCAAACATTATCACGGTCGTGTCAAGGTCATTGACCGTGACAAGTATTTAAAGAATTGTCACGGTCATTGACCGTGACAATTCTTTATCACAGTCGTGTCAAGGTCAATGACCGTGACATAAAACGCGTATTTTTTGTCACGGTCAATGACATTGACAAGGGTGACCGACTGAAAGGTGACAATTTGGCCATTTTGGTGTAGTGATTTTTTGAGCTTGAAATGTATAAAACATCATGTGTGTATCTTATTTTTTGATTTTTTTTGCTTGACAAAATTAGTAAATGGTGTAATTTTAAGGTATAATATTTAGTTGGTTTGGTTTTGTATTTTGTTTTGTGGAATCCCGTGGGTGCATTATCTCAACTGTTATGGTTTTGTATTGTTTTATCTCAAAGTGTTTTGATTTTTCTCACTTGTTTTTCCATGTCTTGCTAATCCAAATATGGAGATGTAGGTGGATAAGATGATTGGTGTCATTAGAAAAATGTAAAATAAGAGAAACTCGAGGAGATGTTTGAATTGAGAAGAATGTAAATAATATCAACTGGAAAAATTATATGAAATAGAGGGATGGAGCATATGTTTGACATAGAAAAATGGGCAATATTATTTTGTATATTTATCATATGGGTTCTTAATAATTCACTATGAATGTTCAATTTTTGCTTTACTCTACCCCATTCAAAAAATCATTTGTTTACATTTTATTTTCAAATATTTATTATTATTGTGAGTGGCATGCTAATTATAGTATATAACTAAAGTTGACAACGAAACTCGGTGTCGACATTTATTGCATCTACAGAAATCCACCTAGACAATTGTAATTAAGTTCTGTTATTTAATAAATTAAATTTTATAATAAATTAAATTTTATAACCATTCAACTTCCACCTCCTTGTTCATCTAAAGTCGATTACACATTAAATTCCCACCATTTGGATTTCCAACTTTCTCTCTACCCAATTGACTATCACATCTCTACTAAATGTTACAAAATATGGGTATTACTGTTCTACAAATACCTGGATAACCTGTAAAATGAACGAATAGGTGTTCCACGAACCTCATTTATAGGTATATATGTTCTAGATGAAGATCATGACTTTGGATATGGAGATGCGAAAGGTTTTAACGTTGGCTATCTCTATCCTGTATTTGAGACCCACTATGTACTTTTTTCCAAAAATCAGACTACATGAGCAAAGGAATCCCAAAAAACATTGAATCATGTTGTGGCAAACATATGTGGACGAGCATTTGATGTGTGACATCAACGGCCAAGACCAACATCTCTCTTCCGTTTCTATCATCGGACATGATAGTAGCGTCTGGGCTCACAGTTTTACCTTTCCCCGGGTTACTCTCTCTCTCTCTCTCTCTCTCTCTCTCTCTCTCTCTCTCTTCCATGATATATATATATATATATATATATATATATATATATATATAGGGATAGGGATAATCTCTGGTACGGACGAAACCGTGTGCACTTGGTGCGAACTTTGTCCTTTTTCTAAAAATGGTCCCCTCGTGGTCCCAAAGACAATTTTGTTATTTTCCTTAGTGGTCCCCTCTTGTCTTATAGTAAAATCCATTTTCAAGACTATAACTATAACATATTTATATTTTAGACCCAAAATTGGTACCAGACCTTTAAGAGTTTTAAAATCCTGGAAAATTCTGACCCAATCCTAATTGTGGTATTAGAGCCAAGACGCTCCTTTCCAACTTATAGTAAGAAGACTTTAATGCTCTTAGGATTTATCCCTCACATTTACAAATATATTTTTGGGACTAATCCAGATTACCAGCCTATACCCATAACTGATTTAAACCCATAATGTTGCTTAACCTCACGCATAGATGGTTGTTAACACACTGAACACATCACAGCCAAACACGCAAATAGTAGACAAGTTACTGCCACTGCTATCAATAACATAATAGACCAAAATAAGTGTATACTCCATATTTTAAGACAATTATTTAAAGACACTCAAACCCTAAAAACAGAGATAAAAAATATTTCTAAAAGAATACAAGAAATAGATAAACAAATCCCAATAGACCTAGTACAAGTTCTATAAAAAATAAATATTAAGACTAATCATATAGAAGTTCTTAACAAAGATATTTTAGAAATTAAATCTTTGACAAAAAAATCAAGAAAGTGAGATAATTAAACTCACCATATAACAAGATAAACTTATTCCTAGATTAAACAATTATCTATCTAATGGAAATAGTTAGATCAGACTGGAATGAGGTACCTAGAGACCTCTTCATTCAGACCTTAGCATATTTTTACCAAAGAGTTCTAGAAAAGATAAATGATGATAGATTTTATTATAAGATAAATGAAAATGAGATTGTCAATGTTTGATCTCTACATCAATAGCAACTACTCAAGACTATAATAGTAGCTTTGTTAATGACTTACAATTAGATTTACAGGCTAAGACATAAGGATTAACCACCTTCTATACAGACTTTGTTAAATTTCAACAAAATTTAGCAAATTATCTTAACAATATGGAAAGCCATAACCTATCAAAAATGGATAATATTGTTAATGAACTTAGACTAAATATGGCACAAGAAAAAGAAGAATATGAAGAAATTATACATGGAATTAAGGTTATTTATAATAAACCTTCCCAAGTAGAATTAGACTCTCTAATTATTTTAACACGTTTAGATAAAATAGAAAAAACTGTAGAAACTATAGAAGCTAGAATGGCACAAAAATCTATGCAGCAACAAGAAAAAGATGATGAGGTAAAAGACTATATTAATAAAGTTGTTAATTATCTTGTTAATACTCTTGCTAAACATAATGAATATATTAACAATAATGCAGGAAATGAGAATAAGACCTTTAAAGATAATTTCATTACACAGATAAAGAGATAAAAAGATTATTCAGACTCTTTAAAAAGAATTGAAAAAAGACTTTAACAAAAATAGGTAACCACCTGTAAATTTAGATAATCTCCTTATATAGAAACGAAGGAAGGAAAGACTATATCTAGAAGAATCATAAATGATGGGTTAGACAAGACTAGTAAGATAGTTAGCAATATCCTAAATATTGGACATAGTAATTTTATGCTCCAAAGACTTAAAGATTCATCCTCTAATGTTAGAACATGGTGGAAGGAGAGAAATTTCATCAATCCTCTCCAATGTAAGGAATGGGGGTGAAGTTGACTGGAAAATTATTGAAGATGTCATTCATAATGGACAACTTCTAGCGGTTACATACATAGACTTGTTTAAAGAAGGAGCCACTACCAAAACTCCTAATTATAACATGACTTATCATTGTAGAAATCATGTGTTAGATAAGTCTTACACCGAACTTCAAGTTTTTGACTCAGAATGGCTTAGATTAAGAGGAATTAATAAGAAGTTCCAGTTCCTAGCCTTTGGAAACTTTGAAGCAAGAATCCAAGGATTACATAGACCCCAAAATAATATCATCATTTTATGTTGTTCAATAGATAAAAGATGTAAAGATTTTGAGAAAAGCCTTATTGGGATAACCCAATTACAAATTTCAGACAATATATGATACTTTAATGTCATTCTGGCATTTACAGTAACCGTAGACACAACCAAACATTTTAAGTTAATATTATATGTTAGTGTCTATGAAGACTATATTATCCCAGCTGCTAATATAAATATAGAATTCCTAAGCGATGCAAAATTTTCCCAATTCCCTTATGAAGGAATGCAATAAAAAATTTCTAGCGGTAGACTTAATGAAGAAATATTAGTTAGAACTAATAATTCAGACTATAATCATACTTACAGTATTAGGAATACTTGACCTATGAAAGAAAAAGCTAAAACTCTCTAGTAATTGCTAGAATTTCAAGAAACTAAGACTATACAAAATAAACCTTTGTTTATTAATCAAGACGATGTCACTGAAAATGTTACTATTCAGTTTGGTCCTCCTAAGATTATCAATAAGAATATCCAGACTGAAGAAGTTAGATTTAGAAATATGGGAGAAACCATAATCAATGATCCTTCGGAAGGAGAATGTAGTAGTAAGGCTAATTCTAGTTTACTAAGATAATCTCCTGTAATTAGACCCAGAAGATCATTCGAACAAAAAGACTTAGTTAGAAAAAAAGCTAGAATCCAAAACATTGGACATAATCCCTTAAAACTGAACATGAAGACATTTAAAGAACATATTAATAGAAGTCATTCTATTAGAATCCAATAAAGAGATAGATTTAACATGATAGCCCAAGGCCATATATTAAAATTAAAAGAATCTAAGAATACTAAAGAACTTCTTAGAAACCTAAGACTAATAGAAGAAGGAGAAGAAAGATTAATGTCAGCTACACAAGTAGGTCCTAATAAACAAGAGATAGGAAGTAGTAGTAGGCTAGATAATGCTTCTAGACTTTTTAGTAAACCAGTAGGAATAAATGTTCCTATATACTTAAGCACTCTAGCAAAGACCAAACCTAATTATATAAAATACTTTCCAACTAGTGACAAGAGTTTTACTCCTGTTAAGACCATGGCAAGTCAAGCCATAAATTCAGTTGGGATATACCTTAACATAGATAATATCCAAGATAGAAAGAAGGCTTTAGATGAATGGCATAATCAGATGAACATGTGTCTTGCATCTAATGAACAATAGGATGCAAGTTCATGTAAATAATATGCTGAGCAATCCATTAGAGGAATTGCAAAAGATTATTTAGATAGTTTAAGAAAATATACAGATGAAGAATCCCTAGCTAAGATTGAGAAAATGAAAGAAAACCTAAAAGGAAGATCAATTGATGAATATATCCAATTATTCACTTCAGAATTCATTGGAGCTAGACATTTAGCTTATATCAATGAACAAGACTTATCAAAAACTAAGTTATCTCTCCTTACCATTTGAAAATTAGATAAGATCAATGAATGTAGCAATAATTATGAACATCTATATTACCAAATTAAAGAATTTGGAGAGACCTTAAAAGATGAATATTTTAGAAAGATACCAGCTATAGGACAAATCCTAATTAATGAATATATGAATTGGCCAGGAATAGATGGAGTTAAGAATAACTCCCTTAGTGAAAGAATCAATTTTGCCAAAGACTGTATCATAGCTAAAAGACGAGATATAACTCAAGGAAAGTTGATTGAATAGACTTGCAAACAGATTCCTCCAATTAAAGATGAAAGAGACATTTCTCCAATCCAATTGGGATGTGGTAATGAATCTAAGAAATTAAAAAAGAAACTAGAATGGAAACAAAGAAAGTTTAAGGCTAGACCTTTAGGTTTTCCAAAAACATATAGATTTAGACAAGAACTCTAAAGTTAAGAAAAATAGATTTAACCAAAGACGATATTTTAAGAAGAACACTAGTAAATATTACAATGTTACTAGTTATAGAAAGGAAAAATAAGTAGCTCAATCTAAGACTGTCACCAAATAATGTTGGACTTATGGTAAAAAAGGACACTTAGCTAAAGACTGTCTTAACAATAAAGATAAAGAAAGTATTAAGATTATTAATACAATAGTAGACTTTACAGATCAAGAAGAATTATATATTCTATATGCTATAGAAATATCAGACATAAAAAATGATGATAATACTAATATCTATAGTGCATATACAAACAGTGATTCAGAAGACTATAATAGTGATACTAATGAGTATGAAGACTCTCAGGATACTCTAGACCTATATATGATGCAAATTGACCAAGAGGATCAAGAAGAAGAGTATATAGACTTTGAAGAAGCTTGGTATAAATGTATATTAAGTCCCTTTCTAAAGAAAAGATGGATAGTTAGTAATCCTTAATTACTAACATATATACCTAGATGTTACTTTGATGAAAGACATTATTGAACATTTGAAATGAATTGTAGCAAGAAATACTTTAGACGTGTAGAATGCTTTGAGACTATACAAACATAATTATTTATGGTTTTTGTTATTTGTCAATTACACTACCATGAAAATTATTAGAGAACTAGATTTGGAGTAATTTATACTAGCCAATATGATGCTAAAATAGACCTATATATTAAAATATATTATCAAGACATTGATATAAATATAGCCAAAAGATTACAAGAAAATGAGGACTTAAAAGGAAAAGGAATTTCCTATGATTTAGGAGAATACTGCTCTGATAGTGGTACAAAAGATTTAACATCATTAGATTTTGTAGATAAACCTCAGACAGGAATATCTATTTTAGAAAAGAATAATTTAGAAATTTATACTAAACCACATTCTTGCTTTGTATAATTGTTTATACAACACAAAAATTATCCTAAAAGACTTTCAACTTTTATAGATACGGGATGCTCTCAGAGTATTTGCAAGGCTAATTCTTTCCCTGAAGATTATTTTCTAGCCAATAATCAAGATATCCATGGTAAGGTAGCTAATGGAGAACCATTCACCTTGTATTTTTAGACTATTCCTATTTATTTTTAATTAGGAAATCAGACTAACAAAACTTTTAAACATCAGTTTTGGATAATGGATCCTCGTCCTAATTTAACATGAAACATTATTTAAGGAAACGATTTTATTAGTAAATATCATCCTTATACTCAGTATAATGATAAGATTTTAATTAGCGATAAAGAGGAATTTAATATTAAAGTCCCTCTAATAGATCACAAGATCGCTTTTGACATTATGCAGGTTAAACCCAACTATAGAACAATAAAACATCAGAGTTCTTCAGCTGAGCATGGTGGACCTAGACCTACAAACCAACAATAAGCCATAGAAATAACCAAACCCTTATAAAAATAATGTAAGTGTCCAGACCAAAAGTGTTATAAGAAAATAACAATTATACAACAAAACATTTTAGATCAAGCCCAACAAACCTTATTAAAGGTTTAAACCATACCCAAATAGAAGAAAATTATTATAGAAGTAGAAAAAGAAAAGATTAGGCAATTAGTATAGCTTACTTTAGGAGAAAATCCCATTGTTAAGTGGGATAAAGATCAAACCTATTATGAAATTATGCCTATTAACCCAGATGCCACTATTAATGGTGGAACCTATAAGAAAAGATATTTACAAGAAGACAAAGAAGAATTTAAAAAGACATAGAAGAAATGCTTAAACTAGGCATTATTAGGTAAAGTAAAAGAGATATAATAGCCTTGCCCTCTACGTTCAAAATGAATCTGAACGAAAAAGAGAAAAAGACGTATGGTTATAGATTATAGACAACAAAATAAAAATTATGAATTTGATTCTTATAAGATACCAGATAACAATAATCTAATTAGTTTGATGAAGACATAATTACATTCAGCAAGTTTGATTGTAAATCCGTCTTTTGGTAAATTAAGATGCACCCAGACAGTATTACTTATACGACTTTTAGTGTGCCCCAAGGAAAATATGAATGGTTAGTAATGCCATTTGGATATTTGAATACCCCTCAAGTATTCCAAAGACGTATGGATAATATTTTTAGACAATATTCAGAATTTTACCTTCTTTACATATATAATATTCTTATAGTAGCAAGGCTGAGATATAACATGTAGATTATCTGAAAAAGATTATTTTAGAATTAGATAAGCATGGTATTGTTATTTTTGAAAAGAAAATTAAATTATTCCAGACTGAGATAGACTTTGTGGGAATGCATATTAATAAAGAAAAAATATCCTTAGCAGAACACATAACCAAAAAGAGTCTTGCGTTTCCTGATCAACTCAAAGATAGAAAACAATTAATATCATTTTTAGGATTGCTAATTTGTGCTGCAGATTTTATTAAAGATCTTGCTTCAAAAAGTCAAAGTCTAACTTCCAAATTAAAAGGAACAGATAAGACCAGTCCTTTTAATTGGACTAAAGATGATTTTGAAGTCATAAGACTAATCAAAGAAGTAGTCAAGAATATTCCTTTACTTGAACTGCCTAATGCTCGAGATCAATTTATAGTAGAAACATATGCATCTGATAAATAATGGGGAGCAGTATACTTTGCCATTAATCATCAAACTAAAAAGAAGAAACGTTGTAGATATAGTCCTGGAACCTTTACTGATCCAGAAATAAGATACATTGCCCATGAAAAAGAAGTTTCAGCTATAATAAGGGCAATAAAGAAATATATGCTTTTTCTTAGATTTAATTGTTAATAAGTCCAAACTCCAGATTGCCCAAGCTATGGGTATGATATAAATCATGGAGATGTTAACAGGTGAAGACAGATGATAGACTTCATATCATAAAGAAGACCTCATTATCCAAGCTGATGAGTCATTCAATGGAAGGCTCAAGAAAGAATCCAAGGACATGGTAGAGATAGCTTTGCCAGCTAGCCTTAGAATGGTAGGCCTCATTTATTTTTATTTATTTATTTATTTTATTTATTTTTTTTTTTTTTGATAACCCTGAACCTCCACACGAACGAGCCCTTTGGACTCCCTCGTGCAAGCTAAACAGGGGGGGCACTGCGCATGTCCACCTCACACACGAGCCCCGCTTAAATACTGGTAAACCCTGCGGGGGATCGAACCCACGACCGTGCGCCTAACCACACAGTCCTGAGGAAGCCCTCCAACAGGGGTAGGTATCCGTGGGGAGGGATCGAACTCATGACCTATGGTCAGAGTGAAGCCCATCCTTACCACTGGACCAAGCCAGGGTGGATTGGTAGGCCTCATTTATGAATTTTTCAATAATAATGCTCTACCAGACGAAGACAAAGACATGGCAAAAGAAGATGAAGATGGGACAGAGAAGGATCCCACCCTACTCAGCGAATTATTAAAGATTGAAGACTCAATTATTTAGACTGCTTTCTATAAGTAAAAGATTAGTTACAATCACAAGATGGCGAAGACCTGCCCCACATGGGCTATTAGACAACTCCTCCTGTCAGAATTATTGGTTATAGACAAAGATACTTTCTGTCAAAGACTTTAATATTTCTTTAAACTGGTTAGCTTTTATCCTCTGGTTTCCAGTCAAATGTAATGCCCTTGTGATCATAAAAGGGATCATCCAGTTTGTAAGAAAAGAATCGAAGATTAGAAGTGAGAGAGAGTGAGTAAGCTTAAAAAGAGTAATATGTACATAAGTGAGTAAACCTCTCATAGTTAGGGGAGAGGGGAGAGTTATATTTGCTTATGATATGCAATAAAAATATTTTCTTTTTTCAGAAATCTCTTATGTTGAGTTATTATTATTCTCCAATTATCTCCAACTTTCTGTTCATAGAGAACTATTATGTGGAATCTCTGGTGTAGCACGTAGGTGTTATACTGTTGAACCGCCGTCAGGTGCCGATTTGCCAAGAGACATTAGCCAGGTGGGCGTTAGGCGTGGTGGCGTACAGGCAGGGAATGGGTCCAACGCCAATCTAGTGAATTGAGGTGAGACACATAAAGAGAGAGTTCCAGGAGGCCCAGACCGGAGAAGAATAGTAATAAAGCAGAAGAGACGAAGGAAAGAAGATAAATATGTTGCAGACTAGAAGGAAGGTATAAACTCGAACTAAACCCCTGGCTATTTTACATATTATTGTTATAATCCAAAGAAAATTACATGAGCCTACAAATCACTATAGACTTTTTACCATTTGTTAACCAAACAAATCCAGACTTAACAAGAGAAATTCAAGAGTGGACTCTTACAGACCGTAAAGTTAAAGAACTTATAGAATCTACTTTAACATACGCAGGTGGTACTTTTAAATATATAGATCGGGTTATTGAGTGGTTAGTACGTGAAGTACCTAGAGTAGAAATAATTAGAACAGGGATCTGAGATCTCTTTAAACAAAAGTTAAGAACTGCAGAGTTCGCAGAAAAACTTTCTAGACTAGAAAGATATCAAGAATACACTAGAATACTTGAAGATAAGATAGATGCATTAAAATATTTTAGACACAAACGGTTAGCTGAAAAAAGAACTATTTTAATTATATCAGGAGGAATCCGTCCTCTTCTTAAAAACGTAGAAACAACTGCCCTTAGAACATATCGTAGATTTTTGTCATTCTATGGTGATAATGATTTAGACAACTTTATAGAAAACGATATAATTGATATTGTTAATCAGATATATAAAGAAACTAGACTGATAAAATCGCAATATCACATAAGGTATTTAAGACTAGAATATTTTTCTTCAAAACCACTTACAATTTCTAGACTCCCTGAAGAAAACATCTATATAGATAATACTCGTTATTCTGAATTTCAATACGATAGTGACAGAAGAAATCGAAGAAGTAGCATCCCTGAAACTTCTCTTAGACTCCCAGATTGATTCAAACGTTAAAAATAAGCTTAAAAGACCCTAGTAATCATTGGGGTAGAAATTAATATTCTCAGAAACCTTAGAAAGAGAAAGTGGTCCATAAGCAGTCCATAAAAGACAAACGCGGTCCAAAGACGTTTTTGAAAGATAGTTAATCCGCATTCTATCCGCATACTTAAATCCGTACAGGAGCCAAACACTCTCTCTCTCTCTCTCTCTCTATCTATCTATATATATATATATATATATATATATATATATATATATATATATATATATATATATAGAGAGAGAGAGAGAGAGAGAGAGAGAGAGAAAGAGAGAGAGAGAGAGGAAGGCTATAGTACTTCATGCTTTATACATCATCCGTACATCACACCTAATTTTAGGCCCTAATTTTTTTTTCAAATTTTATATTTTTTCCTTGAAATTAACCTTCCAATCAACCCATATGCAAAAAATTAGGTCAAAATACATTTTATAGCTATTTTTAAAAAATGCACAAAAAATCTACGTGGCAATTTGGGTTAGTCGTGTCATTTTCGGATCGTGATGATTTTGAAATTATTATAAGTTTTAGGTAATCTTAAATCTATACAAGCTAATCGTGTCATGTTCGGGTCATGTTCGGGTTATTACCATAAACGGGTTATCGTGTCAAAAATTGTCAGCCCCCAGACCCTTATAAATAAGGTATTTTTAGCAGTTTTTGTGGATTTTTTAAAAATAGCTACAAAATGTATTTTCACCTAATTTTTCGCATATGGGTTGATTGGAAGGTTAATTTCAAGGAAAAAATATAAAATTTGAAAAAAAAGTTTTTTAGGGCCTAAAATTAGGTGTGATGCACGGGTGATGTATAAAGCATGATGTACTATATATATATATATATATATATATATACGTCTCTCCGTTTTCCCCAAAATAACTAAACCAAATTTGTAAGAAATTAAATTATAAAAAACGTGATGAAAGCATTGACCAAAACATTGTAAAGTGGGTGGATGATAGCAATCCCCTGTTACCTCACTCCACTTTGTAATCCCATGAAACAAAAAATACATAGAAGTGTTTATAAAACCTTTGTTTTTTAGTATAATATACAATATTTTTTAAAATAAAACTTACAATAACTAAACCAAATTTGTAAGAAATAAAATTATAAGAAACGTTCGCAAGTTTAATTATTCGCACTCTTTTATTTTCAAATTTTGATTTTTGATAAAATATGTGAATGTTTGCAGCCTTGAGTTCCTATAATCTTGGAAATGGGTTGGACCTTTTCAAATTCTTTACTTCACCTGAAGAATAGGTTAGTTGCTTGAATTGTGGACATTGATTCCTGTTTGTCTTTGTAGATAATTGTTATCAATATGAATATATATTATATGTATAACCTTAAGATATAGAATCTTGTCCTGCTCTTTAGAATTCTTACCAAGTTTGCAAAGTGTTGACAACTTTAAAAGGGATGTTTGGTGGGAGATCTCTCTCATATCACTATTATCATTGCAACCAAAATAAAAATAAAAATTATAGAGGAAGCAATTCTTTCTTCATCTCTACATAAGAAAAGGAGATTTTGTGTGTGTTTAAAGAGCACACATAGTGTTAACTGTACTTTTGAGTTTATCTGCTTTCTTTTCCTTCTGTCCTAGTTTGACCTCATTTATTATTTAGGATTATGTTCGAAAAATTTCTTTGCATACGAGTTTATTTTTTAGTGAATAAAAAATATTTTATAATTTTACTAACACTTTTTTAATATTTTTAATATATGTTTAACAATTTTATTACCAAACGATAGCGGTGGGGCGTATGCATGCTAGTTGTAATATTAAAGCCGCTCCTCTGATGGTAAGTTTTTGAAAAGTAGAAAACACTCGATTTTGAGATGCACTTACAAGTTCATATTTAAATGTTTCAGAGAGAGAGAGAGGATCACGTAATCGTGAATAACGACATCAAAGTAGAGGTTGATAAGTTGGGTGTCAGTTTTCGATTTTTTATTTCATAGGTTAATTTAATCATTTAATATAGCGAGTGTAGCATTAGATCATACACCATTAACGACATCAATTAGCAGAACTAACACGTTTTTTTTCTTCAGTAGTGTCTTTTCAAGTAGGTGACTCTTAGTCATCCCATGTAGGTGTCTCTTAGTTATCACATGTAGGTGTCTCTTGATTACATAGAATTTAAATGATAGTGCACGATAGTCTCTTGAGGTTTCGGTTCACGGTATTTAGGTGTTTTCAAATTACTTTAAAATGAGAAATAGACTAACTTTATATTTCAAAGCATATTTTTATGACGATCCCAATGATGACTTAGATTCATGTTGGAGATTCAAGACCCCCATATATTAAATGGAAAACGATATAGATAATTTTGTTAATTGTGAATATGGATTTTTATAAACGGAGTATTTGTTACAAAATTATAGAAGATGGATTAAGCACTAGATCTTGATAATTCTCCAGTGGAATCTACTAACTAACCAAAAGTTGAAGAAAAAAATAATGAAAATGTTGAAAAAATAATGTACATGAAGTTTTGGTATAATTTCTATCAATTATGATATTAAAATTTCAAGTGCTATGAGTTTGCGCCAAGCACAGACATCAAAATTTGAAAAATAAATATGTTAACAAAAAATAAAATTCACATTGATGTTTTGAACCACGCACCTAGAAAGTGGCCAAAACATTACATATTTTGGATCTTGATGATCAAGAAGAAGATATAAACTTGCCATGAAATGTTTTCAATGGCAAAAGTAGGGTGACTATGGATCATTCCTTAGAGAATATTAGGAAATAGATAAATGCAAGATCAAAAAATACTGATGGTTTGATCACGCAAATAAGAAAATCGGCTATCAATTTTTTTTATTAGATTATGTGCTTTTAGGACTTAAAGTAATATTGATTATGGATATAGGACAACAAACATTTTTTTTCCTATTTTTAGTCCCTATTTTCAAATTAAAAGAATACGTGGCATGCCGTGATTGATAGACGTTTTATGAAAATGGGTCCGCGTCAGCGACTTTATTAAAAAATAGGGACTAAAACTATAAATAAAAAATTTGTTGTCCTATTTTCAAAATACATATTACACTAGGTCCTGAATTTACAAAGCCACATTTTTTATTTACATAAAAGTACAATTTTTGATTTATTATTTCACAGATTAATTTAGTGAGTATAGCATTACATCATACGGTATTAATAATAACATCAGTTAGCCTAGAATTAACACAATTTTTCATTTGTAATCTCAACATGCAATGCAGGGTTTAGGGTGACCATTTCAAATCCTTTCAAAAGCTTGAGACTGGAACAATAAGGATACGGTCATTCCTTCATATCACCTACACTAATATTCTAAAATGATTATATTCGCAACAATAATATGAAGATTAGTTTCACATGCAATATAGTAATACATGTATAAATGTTTCACGAGCAGCTTAGCTAGCTGAAAAGTGTACCCCCATTGTACAACTTGTTTGTGTCATCAGCTCCACAAGAATAACTAGCAATGGGTTGATTTTGGGTATTTGGAGAATCTAGGTTCCACAAGCTACCCCATAAGCCATCCTCTGCGACGGTGTTTGACCATGACTCAATAACATCTTCTTGAAACATTACAGGCGGGCCCCAGTACTTTTGCTCCATAGCCTGGTAACTGGAAACCATATCTAGCTTGCAACTGCCTTGTGGCGCACTCACTGTTACATCATCATCCAATTCTGTATGAGGTAATTCGACGGCCTTATTCATGTCATTTTCTGGTTGTTGTTTCTGCTTAAGAGCTTCAGTTTTCCAGTGTTCTTGGTTTTGAGACGGCCTTAATGGTTTTTTCTTGAAATGGGTTCTCCAGTAATTTTTTATCTCGTTGTCTGTTCTCCCAGGTAGGTATCGAGCAATGGTGGACCATCTACATTTATCCATATATATACCATAAGAAACTCGTTGAAGAAAAAAAAAGTTTAGAGAGAGAGACAGGGGGAGCATTGCATTACTTGTTACCCCACAGTGCATGAAGCTCAATTATGATGCCTTCCTCCTGAGGTGTTATTTGGCCTCTCTTAAGACCAGGCCTTAGGTAATTCACCCATCTTAGCCTGCAACTTTTGCCACTCCTATTCAGCCCTGAAACCAATAAATCATACTCTACATTCAAACATTGCCTAAAGTGTTTTCAACAGATAGGGAAAAAATTACACTGCACGCATTTATTTTTTGTTGGGTTTTTTCAAGAAACTCCCCAAAATAAAACCCATTAAATTATGCAAAGTGTTAGAAGATCGAAGGGTTTTGTTTTTTGCACAAAATTATGTATGATTGTGTGACATTACCTGCAGAGTTGGCCACAGAAGTCCATCTTCCATCCCCATGCAGGCTAATATAGTCAGTAAGTAGCTTATCTTCCTCGGGAGTCCAAGGTCCCTTCCTCCAACCTTGCTCACAAACTCCCCAACTCATCATCTTTACTTCTTTTTGCAGTTTCACACTAGTGATATTGTCTCCAATTTGTATGACAGAACTGCGAAGTGGTTTCCCCCTTTATATATCTTCTCTAGCAGTCACTTCAAATGTCCTTTTCTTTAACACTACATATGATATAGAATTTCACTAACACAAAATTTTTTAATCAAACAGATTTAGCTGCGGATATATCTCTTCGGCCTGATTTTTAACCAATCAACATTGAGCAGCTGGATCCTTCAAATAATTAGCGCTTTACATATTCTTGTCAAATGTTGGAAATCATAGAAGTACACCACATGATATGACTCTCCAATATGAAAAGTTTGAAGTACTTCTACACGTAGACTAATGCAAATACGATAGGTCAATGTGTTCCCCAAATTATGATGAAATATTGAGTTAGCATAGAATTACTCATCATGATTGTGCTGAAATTTTTTGACAGTTTTGTTTCGTGTCTAATTATTATTAATATTTTAACATACTTATTAAAGGAAATGAAGACGTTACAAGTTGTGCTTGTACCTTTGAGTTTTGTATCTTATAGCATTATGTGCTGACCTATTATGTTATTTAAAGCGAATATAAGAAAGATATTAATTTCTGGTGTGATGCTTAATTTGTGTCATTTTAGTTTAGAAAGAACCACGCATGTTACTATGTCATGTCGTAATCGTGTTCGTGTTCGTATTCGTGTCTTACTGCTTTTTTATCATGTCAAGTCAAAACAAGGTCCCAAAATATGAATTATCATAACTATTCCTCGTATAGTACTACTCAAGTTAATTTAGAAGACCAAATTGATCAAATAATGTATCATAAATAGAAGTGACATGTTGGATTCCTAGAAGATTTAATGAAAACAACTTTGTAACATATATTTTGTTCAATTTCTTCCGTCACTTAGTTTAATTTGTGTAGTATGAGTGTATCGTTCATGAGTCATTATTCCTTCATTGCGTAATCAAACTTACCCACAGTATTAAACACTAAGATTAAAGACAGAATACTCATGATTAAGATGTATAATATAGTGGGTGGTTGTGTCTCCCTCGAAAAGGGCTTATGCTCCAATTGTTACGTAACATATGTTGATATACTCGATTCTTAAAAGCATGCTTTCTTTGATCATAATTAATTTTTAAAACCTTAATTTTATAAAGAACTGAAGAAGCTTCTGGGATGCCAAATTGGGTAATGGGGGTATTAGAATATTTGTGAGTGGGAGACCCTGATGAGTCATCACGGGGACACGTGGCCCTGATTAGTAATGAAGCAGCTGATTTGGAATGTTGAGGCTTTGTGTAATGGGATCGACTCATTAATCTATTAGCATAATGCCATATATAGGTATTATTGCGTAATAGACCGTACCTTTCATCAATTAATTTAAAGCTTTTAAAAGATTACGACAGACCTCAAGATCTAGTAAAGTACTAAATATTAGATCATATGTAGTGTTGAAAGAAGATGAAAAGTTTTTGGTCTCCTCTTTTCGTAGTTCCCCTTCAAAGTGAAATTGTTTGGAAGAGTATATGTGTGTCGAGTATGTAAATTTTTTTTGGTCGATATGTCGAGTATGTAAATACATGCTGATAATCCTCCAATCCTTGGAGTTCATAAATTTGAATTTTATTTTGAGGCTTTTTAAGCCATACATGTGTACTATCACTACGTGAAAAAACACAGAGATGATGACCTTGTAAAACATCTAAGTTTCTCTCTTCACAGTACATAGAAGATATTATGGTACCAAATTCCTTCTAGATGGACTATGTTTTAAAAGTGATAATAAATTTCACCCAGTGGCTTAGATCATCAAAATAGTTAACTTTTGGGTAATTTTAGCAATATTTCCTTCCAGTGGCTGATTCTATAAGGTAACCTGATTACGTAGAAAGTAGTTAAACATCGGGATACTTATATTTAGGTCTCATTTGTCGAGTCAACATTCTCATAAGTTCTATTGACTTTTCAACAATCTTATAGGGTCTATTCCAATTTTTTAGAGAATTTTTTCACAATTTTACCATTTTATAACTAATCATCCGTAACTTCCTTTAGGAAGTTACATAAGTGGTTGATTTTTTTTTTAATCTTTAAATGATCATAACTTTTGATTCACAAATCCGTTTTTCGCAAAATTACTATTTTTGAAATCTGCTCGACGAGATCTATCAAACAAGATCCATGAAGGCTATAAAATTTCAAAGAAAAAAATTTACACAAACAGTAAACTTTACTGTATGCACTAGAATATGAAATAATTTTATATATGTGATATTTTCACAAACAGACAGTAACATTTACTGTGGTAATACTACACAGTATATATATATATAAAGGTTCGCGCTAACGGCATCCAATCCTTACCACCATTGTTGGAGCTTCAACGACCTTCGTCAGAGCTCCGATTTGGGGTGGGTAAGGGTGACATGTGGTGCCGCTGACGCGGACCTTTGAAAATAAGAGACTTTTAAATAAATGGGTTTTAGATCGACCGGAGTGTCATGGGGTGCCGCTGGCGCGGACCGTTGAAAATAAGATTGAATAAATGGGATCTGGATACTCTTGAGCACCGATTTGGGGTGAGAAGGGGTGGCATTAGGTGCCGGTGGCGCAGAGCTTTAAAAATAAAAACATATTGAATATATATATATATATATATATATAATGTGATAACACAGTAAATGCTATTGTTTGTAAAAATGTCATAGATATTAAACTTTTTTGTATACACCAGAAAATGAAATTGTTTTATATCTGTGACATTTTCACAAACAATAACATTTACTATTTTAATATATTTATGAAATAGTTTTATATATATAACATTTTCACAAACAGTAACATTTACGGAGTTAATATTACACAATATATATAACATTTTCACAAACAGTAACATTTACTGAGTTAATATTACATAATATATATATATATATATATATATATATATACACACACACACACGGTAGATCCAAACCACTATTTTTTTTCTTCAAAATTATCATATTTTTAAAGGTTTACGCTAGCGATATTCAATCCCTACCACTACCCACCCCCATTGTCAGAGCTTCAATGACTTTCATCAGAGCTATGATTTGGGTTGGTAGTAGTGGCATAGGGTGCTGCTGGCGCGGACCTCTGAAATTAAGAGAATATTAGATAAATGGGGTTTGGACCCACCGGAGCTCCGATTTGGGGTGAGTAGGGGTGGCATTGAGTTAGGTTTATATCTATAACATTTTTACAAACGTTAATATTTACTGTGTTCATATATACTGTGTTGATACCAAATTTAGTCCACTGACATGGCCCAATTGAATGAAGACACGTGGAAATCTACGTGGCGACAACAAACACTTCTGAGGAACTCACACGCTTCGAGGAACAAGAACTCTCTGAGGAACCATACTACAACGAGGAACACTGCTTCCCCGAGGAACTCATACGCTCCGAGGAACTCTTGAGTACGAGAAGCTTAGGCGGTCCGAGCTGCACCTCGAACAAGGCATTAATAGCATGATAACCGACAGTTTGACTGTTCATTAAATGCTTATCATTCAGACGCACACGCTTAAGGGGCATTGAATGTATTACCCTTTCATATGTACATCATTTAATGTATTACCCTTTCACATTACAGCCTCAGGGTTATAAATACATTGTACAATCCTCATTGTAAAGGGACCGAAATTTCTTGATAGAACTTGTAATCGAGAATTCCCAAACACTCAGCAATAACATAACAGTGGACGTAGGCCATTCTTATAAGGCTGAACCACTTTAAAAATTCTTTGTCTCATTTATTTATCTGTGATTAAATAATTAGATAAACACTCAGCAATAACATAACAGAGGACGTAGGCCATTCTTATAAGGCTGAACCACTTTAAAAATTCTTTGTCTCATTTATTTATCTGTGATTAAATAATTAGATACGATCTAATTTTTTACATCAACAATTTGGCGCCGTCTGTGGGAAACGACTGGTAATATCTCATCTAAAAAAATTCATCACAAATGGCTGATATTCCAGAATCCAGCAATCGAAACGTTGGAAACCCTCCAAATCCATCTGCTTCGCCAAACATTCCAGATCTGGCTGGAATAAGGACAAATCTGGCTCAGGGCCAGACCGTCATGCAAGAAACAATGCGACAACTCATCCAAACCCTCCATGGCGGTGCATCAACCCATTCAGGACCACGAAGTATTCAAAGAAATATCCGTGCACCTTCTTTACGTACTAGGCGTACTGATTCATATCGCAATGAGGAGCCTGAAGATTTTTCTTATCAACCTAGTCGAACTTCGTCAGTGCGAGCCACAGATACTGAACAACGTGTCACTCTCTCTCCAGAAAGGACTAGTGCGCTAGAGAGGTTAAGCAGGGTATCACCTTTCAATCGATTAGGACCTAGAAGGAGTAGAAGTCCTCCTAAAGTCGCATCGAGAAGTTTTCGACGACCATCAGATTTAAGGGAAGGATCTGCCCAGTCGCGACCAACTGCTCATCAGGATAGATCCCAGGAAGCCACTTCATCGCGATCAGTTGCTAGAACAATACCAAGCTGCAGCCGACATCTATGCTGTCCCAGATGAGATGAGATGCAGGGCATTCTCGGGAACTCTTACCGGATCTGCTCAAATATGGTATAATAATCTTCCTCGGGGTAAGATCTCAACTTTTCTTCAACTGGCCGAGTTATTCATTGGGAATTTCTATTTTGGGGCAAAGCCAGTTAAACGAGTAGCGCATTTGTTAAGTGTTAGACAAAAAGATAGTGAGAGTACCAGAGATTATATAACTCGTTTCAATAACGAGAAACTCGAAGTCATTGATTATGAGGAGAAGACAGCGATCACCGCCTTGATGAGTGGACTACTGCCGAACAAGTTGTACTACACTTTGGCCAAAGATCCACCTAGAACCATGTCAGACCTGATGGGAAAAGCGTCCAAGATTATGAATGCCGAGGAGGCTGTGGCTGCGAAGAAGAATATGGATGCCAAAGAAACTAAGGTGGAAGGTGATAAAGATAAGAAAAAAGAGCATAAGAACAATGGTAATGACAAACATTCAAAAATTAGGTCGGTATGGGATGTAATGAAGAAATATGATAATTATACTCCTTTGAATAAGGACATCAACCATGTTCTAGAAGAAATCAAGAATAACGAGGAACTAAACTGGCTAGAGAAAATGAAGGCAGACTCTGACAAGAGGAATAAGGCAAAGTATTGCGAGTTTCATAAAGATCATGGCCATATGACCAAAAATTGCATAGCTCTTCAGAATAAGATTGAAACACTCATTAGACGAGGAAAGTTGGCAAAGTATGTTGATCATGGAAATGAAAGAAGAAACAACGACCGAACAAGAGGGAGGTCTAGATCTCCTCGTCGAGCAGAGGAGAACAAGAAAAAAAAACCATGAAGTTGATCCAGAAGATGACCCCGATCTTCCCAAGAGACCAAGGCAGCCAGAATGAGAGGTATTTTCAATACGCTTTGGGTCATTTGACTGTAATGTTATAACAGGTGGAGATACAGGAGGAGAAGACCTTACTGCCGAGAGAAAAGCTTACCTACGTGAGGCTCAAGCTTGCTCGTACATTCAACGAATAAATCTAGCTGAGGAGGATCGCCAGAGAAAGGTGAACAAAGAGAAGTTCGTCATTGGGTTCTCAAAGAACGACCTTGCAGGTGTTCTATATCCTCATGATGACCCATTGGTGATCAAGATGAGAATGAAGGAGGTAATGATTTCAAGAGTACTGGTAGACAATGGTAGCTCGACAGACATCATGTTCTACTCGTGCTTCGACAGTTTAAATCTAAAGCTATCTCAACTAGAACCTTATCATAGACCCCTCATCGGTTTTGCTGGCGAGAAGGTATTTCCACTTGGGACGATCAAATTGGATATATTCATTGGTACGTGGCCTGCTTGTCGAACATAAATAATACGCTTCTTCGTGATGGATAAGAATGTCCAATCATCATACAATATCATCATGGGAAGAGTATGATTGAAGAAGTTCGAGGCTGTACCATCTACGGTACATCAGTGCCTAAAATTTCCAACAAATTTTGGAGTAGGAGTTGTAAAAGGTGACCAGAAAGTAGCTCGGGAATGCTATTAATCATCTGCCGAGCAAGAGGAACTGGAGGAATCAAGGAAAAAGACTACTACCTATCAAGTGGATGAAGGTGCAGAAATTGAAACATTGGATCCTAGAGATGAGTCGCAACTCGTTAAGGGTCAAGTGGTGGAAGCTACTGAAAAAATCATTCTGGACGACGAGCACCCTGAACGAACTACTCAAGTAGGTTCGTCGTTGGAAGCCTTATTAAAACAGGAATTGATAACTTTCCTAAGAAGCAGAAAGAAAACTTTTGCGTGGAATCATGAGGATATGCCCGGGATAGACCCAAATTTCCTATGTCACGAACTCAATGTGAATAAGGAGATCAAGCCAGTGAAGCAGGGAAGAAGAGTGTTCAGCCCCGAGAAGAATCAAGCTATAAAAGAGGAAGTCGAGAAGCTCCAGAAAGCTTGCTTCATTGAAGATGTTAAATATCCAGACTGGTTAGCCAATGTGGTGATGGTAAAGAAGAAAAATAACAAGTGGAGGATGTGTGTAGACTTCACGGACCTCAACAAAGCATGCCCAAAGGATCACTTTCCATTGCCCCGAATTGATCAACTAGTAGATGCTACCTCGGGACACGAGATGCTGAGCTTCATAGATGCTTATTCTGGCTACAATCAGATTAAAATGAAACCTGAAGACAGGGAGTGTACTTCTTTCATTACCCCTAGGGGAACTTATTGTTATAATGTTATGCCTTTTGGTTTGAAAAATGCAGGTGCGACATATCAGCGGCTGATGAACAAGGTCTTTGCTGAACAAATCAGTAGCAATATGGAAGTCTATGTTGACGATATGATGACAAAGAGCAAGAAAGCTGCCGATCATCTAGTTGACTTAAGTCAGACTTTTGATCAACTGGATAAATATCAAATGAAGCTGAACCCGACGCAGTGCATATTTGGAGTACGAGAAGGCATGTTTCTCGGGTACATTGTCAATCAACGAGGCATTGAGGCAAATCCTGAAAAGATCAAAGCTCTCTTAGGGCTGCGATCTCCAACAACAAAGAAAGAAGTACAGAGTCTTACAAGACAAGTAGCAACACTCAACAGATTTGTATCGCGAGCAACTGATCGATGTCTCCCATTCTTCAAGACGCTCAGAAAGACTTTTGAGTGGAATGATGAATGTGAGAAGGCTTTTAAAGACTTGAAGAAATACTTGGGAGCACCTCCATTGTTGTCCAGGCCAGTGATGGGAGAAAAATTATACTTATATCTTGTAGTGTCCGAGAATGCAGTTAGCTCGGCGTTGATCAGAGTGGAGAATGGAGTGCAAAAACCAATTTATTATACGAGTAAGGCCTTCCGATGAGCAGAGATCAGATATCCAAGGCTGGAAAAATTGGCACTGGCACTGATTGAGGCGAGTAGGAGAATGAGGCCATACTTCCAGGCTCATACTATAGTCGTATATACTGATATGCCGTTGAGACAAGCCCTTCATAAACCAGAAAAATCAGGGAGATTGATGTACTGGGCAATAGAGCTCGGTGAATATGATATAGTTTATGAACCCAGATCATTGCTAAAAGGGCAGGCTGTAGCAGATTTTATAGCAGAGTTCACCTATCCTGATACCCCCGAGGAGAAAAAGTTGCTCACTGATCAACCTGTGGATGTTACAGGATCATCAAACACAAGCTCAGACCAACTTAGGTTGGTAAAGGGGCTAGTGGATATTACAGGATCATCAAATTCGAGCTCAGACCAACTCCGGTTGGTAAAAGGGCAAGAAAAGATGATCGTCGAAGAATAAGAAATCTCAGGGGAGGATGAAAGGAAACAACAAATATTTCACCGAGGAACTCTGACAGATCAGAAATTTGAAGACGAGTTACCTATATGGAGGCTATATGTAGATGGCTCATCTTGCACTACAGAATGTGGCGCGGGGATAGTTTTAAGCACTCCGGACGAGGTCGACATGGAATACGCCCTACGTTTCCAATTCAAAGCTTCCAATAATGAGGCTGAGTATGAGGCCATGATTGCAGGACTTAATTTGGCAAAAATTATGGAGGCACAACAGGTTATTGTTTTCAGTGATTCTTAATTGATCGTAAACCAAATGATGGGAGTATCTGCAATCAAAGGAGAATTAATGATCAAATATCATGCAAAGGTGATAGAGTTAGTATCAGAATTTTCTTCTATTCAACTGGTCAGAATACCAAGAATGGAGAATGCGAGAACAGACGCCCTAGCTTGACTAGCATCAGCTACTCGTACAGAGCTCCGGAGAACAATCCCAATTGAAGTTTTAGCTGGTCGGAGCATAGATGAAGATCTGACGATGAACTTTATTACCCTTGATTTAGGACCATCTTGGATGGATCCCATCAGGGCATATATTGAGGAGGGAGAATTACCAATTGACAAGATCGCAGCCAAGAAATTGAAGTTTAAAGCTTCTCGGTATGTATTAACTAACGGTATTCTATATAGACGAGGAATTATGGCAGGTTTGCAAAGATGCGTACATCCCTCCGAGGTGAAAGAATTGATTGAAGAGATCCATGAAGGGTCCTGTGGAGCACATGTAGCAGGTCAGACGCTTTTGCAAAGGGTGATGACGCAGGGATACTACTGGCCGACGATGAGGGATGATTGTATAACCTATGCCAAGAAATGTGACAAGTGCCAGCTCTTTTCCTCCATCCGAAGAACTCCACAAGCATTGTTGACACCCATAACTTCCCCTTGGCAATTTTCCATATGGGAAATAGATTTGGTTGGGCCACTGCCAACGACCAGAGGAAGGTTCAAATACCTCGTCGTCGCAGTGGATTATTTTACTAAGTGGGTAGAAGTTGAGCCTCTTATCGATATGACGTACGACAAGGTGTACAAATTTGTTTGGAAGAACATCATTTGTCGATATGGTCTTCCTCATGCTTTCATCACAGACCATGGAACACAATTTGATAACAAGGAGTTCACTGCCTATTGTCATCAGTCAAATATTTTGAAGGTCCACTCAGTACCAGGACATCCTTAAAGCAATGGACAAACTGAAGTGACAAACAGAACGTTGCTGAATGGCTTGAAGAAAAGACAGGATGATGCGAAAGCGAATTGGATCAACGAGCTACAATCAGTACTCCGGGCTTATCGTACTACTCCCCGAGCACCAACTGGAGAATCACCATATATGCTGGCGTTTGGAAGTGAGGCTGTTATACCTGCTGAGTTGGGACTCCCAACACACAGGGTACTAAATTTTAATTCCCCTGTCAGCGACTTAATAAGAAGATTGGATTTAGACATGCTGAGGAAGTTAGAGAAGAAGCAGCCATTAGATATGTTGCTTACCAGTAGCGAACAGCTTTGTTCTACAATAAGAGGGTGAAGAAGTGCGACCTGAAAGAAGGAGATTATGTGCTAAAGAAAGTGATTCAAAACCACAACAAACTGGAGGCAAACTAGTATGGACCATACCGAGTTATAGAGGTTGTTCGACCAGGAACTTATCGAATAGCAACTTTAGAAGGGGAGGAGTTTAAGACACTATACCAAAATGGGCAAATTGTCACCTTTCAGCCGGCCAGCCTTGTCAAGGTCATTGACCGTGATAAAAAAACACGCATTTTATGTCACGGTCATTGACCTTGACATGACCGTGACAACTAATTGTCACGGTCAATGACCTTGACACGACCGTGACAACTTTTCCAGCAAAAACCCTTTCCCCCTTCTTTTTTCCCTCCCACCGTTCCCTCCCTCTCTCTCTCTCTCTCAGGTCCAATTTCTCTCTCTCTCTCTCTTCCATTTATATATATATTTGTCTGTATATTTATGTGTGTATATGTGTGCGTGTGTGGGGGGTGGGGCAGGGTGGGGGAGGGAGTGGTGGAGGGGGCAGGGGGTGGGGCGGGGTGGGGCAGGGTGGGGGAGGGGGTGGTGGAGGGGGCAGGGGTGGGGTGGGGTGGGGTGAGGTGTGTGTGTGTGTGTGTGGTGGTGTGTTTTGGGGGAGGGGGGAGGGGGTGGTGGAGGAGGGCAGGGGGTGGGGTAGGGTGGGGTGTGTGTGTGTGTGGTGGGGGAGGGGGTGGTGGTGGGGGTGTGTGGTGTTATGGTCGAAAAACACAACCCGAACTCTCCCTAAGATTTAGAAAGGATTAAAATGTAATTTTTAAAGAGTTAAAAATGTGTATATATTCAATTAAAAATACCCCTAAATAATTTTCAGTTAAGAAAAAAATCATAAAACAAATTTTCACACATTATTATCTCAAAATATCATTTTTCATAATTTTAGCATTAGTAAACATAGGATAAAAATATCTGATTAATTCCTAGGTTAAATTAAATTAAATTAATTTTAGTGCTTAAATATTATTAAATGGTTTTGAATTTTTTAAATATTATTAAATGGTTTTTAAGTGTGGGAATGGGTGTGTAGTGTAGTGGATTCCACCATATTTTGTTATGTCTTCTTTACTAACTAGAATCTTGTTGCAGATAGGATTCCCTTTAGGGTCTTATGTCTTGAATTAATCTGAAGTTGGATCTCAACTAATATTGTTTGGTACAACTCTCCAAACTAGTTGAATACTTGATAGTATAGACAAAAAAAATACTAAGAGAGCCGTCTATCAAAAGGGGTTTAAGCATCATCAGGTGGTGTGTGGTGGGGGAGGGGGTATAAACAATTAAAAAAATGGGCGTATGCCGCCTATTTGTGAGCATATGATATTCTTTAGTAAAAGGCGAAATAGTAGTTCATTGTGTGGCCTCATCAATCTACAATACACTAAATAACTAAAAGTTCAATAAAAAAGCCGAGGACTAACATATATACACAACACTAAAAGTAGACATCAATTTTATAAATAATTGATAATAGTTGGATAATAATTGGATAATAAACATCGGGAGGGGGTGAGGGGGGGGGGGGGTGGGTGGGTGGGTGGGGTTTTGAATATTATTTACATTCAAAATAAATAATTGATAATAGTTGGATAATAATTGGATAATAATTGTTTTTATACCTATAGAACAGCTTAGATAGTGTGTGTGTGTGTGTGTGTGTATGTGGTCAATACATGAATTTATTTTTGTATTTGAATTATCCCATGAATTTATTTTTGTATTTGAATTAACCCATTATATGAAACATACTTGAAATTAAATATAGTGCGCATAGATACTAGCATTCTAGTTCTTATGCGTACGCATTCAATAACCCTTAGACCCGTTCGAGAGTCATTACCCCTGTAATGAGATCTCTCGAATTGTCCCGTTTGGACAGTTTGAGACTGTTTAATTTCTGTATAATATTCTTATTGGCTTAAAGTTGTTACTTTTGGAGGAAGTTCTGCAGTCGTATCTTAATGTTCTCTGGGTACATACTAGATTGACAAGTGTGACTGTTATTTTAATTGACCAATTGAAATAACACTCACACCTGCCAATCTACGTCGTGTACTTGGAGAACTAAGGGGATATGCTGTCGAATTTTTTTCAAATCGTAACAATGTGCATGAGCTGTTAAGTATATTACAGAAAAATGCATTCTTGAATGGGATAGGACCACATACCCTTTAATAGGATAATTAAATGGTGGGATAATTAAATAAAACATACTATAAATATAAGTTTTGTTTACCTTTAATAGGTGTTTAGTTGTGGTAGCTGTGATGGGATATCCGAAATACAAAGAGTGGATGGGTGAGACTAATAGAATGGGGGATGTGTTTCGCAGAGGTGCTAACGAATTTGTGAAATATGCAAAGAGATGTCGTAATGATGAAGAGTTTCCGTGTCCGTGTGCTAGGTGTAAGAATGGTAAGGTGTTTGAGTGGAAAACAGTTGAACTACATTTGTTAAGATCGGGTATGCAAGATAGTTATCGATTTTGGAGTTTTCACGGTGAATTGAAAGTTCCTTTAGTCCCTGACCAACCTTCACAACATCCTTCAACAAGTAGAATAGATGAAGAAGGGGACGACGTAGATCATAATATGTTAGAGGATTTAGTTGATGATGCGTACGGAGTTTATGAAGCTGAGGAGAATGAGGTTACTGATGATGTAGAAGATTCAAGTGCTCGTGAAGATAACACGATAAAACTTGACGATGACTACCAAAGTTTAAAATTTAAGGCGACCCAACTGTTATACTCTGGCTGTGAGAAAGATCAAACTACTTTACATGCCATGGTTGGTTTGCACAGTTTGAAGACGCAGTACGGTTTGTCTGGCAATAGCGTGACGGGAATTCTGAAATGGGTGAAGGGCTTATTACCCAAGGTGAATACACTTCCAAATAGCTATCCTGTTATGAAGAACAGTTTGAAAGGTTTGGGAATGAAGTATAAATCGATTCATGCTTGTGTGTATGACTGCATACTATACCGAAAGGAGTATGAAAATCTAGATCGTTGTCCGGTATGCGATGAACCTAGATATGTCCAATCTACTAGTAAGGAAGGCACAAGCTCAAAAGTGCCTCAAAAAGTATTGAAATATTTTCCCGTTGGGCCTAGATTAAAGCGATTTTTCACAGTACCATGGATTGCAGAGGCAATGACTTGTCATGCTAGGGCAGAAGTAGGGGGTAATATCATGCGTCATCCTATTGATTCTACTGCCTGGCGGAGGATGAATTATGAGTATTCCGATTTTGCTCGAGAACAACGCAACATTCGTTTGGCTATATCAACAGATGGTTTCAATCCATTTGGAAATCTAAGCACCAATCAGAGTGTATGGCCAGTGATCCTAGCCCCACTCAACCTCCCTCCTTCACAGTGTATGAGACCTGAATTTTTGATGATGGCTTTATTGATACCTGGGCCAAAGGCACCAAGTGAAGACATTAATATCTACCTGGCTCCTTTGGTAGAAGAATTAAATGAGTTGTGGGAAGAGGGTGTGCAATCATTTGACTCTTTTAGAAAAGAAGAGTTTACGCTGAAAGCTATGTTGATGTGGGCAATTCATGATTTTCCAGCTTATGGGACATTATCCGGATGTGTAGTACATGGTTATTTGGGGTGTCCTATTTGTGGAGAGGAGACTGAATCTCTTCGTCTATCCTCCAGCTTAAAAAATGTATACCATTGCCACAGGAGGTTTTTACCCCCAGCTCATAGTTTCAGATTTGAGAAAGCTTCCAATTTTTTATTGGGCGGAGTTGAACATAGGCTACCGCCGAGATAACTTTCGGGTTCAGAAATTGAAAGTAAATCTTCTGAATGTGGACCAAATATGCCAGGTAAGAATCCCAAATTTAAGAATGTCAAGCATAAGAAGACCCCAACTGGGAATGAAACTGAGATAAGAAAGGCATGGTCTCGGAGGTCAATTTTATTTGACTTGCCTTATTGGAAGAAAAATCCGGTGCGCCATGTATTGGATGTGATGCATGCAGAGAAGAACTTCGCTGAATATATTGTGGGTACTTGCCTTGAGGGGAGTCATTCGAAGGATGGAGAAAATGCACGAAAAGACCTTAAAACGTTAAAACTTAAACCACAACTATGGTCGAAAGAAGATAGTAGGGGAAGGACAATAATTCCCCCTGGTGCGTTTACTTTGACGAGTGAGGAAAGGAAGGTGCTTCTAGACACAATATATAATTTGAAGGGCCCATCTACTTTTTCGTCCAACTTGCAAAGGATTGTGAATTATGTTACTCATGATTTACATAAGTGTAAGTCCCACGATTGGCATGTGATCATGCAATTGGTTCCTCTATTGTTTAAGCACTGTTTCTCCAAGCACAAGGATTTGCGTAGGGCTATTATGCAAATTAGTATTACCTTCTCCCTCTTGTGTGAGAAGGTAGTGAATCGAGAACACATAGTGGCCGCAAAATTGGCTGTGAACGAAGCGATTTGTGTATTGGAGAAGTACTTTCCCCCAGCATTCTTTGACATAAGTGTTCACTTGTTGGTACACCTATGCGACGAGGCACTTCTTTGTGGTCCAGTTAGATATCGGTGGATGTATCCGTTTGAAAGATTGATGAAAGTTTTTAAAGATTACGTCAAGAATATGCGATATATTGCAAGATCAATTGCAGAGGAATACATCACCGTGGAGTCATCAATATATACTCGGGAATATATGACTGACTCTACCGGCGTTGATGACACTGATGAATTCCTCGATGATGGTGGTAATGTGATGGGAAAACGAGTGAAATTAACGAGTTTGCAACATGAACAAGTAGCTCGTTATCTATTTGACACACATGAAGATGTCGAAGACTGGAAAAAGTAAGTTTCAAATATTATAATGTTTAACATTATTTTAGATTATTTTATACATGATTAATTTTGTAATATGCAGTAAATATGAAGCCTGTGAGAACAATAAAAGACGAAAAACAGTGGTACAATCAGACAGCGAATTTAGGCTATGGTTGACACAAGAGGTAATTACAATGAAAACAGTCGTTATATAACGTTACATTACACTCAAATTTTACCACTAATATAATTAATTTATCTATATTCTCAGCTCCTAAAGATGGGTGATGCGACATCAAGGCTTGCTCGTCTAGCCACTGGACCCTTGTTCGTGGCACAAGAGTACAAAAAAATCGATTGAACGGTTACATTTTCGGCGCTAAAGTGTATGAGGAAAGTACAAATGTACAGAACTCGGGAATTTCATACAAGGCTCTTACTTTCTTTCGAGCGAGCGCAAAAGATAAAAACCTCGTTGAAGTTGAAATGACTTACTATGGTGTAATCCAAAATATATTTGAATTGGATTATATAAGCTTCAAAGAGGTTGTATTTTACTGTGAATTGGTAAGAGTTGAGGATAAAAATGCTTCTAAAGTTGATCCTGTCACCAATTTGATCATGGTTGACTTGTCCAAGTTGAAGAGCAACGACCACGTGAGCGATGAGCCGTTTGTTTGTGCATTTCAAAAGGTTAAGCAAGTGTTTTACTCGGAGTATATCAACAACGAGCCGTGGTCAATTGTCCAACACGCGCCAAGGCGTCTAAATAGTAGTGTGGATGACTTGGCTGCTCCTACCGAATATCAATCCATTTTTGATGATAACCCGAATTTGAAACAATTTTTCAATTTGTAATAAATATTTCAATTTGTACCGAAACATCCATTTTTAATGCTTTTACTTGATCTGCACTTTATCATTTTCACTCTTGTGTAGTGTGCGTGTGTGGAGAGGAGATTAATACATAAATATTCCAACTACATCTAAGTTTTGTTTATACTAATCCATGAATATACGCTTCTTACCTTTAATAGGTGATTAGTACATAGTTATTTGGGGTGTCCTAATTGTGGAGAGGAGACTGAATCTCTTCGTCTATCCAAACACTAAGAAATGCCATAATCCTATGGAGCGATGCTCTGCAAATTCCTCCCAACCGTTATGTAGCCAAACATCACCGGTTGAAGTTGTCAATTCCACTTTCCATACCCCACCACTTTCCATACCCCATTCAAAGGTGGAGTTGACAACTTCAACTGCTGATTTTTGGCTACACAACGGTTGGAAGGAATTTGCAACGCATACCTCTATAGGATTATGGTATTTCTTAGTTTTTAGATATGAAGAGAATTATAATTGACACGATTGCCCGGGGTATATTAGTTGGAAGGAGGTGCCATATGAGCTCAAGTTAGCTGTTTGAGTGACACTACAGGTAATGTATTTATATTTATATGTCAATTTCGATTTCGATTTCAATTACGATTTATATTTATCTATATTTGAGGGGCGGATACTAATTTTACTTTATTTCAATTCAGGGGACAGGGAGTGGCCCTAAGGGTAGGACACATATGCTCTATACTTATGTGGCTATTCGGACGAGAAGGGAAGGATAAGGAGGTGTTCCCGAGCGTCGCGGTACAAAATCTCTTTTCCATGCAAATAGTTTGTAGATTTGAGATAAAATGATGGTGATGTTGTTTCTTTTTAAATAGTTTCTTATTTGAATATATATTTGCATTATCTTTAGTTTGTTCGGATATATGATGTTTGGAACAGGTACAACGTTGCTATAACAGGTACAAATATACTACTGGGCAGTGGCAATGGCCATACTGCCCAACAGTTTTTTTTTTAATTCTGCCCAGAATTGTCACGGTCATTGACCGTGACACGTCCGTGACAAAATTGACACGGACGTGTCACGGTCAATGACCGTGACAATTTTTTTAAAAATGGTCACGACTTTTCCACGGTTTAGAACCGTGACAAACGTGTCACGGTCATTGACCTCGACACGACCGTGACACAAAACGCGAGTTTTTTGTCAAGGTCAATGACCGTGACACGACCGTGACAAAAAAAGTTGTCTCGCCTCGAAATGTCACGGTCATTGACCTTGACAAGGTGAATTTGTCAAGGTCAATGACCTTGACAAATGGGCAGATTTGGTGTAGTGAGAATGCATGGAATGCAGAGCACCTGCGCAAGTATTATCAGTGATGAATAAAATAAAGATATTCTGCCGAATTCTCTCTTTTTATTGAAAGTTTTTCGGGGAATACTAGTGCTACACACTACTCGTCAAAACTCGGCAAAGCTCAGACTACTCAAATTGATTCTCGAAAATGCCAACTAAGGTTGGTCGAGAAACCTGTATTCCTCCGGGAAGTAAAGCTACCTGTATTCCTCCGGGAAGTAAAACTACCTATATTCCTCCGGGAAGTAAAGCTACCTATATTCCTCCGGGAAGTAAAGCTATCTGTATTCCTCCGGGAAGTAAAGCTACCTGTATTCCTCCGGGAAGTAAAGCTACCTCTATTCCTCTGGAAAGTAAAGCTACTTGTATTCCTCCGAGAAGTAAAGCTACCTATATTCCTTCGGGAAGTAAAGCTACCTATATTCCTCCGGGAAGTAAAGCTACTTGTATTCCTCCGGGAAGTAAAACTTGTATTCCTATGGGAAGTAAAACTATATGTTCCTCGAGAAATAAAAGTATTCCTAAAAATGCCAACTTATGTCGGTTAGGAAGTAAATATATTCTCGAAAATACCAACTTGAGTTGGTCGGGAGGTAAAATTATTCCAAAAAGTACCAATGTTGTTCGTTATGAAAAAATCTACTAACTACGGCTGGTCGGGGATAAAACCCACTATCTGTAGTTGGTCGACAAGGAACTTACCGACCTTGGTTGGTCGGAAACATTTTATGAAGACGAGAATGTGATCGAGCAACATTTTTTATACTCGTCACTTTTTACTAAGATGGTCGAGAAACAAAACATTATTTTTGCCAAATGATTACCACAAATTCAAACTACTCAACAATAAGTTGGTCGACAAATAACACAATATTATTATCGTTTTAATAGATACACATGCACAGATGTAAAGTGTGTTATAATTACAAGACAATGGCAATTGAGATCGCGAACAAAAATGAAAGTCTTTCATTAAATCCAAAACAAATTACATTGATAATGAAATGTATACAAATTTATTACATAAATATTTCTATTCTATTGGTTTTTTCCCCTCTGCTTTTGAAATAGGTTCCTCGCCAGCAGGCGGATCATTTAAAGCAAGAGGAGAATTTATAAAGTGAAGATATTTCAGCATCCTGATATTCATCACGGATGGTCAATCTAGGAGGTGCTCTGGATGAGATATCTCGACATTTGAATGGAGCTTGTAGTCGCCGAGATATTTGAAAATCAAGCATCGAGGAATGGCCCGAGCAGGGATCCAACTCATATCCAGTTTGAATGGTGGCACGGGTAGGTCGAGCAGCCCAGGATTGTGGTAGTCCCACAGGTAATGACCATGTTCGAGTTGCAGCACACCTAAGGCATTCAACCAGCCTTGATTGTAGCCCTCATTATTGGCATTCTGGATACGATCGTCCAAGTGGTAGAGAGCCTCGTTGTACCCAGCCATCCAGAACTCCCTGGGCTATTTTTGGAATTGATATGTCAATCTTTCCAGCTTCTTGTGGAGATTTTTGATGAAGAGCTCTTTATTCTCCAAGGTAGACTTCTGCGTAGAAAGATGCTCTTCCAGGTCCCTGATCTTCTTTGACATTTCAGCCAATGCCGGGTTCTTCGCCATCAGTTGGAAGGCCTGGTTTTCTAAGGCAGATTGAGTCCGCTGTTCCTCGACAGGAATCCGAGCAGCTCTTGCTCATCCCCGAGGAGCTCTTTCTCATCCACGAGAAGATGTAGAGGGGCCAGCTCTCTTCAAGGTTTCCAACTCATCCCTCAAGTTGGCGTTCTCGACCTCCAAGAATGAGAATCCCTCATCAGTCACTGGGATCAAAACCTTTGAAGTGGAAGTTGCAGACTCCAACTGTGATAACTCTCTTTGTAGGTTGTTGTTCTCTTGCTCTAATAATTCAGCTATTTGTCTGCACTCCTCAACCTCACCCCTCAGAGTTCTCTCCCTCATATCGTAGCCAGCAAAACGCTTCTCGTATCCCTTGTCGGCAATGATTTGTTGATATTTTTTCTCATACCCCCCGTGCAAGAGGGCAGTGGATTCTTTGTATTGTTGCTGAAGGTCTTTAAGAGTGCCTTGGAGATCCTCGATCATATCATAATAAGCCATATTATTGGCCACTGCACGATCAAGCAGACACTTCAAATATTGGTAGGCTTCAACTGCCTGTTTAGAAGCATCTTGGCCGAGGATGTCGATGATTTTTGCTGCACTCAGATCTGTGTGACCAGCCTTAAAATAATCATTGCATTGCCTCAGCAGCTTTGTATCGTGAGCAGATAATAATTCCATCCTGGCCAGAAACTAGTAGAGGAAGAAAAGAAATAATCAATAAGAATCAAAACAGAGCATGAAGAAGAGACAACAGTATGCAAAAACAAAAGTTCAAGTTTTATTATATCACAAAATTCAGAGTTACATGTTCATGGTTACGTTTGACAAAGGAAACATAAAATATTGATAAATCCGAACAACTCTACACCTTTTCCTTGTCTCCCAAAACTTTCTCGGGAGGCTGGGACAAGGAGGTAGGTTGTTCGGATGGAGCAGATAGTAGCTGGGGAATTGCTGGAGGTTGCTCGGAGGAAGTAGCGAGCTGCTGAAGTTCCTCGGTAGAAGGCTGGATGGTTGGGGGATGATCTCCCATCACCATAGAAGACTCTTCGGAGGCAGCTTCGTCCTCTTCTTTATCTTCAGGAGTTGGAGGGGGACCAGGGATGTGTCGCTGGAAGAGCTCAGAAGTTTCATCAACCTTCATCTCCTGAAGAGCTGTGACCCACCCATCTCTGAAGTACTTGAGGCTGCCATATTCTACTTGAGACATCATGGCAGCCAAGCCCTTGTTCCACCCCTTGTCCCAGCCAGCCCTGAAAGACTTATTCACAGCCGATTTTCTCTTTAACTTCTCCGAGGAAAGCTTCTCGGACATAAGGTTTTTAGCAGTCTTCAATTTATTCTCAACCTCCTCCTTCTACCGACTTACTTCCTGAAGCTGACCCAACTTTTCCTCAGTAACCTTGAGTTTATCTTCAAACTCCTCAGCATTCTTGAGCTTCCCTTCGATCTCTTTAATCTTTTTCTCCAAGTCCTTTATTTTCTTCTCCAACCCCTTGGAGACTTCAATAACCTGAGCCTTCACATGCTCGGTGGAGGTAAGTTTCTTCTCCCAAACAGCCTTGTCAGTATCATACTTCTGACGAGAATCTTCCAAAGACTTCGTCAGGCCCTCCAGAGCTTCCTCCACACCAGATGAGGAGCTTGAAGCTTTAATTTCTTCATCCTTCTTCAAAAATGTGTTAAAGAAGCTCACCAACTGTGAAAAGAAAATGAAAGCAAGTCAGAGATAGATATAACAAGGGAAAGAGGAAAAGTTCAAAGTAATAATACTTACAGAAGCAATATGGCGAGCAGCCAATGAGGTGACCATGTCCCGAGAAAGGTTCTCCTCAATACCTTGGATCTCGGGAATGATCCAAGTCTTCACCGAGCTCATGGCAGAGCTCGGGGGAACAAAAGTAGGAACACCAGTTCCAGTAATTGGGGGCTGGGAGATGGTTTCAGCCAAATTGACCGAGGAGCTCTTCTTCAGCCTCCTCGGGGGAACAAGAATAGTTTTGACCAAGGAAGAACTCTTGGTTGGTGATATTACAATCACTTCTCCTGGAGCAGTAGACCTGCTCGGGGCCACTTGGGGCTTCTCGACAACCTTTACAGGGGCAGCCGGGGAAGATGCATCATTTTTCTTTTTCCCCTCCCCTGGGACATCAATCTTACTTATTTTTGCCTCTCCAGCACCAGAGGCAGGTTTCTCAAAAAGGGTGGGAGGTCTTCTCTTCTTCATCCTTTCACTTAAAGGAATATGTGATTCAGGCGAAGAACTTGCAGAGGCTGGTGTTGGTTTTACTTCGCTTATCACAGGACGAGCAGTGAAAGAAGATGTGTAGCTCTTATACTGCAGCAAATACGAGGTTGACCTAATGTGCTCGCCGGCAACACTTTGATGCAAACTCCAGATAAGTTTCAAATGTCTTATATTAACGTCTGCTTCCTTTGGACACTTTATTTTGCTATCAACTGCAAATAAATCAAAATTACAATATCAGTGGCACATTTTGTCAAACACAGAGGAAGCATAATTTCAAAATAAATAAAATGAAATAAAAATAACCTATCCCATTGCCATAGGGAGGGCATCTGGGACTCTGATACACTTCATCTCCAGATAAAGGAGCATGTTGCCAATTTTTTATGACAACCCCGTGCTCAAAATAGTCCCTATTGGCATCCGGGAGATTAACCACTAAAGCCCTATTTAAAAATCTAGTTTTTAAATAAAAAGTGTTATCACCAACTCCCCATCTATGGTAATACATAATTTCTGGAATTCCTATGCGAGTTCCATGGATTTGATTTAATCTATGAACCCCATTAACTATTCTCCATGTATTGGGGGCTATTCTTGCAGGAACAACGTCAAAGTATTGACAGAATTCCAGACATAAGGGATTGGGTGGAAAAGAAAATCCACACTCAGCAACAAAGAGACTGGGGAACCAATGTCCCTCAGCCAAACGGAAATAATCAGAAGGCTCAGAAAGCTTTTCCAAAATAACCGAGGAGGGAATAGAAAAATCAGAGCGAAACTTATCAAGAGATTCTACAGGATAAACCATGATGAAAGAAGGAAATGAAGAAGAAGGAAGAAGATCTTACAGAAAAAGAGTGGATCCGTTGACAACGAACGATGGAAAGGATGAACGCACAAGAGAGTAAGACAATAGAAAACTCGAAGATACAAATTTGAAAAAGTAGAAGACGATGGGATTGTCTGTGACGCTTAAATACTCTGCCTTGGAAAAGGAAAAAGTAATGATTGCAAAAAGAAATGATTACGCTACCGGCAGCTAAAAGGACAAAAAGTACGCGGAGATCGAGGCGGTTATAAAAATTCAAAAAAGCCTTATTCTACGAATTTGGAAGGAAAAATAAATACAAAGGAAACACTCTTAAAAATTAGGAGGACCATTTAAAACTACCATATTCCGAGAAAGAATGTTCCATACTCCTCAAATTTCGAACTATGAAACATTGGGGGCTTCTGTTGATACCAAATTTAGTCCGCTGACATGGCCCAATTGAATGAAGACACGTGGAAATCTACGTGGTGACAACAAACACTTTCGAGGAACTCACACGCTCCGAGGAACAAGAACTCTCCGAGGAACCATACTACAACGAGGAACACTACTTCCCCGAGGAACTCATACGCTCCGAGGAACAAGAACTCTCCAAGGAACTCTTGAGTACCAAGAAGCTTAGGCGATCAGAGCAACTCAGGCTGTCCGAGCTGTACCTCGAATAAGGCATTAATAGCAGGTTAACCAACAGTTTGACTGTTCATTAAATGCTTATCATTCAGACGCACACGCTTAAGGGGCATTGAATGTATTACCCTTTCATATGTATATCATTTAATGTATTACCCTTTCACATTACAGCCTCAGGGCTATAAATATATTGTACAATCCTCATTGTAAAGGGACCAAATTTCTTGATAGAACTTGTAATCGAGAATTTCCAAACACTCAGCAATAACATAACAGTGGACGTAGGCCATTCTTATAAGGCTGAACCACTTTAAAAATTCTTTGTCTCATTTATTTATCTGTGATTAAATAATTAGATAAACACTCAGTAATAACATAACAGTGGACGTAGGCCATTCTTATAAGGCTGAACCACTTTAAAAATTCTTTGTCTCATTTATTTATCTGTGATTAAATAATTAGATATGATCTAATTTTTTACATCAACATACTGTGTTAAAATGCAGCCCCATATCTCTCTATAAAAGGTAGAACAATATCCAAGAGATAGGTATGAAAGAGTGCATTTGAAATTAGGTAAAAAGTATTTTTTTTTGTACTCGTTTGAATGGGTGTACATCTCATTCGAACGACGTACTCTTTCTCGTTCGAACATACTTCAGACGACTGATCCCACAAGAATCCTAAGCTTGCCATAGGATGGGACTATTGATCTCATTTGAATGAAGTTCAAAGTGTTATAAGGAGGTATAGGAACTCATTCAAACGACATCCAAATTTCTTTCTAACGACTTACCAAAATTTTCAAAAATGGTTAAAAACATTATAAAAAACATTTTAAGTTTTCAAACTCTTTTAAAAAAAAACATGAACAAAAAGATTTAACATAAACAACCACATAAACCTTCTCTGATAAATGTAGTGATGCTCGATATTCGATTGATGTGTTCGATCACTATCTCTTCTTCACTTTAAATCTTGAAAATGTTAATGATGGTGTAGTGGATGTAACTGGATGAGCCAACTAAAATAAATAACAAGGAATTATAAATCTTGATCTTACATATTATTATATGATTTTGTGTTATTTAATTTCACTATATTTTGTTGTGGTTATCTATTTCTTAATTACCCCAACCCCATAAAAATAAGAAAAAGAAAAACGATAAAGAAGACATTGAATCTTACAAAAGAGGGGAGAGGTTCCGTAAAAATTAGGCACTGAAAATTTGAACATATGAGGAAATCATTTTACAATTTACATTCAGTTCAAAACTTTAGATGAATATAATTTATGGAGACATTTCAATATATAGATATTCAAACAAATCTTTTTAAAAGTTATTGTTACTTCATTGAGTGTTTACATATGTTATTTTGATTCTTTTAATGATTAATCAATGATCATGGGATCTCAATAACTTGTAATAAAGGAGTTCTTTCATGTGTCATAAAAGAGAATTTGGAAATAGTATCAAGAGACTACCATGGATATAGGTACTAGGCTATGGAACAATTATGTGAATGATTCTAAGTTGTTAGGATTTAATAATAAAGGTAAGAAGCACATTCAAATCACATATTGGCCGATGATTTGAACTATTAAATGGTTGGACATGTTAACCCTTGGACATGAGTAAATAGACTTACTATTATGATGGAACCTTATTAATGTGACACCCCGCCTAATTAAATACCGGGCGGTCACTCCTTCATTAAATTAAATCAAGGTGAACAGTTGGTCCATTCTTAGCATCACTGTCGAAAAATAAAATTTTCCAATTTAACACCCTAATTAATTAAGCTAAGTGTCAAAACCATTTTCATACATACTTTCCAAATTTTATTTAAAGAAAAATTATTTATTTTATTAACAACATTCAATAAGTAAGAATCACACCACATTAAATTCTGCAACATAATCCAATTAATTTAATACATTCGTCAATCGAATGTCAACATACGAAATCTAAAGTCACACGTCCAAACTGAATAAATTCCACAGTAACAATACTGGAAATAACGGAAATACAAATCTCCAATAACAACGGAATGAGGGAAAGAGCTACACATGCCCAAATAGGTAAAAGTACTAAGAGTGGGTCCGAATGAACGAAGTCGTCTAATCAAGAGACCTGCAACTCCCACCTAAGCTGCAGCGCGTTCCTTCCAAGAGATCCTAAGCAAGACGCCCCTGTGTATGGGCACCTGTAATACATACACATATATATAAAAGAGAGAGAGAAAAGGAACGGGTCAGATCTCGATAGTGTGTATGATTTAAAATTCGTTTAACAAGTATTTAAATTGATACAGGCCAATGCAACAACATATTAGTTCGACACTCTCTTGAGAAATTCTCACCTCTCTTCTAATGTGCACGCCTATCGTACTAACCTTCCTAACGGATTATCTCGTAATATAACACCCTATCTCTCCCAAATGATTGAACTTATCTTAAGTTATTCAAAAGATTTAAAACGGAACAATACTGTTGTTTAAAAAGGTTTCACTAATATCCAAAATTCTCAATTTAACTTGATTAATTTATAAAGTTTCCAGTGTCATATTTTACTTTCTCAACGCAAGAATTTCAATTTGAGTCATCATCCATGTCCTACATATCGAATCACAGTAGGCAGTTCCAGATTTCAGAATTTCATATATATATATATATATATATATATATATATATATATATATATATATATATTACTACTCGTATAATATATATAACATAACAGCACCCCAAATAAAACTATGGTGCGAGCATACTCTGCTATCCAATCCCCGTATCGCTCACACTAAGGGAAGTACAAGTTCGGAATCACTCACGAACTGTATCAACATATAAATACAAACAAGATTGAGGCGAAGCATAGATTCCAAGTCTCTAAAAGGTCAGTACATACCCCACGCCTCTTAGGACCGTCTGAACTATCGATTCGATAGCCTGTACCAAGGATATCTATCTTCTAGGGTACAAGTCAATATCCCCCATAAAGGTTCCATCGAGATAAGACTGTCCCAGCGCGGTAACCTCAGGGATAGCAAGTAGCGCGGGCATGGTTTTCACATGTATATAATATATGCATACACAATCATATAAATATACCAATTTTATCATATTAATATAGGTTCCTCTCATCACCCATAATTAAAACATTTATCCTTACTTTTCACATTAAGTATTCCTTATAAGGGTTAGTCGCTAACCTTAACTCGAAGGGTTTCTCCAACCCATTACGTGACACTTGTGGACCCTATCCTTCCAAGTATAAAATTCAGTAGGTGTCATTATTATGTTCCAACGTAACTCTGTTACGCGCCTCACCCTTTAATATATAAATTTACTAACCCTAAAGTAAATATTCCAGAAATACCATTCTCGTCGAATATTAATGATCCCAACATTTATTCATACGCCCTACTAGTCCTCCATGTCTCCCAAATCATTTTACTAAGAATGTCCAAGAATTATATCATGACAATTTGATTTTAAATCATTTAAAAAGGGGAATAAGAGTCTGCCAGGAGGGGTCGATCGATCGAGGTTTGGGGCTCGATCGATTGGACCTTCGATCGATCGATGCTCTAGGCTCGATCGATCGATCAAGAAGGTATTGCGATTCTGCAGAATTGCAGTTACGGGTTCTAACACCAATTCTCATCCAATTTTAATTTTACATTCACAAACGTCCAAAATCTTGTCCTACTAACATCCTAACATGATATGATACACATCATACGTAAAGCATGTCAATTTACGTCACTAAACATGGATTAATCAAGGCAAAATTCCTTTAAAACTCAAGAACCCTAAAAATCTCTAAATCATGGTTCTAATCTGTTTTACCCCAGAATTCTTTTCTTAATTACACCAAAATTTCGTGGATTATTCTTTTACATCACAAAAGATTTCCAGCATAAGGTTTAAGTCTTTACTACATGCAAATTCCTATCACAATTTGGGTTTTCTTCCATATATTTCATCCCTAATCATTCCTAAACTAATATGGAAATTGCACCAACGAAATAAGCAAGATAAACACTTGCCTGGGATTTTCAGAAGTCTGGATTGCGGCTGATTTTGGTGTGGTTGCGTTCCCCTTCTCGCGATCTACGCGTTGGTGGTGGCGGCGGTGCAAACCGTTGAGTTTTGGGCCTTGAATTTGCTTGAGAGCTCTCTCCTCTCTTCTCCAATGGCCGTTCTAGGTTTTGGGAATTCTAACCCTAGGTGACAACCTCAATATCAGATATAGCCCCTCTAATGTTCATGAGTCTAATTACCCAAAAATGTAAAATGACCAAAATGCCCTCTCGGGTTACTAATTAGGCCTAAAAACGCCCCGAGACCCAAACTACACCCCCGGGTACATTTTTCTGACTATCTCGACCTTTCCGGATGCGTTGGCGCACTCAAAACGACCATACGAGCAACTTATAAAATATTCATTTTTATTTAACAATATTTAGTCCTGACGCGACACGGGCGCGTCCTAACTCAAATTTCCAAAATTGTCATTTAACTCACTCATGACATTCAATATAACCAATATTATATATTACTTTGGTCATTAGTAATATTAAACAAATTTCATATAATTATTAACTCTCGTCACGTTAATAATTATGACATAATTAATTTCCTAATTTTTATTAAATAATTAATTCACATTAAATTTAATAAATCCCCAAATTAATATAGCATGAAAATACGGGGTATTACATACTTCCCCCCTAATAACGGAATTTCATCCCGAAATTCGGAAAATAAGGCATACTTGCTAAAAACAACTCTGGATATCTCTCGCGCATATCTGCCTCGCGCTCCCAAGTGGATTCCTCCACATTATGATGCTCCCATTGGACCCGCATAAGTGGAACTATTTTCGACCTCAATCTCCTCTCACTATATTCTAGGATAGCCACCAGTCTCTCCTCGTAAGAGCTATCAGGCTGTAAGTCGATCTCATCTATCGCAATGTGAGTATGGGCCATATCATCCCGAAGATATCGTCTCAACGACGAGATGTGGAATACATCGTGGATGCGATGTAAATGCTCTGGCAGTCCCAACCTGTATGCAACTGGCCCAATTCTCTCGATTATGGAAAATGGTCCCACGTACCTCAGAGCCAATTTCCCCTTCTTCCCGAACCTCATCTCTCCCTTCATAGTAGATACACGCAATAACACTTGGTCCCCCACACTAAACTCTCGGAAGAACCGTTTCGCATCGGCGTAGCTCTTCTGCCTGTCCTGAGCTACCCGAATGCGACTCCTGATCATTTCAATCCTCGCGGAGGTCTCCTGAATCACCTCTGGTCCTAGCAACTTGTTATCCCCCACCTCGAGCCAGCAAGCTGGGGAACGACAAGGCCTGCCATACAAAGCCTCAAATGGAGCCATGCCAATCGTGAACGGATAAGAGTTATTATAAGCAAACTCTACCAGTGGAAGGTGTGGCTCCCAACCTCCTCCAAAATCTAGAACACACATGCGTAGCATATCCTCTAACATCTGATTAGTACGCTCTGTCTGTCCATCTGTCTGTGGGTGATAAGCTGAACTCAGCCTCAACTCAGTACCCATAGCCGCCTGAAAGCTTTCCCAGAAAAGTGAAACAAAAATCTTGTCTCTATCTGACACAATATTCAGGGGCACCCCATGTAATTTGACAATCTCAGAAATGAACAACTGAGCATACTGACCCGTGGTATAATCTGTCCGTACCGGCAGAAAATGAGCCACCTTGGTCAAATGGTCTACAATCATCCAGATAGAATCGTGGCCCCGCTGTGATGTAGGCAACCCTGTAATAAAATCCATGGAAATACTCTCCCACTTCCACGCGGGTACTTCCAATGGATGGAGCAATCCTGACGGTTTCTGATGGTCCACCTTCACCAGCTGGCTGGTAGAACACTTGGACACGAACTCAGCAATGTCCTTCTTCATCCCACTCCACCAGTATTGCCTCCTCATATCCTGGTACATCTTATCTCCTCCAGGATGCACTACAAATCAGGACCCGTGAGATTGGGTTATCACTGCATGGCACAATTCTGCCCCTTCTGGAACTACTAACCTCCCATTAAACCTCAAACCCCCGTCAGAACTAACAGAATATGACTCAGCACCTTCAGCTAAAAGTCGTACAATCTGCTCCTGGAAAAACGGGTCTGTGGTCTGTGCCTGTATCACTCTCGTAACAATCTCGGGTGTGACTGACATAATGTATATGAAGGAACGGGCTACTGCGTCCTGGTGGCCCAACTCCTTCCACTTTGCTTTCCAGACGTCCGCTACCTCATCTATCGGTCTACGACTCAACGCATCAGCAACTACGTTGGCCTTACCTGGATGATACTGTATATCAAACTGGTAGTCCTTCATAAACTCTAACCATCTGCGCTGACGCATATTCAGCTCTCGCTGAGTGAACAGGTACTGCAGTGATTTGTGGTCTGTGAACAAACGAAACTTCTCCCCCAATAAATAGTGTCTCCATATCCTTAATGCAAAGACGACCGCTGCTAACTCCAGGTCGTGGGTGGGGTAATTCTTCTCATGCGACTTAAGCTTGCGGGAGGCAAAAGCTATAGACTTCTCTTCCTGCTGAAGTACTCCCCCAAGTCCCCGTAAAGAGGCATCGGTGTAAACTAGGTACTCCACACCCGGCTTTGGTAAAGCAAGGACTGGTGCTGAAGTAAGCTTGTCTTTCAGCTCGTCGAAAGCCAATTGACAAGCATCATCCCAAACATATGGTACCCCTTTACGAGTCAGGTTCGTTAATGGACCCGCTATTTTGGAGAATCCCCGAATGAATCTCCTGTAGTATTCGGCAAATCCCAAGAAACTACGCACTTCCGTCGGTGTCGTGGGTTGTCCCCATTCCCTCACCGCTGACACTTTATTCGGGTCAACTGCTATCCCCTGCTCAGAAACAACATGGCCTAAGAACTGTACTTCTCGCAACCAGAATCCACACTTCTCGTACTTAGCATACAACTGATGCTCTCGTAGAGTCTGAAGAACCTGCCTCAAGTGCTCGGCATGCTCCTCCTTAGAGTGTGAATATATCAAGATGTCATCTATGAAGACGATGACAAACTGATCCAAGAACTCTTTGAATACTTGGTTCATCAAGTCCATGAAAACGGCTGGAGCATTTGTGAGTCCAAATGGCATCACCCTAAACTCATAGGACCCATATCTCGTTAAGAAGGCAGTCTTTGAAACATCCTGCTCTCTAATACGCAACTGATGGTACCCCGACCTCAGATCTATTTTTGAAAAGAAAGTTGCGCCCCTCAGCTGGTCGAACAGATCATCGATTCGAGGTAACGGATACTTATTCCGTATCGTGACCTTGTTCAACTCCCGGTAGTCCACACACAATCTCAGTGAACCATCTCTCTTCTTCATAAACAAGACTGGAGTGCCCCAGGGTGAGGTACTCCTGCGAATGAGACCTAACAGCTGCTCTATCTGATCTCGTAGCTCTCACATCTCTGCCGGAGCCATACGGTACGGTGCGCGTGCTATAGGTCTCGTATCTGACAATAAATCTATGACAAAGTCTATCTCTCGACTTGGGGGTAAGCCTGGTATCTCCTGAAACACATCGGAATACTCCCTGACAACTGGGATCGAATCTAAGGTAATCACAACCTCCTTAGAGGTATCCTCCTCTATATAATACAAATGAGCAGTCGAACCTCCCTCTGGGCGAGGCATCGCCACTACAAACGTCTCTTGCCCCGAAATGGCAAAAATAATGCTCCCACCGAAGCAATCAATCATGGCTCTATAAGCTGCGAGCCAATCCATACCAATAATCACATCATGCTCGTGCATGTCTAAAACTAACATATCTGCAGGTAATACCAAGTTACCAATCTCTACCCCCACTCCCCGGCATATAAAGAAAATAAGTGACCCACTCCCCAGTGGTGAGTCCACACACGTCACTGTGCTCTCTGCTATGGATAACAACCCTAAGGCCTTCGCAAAATGCGTAGCTATAAAACAATGTGTTGCCCCCGTATCAAACAAAACTCAACCCATAGTACATGGATAGGAAACATACCCTCAATCGCGGGTGGTGCCTGTGGAGCTGCTTCCTGGTGGACGTTATAGACATGTCCATACTGTAATTGCCCCTGCTGCACTGGAGGTGCTGGAACGGCTGGTAGGGCTGGCACCTGGCTGGAGCTGGGAGGGAAGGTGGAAAAAGTGGCCTCTGTGGCTCATTACGGGCTCCCTGCTGCTGTGGGGCCCTATCACCCTCCGGACAATCCTGACGTCTGTGGCCATGTTTGTTTCACCCAAAACATCGGCCTCTAAAGTATCCTCCCCTCTGTCCCTGCTGACCACGGCCCTGCTGGCCGTTACCTCCCCGCCACTGGCCCTGATTTGCACGCTGGCCCTGTTGCTGACCCTGCTGTCGGTGTTAGCCCTGCTGGCCCTGCTTATTAGACTGGCCCTGCTGGCCCTACCTATAGCCCTCATATCCCTGCCTAGAATCACCTGAACGGAATCGCTTAGCAGGGTCCCCCTGATGGGAACTCTGCTCGTGCTGATGAGTCTGTCCATGAGATGGTGCCCCACTGGCACTATTTCCCCCGGTCCTGCCCTGTTGGCTGGACTCTCCTGCTCTCTTGCTTCCCTGAAGATGGAAGCGGTGATCATGGCAATGTAGCAACGCGGCATTGAGTACATCAGTGAAAGTACTCAGGGATAAATTCCCAATAAGGTGTTGACGGATCCTCCATGCTAACCCGTCGACAAACAGCATAACCTTCTTGCTCTCAGTAGGTGCCTCATCTGGCACAATGGTGAGAATTCTCGTGAACTCCTCCTCATACTCTGCTACGGTAAGACTCTCCTGCTTCAGATTCAGTAATCTCCGCCTCATCTCAGTCTGCACGGCGGGTGGAAAATACTTGTGGTCAAACTGCTCCCAAAATGACTGAATAGGGATCGTGTCCTTCTCCTCCAACGTGGTAGTGGACTCCCACCACTGCAAATTGGCTCCCACCAGCTTAAAGGAAGCCAATAACTGCTTTTTCACGTCGGTGCACTCATACATACGGAGATGCCGCTGGATGTCTTTCTTCCATTGGCTAACTATGACAATATCGGAGCTACCAGAGAACTCAGGGGGATGCGCTTTTTGAAAAGCATCCCGAACCCTCTCCCATGCCGATGGAAGCTGTGCTGGTGCTGGCGCCGGCGCCACTGCCTGAAACTGGGGTGGAGCCTGCTGAACCATCGCTAGTGCGGCATTCACCGCCTGAGCAACAATGGCGTCTACTTCATTTGCATTCATTGTGCCTTGTGCCGGAACTGCTGGCTGCTCGGCCTGGGCACGCCTATCCTTCGGAGCACGTCTCGGAGGCATCTGAAACGTAAAAAAGTTTATTAGTCTACAGTTATTATCAAATCTCAAATAGCTGAAGACTTAAACGTAGAAGCAAGAGTACAACAATCCTAAAGATAGGGCTCTATAGAAATAACGTTAAGCTGAAAGTGAAATAAGCCGTACAGATCCTATGGACACTAGAACCTGATGCTCTGATACCACCTGTGACACCCCGCCTAATTAAATACCGGGCGATCACTCCTTTATTAAATTAAATGAAGGTGAACATTTGGTCCATTCTTAGCATCACTGTCGAAAAATAAAATTTTCCAATTTAACACCCTAATTAATTAAGCTAAGTGTCAAAACCATTTTCATACATACTTTCCAAATTTTATTTAAAGAAAAATCATTTATTTTATTAACAACATTCAATAAGTAAGAATCACACCACATTAAATTCTGCAACATAATCCAATTAATTTAATACATTCGTCAATCGAATGTCAACATACGAAATCTAAAGTCACACATCCAAACTGAATAAATTCCATAGTAATAATACTGGAAATAACGGAAATAAAATTGTCCAATAACAACGGAATGATGGAAAGAGCTACACATGCCCAACTAGGTAAAAGTACTAAGAGTGGGTCCGAATGAACGAAGTCGTCTAATCAAGAGACCTGCAACTCCCACCTAAGCTGCAGCGCGTTCCTTCCAAGAGATCCTAAGCAAGATGCCCCTGTGGCTGGGCACCTGTAATACATACATATATATATATATACAAGATAGAGAGAAAAGGAACGGGTCAGAGCCCGATAGTGTGTATGATTTAAAATTCGTTTAGCAAGTATTTAAATTGATACAGGCCAATGCAACAACATATTAGTTCGACACTCTCTTGAGAAATTCTTAACTCTTTTCTAATGTGCACGCCTATCGTACTAACCTTCCCAATGGATTATCTCGTCATATAACACCCTACCTCTCCCCAATGATTTAACTTATCTTAAGTTATTCGAAAGATTTAAAACTGAACAATACTATTGTTTAAAAAGGTTTCACTAATATCCAAAATTCTTAATTTAACTTGATTAATTTATAAAGTTTCCAGTGTCATATTTTACTTTCTCAACGCAAGTATTTCAATTTGAGTCATCAGCCATCTCCTACATATCGAATCACAGTAGGCAGTTCCAGATTTCAGAATTTCATATATATATATATATATATATATATATATATATATATATTTACTACTCGTATAATATATATAACATAACAGCACCCCAAATAAAACTATCGTGCGGGCATACTCTGCTATCCAATCCCCAAATCGCTCACACTAAGGGAAGTACAAGTTCGGAATCACTCTCGAACTGTATCAACATATAAACACAAACAGGATTGAGGCGAAGCATAGATTCCAAGTGTTTAAGAGGTCAGTACATACCCCACGCCTCTTAGGACCGTCTGAACTATCGATTCGATAGCCTGTACCAAGGATATCTATCTTCTAGGGTACAAGTCAATATCCCCCATAAAGGTCCCATCGAGATAAGACTGTCCCAGCGCGGTAACCTCAGGGATAGCAAGTAGCGCGGGCATGGTTTTCACATGTATATAATATATGCATACACAATCATATAAATATACCAATTTTATCATATTAATATAGGTTCCTCTCATCACCCATAATTACAACATTTATCCTTACTTTTCACATTAAGTATTCCTTATAAGGGTTAGTCGCTAACCTTAACTCGAAGGGTTTCTCCAACCCATTACGTGACACTTGTGGACCCTATCCTTCCAAGTATAAAATTCAGTAGGTGTCATTATTGTGTTCCAACGTAACTCTGTTACGCGCCTCACCCTTTAATATATAAATTTACTAACCCTAAAGTAAATATCCCATAAATACCATTCTCGTCGAATATTAATGATCCCAACATTTATTCATACGCCCTACTGGTCCTCCATGTCTCCCAAATCATTTTACTAAGAATGCCCAAGAATTATATCGTGACAATTTGATTTTAAATCATTTAAAAAGGGGAATAAGAGTCTGCCAGGAGGGGTCGATCGATCGAGGTTTGGGGCTCGATCGATCGAACCTTCGATCGATCGATGCTCTAGGCTCGATCGATCGATCAAGCAGGTATTACGATTCTACAGAATTGCAGTTACGGGTTCTAACACCAATTCTCATCCAATTTCAAGTTTTACATTCCCAAACGTCCAAAATCTTGTCCTATTAACATCCTAACATGATATGATACACATCCTACGTAAAGCATGTCAATTTACGTCACTAAGCATGGATTAATCAAGGCAAAATTCCTTTAAAACTCAAGAACCCTAAAAATCTCTATATCATGGTTCTAATCTGTTTTACCCCAGAATTCCTTTCTCTATTATACCAAAATTTCGTGGATTATTCTTTTACATCACAAAATATTTCCAGCATAAGGTTTAAGTCTTTACTACATGAAAATTCCTATCACAATTTGGGTTTTCTTCCATATATTTCATCCCTAATCATTCCTAAACTAATATGGAAATTGCACCAACGAAATAAGCAAGATAAACACTTTCCTAGGATTTTCAGAAGTCTGGATTGCGGCTGATTTTGGTGTGGTTGCGTTCCCCTTCTCGCGATCTACGCGTTGGTGGTGGCGGCGGTGCAAACCGTTGAGTTTTGGGCCTTGAATTTGCTTGAGAGCTCTCTCCTCTCTTCTCCAATGGCCGTTCTAGGTTTTGGGAATTCTAACCCTAGGTGACAACCTCAATATTAGATATAGCCCCTCTAATTTTCGTGAGTTTAATTACCCAAAAATGTAAAATGACCAAAATGCCTTTCCGGGTAACTAATTAGGCCTAAAAACGCCCCGAGACCCAAACTACACCCCCGGGTGCACTTTTCTAACTATATCGAGCTTTTCGGACTCGTTGGCGCACTCAAAACGACCATACGGGCAACTTATAAAATATTCATTTTTATTTAACAATATTTAGTCCTGACGCGACACGGGCGCGTCCCGACTCAAATTTCCAAAATTGTCATTTAACTCACTCATGACATTCAATATAACCAATATTATATATTACTTTGCTCATTAGTAATATTCAACGAATTTCATATATTTACTAACTCTCGTCACGTTAATAATTATGACATAATTAATTTCCAGATTTTTATTAAATAATTAACTCACATCAAATTTAATAAATCCCCAAATTAATATAGCATGAAAATACGGGGTATTACAATTAATATATTTTTGTTGAAATTCTTAAAATTTTTAATATAATTGAGAATTATGAATTTATCATATTGAACTATTTGTAGTGAAATCAACTGGTCAGTTTCATTAATAAAAAAAGGAAACTTTGCCTAAAATTTACAAAATGAAGTGGTTTAATACCAATAATAATGATGATTTTCTCTTGATGGTGTACACCATGTGTTTGTCTTCAGGCCTCGGTTGTAGGGATTATGGATTTTTGTTGCCTTCGAAATAATGTATGCATAGATTGTAATTACCCAAATTAATAATTGTTACCAAAATGAAGGTAATATTATCTTTAATCCAAATTTGGGCAAAAGTTAGTCCTATTGTCTAAGTGACAAAATTGTGATTTACAAATTGATTTAATTTAACAATATATGTTCATAAAGCATATAGGATCAACCAAAATGCAGAAAGTAAATCATGCATTTGAGAAGAGGATTTATACGAGGAAAAACCCCTTGGAAAAAAAAACTCTAGCCGAATCGACCCCTTCCACAATATAGGTAAAGATTTACAAAATAGATAAATAACTTACAAACTTGAACATCTCCTAGACTTAATAATTCATAACCTTCACAAGTATCTTTTTCCAATATCAAGATGGAAAAGTAAGCACAGATCACTCTCTGACCAGTCGCCACATCGCAGGTGTCAACTTTCGTTGATATGACTTGCACTAATCTTCAAATCTTTTTTAAAGTTGAAGAAAAAAATTTGTTGCAGAGGAACAAGTTAAAATCACTAATGTAAATATAACTTACTCAGATGTGAAAATCCAAAAGGCTGAGGGAAGTTTTCAAAGTGTTTAGCTAACAAAAAACTCACAAAGTATTTTTGAGATATAAAAATATTAAAGTTTCTCAAGAATAAATTTAACAAAATCTTTGTTCAAATCTTGAGAAGAATTAATCAAACCTCAAATAACTTTAAAATAGAGTGATAAGAACGGATATCTGAAAAATACAAAGAAGGTTTTGATAGAAAAGCTTTTTAGTGCGTCGTTGTTGGAAAGCCTTTATAATCAACAATTTCCCTCAATTACCTACAAAAATATCAAAAGACTAGAATAAAGGTAAGTAAGGATGTCAATCTAACTTTAAGGAGTGAAATAAATGAAAAGTCATGTAATCCAAGTTTCTAGTTATTTCCTTTCTAGATTTTTCTATTTTTGCTTTTTATGTGTTTTCTATTTTTTTTTTGTATTTTTTTTAATATTAAAACAATTTTGTGAGGATGAGTGAACTAATTTAACTAAGTGAGAAAAGGTAATAAAATTAGAAGAAAAGTGTAAAGTGAGAAAAGGTAATAAAATTAGAAGAAAAGTGTAAAGAAATACTAAAAATAATGTGATGAAAGTGAGTGAAATATAATCAAATGAGAGAGAAAGATCAAGGGATGTAGATCCACCCCAATTTCACACAATTAATCTAACTTGAACTGTTTTAATTTGATTGATTTCCAAAATATTCATTTAATTCAAAAGGTAATTCTCATTACACTAATGAATTAATTAAATATTCTTTTAGAAAAGTAATTTTAATTCCCATAACACTACTCAACATGAATCAAAATTAATCAAATTAATCACCCGCCAGGATCGATTCACCCAACTAATTTCAGTTAGACAAAATAAAATATGAGTATAAGAAAATTATATTAAGATTTTAATCAATTTGATAAGCCTATCTCTGTTTTGAATCAAATGATAAAATGATAACACAATTTTCAATCCTTTCTCAAGGATGATTTTCCAATTCTCAATGCGAAAATAAGAGTAGGAATTAAATTTACTAATCAAAGGAAATCAACAAAATTAAAATTAACAAACTAGAGCAATTGGATTCATGGGGGCTTCAATTCATCCCTTGAATGGGAGATGAGACCTTTATAATCATCATCCAAGAATAATTGTATACAATTAAAATCATGAAATGAGTAAGTAAAGAAGAATTGATCAAACCCAAAATTTTCCTTGAATTGAAATAAAGTTCTTCAATTACATCAACGATTTCTCAATAGAATTACAATCACTCACTTTATTTTTTTTCTAAACTAAAAACTATAAAAAAACTAAAATAAAATTTCTCTCCCTACTAGCTTTCTTCTCTAACTAAAAGCTCTCACTACAATATGTCCCTTGATCTTTTATTTATGTGGTGGAACAAGGAGCTAAAGGGCAATTTGGGTATGGTAAATATGAATGAGGGGTGAAAAGTGTGAGAGGGGTAATGGAAATGTACATAGCATGTGGAAAGTTAGGTGTGAGGGTATTTTTGGGAAATAAGGGGTATAAGCCTTAAAACACATGTGGGTTTTATAATATTGTTTGGGATTTGGCAAATATGGGAAATAGGGTAAGGGTTAATGGGAATTGGGTCTTCATTGCACATGGGTTATTAGGTTTGGAGTTGATGGGTATATGGCTTGGGCAGAAGTGGTTCGACATGGGTCTGTGGATGAGGGAGCATGTTAGGATTTGAGGGGTCGGGTTTGAGTTAAGATTGCCGATCGGAGCAGTGGGGGTTCGGATGGCGGGTTCGATGTTAACCCGATTGGAAATGCAGGAAGGATACGGAGGTTGGGTAAGATCGGGTTGGTAAGGTCATTCATGGCAAGTGGGTTTGGTTTTTCGGTTAGATAATCCAGTTTTCGGGTTTGGTCAACGGATAAAAGTTGAACCGAATGGTTCGCAGGTTTAATTTTGAGGTCGACAAACCACCACCTACTAATGGTGGCAGGTGGTCATAGGGGAGATCTGGGTTAAGGTGGTTTGGGTTTGGTGTTGAGTTTTTGTTAATGGAGGTTGGGTAGGAGAGAGAGTGAGGTGAGAGTAAGAAGGTGTTGGGGGGTTGGATTGAGTGTATGTGAGGTGTTGGTAAGTGTGTGTGTGTTTGATCTGTGACCCTAAAAAAATAAAAATAAAAATAACATTACCTATTGCTTAACTAATAAATAAAATAATAAAATGAAATCCTAATCTATTAATAATGGACTGAAAATAAAACAAAAATAAAACTAAACTAAAAGAATATGAAATTAAAAATAATAAAATCTATTAAAACTAAAAATTAACTTTCTTACCTATAAACTAATAAAAGACTCAAATAAAATAAAAATAAGAATAATAAACAAGACTAATAAAATAAAACTAAAAAAAATAAATAAAATAACTAAAAATCTAATAAATATGCACACCTAAATACCTAGAAAATATACCCGACTCAAAATAAAATATAAATTATAAAAATTATAAACGACTCAAATAAAAATCTAAAAAATTAATAAAAAATAAAAATAAAAATAAAACAAAAGGTGCAAACTAAATACAGAACAAGGTTGGGATGGGTTTGGGGAGGTCTGAGCTCAGCTGGAGAACAAGGTAATAGGAACGATGATTGGGGTTTTAGATCCTTTTTACCACATTTTGCCTTCAAATACAACTTTTAAATCTGCAAGTATCATTTAACCTGCAAGATAGACATATAAGATCATAAGATCCATTTTGTCGAGAATTAACAATTATAAATCATATATTCGGGGTTTTATTTAAACACTTTTGGGTACTTATCACTCTACCCCAAACAGAAAATTTCTAGTCCTTGAACAAAACTAAAGAGAAAGAGAGATATGTAAGGCAAAAGTGTGCCACTTTCGCGGGAACTTGTGATTGCACTTAACATGTGCAACAAGCCTTTAAACCTATAAGTTGCCCTACATGACTAGTTTTGTCTCGTGAGGGTTTGCAGGGAATATACCCAAAAAATTCTTCATTTGCAAATGGAAGTCAATATCTTATTAAACGTAGAATAATCTCACAATCCATCACGAAAGAAATATATTGAGGAATACAAGCTAGAAGTGTATAAAATTTTTGGCTAAGTGAATACTCAAGGCACATCCTTCCTAGAACTCAACATGTGTAGTGTGAATCAGTTAAAACGGGTCAATCATCATAAGAGTAATTCCTAGATCGCCTTTTCAGAATCAATGCTTCAACTTCAAAATCTCACGGATTTAACTCTCTCAAACAAACTCATGAGATTTGAGTAAGTGTATCGCTCTCGTGTGTGAGGATGTGAGTAAATATAAGTAAGGTCAAATGTCTCACACACATATAAGAAAGAATGAACATATTAGAAATAAAAATGATCTCATGAAAGAATGCTAATCACTATAGTGAGAACGTCGAGTTATTCACCATGTTGACCTTCATTTGCCCGAAAATCTAGGAAAAATATGAATGTTAATGGGTGAGGTGGAAATGAAAAAAGAAAGATGGTATGAGATGAGGTAGGATAATATGGTAATATGATGGATGGATGTTGGAAGTTCGAGAAGAGTTTATTACAGTTAAGGAACAAATGTCTTTATTTCACAAGAAGTTAAGTGAAAACTTTCTCTTTTTTCTTTATTCTTTATTTTTTCTTCTTTTTTCACTCGTTTTCACCTTTTTTCTATTTATTTTATTTTTTTGTTATTCTCTTTTTTCTCTTTTATACTCTCAACGCTCTTCTCTTTTTCAAAATGGTGGGTGGCGGTGGTGGTATGAAAATAGGTATGGTATATGGCGATGATATGGAAAATGAAAGGTGTACATATGTATGGTGTAAGGGTGAAAGTCTGGTGATCGGGGAAAATTTCAAGACACGTGTTTCTTACAACTCGAAAGTGACGTCGTTCTCAGTGATCAAGTCACAAATTTTAATAAAGAATAATGAGATCATACAACGATTTAAGTGCGGACCCAAAGGAAGTTGAATCAACTTATGACTCGAAGATTGCGTAAAACACTCTAAAAGGGTGAAAGGCATGAATCTTATAAGCTAAAGTCTCCACATGTGATCCTTAAGAGTTTCTTGGGAATTGTATTACTCTTGAAATCTAAACTGTAATAACGTGAAAAGTGCGCCAATTTTATTGAGTCTAGAAATTCATGGTGCAAAAAGCCTTGGCGCGTATTACATAAGCTATTTGGAAACAAATATCCTTTAACTTAATTCCTAGACTTAAAAGATGGAGGATAGAGAATTAACGTCAATGAATGAGATGAAAGAAACTGCACGAAAATTTTAAAAATCAGGTTTTGAGAATTTTTCAAAAAAGGTACGATTTTGATAAAATTCCCCAGCCCTAAACAAAAAGGAACATCGTCCTCGATGTTAAATAAAATTATTTTTAAAATTGAGAGAAGAAGGGAGGAAATAGATTAGCAGAATCAACCATTAATGAAGTGGACCATACATATCCAAGATGAAACTTGAATAAGCAAGGAGTTAAAAATTTACAAGTGTATAAACATTGTAAAGCAATGGGTGATGTGTAACCACCCCCAAACAAGATAAGACTCGTACTCAGAAATAGCGGGCTACCTGTCGGTAGCGCTAAGTTTAATGTTTTGAGCCAGACCGAAGGGAACTCACCCTAAGGATAAGAACTAGGAAAGCACGGGGTAGTAGAAAAATTGGGTGATGATAATCACCCCCAAAAAATTCTGAAGCGTCAGTCTTGTTGGATAAAGAAAACAAGGTCAATGCACTTGTATGGTAAAGGGCTTCACACGATGAAAAGTATCGGTGGACCAAGGGTGGGTGGGGAATAGGGTATATGGAGGAAAAGTAAGGGGGAGGGTGAATAGGCATCGTCCACGGGCCTTATTGAGCTTACAAGTGAGGGAAACAAGGGCCCTGTAAGCATAGTTCTCTAATTAGATGGGGAGACGAAAGGGTGTAGCAATAGTGAAGGGTGGGGTTGATAGAAATTGCACGACCATTCTATAAATGGACGATGATAATGGTCATGCCGTGACATGTCACTGATCTGTTGGGAATAAAGATCACCACTATAGGAGAGTGGCGAGCATAAAAGAACAAGCTATATGTCATGTAAGGTGAGAGTAACACCACATATACTCTCGTGAATGGTGGATGGTGGTTTCAAGTAAGGATCCAAAGATATGGATGGAAAAATGCAAGGTATAATATCAAGGTCCAAACCAGGTGGTGGGGTGGAAGGGATAATGGGTGGATCGGGTGGGAAAAGGGTGGATAGGGTGGGGGAAGACAATAAAACTCAAGATTAAGAGACACACACTCCTCATGAGGATCGAAGTGATCGTCAAGGGAACTCGCAGGAGGAGGTGAGGAAGTAAATGATTGAGTGATCAACTTATCCACCCGTAAGTCACCATCAGAAGTGGTACAAAAATCTAACGAGGCACCAAGACTGGAGACAGAGGAATCACTAGAGATATTGGTGTCAAAGGGAGCCATGCATAGTGGGACATCATCCATATCAAGAGAGGTGAGAACCGTCTCTGATGCAATCTTTAAAAAATGGTGAGCACTCTTAGTCGAACCTAACCTGTGATGAAGTGGTTCCTCGGGAACACACGATGTGGGTTCAATAGGTGTAGACTCGGGAATTGTTTTGGATTTAATGGGAGGGTAAATAATATCCTCAGTGATGGGTTCCTTGAATGTGACATGGTCGGGATCAGTCTCACAATCGATGGATAAATCAACACAATTATCAACTTGGCGCCCGGACCATAGGGTGGTCAAAACTTTGAGATTCTTGGGGTGATAGGGTTGGTCACGTTAAAAATCAATGGCATAAGATGACTCATCATCACTCCACGTGGGTGAAACAATGGGTTAACTTGGGGTAAAATTCAACTCGTTCGCACACTAAATTTCATTAAAGCGTTTTTTGAGACTTTCAAGGGCTTCATTTTGAAATTGAGTAGCTTTCTCTTACTCAAGGATAAACTTTTTCAAGAGGATTTCGAGTGCGGCGGTCTAGGACTGTGGTGAAGTTATGGGTGGTGGTGGTGGTTGAGATGGACATAACTCGCTATAGGCGCTAGGATGAAAAGAATAATCATATGAAGTGTGGGGAACAGGGTCAATTTCTTCATACACGATAGAAGCATCTCCGTGAGAGACAAAATAATGATAATCGTTAGGCGCATAATGAGGGGACTGATTGGGATGGGGTGCACTTGATTGCCATGACAACTATTGGAACGTGTGAGAATCCGCAACATAGGGTTGGGATTCGTATTGCATGGAATGGTGATTAGGCCTCCATAAATAGCTCGGGTACTCACACCACTTAGGATTGGATATATCATGACAATAGGCCAAGATGGGTTCTAGAATAGTGTCATGTGGATACACTTGGGACATGGTGGGTTCAGATGGATAAGGAAGGTACGGGCACTCATGGGACAACTGATCGGCGTGAAAGTAATAGGTGCATGATGAAGCATTTGACGCATTGACACTTATCATCGAAGGCGATGGAATGTGAGATGCGTGCGTGGACAATGCATGAGTATCAACGGTGTGTGTTTGAGATTTAAAGCCACTAATTAAAGTGTGGAGGTTGGACTCGGGCTCTTCAAACATTCTTCTTCGAGACAATGGGAAATGGTTAAAGTATTCTTATAAAGGACATATTTTGGCCATGATGGGAGTAAAACTTTTTTTTTCTTTTTTGAAAATGAATGATAAAAAATGTTTTTCGATTTTTTGGAAGAAAAAATGGAAGAAAAATATTAGGAATCTCGAATTGGACGAATTCACTAAAATCGACTACCAAAAGAATTGAATTAGACACACACAAGTCAAGGATAAATCCTAACTAACACGTAGCCAAATTTTCTCTTTAAAATTAGTGAAAGGGTAGCCAAATTTTAGTTAAGTCTGATGGCGGAAAAAAATAACATAATTTATCTTTGTGATTGCCTTTGCAAAAATGTGTTCCTACTGGGATAGCTAGTTAATTGATTTTGAATTTAATGATAGCTAGGGTAACATATAAGGGATAAGCGAATGAGTCGGGTGATGAAATTCCTTCACGTTTCCAGGACCGAATCTAGGTCTTAGGTTCATTAATTCATGAAATCATCCAAAATAAATGCAATGCGATAATAAAAATCACAAAGGAGCAAATAAGCACATAAGGAATGGACTTGCTTGCAGGAGAGTCGCGAGTGATGAAGAATGTACCTCCTACGACTTTTACACACGTGGGGGTGAAGACCGATTTGAGTCGATCGGGGGGAGATCTCGTCTATCTCAGTCAGCGCCGGGAGCTTTACCGACCCAAAGTAGAGAGGCTTCTAAATCCTAGCCTTTGGATACCCTCTCTCTACCTTGTTCGATTTCCCTTTCATGCTATTTTTTTTTTAATTACAAATTTAAATGAAAAAAATAATGGTGTCTCCAAGCATCGTAATACAGGTCAAATAATATAATCCTACTACAAGCCTTCTAATAAAATAAAAAAAAATGGTACTAAAAATGAAAAAAAATAGCACAAATGAACTACAATCCAAATATCTCTCCAAGTGCTTCAAACTCTTGGCAACGGTGCCATTTGATAAAAATGCTTTTTGTAGCGCGTCGTTGTTGCAAAGCCTTTATAATAAACAATTTCCTTCAATTACCTATAAAAATATCAAAAGACTAGAATAGAGGTATGTAACGATGTCAATCCAACTCTAAGGAGTGAAACAAATGAAAATTCATGTAATCTAAGTTTCTAGTTATTCCCTTTCCAGATTTTTTTTTTTTTGCTTTTTGTGTGTTTTCTATTTTTTTTTGTGTTTTTTTTTTTATAGTAAAACAATTTTGTGAGGATGGGCGAACTAATTAAACTAAGTGAGAAAAAGTAATAAAACTAGAAGAAAAGTGTAAAGAAATACTAAAAAGTGTGTGATGAAAGTGAGTGAAATATAATCAAATGAGAGAGAAAGATCAAGGTATGTACATCCACCCCCATTTCACACAATTAATCTAACTTAAACTATTTTAATTTGATTGATTTTTAAAATATTCATTTAATTCAAAAGGTAATTCTCATTACACTAATCAATTAATTAAATATTCTTTTAGAAAAGTAATTGAAATTCCCACAACACTACTCAACATGAATAAAAATTAATCAAATGAATCATCCATTAGGATCGATTCACCCATCTAATTTTAATTAGATAAAATAAAGTATGAGTAGAAGAAAATTATATTAAGATTTTAATCAATTTGATAAGCCTATCTCTAGTCTGAATCAAAAAATAAAATTATAATACAAGTTATCCTTTCTCAATGGTGATTTTCTATTTCTCAATGAGAAAATAATAGTAGGAATTAAATTTACTAATCAAAGGAAATGAATAAAATTAAAATTAACAAACTAGAGTAATTAAATTCACGGGGATTCAATTCATCCCTTGAATGAGAGATTAGCCCTCCATAATCATCATCCAAGAATAATTGTAAACAATTAAAAGCATGAAATAAGTAAGTAAAGAAGAATTGATCAAACCCAATTTTTTCATTGTTTTACAATAGACTTCTTCAATTACATCAACAATCTCTCAATAGAATTACAATCACTCACTTTATTTTTTTTCTAAACTAAAAACTAAACTAAAATTTCTCTCCCTACTAGCTTTCTTCTCTAACTAAAAACTCTCACTTCAAATATCCCTTGACCTTATATTTATAGGGTGGCACAAGGAGCTAAATGGAAATTTAAGTATGGTAAATGTGCATGAGGGGTGAAAGGTGTACGGGGGGTAATGGAAATGTACATGAGTACATGTGGAAAGTTAGGTGTGAGGATATTTTTGGGAAATAAGGGATATAAGTCTTAAAACACATGTGGGTTTTATAATATTGTTTGGGATTTAGCACATATGGAAAATCGGATAAGGGGTAATGGTCCTTATTGAAAATGGGTTATTGGGTTTGGAGTCAATGGGTATATGGCTTGGGCAGAAGTGGGTTCGGCATGGGCCTATGGATAAGGGAGCGGATTAGGATTCGAGGGGCCGGTTTTGAGTTGAGATCGCCGACCGGAGTAGTGGGGGTTCGGATGGTGGGTTTGATTTTAACCCGATTGGAAATGAAGGAAGGATAAGGAGGTTGGGTTGGTAAGGTCGTTCATGGCAGGTGGGTCTCGCCAGTGAAGGATTGTTCGGGTTTGGTTTTTCGGTTAGATGATCCGGGTTTCGGGTTTGGTCCGCGGATAAAAGTTGCTTCGAATGGTTCGTGGGTTTAATTTTGAGGTCGACGAACCACCACTTGCTAGTAGTGGAAGGTGATCGCATGGGTTATCTAGGTTAAGGTGGTTTGGGTTTTGGTGTTGAGTTTTTGTTAATGGAGGTTGGGTAGGGGAGAGAGTGAGGTGAGAGGAAAAAGATGATTGGGGGGGGGGGGGGGGGAGGGGGGGGGGTTAGATTGAGTGTATGTGAGTTGTAGGTAAGTGTGTGTGTGTTTGATTTGTGACCCTAAAAAAATAAAAATAACACCACCTATTACCTAACTAATATATAAAATTAATAAAATTAAAAATAATAATATATAAAATTAAATAAAATCCTAAACTATTAATAATGGACTAAAAATAAAACAAAAATCAAACTAAACTAAACTAAAAGAATTTGAAATTAAAAATAATAAAATTTGTTAAAACTACAAATTAACTTTCTAACCTATAAACTGATAAAAGACTCAAATAAAATAAAAATAAGAATAATAAACAAGACTAATAAAATAAAACTAAAAACAAATAAAATAAAAGAACTAAAAATCTAATAAATATGCACACCTAAATCCTGACAAATATAAACAAGTCAAACTGAAATATAAAAATTATAAACGACTCAAATAAAAATCTAAAAACTTAATAAAAAATAAAAGTAAAATAAATGGTGTAAACTAAATACATGAGGGTCGGGATAGGTTTGGGGAGGTCAGGGCTCGTCTAGAGACCAAGGTAATAGGCATGGGGATTGGGGTTTTAGCTCGTTTTTACTGTATTTCCCCATTTTGTAAAAAATTAGCAATTAAAAGCCGCATATTCGGGATTTTATTTAAACACTCTTGGGTGCTTATCAGGTTTTTTCTCTTTAAGAAAATCTTATTTCTTTAGCTTAATAAAACAATGAAAACCTTACAAAAATAATTTTTTGTAATGATGCGACCATTCACAACTCTTGTAACCCATTTTCCTGTCAAACACTTAAAAATACATCAAGATACCAATGCACAAATAATTGACAAGATAATTAAAATAACAACATGAATACAAAATAGAACAATGTAAGTAAGGTTCATCTAAATATTAAAGAGCATATACCAATTTTATCTAATATCTCAATAAGATTAAATATATAAACTTTGTTCCTTAAGTTATCAATCATCATTTTATTTCCACATAAAATATGTCATATGTCACGTAATGATACTTTTTTTTAGCAAACTCTCTCTCCCTAAGGGAATATTCTCCCCCATAAGTAAGTCTCTCCCCTAAAGATGATTATTCCTCTTAGGAAATATTCTCCCCTTTTGGTGAACCACTCTTCCATAGGAAGGAGTTTCTCTTCCCAAAAGAAGATTATTATCCCTATTTTTCATGTAATCAACAAAGGCACGGACAATATACTCAAGAACTAGTGTCATTAAGAACATAATAAAATATTTTTCTAAAGAAATGAACTAATAAAGATAAATTAAATATTGATACTAATATATCACAATATATAATTGAGATTAAAGTTAAGCTAAGATATGAACATATGATGACAATATACGAGGCATTAAAGATAACTATGATATTAACGACTCAAATACATATATAAAATAAGGAGTAGAATAGTTTCACTATTCACTAAGATGATAACTTAATTAAGGGATAGGATTGAGCCACCAAGGCATTAAATTGAGGGTGAGATCAATATATACACAATAATATTATGTACCTCACCACATCTCATTTTGTACTCTAATTGTAATTACAATTTTATCTCATTAAAATTTATTTCATCTTTCATTTTACCTTTAAAATTTAACTTTAATTCAAATACAAGGGTTACTTTTGTAACACGACAAAAGGGTTATTTTGATACTGACATAAGGACTATTTCTCATCGTTACACGATATCACTCCCTCTATCTCCTAATTTCGATCTACCCCGACTTTAATTTATTCGTCTTCGTCTTTTCTTCAGCTGCTTCTCCTCCTCCATAGGGTTTTATCTTGAGTTAGTAGGGTTTTTTAGTTGATACGTGTTTAGGGACATTTTTCTCTTCTAACTTTCCTAATGATTATCTTTACCATGTTTACAGGGGAGCCCTACACAACAAAAATCCCATGTCTCAAGTAATCACAATAATGATTATCTCTACTAGGTTATTTTTCAGATTTGGAAGCTTTGAGTTCGAATTTTTTGAGTTCAGATTTGTATGGTAGTTTTGAGTTCCGGTTTGTATGTTAATTTTGCATATTTGTATGGTTATTTCTCAGTTTTGAGTTCCGATTATCATATTTGTATGGTAGTTTTCAAATTTGTATAGTTTTGTTTCATCAATGCCATGAATCTAAGTTTGTTTCATGAATGACGTGAATGCCACAGGTCTGAATCTTTAAATACATTCATATAGTCATGTTTCATTTTTGTTTCATAAATGCCACATATCCGAGTTTTCAAATACATTTGTAGGGTTATTTTGAGTATCATTTTCAGATTCTATCTCAAATAGTTAAGTTTTAATTACTGGAATTTTGTATAAGAGTGATATTTCTGTTTCAATTTCTTGAATTTTATAATAGAGTTGCAGTTTCATTTAAACGTCTTTTTTTGGTAATAGAGTTACATTTCCATTCAAGTTCCATTCAAGTGTCTTATGCAATAGTAAAAATCTTCTACTCCCTCTCTCTCTCAACTCTCCACCTCTCACGTATACACCTTTTGTATTTTATTTTGTTTTTTTATGTAACTCTTCTTTTTATTTTTATAATTTCTCTAACAATTAATCCATGTCTTATTCGCTTTTGGATTGCGTGACTTAATTCTTTAACCTACGACATATTTCATTAGGTAATTAATTATGACACTATACGGTGAAAATAAGAAACTTCCATCGTCACTGGCATTTTGTATTATAGGTTGTATACATAGAGGCACTAAAAATTAATTAGTTACTAAAGGTTATTCATTTTGGAACTCTTTGCCTCTCACGCTTGATGTAGCCTCATAAAATGATTTTTGTGGTTTTTATATATTGATTGAATGTAAAATTTTGTATAAAATGGTTTTAGTGCATCCTAAAATGTTTTTAATGGTTTTGACATATAATCATAGGTATTTGTTATTTTATGTTTGTCTACTAGACATTGAATTCAATTCTTAGTAATAGTACATGTAAAGTTTGTGATTATATTTGTGATTTTAGTGGATAGCAATACAGTTCTATGATGGTAGTGATCAATACATCTATTGTTTTATGGTAGTGATCAATACATCTATTGTTTGATGTAGATTTCTATTTTTATTTTTTCACTAAATGATTATTCAATCCTTCAACCAATGGATGCGCAATGAAGTGAAGTTTTGTTTTTTACAGAAGCGAGGAAGCGTTAGAAGATTTCACGCTACACTCTAAAGTAATGCGTTTGTGGCCACGGTTCTCCTAAGAAATTAGTTTTTGTTGTACACCAATTTTTTTTCATGTTTTGTAAAATGCAATGGGTTGAGTATAATATAAAAGAGAGATCACTATGTGGATCCTGAATTACTTGGATTATTTATTTGTTTTGTGCAGTGTCTTAGGTGTGGTTTGGAACTTCTAATGGCTACATAAAACTTTAGAATATACATTCATCACATTTTTTATGCTTTCATAATTTTTCTCCCTCCCCACCCTTTTAATTTTGTGAAGTTTTAATGCTTGGATGCTATATTTTTTAGTTCAATCCTTTCCGAGATTGAAGAATCCATTTGACTCCATATCTAAGGTTAAAAATTCATTAGATCAAGAGCTTCTGAGATATGAGGTTTTAAAACTCTCTTTCAAGACCTATTTTTTTTAATTGAATTATATTTTTAAATGTAATGGTTATACAGATTTGGACTCCTGCGATGTTTGTCATAGTATTTATTTTACTATTACTAAGTTGCGCTTCTTCTATTTGATTGAATTTGTAATATTTTCCCTTCTTCACCTGCTTACTCGAAGGAAAGCAAGGAAATCATTGACATTAAAACATCTCAGGCTTCATAAGCACTAGAACTTCACTCTTTTGAGCTCAATCAAATATATACACACACGAATATTCTCCCACTAGCCCGACACATCCTAAATTTTTCATATTATATCTATTTTTGATTTCGATTTCTTTTAAATTGGTTACTATTTTTTCACCGTTCTACCAAAAGAACTATTAGTAACAAAGTAATAATCTTAACTCTATAGGGACATTGTGAATGACCATGTTAAAGAATTAAGGTATACAATACATCTGATCTAATTTGTTTAGTTTTGTAATTTTATTTTTTTTAGATTTAGAATGTGTTAACCTTTTTATCTTTAGTCATATGACATTTTTAAATGTTTTTTATAATTCAGTTACAATATCTTCAATAGTTCTAACATATCTTCTTAAGGACTATTTTACATGATCTAATGCATCTCAAGGACATTTTGATGATAACGCTGATGATTGGTTTCCCGTTGTCAATCGAAGTATTCATAGATGATTTTCATAAGAAAAAATAGACCTGAAATGTATGAGTCATCATCTGAGAAAGATGACCTACGAGGTGTTCAACATAATTATATCGTAATTTCTGGGTGGATCAAGTTTATTCGAATATAGCTGTGAGCGACGAGTTCATTTTTATCAAGTCATATATATTCTATAGTGTCTTGGAGACTTTGACATGTGTTAGTGGAATATTGCAAAGTAAAATTTGCAGTATTGTTAGTTTAGTAAATATTCTTAATTCATTTCCACTAACTTTTGATTGAATAATAGTAATGCTTATATTATTCTTGATGTGTTGATAGTGAAGGTCGATGAGGATGTGTTGGTGATTGATGATATTTTGGTTGGGGCAGTTCTTGGAGGGAGGTCGAGGTCTTCATTGTCGTCAGATTCTTGTGGATCGTTGTCGTCTGGTAGTAACAGCTTTTATAAGACGGAGATATGTCGGTCGTGGGAGAATTCTGATCTTTGTCGTTATGCTTCCAAATGTTAGTTTGCACATGGAAAGGAAGAGCTACGTCCAACATGATTCCCTCACAAGATCAAATTTGAGGCTCAAACGTGCAAGTCATACCCTTCAGGATCATGAAAATTTGGCTCCAAGTGTTGCTTTGTTCATCATCAGGACAACTCACCACTATTGCCAGCAGCCTAAATCATCTCACTCATCAAACAGGAACACACCACATTTATAAGGACTGACTGGTCCTCACTAGATGATGTCATTGAGATTACCTTACCTCCTCCTGCTCCAACTGACAAAGCTCCATTAAGGGAAGCTGTCGAACATCATATTAGCAGTGTTCTTTATTATCCCATTCGAAGAAACAGGCTGTCAGTGTATACTAAAATCTACCCGGAGTAAATATCCCTTTGATTGAATTAACCTTCCACTTCCTACATTTTTATACGAAAGTTGATGTTTATTTGATGTAGGGTATCGATCCACGGTTCAGCTCCGATGTAATGATTTTGTGTTGAACTAGGGGTTGCATGTTAGGCGGATTAGTCTTCGATTAGTGTTCCTTTGTAAAATTAGTTTTCTTACAAGTTTTAATATATTTCATAAAGGTTTACCTATAACAATTTTTAACTATGCTTTTTAATTTATAATGCAGGTAATTGATCTCCCAGTGTCTTCTATGTTGGTAAGATTAAACATTTCAGTACATATAAGAACAAAAGTCTTAATCTGGTTATAGAGAAACTGTTCCCCCAAAGTGCATGTAAGATTAAACATTTCAGTACATTGTACTCTCGTTGTAGAGAAGCATTGTACATTATGATTTGGTTGTACATTAAATATATGAAGACATTATTATAACTTCTATGCAGGTAAGATTAAACATTGTACATCTATACATAAATCTATTTTGTTCTTATATGTATTGGAATAGATTTGCAATAGATTTTTTTTATCAACTATCTATCAAGGACATTTTCTACCAAATTAAGGAGCGAACTGAAGAGGAAATGTACCATAAAAGTTACTTAGGAACACACCCTTTATTCTTCCATAGTAAAAACTTTCACCCATCTAAATCGAATACAACAAATCTGCAAAATGTTCAAGAAAGTAAAAATGAAAAAGCTTCAAACTCGGTCACCCAACATGACCAAATAGGTGAAGGAAAGGCTAACACATGAATCCCGTCAAATCTAAAATGATAAACGCGGTCCCGCAAAGGAGCTTTTGGATATTATCTGAAGAGCTTCCATTTGACATATAGTCTGATTATAATAATATTTGGTTGATTTTCATTTTGTAGACCATATATGATCTTTAATCAACTACTAATTAGTGTCTATTTTGATCTTTTACACAAGTTTATGTTTTCATTGTAAACGTGATTATTTTAAAGTTGCACCTTGTCTCATATGCAGATCTGTTCAATTTTGGTGTTTTGTGTTGGGCCTTTTACTTGATTTTATTCCTTTTTAGGTTCGTTTATGTTAAGAATTTCATCTCAATGGTGAAGAGTATGTAAACTTGAAGTGGAGTAATCTTTACTTTCCAAGCATGTAAATTTGCAGTGGAGAATTTCAGTGGGTCAGTGTATGTATGCGATTCATTTTTTTCTGCACTTTGTTTATGAATCAATATGTTCATTCTTAATTTAGATGGTTCTCCTCATTATTATGGATGGAGTGTTCTTATTCCAACTTTTAATGAAGTAAAACCTTTAAACTTAATATGTCGATGTTCTCTCTACCTCCCCCGCGTCTCTGTCCCCCTTTTTTTTAATGGCTTTGTGAGTGTGTTGTGGAGTTCTAACTTAATAGCTTGCTCATTTGTGGAGATGTCATTTGTAGTTTTGGCCATTAAATAATTGTTGGATAAACATGTAGACTCATTTTTGGTAGTTTATTCATTATTAGGAATGAATTAACATAACATCCCTTCAGTGTTTTTCAAATCAACGTTTCATCTTTGTATATTCATCTTTCAATAATTTTCTGTTAAACTTATGTTGTTGGTGTTTTGTTTTATTAATCCTCCCCCACTCCTGAACATTTTAGTGACATTTTTAGGTTGCTTTGTGACACTTATTAGTTGGACAAAGTGTAACTTAAAAGTGTATCGGGAGTGGGATAACCATTTTCCTTCCAAAACAATAAGTTTTTGTGCCATATTATTTATAATTTAGTACTTTTTAGTGTAATATGTTCATTAACTCATATGTTCAGGTCATCTGTTCTCATTTTTTAATTCAAGGTTCATGAGTGCTTGTGTTATGAACTTATGATTTATGTACATTGGTATTTTAATTAGACATCCTAACAAGAGATAATAAGGCTACGAGTGTTTGAAAAGTCATTAGGTCCAATATTTAAAGAATATAATTAAATAGTTTATGTTTTTTCCATGAAAGCAATGTGACTTATAATGTAGGCAGAATTAAAAAATTTACTCTTATTGGAATAATGTAATTGAACAGTTTCAATTTTTTTTATCAAAAGGCTTAGGTTAGGGCATGTCCGACACATATTGCGGTTGCGTTTAAGAGAAACTAATAAACCATAGGCGAATCAATCATTTTGTTGCCCATTGTATTTATATCCTTTTAATTGTATATTTGCTTGTTTGAAATTATATAGGGGGATTACCAATGGACCTCCAAACAGGCGATCATAAGTAGGCAGGGGCACATCTTATCCTTGGGTTGAGGTATGAAGAATGGCATTGGGTTCGTTTAATATGGTTGATGTTTGTTAAGTATAATTTTCAATATTGTTTCTTAAACTTTTTTCATTTTAAAAATTTGTCTTTTAACATTTTTCACCCTTGCCCTTTTATACCTATTTTGTAACTTTTCATTTGGCATAATATTTTTTTCCTTATTTTGAGGAGCTTTGTTACAAACGACATTCGGCCCTTAGTGATAGTTGTTAAATAAAATTGATCCAATATAAATTGGTTGTAGGATATGGATCCACATACATGTCATCCATTTAGTTTTGAATGAGTTTTTAAGCATCTTGATGTGAAGATGTTGTTTAAGACTAATTGAGTCACCTATTCCGACCTAATTTTGCAAAATTGATCTCTAATGAATTATAGCAATATGTAATGTAGATTTTACATTTGAATGAATAATAGTATATTGGTTGTGTATTTTTTATATTCATTACCTTATTAATAGTTATTCATGCATAGATATGTTGTTTAGAATAACCTGTTTATTTTTATTATTGCCGTGGACTGTTTAAATTAATGATGTTTATACGAGGTCCAGAACGGACTGTTAGTATTGTTGTTGGAGTATTTTTTATTTCTTAAGTAGGATGGATAGTCCTATAAACGAAGGTAACTCTAGCCAATTTTTCTAAATTGTTTACATTTATTTGTGCTTTAAAAAACTCTTTAATTTAAATTTTACACGATTCATGACTTTGGAATTTTTTTTCCGTGCCTTCAGGTACGGGCATTCCGCTAGTGTGTGTGTGTGTGTGTATATATATATATATATATATATATATGTGTGTGTGTGTGTGTGTGTGTGTGTGTGTGTGTGTGTGTGTGTGTGTGTGTGTGTCACTAAAACCTGAAGATCGATTTTCTTTTACTAAACTCTCCATAATATGATGTATCATCTAGCATGATCCAAGAACACAAATTTCCTCTCTCTTTGTCTTATAGCTAAGTTTCTTTTGTCACACATTAATTTTCCCTTAATCAAGTCTTCGCTCCCTTGATGCAATTTTCTCTTTTCTTAGGAAAGATTATGTGACCAGGAAATCCATTAATACGGACATAAGGAACATAGTTATATTACATAATTATAGTAAATAAATTTTGAGGTCTAAAGCAGATGCTAAGTGATCATAATAAATACAAGGATGAATATGGGATATGAATCGTATGATATAATATATAAAGGCACAAATGATCAATAATGATATAGCAAGTCAAATATATAGAAATCATCATCAAAAGTTTTAGAGAAAACACTCACAATGTACTAAAAATAAGTTAAAGAACAAAGAGTAATGAGTATAGGATACACGAGATATTGGTAGAACCTAATTTGTACATCAATCCTAAAACTCAATACATAAACACAAGTCTAGATACCAAATGATAGTAGATAATAATTCAAGTATATATAAAATATGTTTTAAGAAATATCTAATGGTGAAGCATGGATAAATCATGAATAGCAACCACCAAGGACATATGATATACTAATATATGAAGCATTTCAATCTAGCACCCTATCAAGTATGATCAATACATGTGATGATCAAAGACATTTGGATAATGTATCCTAGTGTAAAAATTGTGATATTAACTTATATGCAAGTGTAGTATCAATATCAAATTCAATGGAAACACAACATACTCTAAGAATTGGAATAAGGAACATCAAGTCTAAATCCAATTAAGACTATACAAGAGCAATTATATTCCATTAAAATTTACCAGTCAACAAAAAGTGATATAATCAATTATATATATCAAATAAATCTTTCTAATAATCTTTCAAGATATACTACCTGGAAAAAGTGAACAAGATGCAAAGCAAGTGGTATAAAATGAGATTCTAGAAACTTATCTCAAATAAAGGGTTACACGTCCTAATAAATATATATGCAATAAGATGAAAACTCCGTGGCCTATTTTTTATAATAAGAAAATAGTCAATAATATCTCACTTACCAAAATTCGAGTTTTATGTCCAATGTTCATAATCAAGAAAATATTATCCATAAAGGACTAATAACATGATGAGAGCTTTAACCAAAAATATAAGATCATACCTCGATTGTGCAAAAATAAATAATGAACACCATTGAGAGGAGGGTCTAAGGTCAAGTTCAATTAAGATAACAAATATTAAAATAAACAAAGCAAAGCTTTGACTCAGGTGAAATCTCCAACACCCTTTTTAGGATCATTTTCATCTGCCCTACCCGCCTCAAATAAGCAATTGGCTAAAAACTTTTGTCCCATTTTCGGTGTCACTTAATTCAAAGTAGATAAAAATCTTTGATACATTATTTTATTTATATTATTTTGCACGTGGTAGCTTTCACTCAAGCACAAAGCTGGGGACTATTTCCAAATTTTAAAGGAAGCATCATCCAATAAAAGTTTTATTCCTAACCACATCTTCACTCATTATTTTTTAGATGGCATAAGCATTTTCAACTTACCCAAATCATAAAACAAAATCTTCAAATACATATATAGGAGTTAGATACATTTTCACAAGTCTAATAAAGCTTCAAACTCTTTGTAAAAAATCATAAATCTTTGACATTTCTCATAAAATGTTATTAACTCAATGTGTAGTGCGGTGTAAAATACAGCAACATATGATAATGTATTCTCAAGAATAAAGTTTCTCAAAGTTTACAAGACTTAAAAGAAAATTTAATTCATCTCATGAAGCACATGTCATATTCCAAAACAAGCAAAAAATGATCAAATAAGCTATTTTAATATATGAAAATATGTCATGGAGTATATCATCTAAAATGAATAAACATGATTCTATCAAAAATATTAATGAATTTTTCGATGAAAGATATGTACAACCACAAAACAGCATGATATAAGATTAAAAGATATACATGAAGCACATAATCCCAATCATTTTCCTATAAGCTCAATCAATCATGAAAAAAAAATGAATTCCTAAGATAATCAATCTAGAGAAATTACAAAGGTTAACATGAAAAGAGCATGCAAGGACTGAGATAAAATAAGCAAAATTTAAGGATACTAAGCATATGAAAAGAATATATATCCGAGGTAAAATAAAAATACTTTTAATATGCATAGGAATATAACGCACATAAATTAATTAAGAGATCAACTAGATGTTATAATCCTAAACACACTTTTGAAAACCAAAGAAGAGTATTCTCACTAACAAAATCTCTTTGAATTATTAAATAGATGAAGCAAGAACAAATAAATAAGATAAAATATTCACATATAAGTTATCAAAGATGATCCAAGTGATATAAAAACTCACATACAAATAAAAAGAACATAGCCTAGCATAATATATATTATATGAAATCAAATTCTAATAATGACTAAAACAAACCAACTCTAGTGCTTAGAGGTGAAGGTGATCAATTTCAGAATTTTCTTACTTTTAGTTTTAATTCCTTTATAAATGTCCCTCCTAACCCACACATGACTCACACGAGGAGCGTAGGGTTTAAAGGAGGCACTAGGCACATTTTTCTTTACTTTATCTCTCTTTCCTTGACCCATTTGATGATTCTTTTTAAAACTTTTTTAGCCCAAATTTGTGTTTCAACCGGATTATGTACCAATTTCTTTGAATAAAAAACGTTTTGACCTTTGTTGTTCCTCACAAAAAATTGACTATTCTTACCATGATTCAAAGTTGAGTTTGGTTTGAGTGAAAAATAAAAATTTCTCAAATGACTAACTTTGTGACAAACATCATTTTTACAAGGTTTTGATCAAGTCATTTGAATTTTTTGTTTTAAAACAACCATTTTAAATGTTGAACTTTCATCAACTAGTAACAAAAATATCTAGTGTAACCTTTCTTATGGCAATGATAACAAGCAAAGTTCTTTTTAGGTCTTTTGTGATTAAGAACGTGATTTTTGCTATCAACTTAGGATGCACAAGTTTATTTTTCTTTTCAAAATTATTTACAAAATTTTTCTTATTATCTTGAATTTTTAAAGGAGCATTTTCAATGTTTGTTGTATTATTTTGTGAAGGAGCATTTACAAAAATTATTTCACTATTGGAAGCTGAAACATTAAAATTGTCAAATCATAATCCTCTTTAATCTTTTCCTTTTTAGGTTGGTATCAAAATAATGTCCTGTAACACCCTGAGTTTTTATTAATTAATTTAATAAATAAATTGGAAAATTTAGGAAAATTAATTTTTTTGAATTTTATAATTTTTATTGATTAAGTATGTTGGTTATGATTTTAGAAGAATAAAACTTCAAGCAGAATTGAAATCGGAGCTAAAACGGATTTTTAATGGATTTTTAAAGTTTATCCTTTATAAAAAAATCTAAGTGGAACTGCTAAATTAACTGGGCGATCGATCGATCGACGCCAGGGGTCGATCGATCGACCCCAGCAGATTTCGTGCGCAGAAATTTTCTTTTTGACGAGTTTTGTTATTTTGAAACTCTTTAACTATTTTATATAAGTGATATTTTGGGGCTAGGTTTTTAAAACTTATATTTTACCAATCCTAGAGCAGTAGACTCTTTCTTTGTTCATCACCTTTCACCTCAAAACCTTAGCCACCATTAAAATTACTTTTTAAGCTCAGTTTGAAGGCCAAGACAAATCTGACCCAAGTGGTTCAAGAAGAGTTTTGATCCATTTTTTCGAGAGAGACTCATCAGATTTTTGTCAAACTAATCACAGGCATGTTTACCCTATTCTTTTCCTTTAGTGTTATGTGTCTTAATTGTAACCTCCATTAAAATCATGTTTTCTAAAATAATTTATGAATATAATTATTAAATAGATAAATTTCGGGACTGTTTTACATGAAATATTAATGTTACTTCATACTTATAACTTTGTTGTTCTTTGGGTTGTATTGGTGTAGTCGGCTATATTATGGGCATGTGTATGTAGAGGAGCCCTTAGAAAATAAATTTTTATATTTCATGTGAGAAACCTAGATTAAATTAATTACTTGTGTTGGAAAATAATAACTATGATAGGACTTGTATGTATCTATTATTCTGAAAATCACAATATTTATGTGTCATTGATTTCCAATATTTAGATTAAAATTATTTAATTGGGAATTTAGTGTTGTTATGAATATTGTTATAATTTTTTAATTGTGCCACTTTATGAAAATATTATAATATCTCGGGGACGTTGGGTATTGTAGGTAATTGGTCTTCTCACCTTGTTATAGTACACTTGTTAAGTATGTGACTAGTAAGTGAGCCTTAGTTGCGATTTATGCTAATTAGGTATGGGACCAGTTAGTGTAAGTCTATGCGGGTTATATAATTTGGGGTGGGGGCTGATTTTCTATATTACACCATTGTTAAGATAGCCTAGGATTGATATCTAGGTGGAGTGGAATTTGATAATCATCCTTTACTTAGGATAGGACGAATTTGTGTTTTGGGAACCCTTAGTTGAGACTAAGGGGTATTTTGAGAATTTTCACATCGCTTTTAAGGGTGGGGAAAATTAACTTGATTAATGAGTATAAGAAATTTTGGAAATTAATATCGCAGGAATAAAACGGATATTAAATTTATTGGCGACATAATGTGTCTAGGGCCGACAGTTTAAACGAGTCAGAGGATGATTTATGTCGTGTCGTGTGTGAAACCTTGTCATATCGCGAGGATCGCAGGATAAAAATGGATCATACAAGGGACTTGACGAGGGGACGTGTGTGTGGGTGGAACGTTGTCATATCACAAGGGCCGACAGTTTGAAACGGGTCAGACAGCGGACTTGACGAGGGGACGAGTATATTGGTAAATTTATTTTCACGGTTAAATTACTTAAATTTAACATTTCTGGAAGGTGGGTTAATTGAAATGATATTGGTGTGACTTTATAAAGAAATATTGCGGGTAGTTAGAAGTTTACTTTTTGGTGATTAATAACCTTCGTAATTAAAAGATTTTATTATTATGGTCGATATATATAACACTATTGTCTGGGTTCCGGACCCTAATTGAGAAGAGTAGTCGGTTTTCATTCTCGGGGCTTTGGCTCTGACACATGCATTGACTGATCTTTTTCAGCATTTATTTGAGAGTTGCCACATAAATTCATTAGAGATCTTTTGGAGGTGCAGTTGGATTTATTTTATTGCTTTACTAGTTAGATTTCTCTTTCCATTCCGTCGTATTATTTATGAGACTACTTTTGAGTTTATTGGGCCTTTTGGTTCAAAAGTTATTTTAAGATTTCAGTTGGATTTATTTATTTAATTATTGAGATATTCGGAGATCACATGTGATGAATTTTGATCGCACTTTGGTGTTTGATCAGTTGGATGTCATTCATATTTGAGTTTGATTAAAATAATTTATCTTGTGGAGTAAAATTTGTATGTCTCATGTCTATCACATGCTAAGGATGATATTTAATTTACTTGCACCCGGCTTAGTTTTGGTGTCAGCCGACGCCAGATTTTAGCGGGGTGTGATTGATGGTATCAGAGCATGGTCTTAGGTCTCGTAGGTTATGAGTCTGTTTAGCTTTCGCATTACCGATCTTTGATTCCCTTTATTGACTCGTACTCCTTAAGGTATAGGGTCTAGCATATGTGTTAGATGTATTTCTTAGAGATATGGAGTTGTGTTTTTAAGGATGTTGTAGGCGTTGAGGTTAGAGATAGAGATCTTGATGTGAGAATCCTTAGCATTTAATTTTACAGATGAAAATTTCAGAATTTGATTTTGGAGATAAGGATTTATTTTGGAGAAATCATTGGTATGAATTATGGGTATCTCTAATATTGATGTAGCAATGTAATTTGACTTGAGGAGTTAAGCGTCGTGATGATTGTTGGAGATAAGATCGACTGATGATCCGAGTAGATAGCGTGGGATGCCATTACTTTCTTAGATACTTATATATATAAGAGTTATATATATTGTACTTTATCGTGGGATTACGAACGTGTAGGATTGGGTGTATGGGCCCCCGATCGTAGTATGGGTAGGCATATATGAGCCTTATTTTATTTTGGGAAATTTGTGCTTAACGTGTATGCTTCGTTTAATTTCGATGATGAAATTCTTTGATAGTGGGGAAGTATGTAACACCCCGAGTTTTTATTAATTAATTTAATAAATAAATTGGAAAATTCGAGAAAAATAATTGTTTTGAATTTTATAATTTTTGTTAGTTAAATATGTTGGTTATGATTTTAAAATAATAAAACTTCAAGCAGAATTGAAATCGGAGTTAAAACGGATTTTTAATGGATTTTTAAAGTTTATCCCTTATAAATTTTTTTAAGCAGAATTGCCAAAATAACTGGGTGATCGATCGATCGATGCCAGGGGTCGATCAATCGACCCCAACAGATTTCATCTGCGGCAATTTTCTTTTTGACGAGTTTTGTTATTTTAAAACTCTTTAACTCTTCTATATAAGTGATATTTCGGGGCTAGGTTTTTAAAACTTATATTTTACCAACCCTAGAGCAGCAGACACTTTCTTTGTTCATCACCTTCCACCTCAAAACCCTAGCCACCATTAAAATTACTTTTCAAGCTCAGTTTGAAGGCCAAGACAAATCTGACCCAAGTGGTTCAAGAAGATTTTTGATCCATTTTTTCGAGAGGAACTCATCAGATTTTTGTCAAACTAATCACATGCATGTTTACCCTATTCGTTTCCTTTAGTGTTATGTGTCTTTATTGTAACCTCCATTAAACTCATGTTTTTTAAAATAAGTTATGAATATAATTATTAAAGAGATAAATTTTGGTACTGTTTTATATGAAATATTAATGTTACTTCATACTTTAAACTTTGTTGTTATTTGGGTTGTGTTGGCGTAGTCGGTTGTATTATGGGCATGTGCATGTAGAGGAGCCCTAAGAAAGAAAATTTTGATATTTCATGTGAGAAACCTAGATTAAATTAATTACTTGTGTTGGAAAATAATAACTATGATAGGACTTGCATATAGCTATTATTCTGAAAATCACAATATTTATGTGTCCTTGATTTCCATTATTTAGATTAAAATTATTTAATTGGGAAGTTGGTGTTGTTATGAATGTTGTTATGATTTGTTAATTGTGCCACTTTATGGAAATATTATAATATCTCGGGGACGTTGGGTATTGTAGGTAATTGGTCTTTACCCCTTGTTATAGTACACTTGTTAGGTATGAGACTAGTAAGTGAGCCTTAGTTGCGATTATTGCTAATTAGGTATGGGACCAGTTAGTTTAAGTCTATGCGGGTTATATAATTTGGGGTGAGGCTGATTTTCTATATTACACCATTGTTACGATAGCCTAGGATTGATATCTCGGTGGAGTGGGATTTTATAATCATCCTTTACTTAGTATATGACGAATTTGTGTTTTGGGAACCCTTAGTTGGGACTAAGGGGTATTTTGAGGATTTTCACATCACTTTTAAGGGTGGGGGAAATTAATTTCATTAATGAGTATAAGAAATTTTAGAAATTAATATCGCAAGACTAAAACGGATATTAAATTTATTGGCGACATAATGTGTCTAGGGCCGACAGTTTAGACGGGTCAGAGGATGATTTATGTCGTGTCGTGTGTGGAACCTTGTCATATCGCGAGGATCGTAGGATAAAAATGGATCAGACGACAGACTTGACAAGGGAGTGTGTGTGTGGGTGGAACCTTGTCATATCGCGAGGCCGACAGTTTGAAACGGGTCAGACGACGGACTCGACAAGGGGACGGGTATATTGGTAAATTTATTTTCACGATTAAGTTAATTAAACTAAAATTTCTGGAAGGTGAGTTAATTAAAATAATATTGGTGTGATTTTATAAAGAATTCTTGCGAGTAGTTAGAAATTTAATTTTGGTGATTAATAACCTTTATAATTAATTTTTTATTGTTATGGTCGATATATATAGCACTATTGTCTGGTTTCAGGGACCCGAATTGAGAAGAGTAGCCAGTTTTCATGCTCGGGGCTTTGGCTCTGACTCATGCGTTGACTAATCTTTTTCAGGATTTATTTGGGAGTTGATGTATAGGATTCATTGGAGATCTTTTGGAGGTGCAGTTGGATTTATTTTATTGCTTTAGTAGTTAGATTTCTCTTTCCAATTCGTCGTATTATTTATGAGACTACTATTGAGGTTATTGGGCCTTTCGGTTCCTAAGTTGTTTTAAGATTTCAGTTGGATTTATTTATTTAAATATTGGATATTCGGAGATCACATGTGATGGATTTTGATCACACTTTGGTCTTTTATCAGTTTGATGTCATTCATATTTGGGTTTGAATGAAATTATTTATCTTATGGATTAAAAATTTTATGTCTCATATATGTCACATGCAAAGGATGATATTTAATTTACTCGCACCCGACTTAGTTAAGGTGGCGCCCGACGCCAGAATTTAGTGGGCTGTGACATATCCCCAAGTTTTTTTATATCTTACCGGTAGTCACTTTTATATTTTTGGTCGAGATGAAATCGTTTTGAATATTTTATGTTTTCTTTTCAAAAACTATTTAGGTCTCTTCAAACAAAAGAGATCCATTTTTAATTTTTCAAAAAATGTAGAAAAATATTGATAAAAATCCCATCCCCTTCTTTTGAAATAATGTTATGTTCTTTTAACTCATACGAAAAATCTTAAATATCTAAAAAGGAAACAACAACACCTTTAAGTTTTTTAAATAGGATAGGTCCTTGAGCTTCCAAAACGTGCAAACAATTATTTTCTTCTTTTAAAAGTGCAATCTCATTTGAAAACTCTTACTTCTCTCTTTTAAGAGTTTCGACCTTTTTTCGAAGAGCTCCATTTTTTTTTAAAACTTTATTTAACTACAATCAACAATTGTAGGCTCTTCATTTGACAACTTAATCTTCTCATATGTGTGAGCATGAACAATTTGAAATTGATCAACCATAGATGCCTTAAGTTGTAAATCATTGTTATCCTTTTTATATTCAATGAGTTTGGAGGACAATGAAGCATTATCTTTAAAAATTCTCAAAGATTCTTCATATAATTTATAATATTTAGATTCAAGAGTTGAGAAACCAGTATCATCACAATCATCCTCACTAGATTCATATTCATTTTTGGGTAAAGAACGACGTGTAAAAGTGGACTAAGAACGAAGTTCGGTATAAGAATAATTAGGTGTACTACTAGGTAAATCCTCAAAAAACTCATGCCCTAAAGCAAGTTTTACACACACAAAATCTACCTTTAGGTGATTAAACCTATAAAAATGAGATATAGCTCTGATACCACTTGAAAGAATGTGTGCGTTGAGAGAAGATCCCCAAACTAAAAAATATTAACAAAATAAAGGTAATGTTTATCTTTAATCCAAGTTTGGGAAAAAGTTTATCCAAGGATCTAAGTCACGAAATCGTAATTTACAAATTTATTTAACTTAATTATATATCTTCATGGAGCATATAGGATATATCAAAATGCGAAAAGTATATAGTGCACTTGAGATGAGAATTTATACGAGCGAAAACCCCTTGAGAGAAAAACCTCGGACCAAGCCGACACCTTCCACTATATACGTAAAGATTTATAAAAAGAATAAAATGACTTACAAACTTGAACCTATCCTAGACTCAATAATACATGACATCCACAAGATACTTTTTTCACTTTATAGCTGAAAGAGTAAAACCGGATTGCTCTTCGACCACTCGTCACGTCGTAGGTGTCAACTTCCATTAATAATTTCGCGTTTGCACCGATCTTCAAATCTTCTTTAAATTTAAAGAAAACTTTTTTACTCTACAGGAAAAAGTGAAAATCCACAAATTTAAATTTAACTTACTAGGATGTGAGACTCCTAAAGGTTGAGGGAAGTTTTAGAAGTGTTTGCCTAATTAGAATAAACTCACAAAGTATTTTTGAGATATAAAAAATATTTAAAGTTTCGTAAGAATAAATTTTACAAAATGTTTGTTTAAGTCCTGAGAAAAAGTAATCAAACTTTGAATAACTTTAAAATAGAGTGACAATAATGGATATCTAAAAAATACAAAGAATTTTTTTTCTTTAAGAAAATATAATCTCTTTAGCTTGATAAAACAATGAAAACCATATAAAAAACAATTTATTGACCTTGCTTTGTTATGGAGAAGAAGACGAATTAAATACGAATTTTCGAGCTAATGGACACAAGCTCCCAAGTTCTCTAAGTCATTCTTGCCCACGCAAAATAGCTTGCTTCCCCAACACAACAAAGGATGCGGTTGAAACAGAGAATCTTCATGTTTTACAATGCAATCTTTTAGACAAATTCCTTTTTATGCCAGATTTGGACGCATCGTTGGAGCTTTGTTGTACTCTAATAATTTGTCACTACAGTGAAACTACGATGAAGCCAGGTCGTGTAAAGTTACAATGGATTTTGGACACGGATCAAGTACCAACGATACTAGGTTCGTTGTAGTGAAGAATGACCATCGTTGTAGCGACACTACAGCAAAGTAAGTCACGCACTTAACGAGGGAACTGAACCAGTATTTTACATCCAAGTTTTTAATAATAATTTTGGCAAACACCCAAAGTATGTTTGTTCACAACACATATTGCACATACTTAAAATACACACATAAGAATTTGATTTTTAAGAGAATATTTTTTCTATAATAAATGTACGTTGCATAATGTATTTGGAAGTTTGCTCAAACAAACTCACACACAAGTTTTAACACATTTTCCAATTTAAGAAAATCCAATTTTGGTTATGTTAAAGTAAGGGTGAATCTATGTCATTATAAGTTTTTACCCTTATCTTAAAGCGATAATCTCATTGGTAATGGCATCAAGTAAATCTTGGATAAAGATGAAAAAGTTCGATCTTGTAATATTTAACATAAGACTTTTTTTAGGACAACTTAGACTATGACATAATCTGTTTTCGAATGGGATGAGACAATTTAATCCTATCCAGCTCTTGATCATAAATTTGCTCTTACCACCATGGACCTTATTGAAGGACTATGGCCTTCCTTGTTTGGATTTATGGGTCAGGGTGCCAAAACTTTTTATCAAAGCATAGGGTCAACTTTTATTTCTTTCTTTGGGTAGTGTAGTTCATTTCCTTTCAATTATAAACTCTATTATTTTGTCTCAACTGAATATTTAAATGATTTTGTTATTATATGTTAATATAATGGATAACTTTTGACATCACACTTGTTCTAACCCCATAAACAATGTATGTCATTTGTCTCTGGTCTCAAGCCTTCATCTTCAAGTGGTAGATCAAGAATCACCCTCAAGTTGATTTGATGGATGTTTAAATTTTCTTACTCTCTTACGAATAATGTTTCCTCATTTTCCTTTGGAAATAGTTGCGTGGCATCCCTTACTAAGTTTGACTTAATTTCAACTCTTATATTCAATGGTATTGGTTAGAACACTTAAAAGATCTTTTTCAATAATGAACATGAATAATGACCTCAAAGTGGGTTTAGCAAGGTGGTAAAAGTTTAAGAACAAGGAAAGGAACAATGTCATTATGATTTAAAAGAAAATTTAAAAGCTTTTTTGGATGATTTATTTGCAACGGCACCCATAGTTGTAAAGATATCTTAATTACTATTGTTAGTCAAATTTTAATGAGCACGTTAGAGTAAAAGATGAAAGTTTTAGTCTACTTAAATAATATTTACTCCTCGTGAATGACCCTTAAGATAAGTTCCATTTGTTCATTCAGGTTTTGAAACCTTTTATCCAATAAATGGTTGTTTAATTTCTAACCAACTATGATGACGAAATCTAGTTTTCCATGGCTTGATTTAAAAGAAATGAGTCAAAATAGAAGTCATTAGTATAAATAAAAGAAGGTCTCATAACTTACGTATTCATAGTGGTAGTAGGGCTAGTGATAGAAAGAAGTGTAAGCGCAACTATATATCTTTCAGTGGATATTTCACGATTTTTAATTATTGTATCAATCATCCTATTCCACAAATTTTCTATGAATGCCAAAAATACGGTAATATGCATAAGAAAAGTCTTCACCTTAGGAAAGGATAAAAATAGTCGCAACAGCAACAACTACCCCAATAGTAACAACATAAGGGATTTACTCTAGCATTTCAGTTTTCTCACGACCACAGTGTGACACCTCTCGATTTTCAACGCCCAATTGATCAGGCCACACATGAAATACCGAGGATGCTAAAATTGTTTATATCATTCGCGGCATCAACGACTAAAACTGTAATAAACTAAAACCAGCACATTAAAGATCTCAATAAAAAAAAGTACATCTAAAAGCTCCTCTAATTACAACATCCCAATTGAATTAAAATAGAGTACAAAGGTAACCCTTCTAAGTCAACTCCAAATATACTGACAGTTGCAATGAACCAGCGACTCCAACTCTGCGAATACTAAGCTCGATCACCACAATCGCAAGTTTGTTCGCTCAGTCCTATTAAGTTGTTTATACAGTAATAATGCCTAGGGGAGGAAGAATTTTATAATTTGGGTCAACACCCTAAAGTTGCACAAATTAACTTTCAATACTAATAAATAATGATGCATTTAATTCGCATCATCTTTCACCTAAGGGTAATACTATGTGCAAGTCCCAATCCAAGGCATAACTATTCTTAAAGTCTTTATAGTATTATCACACAACGAATGACTAACATAGAATGCTACCAATAACTTAATTAGGAGTTTACCCCAAGGCCTACACATATATTTATTAGCATATCCTTAGTCTCAATAAAGTATTTCTCTATCTGCTTTAATATCTTTTAATTAAACGAATTATTATACAAACTACCATAAAGGATGCGTCCCAACTACACACTCTAGATAAAGAAATATAACTAGCCACACATGTAAAAATACCACCACAAATACCTACCCCCCAAATGGCACTCACAAAGAACATACAAGTAAACCATATAAAGTACCTAACGTGCCATAAGGTTCATTATCAATGTCTATCATTAGACTACATTACTTCTCACATGATATATATATATATATATAGCACACGAAGGCCTCTACCCTCAATGTCTATCTCTTGCTTCTATCGGCAACTCCAGAGGACTCCTTTACCTAACAGACTTAAACAAACCAAACATAAGTGGGTCGATCACTACGCAGTGACACCACCTACCACCCATACCCAGGCTATGTAGATAGATCAGCTCATCCTATTTCTCTCATCATGATGGAGTGACCGTTAACTGTATGATCTAAAGTAACGACATCCTAGAACATCTCAGCTAGCTCATGTTACTTGGCCCGATGTCGAATGCAACCCCTAACTGAAAGATTCGCTAAGAATGCGGGTATTTCCATATAATCATGCAATATATATATACACACATAATATATATATATATCCATAGGATAATGTATACACTCAAGCGTACTCAACCATCTAGATCCACACATCATTGGATACTTATCTTAAATAGATTTATAATCTCTCAAAACCAAGTTAAACATATATATACAAGTAGGATGTATTATGCACTCAAGTGTACCCAAAATTAATTAAATCTCTAAACATCGAAGTATTCTTGCGTTCTTAGGTTTATCAACCATCATCCTTATTAAATTCGACTTCGAGTGTGTTGCGTCTCTAAACTATGAGTACATATATCCCTTTATATATACACACTCTTTCGTAATGTACATATATGTTTTATCATTTAATTACTAAATTAATTTCATGGACTATATCCTCTCAAGACCTAAATTAATTCTCCCAAACACTTTAATCCGTTACTCTCTAAGCTCGATATATATATATATATGTAAGATACCGCTCACTCATTCGCTTACCCATTCTAACCAAATCCTAACATCGGATGTAAGTTTAATAATACGAGGGTAATAGCACTAACTAACATAACTATCCTCAATATTAACCAAATCTGATCCATCATTAAATTACGAGTAGTAATCCTAAAAAAAATTCCCAACTAAAAATCACCAAATGCAATTTTTTTATCTCATGCACCATTTAGTAGAAAAATTATATCAAATTAAAAAAAATACAAAAAATACAAAATCAATGCCCACGTCTTCCTATTTTGATTCTGCAAAAAATGGACAAGTTTTCAAACTCATTTGAATGATAAGGGAACCCGTTAGAACGGGATCAATACCTTTTCAAACGAAAAAGAAAATGTGTTGTGTCCTTAACTACAAAAATCATCCCCAAAACTCCTCAAAAAACCTTCATTAAATCCCCACTAAGGTTTCCAATGAAATCCCCATCATAACATAACCTTAAAATAACATCTAGGGGAAATAATCCTAATGATTTCTAATCATAAACAAGAGTTTTCAATATGATTTCAATCAATAATCAAATTAACCCAAAATTCCCGAAGAACAATTTATAAATCCTTAATATATTTCAATTCAAGGTATATGAAACATGGATTCAATTAAAAAGTGACTATAAACTTAAACATGGATTCTAACATAATTTTTATTTATTATTCAATTTCCATTTTGTTTTTTTACCACCAAAGTATTGGCTTTCAAAGTAAGATTAATTACTACTAACCCTCATCAGTCTCTATGGCCATCCCGGTCGGCGCGACTTTCGTTCTGGGGGGAAGGAGGAGGATCCCCTGAGGAAGAACTGCATCGCGGTCTCTCACCCTTCTCTTTGAAAACGGGCTTCGGCCATCATCGGTGTGGGGTGAATGTAAAAAGATAGAGTCACCAATCTATTTTTCTCAAAACAGGCAAAATAATATGTTTCCACTTCGAGAGAGCGGTATCAAGGACAAACTGATGCATATGAAACCAATAGATTGGAGGTTAGGGGACTAACTTATGGAATGGGAAGGTTGTAGGCACCCATCCCTCCCTTTCGGTCTCTCATGGGCAAATGTTAATATTTTCCTTTATACCCATGAAGTGTGTGCATGTGCTTATCTAATGGAGATTGGAATCGTTCGACCGACACCATGGAAAAGATAGGGTGAGGTCATCCACTGGAATATTCCCAAAATAATAACAAACGTAGAAGATAGAATATGAGTGTTCATCGAGATATTGATCATTATTGGGACATTACAATATATGTGGGATGAGACGCGAAAAAACATATTATATGTATATGTATAAAAATGAGGGATTTTGAGGATTTTGAAAAATAAGAGAAATTGGAAAATTAAAAAGTTGGACTCGAGTCTCGGGTTTTAATCCGAGATGCCTATGTAGCCTATAAAGGCATCAAAGTCCACGTAGTTCGAATGCAGAATAAGGGTGGGTTTTATCCCATAGATTCGAACGGAATTTTATTAGGTGTGTGCATGTAGAAAATGTATTTTTAGTTTTGAAAAATTGTGGTGGATAATTCCGTTCGGAATTTATGGGTGTAACCCTCTTTTATTTGTTTTTGGATTTTTTATGAAAAATAAAGTATGTGCAATATACTAATAAAAGCGTAGATGTTAATGTTTATGAACTAAAGTGAAACTAGATTATGAATCTAATGTAGTTTATGCAAAAAGAAGAGATTTTAAAAGAGAAGGAGAAGGAAATGGACCTTCCTTGGAGATTGAGTTTGGATCTTGGACGAATGCCTTTGAATGTTAATAGATGTTGATGAGAGAGAAGGATATTTTCCAAATTGTGACACCCCGCCCAATGAAATTTCGGGTGATCAGTCATTTATTAAATTAAATCCTGGTGAATAGTTGGTTCATTCTCAGCATCACTATCTCAAAATAAATTTTTTTCAATTTAAACACCCTAAATAATTAAGCTAAGTGTCAAAACAATTTATAATTATATTTATTTATTAAATTTCATATCGAAAACCTCTTTGGAATAGAACCCAACATGTATAATACACGAGATAATTTAAAACAACCATGCATAAGGATGTCATCTAGATGATTCAAACCAAGCAAATATCCACATCATAAGTCCACATGACAAAGAAATAAATCCCACAAAAGTACTGAATACTGGAATCATAAATGAATACTGAATCTCTAATAAGTCCAAACAGAAAAATAGGAAATGGTCAACACATGCCCCGTCTACTGAGGAACTAAAACATGAACGGAATCAAAGGTGAGGTCGTCTACTGTAAAGACCTGCAACTCCCAGCAACACGTCTAGTCCAAGTAACCTATACTTGGCGCTTCTGGGGCTGGGCACCCGTAATATATATATATATATATATATATATATACACACACACACACACACACACACACACACACACACACAAGAGAGAGAAGTGTAATACCCCGTACTTTTGGCTATATTTATTTTTGGGATTAATTAATTAAATGCGTATTAATTGGAAATTAATCCGGGTTATAAATACTAATGAGATGCGTATTGGTATTTGATTATGTGCATATATGATTATATATGAACTTGGTATTATAAAATTTGTCGTGAGATTTATATACGGCAATTTGGAAATTTTATTGAGACGCGTGGGACCGCCGCGTCACGGTATAATATTTTATTTATAAAAAGTGAATTTAAAATCTATAATCCGTATGGTCGTTTTGAGTGCGCCAACGCGTCCGGAAGGGTCGAGATAGTCAGAAAACACTAGCCGGGGGTATAGTTTGGGTCCCGGGGTAATTTTAGACCATACCGGTAACTTAAAGGGTATTTTAGTAATTTGGTATTTTTGGGTAATTAAAAGTGACGAAAATTGAGAGTTGTAATCTGATAAGGATTGACCCCAACCAACCCTTATTAACCCAACAAGCTACGGAGGTTTATTGAAATTAGGTTTCATAAGTTTCCCCAAAGCAAACCCTAGCCACCATAGCCTTTTGGAGAAGAAAGCTTGGAGAAGGAGAGAGAGAGAGAGATTCTGCAGGAATTCTACACCGAATCCACACCAAATTCAGAAATCAAACCAAGTCAAGTGACTTTATTTCCATTTAATTACTGAGAATGTCTTTTCCATGTTAGAAATTGAAGAATCTTAATTGTTCTTGAAAGATTAAAAGAAAACCCATGAAATTTGAAGTTATTATTGAATATTGGGATAGGTTTGCATGTAGAAACATTGTTGGGAGATTTAATTTCGGATATTTCATATCTAGGTGATGTATAAACGAATTAAAATCTGGGAATTTATGATGAGAAGAAGTTAGGGTTTATGTTCTTGAAGAAAATTGGGAATTAATGTAGAAATTGTGATTTAATGATGTTTAGATGATATCAAACCCTTTAATGATGTTAGTATAGCCCCTTAACATGTTTGAGGATGATTAGAGAACTCAATATATTGTGGGAACGAATTTTAGAAGAGGTTTGAGGAGTAAAAATGGTGAAAAACGATTTTTGGGAAATTCTGGGCCGAAACTGGCATCTCGTTAGAAGCAGCCCCCAGGTCGTTCGAACGAGCTCGTTCGAACGAGCTTCTAACGAGTTGACCAGTCGTTATTAACGAGTAGGATTTTCGTTCGATATCTCGTTCGAACGAGATATCGTTAGAAGGGTCAGTTCGTTCGAATGAACTGGGATCTCGTTCGAACAGCCTCGTTCGAACGAGACTTCTAACGACCTGACAGTCCAAACTCGTTCGAAGCCTCGTTCGAACGAGACTTCTAACGAGTTGGCAGTTTGACCCTTTTTGGACTGTTTTGACTTTTGGAGTTCCGGGAGATGGTTCAAGGGTAGAGTTAGCATCCCTTTGATGATATAGTGACTTAGTTGGGACTTTTGGGTTGTTGGGATTAGCAAATCATATACGAGAGTTATATTCAATGAATCATTTGGGTTGAGACGTGAGTGACTACTACGATGTGAGGATGAATTATAGCGCGTATAATTATGAACCGGAATAAAATAAGTTGTGATAATTAGTTAGTACGAGAATGCGATATGTACTACGATTAAAATACGGTATTACTAAGATGTGTGTTTACTTAGTATTAGTATATGGATTGTTTGTATGACATACCTACCATACTTGCTATCACGGGAGGTTTCGTTCGCTTAGGACCCTCTAATCCTTGTGTGCCTACGGGGGGGATATAGACTGGTACCTTGATGAACATAGATCATAGAAGGACTTATTGTGATATTAATAAGTCTGCATGACCATGGGAGCGTAGGTATGTGCGTGACCCATGAGATGGTGACTGTGTTCGCCTCCATTATTTGTGATGTTGTTATCGGTAAACTATTCCTGAGAGATTCGGAATATGTAATCCTTATGTACGTGATGTACCGGGATGGATAGCAGAGTATGTGTGCACTACAGCTTAGATTGCGGGGTGCTTGTATAGTATATTTATGATGTGAATAATATACATTAAATTAATGGAAATCCTCATGTTAATGTTGTAAAAATATTACGGTATTGTTTCGAGTTATATAATGAGTTAACTGATAGTTATATCATTGGCATATTTAGTAACTGTGTTCACAGTAAACCTCTACTTAATTACGAGAGTTGTTATGTTATATGGAACCGATTACATGGGTAGAACCCGTGGTAGTCTAGCTAGTTATGTTGTCAGTTAGCTAGTAGTATGGGTAGTTATAGATGGGTACTTGCGTTAGGAGTGCACAGTTAGACGAGAGGTGAGAATATAATGTGAGTGCACGTCCTAACATGTACTTTGCATTTAATGTTGTAAATGTTTTTAAAGCACTTGCAGGTTTTTAAAATGATTTCCACTTTCGGGCTCTGACCCATTTGCTTTCAAATATATTTTCTTGTAAAACCTTTTTAGGTGCCCAGCCACAAGGACACCAAGCATAGGTACTCATTCAGGTGATGTGCTGTAGCTGGTTGTGGAAGCTACAGGGATTTGCTCATAGACGCTTCTATCTTTTGGATTCCAGAGTCACTATCTATCAGTTGTAGGGCATGTTGCCCATTCCTATTTAGAGCATTTTTACATTTCAGTTTTCAGACTCTAGCATGTATTGCTCAGTATTCAGTTTTAGTTATTTATTTCAGTTTACATATTAGTTGTGGGATTTGTATTGAGGAGTTTTTCCTCCAGGTTATATTTACATATTGTGATGGTTGTTCTTGTTACTTCAGTATGGTGAATGGTGTTATTTAGTTATTCATTACTCTTGTTGCATGTTAATCAGATTTAATAAAAAAATTTGGCACTTACTTTTTAAATACTAGGTGGTTAGTAATAATAAAACGTTTTCGACAGTGATGCTATTAACTGAGCCAACTTGGCATTTTGAATTAATTTTATAAAGGAGTAGCTACCCGGTGTTTAATTAGTCGGGGTGTCACAGGTGGTATCAGAGCATCAGGTTCTAGTGTCCTTTAGGATCTGTACGGCTATTATGTTTCCGCTACGTTTTCTTTGATATAGAGCCCTATATTTTAGGACTGTTGTACTCTTATTGTGTACGTTTCGTTCTTCAGCTATATTAAGTTTATAAACCGTGAACTTATAAACTTTGTTCTTGTTTCAGATGCCTCCACGACGTGCACGACGAGTTCCCAGGAATGCTACGCCCGAACCCCAGCCCGCTCCAGTTCAGGGCATGTTGAACGCCGCTGAGGTTGCTGCCATAGTAGCCCAAGCGGTAAATGCTGCGATTACCGTGATTCAGCAGGCACCACCGCAGGCGCCGGTTGCCGCGCCAGTCCAGGTTAATGCATTCCCGTCTGCTTGGGAACGTGTACGTGATGCTTTTCAGAAAGCGCATCCACCAGAGTTTGCTGGAAGCTCAGATGTGGTTATCTCGAGCCAATGGAGGAAGGACATGCAGAGGCATTTGAGGATGCATGAGTGCACTGATGTTCAGAAACAGGTGCTAGCTACTTTCAAGCTAGTTGGATCTGCGCTACAGTGGTGGGAGTCTATTACCACCGCGGAGGAGAGGGATACCCTCACGATTCAGGAGTTCTGGGTGCGGTTCGACCGCAAGTACTTTCCATCCGCAGTTCATACAGAGATGAGGAGGAAGCTGATGAGTTTGAAGCAAGAGGGCAAGACAGTGGCCGAGTATGAGGCCGAGTTCACTAACCTGTTGAATATCGTTCCAGACGAGATTCCAACAGAGAAGAAGAAGATAGAGAAGTTCACTGATGGGTTGAATTGGAGGATCCGTCAGCATCTGCTAGGGAACCTATCGTTGGCCACGTATTCTGATGTGGTTAACGCTGCATTACTACACTGCCAGGACCACCGTTTTCATATGGCCGAGGGCAAGCGGTCAGGGGAGTCTAGCCATCAGGGCAGGACTGGAGGGCATGGTGCCAGCGGGGCACAGACCGGTCAGGGGCAGAGACAGACTGAGCAGGGTACCCAGCAGGGGGACAATAAGAGGTTCCGGTCAGGGAACTACAGGCAGGGACAGGGAGGTTTCCGCCAGGGCCATCAGGGTCCAAACGGCCATCAGGGCCAGCAGGGACAGAATGGGCAGCAATTTCATCAGGGCCAGCAGGGCCAAGGGAGGAATGGTAACGGCCACCAGGGCCGGGGATAGCAGGGGCAGAGGGGAGGGAACTTCCCAGGGAAGTGCTTTACTTGTGGCAAGACTGGCCATAAGAAGCAGGATTGTCCTGATAGGGGCAGGGCCCCACAGCAGCAGCAGCAGGGTGCTCGCCAGGAGCCACAGAGACCTATGTTTCCCGCCGCTCTTCCTGCACCGCCACAGATGGCAGCTTTGCCACCCATTCCAGCAGTCCCAGCTCAGCAGGGGCAGCTACAGTATGGACGTGTCTACAACGTCCACCAGGCTGCAGTTCCACAGGCACCGCCCGCGATCGAGGGTACGTTTCCTATCCATGGCACTATGGGTCGGGTGTTATTTGATACGGGTGCTACACATTGTTTTATTGCTACACACTTCGCGAAAGCTTTAGGATTGTTAGCTACGGCAGAGAGCACAGTGACGTGTGTCGACTCACCATTGGGGAGTGGGTCACTTATTTTCTTTATATGCCGGGGAGTCGGGGTAGAGGTTGGTGGTTTGGTATTGCCTGCGGACATGTTAGTGTTAGACATGCATGTTCACGATGTGATCATCGGTATGGACTGGCTCGTATCATATAGGGCCATGATTGATTGCTTCAGCGGGAGCATTGTTTTTGCCATTCCGGGGCAGGAGATGTTTATAGTGGCGATGCCTCGCCCAGAGGGAGGATCGACCGCTCATCTGTATTACATAGAGGAGGATACCTTTAAGGAGGTTGTGATTCCTTTAGATTCGATCCCGGTTGTCAGGGAGTATTCGGATGTGTTTCAGGAGATACCAGGCTTACCACCCAGTCGAGAGATAGACTTCGTTATTGATTTGCTACCGGGTACGAGACCTATAGCACGTGCACCGTACCGTATGGCTCCAGCTGAGATGCGAGAGCTACGGGATCAGATAGAGCAGCTGTTAGGGCAGGGCTTTATTCGCAGGAGTACCTCACCTTGGGGCGCTCCAGTTTTGTTTGTGAAGAAGAGGGATGGTTCACTGAGATTGTGCGTGGACTACCGAGAGTTGAATAAGGTCACGATACGGAATAAGTATCCGTTGCCTCGAATCGATGACTTATTCGACCAGTTGAGAGGAGCTTCTTTCTTCTCGAAGATTGACTTGAGGTCGGGATACCATCAGTTGCGTATCAGGGAGGAGGATGTCTCGAAGACTGCGTTCTTGTCGAGATATGGTTCTTATGAGTTTCGGGTTATGCCTTTCGGTTTGACCAACGCTCCAGCAGTGTTTATGGACTTGATGAACAGGGTGTTCAGAGATTTCCTAGATCAGTTTGTCATTGTCTTCATTGATGACATTCTGGTTTACTCTCAGACAGAGGAGGAGCACGCCGAGCATTTGAGGCAGGTTTTGCAGACACTTCGTCAGAACGAGCTGTATGCAAAATATGAGAAGTGCGGGTTTTGGTTGAAGGAAGTCCAGTTCTTGGGTCATATTATTTCCGATCAGGGAATATCTGTTGATCCGGGGAAGGTGTCAGCGGTAAGGGAGTGGGGACAGCCCACGACACCAACGGAGATTCGTAGTTTCTTGGGTTTAGCAGGATACTACAGGAGGTTTATTCGGGGTTTCTCAGAGATAGCAGGTCCTTTGACACATCTTACTCGTAAGGGTGTGCCATATATCTGGAGTGATGCCTGTCAGTTGGCATTCGATGAGTTGAAGGACAAATTGACCTCAGCACCTGTGTTAGCATTGCCGAGACCGGGAGTTGAGTATTTGGTTTACACCGATGCATCTTTGCAAGGGCTTGGAGGTGTGTTGCAGCAGGAGAGACAGGCCATAGCTTATGCTTCCCGTAAGCTTAAGCCTCATGAGAAGAATTACCCCACACATGATTTGGAGTTGGCGGCAGTGGTATTTGCCTTACGGATTTGGAGGCACTATCTTTTGGGGGAGAAGTTTCAGCTGTTCACGGACCACAAGTCACTGCAGTATCTGTTCACGCAGAAGGAGTTAAATATGCGGCAGCGTAGGTGGCTTGAATTTGTGAAAGACTACCAGTTCGACATACAGTACCACCCGGGTAAGGCTAACGTGGTAGCAGACGCGTTAAGCCGTAGGCCAGCAGACAAGGTGGCAGAAGTGTGGAAAGCGAAGTGGAAGGAATTGGGACACCAGGATGCAGTGGCCCGATCTTTCATGTCTGTGATGACCGTTACACCGCAGATTGTCACGAAGGTTGTACGGGCACAGGCAAATGATTCGTTCTGTCAGGAGCAGATAGTTCGATTACTCGCTGAGGGAGCTGAATCCTATACCGTTAGCTCAGACGGGGGATTACGCTTCAATGGGAAATTGGTAGTTCCGGAAGGAGAGGAATTGCGACACGATGTTATGGCAGAGTCGCACGGTTCACGGTTCGCGGTACATCCCGGAGGGGACAAAATGTACCAAGACATGAGACGGCAGTATTGGTGGAGCGGTATGAAGAAAGATATCGCTGAGTTTGTCTCGAAATGCGCCACTTGTCAACTTGTAAAAGTGGATCATCAGAGACCAGCAGGATTGCTACAACCGTTGGAGGTTCCGGTGTGGATGTGGGAGAGCATATCCATGGATTTTGTCACGGGGTTGCCTACGTCGCAGAGGGGTCACGACTCCGTTTGGGTAATTGTGGACAGGTTGTCCAAGGTCGCTCACTTTTTACCCGTTAGGACTGATTACACTGCGGGACAGTATGCCCAGCTCTTCATTTCAGAGATTGTGAGACTTCACGGTGTGCCCCTGAATATCGTGTCTGACAGAGACAAGATATTTGTTTCGCGGTTTTGGGAAAGTTTCCAGGAGGCCATGGGCACAGAATTGCGGTTGAGTACGGCTTATCATCCGCAGACCGATGGGCAGACAGAACGCACCAATCAGATGTTGGAGGACATGCTACGCATGTGCATTATTGACTTCGGGGGTGGATGGGAGCAGTACCTTCCACTGGTGGAGTTTGCTTACAACAACTCCTATCAGTTCACGATTGGCATGGCTCCGTTTGAGGCATTGTACGGTAGGCCTTGTCGTTCCCCAGCATGTTGGTTGGAAGTGGGGGACAACAAACTACTTGGGCCAGAAGTGATCCAGGATACTTCGGCAAGGATTGAGTTGATTCGAAGTCGTATTCGGGTAGCTCAAGACAGGCAGAAGAGTTATGCTGATGCAAAAAGGTTTTTCAGGGAGTTCCAAGTGGGGGACCAGGTTTTGCTCAGGGTTTCTCCGATGAAGGGGATTATGCGTTTCGGGAAGAAGGGGAAGTTGGCACCGAGGTATGTGGGGCCGTTTCCTATTATTGAGCGGATAGGACCGGTTGCGTATAGACTCGGGTTACCGGAGCATTTGCATCGGATTCACGACGTGTTCCATATTTCCTCGCTGAGGAAATACCTTAGGGATGATTTGGCTCATTCTCACATTTCTGTGGAGGACATCGATCTCCAGCCGGATAGCTCTTATGAGGAAGGGCCGATTGCTATTTTGGACCGAAGCGAGAGGAAACTACGGTCAAAGATAGTCCCGTTAGTACGTGTTCAGTGGCGACATCACAATGTCGAGGAGTCCACATGGGAGCGAGAGGATGAGATGCGCGAGCGTTATCCAGAGCTGTTTTTAGCAGGTACTTTCTAGTTTCGAATTTCGGGACGAAATTCAGTTATTAGGGGGGAAGTATGTAATACCCCGTACTTTTGGCTATATTTATTTTTGGGATTAATTAATTAAATGCGTATTAATTGGAAATTAATCCGGGTTATAAATACTAATGAGATGCGTATTGGTATTTGATTATGTGCATATATGATTATATATGAACTTGGTATTATAAAATTTGTCGTGAGATTTATATACGGCAATTTGGAAATTTTATTGAGACGCGTGGGACCGCCGCGTCACGGTATAATATTTTATTTATAAAAAGTGAATTTAAAATCTATAATCCGTATGGTCGTTTTGAGTGCGCCAACGCGTCCGGAAGGGTCGAGATAGTCAGAAAACACTAGCCGGGGGTATAGTTTGGGTCCCGGGGTAATTTTAGACCATACCGGTAACTTAAAGGGTATTTTAGTAATTTGGTATTTTTGGGTAATTAAAAGTGACGAAAATTGAGAGTTGTAATCTGATAAGGATTGACCCCAACCAACCCTTATTAACCCAACAAGCTACGGAGGTTTATTGAAATTAGGTTTCATAAGTTTCCCCAAAGCAAACCCTAGCCACCATAGCCTTTTGGAGAAGAAAGCTTGGAGAAGGAGAGAGAGAGAGAGATTCTGCAGGAATTCTACACCGAATCCACACCAAATTCAGAAATCAAACCAAGGCAAGTGACTTTATTTCCATTTAATTACTGAGAATGTCTTTTCCATGTTAGAAATTGAAGAATCTTAATTGTTCTTGAAAGATTAAAAGAAAACCCATGAAATTTGAAGTTATTATTGAATATTGGGATAGGTTTGCATGTAGAAACATTGTTGGGAGATTTAATTTCGGATATTTCATATCTAGGTGATGTATAAACGAATTAAAATCTGGGAATTTATGATGAGAAGAAGTTAGGGTTTATGTTCTTGAAGAAAATTGGGAATTAATGTAGAAATTGTGATTTAATGATGTTTAGATGATATCAAACCCTTTAATGATGTTAGTATAGCCCCTTAACATGTTTGAGGATGATTAGAGAACTCAATATATTGTGGGAACGAATTTTAGAAGAGGTTTGAGGAGTAAAAATGGTGAAAAACGATTTTTGGGAAATTCTGGGCCGAAACTGGCATCTCGTTAGAAGCAGCCCCCAGGTCGTTCGAACGAGCTCGTTCGAATGAGCTTCTAACGAGTTGACCAGTCGTTATTAACGAGTAGGATTTTCATTCGATATCTCGTTCGAACGAGATATCGTTAGAAGGGTCAGTTCGTTCGAACGAACTGGGATCTCGTTCGAACAGCCTCGTTCGAACAAGACTTCTAACGACCTGACAGTCCAAACTCGTTCGAAGCCTCGTTCGAACGAGACTTCTAACGAGTTGGCAGTTTGACCCTTTTTGGACTGTTTTGACTTTTGGAGTTCCGGGAGATGGTTCAAGGGTAGAGTTAGCATCCCTTTGATGATATAGTGACTTAGTTGGGACTTTTGGGTTGTTGGGATTAGCAAATCATATACGAGAGTTATATTCAATGAATCATTTGGGTTGAGACGTGAGTGACTACTACGATGTGAGGATGAATTGTAGCGCGTATAATTATGAACCGGAATAAAATAAGTTGTGATAATTAGTTAGTACGAGAATGCGATATGTACTACGATTAAAATACGGTATTACTAAGATGTGTGTTTACTTAGTATTAGTATATGGATTGTTTGTATGACATACCTACCATACTTGCTATCACGGGAGGTTTCGTTCGCTTAGGACCCTCTAATCCTTGTGTGCCTACGGGGGGGATATAGACTGGTACCTTGATGAACATAGATCATAGAAGGACTTATTGTGATATTAATAAGTCTGCATGACCATGGGAGCGTAGGTATGTGCGTGACCCATGAGATGGTGACTGTGTTCGCCTCCATTATTTGTGATGTTGTTATCGGTAAACTATTCCTGAGAGATTCGGAATATGTAATCCTTATGTACGTGATGTACCGGGATGGATAGCAGAGTATGTGTGCACTACAGCTTAGATTGCGGGGTGCTTGTATAGTATATTTATGATGTGAATAATATACATTAAATTAATGGAAATCCTCATGTTAATGTTGTAAAAATATTACGGTATTGTTTCGAGTTATATAATGAGTTAACTGATAGTTATATCATTGGCATATTTAGTAACTGTGTTCACAGTAAACCTCTACTTAATTACGAGAGTTGTTATGTTATATGGAACCGATTACATGGGTAGAACCCGTGGTAGTCTAGCTAGTTATGTTGTCAGTTAGCTAGTAGTATGGGTAGTTATAGATGGGTACTTGCGTTAGGAGTGCACAGTTAGACGAGAGGTGAGAATATAATGTGAGTGCACGTCCTAACATGTACTTTGCATTTAATGTTGTAAATGTTTTTAAAGCACTTGCAGGTTTTTAAAATGATGTCCACTTTCGGGCTCTGACCCATTTGCTTTCAAATATATTTTCTTGTAAAACCTTTTTAGGTGCCCAGCCACAAGGACACCAAGCATAGGTACTCATTCAGGTGACGTGCTGTAGCTGGTTGTGGAAGCTACAGGGATTTGCTCATAGACGCTTCTATCTTTTGGATTCCAGAGTCACTATCTATCAGTTGTAGGGCATGTTGCCCATTCCTATTTAGAGCATTTTTACATTTCAGTTTTCAGACTCTAGCATGTATTGCTCAGTATTCAGTTTTAGTTATTTATTTCAGTTTACATATTAGTTGTGGGATTTGTATTGAGGAGTTTTTCCTCCAGGTTATATTTACATATTGTGATGGTTGTTCTTGTTACTTCAGTATGGTGAATGGTGTTATTTAGTTATTCATTACTCTTGTTGCATGTTAATCAGATTTAATAAAAAAATTTGGCACTTACTTTTTAAATACTAGGTGGTTAGTAATAATAAAACGTTTTCGACAGTGATGCTATTAACTGAGCCAACTTGGCATTTTGAATTAATTTTATAAAGGAGTAGCTACCCGGTGTTTAATTAGTCGGGGTGTCACAAGAAGATGACAGGAAACGGGTCAGAGCCCGAGTGTTAAAATAGCTTTAAAAAGTGTTTTAGCAAGTAATTAAATGCTCACTAATTGATAAGACATCCATGTTAGCACACGACACTCTCTTGATAATTCTCACCTCTCATCTAGGGTGCACGCCTAACGTACTACTAAAAGCCTCATAAGTCTGTCTAACTCATCTCCCATAAATTTTATTTCGAGAAGTCACAAGACTATGATTTTAGTTTAGAGATCAATCTCTTAATGATTACTTACGTTACTTAGTATTTCTCAGTACTGTTACAAAGTTTCCGAACACATACTATAATTTTTGAGAATTTATTCAATACTTATCTACTTATACTCACAGTAGAAGAATTACATATATACGTATATATATTAATCACTCATATAATATATATACTATCGACACCCCACATAAAATCTATGGTGCTAGAATACTCTGCTATCAAGTCCCCGTATCTCTCGTACTAAGGGAAATACTAGTTCAGAATCAATCTCGAACCGTATTAACACAATACACACATAATGGAGGCGAAGCATAGTTTCAAGTCACTAAGAGGTCATAACATACCCTCACATCTCTTAAGACTGTCTGACTATCATTCTCAGATATCCTGTACTAAGGAATCCTATGTTCTAGGGTACAAGTCAATATCCCGCATAAAGGTCCCATCGAGATAAGACTGTCCCGACGCGGCAACCTCCATGATAACAAGTATCGCGGGTATGATTATACACAAATATCAGTTAGATATATACACATGCACTAGGACATATATATAAATATTCTCATTTTCCCATTAAGTTCGCCCACGACCCATAATAATATTTTTAGCCGTACGTCATACAATTTTACCCAATCTTTATGCATAAAGAACTCATCTCTTTTTATTCTCAATTATAATCTTTTCATGATTTCTTCTCATCCCTCGAAGTATTCTCTCTTCCTAAAGGTAAATTCAATAGGTACACCCTCTCTAACATACTGGTCTAAGTCATTCATGAATCTCTCAATTCCTTAGTTAACGTACGCATGAATTCCAATATGTGTAAAAACCCCGTTAACCCACGGTCACATCCCATATAAAATTACATTCAACGAAATCTACTTAGACCCTACTGGTCCTCTTCATGACCCATTATACTCTTTAAATAAAATTCAAGGGTTCCTACGCATTTTATCCGAATTAAACAAAAAGAGGAAAAACATGCAGTTTCCAGGAGGGGTCGATAGATCGATAAAAGGGGACCTTGAGAAGTATACTTTTATGTTTACTTGGATTTAGTTATAAATTCCTTATGAGGTATTCTCTACGGTTGAATGTTCATAACATTGTCAATACATAGACCATTGTTTAGTCTTTGTTCGTGTTTCATGGAAAGTGATTTAAGTGGAATTATAGTATTGTTGTGTAATCATTGAAAGTAACATAAATATATTAAGATAATACTTATGATTGATAGGTGTAAGGTCTAATCAACCCAGTTCAGCTCCACTCTAAGGAAACGCAAATACATAGTTGACAACCCAAGGTGAGTGTACTCGCTGAATGGATGTATTTGTATACTGTTACGAATATGATCAGAATGTTACGAATACGAAAATGTTCATTTCAATTTACTGAAATGGGAGGTTACTCCCAGACCCAAAATGGGGGAGAATTGTCTATTTAGACAGGATATGTGAATCATGATTCGGAAAGTAGGTCATTCATTATGAATAAGCCGAAAAATTAGGTCATTCTTATGAATGAGCAGAAAATGTGTTCATTCTTTATGAATGAGCCAGATAAATATATATTTATTATCAAAGGGATATGATTTATTGCATTTAATTTTATGCAATAATGTAGTAGTGATGCATTCACTGAGCTGTTTTGCTCACGGTTCTAATATTTATGTTTTTTTCAGGTAACACGATGTCACTGCCAAATCTAGGAGGTCGGGTTAGGTTAGCCAGGAATGAGAGAAACAATGAATTTGTTTAAAGTAAATGATGTAATTAAGTTAACTTATCCTTCAATCAAGTTTTTATAGGCTTGACTACTTCAATGTTGTAAAAAGTTTTAGTTATATGGATTGACGCTGATGACTCTATAATTAAGACTCGTGTTTATGGTTTGGTTAAAGTAATTATGATTTGAATCACTTTGACTTATAATAAGTAAATGGGTTGGGGTGTGTCAGCTAGGGTCGGATCGGATTAACTATGGGTAACCCATAAATTTGGGCTGGGGAGTTACAAATGGTATCAAAGCTCTAGGTTCAAGGTTCCTTTAGGGAGTGACGTGGTGAGGTCAGTAGTGAATCTTTTGACGTCGGTGTTGGTTTGGGATAGTCACACTAGTTTTGGTGACGATTTAGTTTGTGTCCTCTATGGTAAAGTCAAAGAGGATAGCACGACAAGTAAGTTAATGTCAGGTGGCACATGATCGAGTTAATAGTTATTAATAGCTTCCACACTTCTGATTATATGCTAGTAATTTATGTGTGTCCTCACTAGCTAGTCGTTGTGACACCGTGGTTGTTAGTGTGAGGTGCTTATGCTTAATCCTTGATGATGGAGAGTCTTTTGGTATGTTAATAGAATGAGATGACGCCCAATGGGCAAGTAGCACGAGTTGAGTACAATCAATGGTCGGGGTTGATAGTTTGGGTGCCCTGACTAAGAAACAATGATTGATGATTAAAATGTACAAAGCCCCTAGGTGCGGAACTTACGAGTGCTGATAATGTAGCTAGGCAAATTCGATCCTTGGGGTAATACCGTAATTGGTGGATAGTCGATGAGCATGTGAATTTGTGTGGGTTAAAATTTGAGGTTAGGTACATTCAGTCTTAGTTAATAGGATGTTATCCTTGTGGGTGAGTGTTTTAGTAGCTGTTGGCCAATGAATGTATCTCATAGGCGGTGACTAGATTTATGGGTCGTTTATGGAAAAGGTATTAGGTATGAAACAATGATGATTAAAGAGGCTCAGGAATGAACTATAAATAGTATTCTATGATGGGCTTTTAGAAAATATAGTGTGGTTTCGAGGAATAGGATCTTTAGTGGTGTTGGTGATGCAGACCTAGAGGTTTATAGGTTATAAACGACGTCCTGTATCCTACCATAATCCTTTATATAATTTGTCGTGGTTTGTATGTGACATGTGGTCACATCCATTTGAAAGAAAGATAAGATTATTATATAAGTGTGGAGACTCATTTTAGCCACCGAAGTAATGTCTAGGTGCGAGGTAATCCTAGTATGAGTGTGATTTTAGGGTATATACTGGAGTGTCCATAGGACTAAGTTGGTGTGACATTATAGGGGACATGAATCGACTTGTTATGACGTCCTGAGGTGTCCTATTGTTAAGTGAGCCAAGTGTGGAAGCTCATGGACTAGTGTCTTTACGAGCACTAAGTAATCGTGATATGGGTATTAAAAATTTTGTAGAGCGCACCTATAATGATAAAGGTATGGATGATGAAATCTTATCGGGTCTTGAGGACAGTTACATAGAATGAGTTCGGTGTCCTTAGGATACCAGTAAAGTCCGGTAGGATGGAGCATTAGCATCCTCGTAATGATTGTCATGAGGGTCAGATGATGATATCCGATTGCTGGTAAGGGTTTAGAAAAGTCGTATTATGTACGTGTTGTGCGTGTCTTCTTGAATTAACACAGATGGGTAGTGTAATCCCTAAGGTAAGATGATAGCTTGTGTCATTACAGGCATGATGCTCGGATGTCATGAAATGACCAGTATTTGTGTTGTGGCACTCGGTTTCGAGGTGTACTAGGAAATATATTTGAGATTTAGGTTGGTGATGTTGGATGGAGACTTGAAATGGCAACCAAGGTATGGTGATATCAAAGCATGATAGAATGTTGGCGTGTGTCGACGGTATTATGATAGTCTTATCAAGGTATGGACTAGCTCTTAGCATGTCCTGCCAAGCCGATATGGATTAGACTAAGTAGCTATGTGTGGTACTTGTTACCCTTAGGATGCCAATGACGGACGGTGTGGTCGCTACATAAATTAAATTTGGGAAGAACCCGAAACTAAGCTTAGTGGAAAACTCGTGTAGTAAAAGGACACTTTAAGGTGAATGCCTCTCATGAACGGAGTAATTTCGACGAGAACTTGGGATTTTGATCATGGTATGAGAAGGCAGACAATAGCTCAAGTGTAGAAGGTTGGTGAAGTTATCATTGGTAAGTGAACTATGTCAGTGTAAGTAAGGGCGTTAGGCATTCTCCAATCGGAGTAGTTCATGAGTGCTAAGGATACGAGGGGTAGGTCCTTACTCCGAACGAGGGAAGTTGGGCGTTGACTCCCTGGAGAACTATAAATTCGTATGTTGTTTTCAAATTATGAGAATGAATGATTGTGATTCGATCCATCATGATTGGTGACCCAAGTCAGGGTATGTGGCTAAGGATTAGTACCTGATGAGAACATTGAGAATAAGTGGCATGACTTCAAGTATATTGCGTAGGTTCGCTTTGGGAGGCAAAACTTCTCGGGATGTTTTCTTATTCCTTCTAAATATCGTGTGTCCCTTTCGGTTTCGATAATCGAGAATCGATATTCTCATGCATCTGGTAACTCAGATTGGTGCCATATCATGGTACGATGCAGTTGGACGTGGTAGAGTGCAGTGGACCAGGTATGGTTAACGTGTCTCGATAACTGGGTGCGCCATATCTGATGTATTCTTACCATCGCATAAAGTTCTGTGTACAAATGACTGCACCTTTGGCCACATGGTTTTTTCACAGTATTGTACTTTCTTAGGATTAACGACCTTTTGACTGGCCGACATAACAGTCGATGGGTCTTATTGTAAAGAGCGGGATATTGGCTTAAGGATATTGTATAGCATTGGAAATTGAGGAAACTTAACACACGATATTTTTTTGCCACAATGAGTGGATTAGAGAGAGTCTCAAATGGGTGCTCAAAGGTGAGAAGCTTAGAGTAGTACTAGGGCCAATAGAGTGACATAACGAAAGGTTTTAGCCGAACACTCAGTGATGATTTGGTAAGTATATTACTTCTTGGAGTGAGAAATTAGCATTGTATGATTATTTGCAAGCTCATGCGAGTTGTGTAGTTAGGATAGGCTAAAAATTTGTGGGACATAAGATATGTAGTCCTAAGATGGAATTAATTTTGATGATGAACACGATGACTGGTTGTATTACGGTTCACATTGGGCGAGTGTTGATCGCTAGAGAGGGTTGCCCATGGAGGCACAGGTACGCCTCCTGTACAAGCATAGGTAGTTCTGTAAATTATTTGAGCATAATCATCAATTAAGTGGACAGACTAGCGCGGTTGTGTAATGCTCATGATTAGAGAAATAATGAGCATTAGAGTATGCCGCATGTCGATCACTTGGCGACATACCTTATGTGAGGGTGCGTAGTGTGACCTTAGTATTGAGGAGTTCGATGATCTTGTCTTGGAGGATTTTTATGGCTTATAATAGAAGTTGGTGAACCCCAAAACATTATAAGGATTTACAGATCGAGAATTTCAGGGACGAAATTCCCCAAGGAGGGAAGTTGGTAAAACTCTGCCCCAATATATCAATTAAAATTTGGTATAAATGGTAATGAAGTGATGACTGATGATAATTGTAGGAAAATTGTGGGTAAGAATTGGAATTTTAAGAAAGGAATAAGAAAGGAGGGTTCGAAGGAGATTAACGTCACTCAAACGAAGTTTCGACTTCGTTTGAAGTAGGTGATCGAGCAAGGTTCACGCGAGGTCCCACTACTTAATTTTCTTAGGTCGCTTGAAGCCACAAATCGAACAAGATGCCATATTCATTCTAACGATGCATTTCAAAATTAGTTTTATCAGATTGCCCTTGTGCGCTATCATGTTTCTGTGCCTTAATTTGGTGAGCAGTCAAGCTCTGGTGAGCCTAGATTGGGGAAAATGGGATTTTTGGTGTTTTTAAGATTTTTTTTATAAGGCTTGGGTTGGGTCATTTGGGCATTTAGAAAGAGAGAATAAGATGGAAGAGCGAGAGAGAGAGGGGGTGGAGAAGTATTCCACCATTGTTAGTTTCTCTCCACCATCCCACCACTATAAACCACCGCTTTGTTATAGTATTAGACCATATTCAAACCCACAACACCCATTTCCACCATTGTTGATGTGGAGCTATGAATTTTGAAGAAGTGTTAGGGTAATTTTGTAGAAAATGATTGAAGCTTTCTCGGAGTTTAAAGGGGTTTTGTCTTGGAAGCTTTAGTGGAATACAAATGGATCATTTTTGAAGGATGCATTTGGTAACCCCTTGAGTCCACCTTTGGAGGTGGGCATTGCTCCTCCTACTCCAACATTCTTACCACCATTTAGAGACTTTAGAGTTGGGAAAAATCTACCCTTAGATCCTTGTTGTTAAAATGTTAGGAGTAGAATGCATATGAACTTGATGACATGTTTCTAGAAGAATTAATAATAATAAAAATTATGAAATAAAAATGTTGGAAAAATGTTATTTTTGAGAATAAATGAAGAATCCACATTTCAAACTTTCTTGAAATGAAGATTGGGATTTTATAAAAATCGTGCATTTTCTAGAAGTTTGATGTTAAACATTTAATGAAATAAAATGTTAGTAATGATGTTGACTTTGCTAAAATATTTGGTGAAATCATATTCTAAAGTTTCTTGTAAAAAGTTGAGATTTTAAGAAAATGGACATTTGCTATGTTTGAAGAAATTAAAAATGTTTTTATGTTTTGAAAAACTTGATTTTGGGAGCATTTTGCATTTCTAGAATAAAATGTATGTTTAATCTATTTAGTAGGATTTTAGTATTTAAAATCCATATTCTCATGTATATAAACTTTTAGTATTTTGATGATAAATATGTGAACAAGTTTAAATGAGGTTTTGTTGGATTTAAACAAGAAATAAGAAAAAGTACAAATTTTAACCTTCAAAGTGTGGGGAAGAAGGGTTAATGATGCGATGAATATAAGGTTGTAAGACTGGATGTGTTGTTAAAAAGGAAATACAATTCTATAATAGTGATTAGATTTCTTGAATGAATAAATATATAAATTGTAAATATAATTATTAAAGGAGTTTGATAAGTGTCAATGCTTAAACATTAAGAAGTTCGTGTGTATAACTTAATAATACTTGGAAGATTAACACTTTTGAATTTGGAAATGAAATAATGGATTGAAGAGGTTTCCAACTTGAGAAAATGATATTCCAAATACTAAAAAGGGTTAAAGTGTTGAAAGCACTTAAGAAGTAGTATGAGTAACTTAAAGATATTTTGGAAAAACAACATTTGTAAAATGGAGGAAAATGACAAGTTTGAAAACAAATGGGTAAAATTATAATTTTACTTAAAGTGGTACATTTTTTTGAAATAAAAATATTGGAAAAGGTGTTGCACATATTGGTACTAAATGAATGTGATTTTTGGAATAAAATCAAGTTAATGTATAAAGGACATGAAATGATAATTTCAAAGTGTAACACAAATTGGGTGAAATTTCGGGTTTAGCTTTGGCCGGGTAAAAAGGGAAAGAAGAAATAATGTGGATATTTATAAAATATTAAAACACATAAAAGGAACTCGAATGACACCAAGATAATTAAAGAGGGCCCGAAGTCTGGGGTGAAATACCTAAAACCACTGTCCAGAGCTTATGGTGGTGTCACCGGTGGTGTGGATCTCGTTAAAGTACGCAGTTTTTTGGAAGGTTCCAAGCAGAGATAAAGGAATAAGGATCATGTCAAAAAATTGGTTATGTGGTGCAAATTTATTAACACAACCTAACTTGAATGGATTAACGAATGTTCCGATAAAGGTTAAAGTGGACAAGAAGTGTGTAAATTGATTAATGTCCATAATATAAAGGAATTGTAAAGTGTAATGGTTAAATGGGTGAGTTAAGTAACCTAAGAAAGTTTAACCATAATTAACACAAGGGTGTGTTGTGAAAGGTTTCCAAAGGTCAAGTAATTTTTTTCTAACGCGGTGTTCTCGTGTGTTGAAAGGTTGATTTTCAAATGAAAATATTAAAATACATTAGTTTATATAAAAAGGGTAATTTTGGTAAATAAATGGTTTTTGGTTAAATAGTGTGTGGTTGTTTCAAGCATTTAACCGTGGGTGTTAAATAAAGGTACGCAGATCAAGTTAAGAGAGAAGAAGTCATTTATGAAATTAATCGGACTAAACAATATTTTCGGAAGTAAAATAGTTTCATGCGTATAGTGTATATCTATATATGTACAAAGTAATTGCATATACCCATAGGTATAACGTGTTAGAGTCTTCTTTCCACCGTTCATTTTTATAATGTATTTTGTATATTCCAACTGGGTTGGTTCACACCCTCGTCTTTGTTACAGCAGGTTGGGTGTGAGTTCGTATTTTGAGAGCGTTACGCAGGTAAATACCTATTTTATTTCACGTTAGTATCTCTATTTTCTTAAACTCGGGGGATACTTACCACGGGTCCTTCACGTAGTTTGAACTTGAAATTGGAATAGCATGCTAAACAAGTGAAATGTTAATTAAAATAAAGTTGGACTAGCAAATTATATAGGTTGTTTCATTGCACTTCACGCCTAACACTCGGGCCACACTAGGTTGACTACGGGTAATTCATAAATTCGGGTCGTGGTGTTACAAATGGAATCAGAGCTTTAGGTTAAAGGTTCTTTTTGGGAGTGACGTGGTGAGATCGGTAGTTGATCTTTCGATGTCGGTGTTGTTTTGGGCCAGTCACGATCAAATTGATTATTATTAACCGCTTTCGCACTTCTAAATATATGTTAGTAGTTTATGTTTGTCCGCGCAAGCAAGTAGCTGTGACACCATGGTTGTTAGTGTGAGGTGCTTGTGCTTAATCCTTAATGATGCAGAGTCATTTGGGATGTTAATAGAATGAGATGACGCCCATTGGGCAAGTAGCACGAGTTTCATACATTAAATGATAGGGGTTCATAGTTTGGGTGTTGTGACTAAGCAATGATGATTGGTGATTAAAATGTACATAAGCCCTAGGTAAGACGCTTACGGATGGTTAACACCGATAACGTATCTAGGCGAATTCGATACTTGGGTTAATATCGTAATCGATGGATAGTCGAGCATGTGGATTTGTGTGGGTTAAAGTTTGAGGTTAGGTACATTCAGTCTTAGTTGATAGGATGCTATCTATGTGGGTGAGTGATTTAGTAGCTGTGAATGTATCTCATAAGCAGTGATTAGATTTATGGGTCATTTATGGCAAAGGTATTACGTATTCAATAATGATGATTGAGGAGGCTTAATAATGAACTATAGATATTATTCTATAATGGGGTTTCAGATGTCGGTAATGTTGACCTAGAGGTTTATAGGTTGTAAATGACGTCTTGTATCCTGCCATAATCCTTCATAACGTTTGTCATGATTTGTATGTGTTATATGGTCACATCCATTTAGAAGAAAGATAATATTATTATTTAAGTGTAGAGACTCCTTTTAGCCACCAAAGTAATGGCTAGGTGCCAGGTAATCCTAGCATGAGTGTGATTTATAGGTATACTGGAGTGTCCGTGGGACTAAGTTGGTGTGGCGTCATTGGGGATAGGAATCGACTTGTTGTGATGTCGTGAGGTTTCCTATGGATAAGGTGCGCCATGTGTGGAAGCTATTGGACTAGTGTCTTTACAAGAACCAAGTAATTGCAATTTGGGTATGGAAAGGTTTGTAGAGCGCACCTACAATGAGAAAGGTATGGATTATGAAATCTTATCAGGTCTTGAGGATGGTTACATAATATGTGCTTGTTGTCCTTAGGAAACCGGTTAAGTTAGGTATGAAGGATCATTAGCGTCCTAGTAATAATTATGTTATGGGCTAAGTGATTATCTCCGATTGTTGGTCAGGGTTTAGAAGAGTCGTATAGTGTATGTGCTAGGTGTGGCTTCTCGAATCGACACAAATGGGTAGTATAATTCCTAAGTTAAGATGACTTCTTATGTCGTAATATGCATGATGATTTGATGTAATTAAATGACCAGTATTAGTGTTGTGACACTCGATTTCGAGGTGTACCAGGAAATGTATTCGAGATTTAGGTTGTTGATGCCGGGTGGAGACTTAAATGGAAACCAAGGTTTGGTGATATCAAATCATGATATAATATTTGCATGTGTCGAAGGTATATGTTAGGATAGTCTTAGAAAGGTATTGACTAGCTCTTGGCACGTCCTGCCAATACAATACGGATAAGAAGGTGTAGCCCTGTGGTACCAGTTATCCTTAGGATGCCAATGATGGCTGGTATGGTCACCACGTAAATTTATTTTAGGTAGAACTCGAAAGTGAGCTTAGTGGAAATCTCGTGTATTTAAAAGGCACGGTAAGGTGAATGCCTTTCAGGAACTGAGTAATGACTACGGGAACTTGCGATTTTGATCATGATATGAGAAGGAAGATAATAACCTAGGTGTAAAAGGTTGGTGACTTCGTCACCGGTAAGTGGACTAAGTGAGTGTGAGCAAGGGCAATCGGCATTCTCCAATCGGAGTAGTTCATGAGTGAAAAGGATATGAGGGGTAGGGCCGTACTCATAAGCAGGGAAGTCGGGATTTGACTCCCTATAAAACTATAGAATCATATGTTACTTTCGTATTATGAGAATGAATGGTTGTGATTTGTTTCATCACGGTTGGTGACCCAAGCCAGGGTATGTGGCTAGGATTAGTAACCGGTGAGAACATCTGGAATGAGTGACATGACTTCAAGCACACTGCGTAGGTTCACTTCGTAAATCATAGTCAAACGCTTATGGACAAAACTTCTCGGGAGAATTTCTTGGTCCTTGTAACTCCCTGTGCCCCTTTTTATTTTGATAATCAGGAATTGGTATTCTCACGTATATGGTAACTTAGATTCGTTCCATGTCATGGTACGACACAATTGAACCTGGTAGAATGCGGTGGAACGGATATGGTCAATACAGCACGATAAATGGGTGCACCCTATCTGAGGTATTCTTACTATTGCATAAAGTTCAGTGTATGGGTGGTTTTTCCTTCGCCCACACGATTTGCTTATAGTATTGGACATTCTTAGGATTAGTGACCTTTCGACTAACCGACATGGCAGTCGATGGATCTGGATGTAAAGAACGGGATGATGGGTTGAGGATATTGTATATCTTTAAAAATCGAGGACACTTAACACACGATGTTGCTTTGCCACAGAGAGTGGATTAGAGCGAAGCTAAAATAAGTGTTGAAAGGTGAGATACCTAGAGTAGTAGTAGTGCCATCAGAGTGACACAACCGAATGCGTCGGTCGAATTCTCTGTGATGATTCGGTAAGTATATTACTTTTTGGAGAGAGAAATTAGCATTGTATGATTATTAGCAAGCTCATGTTAGTTGTGTAGTCTGGATAGTGTCGAAATTGGGGATATCGGTTGACCTAAGAAAAGTGTCGGCAGTGAGGGAGTAGGGATAGCCCATGACACCGACAGAAGTGCACAGTTTCTTGGTGTTATCTAGGTACTACAGGAGGTTCATTCAATCCTTTTCAAAGATAGCGGGTCCGCTAACGAATCTGACTCGCACGAGAGTACCATATGTATGGGATATGCTTGTCAATTGGCTTTTGACGAGCTAAAAGATAAGCTGAATTTGGCTCCAGTTCTTGCTTTGCCCAGGCCGGAAGTGGAGTACCTAGTGTATAATGACTCCTATTTACAGGGACTCGGTGGAGTACTTCATCAAGAGGAGCAGGCTATAGCTTTTGCCTTCCGCAATCTTAATCCTCACGAAAGGAATTACCCTACCCATGACCTGGAGCTAGCAGTGATCGTGTTTGCATTGTAGATTTGGAGGCATTACTGGTTGGGGGAGAAGTTTCTCTTGTTCACAAACCATAAGTCACTGCAATACTTGTTCACTCAGCGAGAGTTGAACATCCGTCAGTGCAGGTGGATGGAGTTTGTGAAAGACTACTAGTTCGAGATACAGTACCATCCGGGAAAGGATAATGTGGTTTTTGATACGTTATGCCATAGACCGGTAGGTGACATAGCGAAAGTATGGAGAACGAAGTGGAAAGAGTTGGGACACCAGGATGCGGTATCCCATTCCTTTATATCTGTTATGTCAGTCAAACTCGAGATTGTTACAAGGGTGATATAGGCACAAGCAACGAATATTTTTGTCAGGATCAGATTATACGGCTTTTAGCTGAGGGTTCTTAGTCCTATTCAGTGAGTTCTAATTGGGGTTTGAGGTTTAATGGGAGATTGGTGGTTTTGGAGGGAGATGGCCTACGTTATGCAGTGATGACACAGTCGCATGAGTATAGATTTCCAGTATATCCCGGAGGGGATAAGATGTATCAGGATATGAGGCGGTAGTACTGGTGGAGTGGGATAAAGAAGGAAATTGCAGAGTTTGTGTCCAAGTGCGTCACCTGTCTGATGGTAAAGGTGGACCACCAGAGACCTCCTGGGTTACTTCAGCCGTTGGAGATACCTACATGGAAATGGGAGAGTATTTCCATGGTCTTCATTACTGGGTTGCCTACATCACAGCAAATCACGATTCCATATAGGTTATAGTGGATCGGTTGACCAAGGTAGCTCAGTTTCTTCCAGTACAGAAGGACTACACCACGAGCCAGTATGCATAGTTATTTATTGCCAAGATGGTTAGGCTACATGGGGTTCCCTGGATATTGTGGCTGATAGAGACAAGATTTTTGTGTCGCGCTTCTGGGAGAGCTTTCAGGAGGACATGGGTACAGAGTTGAGATTGAGTTTAGCTTATCACCCACAGAAGGATGGACAGACAGAGCGTACAAATCAGATGCTGGAGGAGATGCTACGCATGTGTGTCCTTGATTTTGGAGGAGGTTGGGAGCCGTATCTTCCACTTGTGGAGTTCGATTATAATAACTCCTATCAGTTCACAATCGACATGGCCCCATTTGAGTCTTTGTATGGCAGACCTTGTCGTTTTCTCTCTTATTGGCTAGAGGTGGGGGACAACAAGTTTCTCGGACCAAAGGTGATTCAGGAGACGTTAGCTAGGATTGAGATTATCAGGAGTCGCATTCGGGAAGACTAGGACCGACAGAAAAGCTACGCCGATGCAAAGCGGTCCTTTCGAGAGTTTAGCGTGGGGGACCAAGTATTACTGCGTGTGTCTCCTATAAAAGGAGTAATGAGATTCCGGAAGAAGGGGAAGTTGGCTCCGAGGTACATAGGACCATTTCCCACTATCGAGAGGATAGGGCAGGTGGCATACAGATTAGGGTTACCAGATCACTTACACCGTATTCACGATGTATTCCACATCTCGTCATTGAGACGATATCTTCGGGATGATATGGTCCACACTCACATCGCGATAGAGGAGATCGACTTACAGCCCAACAGTTCCTATGAGGAGAGACCAGTGGCTATCCTAGACCATAGCGATAGGAGATTGAGGTCGAATGTAGTTCCACTTGTACGGGTTCAGTGGGAGCATCATAATGTGGAGGAGTCAACTTGGGAGCGCGAGGCAGATATGCGCGAAAGATATTCAGATCTATTTTTACCAGGTATGACTTATTTTCCAAATTTCGGGACGAAATTACGTTATTAGGGGGGAGGTATGTAATACCCTGTATTTTTATGGCTTTTAAATTGGGGATTTATTAAATTTAATTGATATATTAACTTAATATTAATTAAAAAATTTAAATATTTACTAGCGTGACGAGAGTTACTAATTATTGCGAATTTATTAAATATTACTTAATGAGTAAAGTAATATGTAGAATTGAATTTATTAAAATTTTCACGAGTGAATAATATGACAATTATGGAAAATAAGTCGGGACGCGCCTCTATCGTGTCAGAACTATATTATTATTATTATTATTATTATTATTATTATTATTATTATTATTATTATTATTATTATTATTATTATTATTATTATTATTATAAAAAGTGAATAATTTATAAGTCTCACGTATGGTTATTTCGAGTGTGCCAACGTTTCCATAAGGATCGAGATAATCAGATAAGTGTACCCGGGGTTTAGTTTGGGTCTCGGGACGTTTTTAGGCCTAACCGATATCCCGGGATGGCAATTTGGTCATTTTCCATTTTCAGCCTTAGTTAATGACAACAATTAATACTTAATATCAGATGTTAGGAGAGCCCTCTAGGGTTAACATTCTCAAAAGTCTAGAATGATAATGAGAGGAAGAAAGGAGAAAAGTCTTCTAAGAATCCAAGGCCAAGAACCAACCCAATTGCACCACCACCACCAAAATGTAGATCGGAGCGAGGGGATCAAGCCTATACCTGTCAAACTCGTGGAATCAGACCTACTATCTTACGACAAGTAATTTTCTTGTTGATTTCTAGTGGATAATTCAACCATGTTAGAATAGGATTAAATACTATATGTTTATTTGAAGAATTTGATGTTTTAGGTAATTTAAATCACATGCTTTAGAAGAAATAACTATATTATGGAAAATATTATCATATGTAGAGGATTACCCACGAAATTGTAATGGTTTAGAAGAGAGAAATCTGGAAAAAGAATTTCAAGATTAGAAATTAAAATGAAACTAGGGTTCTTGATAAATATTATGAATTGGGCCTTTAATTCTATACTTTTGATGGAATTCGTACATGCTTTATGTAGGAAATCATGTAGGTAGGTTAATATAACTATTAGTTTAACTGGTTGGGAGTTTGGGACTCAATTATGGAGTTTTAGTTGAGTTTGATGAAGGAAAGCCGTAGTTAACAATGGTAGAATTCAAAATACCTGCTCAATCGATCGATCGACTCAAGAATGTCGATCGATCGACCCATACATATGAAACATGTACTCAAAATACCCTTTGAAAGGAGGAAATAAAAACATTCTTTCATGGGGTATCCAGTATGGCCTCAAATTATTATCCTCTATACTTAACCATCCTATATTCATAAATTGTACAAATACAGGTGTATACGCTAATTGATATGAAAACCTATCTAAATATACCATCCATTAGAAGTGACGTTGTAATTTTTCAAGCTTCCTAGAGCAAGCTATGACCATTTCTTTACAACATAATAAATTTACCCTACAAGCTCCTCTATTGTTCCTCCAACTTCCAAGAATTTTCACAATTTTTTTACAACATAACTTTCCATAATTTTTCGCCCATTTTCAATAAACATAGTGAATAGTAAAAAATTACAGTTTCATAATTTTTTTATTTCATTTGCTATGTCAAAAGATTTACCAAACATAGAGCATATCAAAATGAAATATATAAATAGAAACTATGTACCAATTTGCAACCATCAATAAGGCCTAACCACAAGGAGTTAAATTCTAATTCTCGGATATGATATGAATATATGATTCTACTTTCATATCCAACTAGAATTTCTCAATTCCAGTAAGCACACGGAAATATATGCAAGTTTGAATACAAGGGGTTTCAATATAAAGCAATATGACCTACAAACACCACTTCTCTCACATATGAACCAATACATATTATCACAAAGGATGATGGAATTTTAATCACTAATTCATGATTTATATATCTTGAAATAAGTATAATCCAAGATTAAAACAATATTAAGACATAATTTTACCTTGGAAACACCGTAAGGATTTTCTTGTAATTTTTCCAAGCTTTTCTTGGAATTCTTTCCTCCTTGAACCTCTACTTTCTCTTTCCTCAAGCTAAAAAACCTCAAAACTGAACCAAGGGCTAAGTTTGGTTGATAAATATGTTAAATGGACAGGCTTGAGTCATAAAATGCAGACCTATTTTCCAACTAATCATATTAAACCATTTGGTTCACTAAAAGACAAATTACCACTTAAAGGGAATGGGCAGATTTACCCTTCTTCGTAAATTCGACATAACTTCTTACTCGCTCATCCGTTTGATGTGCCGTTTATTGTGTCACAAAGATAACTCATATACCTACAACTTTTTCACCTTGAGTCAATTGTTATATTATGAGTATCAAAACAAGTCTCCAACATGAACCTTCCTACCGAAAACTTCAAAATCTTATGTTTGTATCCAATTATACATTTCACTATTTTTGAAGGTAGGATGACCGAATATAATATCCTAACATTATATATATATATATATATATATATATATATATATATATATATATATATATATATATATATATATAATACATTATCCATATCACATAAGTTAAGCATGATTCAAATAGAATTTATCATAATTATATATGGGTTTTCACACTAGAATTACGTGTGAAGTGCAATGAAACAACCTATATAATGTTGCTATTCCTGTTTTATTTTAATTAATGTTTTACTTTCTTAGCATGCGATTCCAATTTCAAGTTCAAACTACGTGAAGGACCCGTGGGAATCATCCCTGGTGTCCAAGCATACAAAGCTACTAATGTGAAATTAAAAAAAAAATATTACATGTGTAACACTCTCAAAATACGAATTCTCACCCAACCTGTCATAACAAAGATGAGGGTGAGTCAAATCCTAATGGGTATATACAAAATAAAGTATTGAAACAAACGGAAGAAAGAAGACTCTAACACATTATACCTATGTGTATATGCAATTACCTTGTACATATATAGATATACACTATATGCATGAAAATGTTTTACTTTCGAAAATATTGTTTAGTCCAATTAATTTAAATTAATCTCATAAAGGACTTATTCTCTCTTAACTTGACATTTATACCTTTATTTCACACCCATAGTTAAATGCTTGAAACAATTACACTCTATTTTACTGAAATTGCTCTTTTTATATAAACCAGTGTACTTTAATATTTTCATTTTAAAATCACCCTTTCAACACATGCGAGCACCGTGTTAGAAAATACTTACTTTACCTTTGTAAACCTTTCACAACACACCCTTGTGTTAATTATGGTTAAACCATCTTAGATTATTTAACTCACTCATTTAACCATTATACTTTACCGTTCCTTTATTTTATGGACATTAATCAATTTACACACTTCCTGTCCACTTTAACCTATACCGGAACATTCATTAATTCATTCAAGTTAGGTTGTATTAATAAATTCTCACCACACAACCCATTCCTTGTCATATTCCTTATTCCTTTATCTTATTTCAGAATCTTCCAATAAACTGCATACTTGAACGGGTTCCACACCGCTAGCAACACATTTTTTAACATTTTTATTTCATAAAAATGTACCACTTTAAGTAAAATTATCATTTTAGCCATTGTTTTTCCAAACTTATCGTTTTCTTCCATTTTACGAGTGTTGTTTTCCCAAAACACCTTTAAGTTACTCATACTACTTCTTAAGTGCTTTCAACACTTTAACCTTTTTTAGTATTTTGGGTATCATTCTTCTCAAGTTGGAAGCCTCTTTATTCCATTATTTCATTTCCAAATTTATAAGTGTTAATCTTCCAATCATTATTAAGTTACACACACCAACTTATCAATGTCTAACCATTAACACTTATCCAACTCCTATACTAATCATATTTTCAATTTATACATTTGTTCATTCAAGAAATCTAACCACTATTATAGAAAAATAGCGTTTTCTTTTTAACAATATATGTAGTCTTACAACCCTACATTAATTACATCTTTAACCATTCTTCCACACACTTTGAAGGTTTAAATTTCCACCTTTTCTTATTTCATGTTTAAACCCAACAAAACCTTCTTTAAACTTGTTCACATATTTATCATAAAAATAATACAAGTTTATATACATGAGAAGATGGATTTTAAATCCTAAAATCCTACTATATGGGTTAAACATACATTTCATTCTAGAAATGCACAATGCCCGCAAAATCATGCTTTTCAAAATATAAAGACATTTTTAATTTCTTTAAACTTAGGAAATGTACATTTTCCTAGAATCTCCATTTTTTACAATAAATTTTATAATATTCACTACACCAAATCAGCAGAATTGTCACGGTCATTGACCTTGACAAGTTGGACTTGTCAAGTTCAATGGTCGTGATAATTCTGGGGGTGACAACGTTTATTGTCACGGACATGTCACGGTCAATGATCGTGATAAGTTCATTAGAATTGTCACGGTCATGTCACGGTCTATGACCTTGACAAGTTTTGTCACGGTCATAAATCGTGATAAACTCATGACACTCTTTAAAAAATTATTCAATGACTGTGATAATTCTGGGCAGAATTAAAAAAAACTGTTGGGCAGTATGGCCACTACCACTGCCCAGTAGTATATTTATACCTATTATAGAAACATTATACCTGTTCAAACATCATATATCCAAATAAAATAGAGAGAATGCAAATATACATTCAAAACAATATGCATAACGATAGAATTCAAATGTAACAACTTAAAATAATTCAATTCAAATAATGTCACTACATGTCTGGGGTAAGGTTAGCCCTGAGGAGGTGAGTAGGCCACATGATATACGAATTGACACACCAACCAATATACATCGTGCCGCATTGTTCTCACAGCCGTAAGGGGGAGTTCTCCTTCTGTCACATGCGTGACGAGCACCTTGGACTCGTTGTCTTGAAGCAAGCGTCCATAAACTGGCATAACCTGGACGGTATTCGAGTCCCTCAACCCGCGCCCTATCCGCTGGCCATCAAATATGTTCAGTATAAACACGCTCGGCCAACACAGTGTCGACATCAGTCGGTTGAAGGGAGATAAATAGGGGAGTGGATCATCAAAGTTCGCACGTGTCGGCGATGAAGCAGCGAGGTCCACATCCTTGTCATCCCGCACCTCGTCCTCATGCACCTCCTCCTACACCACCTTATCCTTCCCTTTTCCCTTATGGTTTCCTCCCAATGAATGTTTCATGAATGAGAACATATCTTGGAATGTCGCCTCCAAACGAGACAGCTTTGTATCATGAGAGTCCACCGTTTGAGCCAATCCGATGTCGCTCATCTCCAATCCGATGATCCTAGATTTGGCCACCCGTGAGCTCACCCCCATTGTCCTCCCATTACGATCATCCCCAAGCACTTGGCTGAGTGCGTCTGTGGACAAAGATGCCTTGTCGACATCAGACTGCGACTCATGCACTTCCTCAAGCGTTGCCTGAAATGACAAAAAGTACATGATTAGTAAAATAAGTAAATAAAAAAATTATAAAGTAATTAACAAAAAGTAAACTGTCGTATTACTTACAATCGTGGACGCGACGCTCGGGGACACCTCCTTATCCTTCCCTTTCTTTGTCCGAATAGCCATATAAGTATCGAGCCTATGTGGCCTACCCCCAGGGCCACTCCCTGTCCCCTAAAATAAAATAAAGTAAAATTAGTATCAGCCTCGCAAAGTAAAATAATGCAGAATAATATATTTTTGTAGTTATAGAAAAATTAAATCTTACCATCTTCCTATATTCCACCTCGGCGTAAGACGTCCGACTGGAGTAATGCACGTCCGTCTTTTTTGCCCGATTTTCCCTCCCTGATTGGCGAGATGCCAATTGTCGCTCCCCGATCTCTTTGTCAATGGACTTTTGCCATTGTGCCAATGAGAACGGCTCCTTCGGCAGGACAGATTCATGCATTTGGATAACGAACTCTCAGGTCTTCCCAAAGTACCGGATCCGCATATTTTTCTTCCACGTCTTCTGTTGCTCCCTCAACTGCTCCAAGACGAAATTGCGTAGCTTTGGATCCAGGCTGAATTGTTCATGTCCAACAAATACAATGTTAGTTGCGAATAAATATAAATATAAATATAAAATGAAATCAAAATCGAAATCGAAATTGAGATTGAAATTAAAATTGAAATATTCATATAAATATAAATACATTACCTGTATTGCCACCCAAACAGCTAACTTGAGCTCATTTGGCCCCTCCCTCCAACTACTGTACCTAGGGTCGATGATCATCTTTACTAGATCGAGGGATCTCACTAATAGCCCCGTTTTGTTCCCGATGGCCATTCCCAATTTTCCATATTTGGGGAGCCTAGGAGCCGAGGAGCCCTCGTCGCCTCCACTACCACCGAGCCCAAACGACATCATCATAACTAGCATCACCATCCTCGCCTTAATACCTGAAGGAGACATTTGTTGTAAAAAAATGTTGTTATTAGTAGAAATCAAAGTTAATTAGAAGAAGACATGAAAATATGTACAATTACTACAAATCCAAATAAATTATTACTGTTTAACACCTCAATTCTGAATTCCAAAACAACAGCATCTAGCTCATAATATGTACTATTACTACAAATCCGAAACATCCCCACCCCCACCCCTACTACCCACACACACGCACACTACACAAGAGAGAACATGATAAAGTGCAAATCAATTAAAAGCATAAAAAATGGATTGATAAAGTACAAATTGGAATATTTATTACAAATTGAAAAATTATTTCAAATTCGGGTTATCATAAAAAATGGATTGATATTCGGTAGGAGCAGCCAAGCCATACACACTACTATTTAGACGCTTTGGCACGTGTAGGACAATTGACCACGACTCATTATTGATATACTCCGAGTAAAATACTTAGTTAACCTTTTGAAATGCACAAACAAACGGCTCATCGCTCACGTGGTCGTTGATCTTCAACTTGGACAAGTCAACCATGATCAAATTGGTGACAGGATCAACTTTACAAGAATTTTTATCCTCAACTCTTACCCAGTCACAGTAAAATACAACCTCTTTGAAGCTTATATAATCCAATTCAAATATATTTCGGATTACACCATAGTAAGTCATTTCAGCTTAAACGAGGTTTTTATCTTTTGCGCTCGTTTGAAAGAAAGTAAGAGCCTTATATGAAATTCTCGAGTTTTGTACATTTGTACTTTCCTCGTACACTTTAGCACCGAAAATGTAACCGTTCAATCAATAACTTTTGTACTCTTGTGCCACGAACAATGGTCCAGTGGCTTGACGAGCAAGCCTTGATGTCGCATCACCCGTCTTTAAGAGCTGAGAATATAGATAAATTAATTATATTAGTTATAAAATTTGAGTTTAATGTAACGTTATATAACGTTCATTTTCATTATAATTACCTCTTTTGTCAACCACAACCTAAATTCGTTGTATGATTGTACCATTGTTTTTCGTCTTTTATTGTTCTCACAGGCTTCATATTTTCTGCATATTACAAAATTAATCATGCATAAAATAATCTAAAATAATGTTAAACATTATAATAATTGAAATTCACTTTTTCCATTCTTCGACATCTTCATGTGTGTCAAGTAGATAACGAGCTACTTGTTCATGTTGCAAACTCGTTAATTTCACTCGTTTTCCCATCACATGACCACCATCATCGACGAACTCATCAGTGGCATTAATGCTGGTTGAGTCAGGCATATATTCTCGAGTATATATTGATGACTCCACGGTGATGTATTCCTCTGCAATGTATCGCGTATTCTTGACGTAATTTTTAAAAACTTTCATCAATCTTTCAAACGGATACATCCACTGATATCTAACTGGACCACAAAGAAGTACCTCGTCGCATAGGTGTACCAACAAGTGAACACTTATGTCAAAGAATGTTGGGGGAAAGTACTTCTCCAACACACAAATCGCTTCGGTCACCGCCAATTTTGCGGCCACTATGTGTTCTCGATTGACTACCTTCTCACACAAGAGTGAGAAGGTAATAGTAATTTGCATAATAGCCCTCCGCAAATCCTTGTGCTTGGAGAAACAGTTATTAAACAATAGAGGAACCAATTACATGATCACATGCCAATTGTGGGACTTACACTTATGTAAGTCATGAGTAGTATAATTCACAATCCTTTGCAAGTTGGACGAAAAATTAGATGGGCCCTTCAAATTATATATTGTGTCTAAAAGCACCTTCCTTTACCCACTCATCAAAATAAACGCACCAGGGGGGATTATTGTCCTTCCCCTACTATCTTCTTTCAACCATAGTTGTGGATTAAGTTTCAATGATTTAAGGCCTTTTCGTGCATTTTCTCCAACCTTTGAATGACTACCGCCAAGGCAAGTGCCCACAATATGTTCAGCGAAGTTCTTCTCTGCATGCATCACATCCAATACATGGTGCATCGGTTTATTCTTCCAATAAGGCAAGTCAAATAAAATTGACCTCCTATACCATGCCTTTCTTGTCTCAGTTTCATTCCCAGTTGGGGTCTTCTTATGCTTGACATTCTTAAATTTGGTGTGACACCCCGTCTAATTAAATACCGGGTAGCTACTCCTTTATTAAATTAATACAGAATATCCAGTTGGTTCAGTCTTAGCATCACTGTCGAAAACTTTTAATTAATTACTAGCCACCTAATATTTAAAAAGAGAGATGTCAAATTTTTAATTAATCCAACACTTAAACAAGAATTTATTTAATAAACCATCAATCGCATAACAAATATCATATAAATACTCAACGAGATGAAATCAAATAAGTCTGGAGTAAACACTCCGATAATAAAGATGTCAGAGTAAATAATGTCCTAATACAAGAGTCTGAATAAATAATAAACCAAAAACTGAAATAATGAAAGTCCACAACTACAACCTCTAAGTAAGAATGGGTAATATGCCCTAACTGATACAATTATTTCTGAAGGAATCAAGTATAGAATGAGAGCGTCTACTACCAAGATCCTATAACTTCCACAGCAGCTACAGCACGTCATCAGAATGGAACTCCTATGCTTGGCGTCCCTGTGGCTGGGCACCTAAAAGGTTTTTACAAGACAAAAATAGATTTGGAGGGAAACGGGTCAGAGCCCGATGTGAAAACAGTTTAAAATTTTAGCAAGTGACTTAAATTACAATTAAACATCACATATTATAAACACGTTAGTTGCGTACTATCACATGAGTTTCTTACCTCTCAACTACTGTGCACGCTTAACGAATGCCTTTAACCCATCCTAGTTATGCCACTATCCAAATAGTTTGTACCACTCCTGACTTCGCATTCTAACATAGAGTATCTACACATAACTCCCAAATAAGCCATATTTATAACCCATGTTCACGTTCGTTAAATTACTTATGTCAAGTATTAGTTAAATTCTCATTCTTGACCCATTCAAATATCTTAGTTATTCACATCTACTAAGCAATAATGAACCAGTCACAAGTACATAAGTACATCACTCTCAGTACATAAATATAAATATGGCACCCCTAGGCTCAGCTGCGGTGCACGCATACTCTGCTATCAAATCCATGTACATCACGTACGCAAGGATCACGTGTTTCGAATCTCTCAGGAACCGTCTAAATACAAATCATACATATTGGAGGCCAACATAGTTCACATACCCATGGGTCACGCACATACCTACGCTCCCAAGGTCAGCTAACTTATCAACTCACAAATAAGTCATTCAGAGTACTATGTCCTTAAGGTACCAGTATAAATCCCCCCCGAAGGCACACAAGGATAAGAGGGTCCTTTTCCAGAATAAAACTAAACTTCGGTGATAGCAAGTATATGGTAGGTATGTCATACACATAAGAAATCCATACACTAGGCATTCACACAACCTAAGTAATCATATATAAATATAGATGTTCACACATTTCATCTAGTTAGTCTCATATGTAGCAAGTTTATCCCGAACATTTCACATAATATGAATTTCGTTTGATAACTCTCTCGTTGTATCAATTTGTGTACTTAAACCTATCTCAAAAGGTTACTAGTTTTCTTATTAAATTCTTATTTTATCTCCGCACATAAAGTCACTCCATTCCTGCCCTTAATCTTACATCATCATAAATTCCCATTATAGTTTCAATTCGAACACTCTTTACTTGTACCTCCTTCGGTAGACCCTCATAAGCAATATCAATCAATCCCATAAGTTATACCATTCTCCGATAATAATTAGTACCCTACGGACCTTATCTAAGTCCCACCATATTATATTACTCCCCCTAATAATCAACATTGGCTTTGGAATAATCCTTAAAACTTAAAGAGAAACAATTACCAAAATACAGCATGGGTCGATCGATCAATGAAAAGGGGTCGATCAATCGAACCATCGATCGATCGACATTCTTGAGTCGATCGATCGATCAAGCAGGTATCAGCTCAGAAATCCTTAACAGTTACGGGTTTACATCTTTTAACACTTCTTAATCATCATCCCAACATCCAAAACTCATAATTAAGTATACTAATTATCCTACTAACATAGTTACATCTTTCCCCACGTTTTAGATTCATCATATTGACCTATAACATCAATTTCTTGGATCAATTTACCCAATTTTCACATAAAGACCTAGTTTTCTTATTTCTTCAAGAACATCCCATAATCCAATCAAATTTCGAAATTCTTTACCCATAAATCTTAATTTCGTAGTTGTTATCATCTCCAACATAAACCTACATGCAAGTCCTACCCAAATTATGATTTAAACCATTCAAATCCATTCAATTTTCATTATTTATGAGATATCTCCAATTCTTTAAAAACATGTAAAATATATGCTTTGAATCTTTGCAAGATAAACCACTTGCCTGTAAATCTGACGTTCTGATCCATTGTTGTTGTTCAAGGGCTGGTCCTCTCTTCTTTCCGGTCATAATTTTGTCCAAATTGGTGGTGGTGGATGGTGGTTTTGGTTTGGGGACTTTTTGTAACCTCTCCTCTAACTCGCGTAACTCCCCTCTTTATTTTTGGCTGATAATGTCCCTAATGGTCTAACCAAAAATAAATAAATCAGCACTAAAAATCGTGGGTCTTAATTCCTTAATTTTTAAAATTACCAAAATACCCTTCCGGGTTGCCGGTTTGGCCTAAAAATACCCCGGGATCCAAACTAAACCCCCGACTAGTGTTTTCTGACTATCTCGATCCTTATGGACATGTTGGCGCACTCAAAAAGCTCATACGGATGACATAAAAATAAAATACTTTTAATTCCATTAAATTGGGTCCTGACACAACTGACACACGCGTCCCAACTAAATTACTGAAACTGTCGTATTTTCAACTCACGACATTTTTACTAATTTCAATGATCACATATTACCATAATCACTCAGTAATATAAAACAACATATTAATAACCAAATACTAACTCTCGTCTCGCTAGCATTTAAATCCGAATTAAATTTTCCAATTAATTAATTATCCCAAATTAATTTAATAAATCCCATAATTAAAAGAAATTCCATTTAATTAAACTCATAATTAAAAGCCATAAAAATACGGGGTGTTACATTTGGGACTCTTACCTAGCATATTAGGGACACATTTAGAAGATTTACTTTCAATTTCTGAACCTGAAAGTTGTCTCGGCGGTAGCCTATGTTCAACCCCGCCCAATAAAAAATTGGAACCTTTCTCAAATCTGAGACTATGAGCCGGGGGTAAAAAGCTCCTATGGGAATGGTATACATTTTTTGAGCTAAAGGATAGATGAAGAGATTCAGTCTCCCCTCCATAAATAGGACACCCCAAATAACCATGTACTACACAACCAGATAATGTCCCATAAGTTGGAAAATCATGAATTGCCCACATCAACATAGCTTTCAACGTAAACTCTTCTTTTCTAAAAGAGTCAAATGATTTCACACCCTCTTCCTATAACTCATTTAATTCTCTTACCAAAGGAGCCAGGTAGACGTCGATGTCATCACTTGGTGCCTTTGGCCCAGGTATCAACAAAGACATCATCAAAAATTCAGGTCTCATACACTGTGAAGGAGGGAGGTTGAGTAGGGATAGGATCACTGTCCATACACTCTGATTGGTGCTTAGATTTCCAAATGGATTGAAACCATCTGTTGATATAGCCAAAATAATGTTGCCTTGTTCTCGAGCAAAATCGGGATACTCATAATTCATCTTCCTCCAGGTTGTAGAATCAATAGGATGACGCATGAGATCACCCCCTACTTCTGCCCTAGTATGCCAAGTCATTGCCTCCGCTATCCATTGTACTGTGAAAAATCGCTTTAATCTAGGCCCAACGAGAAAATATGTCAACACTTTTTGAGGCAATTTTGAGCTTGTGCCTTCCTTACTTGTAGATTGGACATATCTAGGTTCATCGCATACCGGACAACGATCGAGATTTTCATACTCCTTTCGGTATAGTATGAAGTCATACACATAAGCATGAATCGATTTATACTTCATTCCTAAACCTTTCAAACTTTTATTCATAACATGATAGCTATTTGGAAGCGTATTCTCCTTGGGTAGTAACCCCCTCACCCATTTCAGAATTCCCGTCACGCTATTTCCAAATAAATCGTACTGTGTATTCAAATTGTGCAAACCAACTATGTCATGTAAAGTTGTTTGATCTTTCTTACATCCAGTTTATAATGGTTGGATCGCCTTAAATTTTAAACTTTAGTAGTCATCGTCAAGGTTTATCGTGATATCTTCACAAGCACTTGAACTTTGTACATTATCAGTAACCTCATTCTTTCTGCTTCATAAACTCCGTACGCATCATCAACTAAATCCTCTAACATATTATGATCTACGTCGTCTCTTTCTACATCTATCCTATTTGTTGAAGGTTATTGTGAAGGTTGTTTGGGGACAAAAGGAACTTTCAATTCACCGTGAAAACTCCAAAATCGATAACTATCTTGCATACCCCATCTTAACAAATGTAGTTCAACTGTTTTCCACTAAAACACCTTACCATTCTTACACCTAGCACACGGACACAGAAATTCGTCATCAGTATGACATCTCTTTGCGTATTTCACAAATTCATTAGCACCTCTGCGAAACACATCCCCCATTCTATTTGTCTCACCCATGCACTCTTTGTATTTCGGATATCCCATCACAGCTACCACAACTAATCAGCTATTAAAGGTAAGAAGCGTATATTTATGGATTAGTATAAACAAAACTTAGATTTATAGTATGTTTTATTTAATTATGTCTTCGATTCTTAAATTTCAAATTTAAATTCAATTTATAATAGAAATTCCTATTTCCTCCATGTCCTCTAAAGGGTGAGTGGTCCTACCCCATTCAAAACGGCATATTTCTGTAATATACTTAACAGCTCATGCACATTGTTACGATTCGAGAAAATTTCGACAGCATATCCCTGTAGTTCTCCAAGTACACGACGTAGATTGGAAAGTGTGAGTGTTATTTCAATTAATCAATTGAAATAACAGTCACACTTGTCAATCTAGTATGTACCTAGAGAACATTAAGATACGACTACAGAACTTCCTCCAAAAGTAACAACTTTAAGCCACTAAGAATATTATTATACAGAAATTATGCAGTCCCAAACTGTCCAAATGGGACAATTCGAGAGATTTCATTACAGGGGTAATGACTCTCGAACGGATCTAAAGGCTATTGAATGTGTACACATAAGAACTAGAAGGCTAGTATCTATGCGCACTATATGTAATTTCAAGTATATATGTATTGTTCATTATACAAAGTAATTTAAAAAAAAAAGTAGAAAAATCCCACCTCTATATGGACAATAATCCAGTGGTCATGCCACTTTTAAAATTAACCAACCCAACATCGATCCACTATAATCCAACCGCAAAGGCAACAACAAATGTATATCCCGTACTCCTTCTAATTCATCTACTCAATTAATTCTTTTCATCAATTAAACTAACAATTAAAGTATACAATAATTAATTTACTAATTTACAATGAGGGGCAATCCTACTTTCATATATTAATTTACTAAAAAAATTAATAATCAATCAATTCGTTTACAAGGGACACTACTTGTATATGGGGAAAATATCTAATAAACCAATCAAAATTTAATAAAAAAATTAACAAGCCCCCCCCCCCCACACACACACGCGCGCACGCCGCCCCACCCCTTGTCATACCCCCCGCATCATTTCCCCCTCTCGCACATACATGCACACTACACACACATATACACACCCACCACCTGCCCTGCCCCCTTCCCCCCACCCCCTTCCCCTTCCCCTTCCCCAACCACACACACACACACACAGCCCCACCCACCACCACACACATGCACACCCACTTAAACCCCCCTCCCCTCCCCTCCCCACCCCCAGCCCCCACCCACCACACACACGCACGCGCGCGCACACACACACACACGCGCGCACATATCTACACACACACACACACACACACATATATATATATATATATATACACACACAAATGGAAGAGAGAAAGATAGAGAAACCAAACTGAAAGTAGAGAGAGAGAGAGAGAGAGAGAGAGAGAGAGAGAGATGGATAGCGAGAGAGAGAGAGAGAGAGAAAGTGGAGGGAAACAAAGAGGTGAGAAAAAAAGGAGGGGAAAGGGTTATTTGCGGCTAAACTTGTCACGGACATGTCAGGGTCTTTGACCGTGACAATATTATAAAAATTATCACAGTCAATGACCATGACAAGAATTTATCACGGACTTGTCACGGTCATTGATTGTAAAAAATGCGTGTTTTTTTTGTCACTGTCAATGACCGTGACAAGTCTGGTCAGGTAAAGGGTGACAATTTGGCCTTTTTGGTGTAGTGATTATATCACCAAATGTTTTAGCAAAATTCACATCATTTCCCAACATTTTATTTCATAAAATGTTTAACATCAAACTTCTAGAAAATGCATTATTTTCATAATATCTAAATCTTCATTTCAAGAAACTTTGAAATGTGTATTCTTCATTTATTCTCAAAAATGACATTTTTCAACATTTTTATTTCATAAAAATGTTTGTTATTAATTCTGGTAGAAACCTATCATCAAGCTCATATGCATTCTACTCTTAACATTTTAACAACACTACAAACACATAAAATAGAGTCTTAATCTAAGAGTAGATTTTGTTCACCTCTAAAGTCTCCAAATGGAGGTAAGAGGGTTGGTGTAGGAGGGGCAACTCCCACCTCCAAAAGTGTCCTCAAGGGGTTACCAAATGCATCCTCCAAAATACTCTATATGTGTTCCATTCAAGCTTCCAAACCAAAATCCCTTTAAACTCCATGAAGGCTTCCATCATCTTATCCAAAAATCTCCAAAAATCTCCAAAAACTTCCACAACATTCATAGCTCCACTTCAACAATGGTGGAAATAGGTGTTGTAGGTTTAAATATGGTTGAATACTATAAAAAAAAAGTGGTGGTTTATGGTGGTGAAATGATGGTGGGATGGTAGAGAGAAGCCAACAATGGATGAATACTTCACCACCCTCTTTCTCCCTCTTCCATATTCTTCTGTCTTCCCAAAGGCCCAAATGACCTAAACCAAACCTTGTAAAAACCCTAATAAGAGGAGAAATCCCATTTTGCCTAATATGGGCTCACCAGAGCTCGATCGCTCACCAAATTAAGGGTCGGAAATGTGACAGCGCACAAGGGAAATCTGATAAACACAATTTTGAAATGCGTTGTCCGAATGACATTGAGCCTCATTCAAGTGGTTATGGCACTCGTTCGATATGTGGCTTCAAGCTACCTTCAAGAAGCCTGGGACTATTAGGCAGTGGAACCTCATGCGAACCTCACTCGATCCCCTGCTTCAAACGAGGTCCAAACCTCATTCGAGCAACATCAATCTCGTTCGAACCCACCTTTCTTATTCGTTTCTCAAAATTTAAATTCTTACCCATAATTTTCCTATAATTATCATCAGACCTCACTTCATTACAATTTATACAAAATTTCATTGAAATATTTGGGCAGGGTATTAGAACGCCCTTATCATAGCAACTAAATGTTTAGAATAGAGTCATTTGTTTAACTTGTTGTGGTTGTGTTCACCCCTTCATTAGGATTAAATTAAAATGAACTTAAACTGGAATTTTTATGTCTGATTGATCAGATGAAAAACCATAACTTGTTTAGTATTAATTAAAACCATAATTTGTTGTGTCGTCACCCTTAAGACTCCGGATTTTACCAGTCTTATACCACTAGCCATGATATAACTGCATTTTGGGAGTAGAAAATGAAGCTGGGAGCATTTACAGAGTTGGTATACCCTATATTTCCCTCCCCATCCTTAAACTCTCTCTCTCTCTCTCTCTCTCTCTCTCTCTCTCTCTCTCTCTCTCTCTCTATCTATCTATCTATCTATCTATCTCTCTCTCTCTATCTATCTATCTATCTATCTATCTATCTATCTATCTATCTATCTATCTATCTATCTATCTATCTCTATCTCTATCTATCTATCTATCTATCAAAGTTCCTCAGAATGGATTACAGCCAATAAAACCTTATCAAATTAGAAGTCGTTGATGAGTTTTATTTGAAAGAATAATTTCAAGGATAATGCACATCAACCTAATTGAAGTTTCAATAACATGATATGATAACATGTTAACACGACATAAGATTAGAAGTTAGCACCCGATTAGTAATATGATTAATGTCTTCACTAATCCAAATAGTGAATCCAAAATCTTTTTAGGATCGGCATAGCTTTATTAAAATGGAATTAATATTATTGGTGCATCAAGAGTGGTATTAATCAAAGTTGTGTGGAACCCATCAGTTGAAACACGGACTATTAGTCAATCTTATAGGCTTGTCAAATTACAGCATGCAAAATCTTCTTTTGTCCAAGTTTATTTTCCCAGCTAATAGCATGCATTTCACCCGATGAGCTCCAAAAATTGGGAATATAATTGTTTTGTTCATATTATTGATAATTGATCAAGGTTACTACTTAATTTTATTTTATTTTGTATGTGTACCCATGAACTTTATTTTCCAAGTGTAACTAATCGAACTCATCAGGTGTTTCAAATTCTGACAAGGATATGTCATAGTCTTGTTATAAAGATAGGGAGTACCTGCTGAGTTTGACTAGTTATACCCGAATGAAAAGGTTCAAGTGTACTGACAAATCACAAAAATTAAATTTGTGAGTATCCTTGATCAATACCAATATTTACAACAAAACGATATCATTCTCACTTTTTGAAACCCATCGGGTGAAACACATGCAATTAGTCGGGTTTATAGCCTTGGGAGAAATAAGGTTTTGTGTAGCTACAATTGGGTCAAGTCAATAAGACCATAGAATATCCTATGTTTCAAGTGATGGGTTCCATACAATGTCTATTAGAACCACTTTTTGTGCCTCAACAAGGTTAATCCCCTTAGAACAACACCTTGTTGATGATAGCAAGATTTGTTCGCTTCACTATTTGGATCATTGAACACATTAAAAAAATTACCAATAGGACATTAACAATATAATCTTGTGTTATTATAGAACTATGAGGATTTTTATGACAAATTATTTGGCTACATAGGCGTCTCAAAGTCAAATTAGGATTCAGGTCCTTTCTTAATATAACGGGTTGGGTTTAATAGTTATTTACCAGATTTATGTTAAATATATTCCTTAATATTTGTAACTTATTTAGTGTACCTTTGAATAGTTTCATGGGGGTCTAACCGGTTGAATTTATTAGGAATTTCAAGCCTAAAAAGGTTATGTTATAGTCTTGTTATGAAGATAAGAACCCCGGATGCACTGGACCCTTTAGACCTCCAAGAAAATATTTAAAGATACTTAGGCAACACTATAGATGCGTTGTAATATCCTTTATTTTTTACAAGTCCCATAAATTTTATTTTACATATTTTAGTGTTCTTATTCCATTTTTAGCTTGTTTATAATATTTCTATCACTAATCCCACTCATTTTATAATCATCTATACATTCACATCTACTTATATAAATCAAAAATCCAAAAAGGGGGCTTATACCAAAATTCCCAATTTAGAGTGTTCTCACTATTTTCTACACGTTTAACACATTTCACATCTATTTTCATAAATCAAAAGAGACCCCCTAGATTCGGATTATGGGTTAGACCTCAACCTTTTTCATCTTATGAACTACGTGGACTTTGATGCCAATTTTGGCTATATAGGTATCCCGAAGTCATTTTAGGATTCAAGTATTTTCTTACCATTTGTAACATTTTGAAATATTTACACTTCTAGTTAGAGAAGGAACACTTTGAACATTTTTCCATATATTTCAGCGAGGGAATAAATTGAACATTTTAATATTTATTTATGTTGGATTAATGTAATTAATTTGATAGATTAATAGTTTTTTGAATTATTCCACTTTATTTGATGTACTAGTTAATTCTATAATGGAATTGTATACAGATTTGAAAACACATACAATATTTTTTCAGGAAATAAGAAAATTAAAATTATTATGTTTTAATAAATTCAATATTGGTCACGATTCAAAATCGTGACCATTTCGATGACACCAATTTAATGGGTTAAAAAGGGGGTCACGCTCTGTGACCATAGGACATGTGGGCATGATAAGGAGTCATGGCTCATGACTATGACTGACCAAAGTTCATCGTAGGTTGTAACACCTGGTGGTTATGATTCTGGACAATGACCAAGAAAATACAGTCACGATTTTGAATCATGACCAACCGTGATCCCTTGTCATGGTTCACAACTATGACCAAGCCCTTAGTATTAAGGTTATGAAAGAGTCTGTGACCATGTATTATTGTCATGGTTTTCGACCATGACCCCCAAAAGGATCACCCTTAATTTTGTAATGGACTAAAACCATGACTCAGGATCTTAGTCACGATCTAAAATCATGACCATTTTCGTTATTTGGCATAGTCTATGGATTCAGAGGAAATTGAGAGTGTGATTTGATTCAGATTCACATAGCCAAAGTTCATATTCTACCATTCTACATATGAATTGGTGATTAACACTCTTAGATCTAAAAAGGGAGGTGTCTTATTCTATTGGAGATATCGAGGCATGATACGCCTCTAAGGAGGACAATTTACTTCTCTGTTCATCTTATTGATCTTAGGATGGTTATCTTATCGTCAATTGAGAAAAGTTTGATGTTTATAGATAACTTCTTGTGAGTGCACAAGATAAAGGTACTTTCTTTCATTGTATAGAATCTTCTTAAGTTAAATAAAATATTAGAGTGCGTCAAGGTTTTTTACCCCTTGGTGTGGGTTTTTCCTAATAAAATTTGAATTATGGATTTCTTGTATAAATGTGTACGTAATTTTCATCAGCTACATCACACACTACTTATAGATCTCACATAAATATAGTTAAATCCATAAAAATTAATTGGGATAGTGCATGTAGTGAATTTCCCTAGATTTCCTAATTGAATCTCAAATTTATTGATCCATCATATCTTCCATAGTATACACCACCACAGCCAGATTTGACAACTTTAATCTTCTTGCCTAGTTGATTTTCAACTTCTGATATTAGGGCCTTTAAAACGTCCAAGGACTGAGACTTCTCATGGATTAAATATAAGTACCTATAACGAGAATAGTAGTCTATGAAAGTGATAAAATAATGTTGACCATTCCAAGAAGCCGTAGCGAATGGATCGTAAATATCAGTTTATATCAATTCTAAGACGTCAAAACTCCTTTTAGCACTTAATTTCCAAATGTGTGTCTGTTTTCCCTTTATACACCCAATATAAACATCAAAGTCTATTAAATCAAGGGATTCAAGTATTTTGTCTGACACAAGCCTTTCAATTATTCTTTGGGAGATATGACCCAAACGTTTGTTCCATAAGGGGATGGAATCCTTATTAGTCAATTTGAGTTTTCTGCTTCTTGTAGTTGTTTGCAAGGTTTCATTAAATGAAGCATTGGTATTCAATAGATATGATTTATTAATAAAGAACCAGTCACAACAAGAGTAGAATTAAGAAAAAGACTGACTTTATTATTTTCAAATGAACAAGAAACATTATATTTGTCCAAAATAGGAATAGAACCCAAATTCCATCTGAAAGACGATACTACTTAAGTCTCTTTTAATTCAATAAAATTACCGATCTCAAAAGATAATCTAAAGGTCTGAATTGCTTCAATTACAATTGTTTTGCCATACCCCACATAGATGAATCTTTTAGCATCATTTGGCAGTCGGCTCCATAGGCAACCCTGCATAAACATACTTACATGAGTAGTAACACCAGATTCTACCCATCGAGTATTCATCGGTACAAAAGCTAAATTGACTTCAGAACAAATGAAACTGGGAAGTGTACGTTTCTTTACACGCTATACAGCGTACATGGAAATTTCCTTCTTCACATGCCCAGGTTTCTTGCAAAAGTAACAGGTAAATTCTAGATCATGTTTCTTTTGTGGAATTTTAGGTTGTGATGTTCCTACTGCAAGTTTCTTAATATTATTCCTTTTTCGATTATTGTTCTTTGAGGTAGAAGCAATATGAGCACTTTCAATTGTCTTTTGTAGATTCAATCTGTCATCTTCCTACACACAATGAAGAGTCCATTTGTCCTTTTGAGTATTATATCTCATTATAAATTTTCCATAGTGTGCAGGAAGGGAAATCAGTACCAGCTGCACGGGCAAGTCATTAGACAACTCTAACTTTAGTGCCTTAATTTTGGAAATGATGTTAGACATCTCCATAATGTACTCCCTTATGTTTTCTTTACCTGTATATCTCATTTGCATAAGGTTAGCTAGAAGCGTACTTGTTTCAGCCTTTTCATTCTTTACAAAATGATTTTTAATATCTAGCAGGAAACCCTTAGCAGTTATCTCATCGGACATACTGCCTTTGAATTCTTCTGGAATGCGGTGCTTTGACATCGTTAGACTTAAGCAATTAGAATGATACCACTTCTAAAGTTCGATTTATCCTCAATGAAACTTTTCTCTATAAGAGGAGAGACTTGTTCTTTCCTTAGTGCATAGTTTAAATCCATGCAGTCGAGAACTATCATTATTGATGCAAAAAACTGGACCGAATCCCATTTTTATGATCACAGATAAATAGATAAAAGCAATCCAATCAATCACATAAGAGACAAAGATTTTTAAAGTGGTTCGGCTATAAGGAAGAAGCCTACGTCCACTATTATTTTATTCCCAGTGGTTTACAATAGCACCATAGGGTGTAGAGAGAGAAAGGATGTGTATCTTGTGTATGGACTCTCATCATTGTCGGATCTCTTTCTGATCCCTCCCTTTTTGGCTAAGGGAATACATGTATTTATAGTGATGGGAGATAAAGAGATTCATTGTATGTAGACATTTATATCTACATTCAACGAATCTAATTGTTGAATTGCTTGGTATGCCATGTGTTGTCATCTATTAATACAGTATAAATGTACATTAAGACTCATTAAATGCGTTGCCATATTCATTAATGTACATTAAATGCATAGTTATCCTTTGATCTTCCCGATTGGTATGCCAACCAACTCTCCTCGGGTGCTGACTAACTCTCCTCGTGTGCCGACCAACTCTCCTCAGGTGATGACTAATACTCCTCGAGTGCCGACTAATTCTCCTCGGGTACTGACCAACTCTCCTCGGGTGCCGACTAACACTCCTCGGGTGCCGACCAACTCTCCTCGGATGTCGAATATTGCCACGTAGGATGACATGTGTCCTTTTATGATTGGTCCTCGTAGATGGAGAATTTTTGCGTTAACAGAAGCCCCCAATGCTCCATGCTTGATGGTTTACTTGAAAGGATGGAGTATTTATTCTGCAGTGTTGCTCGGTGCTCGTGAAATTCTTGATCTACCTTCTTGATTTGTTCAACATAAAGTGCATTATCTCCTGGACAACATATGATGTAGGCTGATCGATGGTTGCTAATCTTTCTTTAGAGGAACTCCGTGTGCTATGTATCACCCCTGGGAATTTGGATGCAGCCATGCCATAATATGCAGCTTGTAGCTTGTCATAATCTTCAAGTATGTTGATTGGTTTGCTAGCCGACCAACTGCCTCATGTGTCGAGCAACTGAGTGCTAACTTCACGTGCTTGATTCTTATGATTTATGATCCTCTGAATACTTTGTCGAGTAACATACTAGCTTTTGAACCTAACTCTTCAATCTGATTAGTACCAAGCTAGTGGTGGACTTCGAAATATTTTCATATAACTTCTTCTTCAATGTTGGTCGGGATAGTAGTAGTAAAGATCTCAGTGCTGTAGATGCTGAATTTGACTTCTGAACTTCAATAGTATGTGCATAATAACTCCTGAATATGCCTCCTGAACTTCTAAATACGCCTCCTGAACTTCAATATACCTCCTGAATTTCAATATCCTCCTGAACTAATTCTCGAGCAAGAAAAATAACTTCTGAATGATAATTGGTCGGGGCCCCGACCATGTGAGTTTGTGGAGTTGAATTTGATACTCGACTGCATGATGTTATAAGAATGTGCCACCAAATGAACAAATATATCTATAATATAAGCCCCCAAGTGTGGAATGTAAATTTTGAATGCTTTTTGCTTGATCGCTTTCACATACTCATAAAATGTTTCCGACCAACTGTAGTTGACAGCTTCTTATTTCCGACCAACATGAGTTGACATTTTTGGGAATAGATTTACTTCCTAACCAACATAAGTTGGCATTTTTAGGAATATATAGTTTTACTTCCCGTAGGAATACATTTACTTCCTAACCAACATAAGTTGGCATTTTTAGGAATACATAGTTTTACTTCCCGTAGGAATACAAGTAGCTTTACTTCCCGGAGGAATACAAGTAGCTTTACTTCCCAGAGGAATATAAGTTTTACTTCCCAGAGGAATAGAAGTTTTACTTCCCGGAGGAATACATTTACTTCCTAACCAACAATTGGCATTTTTAGGAATACATTTTTGATAATAAATGATAGAGACTTCCTCGGAGCTGACCAACAGATTGTTGGGAATAAGATATAATAAATGCTGGAGACCTCCTCGGAGCTGACCAACAGAATGTTGGGAATAAGATATAATAAATTCTGGAGACCTCCTCGGAGCTGACCAACAGATTGTTGGGAATAAGATATAATAAATGCTGGAGACCTCCTCGGAGCTGACCAACAGATTGTTGGGAATAAGATATAATAAATGCTGGAGACATCCTTGGAGCTGACTAACAGATTGTTGGGAATAAGATAATATAAATGTTTAAGACCTCCTTGGAGCTTAATATATGATTATAAATATTTGTCGAGCTCCATGCTGAAATAAGAATAGAATATGCATCCAAATAGATATAAAGAATAATTAAAAATAATAAAGTGCCTCGTTGATCTGTCGAGGTAGAATTATATAATGCCGAACAAGAATAAGATCTTCCAGAACATAAGAATATGTCCGAGAACGTTGTCAGGCCTGAATATAAATAAGAATTATCCGACCAACTATCCGTTGGGGGTGAAACACAACGAATGTTGTAATTCTCCTTAAAGCTGAATAAGTATCTTGTCGAGGCACAATTGCATAATGCCGAATAAGAATAATATTTTCCAGAACATAAGAATATGGCTGAGAACTTTGTTGGGCCTGCATATAAATAAGAATTACCCCGACCAACTATCCGTTGGGGGTGACATATAATAAATGTTATAGTTCTCGGAGCTGAATATGATAATAAGTATCTCGCCGAGTTCCATGTTGAGATGAATATACAATATGAATACCAAGGGATATAGAATAATTTGTGCTTGAGCCGATATCTGGGCCTAAATATAAATAAGAATTGCCCCTACCAACTATCCGTTGGTGGTGAAATATAATAACTGTTGTAGCTTTTCCTTGGAGCTGAATATGATAATAAGTATTTCCCCGAGCTCCATGAAGAGATGTATATAAAATATGAATCCGAATGGATATATAGAATATTTCGTGCTTGAGCACAAATCAAAGCAATAATAAAATATATAGTTCCTTGCTGAGGTGAAATTTCATAATGCTGAGCAATGATAAGAGTTTCCAGATTGTTTTCGAGCATTCGTCGGCGTTGAATCTTGTACCTATAAAAATTAATAATTTTCTCTACCATATGTGTAGGCTGAATTGATTAGTCGTGAGAATAATTTAATCATCCAATAAATATATGATAGGCATATGTTTGAGAAATAAAAATATTAATTTCAAAACATGAAATAATATATGTTGGCTGATATGTCGAGGCAAAATTGCCTGATGTCGAGCAATACTACTTTCTAGAGGTTTACGAGAGCTTTCATCGGGATTGAATCTCGTCCCTATGAAATTTTAATAAGCTGTCCGAGCACCTGTCAAGACTAGAGAAAATAATTATTATCATGAGAATAATTATTCAGCCAAACAATATGTGATGTGTATCAGCATAAAATAATAAAAATTTCAAAATACGAAATAATATATTTGTGCCAAATGTGTGTGAGATGGACAAATTATTATTAGATATGCGCCATAAATAAGACGTAGAGTTTTTTGTGAAGTTATTTAATCTCCAACAACTAATCAGGTATAAGTTGAAGTTTGAAAATTATTTATCACTTGGTTTTAAAAATATTTTTGGGGTGATCACAAGTTAAAAAAAACTTAATCCCCCTGTTTGTCCCCGAGCTGAACTCGTGTTTAAAGAAATATCTGGGGTGCTTCGCATTTTTTAATACCCCAAGATTCTACTGCTGCCGACAGACGGCATGGATGTTGCCGACCAACATTTAAGGATATCTCAAGTTATAGAATATATGGTGTCGACCAAGAACCAAATGGTCCCCGACCAGCTGAGCAATTTCGCCGATCAATAAAAACGGTGCATTGACAGCACCGAACAACATTAGATGTCACCGACCAAAAAGTGGATAGTTGGATAGATGCCGACCAGTAAATTGAACCCACCCTCCGAACAAGACTGAGATGTCGCCGATCAAGAAGTAGATGATCATCGACCTGCAATTGGTTCCATCGAGCTACAATAAGAGTCTCTGACCAACAATAAGATACCACGTAGTTGGATAAAATTATTTCAACGTTGCTGATGGATAATATTTTTTTCTTCGACAAACAAAAATGGTCTGGTTAAGCTTCCCTTTAATAAAAGATGGCCCAATATGATGCCGACCAACAATATAGATGGCTGACTAGAATATCTCGAATCCTTAGATCAGAAAAATAACATTCGATGTAAAATTTAAGCATTAAGAATGTTAATTAAATGAATAATTATATAATCCACTAGATCGTGTGATTTCGACAAAGAAACCCTGTGATGTGATGAACGAGGGGCCAACATATCAAATTTGTGCCCAGAGTCTTGATATGGTCATGATTGTTTTACTGATCATCTTTTACAAGAGGTGGGTAATGATTTTTTTTGGTTACATAAAATTATTTTTTATATTGATCTCTTCCTATTCCCCATTTGCATAGATAAAAATATGGTGAATGATCGAAATTATTACCAAATTTATATAAAAAATCAATCAATTTGACTTTATTGACATAGATGGAAGATGAGCCAAATATAGTTCATAAAAATGAATGCAAAGAGACTCAAACTTGAAGAGAGAGAGAAAGTAGATCTTGGTCATGATTTCCATGAGAAAACTTTTTATTGTCTTTAACCTTTTCACATTCTCTGAAAAAATATGATGGGAATTTGAATAGACATCAAAGATCTTACAAAATTTATAATGAAAATTATCAAATCTTAACACCGTCATATATATTGGTATATGTAATCATTTAAAATATTTATTCCATGATATAAAATTGAAACTTGAGAATCAAGCAAAAAGTTGTGATTTATGAAATCCATTATTTTTTAGATTTCTAAATAAGAATTAATCTAACAGTTATGATTTTAAAATCATGATATGATATATTTTGCAGATAAAAATTGGACAACTAATTTATGTATATAAACATAAAAATCAAGATTGAATCAAAATATGTATGTATATTATATAATTGATTATGCATAGAGAAAATAAAAAAACTTAGCTTTTGATGGAGAACAATGCTTGTAACACATTCCCACAGACGACGCCAATCTGTTGATGCAAAAAACTGGACCGAATCCCATTTTTATGATCACGGATAAATAGATAAAAGCAATCCAATCAAGCACATAAGAGACAAAGATTTTTAAAGTGGTTCGGCTATAAGGAAGAAGCCTACGTCCACTGGGGTTTACAAGAGCACCATAGGGTGTAGAGAGAGAAAGGATGTGTATCTTGTGTATGGTCTCTCATCGTTGTCGGATCTCTTTCTGATCCCTCCCTTTTTGGCTAAGGGAATACTTGTATTTATAGTGATGGGAGATAAAGAGATTCATTGTATGTAGACATTTATGTCTACATTCAACGAATCTAATTGTTGAATTGCTTGGTATGCCATGTGTTGTCATCTATTAATACAGTATAAATGTACATTAAGGCTCATTAAATGCGCTTCCATCTTCATTAATGCACATTAAATGCATACTTATCCTTTGATCTTCCTGGTTGGTATGCCGACCAACTCTCCTCGGGTGCCGACTAACTCTCCTCGGGTGCTGACCAAATCTCCTCGGGTGCTGACTAATACTCCTTGGGTGCCGACTAATTCTCCTCGGGTACTGACCAACTCTCCTCGGGTGCCGACTAACACTCCTCGGGTGCCGACCAACTCTCCTCGGATGTCGAATATTGCCACGTAGGATGACATGTGTCCTTTTCTGATTGGTCCTCGTAGATGGAGAATTTTTGCATTAACAATCATATTGTTCTCTTTCCAGTTCTTGAAGTTTTTATTGTTAAGCACGTGAATTGTGTTCATGTTGGTAGTGATAATAGTAGCAGAAGCAATAATTTAATTTAAAGAACAAGTAAATAACATAAGGTCAAATTAAAATTCGTGTCAAAATTAAATACATAATTACAAGACATAAATTTTATGCAACTATAATGGTGAGACCTTTTTCAAGATACCTTGTAAAACATTAACGTTTAGTCTTTGGACAAAAACATCAACTTGTAAGTGGTACTCTCAGTGCAGAAATCAAATATTGATGATAAATTTGTTCAAACGATAACCTTCCTTTAGGCCGGTGTATTCTCCATATGGTCCTTTATAATCGTCACACATTTATCCCCGCATGTATATTTTTTATTTGGCCAATTAACAATCTTCCTTTGGGTCGATCACTAACCGCATAAACAATTAATACACATATCTTAATAACTCAAAATAGATTAATCTACGTAATGGAGGTTAATTTGGAAACATACTACTTCAGTTAATTTATTTTAAGATATAAGACAAAAGGGTATTAATAAAATACCACAACTAGTTATGGTTCCAAAAAAAATACCTTTAATCCATAATTGGTCTAAGCCCAATAAAATCCCATGAGCTAAATCGATTCTCCTTTGGGGCCAAATCAATTCTTCCTAAGCCGAATCAATTCACCCCAGAAGACCGAATCGATTCTATTACAAGCATTAGCGAAGTATATGAAGCCGAATAGATTCGGCAAGAAGGCCCAAATCGATTCGTGTTTGGCCAGAAACCCAGTTCTGAAGTTTTATATGGGATTTCCAATTTTAATCCAAATAAATTATCCAAAATAATTAGAAAACATATGATTTTCAATAATAACTAATCCCAAACATTTAGAAAATATATGATTTTCAATTTATTTTGAACAAAACTGAATTAATCCATCCAAATCCATCATGAATTAAACCCTTTTTTAGAGAAATCAAAATCACTATGGATTAACAATCTTGAATCAATTTTGGGATTATGATTATGAATATTATCATAAGTGATACATAAATTCTACATAGAATCCGAAAATTCGTATGGGTTCTCACTAGATCATATGTTTGAGAAATACAACAAAATCACTTATAAATCACAATCATGATACTAATCCCAATAATTTAATAAGAAGTGGCTCTGATAACACTTGTTGGAATATTAAATAAAATGCATCATATGTTCATAATCAACTCATTAGATTTCGAGATTACCTAATAAAAGAATTGCAGAGACTGTGTACCTTAATCCATTGTGATAATTGAGGCTTGGGGGTTGGAGATCTTCCACAGACTAATTCCTCCCAATCTATCAGTTATCTCTCAATAATAGGAATGAGGAGGAGAGTGTTTTTGGGTAAATTAGCCTTGGGGACCAAAACCCTTCATTATATATATTATTTTTTAAGTAGAATCACATAAATTCTAATTAGGTGACTTTTCAGTAACTTATATGTGACTCTTGAATAACACGACTCTTGTGTAACCAATATATGACTCTTGGGTAACCATACATTACAAAGCCCATACTCATTTTCAGATGTCTTATTGGGATCTACTAGTTAGATCACTTAATTAGTTCAAACGGAATAAAGCCCAAATACAATTGCTATTTTAATATGTAAGCCCACATTAGAATATTAAAAATATTCCAACTTATATATACAAAAAGTCTATAAAATGGACTTTTTAAAAAAATAGTAAAAAAAAATTAGTTGATTTTTTATGTTATTTAAACATTTAAAGGAACTAACAAAATAATGAGCTCAAAATGATTCTTTTGTTATTTAGAAAAAAATAGGTCAAAATATGTTAGTGTTTAAACTTATTAAAACCTGACATATTTTGATCGATTTTTTTAAATAGAAATTTTTTTCATTTTTAGATTATTTTTTATGGATTCTTTGAAATATTTAAATACCATAAAAAATCGGCTCATGAATATTTTTTTATTTTAAATAAATGGTCTATTTTTTAAGTATGTTAAATGAGGTCCTCTTTAGAGTCGTTATCTATATTATACCTCTAATACGATAATATTAGAGGTTAATGAGGCATTAATTATTAAAGCCAACCAGATAGTCGACGTCTCAATTTTTATTTTTATTTTCACTTTTTCCTCTCTTTATTCTTTATTTTGTATTTACTTGGTTAAACCAATCGTTCCTAATGATTTCTCTCCTCTGTAATAAAATGGGTAACTGACCTTCACATCTCATAAAAAAGAAATCCCTACAACAAAGCAGGGTAGTTTAAATAATCATGAAACCCCTCACTCAATAGGCTTTTGAGTCCCTGACCATGTAAGGACAAGTTAACTCCATACCCATTATTGGCTTTTGACAGGGACAATTAAAGAAAAAATGTTTGCTCCTTAAACGTCACTTCTAGCCTTGCATATCTCCACGCTTCCGTTTTGATACCACCGGCAATAACTGTGTCCACTTCACAAGTTCGTTTAACATTCCTGTTTCAGCGGCCAGCGGTAGGTTACTAATTTGGCATGACCTGTAGAACGTACAATTATGGATGCCACAACTAATCCTCAACTTTCATGGCCACTGGATCTGAGTGAAGCGGAGGGGGAGATTGTCAAAGACATAAAGCTATACAAACAAAATCCTGGTATAAAAAGAAGGTGCGATCCGACCCAGGAGCTGCGCATTCGATTATTACCACCTGTCAAGTTTCAGTCATGAATGCTCCATTAAAAGGAGTGAATGAAGATATATTTACCATTATATGTAATCTTACTCTTGCACATGGTCATTTATGATGGTTTAGATTGTGATTTTTTTCCATTTAATTTTATTTATTAATTATTTAGGAATTTTTTTCCATGATGTATATGTTAGGAATTTGATAGATTTGCACATGATATATTTATTGTTATTTTGTTTTACTGTGTTATAAATTTGAAATATGGAAATTTTTCGTCATCCATCATCGATCATAATTTTTATGTATTAACACAAATTAGTTACCAACATCTATTATTGGCATATATCTTAGCATTGGAGTACAGTTGACATTTGGAGTTGTGCAGTTTGTTAATGTGTATTCTGTTGGACAATTGGACCTAAAAGTTGGACTTAAAAGCTGTCCAGATTTTTTGGACAGAATTTCGAGCAACTTTGAGTTCGAATTTAGGTGGGATCCACACTACGATAATTGTGGGACCATATACGAGCGCGTTCTCCTTCGCAGGGATATTAACGTAGTATATTTACATGTCCAGTTTCATTAAGATATGAATGATAAATATGTCCTCAAAGTGACTCATAAAGCAATGAAAGTTAATGAATTGGGTATGTTTTAACTCTTGTCCCACATTGGAAGAGTAGTGAAAAATTGAAGAGTTAATAACACCCCAAGTATGGACTAAGGCTTGGATGCCTTTGGGGTATCCCAACTCTTAAAAGGGAAGATGGCTTACACTATGCATGTGTTGGGCTTGGGCCAAAAGCCCACACACACGTCGTCCGGCCGGCCGGCCAGCTCGGTTCGGCTCGAGCTTGAGCTTGGGTATATAAAAATCTCTTAAGTTTTTGGTTCGAATTCAATTAACTTTTTGGGCTTTAATTATTAATTAATTACGAAATTAATTAATTAATTAATAAACTGTTGGCAGTTATTGCCAACAGTCAACAGTTAAATTCGTTTAACTGTTTTGACAGTTATTTTGAACAGTCATTTACTTTGCTATAAATATATCTAGATATCTACCCCATAACTAGTCTTGTCATATATATATATATATATATATATATATAGGGATAATCTCAGGTGCGGACCAAACCGTGCGCACCCGGTACGAATTTTGTCCTGTTCCTCACGTGGTCCCCTCGTGGTCCCTAAAAGACATTTTGTTATTTTCCTCAAGAGATCCCCCTCTCGTTTTGTATGAAACCCTTAGTTTAAGACTATATATTTAAAGAATTTATAGCTTAGACCCCTATTGGTATCAAGACCTTAAATATTTTAGAAACTCACCAAATTGCGACCTAAACCCCAATTCTGGTATCAGAGCCATAAGACGTTCCTTTTAGACACACGGTTAAAAGACTTTAATGCCCTTGGGATTTCTCCCTCGCATTTACCAAGATATTTTTGGAACCAACCCAGACTACCAACCTATACCAATAACTGATTTAGACTCAGAAGGTTGTTTAACCACACACATAGACGGTTGTTCACACATTGAACATATCCCAGCCAAACACGCAGACAGTAGACAAGTCACTGCTAGTGCTATTAATAGTATAATAGACCAAAATAAGTGTATACTTCTTATATTAAGACAATTAATAAAAGATACTCAAACTTTAGAAACAGAGATAAAAAATATCTCTAAAAGATTATTAGACATAGATAATCAAATCCCAATAGACTTAGTACACGTGTTACAAGAAATAAATATTAAGACTAATCATATAGAAGTCCTTAACAAAGACATTTTAGAAATTAAGACTTTAATTAAAAATCAAGACAGTGAGTTAATTAAACTTACTAAAGAACAAGCTAAGCTTATCCCTAGACTTGATAGTTATCTTCCTAATGGAGATAGTTAGATCAGACTGGAATGAGGTATCAAAAGACCTCTCCATTCAGACCTTATCATAATTTTATCAAAGAATTTTAGAAAAGATAAATGATGATAGATTTTATTACAAGATAAATGAAAATGAGATTGCCAATGCAGCTAAGACAACTAGACTTATATTAGAAAGATTAAATTTAATTTCTACCTCTATAGCAGCTACCCAAGACTATAATAGTAGCTTTGTTAAAGACTTGCATTTAGACTTAAAAGCTAAGACGGAAGGATTAACTACCTTCTACACAGACTTTGTTAAATTCTAACAGAATTTAGCTAATTACCTTAATAATATGGAAAGACATAATCTATCTAAGATGGATAATATTATTAATGAATTTAGACTAGACATGGAGCAAGTAGAAGAAAAATATGGTGAAATTATAAACGGAATTAAGGCCGTATATAATAAACCTTCCCAAGCGGAAATAGACTCTCCTTTTATTCTAACTAGGTTAGATAAAATTGAAAAGACTGTAGAAGCCATAGAAGTTAGAACTATGCAACAACTAGATAAAGATAACGAAGTAAAAGACTATATCACTAACGTTGGTAAAACCATCATTAATTCTCTAGCTAGACATAGTGAAGAAACTTCTGAAAAGATTAGAAAGGAGAACAAGAATTTTAAAGAAGAAATCCTTAACCAGATAAAAAGACAAAAAGATTATTCAGACTTCTTAGAAAAAATTGAAAAAAGACTTGAACAAAAACAGGTAACCACCTGTAAATTTAAAGAATCCCCTTCTGTAGAAACTAGAGAAGGAAAGACAATAGGTAGACGAGTCATAAATGATGGGTTAGATAAGACTAGTAAGATAGTTAGCTCTATCCCTAATATTGGACAGAGTAACCATATGCTCCAAAGACTTAAGGACTCCTCCTCCAATATTAGGACATGGTGGAAGGAAAGAAATTTCACCAATCCTCTCCAATGGAAAGAGTGGGGTGAAGTGGACTGGAAGATCGTGGATGATTCCATCCATAATGGACAACTTCCAGCCGTTAGATACATAGACTTGTTTAAAGAAGGTGCCACTCCTAAGACTCCCAATTATAACATGACCTACCATTGTAGAAATCATGTGTTAGACAAATCCCATACTGAGCTCCAAGTATTCGACTCAGAATGGCTTAGATCTAGAGGAACTGATAGGAAGTTCCAATTCCTAACCTTTGGACTCTTTCAAGCAAGAATCCAAGGATTACATAGACCTCAGAATAATATCAACATATTATGTTGTTTAGTAGACAAAAGATGGAAAGACTTTGAGAAAAGTCTTATTGGGATAGCCCAATTAGAAATGTCAGACAACATAGGATACTTTAATGTCATTCCGGCATTTACACAGTAACCGTAGACACAGCCAAACATTTTAAGTTAATCTTATATGCTAGCGGCTATGAAGACTATATTATCCCAGACGCTAATATAAATATAGAATTCCAAAGCTATGTGAAGTTCTCCCAATTTCCTTATGAAGGAATGCAGTCAGGAATTCCTAGCGGTAGACTTAATGAAGAAATCTTAGTTAGAACCAATGTATCAGACTATAATCATACTTACAGTATTAGGAATACTGGACCTATGAAAGAGAAAGCTAAGACTCTCTGGCAATTGTCAGAATTTCAAGAAACTAAGACTATACAAAATAAACCATTGTTTATTAATCAAGACGACGTCACCGGAAATGTTACCATCCAGTTTGGTCCCCCTAAGATTGTCAATAAGAACATCCAGAACGAAGAAACTAGATTTAGAAATATGGGAGAAGCCATAATCAATGATCCTTCAGAAGGAGAATGTAGTAGTAAGACTAGTGCTAGTTTACTTAGACAAGCTCCGACAATTAGACCTAGAAGATCATTTGAACAAAAAGACTTAGTTAAATAAAAAGCTAGGATCCAAAACTTTGGACATGAGCCCTCAGAATTGAATATGAAGACATTTAAGGATAACCTTAAGAAAAGTCATTCTATTAGGTTTCAAGAAAGAGAAAGATTTAATATGATAGCCTAAGACCGCATATTAAAATTAAAAGAATCTAAGAACACTAAAGAACTTCTTAGAAACTTAAGACTAATAGAAGAAGAAGAACAAAGACTAATGCTAGCTACACAAGTAGAACCTAGTAAACAAGAGATAGGAAGTAGTAGTAGGCTAGAAGATGCTCCTAGACTTTTTAGTAAACCGATAGGAATAAATATTCCTATATACTCTAGCACCGTAGTAAAGACTAAACCTGATTATATAAAAGACTTCCCAACTAGTGACAAGAGTTTCACTCCTGTCAAGACTATGGCAAGCCAAGCCATAAATCCAGTAGGTATATACCTCAACCTAGACAATGTGCAAGATAGGAAGAAATCCTTAGACGAATGGCGTAATCAGATGAACATGTGTTTTGCATCTAATGAACAATGGGATGCAAGTTCATGTAAGCAGTACGCTGAGCAATCCATTAGAGGTATTGCAAAAGACTACTTAGATAGTTTAAGAAAGGCTACAGATGAAGACTCCTTAGCTAAGATTGAGAAGATAAAGGAAAACCTAGAAGAACAATCAATTGAAGAATATATTCAATTGTTCACTGTAGAATTCATTGGAGCCGGACATCTAGCTCAGATCAATGAACAAGACCTAGAAAAAACTAAGTTAGCCCTCCTTAGCATTTGCAAGTTAGATAAGATAAATGAATATAGCAATAATTACGAGCAGCTATATTACCAAATTAAAGAATTTGGAGAGACCTTAAAAGATGAATACTTTAGAAAGATACCAGCCATAGGACAAATCCTAATTAATGAATATAGGAATTGGCCAGGAGTATCTGGAGTTAAGAATAACTCCCTTGGTGAAAGAATCAATTTCGCCAAAGACTATATCATATCTAAGAGACGTGATATAACCCAAGGAAAGTTAATAGAAGAGACTTTCAAGCAGATCCCTCCAATCAAAGACGAAAGAGACATCGTTCCAATCCAATGGGGATGTGGAAGTGAATCTAAGAAATTCAAAAAGAAGGTAGAATGGAAACATAGGAAGTTTAAGACTAGACCTTTAGGATTTCCAAAGAAATACAAATTTAGACAATCTACTACCTTTAGGGAAAAGAATCCTAAGACTAAGAAAAATAGATTTAATCAAAGAAGATACTTTAAGAAAAATACTAGTAAGTATAAGAAGGTTCCTAATTATAGGAAAGAAAAAGATGTAGCTCAATCTAAGACTGCCACCAAAGAGTGTTGGACTTGCGGCAAAGAAGGACACTTTGCTAAAGATTGCCCTAATAAGAAAGATAAAGAAAGTATTAAGATTATTAATACAATATTAGACTATGCATATCAAGAAGAACTAGATATCTTATATGCTATAGAAATATCAGACATAGAAGATGATGATAACACTAGTATCTATAGTGTTTACACAGACAGCGACTCTGAAGGCTATAGTGATACTGATGAGTATGAAGACTCTCAAAATACTCTAGACTTATATATGATGCAGACTGATCAAGAAGATCTAGATGATAAATATATAGACTTTGAAGACGCTTGGTATAAATGTATATTAAACCCATTTTTGAAGAAAAGATGGACAGTTAGTAATCCTGAGTTACTAACCTATATACCTAGATGCTACTTTGACGAAAGACATTATTGCACATTTGAGATGAAATGTTACAAGAAAGACTTTAGATGCGTAGAATGTTTTGAGACTATACAAACAGAATTATTTATGGTTTGTATTATTTGTCAACTACACTACCATGAAGACTGTTGGAGAATTAGATTTAGAGAAATCTATACTAGCCAGTATGACGCTCAAATAGACTTAGATATTAAAACATATTATCAAGACATTGATAGAAATATAGCCAAAGGATTGCAAGAAAATGAAGATGTCAAAGGAAAAGGAATTTCCTATGATTTAGAAGAATACCATTCTGACAGTAGTTCAGAAGACCAAATACCTTTAGATTTTGTAGATAAACCTCAGAAAGGAATATCTATTTTAGAAAAGAACAATTTAGGAATCTCTATTAAACCACACGCTTGTTTTGTAGAATTATTTGTTCAACATAAAGACTATCTTAAAAGACTTTCAGCATTTATAGATACAGGGTGCTCTCAGAGTATTTGTAAGGCTAATGCCTTCCCTGAAGACTACTTTTTAGAAAGTACTCAAGAAATCTATGGTAAAGTGGCTAATGGAGATCCATTTACCTTATATTTCCAGACTATTCCTATTTATTTTAAATTAGGAAATCAGACCAACAAAATCGTTAATCATCGGTTTTGGATAATGGATCCCCATCCTAGTTTCACAGGAAACATTATTTTAGGACAAGACTTTATTAGTAAATATCATCCTTATACTCAGTATAACGATAAGATATTAATTAGTGATCAAGAGGAATTTAATATTAAAGCTCCTCTAATAGATCATAAGACTTCCTTTGACCTACTGCAGGTCAAGCCCAATTATAGACCCATCAAACATCAGAGTTCTTCAGCTGAGCATGGTGGACCTAGACCTACAACCCAACAAGAAGCCTTAGAAATAACTAAACCCTTACAAAAAAAGTGTAAGTGTCCAGACCAAAAGTGTTATAAGCAAATTGCGCTTATACAACAAGACATTTTAGATCAAGCCCAGCAGACCTTATTACAGGTCCAAGCTATATCCAAACAGAAGAAAATGGATATAGAAGTAGAAAAGGAAAAGATTAGGCAACTAGCTGAGCCTACCTTAGGAGAAAACCCCATCGCTAAGTGGGATAAAGACCAAAGCTATTGTGAGATCATCCCTATTAACCCAGACGCCACTATTAATGGTGGAACCTATAAGAAAGGATACTCACAAGAAGATAGGGAAGAATTCAAGAAAGACATAGACGAAATGCTTAAGTTAGGCATTATTAGAGAAAGTAAAAGTAGACATAATAGCTTAGCCTTCTATGTTCAAAATGAATCTGAACGTAAAAGAGGAAAAAGACGCATGGTTATAGATTATAGACAATTAAATAAGAATTGTGAATTTGATTCTTATAAAATACCAGACAAGAATAATTTGATAAATTTAATCGAAGATAGAATAATATTCAGTAAGTTTGATTGCAAATCAGGCTTCTGGCAAATTAAGATGCATCCAGACAGTATTACTTGGACAGCCTTTAGTGTGCCCCAAGGAAAATACGAATGGCTAGTCATGCCATTTGGATACTTGAATGCTCCTCAAGTTTTCCAAAGAAGAATGGACAATATATTTAGACCTTATTCAGAATTTTGTCTTGTTTACATAGATGATATTCTTGTAGCCAGTAAGACTGATATAGAGCATGTAGACCATCTTAAAAAGATTATTCTAGAATTAGACAAACATGGTATTGTTATTTCCGAAAGGAAAATGCAATTATTTCAGACTGAGATAGACTTTGTGGGAATGCATATTAATAAAGGAAAATTATCCTTAGCAGAACACATAACCAAAAAGATTCTTGAGTTCCCAGACCAACTCAAAGATAGAAAATAATTACAATCATTTTTAGGATTGCTTAATTGTGCTGCAGACTTTATTAAAGACCTTGCTTCAAAAAGACAAAGCTTAACATCCAAATTAAAAGGAACAGACAAAACTAATCCCTTTTATTGGACTGAAGACGATTTTAAAGTAATAAGACAAATTAAAGATGCAGTCAAGAACATTCCTTTACTTGAACTGCCTAATGCAGAAGATCAGTTTATAGTAGAAACAGATGCTTCTGATAAGCAATGGGGAGCAGTATACTTTGCCATTGATCATCAGACAAAAAAGAAGAAACTGTGTAGACATAGTTCTGGAACTTTCACAGACCCAGAAACAAGATACACTGCCCATGAAAAAGAAGTTTTAGCAATATTAAGGGCAATAGAAAAATATATGTTGTTTCTTAGACCTAAACATTTTACTGTTTATACAGACTCTTCTTATGCAGTAAAATTCAGAGACTTAGATTTATCCAAATCAAGGACTAATAGACTCATTAGATGGAAGCAATTGCTTAATGGTTATGACTTCTCTGTTATTCATATTAAGGGAAGTAAAAATACCATTCCAGACATTATATCAAGAGAGCCAATGTTTGCTAACACTAATATAATTTCATGTTTTATGTTGCAAACAGAAGACCTAGAAGACATGAGTTCCTCTGGAACAAATAGACTGAACAAAGAAGACGTTGCAGACTATCTTAGACGCGTAAGACCAAATGCTGGTGTAATGCAAAGACAGACTCATATTCAAGACTCTCAAGAAAGACCAATCCTAGAGAACTTCGATGATATCTTAGTCCCTCCTAGAAAATCTAGACAAGAGATTATTTCTCAAAATAGACTCATTGGGAAAATGTATTTCCCCCAATATAGACCCGATCAAAGATATCCAGACTTGATCAAATTTAGACGAGAATTCTCAGAAGAAGAAAATACTCTTGTAGATGCCATATGGTGGAACGTGAAGAATAGACTTTGGATTGAGTTCAAACAAAATTTGGTAGCTATTGCCAGATTTATGAGACACCAAAGACTCGCAGTTACCCAGCTTAGTGGTAATACTGTGCCTAGACCTCAGAATCAGACTTATGCTCAGACTCTTGGAGAATCCTCCAAAGCTAGACCCACTGATAATTTTTGTTATCAGAAAAAAGACTTTTAAGACTAAGATTGTTATACCATTTTATCATAATAATCTTCCATTAACTGAAGACTATTTGAAAGAATCTAATAGCATTATTGAACATTTCAATATGTTATTATCTGAGACCATTGGAGATGCCTTAATAATTAAAGGCTTCTTCAAAGAAGTCCTAAAGATTTATCTTGCTGGGAAGAAAGAAATTGCCCAGATTACCCTAGCAGACTATGGGTTCATTGGACTCATCAGAATTGAGACTATAGAAGACTCTGTTGCTCTTGGAAATATAGTCCATGAGTATGTTAAAAAGGTAGAAGATTTCCTTCCTTTATTTGCTAGAATCTATTAGATTGCTCCAAGTTCCTGTGGAGGAATGAGAGTGGAAGGATTTAGACTTGTTAGATTTTCTAATTATACTTTTGAAGATGTTGAGATCCTATCGGAAGACGAGATTAAAGATTTAATTATTGATAAGTCCAAGATCCAGATCTCTCAAGCCATGGAGACAATTGAAATCATGGAGTTATTAACAGGGGAAGACAGGTGGTACACTGCCTACCACAAAGAAGACTTGATAATCCAAGCTGATGAGCCATTCAACGGAAGGCTCAAGAAAGAATCCAAAGACATGGTGGAGATAGCTTTGCCAGCCAGCCTCTGAACTGTGGGCCTTATTGACGAATTTTTCAATAATACCCTCCCAAACCAAGACAAGGAAGAAGAAGACACAGACACGACAAAGAAGAGCCCCACAGTGGTAGATGAATTATTAAAGACAGAAGAATCATTTGCCTAAATCTTACCCCACAGGGACCACCAGAAAAGACGAATACTTTAATGCTCCTGCATTATCATAAAGACGACAAAGCCCATGCACGCCTATCCTGCTGGCCTGCCTTTTTCAAGGGTCCCCCCATTAGTGAAAGACGTCAAAGCTGTAGACCCAGTAGAAAAAGCAAAGATTCGAAGACTGTAGACCTTTAATAATTATGTTTTCAAATAGGATCTCTTTTACTTACCGGTTACCAGTCATTGTATGTTCCCTTGATCTATAAAAGGGAGTAGTAGGAGTTGTAATAGATATCAGTTGTAAGAGAGTGAGAGATAGCAAGACTGCTAGGCTTGTAATAAATGATATGTATATGAGTGAGTAAACCTCTCATAGTTAGGGGAGAGGGGAGAGTTGTAATTACTTATGATATGCAAGAAAAGTATTTTCTTTTCCAAAAATCTCTTATGTTAAGTTGTTATTATTTTCCAAATTGTCTCCAACTTTCTGTTCATAGAGGACTATTGTGTTGAACCTCTGGTGTAGCACACAAGGTGTTATACTGGTGAACCGCCGTTAGGTGCCGATTAGCCGTGAGCCGTTAGCCAGGGTGGGCGTTAGGCGTGAAGGCGTACAGTCAGGAAACGGATTAGTCGCCAAAATAGTGGATTGAGGTGCAACACATAAAGAGAGAGTTGTAGGAGGCCGAGACCGGAAAAGAATAGTGACAAAGCTGAAGAGATAAAGAGAAGAAGATAACGATACTGCAGACCAGAAGGAAGGTATAACTCGAACCAAACCCTTAACTATCTTTACATATTATTGTTTTAAGAAAAATCTTATATGAGCTTACAAATCACTAAAGACTTTTTAGAATTCGTTAATCAAACAAGTTTAGACTTAACTAGAGAAATTCAAGACTGGACTCTTACAGAACCTAAAGACAAAGAACTTATAGAATCTGCTTTAACATACGCAGGTGGAACTTTTAAATACATAGACCAGATTATTGAATGGCTAGGAAGAGAAGTACCTAGAATAGAAATAATTAGGACAGGAATCCGTGATCTCTTTAGACAAAAATTTAGAACTGAAGAATTTGCAGAAGAATTGTCAAGAACTGAAAAGTATCAAGAATACACTAGGATACTTGAAGATAGTATAAACGTATTAAAATTTGTTAGACGTAAAAGGTTAGCTGAAACAAAGACTAGTTTAATTAGAGCCGGAGGAATCCGTCCTCTCCTTAAAAACGTAGAGACAGCTGCCCCTAGAACATACCGTAGATTTTTGTCATCTTATGGTGATAATAATTTAGACGAATTTATAGATAACGATATAATTGATATTATTAATCAAATATATAAAGAAACTAGACAGATAAACCCACGATACCGTATAAGGTATTTAAGACTAGAATATTTTCCCGCAAAACCTATTTCAATTTCTAGACTCCCCGAAGAAACTATTTATATTAATAATCCTCGCTATTCAGAATCCCAGTACGATAGTGACGGAAGAAGCTTAAGAAGTAGCAGCAGCCCTGAAACTTCTACACTTAGACTTCCAGATTAATTAGGCTTTAAAATAAGCTTAAAAGACTTTAGAAATCATTGGGGTAAGAATTGATATTCCCCAAAACTTAGAAAAAGTTAAAAGACATTGCGGTCCCAAAAGGTGGTCCTAAAGAGACAAACGCGGTCCTTAGAAACATTCGGACGGTAGCTAATCCGCATTCCATCTGCATAGAACGATCCGCATAGGAGCCAGACTCTATATATATATATATATATATATATATATATATATATATACTACTTTTCCCACTACTCTATCTCGAGTGAGTTTAATATACGAGTTACAAGTTATTAATCACATTAACTTATTTAAATCTCTTCTCAATTAATACCATATAACATTTTCACGAGTTATATGATTTATACATTTCACATCATGTATTCACCGGTTTATAAAACCGCACCATATATACGTATCACTATATCTCAACATTCACGTGCATGTCGTAGATATATAAATGCAATCACAAATGCGTAGAAGGCAAGCATAGTTCCCCCCGAAGGTGACCGCCCCATACCATGACGACTCACCCCTAATAACAGACACTATTACCTGGGGATTATACTCACCCTACATTCGTTAGCCAGGGGACTCACCCACATCGCACAACCTCCTAAGATAGCATTAATATTGGTATGCTTTACTATAAATATTATTCACACAAATATTTATAAATCATATATATGTGTGTGTGTATATATATGTGTATATATATATATATATATATATATATATATATATATATATATATATATATATATATATATATATATATATATATATATTTAATCCAGGCTACCGGTGTACTACATCCATACTCAAGCCTTATGCTTTATTATAAATATTATTCACAAAAATATTTATAAATCATATATATACTACACATCATCGTATATATATTAACTCCAGGCTACCAGTATACTACATCCATACACAAGCTTAAAACATGCAAGCCTACAATCCGGTTTAATTTTAATTAATCATACACTAATTAATTTCATTATCTTGGTGTCTCTCTACCAAATAGACCCGGACTATTTCTCTCTTGGCCCGAAATTCAAAATTCCCAATTCATTATTCAATTTCATTCTATTAAGTTTACCCACTTAATTAGTAAGGTTTCATATCACTCAATCATAAACCTTAATTCTCTAATTGGATTTATCATCTACTTAATCCAAGGGTGATTTTTACAAATTCAAACCCTAAATTATAACCATGAATTTCAGAATCAACCAACACAGGAACTGTTCATCACAAAATAACAATCTGGTTTGAATTAGGGAAGGGAAGGAATCTAATAGATTAGACGTCGTCATTCAAGCCACAAGCCATGTCATTCGAACGACATGGGTTGTCGTTTGAATGAGACACCAGGTCGTTCGAACGACCCTGGTATTCTCTCTCTTCTCCATTCTGCCCAGAAAAACCCAGTCCACCATTAAAACTGTAAAAACTTCAATATTGTATAGATTTCACCCCCCAAACCTTCAAAGATTCATCCTAAATCCAACCATGTGATTCACTCAATCTGTCTACATCATCTACACCAATTGGGGCAACAAATTCATAAAATCTTATCATCTCTACAGATTTTTAAATCACAAACATGAAATCCCCAAATTCTAATGTAGAATAAATCCTAACGTATTAATTAATGCACACATTCTTTAATATGAATACGAAAAATGCAATTTTACATATGCAAGTTAACCCACTTGCCTTAGGATTTGTAGAATCAAATCCTTTGATGAAGATGATGGGTTGAATTCAAGGGTCTCCTCTTGTTCTTGAAGTAATCTCCCAAAATCTCCAAAATCTCTTCTGATTGTTCTCCTCTAAGGCTCTCCCCAATTTTGGTATTCTAAAATAAATTAAAGTCCTCTCACCCTTTCACAATTAGGTTTATTAACTTTAATCCCGTTTTTGAGCTTATGGGCCTTCTAAAAAGGGCCCAAACACTTAATTGGGAGTTCAAATGTGTCTAGAAAAGTTCCGAAATCCATATTATACCTATGGACACTCTTTTCCAATTATTTCGACCCATTTGGACTTAACCGTGCACTCCGAATTGCCATCTGAATTTATTTATAACATTCTCCAAATTCTTGACCTCAAAATGCGACACACAAATTAGTCCAAATTATAAATCCTCAATTCGCCAAATTAATAAATTCCTTAAATTAAAATTGTCCCAAATCACGAATTTAATTCATCCCAATAAAATAAATTCTTTTTCTTCCAAAATATTATTTTAATCAAAGGTCCTTGAATTTACGGGGTGTAACACCCATTTTTTATTTTGGGGATTTTTCTAATACCATAATTCCATATCTATTGCTCTCCCCCACCCCCACCCCATTACCAGAGCTCCGATGACCCTCATCGCATTTCCTTTTTTTAGTGTTTTTATATGATGAACGGCCTTTTAAAACAAAATAAAAAGGTTCGGGTTAATCGTGTATTAAAAATGTTTTAAGGAACTATTTGTTATATACCCCTTTAATTTACTCATTTTCATTTTAGGTAAATACAATACGAATTTATGACATATTTTAATTGAGTCATATCAGGTTAGGTAAAAATAATACGAATTTATGTTTGTATCACGTTTTATTTTGATCATGTTCGGAATAGGTAAAAATAATTTAAATCTTATTCATGCATAAGTACTTTGATATTATTTTAATTTACTAAATTATTTTTTATTTTTATGATATTTTATAACTTATATTTTGTTTGATGCGATTAAACGGTATAAGTTACCAATTGTGTATCAGCGGCAGGGTTGGTAAACGGACGGATACAGATCGGATATTATGTTTTCCATATCCGTATCCGCTATCTGGATGCACTATCCGTATCCGTATTCGTATCCACCCGGATAGTTAAAATAACTATCTATATCCGTATCTGCTCAGATACCTCGGATTCGAATAATATCCATATCCGTTTACATTGTTTAGCCATCGCAAAAAATAACTATTAAAAAATCCAATCCAATCCAATTAAATATATAACAAAATTACTACCTCATAACATCAATAATTATGGCTTCCATAATAATAGTAGCATTCCATAATGATAATATGACTTAAAGTCATCCATAATTTACAACCATATAAGCTTAAAGCCATAAAGAAAATATGCTCATTTTAGATAACAGTAGTATTCCATAACAGTAGATATAAATATGCTCATTTTAGATTAAATCAAATTTATTGAGAATGATAACCTCATCAACCTTTTAGTCTTCAAAACATACTGATATTTTTATTTTAATAAGTATACATTTTTATTTTGTGTAGAATACACCTATTATTGACTTCAACTCTTATCACAATCAAAATCATATCTTTACTTTTTTGTTTCTCTCCTACATTTATTTAAGGAAACTAATGAACAACCACATGAACAATATATAAGTACAGTTATATATTTGTATTTTTATTTTGTATGTTCCTGTTGTTACAGGAGGAGGGGATGCGCAGCGGCGAAGCGGCGGAGTTGATGTGCATCGGAAGGGTTGATGAGAAGTGGTGGCGGGGTTGATGATCAGCGACTGTCTAATGTGGCGGAGGGGGAGGGCGCAGAATGAGGGTTTATTTTGGAGTGAAATGAGGGTTTCTTTTCTCTTGTTTTGTACGAAAGAGAAATGAAATGAAATTATAATTTTTTTTGAGTGGAGTATATGTTTTTTAGTGGGTGTATGTTGTGTGTGACAGGGTGTATTGTGATTTTAGTGTAACTCCATGATAATATACCCAATAAAATAATATTACATTGTATTTTATAATATACCCAATAAAATAAAAACTTTAGGATGTTTTTATTTTGAGTGGGGTATGTGTTTGTTTTGTTTTAGGGAATAGACGGTTAATATTTTTTTAATATTATTTTATTAGTAATACTAATACTAAAATTATTAGTAATATTTTAAACATATGTTTGACGGATACGGATATCCGATAAAATGGATACTCCGCATCGGATACGGATTATACGTGTTAGATAATAGTACTATCCATATCTGTATCCGTTTTCTCGGATATTTTTATAGAGTATCCATATTCGTATTCGTTTCTATTTTTTCAGATAAATATTCACAAATTTAAATTCAAATATCGAACGAATGCGAATTTTTAAATATCCGTTTACGGCGCTAATCAACGGATTTTGTTTAGGTATCACAAAAGCCTAAAAAAATAAATAAAGTGGGTATCATGGAGTTCAAAAGGATTTAAGTGGGAAGCGAATACGAGCTGATTTCAACATTACCGGCTAAATCCGGTTCCACTTTTTGTGTTCATTTTTTTTTGTCCTTTTCTCCATGCCACCTCAGGGAAAACTGTGGAAAAGGTCAGCAGTCACAGAGACTTGGGCAAAAAGTCATTGTGTTTACGTTTATGCCCTTGCCCCACCCGAAACATAACCCACTTCTAGTTAGATCAAATGGGGCTATTTTAAGGACATCAAGTATTAGGAGCTGATACGTAATAAATAAGATAACAGATTGACAAAGTTTCGTATATAATTCAATTATAAAAGGGATACGCCATATATTCCACTTCTTCGTAGAAGTTAAATATGTAAAAAGATTCATACTTCATTTACATGTAACAGAATATATATATATATATATATATATATATATATATATATATATATATATATAGTTCTGTTTTTGTGCGGATTAATCGGCATTTTAAGAATGCGGATCGAACATGTGTCACCTGACAGTGAGTCCAGAAAAGAGAGATAGCGTACCTATAATTTAGGCGATAATTTCTAGGCACACCGTTAGTTTCTATAACGTGTGTAAAACGGTCCCTTTCCCTCGATGCTATGTTCCCTTGAGGAGCGCAGGAACTCTGGTGAATGGATGTATACATTGGACGGTTGCCAAAAAGAGAGAAATAGCTGACGCTATAATTTATTTTGATCCCGTTAAAGATGAAATTGGAGCGATCTCAATTCCACCACGGATGAACGATTTTGAAAACCGAATACTGGGTTTGGGCGAATTAGATGGGTGCCTTGCTATTTCTCGAAGGAACAATGAATTGGAGATTGATATTTGGGTAATGAAGAACTACAGTTCGGGAGAAACCTGGGCTATTTTGTTCAAAATTTCGAATTTGGGGATATTGAAGCCTTCTTGTTATAAATTGGAGCCATTGTGTACCACAAAGGATGGTGAAGTTCTAATTATGGTCAATGGAGAGGAAATAGTGGCCTACAATCCAAAAAAGGGATCCCATAGGAGTGTTTGGATCCTAAGAAAAGATAATTGCGTAACTTCTGTCGTCACTTACATAGAAATCTTAACAATAGTCTCACGAATTTGAAATTAATAAAGGAAATGTTCGTTATCCTACACCATTAGTTATCTAACATGCTTTGATGGCTCTTGATTGTGGTTAATGGATATCTACTGATCAAATTCATAACTCCTAGTATGAATGTCCATTTCATTCGCATTCATTATAATTTTTTTTTATAAACCCCATACAATATAATTATGGTGATAAAGTAATCTTTTTAATCAAATGTACAAGTTAGCCATTTTTTTCCTTTTTTCCATGGTGTTTCAAATGCAATATGAGAGAAATAGAGATGGACTTATGGTACATTATCCCAAACAGATAAACTAATCAGGACCAATACAAATACATTCTAACTGTTGATTGTGATGATTTTAAGCTGTATGCTTTGGCTTCAAGTAGTTGGTTGTTGAAATAGATTGCATCCCTCCAGCACAAAATTGTCTCCTTTTTTCTGTATGATAAATATTTAAAGATGATAATTTCGCATATATAAACTTATATTTAGCTTTCTGTATATTTTGGCATCCTCAATTAATTTCTTAACCTGATTAATCAGATGAAAAATCCTCCACGGGGAGCGAGCAGTATCTTTAATCATGTCTACAATAATTTCAAAATCCAAATCAGGTTGAACAAAATGAAAAATCTTAAAACAAAGATCTATGCCTACTACAAGAGCCGTATTCCCTGCAATAATATTTAATAGACCAACAACCATAGAATTCAGATATAACAAGGAATAATTTGCCATTATGATCTGAGTTTTATATGCAACAGTAATCAGTCTATCACAATTAATTTACACCTTTCGAGGAGACTTCGGAAAAGAATAATATTTTAATTAGAGGAAGGATAATTTTAGGTTGACACATAAAATTAGACACACTGACGTATCGCATTTTCATTGATTTGTGTCTGGTCTCCACGCTAGTGGAACCCATGTAGAGTCCAGACATGAACCAATACAAATGCGACATGTCAGTGTGTCTACAAAATGTGTCTACTTTTGTGTGTTAGGGCAGAAGGAACCTTAGAGAAATCTTCGAAGCAGTATTAGGAAATCGAACGTCACTTTTGAAAGCTTCAAAGGACTTCTAACACTAATTATGGGATGATATATGTTCTGAATGGAATACTTCTTATACAAGGCATCTGTTCACTGTAATCAGAATCATGCCTAATCATAACAAATGAATATAAATACATATAAATCTTTACTTAGGATCCTGATCAAAATAGCCAAAGGTTAGAATCCACATAATTCTTCTTAAGGAGTCAATGTGTTAAGTACATTTGTCTTAGAATGATTAAGAACAGTATCTAGAAATCTAGGGAGTTCAGTATTCTTGGTTGGCTACCTAGTCTGAGTGCTAAAACATAACATATTTCTTAGGGCAATTTACAATTAGGTCCCTTAGTAACAATTTTTAAATATTTAAGGACAATTTACTATTAGGTCCACTTATTATATCACTAGCGTGGACTTCTATAATAAGAGAATTAGTGGACCTAAGTGTTTCAAATTTGTCAAAATTCCTTTAGTGTTTAAAATTTATTTGTGAGGAACCTAAGAGTACTTTTTCCTATTTCTTATTGAGGAGTTAAAACATTTATAGTGCTTAGTTAGGCGTTCATAATATCTAACAATTAGCATGTAACCCGCTCAATGCACGGGCGAACTACAAATTATTACTATACATTGATGCATACATATAATACTTAAAATGATTTCAAAAATAGTGTCACCTAATCATTTTTTAAATTTTGATGTAAGATAAGTTTTGCATCTTTATTCCTATAGAGTAAAAAAATTATATATTATTAGTTGAATAATGATGTCTAGCTTGCACCATCACAATTTTAATGTAGTATTTTCAGAAGCATGAACAAAACATTCATCAAATAAAGATTGGATGTGTGGTTTATACATTGTCTTTCACATAGATAATCATCATTTAAGAATAATATACATTGTATGGTATATTAATTGTCTAACATAATAATCATTTAGGAATAAAAATTCTGCACCTAAGAAGCTTTATAAACAGTTTAGCCCAGTGACTCACATATAATGGATCAAACTAAAATTTTAAAATAGTAGAAAAATAGTCCTTTTATTATTTTAAATTTATCAATCATCTCCCTTTTTTCAAAATGACTTTATGCACTAATCGAATCAACATCCTCTTTATCTCACATTAATCCCCTCTAATTGTAGCAACTACAAATCTTTATGCAGTTCTAACATAAAAAAAAAAAAGAACAGTGGGTTGTATTGGTTATATAAGCACCAAACAAATATTAAAACCGAGATGATAATGTGAAAGCCTATAGGAAAAAAAATAGAAAGAACATTATCCCTCATATTAGAATAAAATCATGAAATCCAATAGTAAATATAAAAAAAATAAAAAAAGGATAGTGAAGAATGGGGGTGGTTGCTCTTATGCATGCTTTGAGAAAGCAAAACTATGAATAGATACATAAGATCATCAATCAATTTGTTCAAACATTTACACATAAAGTTACATTAAACATTATCTCAGAAGAGATAACCTTCTTTCTTAACTCTAAATATTTAAAACTAAAAAATCTGAAAGAAAATTAACAGAGTAATTACAAGCCACAAATTTGTTCGAACTCGAGTGAAGCCCCCCCCCCCCCCCCCCCCATGACAGGGAGACTAAGATGTTGCCCCTACTTTTGGTCCAGTAATATTTTCCAAAAATGCAAAAACAAATATTGACATGGATAATTTTTTTATGACAGAGGGGCATGACAATCGATTAATGGGGGGAAGGATATTTATAGCAGAAAAAGGGAAATCGTGTGTGATATGGAGAGTTGACAAAGGGAAATCGAAAAGTTTTTCCTCATATGACATCTTGCCCTTTGGAATTTAAATAGGTGAGATAAAAACTTTCTTGGAAATGGTAGTTGAATATGGGGATAGACCATTGGAAACCCAAAAACTGCCCGGGAGGACATATGGCCTTCCGTGTTATAATTTTTTGGAAATAACCCATGTGATAACTTTGCATCATTAATGCCTATTTATACCTCTAATCTACCGTATTAGAGGTATATAATAGATTCAAACCATATATACATTGTTAAAAAACATGAATGCACCAAAACACGAAAAGCATATTTTTAAAACAAATGGACATTGAAATATATTAATGATTAGCGTCACACAAAAAAATGTCTAAATCATTAATATAGAATTATCGGCCTAAATGATGTTTGCAATACTTGAGAATAACATCTCCAAAGTTCCTGACATGATCCATTTACTTTAATTAAATTCAAGTTGCGACGAGTTATTCAAAAACTCGTTCTTCTAGTCAGCAGAACAGAAAATGAATTGCAGGTTAATTGTGCATTTCATAATATCTGAAGATTTTGATTTTGCCTTGTCTAAAAAAAATACAAAAGATGGTTCAGAATCTTCTCAGTTTAGTCGCATACTATCTCAATTTGCATCAAAAATAGAATTTTATACTTGTGCTTGTCGAAAGCGTGGCACAAACGCTAATCAATATTTCTAGAGGTGATAAATCGTGTTATTGGGTTATGTGTTGACTTGACATGACGTGACAAGACCTATTAAAATAGGACAATGACGCTACTTTGTGTTTTTTTATTTAAAACGAAAAGACACATTTAACACGACAAGATTAACACCTCGGACCCAATGAAACCTAAAAAACATGAAAACATGACATGATACGGCTAACACGAGTCATAATTTTGACATGAGTGCAAGTTACAACATGACTCCGTGTAAAAAAAACTCGACATTAACATGACACGAACGCGAATTATTATACCAATTTGGGGTCATTTCGTGTTCTTATGTAGTTTCTAAAATTATCACCCATGAATATTTATTTGGTGTATGTATGAGCAAGATTCATCATAATTGCTACATGGGTCAAAAGCTCCTAAAAGTTACTTTTTGATTTTTCTACTAGAAGTTCATAGTTTTTCTAATAGAAGTTCATAGAGACTTTAATGAATTACTAAATTCTGGTACTTGTCTTTAGATTTTACTCTAGTTTCTACCCAAGCAGTGGAAATGGCAAAAAGGAAAATGGAGTTCAATACATAATGTGCACAAGTTTTTTTTCATATTAAAAAAAATAAAAAATTGCTTCCTTACATCGACTTCAAATCCGCAATTTTAAATTTCCAGTCATTTTCAATTATTTGGTCGTTTCGTTTTGTGTTGGGTACTTTTATAACGAGAGCAGTTTTAATCACCTTCAAGAGGTCATGCCTACAAAAATCTCAAGTTCAGATTCAAGGAATCACGGGTCTAACCTTAGTAAATTCATAATAACAATATTTTCAATTGACAACCATGCTTTCTAACAAGTAAAATCTTTGGCATTACCAGTTAGTTGAAAATGTTAATGCAGACTAAATTTAAAAATAGTGAGAACATTTTGATAGAAAAAAATATCGTGGAAAGCACTGTTTGCGCAGTTTGGAATGCAGTGGGTGATGCCAAGGCCAGTAGACGGGAAGTTGGAGGCATGCGGGGCGGTTCCCGAGTCTATTTTGTCTTATGCAGAACTTTTTGGCAAGTTGTGGTTAGGGGACTAAATTATTTTTGGTGTTTCCCTGATATTCATTGGTTGTTGTGCCATTGAGGAATTTGTTTTATCAGGCTATTTGCTTCTTTTCTTGTATCCGGGTTTCCTTTCCTATGGTAGTCATTAATGATATTCGTGTGTAAATATATAATGCTCTTGTGTGAACTATCCCTCATTGAACATGTGTCATCTGGCGGTGAGCTCAAAAGAGAAAGAGAGTGCCTATGATTTAGCCGATAATTTCTAGGGTCACCGTCAGGTGACACTTTTCCGGTCCGCGCGGGAGACAGTCCGCACAAGAGTACTACTATATATATATATATATATATATATATATATGAGAGGAGGGTGTTTTACTGTTCTAAAAAATCAACGGATGAAATCTAATGATTTGGGACGATTTAAGGGGGTGAGAATGTGCCATGTCAGAATTAAGCATTGTGACATGGCACAATTGAACAAAACACGCTTTATCCCCAAAGATTAACCTCAGCCTCACCCGTCTCCTCCCCCGCTCATTCGGTTGTCTCTCTCTCCCTCTTTCGTCTCCCTCATCCTCATCTTCTCCCCCTCCGCCTACAAGTAATCTTCCTCACCCCTCACCCTCCCTCTCCCCCACCCCCACTCATGCACAGATCTCTCTCTCACACACACACGCACATATCTCACACGCGCACAGATCTCTATCTATCTATCTCTCTCTCTCTCTCTCTCACACACACACACACACACACAGATCTCACACACACACACACACAGATCTCATATCTATACAGATCTCATACAAACACACACAAACGCATAGCTTTCACATACACACACGCATGGGTTACACTGATTCTGCATTTTTTCCACTCAATCCTACACATAATTTTTGGTTCCGTTTTTTTTGTAGTGTACAAAACTTTTACAAATTAAGGGGTAATCACACGTGTTTTTTTTATTACATATATACCTGATTTGTTGTTGTATGTTTCTGATTTACTACAAATATTGTGTTTATATTACTGATTTGGGGTTTGATGTAACTTTCATTGACTATTTGGTAGGGAATCAAGAATTGAAGATCGAATCAGGTATGCCTTCTTCACTCTTTCTCAGATTGAGATTTTTTAGGGCTTTTTTTATTCATTTAAAGTTTTTTTTGGATCTACATATATAAAGACTTTGAACCATTTGTTTTAAAGTTTGGATTTTTGTTTTTCAGATTTCAAATTGATTTTCTGGGTTACACTGATTCTGCATTTTTTTTCACTTAATCCTACACGCGATTTTTGGTTCAATTTTTTTTTTTTTTTTGCTGTGTACAAAACTCAAACGTGTGTTTTATAAATTAAGGGGTAATCACATGTGTTTTTTTATTAGATATATACCTGATTTAATTTTTTAGATATATACATAATATATATTCTAATCTTTTAGACCTGTTCCTAAGAATATCAATGTGAATAAGGGTTTTGTTTTTGGTATGTAGGCTTCATGCATAAGCGTGTCGTAGGCATGCTATGCCATTATAAAGATGTAAAACCATATATGTAGACTATGTATCGAATTTCTTTGAGTTCTTTTGATGCTTGCACAACTGGTTGCTGAACCACCCAAGTGTTGCCATCTGAGGGGGACTTCAAATTTCTCTTTTTTCATTCTAAGTGAAAACATAGAATGCATTAATTTCTCTCTTGATTCAGTTCATTTGCATACTAATTTTTGGCCTCATCTGAATACAGTTTCTAATACTGTTTTTATCTTTTAAATTATGGTTAACACTTTGGGTGGGATTCCTATCTTGTAGGTATAAATCAAGCTCCTAGCGAATGCAATCAAAATCAGTTTTCAATCCTACAATCTACAACTGATGGTCGCAATGACATTGTGTTATGGCTATCGTTAGCCCTGTTATTGGTAACTGTTCACAATTCAGCCTTAATTTATTATGTGGATTATAATCTCCCAATAAATATTGGTTCTTGAGTTATTTTTTTTTCTTGCTCTTGAGTTCCAGTTGTCAAGTTACGTCATATAATTAATTTATTCCACTCTTTTTTACAAGGTGATCTAATGTATCCTTGGGTTGATGTTATCACTGTGGCTACTGATGATTATTTTCGACAAGACACGAGTATTCGAAGTTTAAGATATGATCAATTCTTGAGAGGTATTGGATCCATAATAATATGTAATTGATCTCCTTTTAATTCATTTTCTCTTATTGTTGCTATTACTCCTATGCAATGTTTGGATTATGTTGCTTATATGAGGTCTCCCCACAGTCTCCTAGGTAAAATTATTTTGTTCCTAGGTTTTCGATTCCTATTGTTTGATATCTAGAGTTTTGTTATTTTGAATTTAGTGGTGATTGAAACATCAAGACATTTTTTTGTTGTTAGATCTTCTTCAAGTGACCTGCAATTGCAACTGTGAGGATTCGTACTATTTTGTGGCTCTTATGACTGCAGAACCATTGTGGCTATTATGAGCCTTTGTATTATTTTGTTAAATGTTGAAAATAATGAGTTTTAGTGAATGGATAATATAGCTTTGTTGGTTCTATTGGTAGATTTTTAGTGGTTTTTATGTGTATTACCTAATTTTATTTTACAATTATTGTGTGTATATTACTGATTTTGTAGATATGCAACAGGTTACATTCATTTTACGATTGTGCTGAGTGGAGTTATGGGTAAAGATCAATTTCAATTTGTTTAAATGTTTGCTTGGAGAGGATCAAATCTTCTACAAACAACCTAAATTTGATCATCAGGTATTGCAGTAATTGCAAAGAAATGATACAAGGCATCTCTCTCTTTACATATACATGTCTTTTATATGTTGTTAGTTACCAAGTGTGTCTTACGCTTGCAGGTTCAAATCCTGCTATTGAGGGTTTAAATAATGTTTGGATTATTAAATGTGTTTTTTGAATTAGGTTCTTTCTTTCTTTATTTTTTCTTTTCTTTTTAATTTAGTCTAGTGTAATTAGTTAACATTTTGTTATTTGTTTTTACTATGCTCGGTAATAACTTGTTTTGTAGATTCTTTGGACTTGTTATTATGGGGATCGCTCCAATTTTGGGTAATATCGCTCTTTTCCTCTCTTTGACTTGGTTCTTAATTTACATTGAGGACAATGTCAAGTTTTAAGTTAGGGGGTGTGGGATATTCTATCCATTTCACATGTTTAGTCCATGTTTTTGCTCACATGTTAGTTACTTAGTATGCTTTTCTTATAAAAATTGAACTTAGTATGCTTTTCTTATAAAAATTGAAAATTTCAAAAAGATTTTCTTTCTTTTTTCTCCTTTTTTGGGCTTTTTGCCTTTATTTTCAATGATAAATTTCAATAATTTTCCGATCCAATAGACAACCCAATGATGCATGCTCTCGATTTTAGAAATTATTAGACTTTAATCTCCATTATTGATATTATGAATAACTTCATGAATTAAACTTTAATCCCATGAGCACATGCACTTTTATTGTTATATTGATTTGGTTTAAGATTTTTATAACTCGGTAATCTTTTGTTGCATTGAATATACTTACACCGAGTAAGCTTTGTACCTTTCGTCGTTTGTGAGTGTATACACTATTCTTTTCTCATTGAAAACGTTGAATTCATAGGTAATCTAACTATTCTTTCATTTGATCATTCATTAATTGAGTTCATACTTGAAATGTGTTACTTGATCATGATTTTCATATATTGTTTTGATTCGAGAATTGCGTAAACTTTGTGAAATGATCATAGGCCCTCTTTGTTATATCACACATATTAGCCTTGACCTCACCCTTATATGTTTACCCTCGTTAACCCCTTTGAGCCTAAATATATCCTTTCATTTCATAACCCCAATTCCCATAACCAACTCTAAATTGGAGTTTTATACCATACATACACATTCCATACCTTTGTTTGGAATGTTACTTGGTAATTTAGGCATATGAGAGTTTTAAAAGTAAAGAAAAGAAAAAGAGAAAGCAAAAAGCAAAAGAAAACATGTGAAAAAGAAGGAAAAAAAAGAAAGAGAAAGTTGTAAATGTTTTATATAGTTCAATAAGCTTTGATTACTCTCCCCGATGATATATCTAATGCCTTTGGGAACTTGTTTTCCATTTTTACTATTGTCCGCATTTTCCCATTATCCCGATTTTTCATCCCCGAACACTTTGAATCCATACATACATATCCTTCGTTTCGTAACCTAGCCTAACTTACATTACAACCCTATTAAATTCCTATGTGATCTTAGGTTGATGTAATTTAAAAGTCATAATAATTGTGATAGTCTGTGAAAATGCATTTCGCCTCTTTTAATGTGCGGTATCTTTTATTGAGATTACAAGTTTTTCAGTTTATATATAGCGTTCTTCATCTGTGACATGTGTGCGGCCTAGTTTTCATTTACATTTACTCTTTAGTTCGCATGTTTCGTGTGTTACCTCCCTGTTTCGAGTGAATTCACTTGATGAGAGTAATGCCCATGAGGATTGAATGTATGCTTGCTTTAATGTTTATCTGGTTTACATAAGTTTTTCGCCAAATCACACTTTGAATGTGCTAACTCCCCTCCCACATTTTAAGATCTCAATTATATGAGGTGCATTCTATAATGTTAATGATTTGGACTTTTGTTTGAATTCATTCAATGTGCTAATAATGCATATGAAATCCTTTTCGCCATTTTTGGGCTTGTTGCATGTTGGCTTGGGCATATTTTGAGAAAATCATGTGATGTTTGTGGGTACCATCCCTGAAAACCCTCACAAGACGGCACACGTCCACTAGGGTAACCTAGGGGTTTAACGGCTTATTACATACGCTAAATGCAATCGAATCTCCCGCGAAAGTGACCTTATGCTTTTATACTATATTTTTGTACGTATTCTGCTTTTGGTGCTTGTAGTTCTTGTTGCATCCTATTTTATTGCTAGGGACTAGCAATGTGTAAGTTAGGGGGTATGATAATACGCAAATATTGCGTATTTCATCCGTCGAACCTACGCATTTTAGCCCCCTCGGGTATCTTATTCCCTATATTTATGCTCGTTAACCAGACAACCTCGGATTTCTATGTTAATATGTTTTGCAGGGGTTAATTGAGCTTTTGTAGGTAATTGGATGTTAAGTGTGAAGTTCGGATGCGTTCGGCCCGATTTTCATACACAATCGCACGTTCAAGGGAATTTTAGTCTTTTCACATCTTGGGCACCTAGTCCAACATCTCATGGAAGTTTTAGTCCTCCTCGCAAGCTTCGCGTGGCCGTAAACGGTGCGCGATTCCGATTCAGAACCAAGAAGTTACGGCGATTTTAGCGGAGAAGAAATGCAAGCCAAAACAAGGGAAAATGCAGTCTTCCCTGCTTGATCGATCGATCGACCCTTCACAATTTTTCCACATTTTCTACTATCGATCGATCGACCAAAGGGGTCGATCGATCGATCCCCTGTTTTCTGCAGATATTTTGCATTTGTTTTCTTTCTTCTTTTCTTTTATTCCAACTTACTATATAAGCCAATTTTGTTGTAATAAGAAGAAATTCAGTAGATAAAACGTTTTTAGGTTAGAATAGCTTAGGTTTTGAGGGTTTTGAAGAGTTCTTCTTCAACTGTTCTTCGATTGACAACCTTTTGGATTGAATGTTGCACTATTCATCATCCTCTCCATTAATATAGTTTGTATTTCTTTAATTCTCATGCTTTGTTAATTAGATTCACATGCTTTGATTTACTAGCTTTGTAGTGTAGATTTATCGCGTTTATTTACCGCTTTCATTTATCGCATTTTAAACATGCTTTCTATCTAATTTAAATTAGGTTATGTTTGAATGGAACTCACTCGAGTTGACGCGTTGCTTTGCTTTGGTGATGGTGTTTATGTGTCTATTTCGGGTGCGTTGTCCTAGTTATTACGCCTAGGAGATTTGACGGGGCGTATCATGTATGTCCCGTGCTTACGACCTTTCGCGCGTAATTTTTGAGATATTTGTTGACACTAAAATCTTATTAGGCTTTTATGATGATTTATGGCGTGACAACCCTTGGTGTAATTAACTGTCGAAACGAGACGTATTTGTAATAACTCGTCGACCCATGTAACCATTTTCTACTAATTAACTCGGGTGAGGGATATTCGACGCAACCTATAGTTTTACTCGCTTTCATAATCTAGTTTAAATACCCTTGCCTAGATTAACATTTCCCTTTATGGATATTTTACTTTTTAGTTTGTAATCACCTTTTACACTTTTATTTCGGAATATTAAATCATATAAATTCTAGCAACTTGTCCCTGTGGATTTTCGATACCCAACTTACCGCTATACTCACCAGTTGAGTGTAGTAGTAATTTAGGTTTGTTTGTATAGTTGCGGCGAGACAGAAAACAACGACTGTGCACTTTACACGCGCACACCTCTCGCACGCTACCATGTATCCCACCCCACCCACACACCCACACATCAAATACTTACCATTATTTATTTATACCTTACATCCATATATATATATATATATATATATATATATATATATATATATATATATATATATATAATATCAAAGGAGATGCATCTATGCAATATGCATATATGCAGCAGCATATATGCAGCCTGCATATATGCAAACCATCAACGAGTTATAAACTAATTTTGACCCTGCATCTGTTATAAAGTAATTTTTGGCAAATTATATGGATATCCCTTCTTATTTTTCATAATTATTTTTTTCAGATGCTTTCCCTTTTGTTTTTTATGAGTTTGCTCGCTTTCTAAATTTGCATGCTCACTACCCGTGCATGATTGGCAGTGGGGGAGGGTGTTGCAAAATTAAAACAAAAGATGAGGCGAGTCTAGTATTTAAAAAAAGAGGGGAAGCGAGTGTAGTATCAAAGGAGATGCATATATGCATATGCATATATCTACATATATGCATATATACAGATGCATATATGCATCTCTATCTCTCTTATGTGTCAACTACAAGATTATGTCCGATTTGGTCCGTTCTCACCACAAGATTTGGTAAGATTTTGTTTTAGAGATTCAAACATTAAAAATTGAAATGTGGTTGCAAATCTCGTACTGTTGTTATGTTTTGCAGGTTTTGGGATCCTAATTTCATAAAAAAAAAAAGCCCTAATCATGTTTAAGGCCAGAATAGCTTCTTTCGGGTTTGATTATTGCATGTTGAAGTTTGTTTTAGTTATTTCTCCAATGACAGTACTAAGGTCCAATTTCGGCAATTAGCGAGATACCCGAGTAAAAAAATCATTTTTCCCCTTCAATTACTTTTAGTTATTTTTTATTTATAGTTATGTATTCTTATCAATCAAATTGTTGCTTTGTAGATCAACTCGAGTTGGAGAGGGATTGAGGTCGTGGGTTGAACAAAAAAGAGGCAGGAGTCCAAGATGGAGGTGCTGCGTGGCAGCGTTGTTCCATGTTTTTTTTCGAAAAGGGGATTACTTCTTTTTTGGTAATTGTATTTCAAATTTTTGGACTCAACAAACTATGCTTTCATCATTTTTAGTATGCATAGTTGTGTATAATTACATTATAGGTTTGTGTAATTTGCATTGAAGAATTTGTTGGATGAATTCGGGCTCTTTGAATATTGTTTGATTGGTTGTTATCCCTTAAATAGGGTGGATAGTTCAATAAATAAAGGAGGCTATGTCCAATTTTTTTTTTAAATTGATACTTTGCTTATTTGAGGTTATGTCCAATGTGTTATTTGTTAAGCGGGGTGGATAGTCCTATGAACATGGAAAATTATGGCTAATTTTTTTAAAATTACACTTTATTTTGTTGGGAAATGAATTTTTTTTCGTTTTGCAATTACGTACTTTGGAAATTTTTGTCATTATACAATTACGTACTTTGAAAATTTTCGCCGTGCCTTCAGGCACGGGCATTTTTCTAGTCTATATAACTATATAAAAAATATAGACCCAAATCATCTAAGGATGACACGTGGCAGTAATAAATGTTGGATATTACTAATGCCATAATTGTTAATGAAAAAAGCGTGTTTGCCGCAATTTCTTGAAAACCCAATAAATCAGGAACGGCTACATAATTTCAATGGCCCCGTAAGAGAAATCAGGAACACAATCGGATCCAGCTTAGGAAGCGTGTAAGACTTTCAACCTTCTCAAAGTACTTAGACATATTTTTAGATACATGAATCTTACAAATTCAATGAACCAACAATATTAAATAAGCGATATGTAAATCCCCAAGGGACCTTTTATCTTCTAACTAATGTGTAGACTTTTCTATTATGATAAAAGCAGAAAACATACTCTTTCTAAAGCCTAACTTCTTTGACAACATAGGTGATGATGGATTTGGCATTGGGGCATGTTTGGGAATAAAACTCAACTCTAAGTTCATCTTTCTCTAACTTTAGCCGTTGAAGATGAAATAGCATAATAGCAAAAACAAGGGCCTTTGTTGATAAAACCATCATCAAGATGAAGAACAAACAAATGGATGAAGATTGAGAAAGGCAAGTACTAGATATTGTAGATGGTGGCAAATATAACTTCAGATATATACACACGTGTAAATAAATGTAGATGATACTCTGTGTCAACCAGCTGCATGCATGACTTTTGTTCTTTTGCAATCTATCTCTTTCTGTTAAATGAGTAGTGCTAGCCTTACTGAATCGTCCATCCCCATTCCAAACCGAATGCTCCATCCCCATCCAAACAATTCTATAACAATTGTTAAAATCAGTTTTAGGTATTAATTATTTTTTGTTAAAATTAATTTTATATATTTATTTTAGGTAGTTTTTGTTTTTGGATAAAATCAGTTTTATGTCTCATTTAATGTCAATTAAATTGTCTTAGGTAAGACACGATATGAGTTTTTTTTATAAAATCAATTTTAATAAATAAAAAAACTATTTAATTTGATGTCTTAAATTCATGATTGATTAGTGCCCGAAAATGTAGGTCCGCGCCAGCGGCATTAATCAATCGCGAATTTAAAACATAAAATTAAACAGGTTTCTTTTATTAAAATTAAAACAAATATTTTTTTTATAAATAAAAAAATATGTTTGCTATTAAAAAATGTTGTTTTTAATTTAAAAACTCTTTTATAGCTTTTTATTATTATTAAAAAAATTATTTATCTAAAAGCTGTCTTTTATAATAAACGCCGACACTCGATTTTCATGTGTCGGCCGCGACACGTTGACATGTGTCGGCCTAGACTTTTTGATAAAGTCACTATAAAGATAAATTCCCCCCCAAAAAATTAATTTGCCTAAAATGATTATATAGTATTACTATAAATAACCCCTTAATAAAATTAATAATATTAATATTAATATTTTGTGAAGAAATCTTAATTAAGAATGAATTTAATATACGAATATTTTTAATATGAACTTAATATTAATATAAGTGCCGCTGGTGCGAACTCACATTCAACAAATGATGTGGGTCCGATAATGTAGATCCGCGCCAGCGGCACTAATCAATCGAGAATCTAAAAAATCAAATTAAATAGTTTTTTTATTAAAATTAAAAAAAATTACAAATAAAAAAATTATGTTTACTATTAAAAAAATTGTTTTTAATTTGCAAACTGTTTTAAAGAGATTAAGGGCCATAATTGTTTTTGGCATTTAAAGAGATTAAAGGAATGGTGAGGATTGTTTTGGGTATTAGTTCGGTTACTCCCATTCAGGGAGTATATCATTATTCCTGTTAAATAGAATGATAATGAAACTGACAATAAATATTTATGAATGGATATAGCAATATTGTCCGTCCTTAAATGTATCTCTGCAAAATAAACCACTTATTCTTTTTAAAATGTGTTTTGTAGGTGCTTAATGCAATGATCCCTTTGTCCGTAAAAGCCGGTCTGCAATTTTTAGTTTTCATTTTTCCAATTGAAAGGTTAGTAAAGATATTATAATTTGTTTAGTATTTTTTAGTTAAAATTTTCATAAAATTATGTTTTGATAATTTTATGAATGATTTTTATTGTTTTGATGTTAATTCATTGTGAATAATTTTTCATTTCGTGTTCTGATAATGAATTTGAAAACGAGTCAATAATGTGAAATTATAAGCAACTTTTTTCTAGGGTTGTATGATTTTTCATTTATTTATACAATAGTTATTACTCTAAAAGAAGTCAAATTTTTTATATTGTAATTTCACATTTCTTTAATGGATTATTTTTTGGAGGTATGAACTCTTATAGAAAATAATTATATACAAGTTTATCAAAGACACCCTAAAGTCACAATATTTCACATAACATGTTTTTAAATAACCGGGTTGATGTAGATTATATACATCCCCAGTCATCTACTATATCAAAGTTTTCAAAACAAAAAAGCCATCTAATTTTTTCTGCTTTAAAATATAAGGACAAAGTTAGTATAGTTGTGAGGCTCCAATTATTTGCTTTATTCAAGATGTAAGGACACGATTATGTTCAATTAAAAAGCCATCTACTAAATTTTTTATATTCTTAATCTTGCTTTTATGATTTATAGGTTCAACCACAAAAATATTTGACACACCGAGTGAACAATACATGCCCTATTTGATCGGTTGGTTTATAAAAATATTTTATTTTAAAATATTCCTACCATTTAATTCACTTCCATTTTCCATCTTATGTTTATTTCAATGATATGTCTTTCCAATTTTTCATAAGTTTAGATTGATTTTGATTTCAACTTACGTTCTTTTAGAAATGGTTTAACCTATTCATTTGGACTTTAAAATTTGAATGCCAAAACTTGGTGATCTTCACGTGTTTAAAAATACCTAATTACTAATTTTTATCTCATAATTTTAGTTCTAAAAAAGATTTATAATTTTTATTATATTAAAATATTTCAACAATTTAAAATAATTGTTTTCTTTGTTTACTGATCATAAAACTGAATGGAAATTGAGTTATAATATATTCTTAAAATTAAAAATATCGGTTACACTTATTGAATGTCATTCATATGACTTTTGATATTAATTTAAAATTAAATATTATTTCATTCGTAAAATATATTGTGTGACACAGACTACAACAACAAAATAATATAATTTATATAAATTCAGCCACGCATCACGTGAGCCGCACACACTCCCGCATCCTCCACTCCAGTTACACATGATTCATCAATAGACACAGTTATGGATGATTCTTCCAAAGGCTTACTAGATGGGAAGACTATCTCAAAATACATCATCTTTTCCTCTTTTCCGTCTATTATCATGCACCTTAATTTTTTATCAATTGTCATTTTTTTTCCTTCTCAAATTGATATTCTTCACCGCATAAAATTTCATTTTCAATTAGTGGAGTGGGATTCCAAGAGAGGTAACCTCAAGATTCTCTCAAGGTCCTGTTTGGTGCACGGTAATGTTTTAGATGAATTAAAAATAGTTTGTGTCGTTATTAAATACAATTTGCATAAATTCGGCCACGCATCGCGTGACCTTCATGCTAGTATATATATATATATATATATATATATATATATATGAGTAATGCTAGGCCGACTCAAAATCGCGACTCGCTGACATGGCGTGTTGCGATTGGTTACTACCGCTGGCGCGGACCGACGTTTATAAAGGATCAATCAATGACAACACGCCACGTAAGCAGGAGTCCCAATTTTGAGTCTCAATCAAGAGTCCACCAAGTATTATCCATATATATATATATATATAACACCCATGGTTTAAAATATCGGCCGAGTCAACTCGGTATCGGAGGGGGCCGAACCGAAACCGAGACACGTTTCAAAAAAAATAATGAATCGTAATAAATCGTGAAATATCGCTGATATCTCGCCGATCCCGAGATGTCTCGGCGATTTATCGTTCGATATTCCTGAGATAATAGATATTTCGGCCGAGTCAAGTGGAAAAAATCCAAGAGGGCTCAGCAAAAAAAACGAAACAGAAGGTCTTGGCCAGTAAGAAGAAAACAAAATAAAGAAGAAGAAATCTGCAGTGGTGAACATGTCTTCGACTTCTGTTAGAATTATTTTTCAAAAAGAGCATGATAAGCTTTAGGGAAAGAGAAAACTGCTGCATAAAAAATAGTTTTGCTTTGGTCCAAAATGTTATATGCTTTGTTTTATTTGGTCAAAGTGGGTCTAATAGCTGTCGAGCATCTATTGGCTTAGTAAATTACATTGGGATAATGTTGTGTCCTCCTTCCAACAGTATACTCTATCTTTGTGAGCTGTGTGGTACAACTGTCCTGGAGATAAAGTTTGTGTGGTACAGCTGTAACTAATTTGGTTTGTACAGATAAAATGTTTAGGGGACTTTTATTCTTTTGTCAAGTAAAATGTTTAGAGTTCCTTCGTATTTGGTAAAAAGTAAAAAATGTCTACAATTTAAATATGTTTCTAAGTTCATTTTTTTAGGTACAAAATAAATGTTGAACCCTTTAGTTGACCGCAAACCTGCCTTTTCTTTGGTTGAGTGAGATAGCCTACTTTGTGTTCTCTATTTTATGTTAAAAGTTGTATTTACCCTTTTGTTATTTGTGTACAAAAAAAACTTGTGTACAAGAAATGTTATTTGTGTACAAAAAAAAAACTTTTTGCGTAAAAAAAATATTTATTGCCAAAAAATGTTAAAATACATTTTTTTTTTATATAAAAGATTTATTTGTACAAAAGCATTTATTTGTGCAAAAAAATGTATTTGTACATAAAATATTCATTTGTACATTTATTTATAAGTAAAAATGCTTGTTATCATTAATTGTACATAATTTATACATTTAAAAAAAATAATGTTTACAACATATGTTTTAAAAAAATTTAAAAATTCTAAAAATTCCTAAAAATAATGTTATGTACAAATAATGTTCAGAATTCGTAAAAAAATGTAAAGAATTTCTAGAAGTTCTAAAAAATAATGTGTTGTGCAAATAATGTTTAGAATTTTAAAAAAATGTTTAGAGTTTCTAAAAATTCCTAAAATTAATGTGTTGTACAAAAAATGTTTAGAATTCTAAAAAAAAAAAAATTTCTGAAAATCCCTGAAAATAATGTGTCGTACAAAAAATGTTTAGAATTTCTAAAACTTATTACTGTGTTATACAAAAAATGTTTAGAATTCTTTAAAAAAATGTTTAGAATTTCTTAAAATTCTTAAAAGTAATGTGTTGTACAAATAATGTTTAGAATTATTAAAAAAATGTTTCATTAGATTGTTTTTCAATATTATTATTGGTTTACCATGCAATATTGAATCTGACAACTTTGCCGCGCTTTAATATAACCAATTCTACAATGCAATGCATATTGAATAATGGATTTGAATGTATCTCATTGGTCCACATTGTTAATCTTATTTTTTTAAATTTTTTTATATTTTTTCCGAAATTTTTTGCGCTCTCTAAATAGCGTATTATTGCGTATCGTTCGATACCACGACCGAGTTGAAAATCGGATGTCCGATACCGGGACCGATACCGAGAACTTTGAACCATGATAACACCCTATATGCTGCAGTTTGCAACATCATACAATTGTAAGTATTAGTGAACATGTATAATTATAATCATATAACAGCCCAATTTTTAATGTAAAAGTAATTATTCAACCAGCTACGTAATAGAGGCAACTAGTGAAATTAATAGCACATGAGAGTTATGCAGCTATGAAGCAAGAAAACAGAGCTCAGAAGCATTAAGAGAAGCAAAGCATCTACAATAAACTCATTCTGAAGGATAAGGAACACTATTCTAGCTCTTTCTAGTTAGCTTAATTACACTTTCATCGTACATGAAGGCAGAAGTAATACAATAATCTTTTCTCGGGATCCAAACACATCTATGGGATCCCTTTTCTGGATTGTATGCATTTATTTGCACCGCATTGACAAGCAAAAGAACTTCACCATCCTTTGTGGTGCACAACGGCTCCAGTTTATGACAACAAAGCTCCATTCTCCCGAAGCTTGAAATTTTAAACAAAGTAGTCCAAGTTTCCTCATCACCATATTTCTTCATAGCCCATACCCTAGTATAAAATTTATCGTCTGGCCGAGTGATAGCTAGGCATCCATCCAATTATCTGTTTTTCAACTCTATTCTTCCGGCGTGGCATTGGGACCTCTCCAAATTCATCTTTCACCGGATCAAAATAAATTATTGCGTCCTCAGTTATTTCCCTCTCTTTGGCCACCAACCAATGCAGATTTCCGCTCACTAGAAGTAAGAAGTTCCTTATCGGTCAGTTTTTAATCTTTAAAATGCATGATAATAGGCCTGTGCTAGAACAATTTCATGACATCCAACGCATCATAAATCATTGCAAACTGAAAAAATTAAATATGGATGATAATGTAATTGTTGCTGCCATAATTGAAAAACTTCCTCCTTCTCGGAAAGATTATAAGAAAGAACTCAAATACAAAAAGGAGGATCTTTCACTTGAAGAATTAGAGACTAATTTAAGAATTGAATACGAGTCTCGAATTCTAGATGGTAAAGAGGAACAAGAAAATTCTATTTCTAAGGTCCATGTGGTGGAGGAAGGAAGGGAGCAAAAATATGGCAATCATGGAAAAAATAACAAGCGGAAGAATTTTTCAAATAATTCTAAAGCAAACAAAAAGAAGGAAGGAAATTGTTTTCATTGCAACAAACCAGGTCACTTCAAGAAGGATTGTCGTGAGTTCAAGAAACTAAAGGAAAAAGGAGGGACATCAGACACAAAGAAAAAATTTGCTGCTATGATATCCGAGGCTAATATGCTTGGAGAAGACAACTCTTGGTGGGTTAATTCTGGTGCCACAAGGCATGTTTGTAAGGACAAGAACTTGTTCTCTGCCTATGAAACAATGGAAGGAGATGTTCTCTATATGGAAAATTCTTCTACTGCTGCGGTTAAAGGCAAAGGGACAGTGGATCTCGAATTCACTTCTGGAAAAATCCTTAGCCTCACCAATGTTTTTCATGTTCCTGATGTTAGGAAAAATTTAGTTTCTGTAAGTCTTCTTAACAAATTTGGCTTTAAGCTTGTATTTGAGTCAGACAAATTTATTCTGACTAAGAATGGTACCTTTGTAGGCAAAGGATATTTGTATGAGGGCATGTTTAAGCTCAATATCAATGAAAAAGATTCTTCTGCTTATATCGTTGATTGTCTTTCATTATGGCATCGTCGTTTAGGACATGTTAATACAAAGAAAATGCATTTCATGGTTAATTTAAATTTAATTCCTAAATATGAGAATGATATGAATGAAAAGTGTAAAATATGCATGCAAACAAAAATAACAAGATTGCCTTTTCCAAAAATAGAAAAAACTACATCTTTGTTGCAATTAGTACATAGTGATGTTTGTGATTTGCATGGAAAACCTACTAGAGGTGGTAGTAAATATTTTGCTACATTTATTGATGACTTTTCAAAATATTGTTACATATATCTTTTAAACTCTAAGGATGATGTGCTTAATAGATTTAAGACATATAAAAATGGAGTTGAAAATCAATGTGATTCTAAAATAAAATGTCTTAGATCTGATAGAGGTGGTGAATATCACTTTCCTCAATTTTGTGAAGATATGGGAATTATACATGAAGTTACTGCACCTTATACACCACAACAAAATGGAGTAGCAAAAAGAAAAAATAGGACACTAACTGAAATGGTTAACGCTATGCTTTCTTATTCTGGTTTAAGTAAAGGGTTTTGGGGAGAAGCACGTTTAACTGCATGTCATATTTTGAATAGGATACCTGTTAAAGATAATAAGAAAACTCCTTACGAATTATGGAAGAATAGAAAACCTAATTTAGGTTATCTTAAAGTTTGGGGCTGTAGAGCTATTGTAAGACTACCTGAAACTAAGAGAAATAAATTAGGAAGCAAAGGTATTGAGTGTATTTTCATAGGTTATGCACATCATAGTAAAGCCTATAGATTTTTGGTTAGTGAACCTAATGATTCTGTTGAGGTAAATACAATAATTGAATCGAGAGATGTAATTTTTTATGAACAAAGGTTTTCTTCTATTCCTAGAATTAATAATGAAAAAGAAGTAAGCACTCCTTCACAGTTACCTGAAACTTCAACAGTAGAACAAGAAGAGATTAGAAAAAGTAAAAGACTTAGGAAAGAAAAAAGCTTTGGTCCCGACTTTGTAGTCTATCTTGTTGAAGGAACTAGAGACACATCTTGTAATCAATATGCTTTGACTCTTAGCGTTGAAACAGACCCACAAACTTATAGTGAGGCAATTAAGTCTGTAGATTCAGCATTTTAGAAAGAAGCTATAAATGATAAAATGGATTCAATCTTGGGAAATAAAACTTGGAAATTAGTAGACTTACCTCCAGGATCTAAACCCATTAAGTGTAGATGGAGTTTTAAAAAGAAAATGAAAATAGATGGAATAATTGATAAATTCAAGGCTAGATTGGTTGCTAAAGGTTTTACACAAAAAGAAGGAATTGATTATTTTGATACCTATGCACCTGTTGCTAGAACCTCCACTATTAGAATTTTAATTGCATTAGCTTCTATATATAATTTTGAGATTCATCAAATGGATGTGAAAACTGCCTTTTTAAATGGTGACTTAGAAGAAGAAATTTACATGGAACAACTTGAAGGGTTTGTTATGCATGGACAAGAAAATAAAGTATGTAAACTTATTAAGTCCTTATATGGCCTAAAATAAGCACCTAAACAATGGCATGAAAAATTTGATAAAGTCATTTGTTGATGTAAAAAATTAGATCACTCTAATTATTCAATCACAGATAAATAAATGAGACAAAGAATTTTAAAGTGGTTCAGCCTTATAAGAATGGCCTACGTCCACTGTTATGTTATTGCTGAGTGTTTGGGAATTCTCGATTACAAATTCGCTCAAGAAATTTCAGTCCCCTTACAATGAGGATTGTACAATGTATTTATAGCCTTGAGGCTGTAATGTGAAAGGGTAATACATTAAATGTTGTACATATAAATGGGTAATACATTCAATGCCCCTTAAGCGTGTGCGTCTAAATGATAAGCATTTAATGAATAGTCAAACTGTTGGTTATCCTGCTATTAAAGCTTTGTTCGAGGTGCAGCTCGGACCGCCTGAGTTGCTCGGACCGCCTAAGCTTCTCGGTGCTTATGAGTTCCTCGGGGAATTCTTGTTCCTCGGAGCGTCTGAATTCCTCGGGGAAGCAGTGTCCCTCGTTATAGTACGGTTCCTCGGAGGTATTTATTGTTGCCATGTATATTGTCACGTGTTATCATTTAATTGAGCCATGTCAGCAAACTAAATTTGGTATCAACAGAAGCCCCCAATGTTTCATAGTTCGAAATTTGAGGAGTATGGAACATTCTTTCTCGAAATATGGTAGCTTTAAATGGTCTTCCTGATTTTTAGGAGTGTTTCCCTTGTATTTATTTCTCCTTCCAAGTTCGTAGAATCAGGCTTTTTTAATTTCTATGCCTGCTTCGATTCTCGCGCCCCTTTTTGTCTTTTTAGCCGTCGATAACGTAATCGTCTCTTTTTGTAATCATTACTTTTCCTTTTCCCAAGGTAGAGTATTCAAACGCTGCAGAAAATCCCATCGTCTTCTACTTTTTCAAATTTGTATCTTCGAGTTTTCCGTCGTCTCTTTCTCTCCTGTGTATTCATTTCGTCCATCGTTCGTTGTCATCAGATCCACTCTTTTTCAGTAAGATTTTCTTCCTTATTCTTCATTTCTTTTATTCATCATGGTTTACCCTGTTGAATCTCTTGATAAGTTTTGCTCTGACTTTTCTATTCCCTCCTGGGTTGTTCTGGAAGAGCTTTCTGAGCCTTCTGATTATTTCCGTTTGGCTGAGGGATATTGGTTCCCCAGCCTCTTTATTGCTGAGTGTGGATTTTCTTTTCCACCCAATCCCTTGTGTCTGGAATTTTGTCAATATTTTGACGTTGTTCCTGCAAGAATAGCCCCCTACACATGGAGAATAGTTAATGGGGTTTATAGGTTAAATCAAATCCATGGAACTCGCATAGAAATTCCTGAGATTATATTTTGTTATAGATGGGCAGTTGGTGATAACACCTTTTATTTAAAAACTAGAATGTTAAATAGGGCTTTAGTGGTCAATCTCCCGGATGCCAATAGGCATTATTTTGAACATGGGGTTGTCATAAAAAATTGGCAACATGCTCCCTTATCTGGAGATGAAGTTTATCAGGGTCCTAGATGCCCTCCCTATGGCAATGGGATAGGTTATTTTTATTTCATTTTACTTATTTTGAAATCATGCTTCTTTTGTGTTTGATAAAATGTGCCACTGATATTTCAATGTTCATTTATTTGCAGTTAATAGCAAAAGAAAGTGTCCAAAGGAAGCAGATGTTAATATAAGACACTTGAAACTTATCTGGAGTCTGCATCAATCTGTTGCCGACGAGCATATTAGGTCAGCCTCGTATCTGCTGCAGTATAAGAGTTATACCACTTCTTTCACTGCTCGTCCGGTGATAAGTGAAGCAGAACCAGTACCAGCTTCTACTAGTTCCTCGCCTGAATCACACGTCCCTTTAAGCGAAAGGATGAAGAGAAGAAGACCTCCCACCCTTTTTGAGAAGCCTGCCTCTGGTGCTTGAGAGGCAAGAAGAAGTAAGGTTGATGTCCCAGAAGGGACAAAGAAGACTGATGCGCCTTCCTCGGCTGCTGCTGTTGTAAAGGTTGTTGAGAAGCCCGCAGTGGCTCCGAGCAGGTCTGCTGCTCCTGGAGAGGTGATTGTAATATCACCGACCAAGGGTTCTTCCTTGGTTGAATCTGTTCATGTTCCCCCGAGGAGGCTGAAGAAGATCTCCTCGGTCAATTTGGCTGACACCATCACTCAGCCCCCAACCATTGGAACTGGGGTTCCTACTTTTGTTCCCCCGAGCTCTGCCATGAGCTCGGTAAAGTCCTGGATCATTCCCGAGGTCCAAGGTACTGAAGAAAACCTTACTCGGGACATGGTCACTTCGTTAGCTGCTCGCCATATTGCTTCTATAAGTCTCATTATTTTGAACTTTTCATCTTTTCTTCGTTATATCTGTCTCTGACTTGCTTTCTTTTTCTTTTCACAGTTGACGAGCTGCTTTAATATAATTGTGAAGAAAGACGAAGCGATTAAAGCTTCATGCTCCTCGTCTAGTGTGGAGGGAGCTCTGGAGGAAGCTATGAAGTCTCTAGAGGATTCTCGCCAGACATATGCTACTGACAAGGCTGTTTGGGAGAAGAAGCTTGCCTCCACTGAGCAGGAGAAAGCTCGAGCTGTTGATGTCTCCAAGGAGTTGGAGAAAAAAGTGAGTAGTCTGGAGAAGAAGAATAAAGAGCTTGAAGAGAAGCTCAAAACTGCTGGGGATCTTGAGGATAAGCTTAAGGTTGCTGAGGAAAAATTGAGCCAGCTTCAGGAAATAAGTCGGAAGAAGGAGGAGGCTGAGAGAAAACTGAGAGCTGCTGATGACCTGCTGTCCGAGAAGCTTTCCTCGGAAAAGCTGAAAAGGAAAATGGTTATGAAGAAGTCCTTCAGCGCTGGCTGGGACAAGGGGTGGAACAAGGGATTGGCTGCCATGGTGTCGCAAGTGGACTATGGCAACCTCAAATACTTTAGGGATGGATGGGTTGCTGCTCTTCAGGAGATGAAAGTGGATGAAAATTCCGAACTCTTTCAGCAACACATCCCTGGTCCCCCTCCAACTCCTGAAGACTTAGAAGAGGACGAAGCTGCCTCCGAAGAGTCTTCTATGGTGATGGGAGATCATCCTCCAGCCATCCAATCCGCTACTGAGGAAACTCAGCAAACCATTACTTCTTCCGAGCAACTGATGACGCTCCCCGAGCAACTCACTACTCCCTCCGAGCAACCTACTTTCTCGTCCCAGCCTCCCGAGAAGGTTTTGGGAGACAAGGAAAAGGTGTAGAGTTGTTCGGGTTTATCTTTATATTTTTCTTTTGTCAATTGTAACCCAAAACATGTAACTCTGAACTTTATGATCTAATAAAACTTGGACTTTTTTGCATACTGTTGTCTATTTTCTATTCATACTCTGCTTGTACTTCTTATTGATTATTGCTTTTTCTTTCTCTGCTAGTTTTTGGCCAGGATGGAATTGTTATCTTCCCATGATACAAAGCTGCTGCGACAATGTAATGAATACTTTAAGGCTGGTCACACAGACCTGAGTGCAGCACAAGTCGTCGACATCCTCGGTCAAGATGCTTCAGAACAGGCAGTTAAAGCATATCAATATCTGAAGTGTCTACTTGATCGAGCAGTGGCCAATAATGTGGCCTATTATGATATGATCGAGGATCTCCAAGGCACCCTTGAAGACCTTCACCTACAATACAAAGAATCCACTGCCCTGTTGCATGAGGGGTACGAGAAGAAGTGCCAGCAGATCATTGCCGATAAGGGCTACGAGAAGCTTTTTGCTGGCTATGATGTAAGGGAGAGAACTCTGAAGGGTGAGGTCGAGGAGTGCAGACAAATCACTGAACTATTAGAGCAAGAAAACAACAACCTGCAAAGAGAGTTGTCACAGTTGAAGTCTGCAGCTTCCACTTCAAAAGCCATAATCCCAGTGACTGATGAGGGATTCTCGTTCTTGGAAGTCGAGAACGCCAACTTGAGGGACGAGTTGGAAACCTTGAAAAGGTCTGGCTCTTCTTTTTCTTCTCGGGGACGAGCAAGAGCAGCTCGAATTCCCGTCGAGGAACATAGGACTCAGTCTGCATTAGAAAACCAGGCCTTCCAACTGATGGCGAAGAACCAGGCATTGGCTGAAATGTCAAAGAAGATCAGGGACCTGGAAGAGCAGCTCTCTGAGCAGAAATATACTTTGGAGAACAAGGAACTCTTCATCAAAAATCTCCACGAGCAGCTAGAGAGACTAACATATCAGTTCCACAAACAGCCCAGGGAGTTCTGGATGGCTGGATACAACGAAGCTCTCTATCACTTGGACGATCGTATCTAGAATGCCAATAATGAGGGCTACAAGCAAGGCTGGTTGAATGACTTAGGTGTGCTGCAACTCGAACAGGGTCATTACTTGTGGGACTACCATGATCCCGGGCTGCTCGACTTACCTGTGCCACCGTACAAATTGGATATGAGTTGGATCCCTGCTCGGGCCATTCCTTGGAGCTTGATTTCCAAATATCTCGGTGACTACAATATCCATTCAAATGCCGAGATATCTCGTCCCGAGCACCTCTTAAAATCAACCATCCGTGATGAATGTCAGGATGTTGAAGGATCTCAACTTTATAAATTCTCCTCTGGCTTTAAATGATCCGCCTGCTGGCGAGGAACCTGTTTCAAAAGCAGAGGGGAAAATACCAGTAGAATAGGAATTTTAATGTAGTAGTTAGTATACATTTCAATGTCAATGTAACTTTCTTTTCATTATCAATGTAATTTATTTTGAATTCAATGAAAGACTTTCATTTCTGTTTGCAAATCTTAATTGCTATTGTCTTGCAATTATCAAACACTTTATATTTGTGCATGCATATCTGTTAAAAAGATAACAATATTGTGTTGTTTGTCGACCAACTCAGTAATAATTACGAGTGTCAAAAATGTTGCTTGATCACTTAATAATAAAGTTTTGTTTCTCGACCAACCTAGCAATAAAGTAACGAGTATCAAAAATGTTGCTCGATCACTTAATAATAAAGTTACGAGTGTAAAAAATGTTGCTCGATCACTTAATAATAAAGTTACGAGTATAAAAAATGTTTAAAATGTTTCCGACCAACCAAGGTCGTTAAATTTTACTTGTCGACCAACTACAGTTAATGGGTTTTTATCCCCGACCAGCCATAGTTAGTAGATTTTTCTCTCAAATGTTTCCGACCAACGAAGGTCGGCAAATTTTCCTTGTCGACCAACTACAGTTGGTGGGTTTTTATCCCCGACCAGCCATAGTTAGTAGATTTTTCTTTTAAATGTTTTCGACCAACCAAGGTCGTTAAATTTTCGTTGTCGACCAACTACAGTTAGTGGGTTTTTATCCCCGACCAGCCATAGTTAGTCTTTTTGAAATAATTTTACCTACCGACCAACTCAAGTTGGCATTTTCGAGAATATATTCATTTCCTAACCGACATAAGTTGGCAATTTTAGGAATACTTTTATTTCCCGAGAAACATATAGTTTTATTTCCCTTAGGAATACAAATTTTACTTCCCGGAGGAATACAAGTAGCTTTAATTCCCGGAGGAATACATGTAGCTTTACTTCCCGGAGGAATATTGGTAGCTTTACTTCCCGGAGGAATATAGGTAGCTTTACTTCCCGGAGGAATATTGGTAGCTTTACTTCCCGGAGGAATATAGGTTTCTCGACCAACCTTAGTTGGCGTTTTCGAGAAAAAATTTGAGTAGCCTGAGCTTTGCCAAGTTTTGCTGAGTAGTGTGTAGCACTAGTATTCCCCGAAAAACTTTCAATAAAAAGAAAGAATTCGGCAGAATATCTTCATTTTATTCATCACTGATAATACTTGCGCAGGTGCTCTGCGTTCCATGCATTCTTAAACTCCTCCCCTTCTAGAGTTGCTATTCGGTAAGTTCCTGGTCGAACAACTTCTGTAACTCGGTATGGTCCATGCCAGTTTGCCTCTAGTTTGTTGTGCTTTTGAATTACTTTCTTCAGGACATAGTCTCCTTCTTTCAGGTCGCACTTCTTCACCCTCTTGTTGTAGAACAAAGCTGTTCGCTGCTGGTAAGCAGCATTTCTAATGGCTGCTTCTTCTCTAACTTCCTTGAGCATGTTTAAATCCAGTCTTCTCATTAAGTCGCTGACAGGGGAATTGAAATTCAGTACCCTGTGTGTTGGGAGGCCCAACTCGGCAGGTATAACAGCTTCACTTCCAAACGCCAGCATATATGGTGATTCTCCAGTTGCTACTCGGGGAGTAGTTCGGTAAGCCCACAATACTGATTGTAACTCGTTGATCCAGTTTGCTTTTGCATCATCCAATCTTTTTTTCAAGCCATTTAGCAGTGTTCTGTTTGTCACTTCAGTTTGTCCATTGCTTTGAGGATGGCCTAGTGCTGAGTGGACCTTCAAAATATTTAACTGATGGCAATAGGCAGCGAACTCCTCGTTATCAAATTGTGTTCCATGGTCTGTGATGAAAGCATGAGGAAGACCATCCCGACAAATGATGTTCTTCCAAATAAATTGGTACACCTTCTCGTACGTCATATCAATGAGTGGCTCAGCTTCTACCCACTTAGTAAAATAATCCACTGCGACGACGAGGTATTTGAACCTTCCTCTGGTCGTTGGTAGTGGCCCAACCAAATTTATCCCCCACATGGCAAATGGCCAAGGAGAAGTTATGGGTGTCAACAATGCTTGTGGAGTTCTTCGGATGGAGGAAAAGCGCTGGCACTTGTCACATTTCTTGGCATAGGCTATACAATCAGCTCTCATCGTTGGCCAGTAGTATCCCTGTGTCATCATCCTTTGTAAGAGCGTCCGACCTGCTACATGTGCTCCACAGGACCCTTCATGGATCTCTTCAATCAATTCTTTCACCTCGGAGGGATGTACACATCTCTGCAAACCTTCCATAATTCCTCGTCTATAAAGAATACCGTTAGTTAATACATACCGAGCAACTTTAAACTTCAATTTCTTGGCTGCGAGCTTGTCAATTGGTAATTCTCCCCCCTCAATGTATGCCCTGATTGGATCCATCCAAGATGGTCCTAAATCAAGGGTAATAAATTTCATCGTCAGATCTTCATCTATACTCCGACCAGCTAAAACTTCAATTGGGATTGCTCGTCGTAGCTCGGTACGAGTAGCTGATGCTAGTCGAGCTAGGGCGTCTGCTCTCGCATTCTCCATTCTTGGTATTCTGACCAGCTGAATAGCGGCAAATTCTGACACCAGCTCCTTTGCCTTTGCATGATATCTGATCATTAATTCTCCTCTAACTGTATATACTCCCATCATTTGGTTTACGATCAATTGAGAATCATTGAAAACAATGACCTGTTGCGCCTCCATAATTTTTGCCAAACTAAGTCCTGCAATCATGGCCTCATACTCAGCCTCATTATTGGAAGCTTCGAATTGGAAACGCAAGGCGTATTCCATATCGACCTCATCCGGAGTGCTCAAAACTATCCCCGCGCCACATCCTGCAGTGCAAGATGAGCCATCTACATATAGCCTCCATATAGGTAACTCGTCTTCAAATTTCTGATCAGTCAGAGTTCCTCGGTGAAATATTTGTTACTTTCTTTCATCCTCCCTAGATATTTCTTGCTCTTCGTCGATCATATTTTCTTGCCCTTTTACCAATCGGAATTGGTCTAAGCTCAAATTTGATGATCCTGTAACATCCACTTGCCCTTTTACCAATCGGAGTTGGTCTGAGCTTGTGTTTGTTGATCCTGTAACATCCACAGGTTGATCAGCGAGCAACTTTTGCTCCTCGGGGGTATCAGGATAGGTGAGCTCTGCTATAAAATCTGCAACAGCCTGCCCTTTTAGCGATGATATGGGTTCATAGACTATATCGTATTCACCGAGTTCTATTTCCCAATACATCAATCTCCCTGATTTTTTTGGCTTATGAAGGGCTTGCCTCAATGGCATATCAGTATATACTACTATGGTATGAGCCTGGAAGTATGGTCTCATTCTCCTACTCGCCTCAATCAGCGCCAGTGCCAATTTTTCCAGCCTTGGATATCTGATTTCTGCTCCTCGGAAGGCCTTACTTGTGTAGTAAATTGATTTTTGCACTCCATTCTCCACTCTGATCAACGCCGAGCTAACTGCATTCTCGGACACTGCAAGATATAAGTATAATTTTTCTCCCATCACTGGCCTGGACAACACTGGAGGTGCTCCCAAGTATTTCTTCAAGTCTTGAAAAGCCTTCTCACATTCATCATTCCACTCAAAAGTCTTTCGGAGTGTCTTGAAGAATGGGAGACATCTATCAGTTGCTCGTGATACAAATTTGTTGAGTGTTGCTACTCGTCCTGTGAGACTCTGTACTTCCTTCTTTGTCGTTGGAGATCGCAGCCCTAGCAGGGCTTTGATCTTTTCAGGATTCGCCTCAATGCCTCGTTGATTGACAATGTACCCGAGAAATATGCCTTCTCGTACTCCGAATATGCACTTCGTCGATTTAACTTCATTTGATATTTATCCAGTTGATCAAAAGTCTGGCTTAAGTCAACTAGATGATTGGCAACTTTCTTGCTTTTTGCTAGCATATCGTCAACATAAACTTCCATATTGCAACTGATTTGTTCAGCAAAGACCTTGTTCATCAGCCGCTGATATGTCGCACCTACATTTTTCAAACCAAAAGGCATAACATTATAACAATAAGTTCCCTTAGGGGTAATGAAAGAAGTACTTTCCCTGTCTTCAGGTTTCATTTTGATCTGATTGTAACCAGAATAAGCATCCATGAAGATCAGTAACTCGTGTCCCGAGGTAGCATCCACCAGCTGATCAATTCGGGGCAATGGAAAGTGATCCTTTGGGCATGCTTTGTTGAGGTCGGTAAAGTCTACACACATCCTCCACTTGTTGTTTTTCTTCTTTACCATCACCACATTGGCTAACCAGTCTGGATATTTAACATCTTCAATGAAACAAGCTTTCTGGAGCTTCTCGACTTCCTCCTATATGGCTTGATTCTTCTTGAGGCTGAACACTCTTCTTCTCTGCTTCACAGGTTTGATCTCCTTATTCACGTTGAGCTCGTGACATAAGAAATTTGGGTCTATCCCAGGCATATCTTCATGACTCCACGCAAAAGTTTATTTTCTGCTCCTAAGGAAAGTTATCAATTCCTGTTTTAATGAGGCTTCCAACGACGAACCTACTTGAATAGTACGTTTAGGGTGCTCGTCGTCCAGAATGATGTTTTCAGTAGCTTCCACCACTTGACCCTTCACGAGTTGCGACTCATCTCTAGGATCCAATGTTTCAATTTCTGCACCTTCATCCATTTGATAGGTAGTAGTCTTTTTCCTTGATTCCTCTATTTTTTCTTGCTCTGCGGATAAATAATAGCATTCCCGAGCTACTTTCTGATCACCTTTCACAACTCCTACTCCAAAATTTATTGGAAATTTTAGGCACTGATGCACTGTAGATGGTACATCCTCGAACTTCTTCAATCTAACTCTTCCCATGATGATATTATATGATGATTGAACATTCTTATCCATCACGAAGAAGCGTATTCTTTCTGTTCGACAAGCAGGCCACGTACCAATGAATATATCCAACTTGATCGTCCCAAGTGGAAAAACTTTCTCGCCAGCAAAACCGAGGAGGGGTCTATGATAAGGTTCCAGTTGAGATAGCTTTAGATTCAAACTGTCGAAGCACAAGTAGAACATGATGTCTGCCGAGCTACCATTGTCTACCAGTACACTTAAAATCATTACCTCCTTCATTCTCATCTTGATCACCAGTGGGTCATCATGAGGATATAGAACACCTGCCATGTCATTCTTTGAGAAACCAATGACCAATTTCTCTTTGTTCACCTTTCTCGGGCGATCCTCCTCAGCTAGATTTATTCGCTGAATGTACGAGCAAGCTTGATCCTCACAGAGGTAAGATTTTCTCTCGGCAGTAAGGTCTCCTCCTCCTGCATCTCCACCTGTTATAACATTACAGTCAAATGACCCAAAGCGTATTGAAAATACCTCACGTTCTGGTTGCCTTGGTTTTTTGGGAAGATCGGGGTCATCTTCTGGATCAACTTCATTGTTTCTTTTCTTGTTCTCCCCTGCTCGACGAGGAGATCTAGACCTCTCTCTTGCTCGGTCGTTGTTTCTTCTTTCATTTCCACGATCAACATACTTTGACAGCTTTCCTCGTCGGATGAGTGTTTCAATCTCATTTTGAAGAGCTATGAAATTCTTGGTCATATGGCCATGATCTTTATGGAACTCGCAATACTTCGCCTTATTCCTCTTGTCAGGGTCTTCCTTCATTTTCTCTGGCCAGTTTAGTTCCTCGTTGTTCTTGATTTCCTCTAGAACATGGTTGATATCCTTCTTCAAAGGAGTATAATTATCATATTTCTTCATCACGCCCCATACCGACCTAGTTTTTGAATGTTTGTCATTACCATTGTTCTTATGCTCTTTCTTCTTAGCTTTATCACTTTCCACAGTGGTTTCTTTAGCATCCATATTCTTCTTCGCAGCCATAGCCTCCTTGGCATTCATAATCTTGGACGCTTTTCCCATCAGGTATGACATGGTTCTAGGTGGATCTTTGGCCAAAGTGTAGTATAACTTATTCGGCAATAGTCCACTCATCAAGGCAGTAATAGCTGTCTTCTCCTCATAATCAATGACTTCCAGTTTCTCGTTATTAAAACAAGTTATGTAATCTCTGGTACTCTCACCAGCCTTTTGTCTAACACTTAACAAATGTGCTACTCGTTTGACTGGATTTGCCCCAAAATAGAAATTCCCAATGAATAACTCGGCCAGTTGAAGAAAGGTTGAGATCTTACCCCGAGGAAGATTATTATACCATATTTGAGCAGATCCGGTAAGAGTTGCCGAGAATGCCCTGCATCTCATCTCATCTGGAACAACATAGATGTCGGCTACAGGTTAGTATTTTTCTATATGAAGGACAGAGTCAGTCTTTCCATCATATTTGGGGGTCACAACAGGTGCTTTGAACTTTGATGGTGTTGAAAAATCTACAATTGGCTGGACAAAAGGTGTTCCTCGAACAAAGGTTCATTGTAGAGGGTTCTTGGCCTTAGACATTTCCCCTAATCTATCCTCCAGCTCTTGAATAGAGCCTTTACATGCATCATTCCCTTCCTCGGTCCTATTGGTTCAAGCAGCTGATCGCGTTGATATGGCTTCCTGAGATATATCTTGACGAGCAGCTGGTCGCGACTGGGCAGATCCTTCCCTTAAATCTGATGGTCGTCGAAAACTCCTCGATACGACTTTAGGAGGACTTCTACTCCTTCTAAGTCCTAATAGATCAAAAGGTGATACCCTGCTTAACCTCTCTAATGCACTAGTCCTTTCTAGAGAAAGAGTGATACGTTGTTCTGTATCTGTGGCTCGCACTGACGAAGTTCGTCCAGGTTGATAAGAAAAATCTTCAGATTCCTCATTGTGATATGAATTGGTACGCCTAGTTCGTGAGGATGGTGCACGGGTGTTTCTTTGAATACTCCGCAGTCTTGAATGGGTTGGTGCACCGCCATGGAGGGTTTGTATGAGTTATCGCATTATTTCTTGCATGAAGGTCTGGCCTTGAGCCAGATTTGTCATTATTCCAGCCAGATCTGGAATATTTGGCGGAGCAGATGGATTTGGAGGGGTCCCAGCATTTCGATTGCTGGATTCTGGAATATCAGCCATTTGTGATGGATCGCTTTTGGTGAAAAACGATATTACCAGTGTTTCCCACAGACGGCGCCAATCTGTTGATGTAAAAAATTAGATCACTCTAATTATTCAATCAAATATAAATAAATGAGACAAAGAATTTTAAAGTGGTTCAGCCTTATAAGAATGGCCTACGTCCACTGTTATGTTATTGCTGAGTGTTTGGGAATTCTCGATTACAAATTCTCTTAAGAAATTCCGGTCCCCTTACAATGAGGATTGTACAATGTATTTATAACCCTGAGGCTGTAATGTGAAAGGGTAATACATTAAATGTTGTACATATCAAAGGGTGATACATTCAATGCCCCTTAAGCGTGTGCGTCTGAATGATAAGCATTTAATGAATAGTCAAACTGTTGGTTATCCTACTATTAAAGCTTTGTTTGAGGTGCAGCTCGGACCGCCTGAGTTGCTCGGACCGCCTAAGCTTCTCGGTGCTTATGAGTTCCTCGGGGAATTCTTGTTCCTCGGAGCGTCTGAGTTCCTCGGGGAAGCAGTGTCCCTCGTTATAGTACGGCTCCTCGGAGCGTGTGAGTTCCTCGGAAGTATTTATTATTGCCATGTAGATTGCCACGTGTTATCATTTAATTGAGCCATGTCAGCAGACTAAATTTGGTATCAACATCATTATTTCTTATGGTTTTAAAATTCATGAATCTGATAAGTGTGTTTATAGTAAATTTGCTAATAGTAAAGGTGTGATCATTTGTTTATATGTAGATGACATGTTAATTCTTGGTACGAATTTAGAAAGCATTAATAATACAAAGAGTTTTTTGTCTTCTAAATTTGATATGAAAGATATGGGTGTAGCTGATGTCATATTAGGAATGAGAATAATAAGGAAAGATAAAAATATAATTCTCACACAATCTCATTATGTTGAGAAAATTTTATTGAAATTTAATCAGTTTGATTGCACACATGTTAGTACACCTTTTGAACCACAGCTAAAGATGATCCCTAATAATGGTAGAGCTATTTCACAATTGGAATATGCACGAGTAATTGGTAGTTTAATGTATGCCATGACATGTACTCGGCCTGATATTGCTTATGATGTTGGTAAATTAAGTAGATATACTAGTAATCCAAGTTTATTGCATTGGCATGCTGTCAATAGAATATTAAAATATTTGAAAGGAACTATGGACTATGGTATATACTATAGTGGATATCCTTCAGTATTAGAAGGGTTTTCTGATGCCAGTTGGATAACTGAACGGGAGGATCATTCCTCAACAAGTGGATGGATTTTCACTTTTGGTGGAGGAGCTGTTTCTTGGGGATCAAAGAAACAAACTTGAATAGATGATTCTACTATGGCAGCTGAGTTTGTAGCATTAGATGCAACTAGTAAAGAGGCAGAATGGTTAAGGAATTCATTGATTGAAATTCCAATTTGTCCAAAACCAATGCCTCCAATATCTATACATTGTGATAGTGAGTCCACACTTTCCAGAGCTTATAGTAAAGTGTACAATGAAAAATCTAGACATATTGGCCCGAGACATAGTTATGTCAGACAAATGATTACAGATAGTGTTATCACAGTGGATTATGTAAAATCAAGTCAAATTTTAGCTGATCCTTTTACAAAGGTCTTGCAAGAGGACTGGTGTCTAAGACATCAATAGGGATGGGACTAAAGCCCATTAATAATAATCACTCTTGATGGAAACTCAATTTGAAACTTGATATATTCAAGTCTCAAGTTCAATGATTAAAGTACATCATATGGCGTGATTGTAAGCACTATAAAATTTAACATCCCAAGGATAAGTGCTTAGAACATGTAATGAATAATGAAAGAGGATGATTTTAACCTTAATAGATTTATGGTGTTCTAAGTTACATGGACACCTATGATAATCTACCTATATGAGTGTGGAAGTGGTGCCGCTTCCTACGAGAACTGGGCTTGACTCTAAAGCACTCATGAAATCAAGGTACAAACACAAGGCCTAATACACGTGTCGGCTTATATGTATAATCAGTGACTAAAAGATTTGTGCGTGAAGACAAATCTGGCTAATCAATATAGATTGATAGTTCAAAGATAAGTCTACTATACTTTCATGGTTAACCTTGACGAACCTTCACAGGGTATTGGTTCAAGTCGTGAGACACCAATGCTTATACACAGTCTTACAGACAATCAAAGATTTACAAAACTTATTTTGAAAATGGTGGAGGAATGTTAGTGATTTTTAAAATAAGTGAGTAAGAGTTTTTGGGTGTAAGAGCTTTAAGAGCTTGTCCCACATTGGAAGTGTGAGGAAGAGGTGGGAAGCTAACCCAAATATAAAAAGGGATAGTGTCCCACATTCTAAAATGTACAAAGCTAAGTGTCACCACTAAGATATAAAAGGAGTGGGCATCCTTTGAGTCCCATATTAGAATTTGTACACTTAATAAGTACAAATGGAAGATGAAGAGTTAATTCATCTAGCATTTAAGAGGCTATTCAAGAGACCTCAATAAGGTGTGAAACACCGTACGCACACGCACGCACGCGTGCATGCGTGCGGGTGCGGGGCAGTAGGCTGTAGAGGCGCTAGTGGCGCACTTTGTACTTCGCATGCCGCGTGTCCGCAGTGGTAGCGGGTTGCTGGGATTCCTCCGGGTCGGATCGCGGTAGCTCGGACGCAGTCACTTTTTGCAAAACCGATTCGGTATTAATTATACCTATTCGGAAATAACTTAAGACTGTTGGTAATTAACAGTCATACCATTTCGGAATTGATTAAGATTGTTAATCCAACAGTCATGACTCTTGAAGACAAAGCTTTTCATTATCTATAAATAAAGGCTGCCTAAAACGAAATTGCACATATAACAGATAATACCGAGTTCCAAAATTTCCAGCCCTTGTTATTACTCTCTTATAATTTTCAGGAGATATAAATTATCTTATTCTGTTTTGTGCACATAAACAGAATAAGAACTTGATTGACTGTTCTTCGCTGCTGCATCCAAAGGCTGTCTTCAAATATACAAGTTGCAGGCAGTGAAAGTTGCTTCATTGTATCTTGAGTACGGATTTGCGGATTCCCGTTTGTATACCAAATTTATTCGTGTGGGGAAAATACTATATTTAGGAAAGTGACATCACGCCTTGAAGCTTTCTAGTACTATTCAGAAGTTACATTTTTGTATTGAAGTTGACATTATTGTGATATATAAAGAGTTCCATTTCTGTATTTGCATTCATATTATCCAATATATATATATATATATATATATATATATAATATCACAGTGCATTTTTACTGAGAAGGATGACATGTGAACTTTGCACATTGCAACACATATGGTATATAAAACTCTAAGTAAATATCTTCACGATTGAAACATTCACGAAACAAACGCTTCAAGAATCCATAATCAGGTCGTTGATCGAATGGAAATAATGGAAGTATGATGCAAACTCCACTGAATGAGACTTTCATAAACCTTCAGAAAGAACATAATTTATATAACAGTTGAAAATCCAATCAAAAAAATAAATTGTACAAAACATACCTTAACTCGAGTTGATAACTTCTTTTCACATATTTTATCATCCTTTTGCTTTGTTGTAATAACTTTTAAATGCTTCCATGAAAGGCTACAAAGAGTTTATCTATTAATAGAGGTGTCCTGAGAAATTACAACTTAGAATGATGGTGGAAACAATAGAGAATCACCAATGACGGCGTCGGAGAATCACGGATGACGCCGAAGAACCGCGATGGAGAACGAGGGCGAATGAAACAACTAGTCCTTCAACCAGAACAATTGAATGAGATTTTTAATTTAACAAAATTTAATCATAATTTCAAATTAGATAATCAATCGATAAATTAAAAAAAAAGAAAAAAAAAACAAATAGGGCAAGACAACTAAATGGACATAAAATAGATGGAGAAGAGGGTTGTGTTGATTCCAAGTAATGTTGTGCATACACACAGATCTATAGTTACACACAATTATAATGCATTTGATAGATTCTTATATACCCGCGCTCATATCAAATCTGATCCAGAGTTAATGAATTCAAGTGTAATAAACATAGCTATTGAGACCAACGTTTCTTTGAACTTATATAGTCTATTATAAAGACAAGCTCTAAACAAATCTAACCAAAGAGTTTTTAGACACAACACTCATACCAGAATAGATCCATATTTTGGTCAATTACACAAGTTTTTAGACTCAACACTCATACCTAAATAGATCCACGTGAAGAATTTCAAACCTAATTTACATGAAACCTAAGCTTTTTAACATTGAAAATCCCCAATTTTTAAAAAATTCACAAATATTTAGGGACAAATCTCTTAGTAAAATTGTAAAAAAAAAGGAAGTGGACATGAGAATTAATTTATTGCCTAATTAAATGAGGACCGGAGTGAAGGATGGATAGATTCCCGGGATTATAATAAGTATGGTACAAACCAAAGACGAACAACGGTGCTTCCAATTAAAGAATGTAGAATCATGAGAGTTTGTCATTGGTACCTGAAGAACGACAGTGCTGATGACTTCGCGCGGGACAAACCAACCATGGAGAACGACGACGGTGGAGATCGACGGGGGTGAAAACGACTTGGGTTTTGTTTTAAGAGTGGGAGGGATTTTTTTGGGGAAAGACAAAATTTTAGCCCCAAAAAATATTATGTTTTGGGTGGGATGATTTTTTCTTTAAATTTTTTTTAACTTATACATTCCCCGACGTGTTTTTTATGAAGCCGAAAGTATATGTACTGTCGCTACATGAAAAATATGTCGCCAAATGTAAGGGATAATTCCGCGACATCGATATCATGTCACGGAAACAAGGTAACATTCCACGACATCAGTAACGTGTTGCCAAAAGTTGGGGGAACAAATTCGCGACAACAATTGGATGTCACTGAATGTAGTTGAAATTGGCGGGGGAATTTTAGTGTTAAGCCCTCTAAAATAATGCCTTTCCGCGACAAGAAATGATATGTATCACCAAAAGTATGCCCTTTGGCAACACAAAAAGAATGATGTCGCTGAAACATGTCACAAAATTTATTTTTTCTTGTAATGTATATATATAAATAATGTGTGTGTATGTGTTATAGCGAGAGGGTGAGTGTTGAAATCATTTAAGTGACCCAAAAAAGTAACTTGGCGAAAAATAAATGGACCCGAGTCATTAAATAACTACAAAATATAAGCAATACAATATCTACCAATAAGTAAGTATCTCAAAACATATTACAATAACAAATTCTTTAGTATTAAAACACATTTGAAAATTAAAAAGAAAAAAAGGTAAAGAATAACTTATGTAGTTTGGATTATAATATTAACTTTATTGAAGCTCATGAATCAAGTTAGGGAATTCAATTACGTTTAATCAGAAAAATATTATCTCACCATTGAGTAAAATATATCTGAAGTATATCTAACCCAAGATAGAAAAATACGAGTGAACGAGTAGATAGTATCATCTCATATTTCAAACATCACATCCTCTTGTTGACTGAAACCATGCTCTCCGTGTAGATAACATCCTGTAAAGTTGTAGGTTCCCCCGTTTGAAAATGATATTCCTTCACTTCCTGGGTGTTAAGGTCACAATAAACCAATTGTCTATTAGTCCCTTTCAAAAGTAGCTTATCGTGCTTCTAAAATGACAATGGCCAGTCAATTCCTTGAAGAGGTCTAATGGTGTATTATTTAGTCTATGATTCCTTGACACCATATCCATTCATAACCCATATATCAAAATAAGTGTCCACTTCTAATGGACCATATATAATCAACGCAAGGGATTCATTTAAGACTGCAAGACTCCGATCTTTTCCATTACCGAATGGGCAACTATCAGGGAAAGGTATCTCATGAAACACTTCGGAGCACATGTTGAAACAAAGGATTGAATCAGGTTCTTGGTCTAGTGGTTCGTTTTGTGAATACCAATGAAAACATCCATTATATAGTAGCTCAAAACATGGGGAATACCAGATATTGGGCAAAATGACGTCAAGCTGTCTCCAAAAATCCTTGCTTAAGTTGTATATTTCAGCTTCTATAGATATATTAGAAAAATCAAACATTGGATCATCATAAAAAAAATGAAGGAGTCTAACCACCTTGTAATCATTAGTGTGTGGATCATAGCCAAATCCTATTCCCTCTACAGTAAACATTAAACTTGGATCATAGGTGAAGTGAGGCGCGAGAACTACCTTGAACTCTCTAACAGTCGGGTTACATAAAAGAATGTTGACATGATCATCTAGACAAACAATGCCATTGCAAGAACCTAAAAGTTTTAAAAACTTGTGCTCGAATAGTGGTATATCTATATCTAGAGGTATAACACCAAGAGTTTCATCTGAAAGAAGGGATAACACATTTTTGTTGTCTTGATCTAGGCATCGCTTTGCAAGAAAGCATTCCTTTTTGTTGAATGTGGCCACATTGAGATGCTTGGTAATGAAACTAGGTTTTTCTATCATTGCACACCAAGCTTTACAAACCGACCTGAATCACAGCAGCGATTTTAGGTGCAACCTGGATAGAACCTCTCTCACAACTTCTTCAGACAACTTACCGGTTACCATTTTGTCATTGGAATGAAAAAAAATGATACTGTCAGGAAAAGGGATAACACCAATGATCATTTAACTTTATATGAAACAATGAATATTAATTTTCATCTCCTTCTGAGTATACATCGTTGTGCAAATTTCCATATGAATAAAAATTGAATACAAGATTTGTAAATACAAATATAAGAAAATCATGCATCAATGTAACGGCGTTTATACAAAATATATAATTGTTCATGCGTAGATGGAAAAATAAAACTTAACTCTTTATTATCGTTCGTGTAAACCATTACGTCGCAACATAAATCTTCTTCTTGTCAACAAGAAGGAACGACTATTTGTGTCTTTTTCCACATACGTCGCCAATTGTGGTAGCAAAAAATCTACTCGTAGGGAGGTGCCAAACCATCTTCAAAAGAGAGAAAAATAAATGACAAAAGACAAAGATTTACTTGGTTCGACAATCGATGGCCTACGTCTACCAGGCTTCAACAATGTTTCACTATAATAATTAGAGAATTTACATGATAGTATTTCTCTAACCTTTGAACTCCCCTTTCACAATGGGGGGTGCCCCTTTATATAGAGTCATGGGTTACAATTGGATAAGTCCTCTCCTCGTAGAGTTTAAGTTACAATCAAACAATGCTTCTTAGTCTTCTACTTTATCTAGAACTCTTAATCATCCTTATATTGTTGGAGCCTACACGGGTCGTCATCTTGATCAGTGTGCTCGCAACGTATCACGCTATTAATGGAGGTGTATTCCCCCCCCCCCCCCCGAAGTGTTTATGTTATTTTCTCTTATTCTTGATGGTAAAAGCTCCTCTCATATAAATCTTCAGTTTGTGAATAAAGTTTTCGTTCATCTTCTCAAATATTATTTGATTATGTCTTAGTTGATTAATTAAAAAAAAGGAGTTTGAAACCCTTACAGTTTTAATTTTGTTTTCAAATTTCTTCTTTATATCTTTATTTCAAATTTCTTTTAAGTTTAAAACTTGAGTTTATATACTATTAGTTTTAAATTAAAAAATAGTTTATGATGGAGAAAATAGTTTTTAAAAAATCAAGTTTAAAGAAAAAGAAGGTTTTTTTTATAAATGTTTTAAAAAGAAGGGCAAAATTATGGAAAACACTTTTCTTTGATATTGAGCAAATCAAATTTTGCCAACAAAAGTGAAAAAATGATGACAAATTTCTATATGGACATAATATTCATGAAAAAAATTCATGACAAATCACAACAATCTCAAACACAAAAAATAGTGGACAACACAACAAATCCTTCCTAAATAACGTTTTCATTATCTACCCATTAATGCATGGTAAAACATTTTTGGCATGGTGAATGACTTTTTAGTACAAAATAAAAAGTTTTGGACTAAAAGTGTATTAAAAAAAGTTTGAGAGACTATTTGATATATGCCCCTAATAAAAAAAGTTTTGGATATATGCCCCTAATAAAAAAAAGTTTTTGGCATGGTGAATGACTTTTTGGTACAAAATAAAAAGTTTTGGACTAAAAGTGTATTAAAAAAAGTTTGAGAGACTATTTGATAAATGCTCCTAATAAAAAAAGTTTTGGATATATGCCCCTAATAAGAAAGGTCTTTAAAAACGAAAATAAAAAAGGGGTCTTTACACATAGGTTCCATTTATGGGGTCAACATTCTTATAAGTCCTATTGACTTTTCAATAATCTCATAGGTCCTATTCCAACTTTTTAGGAAATTTTTTCACTATTTTACCCTTTTATAACTAATCATCTGTAACTTCCTTTAGGAAGTTACATAAGTGGTTGGACTTTTTTTTTATCTTTAAATGATCATAACTTTTGATTCACAAATCCGTTTTTCGCAAAATTACTATTTTTGAAATCTGCCCGACGAGATCTATCAAACAAGATCCATGAAGGCTATAAAATTCCAAAGAAAAAAATTTACACAAACAGTAAACTTTACTGTATGCACTAGAATATGAAATAATTTTATATATGTGTCATTTTCACAAACAGACAGTAACATTTACTGTGGTAATACTACACAGTATATATATATATATATATATATATATATATATATATACGGTGGATCCAAACCCTTTTTTTTCAAAATTACCTTATATCTAAAGGTTCGCGCTAGCGGTATCCAATCCTTACCACCATTGTTGGAGCTTCAACGACCTTCGTCAGAGCTCCGATTTGGGGTGGGTAAGGGTGGCATGTGGTGCCGCTAGCGCGGACCTTTGAAAATAAGAGACTTTTGAATAAATGGCTTTTGGATCCACCGGAGTATCATGGGGTGTCGCTGGCGCGGACCTTTGAAAATAAGATTGGATAAATGGAATCGGGATCATCTGGACACCGATTTTGGGTGAGTAGGGGTGGCACAGAACTTTAAAAATAGGAGCATATTGGATATATATATATATATATATATATATATATATATATATATATATATATATATATATATATATATATATATATATATATATATATAGTTTGTAAAAATGTCATAGATATTAAACTTTATTGTATACACTAGAAAATGAAATAGTTTCATATTTGTGACATTTTCACAAACAATAACATTTACTGTGTTAATATATTTATGAAATAGTTTTATATATGTAACATTTTCACAAACAGTAACATTTACTGAGTTAATATTACACAATATATATATATAACATTTTCACAAACAGTAACATTTACTGAGTTAATATTACATAGCATATATATGTATATGTATATATATATATATATATATATATATATATATATATATATATGTATATATATATATATATATACACGGTAGATCCAAACCTCTTTTTTTTTTTAAATTACCATATTTTTAAAGGTTTACGCTAGCGACATTCAATCCCCACCACTACCCACCCCCATTGTCGAAGCTTCAACGACTTTCATCAAAGCCATGATTTAGGTGGGTAGTAGTGGCATAGAGTGCCGCTTGCGCGGACCTCTGAAATTAAGAGAATATTAGATAAATGGAGTTTGGATCCACTGGAGCTCCGATTTGGGGTGAGTAGGGGTGACATTGGGTTAGCTTTATATCTATAACATTTTTACAAACGTTAACATTTACTATGTTATAACACAGTATATATATATATACAGTGGATCCAAACCTCTTTTTTCTGATATTGTCTTACTTTTAATGACCTGCGCTAGCGGTATGTAATCCCGACCCCCCCCCCCAATTGTCGGAGCTCCAACAACCTTCATCAGAGTTCTGATTTGGGGTGACATGGAGTGCCGCTGGCGCGGACCTTAGAAAATATGAGAATATTGGATAAATGGGATTTGGATACACCGGAACTCCAGTTTGAGGTGAGTAGGGGTAGCATTGGATTATGTTTATCTTTGTAATATTTTCACAAATAATAAATGTTACTGTTTGTGAAAATGTTACTTCGGCATCCCATGCCACCTCAAATCAGAGCTCTAATGAAGGTTGTTGGAGCTCCGATAAAGGGGGTGGGTGGTGGTGGGGATTAGATGCCGCTGGCGCGGACCGTTAAAAATAAGATAATATCAGAAGAAAAAAAAGGTTTGGATATATATATATATATATATATATATATATATATATATATATATATACTGTGTTATATGAACACAGTAAATGTTAATGTTTGTGAAAATGTTATAGATATAAACCTAACTCAATGCCACCCCTACTCACTCCAAATCGGAGCTCCGGTGGATCCAAACCCCATTTATCTAATATTCTCTTAATTTCAGAGGTCCGCGTCAGCGGCACCCTATACCACTACTACAAACCCAAATCATAGCTCTGATGAAAGTTGTTGAAGCTCCGACAATGGGGGTGAGTAGTGGTGGGGATTGAATGTCGCTAGCGTAAACATTTAAAAATATGATAATTTTGGAAAAAAATATAGTGGTTTGGATCTACCGTGTGTGTGTGTGTGTGTGTGTATATATATATATATATATATATATATATATATATATATATATATATATATATATATATATATATATATATATATATATATATAATATTAACTCAGTAAATGTTACTGTTTGTGAAAATGTTATATATATATTGTGTAATATTAACTCCGTAAATGTTACTGTTTGTGAAAATGTTATATATATAAAACTATTTCATAAATATATTAATAAAACAAATGTTATTGTTTGTGAAAATGTCACAGATATAAAACTATTTCATTTTCTGGTGTATACAAAAAAGTTTAATATCTATGACATTTTTACAAACAATAGCATTTACTGTATTATCACATTATATATATATATATATATATTCAATGTGTTTTTATTTTTAAAGCTCTGCGCCACCGGCACCTAATGCCACTCCTACTCGTCCCAAATCGGTGCTCAAGAGTATCCAGATCCTATTTATCCAATCTTATTTTCAACGGTCCGCGCCAGCGGCACCCCATGACACTCCGGTCGATCCAAAACTCATTTATTCAAAAGTCTCGTATTTTCAAAGGTCCGCGCCAGCGGCACCACATGCCACCCTTACCCACCCCAAATCGGAGCTCTGACGAAGGTCGTTGAAGCTCTAACAATAGTGGTAAGGATTTGATGCCGTTAGAACGAACCTTTAAATATAAGGTATTTTTGAAAAAAAAGAGTTTGGATCCACCGTATATATACTGTGTAGTATTACCACAGTAAATGTTACTGTCTGTTTGTGAAAATGTCACATATATAAAATTATTTCATATTCTAGTGCATATAGTAAAGTTTACTGTTTGTGTAAAAAAATTTCTTTGGAAATTATAGCCTTCATGGTTCTTGTTTGATAGATCTCGTCGAGCAGATTTCAAAAATAGTAATTTTGTGAAAAACGGATTTGTGAATCAAAAGTTATGAGCATTTAAAGATTAATAAAAAAAAATCCAACCACTTATGTAACTTCCTAAAGGAAGTTACGGATGATTAGTTATAAAGGGGTAAAATGGTGAAAAAATTTCCTAAAAAAATAGAATAGGATCTATGAGATTATTGAAAAGTCAATAAAACTTATAAGAATGTTGATCCGATAAATGACCCTAAATATAATTATGCCAAATAAAAAATACAAAAAGGTTTGTTGAACGAACCAAACATAGCGATACTTAATATAAGTTGTCGAGGCAAAATCTGTTGATCCTATAAAAAAGGTTAATTGGCCTCCCACACTTTGTGTTCCTCAACAAATACAAACTACTATCAACCACGATTTCAACTTTTCGGGACAACCATATATTTAACTTCGAGAACCCCCTTGCTGCCCCCACCCTATTTAAACTTTGATATACAACTCTCTTTCTGTCGTCAGGCCTCCAAAGCAATTCTGGACTCGCGACGAATCTGAAATCAAATAGTACCAAAGGTGGGATTTTGATATGCTTTGGGGTATTAGATGTTGGTGTTTTCTGTTTTAGTAAACGCTTTTTTTAGCTTTTTAAATTAAATCTCAATTACTCCCTTCAAACCTACGGATTACTTGGTGAAGATTAGTCTGCAAACAACTATCCTTAAATTGGTTGATTTATGCGTCGCTGTTGTTGTATCCCGCGTCAATAACAACTGATTAATTTGTCGGTTCCCATTTTTCTCAAAAATTGCATCAATCGTGTTCTTATCTTAAAGAAACAAATATTATGTAAAAAATAATTTAAGGTTTTAAAAATTAAATAAACTGAACCTACTCCCGTTTTTATAATCAGGGCCTCTGACTGCAGGGTGATCAAATAGCAGATTCTCCTTGATTATTGTTTAGAAAATAAGATAAAACAGGGCACAATTCTGTATTTTATTTTATTTCCTTGATGCAAATCAATATTCATTGTTTCATATAAAGTTACATGATCATTGATGCTATTCATTTGCCTCACAGTATCTTTTTTTCATTCCAAGGACAAATGGCAAGCGGGAAGTTGCCTGAAGATGTTGTGAGAGAGGTTCTATCCAGGCTGCCAGTGAAATCGCTGCTGCGATTCAGGTCGGTTTGTAAAGCTTGGTGTGCAATGATAGAAAAGCCTAGTTTCATTACCAAGCATCTCAATGTGGCCACATTTAACAAAAGGGAATGCTTTCTTGCAAAGCGATTCCTAGATCAAGACAACAAAAATGTGTTATCCCTTTTTTCAGATGAAACCCTTGGTGTTATACCTCCGGATATAGATATACCACTATTCGAGCACAAATTTTTACAACTTTTAGGTCCTTGCAATGGCATTGTTTGTCTAGATGATCGTGTCAACATTCTTTTATGTAACCCGGCTGTTAGAGAGTTCAAGGTAGTTCCCACGCCTCACTTCACCTATGATCCAGGTTTAATGTTTACTGCAGAGGGAATAGGATTTGGCTATGATCCACACACTAATGATTACAAGGTGGTGAGACTCCTTCGTTTTTTTTATGATGATCCAATGTTTGATCTTTCTAATATATCTATAAAAGCTGAAATATACAACTTAAGCAAGGATTGTTGGAGACAGCTTGACGACATTTTGCCCAATATTTGGTATTCCCCCTGTTTTGAGCTACTATATAATGGATGTTTTCATTGGTATTCACAAAACGTACCACTAGACCAAGAACCTGAGTCAATCCTTTGTTTCAACATGAGCTCCGAAGTGTTTCATGAGATACCTTTCCCTGATGGTTGCCCTTCGGTGGATGAAAGATACAGGAGTCTTGCAGTCTTAAATGAATCGCTTGCGTTGATTATCTATGGTCCATCAGAAGTGGACACTTACTTTGATATATGGGTTATGAATGAATATCTCGTCAAGGAATCATGGACTAAACAATACACCATTGGACCTCTTCAAGGAATTGAGTGGCCCTTGTCATTTTGGAAGCATGATAAGCTACTTTTGAAAGGGACTAATGGACAATTGGTTTATTATGACCTCAACACCCAGGAAGTGGAGTATCATTTTCAAAGGGGGGAACCTGCAACTTTGCACGTTGTTATCTACACAGAGAGCCTAGTTTCAATCAACAAGAGAAAGTGATGTTTGAAATATGAGATGATACTATCTACTCCTTCACTCATATTTTTCTATCTTGGGTTAGATATACTTCAGATATAGTTTACTCAATCGCGAGATAATATTTTTCTGATTAAACGTAATGTAATTCTGGGACTTAATTCGTGAACTTCAATAAAGTTAATATTATGATCCAAACTACATAAGTTATTCTCTACCTTTTTTTTCTTTTTAATTTTCAAATGTGTTTTAACATTAAAGAATTTGTCATTGTTTATTTTTTATTTTTAGTTATCATACTAGAATTTGTTATTGTAGTATGTTTTGGGATACTTATCCGTTGGTTGATATTGTATTGCTTATACTTTTGTAGCTATTTAATGACTTGGGTCCATTTATTTTTTGTCTAAGTTGCTTTTTTGGGTCACTTAAATGATTTCAACACTCACCCTCTCGCTGTAACACACACACACAATATATATATATATATATATATATATATATATATATATATATATATATATATATATATATAGTCTTGCTCTTGTGCGGACTAGTCCGCATTTTAGGAATGCGGACCGGACATGTGTCACTTGGCGGTGAGCCCATAAAAGAGAGAGAGTGTGCCTATAATTTAGGCGATAATTTCTAGGCGCACCGTTAGGTGACACATGTCCGGTCCGCATTCTTAAAATGCGAACTAGTCCGCACAGGAGCATTATTATATATATATATATATATATATATATATATATATATATATACTGGGGTAAGTCCATGCCTGAAAGCAAGACGTAAATTTTTCACAGTGTACGTCGTTGATTTGACCATACGTCGTATTTCGTTCGCAAAAATTATAATAGTTTATCTTGGACCTCGTATAATACGTCGTAATGACACAGTGAAAATATTTTAGTAATTTATTATTCCACAAATGTATTAGTTTTAATCGTTATATAGTAGTTGAGAATTTTACACATGAAAGGAAAATAAACAAATTGATTCGAAATTGACATTTTTTAGGACGTATACATGTCGAGATTTTCTTTCATGAACATGTTATGTTTGTTTCAAAATTTTGACTTGTGTTGTTGATGTAAAAGAGTTAGTATTTTAAATAGATAAAAATTTTGTGATTGTTAATGCAAAGGAGGTACAAAAATTAAATATTTTATAAATAATGAAGAACATGGGGCATAGAGAAAATTTCCAAAATGCGTAATCGTAAAATGATAAAATTTTCAAAGTACGTAATTTCTTTCCCGAACAAAACAAAGTATAGTGTAAATAATAAATTTTTTATATATTAAAAGTACAAAAAATTTAGAAAATTTTAGCATAATGTTCTCCGTTCTTGGGACTATCCACCATGTTAAAAAAAATACTCCAACACTAAGTTCGTCATAGACCTCATATAAACAACATCGATTTAACTAAATGCGCGATATATCGACTACATTAAGCCGCATACATACACTAATAAAGATAATTATAATCTAAAACAATCACCAAAGCACATTTGATTGGTGCTATAATCAATAACAACTCAAATCCATGAAAACAATACTCATTTATGTTAAAATTCAAAACAGAATTGTAATCAAAATAAATATACAATATCTAAATTAATTTATTTTACAACACAAAGTCTAAATATTTTAGAAAATTTGGACAAAAATTCCTTTATTTATAGGAGTATCCACCCTATCAACACTCTAGTTTATAAACAAATGTCTACATCATACCTCATTTTGTTTACACATACCAACATTATTGACAAAACATACCTATAGAATGACCATGTTAAATAACAACAAAACATATGTTTGACTAATAAATCATAAAATGTTAAAAAATTCATTATACATGTAGGAGGGTACTTTAGATTATAGTTGGAGGCGTAACCCCTTTCGAGTATGGTAATGACAAGTTAATCAGTCCCAGACCTTGGATTAATGATAGGACATACAAACACAAAACCAATGAAGATGAACTCAGTTTAAACTCACAAATCTCTCGTGTATAACTCAGGAGATAGTAATGAACTTTAAAAGTAAAGTAGGAGGAGGGAGAGAGAAGTGAGCACCCTAGATACACCTTGGTAGGCAAGTAGAAACACACCATACACCCTCAAGAAATCTCTGTCAAGTATTAAAAGCTTCGCAATAAATAACAATGGTGAGTGGATAAACCCTCTAGTTTGCAATAACTCTCTCTCTCTCTGATGTGTGTCTCTAGTAATAACTCCCGAGTTCTCAAAAAAGATCATGTTTCCCTTAGGGGTGGTTGGGGTCCTGAAATAGCCCCCACACCATCCCCGAGGCAACCTAGTCATTAAAGACTATGAAAGACATTCCTCATACTTTATGTCACAACATTAAATGCCTGGTGCCCTAGTTTCCTCCATGTCATAAACATTAAATGCCAAGACATGACTTTTGCCTAACCACTGTGTGCTAGGGGGCTGTTGTCGCAGAGGTGGCTCACCAACTGCCTGACAGGCCCAAATACCACGGTGGTTTACTCAAGTGCAAGTTTGACATTTGTTTAGCTAGCTAGTGACATCACCTACAGTAGATGTGACATTAAGTAGAGGGCTATTTGGTTCATAACTCAACACCCGATGGAACTCCAAGCAGCTCCGCTTGAGGTTCCACGGTTAGGATCCTTCGGTGTTTTACCAGGTGTATCTAAGATGGTCAGGACAAGCCCCAACGGTGCCTTACTTCTCAATCCTCCGAACCAAGTCCCTCTAAAGTTCCCACGGTGAGGTCATTCGATAGAGCATGAAAGCTCTCCCAGGCCCTGCCAAGCCTGGTCTCTCGTAAGTACCGTTCGACCTCACACAAACTCTTTCATTATTATCGTTACGTCATTACAACCGTTATAGCTTACAGTCATCAATAATGAAAATACAATATGACTAATACAACAAGCTAAAATATGAGCTGCCGCGCCAGGCTACCTCGCTGAGTTGCCACGCCTGAGCTGCCTCGGTTGCTTAATCTCAAACACTGTTACTAATTAGGGGTTTGTCCCTAATCTCAAGATTACCTTCAATCCCCCTCTACATTTGCCCCCCTCGTGGAGGGATTTATTGTGGGAACAAGAAATGCCTGCATGAAAACTTCTCAATCCGATGAACCTTATCGCAGCCGAAGCACCATTCTCATTGGGACTGGGGCGAAGGGACATCGCCGCTTTTTCCTCGCGCTGATCTTCAACCGTTCTAGCTTTAATATGTGAAGTTCTTCTGAAAGACCTAGTAACCCTCTCAAATACTTGTTTGGACTCCTAGTAAATGAAATTATCCCCCGTGGTGCTTCATTGTGTTCGAAAAACATTTGGACATGTGGGATCTTCTTCGTTAGAAATTCATTGGATATGGCTGACAAAAATTTCTGGCACCAAAACTGAAGCTTGTTGGAGAAGGCAACGCTTCCTGTTCTCTATGCGTCACTTCATTAATGACATGGCGCTGTCTTTTCAACTGCCAAAGCACTTCCCGAAGTGCCACGTGTTCATGTGAAATGATTATAGGCGGCCGCGCACGTGTGAGGGTGGGAAAATCTAAACGACAAACTCGAAATTTCAAACGTCCATATCCAACACTTAACCTTTCTTTTCTCTCACTTTGCTTTCTTCGTCTTCAAGCTTTCCTTATCTTTAGAGAGAGAAAAGAAACTGTGAGAACTCCATTGTTGTTTTGAGATCTTACCTCCCGACTTCTTTCTTATATTACCATCTCTATCTCCACTGGTGCTCGTGTTTCTCCATTATCGTTAACTTCCATTTCTCTTGATTGAAGCTTTTCTGCTATCTTATCGTCGTTTACCATGGCATCCTCCAGCAACCCTACTATCTCTTCTACCGGTGCTCCGTCTACCGCCACTACTTCTGCCTCCGCCTTGGGTGTTGCCCGCCAGGAACAGCTGAGGTTTTATCGTCGCTCTCCTATTTTTAGAGAAGGTGATGATTTTGTTGTTGCCTGCAAGACTGTGCATTTTTCTTCTAAGTTTGACGCTTTACTGTTGGGTGATGAAAACGAAGATTCTTTTGAGTGGGGCTTTCTTCCTCCAGAGGGGACTCTGCGATTTCGCTTGGAGCAAGGGGACTTCCCATTCTTCCATATTGATTTCGAAGCACCGGGGGGATCTCCTGCCCACTTTGCTCCCTGGAACTTCCATATGCAAAGTTCTTACGCTGATATTCTCACCAAGCTTGGGCTGTAATGGGATAAATGGTTTGGTGAGTTCACTCTTTCGAAGAACAATGCTGCTCTTCATATCCTGGTCTCTCGATGGAACGTTACTACTCATGCGTTCATCGCTGCGTGGGGCGAGTTCACCATAACTTTGGAAGACGTGTGCGAGTTCCTGGGCCTCGATGTGACAGGTCATGAGCCTTATGACGATGAGGATCTTGATGCTCAAGAGACTGCCGATCATTTGGAGTTGGATCGTATATGCCGAAGCTGCATTGGTTCATCCAACAAAACTACTTTCTCCCCCTTGATTAATTATTTCTTCAAGGGTTATGGTGAAGGCAGTTCTTCAACAGATGCTCCTGTTCATGGTACCCCGTTGGAACTTCCTGCCTATATTCTTATGATTCTCTCCCGTTTCCTTTTTACGGGAAAACCCAATGACCAGCCCCGAAGGGACCTTATCAATATGTCCCTTCGTTTGGCCCGGGGCATAAAGCTTCCACTGGCTGGAATTGCCTTGGGATCCCTCTACACCTGGATGGACAGGACTTTGTTCGACATGGAACGATCACTTGGCCGTTATAACTTGGCCAATTTTGCCAACGGCGTCCTTCTAATCGGCTTCCTTTACTTTCGTTTCCCTGCCGTAGCAGCCAAAACCAACTACCCTCCTTCGGGGGAGATAATCTGCCTCCACGGTCCTTTATTTATCACAGGAGATAAAGTCGAAAGGAGTTAATATCTGTGATCAACCGTTTTGAGAACTTTGTCATGAGGCCTTATCAGGAGGAAATCTTCTTTCACACTTGTGGATTTTTTCAACATGAAGCAAGAGTGGTACATGCCCCTACTATGGATATTGAGGATCCCTCGTTGGCCGTGGTCCTTCTGTTCTCCCCAGGATATCTGCCTTCCTACACTGAATGGGGATACACTAGTGAGCACTATAACCCCAACCGATGCAGCCGCCAGTTTGGGTTTGACTAGGGGCCCCATGCCCAGTGTTTCAATCGTCAAACCCTACGGTCTCCTTTAGCAAGGCGTGTTCTCTTTTTTCTTCTATCGCTGCATGGGGGATAAGTTCTACCATGGATGGTCGAGTCACCGTTCCCAGTATTACTAGACAAGGGGATGTGACCCCTCTGTTTGCAATAAAATACTGGCCGAAATAACAGGGTGAAATTGCTGAGTTCGTTGAGGGAGATCCAGTGTATCCTCCCGTTTCTTCTTTTTCTGCCTTAGAGTTGGGGCTAAAAGGAAACTCCGTACTTGAGGTGGAATTCCCTCTAAGTACGACCCCCAAGGAACCTCCCACCGAGCTTCTCCCACTTTGTTCCATGATCCCAGTCGCTACGCCCAAGCCTAAAACCCCTGCAGCTCCGAAGAAGGCTGCCCTTCAACTGAAGCTACTACTGGCGAGGTGCCTTCTCAACCACCTGCTAAGAAGGCAAAAATGGCCAAGAGTGGGACATCAAAGCCAAAGTCTAAGTCCCAGAAGCCCCAGACTCCCGTGGCAGCCCTCCCCATAGCCTCCGTTCCACCCCCATGTCTGCTGAGATGGCTGAGCGCATAAGAAAGGAAGCCCAGGCGGAGATGGATCGGATTAATGCTGAGTATCAACGGCACGCTGTCGTTGTTCCTCCTTCGGTTGCTTTTCCCACGGTGGTGGTTGATTCCACGGAGCCACCGACAAGGAGGAGAAAGAGTTCAAGGGTTCCTCGAGATGTTGGTACTGGTGCAGCGGGGACAAGGAAGAAGACTCTAGGTACCAAGTCTCAGAAAAAGCGAACTCCTGAGGTGCATCTCACTCCTGCCCCCTTTGTTGTTGCTACTCCTCCTTCTTCGCCTGTGGTCATATCTTCTCGTTCCCCTTCTGGATCCGAGATATGTATGCTTGATTTACTCATTATCTTTTTTTGCTTAAGGCAGGCTGCATTTGCTTATTTATCTTTGACAACTATGGTGTAGCGTATTGAAATGGAAAGACCCCCCCCAGTCCTCCCGTGAGCCCTTTTGTGGGGGGACGCTTCGGTGTTTCTCGTACCGATGTGACTCCTCCCCAATCCCCCATGACGGGGCTCACTTATTCTCGCCGTTCAGGCTCCCATCGTGCTAGGGAAGTTGTTATGGGAGGTGATGCCGTTGAGCCTGCGAGTGACCCTTCCCCACCAGAGGTAACGCAACCCGAGACAACACTCTCAGTCCCCTCTGATTTACCTATTCCACCTGAGGTTCCTCTGCCCATTATTCTTATTGAGGAAAGTGAGCCCGAGGTATGATTTCCTCTACATTATATATTTTTTCTAGTGTCTTTTCGGTCCCACACCTTTTATTTATTTATCTTGCTGAACCTCGAGATGTTTTGGATGCCCCAGGTCGAAACATCCTCGTTGTTAGCTAACTTTCTTCTTCCAACGATGTTGATGAAACCTCTGACCGCCATTCCCCTTTTTAGTGCTATAACTGAGGTAAGTAACACTTAGAAATACTTCTTCATTTTTTCTGTACTTACTCCTCTTTTCTAACACTTGCCCTCATGTCATAGTTTTCTCCTGATCTTGTACCACCTACTTATCTTGGTCGTCCTCATGCAGTCAAGGCCAGGGTTGGTGCTTCTGCTCAGCGTAGTGGTACTTCTGCGCCCCTCCGTATTGGGCCTTTGTTTGGGAGCCCATCATCTTCTACCGATGAACCCCCTATGCTGGCCTTGGTTCCTTATGTTGGTGAGGGCGTCTTGCCGAGCATTGAGGCTACTGCGACCAGGGACCCCGTTATGACTTCTGAGGCAATGATCCCGTCCCCAACGGTTCCTGTCCCTGCAGCTGCCATAATGGCTCCCGTTCTTGCCCCTGTAGTGACTGAGGTATATATATATATATATATATATATATATATATATATATATATATATATATATATATATATATATATATATATATATATATATATATATATATATATATATATATATATATTTGTTATTTCTCATGAGCTTCCACCTTATAACGGTGACTTAACAACGAAAATGCTTGTTAAGATTTTTTATAAACTTCACCTTGTAACGGTGACTTAACAACGAAAACGCTTGTTAAGATTTTTCATAAACTCCACCTCATAACGGTGACTTAACAACGAAAACACTTGTTAAGATTTTCCATAAACTCCACCTTATAATGGTGACTTAACAACGAAAACGCTTGTTAAGGTTTTTCATAAACTCCACCTTATAACGGTGACTTAACAACGAACACGCTTGTTAAGATTTTTCATAAACTCCACCTTATAACGGTGACTTAACAATGAAAACGCTTGTTAAGATTTTTCATAGACTTATTATGCCTTTTATCTCTTCTCAAGTTTCTCGGGAAAATTCTCCCCCAGCTCTTTCGCCTACAGGCTCACCTCCTCAGGAACCTACTGTTTCGGAAAACTCTAGTCATGATGATCAAGGTTCCACGACTGGCGCTGCAACGGAGAGCGAATCTGGGTGCGAACTTCCCCTTCCTGACCTGGCTCCTCACGTTTTCTTCCTGATGGTGCTTCGATAGTCTCCTCAAATGCCTGCCAACCACCGCTTGGTGATCGAACAACTGGTGAATCGTTACCCTAAGACCTTCACATCGGATTGCCTACATTCCAATGTTCACGTGATGAGTCACAGACTTCAAGGCATGGCGATCGTTATTGCTAAAATTGCCAGTACTCCTACTGCAAGCGTTACCAGATCCCTCCTTAACCAATTTCTGGGTTTTCTAAGGGAGCTGGGGCGTGATGGTTTCCGTTTTGACTGGCGCATAACCCATTTGATGACTTTGAAGAACTAGTAACTGATCGTCCAGAGGGAAGTGTTACGAAAGCATCAGGAGGACCAGCAAGCTGAGGAAGCTAAGTTGGTCGCATTAGAGCCCCTTTTGGAAGCAGTGGATCAAGAGGTAAAGGATGCCAAAGAAGCCTTATGTCTGGTCAAACTGAAACACGAGGGGCTCCTCATCGAACATACAGAAGTGCAAATTAGGCTAGAGGTTTCTATTAACACCCAACGGTCTTTCACAACATCTTCTTCGGGCCTTCCTGGGGACTTTTTCTCTTCCTCAGATTTATCGTTTCTTTTAGGCTAATTGCTTCTTGTATACATATCCTCCATATGCTTCTATCTATGTAATTCTTGGGCGATAACTCCCAAATTTTTTGTAATACTCCATTGTTTATGAATGAAAAATGTATATTTTCCAATTCTTCCATGTGTTGTGACTGCTTTTGTATGTTATAAATTCCTATATTTGTGTAATTCTTTCATTGAGTTCAAATCGTGACTAAAACTTGTATATTCATAACAACATCCAGTTATAACAGTGGTTCACACTTGATTGTTTACACATGATAAGCCTTCATCCATTTATTGTTAATCTTAAATGGCCTATCTTCCTCTAACTTCGAAATTAAACTATAACCTGAATCATGAGTTGCCTTCACAACGAAAGGTCCCTCCCAGTTAGCTGCAAACTTAGGTAGAGGAAGCCCCCTGATGTGCTTCACTACTGTTTTCAATACGAGGTCTCCCTCCACGAACTTCCTTGGTCTCACCAAGTTATCGTATGCCCTTGAGAGTTGTTTCGTATACATTTGAAAGTATTGCATCGAATTATCTCTGTGTTCATCCAACGCTTCCTACTGTACATGTCTATTTTGAGGGAGCATGCTACTTCGAAAGGCGTATCAAGAAGAGGGAACTTCCAACTCCACTGGAAGGATTGCCTCAACCCCATAAACAAGAGAGAACGACGTGTATCCTGTGGGTTTCCGCTTGGTTGTTCGATAGGCCCATAAAACAGCTGGTATCTTGTCATCCCATGCCCTTGGAAAGTCTTCCATCTTCTTGGCCAAAATTTTAACCAGGGTTTTGTTAGTTGCCTCGGCCTGACCATTTCCCTTTGGGTATGCCACTGGTGAAGTGTGATGAACAATGGAGTACTTGTCTGTGAGCATTGTTACTTCGGAATTGATGAAGGGAGTCCCGTTATCTAAAAGAATAACCTTTGGGATCCCAAAATGGCAAATGATGTATTCTCTGATGAAGTTGCTCACCACCCCAGCTGTTGATCTTCTGAGTGGTATCGCTTCGGCCCATTTTGTAAAACACTCCGTTGCTACCAGTATCCATATCTTTCCTCTCGAAGAGGGGTGTATTGCCCTCACTAGGTCAAACGCCCAAGTATGAAATGGATAAGGTGTTGATAGAAAGTGTAAGTCTACCGATGGGGCATGGATCATATTTCCATGAAGTTGGCAAGCTTTGCATTTTCGAACGAACTCAACAGAGTCTTTCTCCATTGTTGGCCAATAATACCCCAACGTCATTAGCTGATCATATAACTTGGCCCCTCCTATGTGGGTTGGATCGAGCTGCTTCTTCCTTCGTGATGCAACGCAATGGCCTGTTGAAGTACCCCCTTCGATAAAGCCGCCCCTCCTGAACATAGAACCTTGGGGCCCTTCGCCTCAGGCCCATCGCATCCATTTTCTCCATTGGGACTGAATGAAGTCGATATAGGGCTGCCTCCAGTCCATTTGAGTTTCAATGAAATGGCACTCAGCTGCTTCGAAAAATAGCTGACACTTATCGCACTTCCGTTGCAGCTCTGCTGCATCTTGATTCATTCTAGGCAAAAAATACCCCTCTCTTTGGATTCTCCTATATAGAGGTATCTCAGTCGTTTCATAGTTCTTCTCGTGCGTTTTCTTCAACCTTCACTCTCCTTCCTCTGGGCTGATATATCTTGACAACCATCCCCCAGCATTTCTGTAGTAAAGATTTCCCTGGTTCGTAAAGTATTGGGCTAACTCTCTTAATCTCATAGATCCTTCGCCGGTCTCCAGTTGCTTCCTAATCTCTCCCCTCCAGCCTGCCTCCTCCTCCATTGGTAGTATTGATTGTACCACCGATGGAGCTGTCCTTCGTTGGATCACAACGATAGTCTTATCGTTCCTCATGACCATTTTCTGGGCAATAGTGGCATAGGCGTCTGGATGGAGGTTCATTGTTCTGGGATGTCTTCTAATCCTGATCCGATGGAACTGGTTGAGAAGCCTTTGAATGATTGCTCTGTATGGTTCCAAACTCATGTGCTTCAATGCATATTCTCCGTTTACTTGCTCAATCACTAAGTTCGAGTCACCCTTAATGCAGAGTGAATGAATTCCCCTTCGAAGAGCCTCCAATAGTCCCGGCACCAACGCCTCGTACTCTGCTTTGTTATTGGAATAAGGGAAATCTATCTTGTAGGAAAGGCAAATCTCTTCCATTCCTTTTGAAAGAATAACCCATGCTCCTCCCTTCTTTTCTGCCGAAGATCAATTGAACTGCATCGTCCATTCCTCCTCAGTTGTATCCAGATAATTAGCCTGCAAATCATCTCCTGGAATGTCTTCCTTGGGTGGCTCGAAGGTTCCTGAAGGAAAAATGGCCAACAGATCAGCGTACACCTGGCTTTTAATTATGAGAGGGACCACGCACTTCAAGTCATATTTAGAGAGGATAAGGAACCATCTAGCTACCCTGCCAATCAATATGGTTCTTGCAAGAAAATATTTAATGGGGTCACATCTAGTTACAATATGAATTGTAAAAGACAACATATAATGCTTAAGTTTTTGCGCTACAAATACTAAGGCCAAACAATGCCTTTCTAAGCCATTGTATCTGACTTCCGGCCCATGGATGATCCTGCTGAGGTAGTAAACCGGCTGTTCTTACCCGTCCACTTCCTGTGCCAGCAGAGCTCCAACGGACCTCATGGTTGATGTAAGGTATAGCTGCAACAGTAGTCCTGCCTGGGGAGGAACCATGATTCGTGGTGAAACGAGGAGTTTCTTCAGCCCTATAAGAGATTCTTGGTGAACCTCCTCCCACCTGAATTTCGTGTTCTTTCGCAATTGTTATTTCGGCTAATCCAGGCACAAATCTCCTAAGGTAGGAGACTTTACCGAGAAAACTCTTCAGTTCCTTCGCCATTTTTGGACATGGAATCTCCAAGATCTCCCGCTGCTATCCTGGTCCATCTGCACCCCTTGTTGATCAACCACGAAGCCTAAAAACTTCCTGCTCGTCACTTCGAAGACACATTTTAACGGGTTCATCCTCAATTTGTACTTCCTGCATCGAACAAACACCTTCCTTAAGTCATTCAGATGGGACTCCTCCTTCTTCGATTTAATGACCAGGTCGTCCACGTAGAACTCTACAAATTTGTGGAAGAAGTTATGAAAAATGGCCATCATTGTCCTCTGGTATGTAACTCCAGCGTTCTTGAGTCCAAACGACATCACTTTGTACATGAAGTTGCCCAACGGAGTTCTGAACTTCATTTTCTCTGCGTCGGTGGGGTCCATCTTGATCTGGTTGTACCCCACGTATCCATCCATGAAGCTATACATCTCATGACCAGCCGTGGCATCTATCAAACTGTCGATGGAGGGTAGGGGAAACTCATCCTTGGGGCAAGCCCTATTCAAGTCTCTGAAGTCCACGCAGATCCTTATTTAGTTCTTATCTTTCTTCCCCACTGGCACAATGATGGGTAGCCAAAGGGGGTGTTGTATTAGCTTGATAAATCCTGCTGTCAACAAATGTTAGACCTCCTCCTTAATCTTCAAGTCCAGTTCAGGTTTGTAAGTCCTTATTTCCTGCTTCACCGGAATAGGTGAAGGCATCACGTTCAGTTTGTGGCAGCTCACTTCTTCATCCAGCCCTTCCATTTCAGTGTACTTCCATGAGAAAACGTCTATGAATTCTCGAATCAGTTTACCAAGGCTTCTCTTTCTCCTCCCCGAGATCTTTCGAGATAAAGATAGGCCTTGGATCTTCCCCTTCTCCTGCTAAGTTCAGCTGATCCAACTCTTGTGCCTGTGGCCTTGGTTGATCTGCCATGTAGTCTAGTCCTTCGGCGACATCTTCTACGAACTCCTATATACTGGAGTTGTCTATCACCATGCACTGCTCCCGTCAATCCACCAAGAAACACTCATACACCGGGTCAACCTCATCCTTAGTCTCTTCGGCCGCCCGTTCACACCGTTATAAGCGGTACACCACTTTTCCCTCTTCAGTGACAATTTTCTTGCATTGCGTGCTGGTAGCTGTTGCCACGGCCTTCCTCTTCTTCTCTCTGGAAGCCTCACAATTCTTTCCCTTGAGAAGTGGTTCAACACGCTTTGCCATTGGACCTTATGCTCCATCGGGTCTATTCTAGGCCTCATCCTGTCTTTGAGTTTCTTCGAGATCTTTTGGGGTCGAGGGACCACTTGATGGGCTTCTTCAGTCCTCACCCCTTCGCTACTTCCACCCTCTTTACTTTTCTCATTCAAGGGCCCCATCCTCTCTGTAATCGAAGGAACCCATGCTCCCTCCATTCTCCTTGTCAGGACCCGCACATCCTCCTCCAGCTCTGTATAAAATGCCGCATCCACTAAGTGTGCTTCTTCAATAGCGAAAGGCCTCTTCGTAGCCCTAATGGTCACTTCCGTTCCCTTGATATTTGCCTTGGCGCATTGATGGTAAGTTGAAGTAACTAACCCTTGGTTGTGCATCCACACTCTCCCTATTAGTAAATGATAGGAAATTGCATTTTCTATTACATGGAACTTGATGTGGGAACTCAGATTTCCCATCACAATCCCAACATTCACATACTCGATGGATTTGGAAGATTGATTGTCATAACCCAAGATTACCAAGGGCATGGGAACCAACCTTTCTTCCGGAATGTTAGCCGCGTGGAAGGAGTTGATCGGCATAATATTGATGGAAGCACCCCCATCCATAAGAGTCCTTGCAAAGCTAACTCCGTTGACACTAGCGGTTACATACAGAGGCCTATTATGGGGGAACCTTACAGTTCTATCTGCATCGCTGAAGGTTACTTCTGACATAAACTTCTTCACCAGACTAGCCATGGGTCCCCTCTACCTTAGTGAGGGGACTGCGTTTCTTCTTGCAATGTCCAAAATCGCCTGAGTTATCTCCATTCTGCTCTCCTTCGGGATCCCTACTTGATCGAAGAACCAAGTGAACTTTGGAAACTTTGAAACTGCACTGTACTCTATGATTGGGACCGTTTCCCCACTTTCAATACTGTATACGTCTTCCACGTCTTTAGCGCTTGCTTCATCGTAGGCTAAAACTACGTTAGCCATTTCCGTGGTACAATGTTCCAGAGCTTCTTCGAGATCCTTTTGCTTCATTGTCAACCCTCCTCCTTCTCTTTTTGCCTCCTCATCATAGGCCATCACCAAATTGGCCCCGTGTGCTGGAAGTGGGTTATTGTTAATGTTCTGCGGGGGTATTTGCAATGTCCCCGTCTTCATGTACTTGTCGATGATTCTTCGCAGCGTGAAGCAACTCTCTGTTGGATGCTGGATCTTTCGATGAACCTGGAAGTATTTGGGATCAGCCCTCGTCGCATCATCGGGTTCTTCTGTCGGCACGCCTTTTGGTTCATAAACCGTTCTGCCTTGGACCATTGCATTATAACATCTCACAGCCTCTTTTATCGTATAAGGCAACGATGGCAGGTCTTCTCTGTCTCTTCCAAACTTTCTCTTGTTGTCCTTCTTCGGCTCCTTGCCCCCATCCTCCCTCTCGACGTATCCTATCCCTGGGGGCTGGGACCTTCCCCCCGCGGGTTGCATCGGCTACCTGAACATCATGGGAGCCACCGCCGAGTTGGGTCGTACCACTTTCTTGCGGATTTTAGGAATGCTGAAAAAGTTCCCTCGCGCGTCTCGTTGACAAGGTGGCAAATATACTCAGGAAGTAGTCCCTCAGCACAAATCTGTAACAACTTGGTTTCCTTGGCTTCTTCCCTTACATCGAGGGACCTTTCCCTGAACCTTCGAATATAGGCCACCACCTCTTCTCCCAGTCTTTGCTTCTCCCTACCGAGTTGGGTCAGGGTGAACTCATCTTCTGCTAAGAAGAACTTTTGGACAAACAATACATGCATCTCCTCCCACGTAGAAATGTTGTTGTGAGTCAAATGGGAGTACCAGGTGTACGCCTTGTCGGTTAGGGATTTGGAAAACTCCCTAAATCTAAGCTTCTTATCATTACAATATGCTCCTAAGTGTTCAATGAAACGCTTAATGTGCTCCTTGGAGTTCCCACCTTTTCCTATGTATTTTTCAAAGATAGGGGGAATATAGTCTTTTAGGTAAGGCTCGTCGTTGTATTCCTGAGGGTAAGGGGTTCGAAAGTCATCGTAGACCGAAGCTACCTCACCCACAGATTGCGAGGAAGCCTGCATGAGCTTCAGCATCTCCTTTTGCATCTCTTCCATGGGCGATGGGGCAACCACCAATGGGGTTACAGGCAGAACGCCTATTAAAGATGGAGCCATCGTTATTGCTGGCGCCATTGATAATTCGGAGGGTATGGTTGCTGGGATCGTTCGAGCAATACCTGCACCTGGTGGGGCCATTGGAGCTACTCCGGGTGTAACTAAAGCATTAGCCTCCAATCCTGCCAGCACGGTGGAAGCTACTGGAGCTTGCAAAAACTCGTAAAACTTGCTCAAGAGGAGTGAGATCTGGGCGGGTCCCAACCCCGCGCTTGTGGAAGGTTGTGCCACCCCGGGAACTCCTGACGCTATTGGAATCGGAGGTATCTCTACCTGAGGAGCCCCATCCCTTAGGGCCGCCAGCTCCCTCGCGGCTTGTTCTTTATTGTGCTGGATATCATCAAAGTTGAGTCTTCGAGTAGCATTATCTTGCTCCATACTCCTTGCTTAAAAGAATGCCTCCTCAGCGGAGTCGCCAAATGTAGGAGGGTACTTTAGATTATATATGGAGGCGTAACCCCTTTCGAGTATGGTAATGACAAGTTAATTAGCCCCAGACCTTGGATTAATGATAGGACATACAAACACAAAACCAATGAAGATGAACTCAGTTTAAACTCACAAATCTCTCGTGTATAACTCAGGAGATAGTAATGAACTTTAGAAGTAACTTACGTGGAGGGAGAGAGAAGTGAGCACCCTAGATACATCTTAGTAGGCAGGTAGAAACACACCATATACCCTCAAGAAATCTCTGTCAAGTATTAAAAGCTTCGCAATAAATAACAATGGTGAGTGGATAAACCCTCTAGTTTGCAATAACTCTCTCTCTCTGATGTGTATCTCTATTAATAACTCCCGAGTTCTCAAAAAAGATCACGTTTCCCTTAGGGGTGGTTGGGGTCCTTAAATAGCCCCCACACCATCCCCGAGGCAAACTAGTCATTAAAGACTATGAAAGACATCCCTCATACTTTATGTCACAACATTAAATGCCTGGTGCACTAGTTTCCTCCATGTCATAAACATTAAATGCCAAGACATGCCTTTTGCATAACCACTGTGTCAGGGGCTGTTGTTGCAGAGGTGGCTCACCAACTGCCTGACAGGCCCAAATACCACGGTGGTTTACTCAAGTGCAAGTATGACATTTGTTTCGATGGATAGTGACATCACCTACAGTAGATGTGACATTAAGTAGAGGGCTATTTGGTTCATAACTCAACACCCGATGGAACTCCAAGCTGCTCCGCTTGAGGTTCCACGGTTAGGGTCCTTAGGTGTTTTACCAGGTGTATCTAAGATGGTCAGGACAAGCCCCAACGGTGCCTTACTTCTCAATCCTCCGAACCAAGTGTCACGACCCCAACCCAATAGTAGTAAGGAATGAGTGCCTTGACATGCCACCAAGGCATTCAATGTTGTGGACTTAAAATATTTCTTAAAATAAATGCAATGGAAATACATTCACATGGTCATGAATCGTAAACTATTGAAAAAATGGAATTATGTCATCAGAGCTTTCTAAAAGGGAACTTCGTATATATTAAAGTATGAATGGATTACAACTTATGCCAAAATTAAAAACTTATTACTAAAGAGCCAAACATGCTCTATCTCTTAAAAACAAACGTTATATTTAAAAGTATAACAAAAGATATCCTCAAGCTAGATCTTCAACATAGTCCTTCTACACTCCATCCTCCAGTCTAATTATTTCCTGAAAAATCGTTGTTTATACAACGTCAGCTAAAAGCTGAATAAGATTTAATCTCTCGACATTCCAAGGTTTTCAGAAAATAGATACCTATTCAAGTCAAAAGAGAAGGTATATACATATATGGATAGGAACTTGCAGTAAGTAGATATATGTTTTGAATTGATAGTATATATATCACAATTGGAGAACTCAAAATAAGAAGAATGCAACAATTCAAATGTGGTATCTTTTTCTTTCAATCATATCCTTTTAATGGCCAAGTACACTCTACTACCGTATTCTTCTACCGTATTATACCCCGATAATTGAGGGTCAATCGAACTAGTACGTCACAACGCCTTATTTAGGGCACACCAGCGATAACCCAGCTGGGAAGGTCAGTCAGTAAAGAGGTCCCTTAGGCCGAATCATAATTTCAATATTCAATATCCTTTTCAATAATCATTTTAATCGGTATGTTTATATGGACAAATATAAACATATCATAATTGAATCAGTCATCGGTATCACATGAATTTTGAGAATAAAAGCAGTTCACAAAATATATATAGTTTGCATAATATCATATAATCAAAATACACAAGGAATGTCAGAGTACTCACCTAAAATAGAGGCTTGAAAATGTAGATATTGAGTCTTGGATCACACGTTAATCTAATAAATACAATAAAGGTTTAATTATGTATTGTAAATAAAGCCCAATTCTAAATATTGTGTTTTAATCCTAAAATATCTTGTTGAAAAAGGTTACTAAAACCATTTTCTCAATTTTTAATATTCATTCATCGCATTTAAAGAATTCCAATTCATAGTTCTTCCTAATCAGTCGGTTCCCAGTAGAGATGGAGGGTCACAGGGGCACCACTTACATACCATCTCATCTAGACAGAACATTTCCAGATTTATTCCTAGTAGAGATGGAGGGTCACAGGGGCACCACTTAAATACCATCTCAACTAGAGAGAATTTCATTGGGACTGGCTTTGGAATTACTTAAATGAGATTCCATAATACGAGCAATTGCTTACAAAAATCATTTTAAAAAGAGTATATATATATATATATATATATATATATATATATATTTTTTTTTTTCTTCAAACAAGTTGACATATTTTGCAAATAAAATCCATTTAGACAGTTTCCAAATTTTATGTTTTGATTAGCAAAGTCCTTAGTGTATTTTACTAGCATAACTACTAAGTAAAGCTATAAAATATAAAAAATTAAAACTACAAAAATGAATTATAACATTTAAATAAAATCATACCTACGAAATGAATTCTTCCTTCGAAATTATAGAACTCCTTCTTAAGATATTTCCCAAGCTTTCTATCGCTCTTTCTTACTATAATTCTCAAGGAATTGGTGTGAGTTTCAAATGAACCCTAAGGCCCTATTTATAGGTTTCCAAAAGTCTTACGGTGTTGAAATGTGTCTAGGTGATCAAGCATTACGATGGCAAGCCATTGTTTGGGTGTCGCATTTCGAGGTGGTCTTGCAGTCTTAACATTACCAAATGATGACAAGTGTTTTATCTTTCTCTCTCAAGACGACATGTGTAAGGTGGAGGTGACCAGCACGTGGTGGAAAGGTGATAAGGGTATAAGGGTCATTTCACACATGAAGGGTATTTTGGTAATTTCACACTATATATTTTCAATATTTCTTAGAGGTCCTTGAAAATATTTTATTTACAAAATGGCCCTTTTTATACTTTTATTTTAGTCCCTAAAGTTTCATAAAATTATATTTTCTACCCCAAAACTTATTATATACCTTAAGATATGTCATAAGACTTCGATTTCATCCTATTTACGATTGATTCTTCATATTTAAAAATGGGCTTTGTTATATTGATAGCCAATAACATCACATATCTAATAATACAACATTTATAAGATAATAAGTAACACATGAGTGTAAAAACAATCTATATACATATGAGCACATAAAAGTGGGGTCATTACACCAAGTCCCTCTAAAGTTCCCATGGTGAGGTCATTCGATAGAGCATGAAAGCTCTCCCAGGCCCTGCCAAGCCTGGTCTCTCGTAAGTACCGTTTGACCTCACACAAACTCTTTCATTATTATCGTTACGTCATTACAACCGTTATGGCTTACAGTCATCAATAATGAAAATACAATATGACTAATACAACAAGCTAAAATATGAGCTGCCGCGCCAGGCTGCCTCCCTGAGTTGCCACGCCTGAGCTGCCTCGGTTGCTTAATCTCAAACACTGTTACTAATTAGGTGTTTGTCCCTAATCTCAAGATTACCTTCAAGCCCCCTCTACAATACATATGAGCACATTTTTCTTTTTAAATTCCTGGACTCCTTGCATTATAAAATGTTCAAAACATCATTATACATATGTACTTGATCATGAAGAGTTCACCACATATTAAAATGTTCAAAAAATCATTATGCATATATACAAAAAACAAAATTAAAAATATGCACCCCCAAGCTTCTATTATAGTTCTCAATTACTTCCAAATGATGGTGAACAGGAAGAACGTCAGTCACTCCCACCATCGCATCTCGAGCCCCGAGACAAACTACTCCCACCAACACTTCTATGCTACCACTGTAGCCACCATTCCTAAAGTCACTTGTCATGTCATCCTCGTCGGAGAAACGACCTCTACCTTAACCATGATCTTACTACCTGTCAAGAATTGGACATAATAAACTGTCAAGTTAACATGTACTGAAATTATGGGCCTGAACAGTTATGGCATGATCTTATTACCTTGAACAGTCAAAAAACAAAAACATGATCTTACTACCTTGAACAGTTATAGCATGATCTTACTACCACTTGAAGTCAAATTCCCTGTTAAAAGTAAACAAAAACAAAAACTTGTTAAGGCAAACTATATAGTTATTCCACACATGAGAACATGTATTTACTGAAACATGTAAAGAGAAACACAATTACTATGACAAAACCTTTTGTTTGGTAATCAGGGCACACGGGATTTTCTCCAATGCTTTTTCCAACCAAGGATAAAACCAATTGTCTCCTCAATAATCTCCTCACCGCTATATGTCACCGAAAATAGAGATCATGCCTATAAAAAATATTAGAAGTGAGATCCACCCATATATTCAAAACATTAATAAATGGCACACATTAAATACTGAAGATCTGATTATTAAATCAGATGTGTTCTCAATGTGCTAAACCTACACATCTTCAGTGTCCCAAGTGTGTCGAATAAGATGTGTTCTCAATGTGCCAAGCTTGCACATGCTTTCTACGCTTAGGACTGAAATATAAACACTTACATTTTTTAAATTTGTAATCAAACATGAATTGAGTTTCTTAAAGTCTAAACCAAACCTCGATGACACTGTAGTTCGAAAACAACTAATTAAGACCATCTAAAATAGAAACATATTTAAGAAAACAGAATGTAATGTAATGTAATGGTGTCTTAGAATGTAATAAACATATTTAACAAAAATTAACTGTGTCTCAGAATGTAATGGAATGCTTAAGAAAGATTTAATAGTTGCTGTTCAACTTTAAAGCCCATCCTATAGGAGTTTCTTAGATTGAGGAATTGCATAAAACATGATGTATGATATATTAAAGTAATTCATATAGTACTGAGATAAAGATGGTGAACTCCTCATATTGATATCCAAATTGCTTGACAATGGCTTGCATATATGATCATTATCAAACCATGAAGCAAGAAAGGTCCTCGTAAAGGACGGTCGTAAAACATAGATCACTAACTGTAAAATTTTATCTACAAAAATCATAAATGAATGGGATTTCACAGAAGTCACAAAAGTTAATGTTAGTTAAAAGATCTCCTAGTTTGCATTCATTCATATATATGCACATTAACAATTTACAAAACAATACTACAAAAAAGAATACCCCAATTATAGTATTTTATCACAATAGCAGTACGTAAAGAACCAAAAACTGAACCTACCCCTCTCTTGAAGGGCTTGTTTTCTCCATGGACACCTAGTGAAAAAGAGCATACCTCCCTTGAAGCCTTCCTACTTGAGTACGCATCCCAAATATAGTTGCAATTATGATTGAGCCTTCCCACTCTAGTATGCATCCCGAAGAAACAGATTCACCTTGAAAATGGTTCAGAAATGTTGAGCAATGATTAACGAAACATAACAATAACCCAATCAAAAGTTTTTTGGATACTAAATCAAAATTTTGAGCATCTATTTTATAGAAGTAAAAACATAGACATGATTGCAAAAGGGCACCAGATTTAGAACAAATGAAAAAAATAAATATCAAATAAGTATATATATATTGTTGGGTGAAAATTCACATTGTAATAACCAAGTTAGTAAGGATAAACAATCAATAACCACCGGGTAATAGTGCACAAAAGGTTCATGAAGATAATTTTACGTAGTAAATGTAAATGCTATAAAAATAAACATTTGTCTTCGTTTAAGAGTGATTTGAATTATATCTGAAGCCCCATATTTAGAGTGATTTAAAAACACATATGCGTTTAGAACTTGGGGGAAACCAAAATGAATATTCAATTTTGTTAATACAGTATCATTACCATATCATTATACTAAGAATAGAAAACATGGAATTAATACAATATCATTATACTAAGAATAGAAAACATTTCATCACAAACATATTAGTTTAATGTTTACCATGGAGATTATCCATCCTTACTAATAACTTAACTAATCAGATAACTTTACTCTACACCCAAACCACAAAATCTTAAAGAAATAAAAAATAGTGTACATAATCTGCCTTACCAAAGCCTAATCTTGTCCTCATTTTGGCCATACATTCAAGGAGATGTGGCAGCATATTGTAATGACTTCCATTCCCAAATCATTGTCTCCTCTTTCATCCAATCTAATTGCTGATATCAATAGAAAATAAATGGAAGTATTCCTAATATAAAGCCTTTAATCCAAGTAAGTAAATAATATGATAAAAAAGTGCAAGACGGACACAAACCTATAGTGTATTCATACACAACTATACTTACTGCATCAAAATGAAGAAAGACTTTATTTGATGCCAAAAAAGAAGAAAGGACCTAAACTTTCTCCCAAATCTCCTCCTTATCCACGTCTTTATTTTTTAAATTTCCCCCATTACTCTCCAATCAATCACTCTTAATGGCCATTGGAGGATTGGAAATGGAGAAAACATCACGTTTTGGCTTGATAATTAGTTGGGAACCCCTCTTAATCAAATACTTAGCCTGTATAGAACAACCATTGTCTTTAAAAAAGTTAAGTTGGCCCACCACCTACAAAATCCTAAACAAAAAAGTTAAGCTAGACCACCACCTAGAAATCAGTCTCAAAGATACCATTTCATATTATTCTCCTCATAAGCCATCAGTGTCCCGGTGTAACCCCCTATGAAAAAGATTTTTCCCTCCACGATCCTCTCTGGTTACCAACTTTAATAGACCGTTGAACTAACTGTTTTTAAAATGCATACTTCATTCGAGTTTACTTTTTTTTTTTAGCAGCAATTGTATGCATCTTACAAGTAGTATACATGACAGTGTGGATATATACATCTATCCTTCATCAAAATCACTCACCAATAGCAAAAGACTAAAACAACACAGAAAAAAAACAAAATAGAAATGGAAAATCCTTATTAACAACACTACGATAAAAGTACTTTTTTATTCAAAGAGACAACAAAATTTCTTGTACAATATTCATTTTCATCTAGAAGTTACCATGTAGGGGTGTAAACGGATCGGGTCTTGATCGGGTAAGGGTATATCCATATCCGATCCGGGTAATGTTTTAGCGGATCGGGTCTTACCCGATTACCCGTCGGGTCTCACGAAATGGATCCAGACTCGGATCCATTAAGAACCCGAGGACCCAACCCGAATACCTTTGACAAAAAACTTACATATAGTTATATATATCAAACTTATATATATATATATATATATATATTATGTTATATATATACACATTCATGTCAGGTCATTATCAGATCAGAGTCATGTATATCCATACCCGGTCCATTAACTAATCGGGTAATCAGGTAATCGAATAATCGGGTCTATAAAATTTTCTCAGATCCGCTAATTCGGGTCAGATCTGGGTCGAGTCCAGGTCCAGACCCTGTCCATTGACAACCCTATTACCATGAACATGACACATGCACATATTACAAATTCACCAGCTGTTTAAGAAAATAACATGATGGAATTAACTGGTTAAAGGGTGTACATAGACACTCATTGTACCACTATATAATAGAGAAACAAATAAAAGCATATTTATTCACATTCAATTATCAACAAACTTTCAGACATGAACAAATACATACTTTAACAAATACTAATTCAAAGATATCAAATATGCACGGGATATCAAGAAAAAAGAAACAAATATCATACTTTAACAAATACCAATCGAAAGATACGCATGGTCTGTCAAGAAGAAACATAAAACAAATAATAGTGGATATTTCAAACATAAAAACTAACATATGGTTTGATTATGCTGAGTTTGCTAAGTTAGTTTCTAAAAATGTGGGGGTATAGAAAATAAAAGTAAGTAGCAAGGTATAGTTAATAAACTAAATAAACCTTTGTTTTACCATAAATTAAACCAAAAACACTCACGATTGCTACAGGTCACAATTTTAGAATTTTGCTCTATCACATGTCAGAAATTGACACGAATGGAAAGCCTACTATAGAGGGAGAAGTTCAAAAATAACTCCAAAACAGAAAAACGAATAAGACAATATGCGCCATAATCCCTAAACACTCAATTTCACATAGACACAAACACATAAAAAAAGAAACTATAAACAATTTTAGCTCCAATAAACATAGGTAGTGGTATGGAAATCAGGAATGGACACTAATTACCTAAAAGTTTGATTTAAGTATTGTAATGTCTATCATTGTAAATTTCAATAAAGACTTGAAAAGGCTTATTATGTTGAACTTTTTCACATCCACGTGGTATAAGAAAGAATCGTTTAGTTCCATCCATGCTGACCATTTAATCCATCGTTCCCAAACCTGAAACAATTCAAATCATTACTTCATTGAACAAATATAGTAACCAAATACATATTATGATCGATGTTAGAAACATACATTGTTCTCCTAAATATAGGTGAAGGTGAAACCCTCATTCGAATAAGATCCTGTATCAGTTCCACTAACAAAACTGGTGCTTCACTCTCAAATTTAGCTTCCTCCATCTACTGTTGCACCTTATGGAGGATTGAATTGAGCTATTGACTTCATTGCTGAAATGTCATAAATAGATTATTTGTTAGAATCCTTATAAAAGTATAAAACTGACATGATATTAAATATTATCCCAACATCACCGTCAAGATAACAAATATAAGAAACCAATTAAGATAATAAAGATTAGCAAATTGAGATAAAAACTTCAATGAAATTCACGAAAAGCTTACAGTTATAGCGTCAATATGAAACAAATTTGAAAAATTCAATGAAATTAATTCTAAGAGAACATTAATATGTGTGATTAAACCCCAAAAAGATAACATACCATTCAGCATCTTACTAATAATTTCCAGCTGAACCATTGTCAAATAAACTTTTCCCCAATTTTGGAACTGTAAAAACCTAAAACATACATTTTAACACCTAAAAATATTACCTAAAATGAACAAAAAATGAAAAAAATATATTAAATCTATAAATAGATACATAATAAAGATAAGAAAAGGAGTATACCTATTTAGATTGTTCCAAGTATAATCAGTAACATGAAAAAGAAAAAATAAACAACAAAACACAAAAAAATAATTAGATCCCACCACATAAACATACATGTAAACAAATATAAAACAAAATGAATACAATCAAAATAGATCTTAACCGAAATCAAAATGAACAAAGTCCTAAAATGAACCCTAAATCGCGTGTATGTGGGTATGTATCTAAACAAAGAGAAATACCGAGAGTCTAACAAAGGGAAATCGCGAGTATGTGAAAATAGGATTCTTTGGATGAGAGAAAGAGGCAAGCGATGGAAGGCAACAGGTGAGTGTGTGCGTGTAAGAGTGATATATCAATTTGAAACCTTCGAACCCAAGATTTACCCCAAAATCCATTCGAGAGAGAAAGAGAAAAGTGAGTTACCTGCTGATCGCTAAAGAACAAATGGAGAAGAGAGATATTTGTTCGATTAAGAGAGAGAGAGAGAGTAGTGTACCTGGCTAGTGTGTAAAAGCTTCCATAGTGTTAATTTCCTATTTTATCCATGTATTTGAATTTTAGGTAAGAGGAGGAAATGAAATGAGGGTAAAAAAGAGAAAAACTCAAATATTTAAGGGGCAAATATGGTATGAGGTGTATTTTAATCTCAACCATTGGATCGTTGCCTTGTTGGCTTCGATCTGAACCGTGAAGTGTCTTCCCATCTTATGAACAGTGAAAACACCATTGTAACTTATTATATAGATATATGTAGACTCTCATACGTATCAAGTATACATACTTGTTGACACAAACTTATTTTTTTTAAATATTAAAAAATACATTTTTGAGTTGAGTTTTTGTGATATTTAAATATTTCAAGGGACCCATATAAAAAAATTCAGTTCAAAATATCTTTTTTTGCTATATTAAAAAAAATCGGTCAAACTTTTACAAGTTTAAAAATGCTTTAAAAGTGTGAAAGTTACTATGTTAAAAAATCGATATGTAAACTTGGTATCTATATGAACCTCTGTCTCTCTCTCTCTCATATATATATATGTATATATATATATACCAATTTTTTTTAGAATAGTAAAAAAATTATTTTTGAGTTGAATTTTTTTGTGAGGTATTTAAACATTTTAAGAGACCCATATAAAAACAATCAACTGAAAATAACATTTTTTTGTTGTTTAAAAAAAATCGGTGAAACTTTCTCAATATAAATATTATAAACTATGGGGTGTCACAAGATGGTAAAAGAGCACGGTTCTACACAATGTAGGTTCCATAGGTCAATTCTAGTTTCTGCATAACATTCTTTGATGAGTTCATTTTCCTTGCATTCTCGTCATATGTATGATCTTTAGGGAGCCGGATGCCAGTTATCTTGACAGATGACCTGACTAGACCGATGTGTATCAAGAGGGTTCATTATTTGAATTTCATTCATGAGACTTAGTACATGTGGTGTTTAGTTCGATCGAGACTTAGGAGAAGTTAGGCTTAAGACTCTTAAAACGTATCTCATAATATGTTTAGTGAAGAGTAATAAAGGATTATGAAAAGATTAAATGAAAAATACTTCCCTGAGAAGATTTTTTCACATAAAGGGATAGAGTTTTACACACTTCAGGATGGGGACCCATACTATCTTAAAGTATGGGAAAGACTTACTTATTGGGCATTTATTTCTCGAGAGGAAATGAAATAAAAGGAGGATATAATCAATTTTTTCATGAGGAGCCTTATTTACCATTTTTGATGATTCTAATGGAAAATCGGGCATACACTCACACAAATAGTGAATGTCGTTCCTACACTTTGTAAATAGCGTACTGAATATAAGATGAAGTTTGAGAAAGGGGGCCACTAGGGAGGGCTCAGGATAGAGGTAAGATTTGAAAGAAACCGAAAAAGAGGTAAGGGCCATTAAGCCAAGGGTCGGGGAAGAAGTTTCATTCCAATTAGTAGAAAGCAGAATGAGAAAGGCCAATAGCAACAGGGGAGGTAGGGTGATACCTCCCAGAGAATGGCGTCACTAGTCTATTTCAGATATAAGGAGTTTTCCCATATGGTGAACGACTGTCCAATTGAGGGAAATCCAGGTCAATTGTGCAAAATGGAAGGGTCTATCAAGTGGAACCCAAGAATGATCGGGTGCTTATTCAGGCAACCGATGGTATGTTCTGGGTGTATGTAATGCTAGCTCAATTTTTATTCAATATGAGTGTTACACACTCTTTTGTTGCACTACACTTTGTGATTTTATCTGGGATGATTCTGACTCGTTACACTAGGATATTTTCCATACATGCTACATTATGTGTATCCACTATTATTATCGAGATTTATGATGGGGTAGGCATTGATATTGGTAAGCTATGATTTGTAGCCAAATTGTTGATTTTAGATATCCAAACGTATGATGTTATATTGGGATGGATTGGTTATGTACGTATTGAGCTCAGAAGGACTGCGTAGGTAAAGCCATTGCGTTTTATATGCCATATTAGGAGATTTATTTTTTGCTATCCCTTCCACCTACTTATATTTTATTGATTAAGAGACCCATGAGGAGACAACAATGTCCCTAGATATTATTATCAAAGTTTGGGAGTTTTTCAGATGTGTTCGAATAGATTTTAGGTTTACCCCTAGTTTAGAGTTTGATATTGTGATAGACTTAGCGCCAATTACAAAGATGATAGATAGAAAACCGTATCGTATGGGCTATATGGAGATCGAGGAGCTCATGGATGAAATTAAGAAATTTCTTGAGAAAGGTTTCATTCGACGTAGAACTTCCCCTTTGGGTGAACCAATTTTGTTTATAAATAAGAAAGATGTGTCTTTGTAATTATGTATCGATTACCATGAGTTGAAGAAGATGACAGTAAAGAATAAGTACCGACTACTGAGGATTGATGATCTTTTTGATCACTTAGAGGAATATTCTTTCGTTTCAAATATTATTTAAGATGCAGTTACCATCAGCAAAGGGTGTGAGATGGGGATGTTCCTAAGACAACATTCTTTACTCGGTATGGGTCTTATTAGTTCATAGTGATGCCATTCGGGTTGATTAATGACCCACCAGTACTCATGGACTTTATGAATCACGTGTTTCGATCGTATTTGGACAAATTCAAAATATTCTTTATTGATGACATTATGATCTATTCACGGATAGAGAAAGAGAAAATGCGACATTTTTGGATTGTATAGCAGATATTAACGGAGCATAAGCTTTATGCGAAGTTCTCTAGATGCGAGTTTTAGAAGGGGGTGAAGTTTCTGGGGCATGTGGTATCGGATAAGGGCATATTTGATTGGGAATAGGAAATGACACTAAAAGTGCACATGCGTTTAATGTCCAAATGTATTTAATTAAACTTCAGTTTATCACCAGTTTTAATTCAGTCATAAACATGCATCTAAGTGATATAAAGAGGTAAATCAACAAGCATGCAATTTCAGGAAAAATCCCCGAAAGGGGAAAAACCTTTTATTTCACTATTTAATGTAAACCTTAACTTAAATGTACATAGATGAAATACAACGTTTCTGACAAACGAATACCCGCAGGCCTCGGTTCGTTGTCTTCAGTAAGAGTTCCCCCAAGAACTCCAAGGGTCAGCAATGGGGACAACCTTTCTTCTCGACAAGATTTACTCCAAGAATGGGTAATATGTGTAAATGGGTTTCTCAATGATTCATATATATGATTTTGTATGTTTGGGTGAATTAGAAAGGTTTTTAGCCTTAAAATATGAATACTTAAACCGCAGCTCTGCAGAAGGCGGAGTTCAAAAGTCTTCCGAAATACCTAATAAGAGTAGGTATTATATGCGAAATAAAAAATCAAGGCAACGCTATGTTGTTCGAACGATAACTCAATGTCATTATAACGACATAGAGATGTTGTTTGATCATCCTTCAAACGAATTAAGAAATGACGTTGCAAAAACCAAAATAGTACGTGATCTTTTGATGCACAGGAAAAAAATGAGGCATCTTGCGACCTTCGTCCGACATGTCCATGTAATTTGAATGACATGTCCAAGTCTTTTGAATGACTTTTAGCGAAAAACTTTATTTTTAAATTTCTAGTCTTGTTTTGAAAAATTGCGAACAAATATTAAAAACGATTTAAAAATCTCCTAAATATTTACTGAACATTATAAACTCCAATTAACATATACCTTTAGCATAGTGGAGTTAGTGGACACCGGTTAAAGATGCACAACTCACGTTGAAGATGATGGGTGCATGTTGATGATGCTCGATGCTCAATATTAGGATAGAGGACGTCATGGTTGAACGTATGAAGACGTGCCAATTGTAGTGGTATACGACATATCAACTGTGATCTAGGATAACTAAAAAATTCTTAGATTCTATACGGACATTTATAATATTATGTCCTTACAAATCTCCCCATATGTCTATGATGGTACATACATAAGAAATCCAAATTATGCATCCCAAAATAAAGTCCGAAGACATACAATCTAATATCCCCAAAAACCCATAAATGAAAATATCAAAGTACATGTCTTCCAAAATCTTCAATATCTTCAAACTTTAACTCTCCAATATTTCTTTATCATCATCAAGGTGTGCCAAAAGAATGATTCTCAATTTATACCTACACACATGAGACAAGAAACAAATACCCATAATGCTCAAAATTTTGAAATATAACGATGATATTAATTAAGCACAAGAAAATCATTAAATCAACAAACTTTTCTATCTACTCCCCCATAATTCACCATCTCCCTTTTTATGATGTCCATAAAAAGACAAATCAGAAGAAACAAAGCAATAAAATGGAGTGTGTCAGAAAGTAATAAACTTCTATTTTTTTATTTTTTTTAAAATTTTTCTTACAAAAATATACAACAAATAATCACACCATGAAAGAACACTAAGATGGCCAAGTCTATGATAGCGAAAGTGTATGGGTGTGAACAAGTTCGATATGAAAATCAACTCAAACATACATAACACATGTGCATGTGAATTTTGGATACTCCTAGCGAATGTACTCAATCTTGCCCTTAGGTGTAAAAAAGTAGTTTTTATGAAATTGACTCAATCTAATAAAAAAATCAAAGTCTAAAATGATTTCCACACCAATAACACCTAAACCTATTAACGTTTTTTCAAGATTTTTCAAGGACGTGCGAATCCGTTGTTTTATTTCCATTCAAACTCCCTCATATATAATAATGATTTTTCTTTCTGTAATGAGGTACTAATATCTCTTTTAGAGATTTTCTATTGGCCCATTTATAGTAAATACGCTCTTTTAATGCCTTAATTTTTTGAAGGGCTCTTTTCAAACGATGACTTTCACGACTAGGTTATTATCCTCTTGGAGTCCTTTCCCGTGATCACTCAAAATTTTCATTCCTAACAAATTCCTCACGATCAAGGATTCTTACATGCACTACTTTTATTATCTCGTTTTATCGTATGTGCTTCGTTTTAAGGCAAGGATTGCGATGAAAACACGTAAATCAACATGGGACAAACAAGTACAATGTTCAAAAATAAATCCATGCATGTGTGCATTAAAGGAGATAAGGAGCCAAACATGCAGAAAGATATCAGTAATCGCATCTAAATGACTCTAATACACTATAAGGCACAAGGATGAAATGATGCATCGTCTCAAATCATTATCAAAAAGTCACGTGGAATATGGAAATGATATTGTGACTTGGACATCCTAAATGTCTATCCATATAAGGTTCATAAAAAATTACAAAACTCTTTGTGTCTGTCAATTTTTTTTATTAAAAGAAAATATTTTTGACTTTTTCATTTTTCTTAAAAATCGAAAATATTTTGATTTTTTTCTCTTTTTCTTTAATAACCAAAAATCCCATCCTCTAGCTGAACCAAACTTGTTTTTTTTTTCTCTTTTTCTTTACGAGGTCTATCGCATACTTGGATTGGGAGATTAACATCCCATCCTCTAGCTGACGAACCTAGAGACCAAGGAAAAATGTAAGCTCACCAGCTATACTCATCTCAAACTCATTCTTTATCTCCTCCTCAAAGTCACGAGTATGGTGGGAGCACATAGATCCAAATACTATATCGTCCACATAGACTTGGGCAACCACAATAGTACATTTATCTCTCCTAACAAACGTCTTATCTACTCCCCCTATCCTAAAGCCATGGGCTAAGAGGTAGGAAGTAATAATCTCATACCAAGCAGGAGGTACTTGGTTCAAACCATACAAGTCTTTCCTCAGATAATAGATCCTGGGTGCTTAGGGTCTTCAAACCCTTTTGGTTATTCCACAAAAACTTACTCCTGTAGAATGACATTCAAAAGGCATTATTGACATCCATATGATATAACTTGAAGTGCAGATGCCATGTGATAACGAGTAGTAAGTGGACAGACTCAAGCCTTGTAACAAGAGCAAATGTCTCCTAAAGTCTACACCCTCAATTTGTGTGTAGCCCTGAGTGACCAACCTAGTATTATTTTGGATAATGGTACCATTCTCATCCATCTTATTCTTAAAGATCCACTTAGTACCAATCATGTTTGTCTCACTAGTTTGGGGTACAAGTTACTAGACATCATTCTTTCTAAACTAAAGCAACTCATCCTGCATAGCAGATATCTAGTGTTCATCTTCGAGTGTTTATTTAAAGTTTTTGGGCTCGACTTTGGATAACATATAGAAAACATAGATAATAACTTTCTCTAGTTGAGCAAGAGTCTTGACACATAATGAGGGATCACCTAAAATGGAGAAAGGGTCATGACGCTTGCGAACGCAAGAAAGTATTGTAATGACCCCATTTTCTTATGCCAATATATAATTATCTTCTTTCAATTTCGTCACACTTACTATCTAATAATGATATATTATTACATATATGATAATCCGAGTTCTTAATACGACAAAGTCCATTTTTAAATTTGAAGAATCAACGGTAAAATGGGTCAAATTGAGATTTATGGCACATCCTAAGCTAAGTGATAAGTTTTGGGGTAGAAAATGTAAATTTATGAAACTTTAGGGACTTGGTTTAAATAAAGAAAGTTTTAGGGACCAAAATGAAAAATAAAAAAGGGCCTTTTCATATATAAAAATTTTTAGGGACCTATAAGAAATATTGAAAATATAGGGTGTGAAATTACCAAAATGCCCTTCAGGTGCAAAATGACCCTTATACCCTTAATACCTTTACACCTCATGCTCGACACCTCGTGCTTGATTTTGACACCTCAACCGTACACGTGTCATCGTTAGAGGAGAAGCTAAAACATGTGTCATCGTTAGAGTAGAAGCTAAATCACGTGTCGCAGTCCAGTGAAATAAGATTGCAAGACGCCTCCGTTACGCGACACGTCAACACTGACTTGCCATTATAAAATCTTTGTTAGCATGGACACGTGTCAATGCCGTGATATCTTTAGAAAATAATAAATAGGGTTGTTGATACCAAATTAAGTCTGCTGACGTGGACCCATAATTTGAAGACACGTGTCTTCCAATGTGGCAATTACAAATATATCTACCGATCAACCCACTGCTACCGAGCAACTCATGGGCCCCGAGCAACTCATGTGTGCCGAGCTACTTATGCGGTCCGAGCAGCTTAAGCGGTCTGAGCTACTTAGCGTACAGAGCATCCAAATCAAAGAGAATCAAAGAGAGGCTGCGGATTAAATGCTCATTATTATCATACAGATGTATATGTCTACTAGATAACAGCGCATTATCCTTTCACATGTATAGCCTCCAGTCTATAAATACATTATAACCTCCTCATTAGAGGGGGACTCGAAATTTCTTGGTAAAATCCATTATCAAGAATTCCAAACAAACAGTCAGCAATAACAAAAATAGTGGACATAGGCCATTCTTACAAGGCTGAACCACTTTAAAAAAAAATTGTCTTATTTATTTTATCTCTGATTGATTAATTAGAGATAATCTAATTTTTTACATCAACAGATTGGCGCCGTCTGTGGGAAACGACTGTACTTATCATTTTTTCACCAAAATAATTTATCATCAATGGATGATAACCCGGAATCCAGTAATCGAAACACAGGGATCCCTCCAAATCCATATATTCCCCCAAATGTGTCAGATTTGGCTGGCATAATGGCTAATTTAGCCCAAGGTCAAATGACCATGCAAGAAACCATGCGACAACTTATACAAACTGTTCAAGGAGGAGTGTCGGCTCAATCAGGACAACGAAGTGTTCAGAGAAATACTCGTTTACCCTCTTTGCGAACTAGGAGGACGTTATTCCATGAATAATCTCGATCCAGACGCACCGATTCATATCGAACTGAGAGATCTAATGATCTTTCTTACCAACCTGGTCGGACTTCCTCAGTACGAGCTACAGACACTCAACAAAACGTCACTTTATCTCCAGAAAGGACCAGTGCTCTTGAAAGGTTGAGTAGAGTCTCTCCTTTTGATTGTTTGGGCCCTAGGAGGAATAGAAGTCCTCCTAGGATTGCGTCAAGGAACTCTCCACGACCATCCGATCTAAGGGAAAGCTCTACCCAATCATGACCAACTGCTCGTAATGAAAGATCCCAAGAGGCAAATTTAATGCGATCAATTGCTCGAACCAATAGGCCCGAGGAGGGAAATGATGCATGGAAGGGCTCTATTCAGAGGTTGGAGGACAGATTAGGGGAAATGGCTAAGGCCAAGAATCCTCTATAAAGAAATTTTGTCCAAGGGACACCATTTGTACAGGCAATTGTGGATTTTCCCACACCATAAAAATTTAAATCTCCTGTGGTAACGCTTAAATATGATGGAAAAACTGACCCTATCCTTCATATAGAACAATACCAAGCTGCTGCCGATATCTATGCAGTTCCAGATGAGATGAGATGCAGGGCATTTTTAGGAACTCTTACTGGATCTGCTCAAATATGGTACAACAATCTTCCTCGGGGGAAGATCACGACTTTCTGTCAACTGGCCGAGCTTTTTATTGGGAATTTCTATTTCGGGGCAAAACCAGTCAAACGAGTAGCACACTTATTAAGTGTTAGACAAAAAACAAGTGAAAGTACCAGAGATTATATTACTCGTTTCAATAATGAGAAACTTGAAGTTATTGATTATGAGGAGAAATAGCAGTTACTGCTCTAATGAGTGGACTGTTGCCAGATAAATTGTACTACACTTTAGCCAAGGATCCACCCAGGACCATGGCTGAATTAATGGCAAAAGTAGCCAAAATCATGAATGCCGAGGAAGCTATGGCTGCAAAGAAGAATACTGACACTAAGGAGACCAAAGTTGAGGCTGATAAGACTGAAAAGAAGGAGCAGAAGAATAATGGTGGCAACAGGTAGTTAAAAGAAAAGCAAGCATTAGAACAGTTGAAGAAATTTGGAAATTATACTCCTTTGAAGGTAGATATAAACCATATTCTGGAAGAGATCAAGAACAACGAGGAGCTAAACTGGCTAGAAAAAATGAAGGCAGATCCTGCAAGAGGAATAAGTCTAAATATTACGAGTTCCATAAAGACCATGGTCACAGACCAAAAAATGCATAGCTCTTCAGAATGAAATTGAAGAGCTCATCAGGCGGGGAAAATTAGCCAAGTATGTTGATCGCCGAAAAGGTGGAAAGGTCAACGATCGAACAAGATAGAGGTCTAGATCTCCTCGACGAGCAAAAGAAGACAAGAAGAGAAGTCATGAAGAAGACCCAGAAGATGACCAAGATGATTTCGATCACCCCAAAAGACCAAAGCAGCCAGAACGCGAGGTATTTTCAATCCATTTTGGATCATTTGAATGTAATGTTATTACAGGTGGAGATGCAGGAGGTGGAGATATGACTGCAAAGAGAAAAGCTTACCTCAATGAGGCTCAAGCTTGCTCGTACATTCAGCGAATAAATCTTGCCGAAGATGATCGCTCGAGGAAGGTAAATCAAGATAAATTAGTCATTGGTTTCTCTAAGAATGACCTGGAAGGTGTATTATATCCTCATGATGACCCATTAGTAATTAAGATGAGAATGAAGGAGGTTGTGATTTCACGAGTACTGGTGGATAATGGTAGCTCGACAGATATCATATTCTATCCATGCTTTGATAGTTTGAATCTAAAGCTAGCCCAGTTGGAGCCATATCATAGACCCCTCCTTGCTTTTACTGGCGAGAAGGTTTTTCCACTTGGGACGATCAAGTTGGATATGCTTATTGGTATATGGCCTGCTTGTCGAACAAAAAGAGTATGCTTTTTTGTAATGGATAAAAACGTCCCATCAGCTTACAATATCATCATGGGAAGAGTATGTCTGAAGAAGTTTGAAGCAGTACCATCTACTATACATCAATGTTTAAAATTCCCAAGCAATTTTGGGGTAGGAGTGGTGAAAGGCGACCAGAAAGTTGCTCGGGAATGTTACTATTCCTCTGACGAACAGGAGGAATGTGAAGAATCCCGGAAGAAGACTACTACCTATCAAGTGGATGAGATAGAAGATGCAGAGATTGGAACGTTATACCCTAGAGATGAATCTCAGCTCGTGAAAGGCCAAGTCTTGGAGGATACTGAAACTATCATTCTAGATGACGAGCATCCAGAACGAACAACTCAAATTGGTGCTTCACTGGATGCATCGATAAAATAGGAATTGATAACATTTCTAAGGCGTAGAAAGCAGACTTTTGCATGGAGTTATGAAGATATGCCAGGGATAGATCCGAAATTCTTGTGTCACGAGCTCAACGTGAACAAGGAAATCAAGCCAGTGAAGCAACGAAGAAGAGTGTTCAGTCCTGAAAAGAACCAAGCTATATAAGAAGAAGTAGAGAAACTACAAAAGCATCTTTTATTGAGGATGTCAAATATCCCGATTGGCTAGCAAATGTGGTCATGGTAAAGAAGAAAAATAACAAATGGAGGATGTGTGTAGACTTCACTGATCTTAATAAGGCATGCCCAAAGGATCATTTTCCTTTGCCTCGAATTGATCAACTGGTGGATGCAACCTCGGGACATAAATTGTTGAGTTTCATGGATGCTTATTCTGGTTACAACCAGATTAAAATGAAGCCTGAGGACAGGGAGAGTACCTATTTTATCACCCCAAGGGAAACTTATTGTTATAATGTTATGCCTTTTGGACTTAAAAATACAGGTGCAACATATCAGGGGCTAATGAGTAAGGTGTTTGGGGAGCAAATCAGTCATAACATGGAGGTTTATGTTGATGATATGCTGACGAAGAGAAAGAAAGTTGCTGATCATCTAGTTTATTTAGGTCAGACCTTTGATCAACTAGAGAAATATAAAATGAAGCTGAATCCTACCAAATGCATATTCGGAGTACGGGAAGGCATATTGCTCGGATATATTATTAACCAACGAGGAATTGAGGCGAACCCTGAAAAGATCAAGGCTCTGTTGGACCTGCAAGCTCCAACGACGAAGAAGGAAGTACAAAGTCTCACAGGACGAGTTGCAGCGCTTAATAGGTTTGTGTCACGAGCAACTGATAGATGCCTACCATTCTTCAAAACACTTCAAAAATTTTTTGAATGGAATAATGAATCCGAGGAAGCCTTTTAAGAGTTGAAGAAATATCTGGGGACACCTCCATTGTTGTCCAGACCAGTGATGGGAGAAAGACTATACTTGTACCTGGTAGTTTAAGAATATGCAGTGAGCTCGACATTACTAAGAATGGAGGACGGAGTACAAAAACCAGTCTATTATACCAGCAAAGCTTTCCGAGGAGCAGAAATCAGATATCCAAGGCTAGAGAAGTTGTCACTAGCACTGATTGAAGCAAGTAGAAGGATGAGGTTGATTGGGCATAAATATTGTATATTTATCCCCCTAATTTCAGTACTTTTGTGAACCCGAATGATGTAACATATATGGATTTGATTCACTTTTATGCTTCTAACCTTCTTGGCGAGTATTGCGTGTTTCGTGTTTCTCTTATTGGTTTTACAGGTTAATTATGCAAGCAGTGCAAAAGAGGAAGCAAGACAGTGCAAGAAAAGCTAAGAAGGCAAGTTCAAGGGCATTTTCGTAATTTTTCAGCCTTAGTCCGGAAGTGGGTCCAACTAGAAAGTTGAATATCTTTCAATTACAAGAACACCAGAAAAAACGGTACCTCAATCCGAGCTACGATAAAAGAGTTATGACCCCTTGAAGTTGCGGAAAAATCATAGAAGAAAGGCTAGGAAGGAAAGTTCAAGGGCATTTTCGTAATTTTACAGCCCGATTCTGGAGGTGGGGCCTTCTGGGAAGTTGAAGAGCTCGGAACAACGAGAACACTGGAAGAAACGGCACCCAAATCCGAGCTACGGTTGAAAAGTTATGCTCAGTTGAAGTTGAAGAAAAATCCAAGAAAAGAAGAGAAAAACCAGAAAAAAATCTAAGTGTTGAGAGCAAGACCAGGCTGGTACATGCGAACCGGTTCGCTGTACCTGCGAACCGGTTCGCTGTACCTGACACGCGAATTTTGTCTTTCATTTGGATTGGTCTCCAAGTCTCCTAATAGGTTTAAAAGACTCCAAACTTGTGGGGAACGAAGGCATTAACCTAAGAGCAGCCTTTAGGGTTATTTTTAGAGAGTTTTTGATAGAAAGAAAGAGGAGGAACATCTAGGAACATCAAGGGCATAAATTACTTCAAGGATTCATTGTTTCGGGTTTGTTTTTGCAAGTTTTAATTCAAGATTCTTGTTCCTTGTTATTGTTCTTGCATGCTTAGTTTTTCCTATTTGATTCAACTTATTTCCGCATTCATAATACGTATTTACATGTTTAGATCTAGTTTTATCATGAATTCATACACATGCAACGTTATTATTTCCTGCATTAGTCAAAGTAACATGTCCGGCTAGGTTTTTCAAGGTTGGGATGCATGAACCCAACCTGATGTGTTAGTGCATGTGTATAACGTCGATCCGCTGAATTTAATGATTAATTTTGATCGTATCGCGTAATTTCATAAGAATTGTAGATCTTTATATCTCGTTTGCCTATGGGTACTCGTGATGATTTAGAGTACAATTTGAGTGTAATTACCGCGATACCGATTTACTCATCCTCAGATTAGGTATGACGCGGGCTTGAACCTCGTATACATAATGCTTGGGAGTACTAAATTCCGGGTTTAAACTAATCGGATAAATTTATGATCAACGTTGTCACTGCATTACACAAGGGTTGGGGGATTGTATTCCCATCCTGCTTTCTCATCATTTAGTTAAAAAATTTCAATTCAATCTTTCATTCTTAATCTAGGTAGTTTAGTTAGTTGCATTTTTCATTATACTTTCGTAATTGCATTTAGTTTAATCAATCCCAAAAGACCAAATCATTTTTTTCTTTTCTTCTTAGAGTCATCGCTAGGATTCCTCAATCTTATCCCGTCGTCACAACTTCGTTGTCCTTTTTCCCTGAGGATCGATACCCGACTTGTCGGATTATTACTTGAACGATAGGCTTGCACTTGAGCCTAGAGAGCACACACTTTAGATACACATTCTGAGTCGTGTCAAGTTTTTGGCGCCGTTGCCGGGGAATTACGTAGACTTAGGATTAGATCGAGTTAATCCAAAACTTTGACCAAAAATCGAAAAAAATTAAAAAAAAAATTTAAAAATAATTAAAAAAAAAAAAAAAAAAAATCCAAAAAGATTCACCATCATCTCACCTGAACTTAATGCAAAATTCTGAAACCACTCCCACACCGTCACACTCCATCTCTAGCAACACTCCTTTCTCCTTCGTAGGACACACTTCGTGCACACCCAGTGAGAACGCCGAATCGTCGAGTGAAAGAGAGATGTCGCAGCACAGTAATGCACCTACCGGTGAGGACGAGCCCCCGTACCGCCCGTTGAGAGAATTCTTATATCCCGAGCGCACTGTCACTCCGGGATGCATTATACTCCCGTATAATGCCGGGCAATTTCGTTTCAAAAATGGGATGATCCAGACACTACCACATTATCATGGTATGGATTCTGAAAAGCCATACCTCCACATAAGGGAATTTGAGGACGTGTGTGATACTCTCAACGATCAAACCTGCACACAAGAGGTAATCCGCCTCAAACTCTTCCCATTCTCGCTTAAAGATAAAGCCAAAGCTTGGCTATGGTCTTTACCTCCAAGCTCGATTCCATCCTGGAATGAGCTACAGTCTAAATTTCTCAAGAAATTCTTCCCAACACATCGAACAATCTCTATAAAGGCTCAAATTCAAGCATTCAGGCAACAAGAAAATGAGCCTTTCCATCGATGTTATGAACGTTTCAACGAGTTAGTGGCTTCATGCCCCCATCATGGATTTGATCCATCGCAAATCATCTCCTTTATCTATAATGGGTTAAATCTTAATTCTAAACAGCTTGTTGAAACCATGGGAAGTGGTCCATTTGTCGATCTAGATGCCCATGACGCTGATCTTCACATGAGGTATGTTGCCGAGACTACCCAATCCTGGGATACCTCTGATCCGAACGCTCAAAACCGAAATCGACAATCTACCACCGCTCCGTCGACATCCGGTCTATTCCATGTAGATAAGAATTCTATGTCTGACTGTCGGTTGGACACCATTGAGAGAGGACTGCGAGACTTATGTGAGGTAGTTGGATCCATCAAGAATCCCGTAGAAAAGGTGTGTGCAATTTGTGAGGTGGGACATTCAACTGAGGAGTGTCAGACGATACCCGCCTACAAAGTAATGTTGCAAGAGCAAGTTAGTGGGATAGGAGGCTTTAAGGGTAATTTCGGTGCCCCGCACGGGAATTCATACAACCCTTCGTGGAAAAACCATCCCGGTTTTAGCTATGGGAAACAACATGCCGCAATGAACCCTCTTTCACATGTTGCCCCTCCTCTTCCACAACAATTTCAACAAGCTCCGCACATGCAGGGACATATGCAAGTGCCACCACCTCATGGAAATTATATCCCGCCACAGCGGAGAACTTTCGAGGATACCGTGAATCAATTCATTGCAAACCAGACCGCAACCAATGCCAAATATGATCGTCTGATCGGCGACATAAATGCGAATCTGTCTAAAATACAATCCTCGTTAAGTGTTCAAGAGAAGGGCAAATTCCCTGCCCAAGGCCAAAGACCTCTCCAAGGTCAAACTAGTGTTAGCTCGACGCTCCATGACCATCCTGAGCAATGTAGCGCAATTACCACTCTACGCAGTGGGAGGGTAGTTGACTTGTCACCTCCCCCACGAGACATACTTAAAGACAAGGAGATTTCGCCCGGCACGAAAGAGGCCGAAGATGTCCCCTTGAATGAAGGTGATGAAAATAACACTAGTGAGCCTGAGGTAGTAGCGAAACCACCCACCGCGGCACCATTTCCTCAAAGGTTGATTCCTTCACAAAAAGGATGCCCACGTGATGAAGTGCTAGAAGTACTTAAGAAAGTGAAGCTAAACTTGCCCTTCCTTGATGCCATCAAGCAAATTCCAGCCTATGGCAAAGTTATCAAAGATTTGTTGACGGTAAAAAGGAAGATGAAGGTTAAAAAGAATGTCTTTCTAGCTCAAAACGTGAGTTCCATTCTACTAAATGATCTCCCGCCTAAATTCAAAGATCCCGGTGCACCCACCATATCATGCATCATTGGAGATAATAAAATTGAGAAAGCCTTACTTGACTTGGGAGCAAGTGTAAACATACTTCCTTACTCCATTTATAGGCAACTTGACTTGGGCGACCTCAAGCCCACAAAGGTCACTCTCCAACTGGCGGATCGAACCGTGAAGATTCCACGAGGCATAATTGAGGACGTGATCGTCCAAGTTGACACCTTCTACTTTCCGGTAGATTTTGTCATTTGGGACACGGAGCCCTCCTTTACCTCAAGCAACCATGTCCCTATCATCCTGGGGCGCCCGTTCTTAGCTACGGCTAACGCAATCATCAACACTAGGAATGGGCGAATGCAACTCACTTTTGGGAACATGACTTTAGAGACCAACATCTTCCATATCACCCAACAGACAGGGGAAGAAGATGATCTTCACGCGGTGAGTTCTATAAATAAGATCATAGAGGAATACAATGAGGAGAATTATTGTGGAGACACCTTAGGATCATCTTTAATGTCAAATCACAAGAATAAAGAGTCCCACAAGAGAGAGACGTTAGGAGTGTGCCCTATTTCACCAAGTAACGGTGGTAGATGTGACGATGAGAGCAAAGAGGGGGAGAGGTGTGTTGTGACCGCAATTGAAAGAGAGAGAGAGGGGGTAGAAGAGAGAAAACTAGTGGAGTTGGAGATCGAGCAAGTAAGAGAGGATGTAGGCACTACTAGAGAGGGAGAACTAGGCGACATGAGCATGGAAGATTTTGAAAGAGAATTCGGGAAGGTGGATGAAAGTATTACTATTGAAGGCCAATCCCTATTGGATTCATGTAGTCACTTAGACGACAGCGAATTAAAAGAAAAAATTGATGAATTCCTTCGTTGTGACAATCCACCCACAACACTAGAGGCCCCGAAGGCGAGTGAGGAGAAAAGTTATGGTTCATCCGACTTAGAGCCCGACCCATGCGTCTTAAAAATTGAAAGAAACCTAGGTGTCCCCTCCGAGTCAGTACACGTTGACCATGCTTTGAGTCAGCATCACGAGGATCCCTTTCCAATTAGTCACGACGAGTCTCCCGGTCTATCCTTTATCTATGGGCGAGGTCCCAACTTGTTTCGATTATTGGAATATGATCCTAGGACGGGAGTGACAAGGAGAGCATCAACCCCCATAAGTGGGGTCGGGTGAGTTTATGGAGAGATGAGAGGTCGTCGCACCCCCGACGCGTATGGGGTGATTGTTGTCGTATTTTTGAGTCATGAATGAGTGTCATATAGTGTCTTGTTGCATTTTTTATCTTTGTTTGTTTTATTTTTCCGCACTTTTCATTCGCCTTGAGTTAGATTTTCGTCCTTTTTGCTTGAGGACAATGCAAAAGTCTAAGTTAGGGGGGGTCACAAGTGCGTATTTCTAAAACTTCACAAATTTTCAAAAATGCCCAAAAATTTCCAAAAAAAATCATAAAAATTTGAAAAATCCAAAAATATTTTTGTTCAAAATAAATAAAAATTAGAATTCAAATTTTTCAAAAAATATCATTAAAAGTCAAATTGGAGTCTCAAATTGTAAACATCCAACGTACACAAAGCCGAAATTGACTAAAGATGGAAATTGTGCGAAAATTGACGACTTAACGAAAAAATGTGGAGATTAACAAACCCGGTGAGATTCGAGCCTATCACTTTTTGCGAGTTTTTAAATCAATCCGAGTTAATTGTTAACTCAAAGTTCTTTTTAGCGCGTAGCAAGTTGTCAAGGATCTTAATTCTCTCATTTTGATCGGTTTTGAAAAATGTGTGCAATGTTGCCTTGAAAATCGTGCCAAATTAGTCTCTAAACTTAAATTCACCTCGAAACGCATATGGTAGCGCAATTGACATTTTGGACAATGAAGTAGGCCCTCGTTTGTCACCCAAAAAAAATATTGGCCAGAAAAAAATAGCGAAAAATTACTCTTTGCAACCCAAATTGAGCCGAATAATTTTCCCTTTCATTTGACAACCCGAAAAACCCAAAATAGCCCGGAATTGTGAAAAATGAAAAAAATTCAGAATTTAAGTCCGAAAAGTGCAACAAAAAGGGGCAAGAAAAAAAAAATAGAAGAATGCTCAACAAAATTAGCAACAAAGAAAAAAAAAAGAAAAGAAAGAAGAAAAAAATGAGCAATAGCCCGAAAAATGCACAAACGGACATCACGAATGACTTTTCCAATTCCAACCTTCCATACCTCCTTCATTTTACCCTATACACCCTAAAACCCCGAAAAAGTCCTAACCGAGTCCAAATTGCGAAATTGATTACCGCGTGGAGAGCTAAGACACCAAAAGATAATATAAGAGGTTAAATGCGCGAAATAGAGGCGATGTTCCCGTTTTTAAAACCGTAATCCGTTGAAGAGATCCTTTCACCAAAATTTTTTTTTTCGTCTTTCTAATTGCATGCGTGTATTTGCTTCCATTACATTTACTCCTTATATCACGCATGCCGAGAGAATAGCCATAATCCGAGAGATTCGTTTGTGAGTGCATTCCGTGAGAAATTGAAATCAAAACGAATTTTCGGATAAGTAACGTAATGATCAATCGATGGAAATTGGCGGTTATATTTCCGGCTTCGCACACACACACTACGGTTTGAGACTTGTAAATATGACTTGATGATGACTATTTTATGGAAAAGTTTGAATTGTACAATTTTTGCATATTTTGAATTTTCTTTGAGTCGAATTTTGTGGGTATATTCACTGCAAACCCTCACGAGACACAACTCGTCCTACTAGGGTAACCTAGAGGTTTAAAGGCTTGTTGCATACGCTAAATGCAATCGCTTGCCCGCGAAAGTGGTATTCTATCCCAATAAAGTCCTTGAAGTGTCCTTAACTCTTACTCTCATTCTTTTACATTGCTCGGGACGCGCAAAGTTCTAAGTTAGGGGGGTTTGATTGGGCATAAATATTGTATATTTATCCCCCTAATTTCAGTACTTTTGTGAACCCGAATGATGTAACATATATGGATTTGATTAACTTTTATGCTTCTAACCTTCTTGGCGAGTATTGCGTGTTTCGTGTTTCTCTTATTGGTTTTACAGGTTAATTATGCAAGCAGTGCAAAAGAGGAAGCAAGACAGTGCAAGAAAAGCTAAGAAGGCAAGTTCAAGGGCATTTTCGTAATTTTTCAGCCTTAGTCCGGAAGTGGGTCCAACTAGAAAGTTGAAGATCTTTCAATTACAAGAACACCAGAAAAAACGGCACCTCAATCCGAGCTACGATAAAAGAGTTATGACCCCTTGAAGTTGCGGAAAAATCATAGAAGAAAGGCTAGGAAGGAAAGTTCAAGGGCATTTTCGTAATTTTACAGCCCGATTCTGGAGGTGGGGCCTTCTGGGAAGTTGAAAAGCTCGGAACAACGAGAACACTGGAAGAAACGGTACCCAAATCCGAGCTACGGTTGAAAAGTTATGCTCAGTTGAAGTTGAAGAAAAATCCAAGAAAAGAAGAGAAAAACCAGAAAAAAATCTAAGTGTTGAGAGCAAGACCAGGCTGGTACATGCGAACCGGTTCGCTGTACCTGCGAACCGGTTCGCTGTACCTGACACGCGAATTTTGTCTTTCATTTGGATTGGTCTCCAAGTCTCCTAATAGGTTTAAAAGACTCCAAACTTGTGGGGAACGAAGGCATTAACCTAAGAGCAGCCTTTAGGGTTATTTTTAGAGAGTTTTTGATAGAAAGAAAGAGGAGGAACATCTAGGAACATCAAGGGCATAAATTACTTCAAGAATTCATTGTTTCGGGTTTGTTTTTGCAAGTTTTAATTCAAGATTCTTGTTCCTTGTTATTGTTCTTGCATGCTTAGTTTTTCCTATTTGATTCAACTTATTTCCGCATTCATAATACGTATTTACATGTTTAGATCTAGTTTTATCATGAATTCATACACATGCAACGTTATTATTTCCTGCATTAGTCAAAGTAACATGTCCGGCTAGGTTTTTCAAGGTTGGGATGCATGAACCCAACCTGATGTGTTAGTGCATGTGTATAACGTCGATCCGCTGAATTTAATGATTAATTTTGATCGTATCGCGTAATTTCATAAGAATTGTAGATCTTTATATCTCGTTTGCCTATGGGTACTCGTGATGATTTAGAGTACAATTTGAGTGTAATTACCGCGATACCGATTTACTCATCCTCAGATTAGGTATGACGCGGGCTTGAACCTCGTATACATAATGCTTGGGAGTACTAAATTCCGGGTTTAAACTAATCGGATAAATTTATGATCAACGTTGTCACTGCATTACACAAGGGTTGGGGGATTGTATTCCCATCCTGCTTTCTCATCATTTAGTTAAAAAGTTTCAATTCAATATTTCATTCTTAATCTAGGTAGTTTAGTTAGTTGCATTTTTCATTATACTTTCGTAATTGCATTTAGTTTAATCAATCCCAAAAGACCAAATCATTTTTTTCTTTTCTTCTTAGAGTCATCGCTAGGATTCCTCAATCTTATCCCGTCGTCACAACTTCGTTGTCCTTTTTCCCTGAGGATCGATACCCGACTTGTCGGATTATTACTTGAACGATAGGCTTGCACTTGAGCCTAGAGAGCACACACTTTAGATACACATTCTGAGTCGTGTCAGAGGTCATACTTCCAAGCCCATACTATAGTGGTGTACACCGATATGCCGTTAAGGCAAGCTCTGCACAAACCAGAGAAATCAGGAAGATTGATGTATTGGGCAGTAGAACTTGGTGAATATGATATAATTTATGAGCCTAGATAGTCGCTCAAAGGGCAGGCAGTAGCGGACTTTATTGCAAAGTTTACTCAAGAAGACACCTCCGAAGAGCAGAAGTTGAATACCGACCAGCCTGTGGATGTTACAGGATCATCAAATTTAAACCCCGACCATCGTACGTCCGGGGACGAGCAACGAGAAGTCTCGTGGGAGGACAAAAGGAAGCAATAAATATTCCACCGAGGAACTCTGTCAAATTAAGAGTTTGATAATGAAGTACCCATATGGAATATATATGTGGATGGCTCATCTTGCACTACAAACAGTGGAGCATGGATTATTTTAAAAAGCCCGGATGATATTACTGTGGAGTATGCTCTGCGCTTTCAATTTAAGGCTTCTAATAATGAAGCTGAATATGAAGCTATGATTGTGGGTCTCAGTTTGGCAAAAATCGTGAAGGCATAGCAGGTCGTTGTATTCAGTGACTCACAGTTGATCGTAAATAAAATGCTAGGGGTATATGCAATAAAAGGAGAATTAATAATCAAGTATCATGCGAAGGAAATGGAAGTTGTATCAAGTTTTAATGCAATGCAGTTGATCAGAATACCGAGATTGGAGAATGCAAGAGCAATGCATTAGCTCGATTATCATCTGCCACACGCATCGAGCTACGAAGAACAATCTCGATAGAAATCCTGGCTGGTTAGAGCATAGACCAATATTTGATGATAAACTTCGTTGCCCTTGATTTAGGACCATCTTGGATGGATCCCATTAGGGATCACATTGAAGAGGGGGCTTTTCCAACTGACAAACTCGCAGCCAAAAAACTTAACTTGAAAGTTTCTTGTTATGTATTGACCAATTGCATTTTATATAGACGAGAAATTATGGCAGGTCTACAAAGATGTGTCCATCCCTCCGAAGTGAAAGATTTGATTGAAGAGGTCCATGAAGGGTCTTGTGGAGCCCATGTAGAAGGTCGGACGCTTTTGCAAAGAATAACAACGCAGGGGTATTACTGGCCGATGATGAGAGCTGATTGTGTAGCTTATGCCAAGAAATGTGATAAATGTCAACGCTTATCCTCTATTCGAAGAACTCCCCAAGCATTGTCAACACCCATCACATCTCCTTGGCCATTCGACATGTGGGGAATAGACTTGGTGGGGCCTCTTCCAATGACCTGAGGAAGATTTAAATACCTTGTGGTTGTTGTGGATTACTTTACCAAATGCGTGGAAGCTGAGCCTGTCATTAATATGACATACGACAAAGTCTATCAATTTATTTGGAAGAATATCATCTGCAGATATGGTCTCCCACGTGCATTCATCACCGACCATGGAACCCATTTTGATAACGAGGAGTTTGCTGCGTATTGTCATCAATCCAATGTATTGAAGGCCCATTTTTCACCAGGCCATCCGTAGAGTAATGGGCAAACCGAGGTGACAAATAGAACTCTGCTGAGTGGTATAAAGAAACGACTAGATGATGCAAAAGGAAATTGGATTAACAAGTTACATTCTGTGCTGTGGGCTTATCGTACAACACCACGAACGACAACAGAAGAATCTCCATACATGCTGGCGTTTGGAAGTGAGGCTGTTATACCTGCCGAATTGGGTCTATCCACGCATAGAGTGCTCAATTTCAATTCTCTTATCAGTGATTTGATGAGAAGATTAAACCTGGATATGCTCGAAGAAGTCAGGGAAGAAGCAGCGATCAGGAATGCATCATATCAACAACAAACAACTTTGTTTTACAACAAAAGAGAGAAGAAGTGTGATTTGAAGGAAGGGGATTATGTGCTAAAGAAAGTGATCCAAAACCACAACAAACTACAAGCCAACTGGCATGGACCCTACAGAGTAACAGAAGTTGTTCGTCCAGGGACATACAGGATTGAAACATTGGAAGGAGAAGAATTGAAGAATGCATGGAATGCAGAACATCTGCGCAAATATTATGAGTAGTTGAAATTCCTATGTAATGCAGTTTTCTTCAGTATGAATAAAGTGTTGGATGTTTTACCCATTCTCTCTTTTTGTTGAAATTTTTTCAGAATATTAGTGCTGCACACTACACATCAACTTCATAGCAATTAAAACCAACTCCGATTGGTCGGGAGATCAAATACCACCAACTCCGATTGGTCGGGAAACAATTACCACCAACTCCGGTTGGTCAGGAAACAATTACCACCAATTCCGGTTGGTCGGGAAATAATTACCACCAACTCCGGTTGGTCGGAAAATTAATTACCACCAACTCCGATTGGTTGACAAATCAATTACCACCAACTCCGGTTGGTCAGTAAATCAATTTCCACCAACTTTGGTTGGTCGGGAATCAATTACCACCAACTCCAGTTGGTCGACAAATCAATTTCCACCAACTCCGGTTGGTTGGGAAACAATTACCACCAACTCCGGTTGGTCGAAAAATCAATTACCACCAACCCCGGTTGGTCGGCGATTCAATTTCCACCAACTCCGGTTGGTCGAGAATCAATTACCACCAACCCCGGTTGGTCGATAAATCAAATACAATCAACTCCGGTTGGTTAAATTAAGCGGGATCATAGGATGTAAGTTATTTCATTGCTTAGGATCGAAGAGTGATAAGTCACTATAATCAAAAAAATAAAACAGAATGTACATATCAAAATATGCATATATTCACAAACAAAGACATTCTGCAAATTACTTAGAAGAAAATAAAATGGCAAAAGATAAAAAACTTCTTTTGTGAAAAATACACTTCATTACATAAAAATCCTATTCTATTGGTTTTTTCCCTTCTGCCTTTGAAACAAGTTCTACTCCAGCAGGAGGATCATCTAAGGCATAAGGAGAATTTATAAAATTTACATCTCTCAGCATTCTAACATTCATTACAGATGGCCGATCAAGTAAATGTTCTGGGCGAGATATCTCAAAGTTGGCATGAAGACTATAATCACCAAGATACTTGGAAATCAGACATCGAGGAATTACACGAGCAGGAATCCAGCTAAAATCAAGTTTAAAAGGAGGTACGGGTAAATCGAGCACTCCAGGCTCATAATAATTCCATAAATAATGTCCCGGCTCCAATTGTAGCACACACATAGCATTTAACCATCCCTTATTGTACCCCTCGTTATTTGATTGCTGGATCCGAGCATCAAGATGGTAAAGGGCTTCATTATACCCAGCCATCCAAAACTCTCTGGGTTGTTTATGAAATTGTTAAGTTAACCTCTCAAGTTGCTCGTGGAGATTCTTCACCAAAAGTTCTTTGTTTTCCAAGGCAGAACTCTGGGTAGATAGTTGTTCACTGAAGTTCAGAATCTTCTTAGACATTTCTGCTAAGGCCTGGTTCTTCGCCATCAACTGAAAGGCCTAATTTTCTAAAGCCGCCTACGTTTTAGCTTCTTCAATAAAAACTTGACCAGTCCTTGCTCATCCCGTGAAGAAGATCTTGCTCGTCCACGAGTAGAGGTGGAGGGTCCAGCTCTTTTCAAAGTTTCAAACTCATCTCGCAAGTTGGCATTTTCAACCTCCAAGAAAGAGAAACCTTTATCATTAACAGGGACCAAGGCTCCCGAGGAAGAAGCAGCAGATTTAAGTTGTTTTATCTCTTCTTGCAAGGCAATGTTATCCTGCTCCAACAACTTAGCAATATGTCTGTGCTCTTCAACCTCAAGCTTCAGAACACCCTCTTTCTTATCATAAGTAGAGATGAACTTGCCATATCCTTTGTCAGCACTCAGTTGTTGATATTTTTTCTCATATCCTTGGTGCAAAAGGGTAGAAGAGTCTTTATATTGCTGTTGGAGTTCCTCGATAGTGCCCTGGAGATCTTCAATCATCTCATAGTATGACACATTATTGGCAACTTCACGATCGAGCAAATATTTTAGATATTGGTAAGCTTCAATTGCTCGATCAGAAGCACCTGATCCGAGGGTGTCAATTATCTGGGCCTCATTCAGATATGCATGACCAGATTTGAAGTAGTCATTGCATTTCTTCTTCAATTCTGTGTCATGAGCTGATAAGAGCTCCATCCTGGCCGTAAACTAGCAAAGGGAAGCAATAAACAAGATTAATAATGATAAAGACAGAGCAAGTAGAAGAAAGTCAATCTGAACAACCAAAATTTTGAATTTTTATTCATCATAAGGGAAAATACAAAATCTGAGGTTACATTCGATAAAATAACAAAATAAACACCCGAGCAACTCTACACCTTCTCTTTGTTTCCTATAACCGCCTCAAAAGTTTTTGAGGAAGAAACTGGTTGCTTAGAGGGCAAAATTAGTTGCTCGGTAGAAGCATTGGTTGGTTGGGGCTGCTCGGTAGGTTGAATATTAGTAACAACAGGAATCTGATCTACCATCATCATTGAAGATTCGTCTGAGGCAACTTCATCCTCTTCTTCTTCTCCAGGAGAGGGAGGAGGGCCATGAGTGTATTGCTGGAACAATTTAGAATCCTCAGCAACTCTCATCTCCTTTAATGCTGCCACCCATCCATCTCTAAAATATTGATGCTGGCATACTCCATTTGGGAGGTTATGACAGCCAAACCCTTGTTCCATCCCTTATCCTAACCAGCGCTGAAAGATTTTTTAACTGCCTTTTTCCTCTTTGCCTTCTCCGAGGAGGTCCTTTCCCTAAGGATCTCCTCGGCAACCTTCAACTTCTCCTCCACCTCTCTTTTCTATCGCTCGACATCTTGAAGAGAAATAACTTCATTTTTAGCAGACTTGAGTTTATCCTCAATCTCCTTATTGCTCTGATCAAGATCTTTGTTGCTCTGCTAAATTTTTTTTAACTTCTTCTCCAACTCCTGGGAGGCATTCTCAGCTTAATTTTTGTCCAGCTCAATGGACTTGAGTTGCTTCTCCCAAGCAACCCTATCTTCCTCGTACTTTTGATAAGAGTCTTTTAAAGACTGGGTCAGTCCAGCAAAAGCTTCCTCTACTCCTCTCGAGGAGCTTGAAGCCTTGATGGCTTCATCCTTCTTCAGAATGCTGTTAAAACATGTCACTAACTGGAAAAAGAAATAACTTTGAGTCAATACATGTACATAATATTAAAGAATAAAAGGGTAGAGATAAAGATGCTTACTGAGGCAATGTGTTGGGCAGCAAGGGTAGTAATTCTCTCACTAAAAAGGTAATCCTCAATGCCTTGGACTTCAGGGACAGTCCAAGATCTCACCAAACTCACAGCGGAGCTCGGAGCGACAAATGATGGAACAATACCTTCAATATTTGAAGGTTGAGAGACAGGTTCAACAGGTCTCTCAAAAGAACTTTTCTTTAACCTCCTTGGAGGAACATGAGCATTTTCAATTAAAGAAGTTGTCTTTATTGGTGATATGACGATAACATCACTCGGAGGAGAAATAACAATAATCTTGCTCGGGGCCACTGGGGGCTTTTCAACAGCTTTCTTGGCAGCTGCAGGAGGAGGTGCATCAGTGATTCCCGTCCCTTCTTTTGGGACATCTTGTTTGCTTTTCTTTGCCTCCACATTAGTTCTTCTCTTAATTAAGTTACTGATGGGAACACTTGACTCAGAGGAAGAACCTTCCACACTTGTCTCAGAGGCTGGTACTTGGTCAAAATTAACCACCACTGGCGAGAAAGAGTAGTGAAAGAGGAAGTATAGCTTTTGTACCGCAATAAATAGGAAGCATACCTAATATGTTCCTCGGCAACAGATTGGTGCAAACTCCAGATAAGTTTAAAATGTTTTAAATTAACCTCTGTTTCTTTTGGAGATTTTTTTTACTGTGAACTGCAATAAACAAAAATTAAATGTCAGAGATGCATTTTATCAGACACAAAAAGAACAAGATTTCAAAAATAAAAATAACCTATCCCATTTCCATAAGGTGGGCATCTAGGACCTTGGTAAACATCATCCCCATTTAATGGATGGTGTTGCCAATTTTTCATCACCACTCCATGTTCAAAGTAGTCCCTATTGGCATCAGGAAGGTTGACAACTAACGCTCTATTCAAAAACCTAGTTTTCAAATAGAAAGTACTATTGCTAATAACCCATCTATAATAATACATAATCTTTGGAATCCCTAAACGGGTTCCATGAAGCTGATTTAACCTGTGTATGCCATTAACTACCCTCCATGTATTTGAAGCTATTCTTGCAGGAACAACATCAAAATATTGGCAAAACTCTAAACACAGGGGATTTGGCGGGAAAGAAAAGCCACATTCGTCTACAAAAAGACTGGGGAACCAATGTTCCTCAGCCAAAGAAAAATAATCAGAAGGCTCAGAAAGTTCTTCCAAAACAACCCATGAGGGAATTGAAAATTTAGATAGAATTTTGTCAAGCGATTCAACAAGGTAAACCATGATGAATAAAGCAAAATAAAAGAAAAGGAAGAAAAGCTTACAGAAAAAGAGAGATCAGTCGACAATGAATAATGGAAAGAACGAAGGCACAGGATAGGTGGGAAATGAAGAGTTCAAAGACACAGGTTCGAAAAGTGAAAGACGATAGGATTTCTGCCTCACTTAAATACTTTACCTCGGGAATAGAAAAAGGCAATGATTACAAGGAAGAACGCTTGCATATTCGGCGGCTAAAAGAAGAAAAGGGGCACAAATATCGAAGCAGTCATAAAAATTCAAAATATTTATAAGGCTTGATACTAGGCGCTCAAAAAGGAGTTATATACAACGAATGGTTTCCTAAAAAACCAATAATCTATGCATTTTTCAAGAAGAATGTTCCACACTCTCCTTCAACTCGAACTGTGAAACATTGGGATCTTCTGCTGATACCAAATTAAGTCTGATGATGTGGACCCATCATTTGAAGACACGTGTCTTCCAATGTGGCAATTACAAATATATCTACCAATTAACCCACTGCTACCGAGCAACTCATGCGTGCCGAGCTACTTAGGCGGTTTGAGCAGCTTAATCTGTTCGAGCTACTTAGCGTATAGAGCATCCAAATCAAAGAGAATCAAAGAGAGACTGCGCATTAAATGCTCATTATTATCATATAGATGTATATGTATACTAGATAACAACGCATTGTCCTTTCACATGTACAACCTCCAGGCTATAAATACATTGTAACCTCCTCATTAGAGGGGGACTCAAAATTTCTTGGTAAAATCCATTATCGAGAATTCCAAACAAATAGTCAGCAATAACAAAAACAGTGGACGTAGGCCATTCTTACAAGACTGAACCACTTTAAAAATATTTTGTCTTATTTATTTTATCTGTGATTGATTAATTAGAGATAATCTAATTTTTTACATCAACAGACCTTTGGGGATCATTTGAAACTCACACCAAATTCCTTGAGAATTATAGAGAGAAGTAGTGAGAGAAAGCGTGGAAACGTTTAAGAAGAAGTTCTTAGGGATATTCATCTTAAGGTAATCTGAATGTTATAATGCATCTTTATAATTTTAATTTATTTTTTTATAGCTTTACTTAGTAGTTATGCTGGTAAAATACACTAAAGGATTCACTAATCAAAACTTAAAATTTAGAACAAATCCAAGTTGATTTTATAAACTTGTTTGAAATTATACGCTTTTAAAAATGATTCTTTTTAAAGAAATTGCTCATTATTATGGAATCCCATTTAAGTAATTCCAAAGTCAGGCCCGGTGAAGTTCTGTCTAGATGAGATGGTATTTAAGTGGTGCCCCTGTGACCCTCAATCTCTACTGGGAATGAATCCAAAAATGTTTTGTCTAGATGAGATGGTATTTAAGTGGTGCCCCTGTGACCCTCCATCTATATTGGGAACCGACTGATGAGGAAGGACTATGAATTGAATTCTTCAATTATGATCAATGAGTTTTAAAAGTTGACAAATAGGTATTCAGTAATCCTTTAAAAGAAGAGGTTATTATAGTATAAACTGGACCTTAGAATGTGTACTTAAATCTTTATCAGATTAACGTGTGATCGAAGACTCAATACCAGTAAATTTGACCTCCATTTTGGGTGAGTACTGTGACATTCCTTGTGTATTTTTATTATAAGATATTATGCAAACTATATATATTTTTTGAACTGCTTTTATTCTCAAAATTCATGTGATACCGATGATTGATTCATTTGTGATATGTTTATATTTGTCCATATAAACATAGCGATTAAAATGATTATTAAAAAGGATATTGAATATTGAAAATATGATTCGGCCTAAGGGACCTCTTTATTGACTGACCTTCCCAGCCGAGTTATCGCTGGTGTTCCCTAAATAAGGCATTGTAATGAACTATTTCGATTGACCCTCAACTACCGAGGAATAATACGGTAGAAGAATACAGTATTAGAGTGTACTTGGCCATTAAAATGATATGATTGAAAGAAAAAGATATCACATTTGATTTGTTGCATTCGTCTTATTCTGGGCTATCCAATTGTGATATATATAATTTCATTTCAAAATATATATCTATTTACTGCAAGTTCCTATCCATATATGTATATGCCTTCTCTGTTGATTTGAATAGGTATCTATTTTCTGAAAACCCTGGAATGTATAGAGATTAAACCTCACTCGGCTTTTAACTGATGTTGTATAACTAAATATTTTTCAGGAAATAAGTAGGCTTGAGGGGATCGTAAAAGGACTCTATGGAAGATCCAGATTTTATATCTTTTTTTTTTTTATTTTAAGTAAAAAGTTTGTTATATCAGATAGAGCATGTTTGGCTCCCTTGACAAGTTTTAAATTTTGTTTTAAGTTGTAACTCGTTGTTACTTGTAATATAAATGAAGTTTCCTTTTAGAAAGCTTTGATGAAATAATTCCTTTAATTTTAGTATTTTACGATTCATAACCATGTAATTGTATTTTTGCTGCATTTAATTAAGGAAACAATTTAAGTCAGAATATTTGTTGCCTTGGTGGCATGTCAAGACACTCGTTCCCCACTACTATTTGGTACGGGGTCGTGACAGAGGTGGTATTAGAGCATAGGTTATGAACTCGTAGACTACTGAACATAAGTTTCGAACGTTATAGATTTTAAGTTTCCATACATTGGATACATGATTAAATATCAGACTTGTGTGATAACCCTCCACATGTCTTACACTATATATATATATATATATATATATATATATATATATATATATATATATATATATCATTGTTCTTCTAAATTTCAATCTTGGGCTAGCATAATACATCTTGCGTTTGGCCATGACTGTAGAAAATGACCAAAGCAAGATCAACTCCAGGAACTAGTGGTTCGAATATGGAAGGACTGGAAGGTGCATACAAGGCAATTGAAAGTCTAGAAAGAATTGTGGAGCATCAGGTGAATAATAGAGCACCAAGGAATCTTGAACTAAGTAGTTTTACTATTGAACAGTTCAAGAAGTTGAATCCGCCATCTTTTAAAGGTACTCCTAACCCCACTGAAGCTGAAAATTGGGTGATGCAAATGGAAAAGATGTTCGATGTTCTTAAGTGTACAGATGAACAACGGGTTTCATTTGGAACATTCATGTTAGAAGGTGAAGTCGAACATTGGTGGAGAATGACTAAGAGAATACACGAGGAAAGGAATAATCCCATAGGTTGGGATGACTTCTTAGTGATCTTCTACGAGAAATACTTTCCCGAAATGGTGAAAGACCAAAAAGTAGCTGACTTCATGAGTCTGGTTCAACAAAATATGACGGTTAGTCAATACGAGGCAACGTTTACTGAGTTATCCCATTTTTCACCTCATGTTGTAATAACCGATGTTTTAAGAGCCAAGAAGTTTGAACGTGGGTTAAGGTTGAATATTTGTAGCCGAATTTCCATCCTGAAGTTGACATCATACAATGACGTGGTGGCTAGGGAAACAATGGCCAAGAAGGATAGTGAAGAATATAATCAGGTTAGAGAGGGAAAGAGGAAGTTTGGAGAACAAAGAGGAAGGAACCCCAATAACAAACCCTTTAGGACTATACCTAATATAGGACAACCTTTAGTAAGTAAACCCTTTAATGTTGATAAATGCCAACACTGTGGTAATATTCATAGATGGCGACCATGTTACCTGGAGACGGGAAGTTGCTTTGGGTGTGGCCAAAAGGGACATAAAATGCGAGATTGTCCTAACAAAGGGAAGGCGGCAATAAAGATTTCTAAGGAAAATAAGGATCAGGGAAGACATGGTAGAGTTTTTAATCTTTTCGATGCAAAGGCTTCTAATGCAGTAGTGTCAGGTACACTTTCTATATATGCACAACCTTTTCAAGTTTTAATAGATCCTGGTTCTAGCCATTCATTTGTGTCTGCACATTTTGTTAATCGCTTTCCTAATATTCCTGAACCCTTGAATCGTAGTATACACATTTCTACTCCTTCGGGTGAGTTATTGATGGGAACATTAGTGTATAAGTCATGGACTATAAACGTTAGTAGTCATAAACTATTCGCTGATTTGATAGTTTTAGACATAAGAGATTTTGAAGTCATTTTGGGGGTGGATTGGTTAGCATCATTGTTGATGTAAAAAATTAGATTGTATCTAATTATTTAATCACAGATAAATTTAAAATGAGACAAAGAATTTTTAAAGTGGTTCATCCTTATAAGAATGGCCTACGTCCACTGTTTCTGTTATTGCTGAGTGTTTGAGAATTCTCGATTACAAGTTTTATCAAGAAATTCTGCCCCCCAATGAGGGTGATACAGTGTATTTATAGCCTCTAGGCTGTACATGTGAAAGGGTAAATAATTAATGCCCCTTAAGTGTATACATCTGTATGATAAGACATTCAATGAATAGTCGAACTGTTGGTTATCTTGCAATTAATGCTCTGGTCGAGATGCCCCCAATATTTCATAGTTTGAAATTTGAGGAGTATGGAACATTCTTTCTCGGAATATGACGGTTTTAAATGATCCTCCTGATTTTTAGGAGCGTTTCCTTTGTATTTATTTTTCCTTCCAAATTCGAAGAATCAGACTTTTTGAATTTTTATAACTGCCTCGATCTCCGCGCATTTTTTGTCCTTTTAGCCGCCGGTAGCGTAATCGTTTCTTTTTGTAATAATTGCCTTTACTGTTTCCCGAGGCAAAGTATTTAAGCGCAGCAGACAATCCCATTGTCTTCTACTTTTTCGAATTTCTGTCTTTGAGTTTTCCATTGTCTCTCTCTCTCTTGTGCGTTCATCTTTTCCATCGTTCATTGTCAACAGATTCCCTTTTTTTTCTGTAAGATCTTCTTCCTTCTTCTTCATTTCTTTTATTCATCATGGTTTACCTTGTTGAATCTCTTGATAAATTTCGTTCTGATTTTGCTATCCCTTCATGGGTTGTTCTAGAGGAACTCTTTGAGCCTTCAGATTATTTCTGTTTGGCTGAGGGACAATTGTTCCCCAGCCTCTTTATTGCTGAGTGTGGATTTTCTTTTCCATCAAATCCTTTATGTTTAGAATTCTGTCAATACTTTGATGTTGTTCCTGCAAAAATATCCCCCAATACATGGAGAATAGTCAATGGGGTGTATAGGCTAAATCAAATTCATGGAACTCGCATAGGAATTCCAAAAATCATGTTCTGTTATAGATGGGCAATTGAGGATAATACTTTTTATTTAAAAACTAGATTTTTAAATAGGGCTTTAGTGGTCAATCTCCCAGATGCCAATAGGGATTATTTCGAGCATGGGGTTGTTATTAAAAATTGGCAACATGCTCCTTTAACCGAAGATGAAGTATATCAGGGTCCCAGATGCCCTCCCTATGGAAATGGGATAGGTTATTTTGACTTTATTTTATTTTTTGAAATTATACTTTTATTGTGTTTGATAAAACATGTGACTGATATTTCAATGTTTATTTATTTGCAGTTGATAATAAGAGAAAAGATCCAAAGGAGACAGAAGTTAACATAAAACACTTAAAACTTATCTGGAGCTTGCATCAGACTATTGCAGACGAGCATATTAGGTATGCTTCATAGTTGCTGCAGTATAAGAGCTACACATCTTCTTTTGCTGCTCGTCCGGTGATCAGCGATATTGAACCGGTGCCAGTTCCTGAAGATTCTTCTCCTGAATCACACATTCCCCTGAGTCAAAAGATGGGTAAAATAAGGGTTCTTTCTATCTTTGAGAAATCTGCCTCCGGTGCCGGGGAGGCAAAAAGAAGTAAATTTGATGTCCCAGAGGGGACAAAGAAAATTGATGCTCCTCCTTCTGCATCAACTAAGAAGGCTGCTAAGAAGCCCCCAGTGGCTCCGAGTAAGAGTGATGCTCCAACAGAAGTGATTACTATTTCACCGACCAAGAGTTCTTCCTTGGTCGAAACTGTTCCTGTGCCCCCGAGGAGACTGAAGAAAAGCTCCTCGCTCAATTTGGCTGAAACCATTTCCCAGCCCCCAGTTAGTGGTACTGGTGTTCCTACCTTTGTTCCCCCGAGCTCTGTCATGAGCTCGGTGAAGACTTGGATCATTCTCGAGATCCAAGAACTTGAAGAAAACCTTTCTCGGGATATGCTCACCTCTTTGGCTACTCGCCATATTGCTTCAGTAAGTTTTTCTTGCTTTGAATCTTTTTATCTTTCCCTTGTTGTATCTGTCTCTGTACTGACTTGTAGTTATTTCCTTTTTCCAGTTGGTGAGATGTTTTAATACAATTGTGAAGAAAGATGAGGCTATTAAAGATTCAAGCTCCTTGTCTGGTGTGGAGGAAGCTTTAGTGGGCTTGACCCAATCTCTGAAGGACTCTCGTCAGAATTATGACGAGGACAAAGCTGCCTGGGTGAAGAAACTAACTTCGGTCGAAGAGGAGAAAGCTAAGGTTGTTGAAATATCCAAAGGGTTGGAGAATAAAATAAAGGACTTAGAAGAGATAAATAAAGAGCTCGACGAGAAGCTCAAGAATTCTGGTGAGCTTGAGAACAAGCTCAAAATTGCTGAGGAAGAGATAAACCATCTTCGCGAGGTAAATCGTCAAAAAGAGGAGGTGGAAGGCAAGTTGAAGTCCACCGAGGAGCTTCTATCCGAGAAACTTTCCTTAGAAAAAATGAAAAGAAAGTCGACTGTGAAAAAATCTTTCAGCGTTGGCTGGGACAAGGGATGGAATAAGGGTGTGGCTGCCATGATGTCGCAAGTAGAGTATGTCAGTCTCAAATACTTCAGAGATGGATGGGTTACCGCTCTTCAAGAATTGAAAATTGATGAAGGCTCCGACCTATTCCAGCGACATATTCCTGGTCCCCTCCAACTCCCGAGGAAGAAGAAGAGGACGAAGCTACCTCCGAGGAGTCTTCCATGATGGTGGGGGATCAAGTCCCTATTCCCCCTGTTGTCCAGTCAACTAGCGAGCAACTTCAACTTCTGCCTGCCTCATCCGAGAAACCTTCTGCACTTATCGATCAACCTTTTATTCCTACCGAGCAACCTAGCTCCTCGTCCCAGGCTCCCGAGAAAATTTTGGGAGATAAGGAAAAGGTGTAAAGTTGTTCGGTTTTTTTTCTTTGTTTTGTTTTCTTTTGGCATATGTAAGTTTGAACTTTGTACTCCTTTTCTATGATGTAATAAAACTTGCACTTTTGATCATACACGTTGTTGATTCTTTCCTTCATACTCTGTTTGCATTCTTATTAATCCTTCCCTTCTCCTCTTTTACTAGTTTGTTGCCGGAATGGAGTTGTTGTCTGCTCATGATACAAAACTGCTAAGGCAATGCAATGAATACTTTAAGGCTGGTCACACTGATTTGGATGAATCACAAATTATTGACATCCTCGGCCAAGATGTTTCAGAGCAGGAAATTGAGGCTTATCAATATCTGAAGTGTTTGCTTGATCGTGCCATAGCCAATAATGTGGCTTATTATGAAATGATTGAAGACTTACAAGGCACTGTTGATGAACTTCAACAGCAATATAAAGAGTCTTCAGCTCTTTTGTATGAGGGGTATGAAAAGAAATATCAACAACTCAGTGCTAACAAGGGCTATGACAAGATGTTTGCTGCTTACGAAGTGAGAGAGAGAACTTTGAAAACTGAGGTCGAGGAGCACAGGCAAATAGCTGAGCTGTTGGAGCAAGAAAATAATAATCTGCAAAAGGAACTAGCTCAATTGAAGTCTGTTGCCTCCTCCTCAAATGCCTTGGTCCCTATGAACGATGAGGGATTATCCTTCTTGGAAGTTGAAAATGCTAAATTACGAGATGAGTTGGAGACTTTGAGGAGAGCTGGTCCTTCTACTTCTGCTCGGGGAAGAGCAAGAGATTCTCTTGGATGACCAAGGGTTCTTCGGCCTACTATTGAAGAAGCTCGAACTCAGTCAGCATTGGAAAATCAAGCATTCCAGTTAATGGCAAAAAATTAAGCTTTGTCTGAAATGTCTAAGAAAGTCCAGAGTTTGGAGGAGCAACTTGCTGTGCAGAAATCTACTTTGGAGAATAAGGAAATTTTTGCCAAAAGCCTTCACGAGCAGTTGTAAAGATTAACTTATCAATTTCATAAGCAACCTCGAGAATTTTGGATGGCAGGCTACAATGAAGCTCTTTACCATTTGGATGCTCGTATTGAAAATGATAATAATGAAGGTTACAAACAGGGGTGGTTAAACGCTTTGGGTGTACTGAAACTGGAGCAAGGTCATTACTTGTGGGATTACCATAATCCTGGGCTGCTCGACTTACCAGTTCCACCATACAAGCTTGACATGAGCTGGATCCCTGCTCGGGCCATTCGTCGGTGCTTTATTTCTAAGTATCTCGGTGATTATAATCTCCATTCAAATGCAGAGATATCTCACCCCGAGCACCTGATATATGGACCATCCGTGATGAATATCAGGATGCTTCAAGATCTCAACTTTATAAACTACCCTTTTTCTTTAGATGATCCTCCAGCTGGCGAGGAACTTGTTTCAAAAGCAGAGGGGAAGAAACCAATAGAGTAGGGTTCTTGATGTTAGTATACATTTATTATCAATGTACTTTGTTTTTGGACTTAATGAAAGACATATATTTTGCTTGCAAATGTTGATTGCCAATATTTTGTAGTTGTAAAATACTTTATACCTGTGTATGTATATCTGTTAAAAAGATAACAATATTATGTATCTTGTCGACCAACTGTAGTTGATTAAAACTTGTTGTCGACAAAATTGTTATCGACTAGCTTGAATTTGTGGTAATCATTTGACTGACCAAAAATAATGATGTTTCTCTTCTCGACCAATTAAAAATTACAAGTAATAAAAATTTAACTTGGTCTTAATGGTCAACATCTTTTGATTCTCGATCAATATAAATCAGTGAATTTTTCTCTTCCCGACCAACTTTAGTATTTCTGGAAAATGTTTTTTCTTCCTAACCAACTGAAATTAGCATTTTTAGGAATATTTTTGCCTCCTAACCAAATCGAGTTGGCATTTTTAGGAGTTTTTTTTGCCTCCTAACCAAACCGAGTTGGCATTTTTAGGGGTATTTTTCTTCTCAACCAACGTAAGTTGGCATTTTTAGGAATGTCGTTCCCTAACCAAACCGAGTTGGCATTTTTAGGGGTATTTTTTTTTTTGCTTTATTTCCTAACCAACCGAAGTTGGCATTTTTAGGAATGTCGTTCCCTAACCAAACCGAGTTGTCATTTTTAGGGATATTTTGTTTCCTAACCAACCGAAGTTGGCATTTTTAGTAATGTTGTTCCCTAACCAAACCGAGTTGGCATTTTTAGGGATATTTTATTTACTAACCAACCGAAGTTGGCATTTTTAGGAATGTTATTCCCTAACTAAACCGAGTTGGCATTTTTAGGGATGTCTTCGATGTCTTTGCTGCTGAGCAGTGTAGTGTGTAGCACTAGTATTCCCCAAAAAAATTTCAATAAAAGGAGAGAAGCTAGAAAAATATCTTCATTTTATTCATACTGATGAAACTGCTTTACATGAGATTTTACATCACTGATAGTACTTGCGCAGGTGTTCTGCATTCCACGCATTCTTAAATTCCTCCCATTCTAAAGTTGCTATTCGGTAATTTCCTGGTCGAACAACTTCTGTAACTCGGTATGGTCCATGCCAGTTTGCCTCTAGTTTGTTGTGCTTTTGAATGACTTTATTTAGCACATAATCTCCTTCTTTTAGGTCGTACTTCTTCACCCTCTTATTGTAGAACAGAGCTATTCGTTGTTGGTAAGCAGCATTCCTAATGGCTGCTTCTTCTCTAAATTCCACGAGCATGTCCAAATCCAATCTTCTCATTAAGTCGCTGACTGGGGAGTTGAAATTCAGTACTCTGTGTGTTGGGAGACCCAACTCGACAGGTATTACAGCTTCACTCCCAAACGCCAGCATATATGGGGATTCTCCCGTTGCTTCTCGGGGAGTAGTACGATAAGCCCATAGCACTGACTTTAACTCGTTGATCCAATTTGCTTTTGCCTCACTTAGTCTTTTCTTCAGGCCATTTAGCAGCGTTATGTTCATCACTTCGGTCTATCCATTGCTTTGGGGATGACCTGGTGCTGAGTGGAGCTTCAAAATGTTAGACTGGTGGCAATAGGCAGCGAACTCCTCGTTATCAAATTGCGTTCCATGGTCGGTAATGAATACATGGCGAAGGCCATATCTACAAATGATATTTTTCCAGACAAATTGATATACCTTCTCGTAAGTCATGTCGACAAGAGGCTCAGCTTCTACCCACTTGGTAAAATAATCCACTGCGACGACGAGATATTTGAACCTTCCTCTGGTCGTTGGCAGTGGCCTGACCAAATCTATTCCCCACATGGCGAATGGCCAAGGGGAAGTGATAGGTGTCAACAATGCTTGTGGAGTTCTTCGGATGGAGGAAAAGCGCTGACACTTGTCACATTTCTTAGCATAGGCTATACAATCAGCCCTCATCGTTGGCCAGTAGTATCCCTGCGTCATTACCCTTTGCAAAAGAGTTTGACCTGCTACATGGGCTCCACAGGACCCTTCATGGATATCTTCAATCAATTCTTTCACCTCCGAGGGATGTACACATCTTTGTAATCCTTCTATAATTTCTCGTCTGTACAAAACACCATTAGTCAATACATACCGAGCAGCTATAAACTTTAATTTTTTTGGCATCGAGCTTATCAATTGGTAATTCTCCCTCCTCAATATACGCCCTAATGGAATCCATCTAAGATGGTCCTAAATCAATGGTAATAAAATTCATCATCAGGTCTTCATCTATGCTTCAACTAGCTAACACTTGAATTGGTATTATTCTTCGCATCTCGGTATGAGTAGCCGATGCTAATCAGCTTAGAGCGTCTGCTCTCGGATTCTCCATTCTTGGTATTCTGATCAACTAAACAGCAATAAATTCTGATACCAATTCCATCACCTTTGCATGATACTTGATCAATAATTCTCCTTTGGCTGCATATATTCCCAACATTTGATTCACAATTAACTGAGAATCACTAAAGACAATAACCTGCTGTGCCTCCATAGTTTTTACCAAATTAAGACCTGCAACCATGGCCTCATACTTAGCCTCATTATTGGAAGCTTTGAATTGGAATCGTAGCGCGTATTCCATGTCGACTTCGTTCGGGCTGTTCAAAACGATCCCTGACCCACAACCTGTAGTACAAGATGAGCCATCTACATACAACCTCCATATAGGAAACTCGTCTTCTAATTTATGGTATGACAGAGTTCCTCGGTGAAATATTGGTTGCTTCTTTTCACCATCACCTTGTATTTCTTGTTCTTCGTCGACCATCTATTCTTGCCCTTTTACCAACCTAAGTTGGTCTGGGCTCGAATTTGATGATCCTGTCACATCCACTTGCCCTTTTACCAACTTAAGTTGGTCTGAGCTAGTGTTTGTCGGTCCTATAACATCCACAGGTTGATCGGCAAGCTTCTTTTGCTCCTCGGGGGTATCAGGATAAGTGAACTCTGCTATGAAATCTGCTAGTGCTTGCCCTTTAAGCGATGACCTGGGTTTATAAATTATATCATATTCACCGAGCTCTATTGCCCAGTACATCAATCTTCCTGATTTTCTGGTTTATGAAGGGCTTATCTCAATGGCATGTCAGTATATACTACTATGGTATGGGCCTGGAAATATGGCCTCATTCTCCTACTCGCTTCAATCAACGCCAGTGCTAATTTTTCCAGCTTTGGATACCTGATCTCTGCTCCTCGGAAGGCCTTACTTGTGTAATAAATTAGCTTTTGCACTCCATTATCCATTCTGATCAATGCCGAGCTAACTGGATTCTCTGATACTGCCAGATACAAGTACAATTTTTCTCTCGTCACTGGCCTGGACAACAGCGAAGGTGCTCCCAGATACTTCTTCAAGTCTTAAAAGACCTTCTCACATTCATCATTCCACTCAAAAGATTTTTGGAGTGTTTTGAAGAACGGGAGACGTCTATCAGTTGCTAGCGATTCAAATCTATTGAGTGCTGCTACTCGTCCTGTAAGGCTTTGCACTTCTTTCTTCGTCGTCGGAGATCGCAGCCCTAATAGAGCTTTGATATTTTTTGGATTTACTTCAATGCCTCGTTGATTGATAATGTACCCGAGAAACACGCCTTCTCGTACTCCAAATATGCACTTCGTCGGGTTCAGCTTCATTTGGTATTTATCCAGTTGATCAAAGGTCTGACCTAAGTCAACTAGATGATCGACAACTTTTTTACTCTTTGTCAGCATATCGTCAACATAGACTTCCATATTGCTACTGATTTGTTCGGTAAAGACCTTGTTCATCAGCCGGTGATACATCGCACCTGCATTTTTCAAACCAACAGGCATAACATTATAGCAATAAGTTCCCCTAGGGGTAATGAAAGAAGTACTCTTCCTGTCTTCAGGTTTCATTTTGATCTGGTTGTAACCCGAATAAGCATCCATGAAGTTGAGCAGCTCGTGTCCCGAGGTAGCATCCACCAGTTGGTCAATTCGGGGCAACGGAAAGTGATCCTTTGGGCATGCTTTGTTGAGATCGGTGAAATCAACACACATCCTCTATTTGTTGTTTTTCTTCTTTACCATTACCACATTTGCTAACCAGTCCGTATATTTAACATCTTCGATGAATCGAGCTTTCTGGAGCTTCTCGACCTCCTCTTGTATAGCTTGATTCTTCTCGGGACTGAATACTCTTCTTCTCTACTTTACTAGCTTGATCTCCTTATTCACGTTGAGCTCATGACATAAGAAGTTTGGATCTATTCCAGGCATATCTTCATGACTCCATGCAAAACTTTTCTTTCTGCTTTTTAGGAAAGTTATCAACTCCTTTTTTATTGAGGCATCGAATGACGATCCTATTTTTGTTGTTCGTTCAGGGTGCTCGTCGTCCAGAATGATATTTTCTGTATCTTCTACCACATGACCTTTTATAAGTTGAGATTCATCTCTGGGATCCAGCGTTTCAATTTCTGTACCTTCATCCACTTGATATGTAGTAGTCTTTTTCCTCGATTCCTCCATCTCTTCTTGTTCGGCAGATGAATAATAGCATTCTCGAGCTACTTTTTGATCACCTTTCACAACTCCTACTCCAAAATTTATTGGAAATTTTAGGCACTGATGTACCGTAGACGGGACTGCTTTGAACTTCTTCAATCCTACCCTTCCCATGATGATGTTATAGGCTGACTGAACATTCTTATCCATAATGAAAAAGCGTATTCTTTCTGTTCGACAAGCAGGCCATGTACCAATGAATATATCCAACTTGATCGTCCCAAGTGGAAAGACTTTCTCGCCAGAAAAACCGAGGAGAGGTCTATGATAAGGCTCCAATTGAGATAACTTTAGATTTAAACTGTCGAAACACGAGTAGAACATGATGTCTATCGAGCTACCATTATCTACCAAAACTCTTAAAATCATCACTTCTTTCATTCTCATTTTGATCACCAATGGGTCATCATGAGGATATAGGACACCTGCAAGGTCGTTCTTTGAAAAACCAATGACCAACTTCTCTTTGTTTACCTTTCTCGGGCGATCCTCCTCGGCCAAATTTATCCGTTGAATATATGAGCAAGCTTGAGCCTCACAAAGGTATGCCTTTCTTTCTGCAGTAAGATCACCTCCTCCTGCATCTCCACCTGTAATAACATTACAATAAAATGTCCCAAAACGTATTGAAAATACCTCGCGTTCTGGTTGCCTTGGCCTTTTAGGAAGATCGGGGTCATCTTCTGTATCATCTTCGTGATCTCTTTTCCGGTTCTCCTCTGCTCGACGAGGAGATCTAGACCTTTCTCTTGTTCGGTCATCATTTCTTCTTACATTTCTACGATCAACATACTTTGATAGTTTTCCTCGTCTAATGAGTGTTTTGATCTCATTCTGGAGAGCTATGCAATTTTTAGTCATATGGCCATGATCTTTGTGAAACTCGCAATATTTTTCCTTATTCCCTCTCTCAGGGCCTGCCTTCATTTTCTTTGGCCATTTTAACTCCTCGTTATTCTTGATTTCTTCCAAGACGTGGTTGATACCCATTTTCAAAGGAGTATAATTATCAAAATTTTTCAAGACTTCCCATAACGACCTATTTTTGGATTGTTTGTCACCACTATTGCCCTTATGTTCTTTCTTCTTAGCTTTGTCGACTTCCACCTTGGTTTCTTTATCCATATTCTTCTTCGCAGCCATTTCCTCCTCGGTATTCATGATTTTGGCCGCTTTTGCCATCAATTCTAACATGGTTGTGGGTAGATCTTTGGCCAAAGTGTAATACAACTTATTGGGAAACAACCCACTCATCAAGGCGGTGATCGCTGTCTTTTCTTCATAATCTATGACTTCGAGTTTCTCATTATTACAACACGTTATATAATCTCTAGTACTCTCACCAGCTTTTTGTCTAACGCTTAATAAATGCGCTACTCATTTTATTGGCTTTGCCCCAAAACAAAAATTCCCAATGAATAACTCGGCCAGTTGAAAGAAAGTTGAAATCTTACACCGAGGAAGATTATTGTACCATATTTGAGCAGATCCAGTAAGAGTTCCCGAGAATGCTCTGCATCTCATCTCGTCGGGGACAGCATAGATGTCGGCGACAACTTAATACTGCTCTATACGAAGAACATGATCTGTCTTTCCATCATATTTGGGGGTCACCACAGGTGCTTTGAACTTTGGTGGCATGGGAAAATCCACAATGGCCTGGACAAAAGGTGTCCCTTGAACAAAAGTTCATTGTAGGGGGTTCTTCGCCTTATCCATCTCTCCCAATCTATCTTCCAGTCTCTGAATAGAGCCTTTCCACGCGTCATTTCCCTCCTCGGGCCTGTTGGTTCGAGTAATTGATCGAGTTGATGCGGCTTCCTGGGATCTATCTTGACGAGCAGCTGGTCGCGATTGCGCTGATCCTTCTCTTAAATCTGATGGTTGTTGAAAACTCTTCGATGTGGCTTTAGGAGGACTTCTATTCCTCCTAGGGCCTAATCGACTGAAAGGAGACACCCTACTTAATCTTTCCAACGCACTAGTCCTCTCTGGAGAGAGAGTGATGTGTTGTTCAGTATCTGTGGCCCGTACTGACGAGGTTCGCCCAAGTTGATAAGAGAAATCATCAGATTCCTCATTACGATATGAAGCTGTATGCCCTGTGCGCGAAGGAAGCAAGCGAGTGTTTCTTTGATCACTGCGTTGTCCTGAATGGGCAGGTGCACCTCCATGAAGGGTTTGTATGAGTTGACGCATAATGTAATACCCCGTATTTTCTATGATATTTATTTTTGGGGATTAATTGAATTAAATGTTTATTAATTGGAAATTAATCCGGATTAAAATATTAACGAGATGTGAGTTAGTATTTTATTATAATGTGCATACTTGGCATTATATGAATATTGGTAATATTGAAATTGTCGTGAGATTTAAATACGGCAATTTGGGAATTTTGTTTGACGCGTGTGACCGCCACGTTATGGTATTTATTTTAAATTAAAAAGTGAATTTTAGTCCCATTAACCGTATGGTTGTTTTGAGTGCGCCAACGCGTCCGGAAGGGTCGAGATAGTCAGAAAACACTAGCCAGAAGTTTAGTTTGGATCCCGGGGTATTTTTAGGCCATACCGGCATCATAAAGGGTATTTTGGTAATTTGTATTTTTGGGAATTAAAAAGTGACGAAAATTGTAATTACAATCTGACTATTTCTTTAACCCACTTAACCCACTAACTACACTAAGAGACAATATGGGCTACGGGAGAAGTTGATATACAATCCCAACTTACCAAAAACCAAACACACCTCCACAACTCCATTGTCTTCAACCTTGGGAAGAGCTTGAGAGAGAGAGAGAAGGAAAGAATTCTGCAGAAAGAAAGAGAGAGGACAGACTTAACTTCAAGATTCAACACCAAATTCAGAGATAGATTAAGGCAAGTGGTTTAAACTCATTTGATTCAAGCTATGTTTTCCATGTTTAGGAATTTTCGAAATTGATTTTTGAAGATAATTTAGACCTATTAATTGGAAGTTAAAAGCCATGATGTATGTAGGAATTGCATGTAGTGATATTCTGGACGAATTATATGTTCTAAACAGAACCTTTGATGATTTAAAAATGGAGTTAGAAGAAGTTTAATGATGTTCTTGAATGGAAGAATTCTGGAAATTATTTTGATGTAGTTTGATCTAAACTAAGCCTTTAAAGGATAAATTATGGGACTTAGAATGTTAATACTGTTGTAGGATGATAGTATAATGTTATAGTAACCTTGTCTTGGAGTTTCATGCTTAAAAATGGAGTTTTGGGACGAAATTTTAACTGCAAAACGAAGCAGTCCGTAACAGACCTGGTGCGTTCGATCGATCGATGTTCTTCAGTCGATCGATCGACCACCATCGATCGATCGAAGGTAAAGGTCGATCGATCGACCTTCCCAGAATGAGTAAAGTTTTTCCTTAATTGAATTTTAATGGTGTTAACCCTTGAATAATATTATTGGAGACATTGTGAATACCCTTAACCTTAAGGAAGACCAGTAGACATGATTATGAGATTGGACTTTAATTGGAATTTGATTTGAGGAATTATTCTAAATTGATGAAATTCGTTATGTGAGATAATATTTGGGTTAATAGTGCAAATTTGAATAATTTGATGGAATAAGGTTTGGGGCAGAAGTAAAGACCTTAGGTAGAAAGATGTTATATGTGTGAATAATGGGAACTTAATAGTCCATTTGAGATAGGTTTTAAGTTTAAGAAATTACGACGTGAGACGTGTCGACTATTTAATTTATATATTATCGGGATACTTGAAATATTTGAATTTGGAATAATGGTATAAAGATGTAGAGAATACCTTTATTAATATCGAGATATCTAAGATGTGTGAATGCTTAGTATATAACTTTATGTGTATGACATACCTACCATACTTGCTATCACGGGAGGTTTACGTTCGCTTAGGGCCTTCTTATCCTTGTGTTGCCCGGATTTAGATTGGTTACCTCGATGAACATAGGTCATAGAAGGACTTATTGTGATATTAATAAGTCTGCTGATCGTGGGAGCGTAGGTATGTGCGTGACCCATGTGATGGTGACTGTGTTCTCCTCCACTATTTGTGATGTTGTTATCTGAACAATTCCTGAGAGATTCGGAATGTGTGATCCTTATGTACGTGATGTACCGGGATGGATAGCAGAGTATGTGTGCACCGCAGCTTAGCCTTTGGGTGCTTATATTGTATATTTATGTTGTGAAAATATACGGTTAAATGAGAAGGAATTTACTATGTTAAATTGTGAGTATAGTTATGGTAATGTTTTGAAAAGATAAAAAGAGAGAACTTTTATCAATAAATGGTTTTGTTAGTAATTGGGAATCCGGGAATTAAAGTAGAAATCTCTATTTATTTATTAAGGTTGGAAATTAAACGTGAACCGAGTAGTAGTGTTAGAAACTCTTTGGATAGTTACGAGATAACACATGAATGGGTACAGGAACGTTAGGAGTGCACAGTTAGACGAGAGGTGAGTATATCATGTGAGAGCACGTCCTAACATGTACTTTGCATATACTGTTTTAAATGTTTTTAAAGCACTTGCAGGTTTTTAAATATCTCCACATTCGGGCTCTGACCCGTTTGCTTTCAAATCTACTTTTTGTAAAACCATTTTAGGTGCCCAGCCACAAGGACACCATGCATAGGATTCTTACTCAGATGACGAGCTGTAGCTGTTTGTGGGAGCTACAGGGATTTGCTTTTAGACGCTTATATCATTTGGATTCCTTACTCAGTATTCCTCAGTTGTAGGGCATGTTGCCCAAATTCTATTAGATACATTCCCATTTCAGTTTTTCAGACTTTGCCATGTATTCATTCAGTATTCAGTATTTCGTTATTTACTTCAGTTGTGGGATTATGTTGTGAGGAGTTTTCCTCCAGATTTACTTATATCATGTGACAGTTATTCTATTTACTTCATTATGGTGAATGGTGTTATTATTCTTCATTACACTTGTTGCATGTTAATCAGACTTTAATTAAAATTTGGCAACTTACTTTTTAAATACTAGGTGGTTAGTAATTATAAAATGTTTTCGACAGTGATGCTATTAACTGAGCCAACTTGGCGTTTTGATTTAATTTAATAAAGGAGTAGCTACCCGGTATTTAATTAGTCGGGGTGTCACAGTTTCTTGCATGGTGGTCTGGCCTTGGGCCAGATTTGTCATGATTCCAGCCAGATCTGGAATGTTTGAAGGAGCAGATGGATTTGGAGGGTTTCCAGCGTTTCGATTGTTGGATTCAGGATTATCAGCCATTGGTGATGAATTATTTTGGTGAAAAAATGATATTAACAGTCGTTTCCCACAGACGGCGCCAATCTGTTGATGTAAAAAATTAGATTGTATCTAATTATTTAATCACAGATAAATTTAAAATGAGACAAATAATTTTTAAAGTGGTTCAGCCTTATAAGAATGGCCTACGTCCACGGTTTCTGTTATTGCTGAGTGTTTGGGAATTCTCGATTTCAAGTTTTATCAAGAAATTCCGATCCCCCCCAATGAGGGTGATACAATGTATTTATAGCCTCTAGGCTGTACATGTGAAAGGGTAAATAATTAATGCCCCTTAAGTGTATACATCTGTATGATAAGACATTTAATGAATAGTGGAACTGTTGGTTTTCTTGCAATTGATGCTCTGGTCGAGATGCAGCTCGGACCGCCTAAGTTGAGTTCCTCGAAGCAATGGAGTTCCTCGGAGCAATGAAGTTCCTCGGAGTACACCTGTTACTCGGAGTGTCTGAATTGATCGGGGAAGTAGAGTTCCTCGTTGCTAAAGTGATTGTAGAAATGTCTGTAGGTGCCACATAAACTGACACGTGTCTTCCTATGATTCATCCACATCAGCATGTCAATTTTGGTATCAACAATCATATCATGCTCGGGTGGATTGTTTTGAGAAGAAAGTTATTTTCCAAATTCCTAACCAACCAGAATTCAGTTTTGAAGGAACTAGCATATTATCTCCCATGCGTATTATCTCTGCAATGCAAGCTTATAGTTTTCTTAAGAATGGATGTCAAGGATTCCTTGCCAGTGTTATTGATTTGCACACAAAAGAGCCTTGTTTAGAAGATATTCCTATAGCTAAGCTTTTTCCAGATTTTTTCCAGATGATTTGCCCAGTCTACCTCCTAGTAGAGAAGTAAAATTTACCATTGACCTTGTTCCTGGAACTACACCAATCTCAAAACCACCTTATCGCATGGCACCTTTAGAATTAAGGGAATTAAAAGTTCAATTACAAGATCTGTTAGACAAGGGTTTTATTAGACCTAGTATATCCCCTTGGGGTGCTCTAGTGTTATTTGTTAAAAAGAAGGATGGGACGATGAGGTTATGTGATAAGCACACAAAACTGTACATTTTATACCCCAAATAGACGCACTTTAGTTGCTAATTCTCTACAATATGGGTCTTATGTGCTTAAATGTTTATCTTTTAGGTCAAATGCACGTTGCGGTGTTCAAACGCGTATTTCAAGGCAATTGTGCATTTTATGGAGCTAAATACCCTTGCCTCGTAATCTCATCCTACCCAAACCTAGCCTAAACTGTCACCCAAGCCATGTGTGTGTTGGTTTGTTTCCTTTTTATTTTATTTTATTATTTTTTAGATTTTTATTTTGAGTCATTTTTATTTTTAGGATTTATTTTAGATTTATTTAATATTTTCTAGGTTTATTTTTCTATTTTTATTTTTATTAGTATAATTTTATTTTGTTTTGATTTTTATTGGCTTTTAGTTCAGTCTTATTTTTATTAGGATTAGATTTTTTTTAGGATTTCATTTTATTTTATTTTACATTTAATTAGAATTTTAGTTTTAATTTTATTAGATTTTTTTTTATTTCTTTCTAGTTTCATTTTATTTGAGTCTTTGTTTTATTTTAGAATATGATTTTATTTTTTTTAGGTTTTTATTTTATTTTACTATTTTTTTTTAGTTAGTTTTATTTTAAGGGTCCAAATTAAACACACACTCACATACCCTTAAATCCCTACAACCTCACCCACACATTAGTCCATGCACCCTCACCCACACAATCATCACCCTCATCATCTTCCTCAACCCAACACCCACTCACTCTCTCTCCTCTCAAATCCCTCCATAACCACAAACTTTTCTCTCTCCTCTCTCTTCCACCATCTCCATTAACACACACACAACACATACCCAACATCACCCTCACCTCTCCTCTCTCCCAACCAGTCATCCTCGATTCCCCCTTCCGGCGAACTCTCCGTCGGACAACCTTCTGCACCTCCACCCTCGTCGACGATGCCCCGACGACCTCCCCCTCTGCAACACCATACCCGGCAGCCCCTACCCGCCGACGCACCTGCTTCCTCACCTCGGTCGCGACCCATTTTCAGTGCCTCGCAACCCTCCTGTCGGAGCCCCTAACAGCAAAACCCAGACCCTACTCCGTCCAGTTCTAAACACTCCCGTCCGGCGACCCTCATGCTACGACCCACCTCCACCCTCTCTCTCCCACTCTCATCCTGTCGACCCCCTGCTGTCACCGCCGGTGACCTCGCGCCGGCCAGCCTCTAAACCGCCTGAACCAGGAGCCCCAAACCGCAACCTCCGGCCCCCCCACTTCGCAACTCCTTCCGGCAGCAGACTGATTCCTAAAATCGTTCCAAACCAAATCCGGAAACACCCAACATCAGAACCCCATACCCATTTCATTCCAACACCAAGACCCACACCCATTTTCAAGCAAAACCCATTTCAAAGACCCACTTTCTCCAAAGCCACGATCTGCTCAAATTCCAAATAAACCAAATGCAAACCAAAGCCAAAACTGGAAAGGTACAAAATAAAAACATCCGAATTATCAATCAAAATATGACCTATACAAATTTACTCTCCCATGAACCCAAAACTGGAAAGGTAAATGATAAGTCTTCATCTTTATGCTTCAAATATTCAAGATAAAATCTCAAAGATTTTCTCATCAGGGTGTGAAAATATTGATCATAAATTTTTAAGTACACACATGAGATAAAGCAAAACCACGTGATATATCGAGTTTGAAATGATATAAGCATATAAACATCAAAGGCATAATCAAATCTCCCCCACACTAAAACAAACTCCCCTATAATATAATAATTCGTCCCTCCCCCCCTTTATTTGTCCAAAATAGACAAAGAAAAGAATAAATCACATAAAACAAATCAAGGTGTCACGGTAAATAAGGCAAACACACTATTTTTAATTTTTCAGATTTTTCATACAAAAATGCAAAAATGATGTTATAAAATCACACACCATTAATTTATACTAAGATAACCAAATCGTGGAAATGGAATGAATGGGTGTGAACTAATTCGATAGGAAAATCAACTCAATCATGTCATATGTGCACAATGCATAAGTGTACTCCTAACGAATGAACATCAAAATAGTCCTTAGGTGTAAAATCATTGAATTTAGATGACATCGTCTTATTCATATCAAAAAATCAAAGTATAAATGATTTCCACACCCATAACGTCCAAAACTATGTAATGCTTTTTCATGACTTTCAAGGACGTGAAAACCATTATAAATTCTATCCAAACTCCCTCATTAAAAGATAATTCCTTTTATTTTTCTTATGAGGTGATGAAACTAAAATCTATTGGCCCATTTTTGGCATATATTTTTTTTATTGCCTTTCAATTTTTTTGTGCTCTTTTAAACCTCATTGGACCCCGGATAATTTTGAATTCCTCACTTTTGTAGGTCCATTTAAATGGTGGCTTTATCAAAAAGGAAAAAATGAAATACCTTTCGTAGCCCTTTTCCGTTTTTCAAATTAAATCACACAAACTGACAAACGGTTTATAACATGCACTACTTTTTGTCAAGTTTTATCGCATTTGGTTCATTGTATAGACATAATTGAGATGGAAACACTTAACTAACATGTGATAGACAAGTACACAAGTCAAACAAATCCGCACATGTGTGCAATAAAGGACAAATGAGTCAAACATGTAGGTAGCACCACTTTATCATCTTAAAGACTTCAAACTTTGTAAAGCACATGAATGACATAACATATTGTCTCAAAACACTATCAAATAGTCACATGGAAATGGAATGAAATTGTGACTCATTCATCCTAAGTGTGCATTCATATATGGTGTAAACAAAATACAAAAGTCTTTTTGAATTTTTCTATTTAAAAATAAAATAAAAATATTTTTGAATTTTTTAAACACTGTTCAGAAACAACCCAACAGTACCAAAAAATATAGCAATATGAACCAGACGACTGCAAACAGAATAACTCCAGGTGTCACTCGAACGAAGAGCTATCTCGCTCGAACTAGAAGGGTTCTCGTGAGAAGCTACTTCGCGTGACATCAGTATCGCTCGAACGAAAACTCATCTCGTTTGAATCTCTCACTAAAGTAGGAACCGGCTCGGGTGCAATAAAAGAAGTGGATGCACTGTCATGACTTATTCCTATACTCTCACACCTACCCAAAATGGGATTGAGAACCTTATTTTCAACCTTCTTAGATGCATTCTCTAAAGGGACTTTGACCTCTCGGGAATGTTCGAGATCACTCTCGAGTTGGGATACACGTGTCATCAGACTAGACACTGTGTTGGTCAAGTCACACTTTTCCCTCCTTAAACCTTCTTTCTCTCTGTCCAAATATAAAACCCGACGACCTAAATCCCTATTATACTTCTTTGTTTTCAAGGTCTCGGTGTACAAATACCTAAAATCTTTTTGGAGCTCACTTTTATCTCCACTCTCAAACTCGATCTCATATCCGTTAGAAACACTCAAATCATCACCGTCGCTTCTCGTGAACACAATCATCGTGGGACAAAGTGGGTGTGCTCAAATGATTCGAAAAAGCTACAAACATCCCATGTGCTAAACCTTTACCGAACTCATCTCCCTCATCTTCCTCATCTCCCTCACTATCACCAAGTGTGGCGGGCATGGAAGTTTCTTTGACCTTTCTCTTTATCCTAGTAGGATAATCTTTAGCTATGTGCCCTCTACCCTCACACTCAAAGCACCTGATCTCATCCACTTTATCACTTTATTTGGCCTCCTTTTTCTTTTTATTTTTCTTAAAAGATCTCTTTTTATTGGAATAATTTTCTTTAGACATTTTGAGAAACTTATTAAAAAATTTCGCAAGTAAGGCCATGTCAAAATCAGACTCCTCCTCAGACTCACATAAACTCACTTTCTTTTTCTTATCTATCTTCCTCGAAATATCCTCAATTTATCTTGACTGCGACCTAAGTGCAATACCTTTATCTTTAGGTTTGACAGTTTGGGGAAACATATCTAACTCATTAGTCTGAAGATCACCTACCAACTCTTCTATCTTAAGTTTGCTAAAATTTCCCATCGAGTTCAAAACAGTGACTTTCGGAATAAATTTTTTTGGAAGGGATCTCAAAATATTTTTCACAACCCACATGTTAACAATTATCTCACCCAAATTAAAACTAGTGTTGACAATGTCCGACAAACGTTCATAAAACTCATCAAAAGTCTCAGACTCTAACATAGTAATGGTGTCAAATTGGTTGACTAAATTTTGCAATTTTGACTCTTTAATAGCGGTTGTACCTTCGTGCGTCAATTTTCAAAAATCCCATGCCTCTTTAGACGTGGTTCACATCATAATACGACATAATTCGTCAGGAGTGATGGCACCAGAAATAGCACTCAACAGTTACGGTGGGAGGAGTCCAACGATTTTCAACCAACAACCAAACTCGCTCATCTATGGCTTTCCAATAGGCATAATTATCGCCGTCAAAGATGGGCACCCGTTTATATAAGTGATCCATTGAAAAACTTGTGACAAAATCAAATTTTTGAAAAAAAGATTGATATCACAAAATTTTTGCGAAAAAAAAGAATTCACAATAAAATAGTGAAACCTTTTCTGATACCAATTTGTAAAATGTAATATCAATCGAGTTTGAAAATCTCCAATGGAATCAAACAAACTTATTTAATTAGGTGTCTGAATTTGAACAAACCAAATTCAATTTTTAATTCAGCCCCTATGCATGCATCTAAGTGTCATAACGAATTAAATCATTCAAATCATGTATATGAAACACAGACGACAAATTCAGGAAAAAAACCCTTTTGGGTAAAAACATTTTTAACACTTTAAAAAGTTTATAAGACCATTGACTTACATACTACCTGATAATCACCCACAAGTATAATGCACGGTGTCTTCATCAAACCTTCAAAGCTATGAGAGATAGCGAAAAACCCATAGGTGTCGGTTCGTTGTCTTCGGCTCATCCACATGCAGAGATCTACGCTCGGTGTCCACCGATCAGATATGGAGATGCTTTCTCCATAGAGGTTGAACAATAACACGGTTGTTCTTTGGGTTCCAAAATATTCACATAAAGATATTGGGAATTTTATGTGTGAATCGAAAAGATGTTTGGGACATCAAAAAATGAAATTTTGTTGTGTCTGAACTCTCAAAAATGTTTTCTCAAATACTTAAAAAAAATACACCATCAAAATAGGTATATATAGGATTTTAGAAAATCTGAGGTGACGCAAAATTTATCAGGCCTGGACCGATTCGGTTTTGATCGTTATCGGATCGGTCCGGTCAGACCGAATTCTCTGCAAAATATGACATCCAAATCGGTTCGTTTTTCTTCTTAAACGGATCGGTCCAGTCTGTAAAAATATATTTCTTCCTTAATTTACCTTTGATTTATAAAAACTTTTTAGATAAAAAATTTCCAGTACTAAAATGAAATATTAAGGAACTTAAAACCCAACCTTACCAAAGTTAACCTCGTCGAGGATTGAATGTTGAAGAACCTTTATTATTCGGACCCATCTTGACGTGAATGTGAGCTTGAACTTCAATGACGGTGTAGCGCTATACGACATACTAATTGGTAATGGACAAAAATGTCCTTACAATTGATGATAAGGTTTAAATATCTATATGGTGAGATGAATTCATGAATAAATGAACGGGCTGGTTGGGTTCAGTCCGGGTGTTTATTTGAGTGATGTTACCTGGTAAACTTTAATGTTTTATTTATGGGTTGTTTGGGTATGCTCGGGATTTTTATCAGGGTTATGCTATTATAAGTTATCAATGGATGAGAACGTAATTAATTAAGAGTCATGGAATAGACTCGGGATTTGTAGGCTAGAGCTTTGAGCGATAGACTCGAGTTAGCTAGAGTTTGTGATTTAATTTACATATACGGGTATCAAAATAGTATATATATGATTATGAATAATATTTATACGTATGATATTTATACGAAACACACATATCCTAGACGTTATGCTATCAGGGAGGTTGTGTGCCGTGGTAGGTCACTCTGCTGAGTCTCAACAGTGGTAGTACCATTCCCTAGGGTCATAGGTGTTGTGCACACCCGTGTGATGTAGGGTTGGAGTATACTGAAATAATGTGGTGTGGTTATGACAACCGACCTAAGTGCATGACCGCCTCCAATGTTCGTTTATGATTTTCCGCTTTGGTGGTGAGATCTCGGGCCAGTTGCGCATAATGCGATGGACATTCCTAGAGCACGATAACTTGCTAGTGAGCTCGCTTTCATAATGTCGAAGACATTTGAAAATGAAATTGCATACATTACATGTGATATATATGTATATAATGTCATGGTGTGACATGTCTTATAAATGTATATAGTAGTGAAATAAATTATATACGGGGTTAATACGTTAATGATGAATGTAAATAAATAACCGGAGTAAAGTTATAAATTGATTAATGATTTACTAAGCTTATGAGAGACATTGCTAATTAAGAACTGAGAGTTAGACAATACTCGAGTCAGGGTAGTGTCCTAGTGAGTTTTTCAGTAAGACTAGTTAGGCAGGGTAATGTAACTAGGTGTGCACAATAGTTGAGAGGTGAGTGGTAATCTCATCTGAGTGCGACATCGGCTTAAAATGGAAACTTTAATTGCATATTTATTTAATTTATATTAATTACTTCATAAATGTTTTTAAGTGGTTTTGGGCTCTAACCTGTTTCAAATAAATTTTTAAAAAAACAATGACTCCAAGGATGATTGTTCTTTCTAGATACACGTAGCTGCAGCTGATGTGGAAGCTTGCAGGATTCTTGAGTACTCGATTTCATTCTTGATATTTTAGATTAGGTTATCTATTCTAGTTTCGTTGAGCATATTGCCCCTATTATTCAGGCTTATGTTTTCAGACTTTTTTTAGTTAGTTGGATTTGTTGCATTGGATTCTTACTCGATGGTTTGTTCAGGAACCTTAATTATTTATCTCAGTTTTAAACTTTATTTGGTGTTTAAATTATATTGTCACTGTGTATGAAATGACAATGGTTGGTTAATATTTTTAGTGTTAATAAAAAATAAAATTTGACGCTGCTTGTATAAGTAATTGTGTGGTTAGTAATTAATCATGTTTCGACAGTGATGCTAAAAATGAGCCATAATAGACCAACGTTTTATTTTGGTAGATGGTTGGCCACCCATTATTTTAATAGAGGGTGTAACATATGGTATTAGAGCATCATGTTCTAGTCTCCATAAGATCTTTGCAGCTTTTTACATTTCAGTGTAGCATTCTTTTATATGGAGCCTTATTATATGATTGTTGCATTCCTCCTTACGTGTACGCATCTATGTTCTTCTTTTGCTGATTATTTTTTATTTTACTTTAAGATTATACAAACTTCAATCTCGTTTAAGATGTCGCTAAATATAACTCGTCAGATGAGAGCAAACACTTGGAATATAGGTGAAAATGGTGCTAGTGGGGCATAACACTAGCAAGATCGAGATTCCCGGTGGGGAGATCCGGCTAAGAGATTTAGATAGGGAGGTTTAAAAATCAAGGGTAGTAACAGGGCCAACAGGTTCCTCATTTGCATCATCATCATCATCCTATTACTTAGGGCTACTAGGGATAAAGGAATAGCCCGGGGAGGGGGCAGCAGGGCCAGGGCCAGAGGCAAGGAGGTTTTTTTGGAAGTTATTTCGATTGTGGAGAGACGGACCACTGGAATAGGGATTTCCCAAAGCGAGGTAGGGGAAATTACATGATGGGATCATGGAGGTACAACCATTACAGTAATTCTTCGGTCAGTTTCGATGCAAGAATCACGTCCAGGAACCCGTCGACTAGGCAAAGCAGTTAGCAACTTGAGATAAAGTTTTATTTTATCCTTATGCATATGGGGTAAGTTTTGGTTGACATAGGCGAGTCACAATATATGATTATTAACAATAAAATTCACGTGTGAGTCGGGTTTAGTGGGTCCATTGGTAGTATTAGCCTTATTATGAATATATTAGCTGTGGGGTAGCGGGCTCTTTGGTACCGCCTGCGAGGGAGCGGTTTGATCTATAAGAGGATGCTTATATGTTGTGTTAGTTTTTCTCCTTTTGAGAATTATGAGAGTAGAGAACATTATTATCATGAGTGGTGACTGGTTAGTGAGGGTTTCAAGCGATAGTGGATTGTTATATTAAGACTATCATATTCGATGTGCAGGGTAGGATGTATTGTTTTGTAAGGTATCACCTGAAGGGGGTCGATCATGTATATATTATATTGTATAGGAGACTTCAGAGAGTGTAGCTATTTAGTTACATTTGATCCCAGCGTGTAGGGACTTTTAGTGATGTGATTCAGGGTATATTGGTTTTAATATCGAGCGGGGAGCTTTAGCTCGTTATTCAATTAGTGTTGAGGTCTTAGTGATAGTGAGAGAATCGTATTGTATGAATCCTTTAGTAATGTGAGAGTGGACGATTAGACTTGTACATATGGGGATAAGAGTTTGGGAACCCTAGTTATGTGCTTTGGGCCTATGAATTTTGATGACCGACAATGGTAGGTAGTAGTGTATCAGGGGGGTTCCTTATTTGGATTTCTCTTGCGAAACGTCCCATTCATGAACCTTAGTGAGCGTCCAAAGTTGAGATATGTGTGGTCATTAGGGAATGGATTTAGTACTTTAGTTATTGAACATGTATGTGGATAAAACCTGTGAATTGATAGTTATTTGATTATTTAAGGCTAGTGGAGTCAGGTGGTATTTGTTTAGATATGCACGGGGTATAGGGTGTATGGACGCCCTAATTAGTTGGATTTTTAGTATCATCCACGACGAGAAGACGTGGAAATGTACGGGTTGAACGTATGCGTTTGGGTAAGTTAGAAGAGGGATTAGAAAAATTTGGTGACCAAGGTGAAATGATAAGTGAAATAAATGGTATTTTGGTGTAAAGTGACTGAAGCAGACTGATCACTAGCTTGAACGGTAGTGTATAGACCATCGGGTTGAAGAGTGCCATTAGTGGAGGTGTAACGACAACATCATAATGGTTTCAGCATTGGGAATATATGGATTCTGTGCGAGGAAGTATCCGAAGCTATTTGTATAAGACTTACTCGAATTTTAAGGATGAAATTCCCTTATAAGGGGGGAAGTATGTGACACCCCGTAATTTTGAGAAATTTATTTTAGTAGTTAAATTGCATGTGTGACGTAATTTAATTTAAATGTGAAATAATGTGAAATTAGTAAAAATCAATTTGTGAGAATAATATTAATATATATGTGGTAAATTTACTGGTGTGTTTAAGTAAATTTAATTAACCGAATTCTAGTGTGTTGTATGTGAGTAGAAACGTCGAGAATTGACGGTATCATAACCAGGATATTTGTGTGGGCTATTTTATGGTTGAGATAGGTTGATTGTGTTTAGTGACTAGGACGGTGATTTCAAGTGCTGGAATAGGTCAAAATGGTTAGAATTATATACCCGATGGGTAGTATTTGGGTTTTGGGGACTTTTTAGACTAGCCCGGGTTCACGTAGGCGTATTTTGGTCATTTTGATTAGCATAATAACCTAATTTTGGGATTAGTGAATTAAAAAATAAGGGTTAGAGATGTGAGGCATCCATAACATTTATTCTAAACCATAATGGAGAAGGGAGGGAGGAAGAAGAAGAGAAATCAATGGAGAAGGCTAGAAAAGGCTAATTTAGGATGAGATTCCAGGATTCTAACATCTAATCAACACACACAAGAGAGAGATCAAACCCTACAAATAATAAAAGGCAATTAATTAACTTCCTTAAATAAAATTGAGGTGTATTCATATACATATCATGGTAGGTGTAGAACAAAAGAAATTTTGGGAAGGGTTGTCACATGTAAATGGGATGTTTTATGAAATTGATATCATGTGTAGTTTAAATGTTCAATTGATGAAGTAAAACCATTTATGATCACTTGAATTATATTTTATTTTGAAATTTGATTTTTAAGATACATAAATATGGAATCTTGTTGGGTTCTTGGTTGAAGACATGAATCTTGAATAACTTAGGGTTAAATTAATGAACACAAGATGTTCATTTAACAAAATTTTTGACGTTAATTTAGTCCAGTGAAGTTTCAATTGTACTTAGAATTAGATTTTGTTCCATGAATGTCTGGAAATACCTAAGTCTTGGCTTTCGAAAGATCTTTGAATGAGATCATTTGGAGTTCTGTACAGGGAGAAGTTGCGATTTTAGTAAAGGGTGTTTAATCTAGCAGCATATGAATGTGCTAGAATTTTTTACGTTATTTTAAATGTATGCCGTTTTAATTATACTTAAAATTAGATTGAGTGCCATAGATCTATGGAGAGGTCTTGGTCTTATCTTTCCAATGAGCTGTGAATGAGGTCATTTGGAGTTCAGTAGTGGGAGAAACCATAATTTTACTATAGGGTGTTTAGTTTGCTAGAAAATTTATGACCCGTTTCGGTTGCTTAAAAAATGGAAATTTTGTTAGTTTAGGTGTAATATTGGATAAATTATTATAACCATAACTTGAGTAGTTTGGTATTATCGATCAGTTTATGAAACATAATTTTTGGATAATTTTGTGGTTTGGTTATTGTGTAAATTTCGGGGAGTTCCAAATAAAATTTACAAGCCCTAAAGGTCAAAGAGAGTTTAGTAGGGTAATTTAAAGAGATTTACCATCTAGGTGTGAGTGGGTAATTAAATTTGAATTAGAAATTATGAGAGAGATAATTGATGATAAGTGTTAAATAAAAAATTGGTGCGATGAATTTGGGAATAAACGAACAGACTGGTTGGGTTAAGTTCAGATGTTTATCAGAGTGATGTTACTCGGTAAACATTAATGCTTTATTTACTGGCTATTTGGGTAAGTCTGAGGTAATTATCAGGGTGACGCTATTATATTTAATTAATGGATGATAACTTAATTAATTAAGATTCGTGGAATAGACTCAGGAATTATAGGCTAGTGCTTTGAGCGATAGGAACGAGTTAGCCGGAGTTTATGATTTAATTTACATATACGGGTATAGGGATAGTAGATATACGATTATGAATAATATTTGTGTGTATGATATTTATTTAAAACATACATATCCTAGCCGTTATGCTATTAGGGAGGTTGTGCATCTTGGGAGGTCACTTTAACGAATCCCAGTAGAGGTAGTACCATTCCCCAGGGTCATAGGTGTTGTGCACGCCCATGTGATGTAGGGTTGGATTACCGTGGAATAATGTGGTGTGGTTATGACCACGGACTTAAGGCTATGTCTGCCTCCAATGTTCGTTTGTATTTTTGGGTTCGGTGGTTAGATCCCGACCCAATGGCCTAGAATGTGGTGGACATTCCTGTAACACGATAGCATGCTAGTGAGCTCGCTCTTCAGAATGTGGAGAACATTCAAAAATGCGGTTGCGTATATTACGAGTGATTTATATGTATATAGTGTCTTGGTGTGACATGTCTGTAATACCCCGTACTTTTGGCTATATTTATTTTTAGGATTAATTAATTAAATTGCGTATTAATTGGAAATTAATCCGGGTTATAAATACTAATGAGATGCGAATTGGTATTTGATTATGTGCATATATGATTATATATGTATTTGGTACTATGAAAATTTGTCGTGAGATTTATATACGGCATTTTAGAAATTTTGTTGAGACGCGTGGGACCGCCGCGTCACGGTATAATATTTTGATAATAAAAGTGAATTTAAAATCTATAATCCGTATGGTCGTTTTGAGTGCACCAACGCGTCCGGAAGGGTCGAGATAGTCAGAAAACACTAGCCGGGGGTATAGTTTGGGTCCCGGGGTATTTTTAGGCCCTACCGGTAACTTAAAGGGTATTTTGGTAATTTTACATTTTTAAGAATTAAAAGTGACGAAAATTGGTTAATTAAATCTGATGTGGATATTGACCCACTAAGCCCATAACCAACCCATATTAACCCTTTAAGCTACGAAGGCTAACATTAGGTTTACAATCTTCCCCAAATCAAACCCTAGCCACCTTGAGCCACCATTGGAGAAGGAACTTAGAGAGAGAGGAAACTCTGCAGAATCTTCACCAAACCTACACCAAATCAGAAATCAAACCAAGGCAAGTGACTTTATTCCATTTAATTTCTGATAATGCCTTTTCCATGTTAGAAAATTCGGATTTATGGTTTGTTCTTGATAAAATATGAAAACCTATGTAGTCTAGATCATAAAACTTGAGGAATTTGAGAAGAATTGCATGTAGAATAGTTTGGAGACAATTAATCTGATGTTAATACATGATTGGGTGAAAGAAAAACGAATTAAATTCTGGAATTTGATGTTGATATATATCTAGGGTTCATGTTCTTGATAATATTGGGGAAAAGTATAAAATCTTGGGATTTAATGATGTTTAGGATGCCTTATTGCCTTAAAAGACGTTAGTTGATGACCTAAGCATGTTTTAGTATGATTAGAGGACTTAAATCATTGTTAGAATGAACTTTGGAGAAGGATTGAAGTGATAAAAATGGTGAAAAACGAGATGGGAAAAATCTGGGCCGAAACTGGTAGCTCGTTAGAAGTAGCCCCCAGGTCGTTCGAACGAACTCGTTCGAACGAGCTTCTAACGAAGTTGACCAGTCGTTACTAACGAGAAGGGATCTCGTTCGATATCTCGTTCGAACGAGATATCGTTAGAAGGAACAGTTCGTTCGAACGAACTGGGATCTCGTTCGAACAGCCTCGTTCGAACGAGACTTCTAACGAGTTGACAGAAGGATCTCGTTCGAACCTCCTCGTTCGAACGAAACTTCTAACGAGTTGACAGTTTGGTCCTTTTAGAACTATTTTGACTTTTGGAGTCCCGGAAACTGGTTCAAGGGTAGAGTTAGCATTCCTTTGATAATATAGTGATAGAATTGGGACTTTTGGGAAATTATGAGAAGTAAATTATATGCGAGAGTTGTATTACATGGACGGTTTGGGATGAGACGTGAGTGTCTACGACGATGTGAGAAATTATAGTGCGTATAATTACAAACCGGAATAGTGTAGTTTGTGATAAATATAGTTAGTGCGAGAATGCGATATGTACTACGATTAAAATACGGTATTACTAAGATGTGTTTACTTAGTACTAGTATATGGATTGTGTGTATGACATACCTACCATACTTGCTATCACGGGAGGTTGCGTTCGCTTAGGACCCTCTAATCCTTGTGTGCCTACGGGGGGGATATAGACTGGTACCTCGATGAACATAGGTCATAGAAAGACTTATTGTGATATTAATAAGTCCGCTGATCATGGGAGCGTAGGTATGTGCGTGACCCATGTGATGGTGACTGTGTTCGCCTCCATTATTTATGATGTTGTTATCGGTAAACTATTCCTGAGAGATTCGGAATATGTAATCCTTATGTACGTGATGTACCGGGATGGATAGCAGAGTATGTGTGCACTACAGCTTAGATTGCGGGGTGCTTGTATTGTATATTTATGATATGAATAATATACATTATATTAATGGGAATCCTCATGTTAATGTTGTAAAAATATTACGGTATTGTTTCGAGATATATAATGAGTTAACTGATAATTATATCAATGGCATACTTAGTAACTGAGTTTACGTTAAACCTCTATTTAATTACGAGCGTTGTTATGTTAAATGGAACCGAGTAATATGGGTAGAACCTTTGGCAGTCTAGCTAGTTATGTTGTCAGTTAGCTAGTAGTATGGGTCGTTATAGATGGGTACTTACGTTAGGAGTGCACAGTTAGACGAGAGGTGAGAATATCATGCGAGTGTACGTCCTAACATGTACTTTGCATTTAATGTGTTAAATGTTTTTAAAGCACTTGCAGGTTTTTAAAATATAACTCCACATTCGGGCTCTGACCCGTTTGCTTTTCAAATCTTTTTCTTTGTAAAACCATTTTAGGTGCCCAGCCACAAGGACACCAAGCATAGGTTACTCATTCAGGTGACGAGCTGTAGCTGCTTGTGGAAGCTACAGGGATTTGCATGTAGACGCTTCTATCTTTTGGATTCCAGAGTCACCATCTATCAGTTGTAGGGCATGTTTCCCATTTCTTTAGAGACATCTTTTATATTTCAGTTTTCAGACTTTAGCATGTATTGTTTCAGTTTATTTATTTCTGTTATGGGATTGTAGTGAGGAGTTTTTCCTCCAGACTTTATTTACTGTTATGTGATGATTATTCAGTTTACTTCAGTATGGTGAATGATGTTAATTATTTCTTCTTTTTACTTATTGCATGTTAATCAGACTTAAATTAAAATTTGGCAACTTGATTTTTAAATACTAGGTGGTTAGTAATATTAAAACTTTTCGACAGTGATGCTATTAATTGAGCCAACTTGGCATTTTGAATTAGTTTAATAAAGGAGTAGCTACCCGGTATTTAATTAGTCGGGGTGTCACAGGTGGTATCAGAGCATCAGGTTCTAGTGTCCTTTAGGATCTGTACGGCTATTATGTTTCCTCTACGTTTTCTTTGATATAGAGCCCTATATTTTAGGATTGTTGTACTCTTTTTGTGTATGCTTGGTTCTTCAGCTATATTAAGTTTATAACCGTGAACTTATAAACTTTGTTCTTATTTCAGATGCCTCCACGACGTGCACGACGAGTTCCCAGGAATCCAATGCCCGAACCCCAGCCCGCTCCAGTTCAGGGCATGATGAACGCCGCTGAGGTTGCTGCTATAGTAGCCCAAGCGGTAAATGCCGCGATTGTCGTGATTCAGCAGGCACCGCCTCAGGCGCCGGTTGTCGCGCCAGCACAGGTTAATGCATTCCCGTCTGCGTGGGAGCGTGTACGAGACGCTTTTCAGAAAGCACATCCGCCAGAGTTTGCAGGTAGCTCAGACGTGGTAGTCTCGAGCCAATGGAGGAAGGACATACAGATGCATTTGAGGATGCATGAGTGCACTGATGTTCAGAAACAGGTGCTAGCTACTTTCAAGCTAGTGGGATCTGCATTACAGTGGTGGGAGTCTATTACCACCGCGGAGGAGAGGGATACCCTCACGATTCAGGAGTTCTGGGTGCGGTTCGACCGCAAGTACTTTCCGTCCGCAGTTCATACAGAGATGAGGAGGAAGCTGATGAGTTTGAAGCAGGAGGGCAAGACAGTGGCCGAGTATGAGGCCGAGTTCACTAACCTGTTGAATATCGTTCCAGACGAGATTCCAACAGAGAAGAAGAAGATAGAGAAGTTCACCGACGGGTTGAATTGGAGGATCCGTCAGCATCTGCTAGGGAACCTATCGTTGGCCATGTATTCTGATGTGGTTAACGCTGCATTATTGCACTGCCAGGACCACCGTTTTTATATGGCCGAGGGCAAGCGGTCAGGGGAGTCTAGCCATCAGGGCAGGACTGGAGGACAGGGTGCCAGTGGGGCACAAACCGGTCAGGGGCAGAGACAGAATGAGCAGGGTACTCAGCAGGGGGATAACAAGAGGTTCCGGTCAGGGAACTATAGGCAGGGTCAGGGAGGTTTCCGCCAGGGCCATCAGGGTCCAAACGGCCATCAGGGCCAACAGGGGCAGAATGGGCAGCAGTTCCATCAGGGCCAGCAGGGCCAAGGGAGGAATGGTAACGGCCACCAGGGCCGGGGACAGCAGGGGCAGAGGGGAGGGAACTTCCCAGGGAAGTGCTTTACTTGTGGCAAGGCTGGCCATAAGAAGCAGGATTGTCCTGATAGGGGCAGGGCCCCACAGCAGCAGCAGCAGGGTGCTCGCCAGGAGCTACAGAGACCTATGTTTCCCGCCGCTCTTCCCGCACCGCCACAGATGGCAGCATTGCCACCCATTCCGGCAGTCCCAGCTCAGCAGGGGCAGCTACAGTATGGACGTGTCTACAACATTCACCAGGCTGCAGTTCCACAGGCACCGCCCGCGATCGAGGGTACGTTTCCTATCCATGGCACTATGGGTCGGGTGTTATTTGATACGGGTGCTACACACTGCTTTATAGCTACGCACTTCGCGAAAGCTTTAGGATTGTTAGCTACGGCAGAGAGCACAGTGACGTGTGTCGAATCACAATTAGGGTGTGGGTCACTTATTTTCTTTATATGCCGGGGAGTGGGGGTAGAGATTGGTGGTTTGGTATTACCTGCGGACATGTTAGTGTTAGACATGCATGTTCACGATGTGATCATCGGTATGGATTGGCTCGTAGCATATAGGGCCATGATTGATTGCTTCAGCGGGAGCATTGTTTTTGCCATTACGGGGCAAGAGATGTTTATAGTGGCGATGCCTCGCCCAGAGGGAGGATCGACCGCTCATTTGTATTACATAGAGGAGGATACCTCTAAGGAGGTTGTGATTCCTTTAGATTCGATCCCGGTTGTCAGGGAGTATTCAGATGTGTTTCAGGAGATACCAGGCTTACCACCCAGTCGGGAGATAGACTTCGTTATAGATTTGCTATCGGGTACAAGACCTATAGCACGTGCACCGTACCGTATGGCTCCGGCTGAGATGCGAGAGCTACGGGATCAGATAGAGCAGCTGTTAGGGCAGGGCTTTATTCGCAGGAGTACCTCACCTTGGGGCGCTCCAGTTTTGTTTGTGAAGAAGAGGGACGGTTCACTGAGATTGTGTGTGGACTACCGAGAGTTGAATAAGGTCACGATACGGAATAAGTATCCGTTGCCTCGAATCGATGACTTATTCGACCAGTTGAGAGGAGCTTCTTTCTTCTCGAAGATTGACTTGAGGTCAGGATACCATCAGTTGCGTATCAGAGAGGAGGATGTCTCGAAGACCGCATTCTTGTCGAGATATGGTTCTTACGAGTTTCGGGTTATGCCTTTCGGCTTGACCAACGCTCCAGCAGTGTTTATGGACTTGATGAACAGAGTGTTCAGGGATTTCCTAGACCAGTTTGTCATTGTCTTCATTGATGACATTCTGGTTTACTCTCAGACAGAAGAGGAGCACGCCGAGCATTTGAGGCAGGTTTTGCAGACACTTCGTCAGAACGAGCTGTATGCAAAATATGAGAAGTGCGGGTTTTGGCTGAAGGAAGTCCAATTTCTGGGGCATATCATTTCCGACCAGGGAATATCTGTTGATCCGGGAAAGGTGTCAGCGGTGAGGGAGTGGGGACAGCCCACGACACCGACTGAGATTCGTAGTTTCTTGGGTTTAGCAGGATACTACATGAGGTTTATTCGGGGTTTCTCGGAGATAGCAGGTCCTTTGACACATCTTACTCGTAAGGGTGTGCCATACATTTGGAGTGATGCCTGTCAGTTGGCATTCGATGAGTTGAAGGACAAATTGACCTCAGCACCTGTGTTAGCATTGCCGAGACCGGGAGTTGAGTATTTGGTTTACACCGATGCGTCTTTGCAAGGACTGGGAGGTGTATTGCAGCAGGAGAGACAGGCCATAGCTTATGCTTCCCGTAAGCTTAAGCCTCATGAGAAGAATTACCCCACGCATGATTTGGAGTTGGCAGCAGTAGTATTTGCCTTACGGATTTGGAGGCCCTATCTTTTGGGGGAGAAGTTTCAGCTGTTCACGGACCACAAGTCACTACAGTATCTGTTCACGCAGAAGGAATTGAATATGCAGCAGCGTAGGTGGCTTGAATTTGTGAAGGACTACCAGTTTGACATCCAGTACCACCCGGGTAAGGCTAACGTGGTAGCAGACGCGTTGAGCCGCAGGCCAGCAGATGAGGTGGCAGAGGTGTGGAAAGCTAAGTGGAAGGAATTGGGACACCAGGATGCAGTGGCCCGATCTTTCATGTCTGTGATGACCGTTACACCGCAGATTGTTACGAAGGTAGTACGGGCACAGGCTAATGACCCGTTCTGTCAGGAGCAGATAGTTCGATTACTTGCAGAGGGAGCCGAGTCCTATACCGTTAGCTTAGACGGGGGATTGCGCTTCAATGGGAGATTGGTAGTTCCGGAAGGGGAAGAATTGCGGCACGATGTGATGGCAGAGTCGCACGGCTCACGGTTCGCGGTACATCCCGGAGGGGAAAAAATGTACCAAGACATGAGACGGCAATATTGGTGGAGCGGTATGAAGAGAGATATCGCTGAGTTTGTCTCAAAATGCGCCACTTGTAAGCTTGTAAAAGTGGATCATCAGAGACCAGCAGGATTGCTACAGCCGTTGGAGGTTCCGGTGTGGATGTGGGAGAGCATATCCATGGATTTTGTCACGGGGTTGCCTACGTCGCAGAGGGGTCACGACTCCGTTTGGGTAATTGTGGACAGGTTGTCCAAGGTCGCTCACTTCTTACCCGTAAGGACTGATTACACTACGGGACAGTATGCCCAGTTCTTCATTTCAGAGATTGTGAGACTTCACGGTGTGCCCCTAAATATCGTGTCTGACAGAGACAAGATATTTGTTTCGAGGTTTTGGGAGAGTTTCCAAGAGGCAATGGGCACGGAATTGCGGTTGAGTACGGCTTATCATCCGCAGACCGATGGACAGACAGAGCGCACCAATCAGATGTTGGAGGACATGCTACGCATGTGCATTATTGACTTCGGGGGTGGATGGGAGCAGTACCTTCCACTGGTGGAGTTTGCTTACAACAACTCCTATCAGTTCACGATTGGCATGGCTCCGTTTGAGGCATTGTATGGTAGGCCTTGTCGTTCCCCAGCATGTTGGTTGGAGGTGGGGGACAACAAACTACTTGGGCCGGAAGTGATTCAGGTTACTTCGGCAAGGATTGAGTTGATTCGGAGTCGCATTCGGGTAGCTCAAGACAGGCAGAAGAGTTATGCTGATGCGAAGAGGTTTTTCAGGGAGTTCCAAGTGGGGGACCAGGTTTTGCTCAGGGTTTCTCCGATGAAGGGGATTATGCGATTCGGGAAGAAGGGGAAGTTGGCACCGAGGTATGTGGGGCCGTTTCCTATTATTGAGCGGATAGGACCGGTTGCGTATAGACTTGGACTACCGGAGCACTTGCATCGGATTCACGACGTGTTCCATATTTCCTCGCTGAGGAAATACCTTAGAGATAATTTGGCTCATTCTCACATTGCTGTGGAGGACATCGATCTCCAGCCGGATAACTCCTACGAGGAGGGGCCAATTGCTATTTTGGACCGAAGTGAGAGGAAACTGCGTTCAAAGATAGTTCCGTTAGTGCGTGTTAAGTGGCGACATCACAATGTCGAAGAGTCCACATGGGAGCGCGAGGATGAGATGCGCGAACGTTATCCAGAGCTATTTTTAGCGGGTACTTTCTAGTTTCGAATTTCGGGACGAAATTCAGTTATTAGGGGGGAAGTATGTAATACCCCGTACTTTTGGCTATATTTATTTTTAGGATTAATTAATTAAATTGCGTATTAATTGGAAATTAATCCGGGTTATAAATACTAATGAGATGCGAATTGGTATTTGATTATGTGCATATATGATTATATATGTATTTGGTACTATGAAAATTTGTCGTGAGATTTATATACGGCATTTTAGAAATTTTGTTGAGACGCGTGGGACCGCCGCGTCACGGTATAATATTTTGATAATAAAAGTGAATTTAAAATCTATAATCCGTATGGTCGTTTTGAGTGCACCAACGCGTCCGGAAGGGTCGAGATAGTCAGAAAACACTAGCCGGGGGTATAGTTTGGGTCCCGGGGTATTTTTAGGCCCTACCGGTAACTTAAAGGGTATTTTGATAATATTACATTTTTAGGAATTAAAAGTGACGAAAATTGGTTAATTAAATCTGATGTGGATATTGACCCACTAAGCCCATAACCAACCCATATTAACCCTTTAAGCTACGGAGGCTAACATTAGGTTTACAATCTTCCCCAAATCAAACCCTAGCCACCTTGAGCCACCATTGGAGAAGGAACTTAGAGAGAGAGGAAACTCTGCAGAATCTTCACCAAACCTACACCAAATCAGAAATCAAACCAAGGCAAGTGACTTTATTCCATTTAATTTCTGAGAATGTCTTTTCCATGTTAGAAAATTCGGATTTATGGTTTGTTCTTGATAAAATATGAAAACCTATGTAGTCTAGATCATAAAACTTGAGGAATTTGAGAAGAATTGCATGTAGAATAGTTTGGAGACAATTAATCTGATGTTAATACATGATTGGGTGAAAGAAAA